>OW052183.1:122516806-123788306 GCA_932526625.1 Rhingia campestris | reverse complement strand
CTGGTTAGTAATAGCGTTCAAAACTTCATCTGTCAAAGTGAGAAGTTTTCAGTATACTCTGTCATTTAATGATGGAAAGGCGTACAAACGAGCAACGATTGCAAATTATTGAAATTTATTATCAAAATTCGTGCTCTGTGAAAAATGTGCACCGCTGTTTTATCGAAAAATTGTGGAAGAAACGTTACCGTCAACGCGAGCCATGATCCTTTTTTTTTGCCCCAGTTGGCTGAGTTGAACTTGTTGACATGTGGTTTCATCAAGACGGTGCCACGTACCATGCAGCTCGTGAAACAATGGAAATGTTGAAGGATGAATTTGGTGAGCAGCTTATCTATCGAAATGCAAGATAGAGTTGGCCGCCAAGATCATGCGATTTAACGCCTCTTGATTATTTCTTATGGGTTTATGTAAACTGTAAAGTCGTTAGTCTATGTGGACAAGCCGAACACGATTGAAGCCTTTAAGGCTGAACTATAATAGAAGATGGTTGCTGACGACCACTTCCGTAACTGTGCGAACACATGCAATTTGTATTGTTCAACCATAATAGCTTTTCGCGTCGATTCGTTCAGTTTTCGTTCACTTTTGCTCACTTACGAAAAAGCGATTTCATTCGCTCTTTCTCTTTTTTGTTCTTTCGTACAAATTTATATTTCACTTCAACAGCTGTGTACATTTAAAGTTGTAAGTTTATAAGCAACGAAATTTTGTTTTTATTGTTTGCAATCGCTTCCATTCACAAAAGTCTATTATGGGCGACTTGAGTAGTTGAGAGTACTTAAGAAAATTTAACGTAGAATTTTGACATTAGCTTTCGATTGCTTCCGACTATTATTAGGCCTGGAATACAGGCCGAAATGCTCGAAAAAGTGACGCAAAGTTGGACCTTCCGAATGGACCATTTGAAACTGAGCCGCAGACAACATTTACGCTATAAAAGTACGCTTGAAAAAATCACCGGTTATCACCGGAGTCTTAGCAGTTTATATTGACAGACATTAAAGCAACATCAGTACCTAAGCGTTAAATCACTATTAACATGAACAATTACTTTAACGGTCCAATTTAATTTAATTTGACTTCAAATTAAGCGTCAATAAAAAAAAAACAATAGTTTATTATATTTATAAATGTTAGCCGACTGAAAGCTGCTTTCAAATTGCTATATTCTTATAGTAATTATTATCCAATCAGAATATAAAAAAAGAATCTAAAATCACAACTTGTTCTAATTGTCGCAAACGGAACGAAAATTAAAAATAATTCTTTCGGATTTTTTTTTTATTTTATTTTCTCAAAATAAAAATCTGTACTACTGGCGTAAAAATGACAACATCAAAGTGAAATATATCTTTTTAGAGATGAAATTCGGTGGTGCGATTTTAATTTGTTTTACATTTATTTTAGTGATGAGATCATAGATACCAAAGCCTTTGAAAAAGACTGTAGGAAAACTTAACTAAACTCAGATTTCTTCTAAACAAATCAACAGCGCAGAGAAAAAACTTGAAAAACTGGATATTTTTTAGTCTATTGGAGTTCAAAATTAATCGAAGGTAACAAAAATAATTTAAATAACCAAACACTAGTTGAGAGAAACAAATAAAAAATCTTCCAAAAACATAAATTATGTATGTGTATTGTTTTTGGAATGAGTATTTAACGTTGTAAGTAAGTCATCTCATTTTACATAAAAAAAATTTAAAACATAACAGGTGCGAATTATGTGACTTGTATTACAGAGAATTTGGAAATTGTCATATTTATCGATCTATAATTGGGCAGTAAAACGCCAGATACACCTAAACTTTACGGGTAAATATTAACTCATAAACTTAACGACCAGTGACATTTAACTTAAAGTATTTATAATCTTAGAACACCTGCTGATTTCTTTATTACGACGCTGTTAATGTTAATGTTCAGCTTTGAAGTATGGGAACGAGTCGTTTCAATAACAGTTGAATAGAAATTTATTTTTCAGAGTTTTAGCGTTATATTTATATAGATGGAAATTATTATTGACTTTCGTTGAGTTGAACAAAGCTGCACTACTGACACATTTTAAGGTATTTCAGTTGTCAACAATTTATATTGATATGCACTTAACATCGTTGATTTTTAAATGTCAAACACCCTTCAGATCTACCCTACTCCACAGCGCGAAATCGAACACAACATGAAACCGATCGAAATTTGAACAAACAGTATTAATTATGAATACAGAGACAATTGATGGCTTTTCAAAGGTTTCTGATGGCGATGATGCTGATGATTTTTTTATTCACCCATATGCCAGCTAGTAAATCGTATGCCGAAAAAATATTTTTATTCTTTGACTTTATAGATTTACAGATATAAAAAAAGTGGTGACATAAGTGGAATATACTGTTTCTAGCTAAAAAAAAATATTTGGCATTTAATGACATAAAATAAACCAGTTGTAAAGAAAATACCAATTCCGTTCATCTGACGGTGACATATGTAATAGATGGTTAAATTTTAAGGGCCGATGTTGAATGTCTACCACACCTAAACGTGAAGTTTTTTTTCTGCATTTCATTTGACATTTCTCAATTTCAGACTAACTCAATTTTAACAAACGAGCAACGCGTTAAAGTTATTCAGGCTTATTATGAAATGCATATCGTGCTCTTCATGATTTTTTTCGGTCAATTTAATCGTCCAAATGTGGGTACAATCGGAAAAATCGTGCAAAAATATGAGCAAACCGGGTCTGTAGGAGATGTGAAAACACCAGTCCATGCTCGTACTGCAGAAAATATTGCTGCTGTTCGCGATAGTGTGGCTGAAGAGCCGTCCACCTAAGCTCGTCGTCGACATTATGCATAAAAACTTGCATTTACACGCTTACAAGGTGCAACTGACTCAAGAAATAAAGCCTCTTGACAATTTCAAGCGTCGTCAATGGTCAGAATGGTGGCAAGAAATGGCAACAATTTTCGAAGAAAATCATCTTCAATGATGAAGCACATTTTCACCTAAGTGGATTCGTCAATAAGCAGAATTGCAGCATTTGGGCGAATGTAATCCAATAGTGATTGTCGAAAAACCAATGCACCCACAAAGAGTGACTGTTTGGTGCGATTTCTGGGCTGGCGACATCATCGGGCAGTATTTTTTCAAAATAAGGCCGGTCAGGTAGTTACTGCGAATGGTGTTCGCTATCGTGAGATGATAACGAACTTTTTATGATCCGAATTGGAAGATATGGATGTGGACGATATGTGGTTTCAACAGCACGGTGCCACTTGCTACACACCTTACGAAACAATGGCTCTTTTGCGCGACAAATTCAATGACCTTGTTATCGCACGTGGTGGCGATGTCAATTGGCCGCCAAGATCATGTGATTTGACACTGTTGGACTTCTTTCTTTGGGGTTATTTGAAAGAAAAGGTGTACGTCGATAAGCCAGCAACAATTCAAGAGCTAAAGGATGAGATAATTCGGCACATTAACGGCATAGTACCACAACTATGCCTCAGCGTCATCGAAAATTTGGACCATCGGATGGAGGTGTGCAGCCGAGGTCGCGGCGGCCATTTGACCGATATTTTTTTCCATACATAATTGAACCATACTAATATTATCATAATAAGAAGAATTGACAATCATTTCCTAAAAAATTGTGTTTTATTCAAAATCAACATCGGACCTTAAAATTTAACCACCCTTTATTAAAAACACTTAAAAAACAGCAGTCGATCCTCAATGTACCAATAAGATGGTCTCAATTTGAAATTGAAAGCTGATTTAATGCGATCGTCCGCATTGGAAGCTGTAATCTAATGATAATTGTTTAACCTATTCAATAATAGGCTTTGACTTTGACCGAGCGTAGAGCGCCCGCTTTCCCTAGTATTAAGTTAATATTTTAAAGGACAATAAAAATGAATTCAATAGTAAAAAAAAACTTTAATATTCAAAAAGATAAATACTACACAAAACAGTGAAAACCATTTCGATAAAAATACCTCCCGGTATACTTGTGTTACACATGGTTAAGATATACATCCACCAAGCTAGGTATTTAGCTTATTAATCAACATAATATCCCCATGACGACACGTATTTCCTGCCTCAGAAAGTTGAAAACGATTAATACTCAAATAATTATCTTCCACATCCTCCTTTTTTTGTTTGTCGATTCCCTCATTTTTCAGAATTTCAAAGTGCCTACACAAAGTACAAAAAAAAAACAACCGAAAAAAAACCCTCCCGATCACTAAACATAAATTGATTGATCGACGAAAAAATATCTTTCACATGAATCAAAACACAAGAACGCCGAAAGGATGGACAACACACGCGGAGACATGATAGTGGCGGTAGATCTTTCTGTATTTTCAGTAAGGGCATCCGTCCTTATAACGTGTATGAGGTTTTTTTTTTTATTTTTTCCTCAAAAATTCCTCACGGTTGTTCAATCAACGGAGTAATTCTTTGAAAAAAAAATCAGAAATTCAATACTGACATTTAAAAGACCACTGAGCTTTCTTGGGTTTCGTATTTGGATTCGTTTGGCGTTGTTCCGTTCAGCAACTAAATTTCATGCTAAGTTGTTACAAAAAAAATTAACTTCAAAGGGTGGAGTAAAGAACCAAGATATGCAATCGACAACGAGGTATGAAATGCAGCGGCCAAAACATATAAGAAATGTTAAGATGATATATTATCCTCGAACGTAAGGCAAATTTTTTTTTCGGTAATATAACATCCTCCTTTTCATCGACATCGTAAAGTCCTCATCGTCTTGTGTGGGTACTCCTTTAACAACAAAAAATTGAAGTAGAGAAAAGAATGATAAAGCAAAATCTTGGGTTAAGAAGAAAAGAATAACAGATGGATTATGGAGCACCAGAAAATTAACTATGTCAGCAATGTGCAAGTGTATGTGAACATATAAAAAAAGGTTTCTTTTTATTTCTTTTTTTTTAATCCGTCTTCTGACTCACCACGAGCATCTTTAGTATTTATACCAATAAATAAATTTTACAGTAGGGTTTACAAGCAATAGAAAACGAGTAACGATGCAATATTATATATATATATTGGAATTAGCCAGGTTAAAACTAATTATAAAGCTTTTCTTTTCGAGTAATAGCTGTCAAAAAATTGGATTTTATGCAAACTTTAACATGTCAGAAAAAATATGGTAGCAGTTCGTTTTAATATCAATTCACTTGTCTGACGTCATTAACATGGTGTCAAATAATAAATAATCCCAATTATTTATGTTTACGATATTATGCTAGCCTTATGTAAAGGGGGTATAAATCTATTCTACTCGACTAACTGTCAAATTTCACATTTTTACATAAGTTCAAATTTTACTACTGTGGCTGTAAGAGATGTAAAACAAAATTAAGAGAGAGATTTTTCAAAGTTATTTTCGTAACTCGCGATAAATATATAATTTTCATTGTTCAAAGATGTGAACACTTGGGGCCACTTACATCAACGCATTTATTAAACTGAAATGTTGTTATATGCTTGCCTAAACCAGAAAATTCCTGAATAGTTTAATAAATAAGTTAATGCAAGTCATCAATCCATATTATGTTGCATAATATTTCCTAATTATATGCCAAATATAATTCTGATGAAGTGTCTAGTTTATTCCTTTTTCAGAGCAAAAAATTACCCGCTTTCGATATTTATTTAAGCTTAAGTGTAGTAGAAAATTTGCCAGGATGCAGATCATGCAGATATTTAAAGCGATACCTCAATTTTGTCCATATGTATTTGCTTTTATCTTTTATAAAAAGCCACCAGAGGTGGAATTTTTCTCCTTTCTGACTACCAAATTTCCAATCTTCAGTCCTATATTTACAGCATTTAGCACATATTTTCAGTTAAAGTTGATTTTCATCAATTCGTATAAATCAAAAGTGATTCTCCGAACTTTTGGGATAAACCCACTTCTAGAAATGTGTGAAAATTGCATTTATCGACCACATTTCGTCAAATTTCGTTAATTTTAAAACATTTTGAAATAACGATCTCATTCGCTTGACAGTTAGCCGCGGCGATGGCATTTACACTTCAATCGAAGTATTCTACTTCCTTTTTATAGACAATATTTCGATACTTCCTCTTTCATAAAAATTCTTCACTTTTTGTTGACTTCATATTTCCCCTTCGAATCGGAAAATCGTATTATTCATCAATTGTTGACATAAGAAACTCAATTTTTATTGTGATTCTTCAATCTTAAGCTTTTTTTCCTGGTTAGCCGCTTAGTATAGGCTTGGGTAATATGGTAAATATACATAATTGGAAGCAGTGAACAAAATTAAACCTAGAATTTCAAATTGTAATTGTCTATTGTAGTTGAGCCTTAAAACTTTGCAACCATAAATGGTAAATCAACACACTATTATGTCAAACTGCTATCTGCGAAGTATCAAAGATTATGAATTCTATACAGATGACGCACTCCATATAAGAAAAATTGTTCTATGGCGGGTCGTGCTGGCACAGCCCGCCATATGTTTTTGTTCCTGTTTTTCATGTGTTTTCATGCACACCGCCCGCCCGTACCATGAAGCTACTGAGCAAAAGTTTCTGTTCTTTTGTTCTCAATGCGTCATCTGTATAGAATTCATAATCTTTAGAAGTATTCAGACATAAATGTCAAAAAAACAAATGCAATGTTGCAATTAGATCCTAAAACTCTGAAGAAACGACTGTCATTGACTGACACAGTCTGTATTAAAAATGTGACAATAGTGTGATATACAGGACAAAGTATTTGTCGATTCTTTGGTATCTTATAGATGTAACCCTCGTTTTAAATTTTATAAAATTTACATTTCCAAAAAATAAAATTTCTTTCTTTACATACTGTATCCCTAACTTATTATTGCCATCCAATGCTCTGATGTTCGTGCCGTAAGCTCCTTGATCATGTTAGCCACTTAACTGAAGAACATTATCGACTTTAATTTGAGAGCGGAGCACCATCCAAACATCTTTCTACAACAACAGCGAGGCTAACAGGCAAAAACTAGCACCGGCAAAAATAAATTATAAAAAAAAAGAGTGAACAACATTGGACATCGTTTATAATTATGGGTACAACACAACCGACGAAAGGGAAAAAAGAGACAAAAGAACACACAAGTCCAGACCATACCCGCTGTAGGTATGCGCATTTTCCTTCGTCAATATTCTATATGCTAACTCGTACTTAAGAATTTCAGCGCCATGGGGATGGGAAATATAATACCCGACAACTCAACTCACAAGGATACGACACAGATAGGAATGCTGGTCAAAACTCGTTGAGCGCGCCGTGTCGTGAAAAACTTAAATTACCTCAATCTGGTGTTCCTTCTCAAGACCGCAGGTAGGTCGATCTTCGCTTATGTGTATTTGTTCTTAATGGACGGTTTCGTATTCCTTTTTTTTAGTTGTTAACATGTTTCGTAGAATAAGAGATTCGCATAATGACTGCGCACTCTGTGTGTTGTTAGCTGCTGGGTGCGCCTGCGCACAGTAGCAAACGTGAAGAGCTGCTCTTGTGGATTGGAGTTTTTTTTCTGAGCATTTATGTTTTGTTGAGAGTTCTTGTATTATTTCGCTTTGAATGGCATGTCAAAATTTCGATGCGCGCGCAGCACACATTTGCAAGAAAGCTAATTAGTGCACGAAAAAGTATAAAAAGTAAATACTAAATGCGGTACTCCTTTCGGTTTAGCTATCTGGTCATTTTTGAAGCGTCTGTTCAATGCTTTTAAAATGCCAAGCTGTTGATCTCTCGGATTTGCATTAAAAAGAAAAAAGTTGTTCCTTTTATACTGCGGACGTGTATTTGTCACCGCATTAAGTGCATAATGCATTCAATATCTGTGAGATAAAAAACGACAGACGAAGAGAAGTACAATCAGTGGCTCTCTCTGTTATGTGATGCATTAGCCAGTATCTGTCCATTTTTTGTGTCTTTTGAAGCTGTTAGAGAATGGGAAAATGGAAACCAGCTACAAAAGTTGTTGGTTGAGTAGGAACTTAGTTTCGCATCATATTGCTGTTTGCTATATTCAGCTAAATTCGAGTTGTTCTGTGTAACTGAAAGACATATTTATCTACCTCTCATGGCAAGGAAGAGAGTCCATTAATTGATTTGGCTGTGTGCACGAGCACGCTGCTCCGCGGGTATTTTATTTGAACAGGTTATGCGTGTATGTGTGTGGTGTTTTTTTTATCTTGGGATATGTTCCTTTCATTAAATGAATTCCTTGTTTTTTGGTCTTGTTTTCAATTCTTAGAACTCCTTTCAATGAGCGCCTTAAAAAAAAAACACATAACTCTGTGTTTCTCGTTGCCAATACAGGGTGAAGGAAGCGGATGAAAACAGGTAGTCGCAATTGAAATGAGCACATTTCTGAATTCGTTCTGCTCTTTTTTTTATTAAGGTTATGTTTGTCGATTGATGTTTTTTTTATTTAAAATAAATCTTAATAAAAAGAAGTAGTTGCTTTTATAAGAAAACCGCTAGCTAAGATAGCATTATCGTATTGTCAATGTCGATTAGCATTAATGGATCATAACTCTCCCAACAAACAGCAACCTTAGTACCTAGTCGGCATGTGAGATAAACCTTTGTTTTGTTCTTCTTACTGCAATAATCTTCAGTTGTTTCAACCTTGTCATTCATCAGGGGCACTAACCCTAAAACTGATTTTTCTCTTATTAAACGCCATGAAGTCAAGTCAAGTCTAGTTTTTCAGTGCACAGATAAATCTTATTTACAAGATATACAAAGAGCTCAGATTTAAACTAAAATATAGATAACACTTGTAGCAGTTTTTCTTTCCAGGTTAATTTTTTACTCTATCCTCTGAACTGCGCCAACTACAGAGGCATAAGTCTACTCAACATCGCATACAAGATCCTATCTGCCGTAATATTTGAACGCCGGAAACCGTTTACCAACAGCCTGATCAGCCCTTATCAGTGTGGTTTTAGGCCAGGAAAATCCACAACCGATCAAATTTTCACACTTCGGCAGATCCTGGAGAAAACCCAAGAAGTCCAAATCGATACCCACCACCTAATTATCGATTTCAAAGCGACATATTTATAGAGACGTACTATACAGAGCCATGTCTAGTTTTGGTATACCGCCCAAACTCGTCCGTTTGTGTAGGATGACGATGGAGAATTCTCGCTGGTCCATGAGGGTCGGAAACGACTTCACCGACACATTCGATACCAAAAAGGGATTTAGGCAAGGCGATGCGCTGTCATGTGACTTCTTTAATCTGATTCTTGAGAGGATTGTGCAAAACTCCAGAGCCAACACAAAAGACACAATTTTCCAAATATCGGTGCAACACTAGCATACGCCGACGATTTTGACATCATTGGTAGGATGGTAGGTCGTGATGTCATAGCCACATGTGCTAGTATAGAGAAGGAAGCGGCAAAAATGGGTTTAGCAGTAATTGAGGGTAAGACTAAGTATATAGGGTCAACACGAATGGACACACAACATCGACGAATTAGACAAAACGTCACCATTGACAGATATAACTTTGAGGTAGTACGGGACTTTGTCTACCTCGACTCAAATCAAAGGAAGAATTACTTTTGCCAACCGCTGTTTCTTCGGGCTAAGAAGGCAATTTAACAGTAAAGCCCTCACTCGAACTACTAAGGAGATCCTACATAAGACCCTGATCACCCCAGTCCTGCTCTACGATTCAGCGCCGTATCAAAAGCGGATTGGTCGATTCGAGAGAAAAAATCTTTGAAAAATTTTCGGTCACGTTTGCGTTGACGGGTTATGGAAACGAAGATCATTCAACCACGAACTATACGAGCTGTACAGCGACATACCCCTGGTCAAAAAAACTCCGCATTGGACGTTCAAGATGACGAATGCACACCAATACTCCGGCTCGCAGAGTTCCCATAGTCAGACGTCGGACGCAGTAGACTGCTATCAAATGCTTATGCATTTTTTTTATTCCACTTGATCCATATACAGTCGACTCTCGATAATTTGACAACTTGCTAATTTGATTAGGTCCACTCGGTAATTTGAAGTTGTAGGAATGGCATCTCGATCACCAACATTTTATAATTTGATTCCTGTTTCCCGTACTCTCTCGAATCACCAACATTTTATAATTTGATTCCTGTTTCCCGTACTCTCTATAATTTTAAGACATGTCGTTTGTTTACTTAAGCGTAGAGATTTCAAAAAGCTGCCAGCCTTGAGTATTCTTTCTATTTAAAAGTGTTCAGTTCTATTAATATTCAGCGCCATTGTACAAATTTGAAAAAAATAAAGGTAACATTTAATCAACTCTTGTTTATTTGAACTCCCAATATTTTGAACTCTCGTTAAATTGAACTTTTTCTGTAGTCCCTTGAGTTTCAAAATATCGAGAGTCGACTGTATATGACAATATTGTAGCTTAAGCATCAGTCCTTCTAAACTGAAGAACTTCTCCAACTGCTAGTTAAATAATTCAGAAACGTCAAATATTGCATGGCAGCAATTTTTATATAACAAAATAACTCATATAATCAGTTTTTTGCTTTTATTAACACAAATCTCCTTCATTAAACGATTGTTAAATGCATACATTTACAGGCATGACATCAATCATTTATCTATGAAATTAAAACGATCAAGTTCTTTTTTTAACTAATTAATTTGTTTGAAAATCACCCAAAAACAACAAAATAAATAACAACATTTATTCTTTTCACACTCTGTTTATTTTTGCCTAATTGATTATGACTAACCGGCGCCAGCGCAAGGAATTTGGGCGAGTTCAGCCGCCCGACTCATTCCTAAACAATTCGTGCGCTTTACTCAAAATAAATGTCTGCCGTCCAATTTAATAGGACATTTATATTGCTTAAATACGTCGTTGTAGTTGTCGAATAGGCAGCCTTCTACCTTCCTAGTTATGCAAATAAAACAAATCACCACAAGAAATATATAACTCAATTAAAATGCGAATTTTTTTTTAGGCCAAGTATATACCTATAACATCGGCCACGTCTACTAATCAGAGGCGCAAACAAAAATACGCACACATATAGTTTAATCACAAAAACTATCAATATGTGAATTTTTTTTTTTTTTTCTGAGTGAGATTTTTTCAGTTTCTATTTTCTTTTTTTTAATTTATTTTTCCTGTTGAATTTGTTAAATTATTTGCGTAGATTAAGGAACTTGGCGCCAGGAAATAATCTCAACCGCCGCCACCGCGTTACGCGTGGTCTGTTTTTGCTATATGTTGAAATGAATAGCTCAATGAAATTGCAACAACAACACTGATAAAACATGCAAAAGTGTTGACGAAGAATTTGAAAACTTTAAATAAAATTGTCACCAAACGACAACAACACCAAGACTGTCTAATGGCTGCGGTTACAACTGTGGTGCGGCGCGACATTGTCATCGCGGCGTCGTTGTCTTCATCGTCGGCTAAGTCTGTGTAAAAATGTGGCTAAGACTTAAATTTTCAGTCGTCATTCTCGATGCCAATGGCATTTTATGTACCATCACCCAAAAGGCAAATAAAAAATTTTATGCCGATGCGTGTTTAAAATACTTTAAATTAGTTAATGTGGTATTTTAAGAGTCTTTCTGTATCGACCAGCTAAAATGAATCAAAGAAATTATTCAATTTATTTCCCATTAAATAATGTAAATTTAAAGAGAACGAATAAAAGGTAAACAGACACATTCTTGTTTACTTTTCTTTATGCTTTATACAGAGTTGTTGTCACATTTTTTTAAGCGCTCAAGAAATGTAGCCCCTGGTGGGCCGAATGCTGCCACTGGGTGCATTCTCGTATAGCAGTGTAATGTAATGTATGGCGCCTAGCATATTTTTCGTTTTCTTCTTTTTATACTTTTGCTGCACGACACGACACGACGTCAAGAGCAAAATCTAGATCGCCCTCAACCCGCTCCTGTACCGGTGTTTGCAGTCGTCTCTTTTGCTCTAGCTTGGTTTTTCCTCTCGACTGTCTTTTAGTGATTTTTCTAATTTTATTTGTTGTTCAAAGAAAAAAAGTAAATGTTCATATTTTTAGAATGCAACATATTCAAATGGTATAGAACGTGTAGAGGTAGGCGACCCGCAGTGGATATGGTAGCACCAGGGATATGTAATTGTATTTCTGGCAGAACAGAAAAACACATCATACACAGCGAAAAGGGAAAGAGAATGTATTTTATTTTTTTGTTATTTTAAGGAGAAGCTTACATCAGCAAACACCATGGTAGAGTGTAAGATTTTTTTCTTTGAATTCGTGTGGATTTAGGTTAATATAAAGCAAGTGTTCTATTTAAAATGAGTTAGGGTGTAAGGTAGCACGAGTGGTGTCATAAGTATTTTCGTTTGTGTACTTTGTAAGATAGACCCACAACAGAGAGCTTAAAAAAACAGATTTAAGGCTTGTGAGACCATGACACCCTTTAAGGTTCCAACAGCTCAACGCTGCACTGAGAGAGCTAATTAATCAATTTGTTATCAACCTAAATAAATATAAATTGGAGCGCTGAATGTTTCCATTTACAAAGAATGCATTTTTAAGTCAATCCAACTTATAAATGATGGCCCATATAATGACTTGCGATTCACGCGAAAAATTTGTTATATATGACTATTTGGTATTACAGTTTGCGAATCAACTAAACACATTCGCCTCAAATGTCAAAAAGTTTGGCGAATTGAAATCTTGTTCTATTACATTTAGCGAATGTTCGCCTTTTTCTTTCAAAAACAGTCGAACTGTAATTCTTGGTGACTTGTAGCGAAATCGTTGTTTGTTTCAAAATTCAAAGGTGGTTTTGTGTTTTTTTCTCAAAAGAAATTATTGAATCTCATTTTGTTTCAATAATTTAAATTATAATATTTTATTATAAATTAACAAAATTAAATATTTTATGTATCAAGACTAAAAAACACAAACGCTTATCGCCATCGCATTCAAACTACAAAATCATATTCAAGTAGTGATATTAAAACTGAATTGGAGCGATGATTCCAAAGTGGGTTCCATCCAAACATTCTACAATTCCTCGCAATCTGAATTTTCCAAATACAAATTCCTTGCCTCTTTAGAAGTGGATTGGAACTATATTTAAAACTCCTCCTCAGTTTGGAAACCATAGTTTTCTCTTCTCTTCCGTTTGTATCCTCATCTTCAAAAAACAATCCAAGACAGATTATTATCATTCATCATTTCTTATAATTCTTTTTTTTAAATGTTAAATTTGGTTTGACAATTTTTTCTTTAAATCAATCTACAAACAACTTGCCGTTTCACAAATTTTATTTTGAACTGACATTGCTTTCAAAGGTGAATGCCGTAGTTCGCTTCTCGCATTACCAAGACTAGAGATATTCGCTAACGTTCGAACGTTCGACACGCGAGTCATAATAGGGCCCGATATATGTCAACATAGCTATAGTTTTCATTAATTTCATTGGTGAGCTAGTGTTAGTAAACCAAACCCTTTGAATTCTAAAACAAGTTCATCGAAACATGTTTTAGTTTTTATTTAGAAGATTCGCAGAAAATTTATTTATTTATTTTTTAATGATCAAGATTTATATTCTGATGATATAGTCATTCCATTACATGATGCTTTCACACAGGGTATTGACTAGGTTTCGTTTGACGTTTAATATAAAAATACATACAGATTTATGCATTCGAATCAAGTCTTTTGAATTTAGTGGCCAGATTTATTTTCGAATTGGCAATTCTTTTTTGTTGAATCTTACCATTCATCTACAAAACGACCTCTCCAAATAAAAATCAGTTAACTAATTTACTGTAGACCTTTTAATTAATAAGTGAACTGTCAGTTGATACCTGAAAGTGGAAAGTCATTTGTTTTATGCCATTTGTTCTATAAATGCCTACGAAGTGAATAAATATAATGTTGTGTACTCAAAAGCATTCCTGCCGTTTTTTGTAAATTTGTTTCTCTCCAATTTCTTCTATAAAATACAGAAAAAGTCCTATCATGTCTCTTAGATACATATATATTCTATCGAAGTACTGTTATAGCAAATTTAGGAAAAGTGTTTGGTATATTTTTGACTTATTCCATGCCTAATGGTTTTTTGTATTCGTTTATAAATCACATGAACTTATTCGAAATTCGATCAATTAGTGTCAAGTATCCATTGATCAATTGATCTTTATTTCCTTGAGTTGTTGTTTCAAGGTCTTTGGCTATAAACAGCGAGAATTTTTATTTATATAACTCAACAAAAAAGTACATGAACATATCTAATAAATCGCTTAAAAGATACCATCTTAAACTGGTCAACTTTATTTAAGTTCCAAAAAAAAAAATACTGTGGTATTTACCAAATTGATTAGTAAAATTACCTTAATTATGCAAAATCGTTTTGTTAATATAAATTTATGGTTCACTTTAATTGCATCTGTCCATTTGCATCATCCCCTTGGCAATGAGCTTTACATTTTTTGAATGAAAAGTAATATCCAAAGGTTATTGCTACCCATTTGAATTTTTAATCCAACCACTAAGTACTTGTCAAAATTTGACATGTTTGACATGTCCATTGGTTTGGAGAATCAACCGCAATCGAGCAAATGTCATACATTTGTTGACAACGATCGGATATTGTCTGTAATTTCACACCAAAACATTTGTAAGTCAGTGGTTTGTTATTTCACATTTTGCTGACGCACGATGATATACCTACAACTTTTCAATAAACGTCACTAATTTATAAAAACAATTAAAAAAAAAAAAAAAAAAACAATTGACTAACAATAAAGTTCTTATTATCTCACCTTCTACTAATATCCGATTCCAATGAGCTGGATTGCAGCAAACATAAACCTTTTCCCTGCCGTTCGGACACATTGGTATTCGTTTCAATTCGGTTGAGGTTTTCAGATCCGGCCATGAAAATAAGCGACACGCAATCACATTTGGCTCTTCGTTCCCGATCGTTTCGCGCGCCACTAAAACACAATCCGACGATTGACGGGTGCGATGGCGGTGGTTTTGACGTCGCCAACCGGTGCTGTCGGTGTTCGCGTCGGTACCGCAGCCTGTTTCGGCTACTTGGCACAACGTATCCAATTGGGATGATGTTAACTTTTTCATAAGAGCTTCGAACAATACCTTTACTCCTGCCAAGGCTGAGGAGTCGTTTGTGGTGGTTGCTTTTTGATCGTAATAATTGTAGTTGCTTTTGCTGATGTTGTTGTTGTTGTAGTTGAGAGTGTGATTTCGATTGTTTTGAGGATAAGGATAGCTCCCTATACTCGACTCGTTTGATTGGGAGCCACGGCAACAATTCCGAAATACACTTGCCGCTATCGCAGTTTTTGATGTTACCGTTGAGTGTATCGATGTTACTATCGCATTGTTGTTGTTGTTGAGTGAATAATTCTGCTTTTGATTCAACAGATTTGGACATTTGCCAACACTTGACTCGTTCGAAACCGAATCCCCACCGGCACAGCAATAATTCGGTAAAACATTTGCCATCGCAGTTGACTTTCTGCTGCTGTTGTTGTTGTTGTTGGTTGTTGAGATTTGATGAAATGGCAACATTTGCTGTCGTTGCCAATTCGCTTGCGAGTGTGTTATCAACTCCTCCGTCTGCTCCTCCGACCAACTGGAAAATCGATGATCGTTGTCGTCGCCTTCGTTGCAATCGGTTGAATTGTCGCCACAACTTTCGTAATAGCAACCACCTGTCCTGATTTCGTAGTCCTGCTCTATGCTCATTTCCTCCGAGCCGGATTCCATTTCCATTGGATATGATACGTCGTCGACGGCTCCTGCGATACATTTGTGCGAATTCGCACATTGGAGTGTATTCGCTGGGTACAGCAGTTGTTGTTGGCTGTTCTCCACAATCGAACTCATACTGGAGCAACATCTTTTGCAGCATTTCATTGGAGTATATCGTGGTGGTGGCAAGTCCCGCTGATCCATCATCGGCTGAGGGCGGCGTAGACGTTGAGGGAGACGCAGCTGTGGTTGCACACTTGGCATTACATCGTTGTCTTGATTGAACTTCTGAAATAGTGTCTTGCATGCAAACCATAGTTTGTCTTTTTTTTTCTGTTTGTTGCTTTGAAACATGAACATGGAGGGACATAAAATGCATTGGTAACATCGATCTATCGTATTTGCATTATCGATTAAAACTGATGCAATTAAACTAAAATTGTATCACACTATCGATAGATGATGATATTTGTGGCTATAAATATATATACGTGAATATATATAAAATGTTCAATTATGATTTTCTTTTAATGTGCGTTCGCGTCTCTAATTTTACGGTATTTTCAATATTTAACGATAACTTAATTGATGTATTTTATATAAATCACTTTTTTTCATTTAAATATATGTACGTACTCTATTTTTTTTTTATATTATTATCACATTTACAATTTATTTAATCAATTAAAAAATTACAGTAAGCGGGATCACTTGTTTCTTTAAGCGCGATAATAACGAAGCACTTTTTTATTTGATTATTTATTTTATTTAGCTGTACACACAGACTTGGTGGCAATGGCACGAGCACGCTATATATTAAATTCTTTTTTTATATAAAAAAAAATTAACCAACACTAATAACTTTTCCTTTGAGGCGACTATTAAACGGTATTATCATTAAAATTGTATTTTAATAATAATTGCACATATATTTGTAATGATTTTCTTTTATATAAAGCACTTTTTGGTTTAAGCGATAATCTTTTTGTTTGATATGTACGATTGTAATTCGTTAAAAAAATTAAAACATTATTAGAATAAATTGGTTCTGCGTTTAGTATTTGAAGAGATGTATTGGAAGGCTGATTTTTGGAAAAAAAATCCGCAGCTGAAACAAATGTAGATATTTGAAAATTATTTATTAATAAAACAATGAATGTAATAGTTCAAAGTAGTGTGTGCCATTCAAAATATGCCTGTAACAATTATTTTATATTTTTTTTGTATTCTATGAGTCTTACTTCTTATTATTATCTACGTGCGTCGGCGCAAATAAAGCATACCTTTACCTATGCAGTCGATTTAAGAAGCTTTTTAAACATTTTAAACGTTGTTTTTAAAATGTTTACTACAACAACAATAAAAAGTATTCAAAATATTTTTGAATACTTTTGCAAAAAAAGAATAATATGTAAATGCTACATCGAGCTATTCATTATTCTTAAAGTGTATTTGCAAGGTGGCCTTTTAGTCGGTAAGCTGATACGAATCAATTTATATGGATCCCACGCCACTGGTTGAAAAATTTTAGATCAACTGAGTACCTACCTATATTGACATTTCTAAACCTTCAAGTGATATTCAACTTTTGTCTAATGTTGAGCAACTATTTTTAAGAGATGCAACAGTTAACGAATTGTTATAGATTTTAAAGAACTTTAGATATGATTTAAATTTGTGTTATTATTTTAATCTATAAAATACATCAATAGACAAAATATTTGTCCAATATTTTAAAGTTTGACTGAAAGGGTTTTTTTTTTAATGAAAACGCCCCTAAAAAATGGGCGTTGCAAAAAACTTTGCATTGACGAAATATAGATATGTATAAAGATTCGCCTAAATATGTTTTTCAGTCACTTTTTTTTTAAATTCCTTACGGTTTGGCCAAAAACTACTAAGAAGGGAGCCTGGCAGTGGGCGGATTTCAAAAAAATGTACACTTGTTCTGCTTCGTCGGTCAGAGAGCCTATATATACCCAATTTCAACACTATAGCTCAAAATTTAAGGCCCAAAAATCGGTGACACACAGACGAACGGACGCACATGGCTAGATCGACTCAGCTACCGATTCTGAATCGATCCATATACTTTGAGGTATACCTATCGGAATTATTTCTCTATGTTACAAACTTAATGTCAAAACTAATATACCCCTATCTGATAGGGTATAGAAACTGTAAAATAAATTACAATTAGCTGTTAAAAAGAGGAATTTAAAAGACCTTTGCGTTTCTGCAACAAAAGAACTATAAAAGTCAAGAACTTAAAAGTAATTCCCTTAATATTGAAAAACTAAAAACTGATCTATGATTTACTTCGATTTTTAAAACACAGGTGACATTTGTTTTTAAATAAATAATAATTATAAGCACTTGAGAGCTAGTACTTCTAGTACTTTTACGTTCCTTGATTTCGGTCTAGACCCATATTTACGAATATCTGCAAAATATGAAAAGGACATAGTACGCATGTCAATACAAACGACTTCATTGAAGTTGTCAGATACCTGTTGATATTTTACTTCTTCATTTACATTTTTTTAGGACTTTTTATGTTCTCTTTCTCTCTCTCTCTTTAACGTGCTTGTGCAGGTTATGGCCTTTTTCATTGGTAAAAAATCGATTTTTTTTTGTGATCTAGATCTGTCAAAACCTATTTTGACAGTTGTTGTGTTCCATTGGGCAAAAAAAATTGATTTTTTTGATCTCAGATCAATTTTGCAAATCTGGATTTTTCGGCAGATTTGCCCCTCCTTGCACATACACTAATACAAATGATAGCTTTCAGTTTGACCAAAGTGATTTTTGTTTTGACTTATTATTTTTTCGGTTGTGAAAAACTATTATTAATCATTAAAACTGTAAAAGTCCAATGTAAAATATAAATTAAATGAAAAACAATCAACCTGTGACTTCAAACTTGACAGCTACATCGACACTGACATAACAGACAAGAAATTGCAACAATAGGTACATAGACAAATAAAAATCAATCTGAAAACCTGAACCAAAAAGATCAAATTTTAGATCATAATCCAGATTTACCAATGGAAAACGATATTAGTGTGTTTGACTACTAAACGAGTGGTCCCTTGTTCAAATCTTGAAATTGACAAGAGCTAAGTTTTTTCACTGGCACACCTCTTGCGAAAGTCTTACAAACAGCCAAGAGTATACAACATTCATGAGAATCTTTTCAAATTTGACGTTCGTAGTCGGGATTAAACAGAAGGTTGTATTATGTGTGCCAAATACAAAAAACACAAACAGCTGAATCTAAAAGCTAGGTATGAAGCCCTAAATGTCCAATTAATGCCATATTTCCAATTATATTAAGCAAACATGAACCTGTAATCTAATACCAACATTATCTAAAACCGATTGACATTTCAGAACGTAAACAAAAATAAAATATAAAAGTTAAAAACTATCGAAAATTAAATGTCATCTCATATCAGATAGGACGGGATATCGAGTTAAACAAAATCCGATCTGCATGTCAAATGTAAACATGGCCACACTATGTTTTTGACAGAAAAATAATATTTTCAAAAGTGTCAATTGTCGATTTATGTAGGTATACCGTTTAAAACCATAATGTGTCACATTAAGGTACTTCTTAATAACATGTCAAAAGTGTAACTACTTAATTCAGCATTTCAATAAATAGGTTGGTATGATACCCACCTACAAAGGCAAGGCATTAAACGCAAATATTTAATTCCAATTGGGTGTGGTAGTTAATTTTTTTTAAACAAAAGCAATTTGAATTTATAAAAAACGAATTAAAAAGAATAAAAGTAATCTTGTAACTATATTACATATTCCATTCTTCAGAAAACAATAAGAAAAATAGTCTGCACTCAGTGCACTTTTACAGGTACACCACATATAGATACAGAAAAAAATGAGAAATAAAATTCCCAACACATTGCATGCATTCAAACTAGGTAAAATGTGTTGGTGGATCTATGCATGTGTTATTTTATAAGGTATACAGATCTATATGTATATTTACAATCAGGTTATACACATTGTATGATTGTGTATCCATGTGTGTACGGTTTTTCTATAGGCGCCAGTGTGGGCGCCACTGACGTAATAAAAAAAAATTGTAAATGTCGTCGCACTGGCGCCAGCCAGCCAGCCAGACAGACAGACACATATACACACAATTTAACGTGAAGCCAGAACAACATTGAAGTTATTCGGTTCCTTGCCGGTGGCCGACAATTTTTTTTTTTAATTTCAGTAGATATGTGTGTATCTAGAAAATCTTTTTGGTTATGGCCTGCTGTCTAAGTCCGATACCCATACGAACAACATTTTATCAATTTTAATTTTCCTTTTATTCAATTTTCTTGTAATAAACAATTTAAGAAACTACACATTTTAAAATTTAGATTTCATGCAGATAAATAATGATTGTGTTATAAAAACATACAACTGACACAACTATAGATAGTGCAGCTTGACAAAGGTATCTAATTCCTTCGTTTTAGACAAGTATTCGGTGAATGAACAATGATTTTTAGATTACATGACATTTTTTCATTACAAATCCTTCCAGGTAACTCATTGACACATTACAGAAAAGTCGCCTATTCGTTTACTTGACGACCAGGGATTATGACAAAGAAAAACAAAATAGATCACACTCAGCACAGAAAATTGAAAGTCCATACATACGTTATATTAGCAAAAAAAAAAAACAATAAGTCGGTAGAATTATGTAGGTATTTCTCATAGATTGAAAGGCACACACTAGTTGTAACTTATTGGCATATTCTCTCTTCTGTCATTTTTATTTGCAATTAGATTGTATTATTATTTATTTTCTTTTTCTATTAATAATTGACATGACAGAATAGTGTACATAAGAACTAAATCGATAGATACGTATTTTGAGGAAATGAAGTTTCTCCACTAGTCAAAAACTCACTTTATTTATAATTTTTTCCCTTTGACAGAAATAATTCTTCTCGGTTGATGAACACGACCCGAACTTCTTCCTATTCGTATAGGTATTTTATAATTTGTAAATAATTAAAAACAAAAATCAACTTTTCTTTCACTTGGTTTCCTTTTTGTACGATTAGAATATATATGTAGATAGATATATATTATTTGCGTGTGATATGTAGGTATCCGAAAAATTCCCGTTTCGCGATATGTTATATATATTTATTTTCTTTTCTTTAATTATAAATTTTCACTTTGAATTGCTTATAGATTGAGTAAAACACGATTAAAAACTGATTTTTTTTTCTTTTATTTTGGTGTATTTAATTTTTATTTCTTCTTTTTCATTCTCATATTATGTGAGAGAATTGTAAGGTGTAGATAGATTCAACAACAAAAACAAAATAAGAAAACAATTTTAGCAGATAGTATAATCAACAAGAAAATGATATTTTACTTTATTTCGTTGACGTCGAAGAAAATACATTTATGGATGGACAAGTACGAGAAATTATATATAAAAAACAATTCAATTTATTTGTTTTGTTGTATGGAAAATGTGTGATTATCTAGTACGAAGAAACATTCCCATGAAATTAATTAAAATAAAATTAAGAAAACACACGAATACCCCGACGTGCAACCGACTAGTTGCAGCAATTGACTAAAATACGAATTTTCAGTTGGGAAAAAATTGTATTATGTTCCTCAAGTTGGTAATAGTATTTCTTTCGAGTTTTTTTTTATACATTTGCTTCTTTCACTGTCCACACGGGCACGGCACGACGTTCATCTCTAGATACACACACACACTCAAATGGTATTAGCCCAAATACACGCGTAGACGGAATATTTCATTCCAATGAATGGGTATCGGAAAAGAGAAAACGAAAGAGATACGTGAATACATGGACATGACATGCTTTGGCGTTGGTGTTGCTGTTGTAAAATGTTCGTATGAAAAGGTATGAAACCACATTTAAAATTTTCTTAAAATTCGACTTACCGAAAGAAATCGGCGTTTTCGAGTTTTCGGCAAACAGTTTTCGAAATCACTTTCTCACGCTTTCTCACCAAATACGGACCAGGTTTCGTTCGACGTTTCATAAAAATAAATATTATTAATAAAAAGGTTTAACCTCTCTCTGAATTGAAGGCATTATCAAGAATTAAATGCTGATTTATCTTAAAAAATAATTTCTAACGTCGGAAATATGAAAATAAAACAAAAACTAAAATATTCTCGAAAAAAATCCAATTTGTTTTGATAGCTAGTAGGTTAGTTTTTCAGTGGTACGTGTATATCCAGAAGTGTGTTAACTCCAACAACCTTTTGAAAAAAACTTCAACAAAGCGTTTTCGTCACCGGGTTAATACAAATTTCAAAAACTGAAGGACATGTTAAAACTTTATTTTCAATGAATCTTTTTGGGTGTTTTTTGCGATATATCGGTTCTGTGTGCATAAGCATCAGAGAGTTTTCACATACATTTGAATTATTGAAATGAAACATCTTTTGGTACGGTGTGAATTGGATTTTATGAAATATAAAAACATCACGGTGACGATGTTTTGATCCGGTCCCCCATCGAAGTAACGGATGGTTTTTTAAGCGTAGTTTTTTTTTTTTTTTTAAATCGGATAAAATACTCAAATTTGCATCAAATATTCGAAATTTTTATTGTAATCGATAAATAAGCCTTTGCCATTTACGTTTTAAAGACAACTTCATGTAAATGTTGTCCGCGACTCCGTTTTAAACGGTCCATTTGGATGGTCCAGTTTTGCGTCACTTTTTTGAGCATTTCGGCCTGTATTCTTCAGATAAGGCTTCAATTGTGTTCGGCTTGTCCACATAGACTAACGACTTTACATAACCCCACAAGAAATAATCAAGAGGCGTTAAATCGCCTGATCTTGGCGGCCCACCGGGCCATTTCGAGAGATAAGCTGCTCAGCAAATTCATCCATCAACATTTACATTCACGAGCTGTGTGGCATGTGGCACCGTCTTGATGAAACCACATATCAACCAAGTTCAACTCTGCCAACTGGGGCAAAAATAAGAGTCGCGTATCATGGCTCGATATAGTTCGCTTGAACTTGTATCTCAGGCAATACGTGTGTTGGTGTGCAAAAAAAGGGATGGTTTCTTGTTTGGATGTTACTTGGAGAAAGGATGCTGGTGCACCGGTATGCACCAAGGACACAAAAAAACACAAAAAATTCGAAAAAATGAATGAAATATTTATTTGAATCGATAGTTTGAACCTTGCAATTTAATGTTTAAAGATAATTACATGCAAATGTTGACCGCGGCTGCGTCTCAGGTAGCCCATCCGCTGAGTCAAATTTTGGCATACTCTTTCACACATATCGGCCGGTATCTCACGAATGAATGCATGGATGTTGGCTTCCAGTGCGTCAATCGAAGCGGGCTTGTCCCTATAGACATTAGCCTTGACATACCCCCACAAAAAATAATCTAATGGTGTCAAATCGCACGATCTAGGCGGCCAATTGACCGGCCCGAAACGTGAAATTAACTGTTCACCAAACTCGCCTCGCAATTGCGCCATTGTTTCGCGTGCTGTGTGGCATGTGGCACCGTCTTGTTGAAACCACATATCATGCAAGTCAAGAACTTCCATTTCGGGCAAAAAAAAGTTTGTTATCATCGCTCGGTAGCGTTCACCATTGACAGTAACGCTGCGATTCGCATCATCTTTGAAGAAATATGGCCCAATAATGCCGCCGGCCCATAAACCGCACCAAACAGTGGCTTTTTCGGGATGCATTGGTAGCTGTTGCAATGCTTCTGGCTGATCTTCACTCCAAATGCGGCAATTTTGCTTATTTACGTACCCATTCAACCAAAAATGAGCCTCATCGCTGAACACAATTTTCGATAAAAAAAGCGGATCCTCGGCCAGCTTTCCAAGAGCCCATTCACCAAAAATTCGGCGTTGTGGTAGGTCGGCTGGCTTTAGTTCTGCACCAGCTATATCTTAAAAGGCTTTACGCCCAAATCCTTCCGCAAAATTTTCCACGTAGTGCTGTAACAAAGGCCTAACTGCTGGGAACGGCGCCGAATCGACATTTCGCGGTCTTCTGTCACACTAGCTGATACGGCCGCAATATTTTCTTCACTACGCACAGTACGTAAACGTGTTGGTGGTTTAATGTCCAACAAAGTAAATTTGGTGCGAAATTTGGTCACAATCTTCCGAATAGACTGCTCAGAAGGTCGAGAATGCCGATCATAAAATGGAAGCAGCGCGCGATGAACATTTCGAACCGAGCACGAATTTTGATAGTAAAATTCAATAATTTGCAAGCGTTGTTCATTTGTAAATTGCAAACCAAACTGAAGCTGTTTGACAGTGACACAAGGTACTAAACACACGTCAGCTGTCAAAACCAGTGTTGCCAAAACCAAACCAGCTAAAAAATCACCCGTTATAAGGATGCGACATTTGGTAACATGTAGGTAGCCAAAATGGTTATTTCCCTCTGAATGTTTAAATGACAGCTGATTTTGGTGTCATAAATGTGTTTTAGCGAAGGTGTGTGTTTGACGTCTGGAGTTTGTAATTGAAGCTTGAATAATTAATTAATTAATAGATGTGTACATATGTGATTTGTTATCATGAAGATTTTTTTTTTCGGAATTGGACATTTCTAAAACGAGATGCTAGATATCGGGAACGCCTCTTACGTTTGTGGATGTAAATACAAATTCGGGTGGGATGACGCATTCAGATTTGATGTATGAGTTGTAGGTATACGGTGAATAAGATTGCCTTTTGAATATGTGACGGTTTTATTGATATTTGGGAGTCTCCAGAAAGGTGGATTTTGGTTTGATTTTGTGCTTACAATTGCAATCAGGTTTTCATACTGAAAACCTTGCAGAAGGGACAAATGGCGATATTTGTATAATTGTCTTTTTGAAGTGAAAGTTCTTTTTGGACGTTGTGAATTTGATCTAATTAAACGAAAAAGAGTAACGAAACGCTTGGGAACACCGAGTTTTGTTGGTTAAAAACACATTTTTCACCAATTAAGTCAGTTAATTGTCAATATGGTAGTTCAACTCATCTCGAATGAAATGAATAAACTATGGAGGTTGTAAACAGAGAGATTGAGAGAGAGAAATTAAGCAGAGTACAGTTCCACTTCTACCGCGTGTGAACTCCGATTTTTTATACCGTATAGTTTTATTGAAACCGCCTGTGTCTCACCGATTTTTGACTATAAAATGTCGGGTCAGGATGCAAAAATGAGTACTAAGTTGAAGAGTGCAGCATAGTTACATAGTCCGTCCATTGTTACTTATACTTAAAAAAAATGTTTTTGTTAAATGGCAATTTGAAAACTAATCTGAACATAACTTTACTTAAGTGGAGCTACGGATCAGGGTACATATGGGACTCTACCAACATGCGAATTTGAATTTCTACTTGTTCGGCCACTTAAGACGATATCTTCTTCTACTGCTTTTTAGAAGACTCTTAGAGCTGGAGTATTGGTTTCCATTTGGTATATAATATGTCCTAGTCATGTTCCATTCCATTTCTTCACCCACTTTCGAAACGGTCCATGTATGGAAGTAAAAATGGGATGATCAGGGCCTTATAAATTATCTCCTTAGTAGTTTGCTAAATTTGCTTTTTAGCCACAATGGTCGGGAAAAGTAAGCCTTTGTTTGATTTCTGACGAAGTGTTTACACAAAATTCTTTACTACCGTTCTGTCGATTGTGTGATTCTACTTGTTGATTTACTGTCAAACCATTTTCTTCTCTATACTAGCAAACATAACTGTGATATTTCGTTAAGTCCGGCAAATAATATGAATATCGTTGGAATATAATGGTTGAGGTTCCATTTGTCAGGCATACTTTCATTGACCCAAATTTTTGAGAAGCTGTTGTTAATGGCGTTGGAATTGGTATTTGACATTAGATACTGACTGTGGTATTAATCGACCTACTCACTGCATTACAATACCAACGTCCTACGCAATAGGCTCATCATTTGAAGATGAATTTGAATTTGATTAACATCATCATCATCATCATAAGAACATGTTTGTATACCCATTAATTATTTTAGAGCTCATGAATCAAGTGCCTGGTGCAGACATCAATATCGGTATCAGAGACACGAAAGGGTATGAAAGGGTTGTTTCAAATTTCCCCGTATTCCAGGTGTAAAAACTGACTTCATTCCACGTACTCGAAAAATTCCAACCGAGACAGTGGAGCAAAATTTCGGAGGAATTTCTTTAATGAAACACGAAATATTTATAAACGACAACCTCTTCCGGACAGTCTTATTACATTATTTATTTTAACAATTTAATACTATTTTTTTTTTCTAAACGCATCGGTAACGCTGAGTCCTACACACTTTCAACTTTTCTCTTTCCACATTCCACACATTCGTAATATTCTTCGACGAATATAAACAAAAAGAGACTCCTTTACAGCTGTGTGCAATATTGTACAACCAACACATCGCTAAGCTTGTCAAATGAAATAGTTTTTATTTCATTTGACAATTGACAAGCTAGCAAAAGCTTGTCAAAAGTTTGAGAGTTTCCTCTCAAACTCAACTTGTAAAAAATATAACAAAATCTCAGTTGTCATTATTCATTAAAGTCCGAAACTCCGAAATCAGGGCATAACAGGTATTTAGTAGAATTTCAGTAAAATAGACAATTGCCCACTGTACGGTGGGATATGCTCTTGTCATTGCGGCAATTGTGGGTGTATTAGTGTATCTACATGATCATATGGATTTCGCTACTATTTTGCTCATTATATTCATCATCATAGAGAGCAATCCAACAAACCCACATTTTAGTTTCAGTATTCAGACATTCAGTAACAGTATTTGAACAAGAGAATGAGAATTATATGAGAACCGAACAAAATAGACGAAGAATCAAAAACTCTTCTATATGATAGGATTGGTTGCACAATACAAATAAAACCACATGGCGCCATATCTATGCAGGGCTTTACAACTTAAAAATTAATTGTGACGCATGAAATCTAAGGAAATATATAATTCAATCATATTCAAGATTTACGGATTTATTTTTGTGGCTGTCATTTGGAAATGTGTTTTTTTTACACTATCCCATAAGGATATACAGTACATATACATATTCGTTTTGACACTAACCCCAGTATAAATAAACGCTAATCAATGGCTAACTTTATAGTTCCCCCATAAGAAAAACTCGCGCAAATGTCAAAAGTTAGTCACTGATTAGCTAATCAGCGTTTATTAATAAGGTAATAAAGTAAGTTTGTAACATAAAAAAATATTATTAGCAGATATAGATACTAAAATACATGGATCGACTGATAGTAAGAATCACTAGCTAAGTGAATTGAGACATGTCTGTCTGTCCATCTGTGTGCCAACAATTTTGAAGCCCTAAATTCTGAGCTAGAATAAAAAAAAATGGTATATTCTCTGTTCGACGAAGCAGAAAAAGCGTTAACAATTTCCAAATCCGTCCACTGCCACGCCACTTTTCTGAAAAACGTTGTTCTTGGTCAAACCGTAAGGAATTTGAAAAAGTGTTTGAGCAAGATATTTAGACATTCATCATATCTATATATCGTTGATATTAAGTTGTTGCCACTCCCAATTTTTGGGGGCGTATTTCGGAACGTTGTTTTTGGCGATATTAATGTTAAGGATGGGATGAGAAAGGGTATTCACTATTCGCACAGCGGATTGTAGCCTTCTCATATTTTTACCATATCCCATAGAGGTATTTTAGTTTTGTTACAGTTATAGTTACATAGAGAACAAATTTAGCTGGAATACCTTAAAGTATATGGATCGACTAAGAGTTGCTAGCTGAGTCGATTTACACATGTATGTCTGTAAGTCACCAGTTTGTTTCATACAGCTGCTTAAAAGGCATGTTTTTTTTTTCCCTTCAGGAGATCATCACCGTATTGGAATTATCTCCCAATTTGAAAAATGACATCTGATGTTTTATGTTATTACGACTATACATTTTTTTTAAGTAAAATAAGGTCTTTTTCATCACCTTGAAACACATTTCTTACTTATGCCTAAATTCTTCTTTCATTATTCGTGTGTTTGATGTTATGTTTTAGTATAACCTAACTTACCTTTAATAAAGTGCTGTCAGTTTAATTTCAGAAAAGTAAAATTTGCTCGAAATACTTGGAAAAATTATACCTACCTGCAAAAAAGTTAATTATATGATTTTGCTAAGTCCTATCACACCCTTTCAAAATGGTATTCATAAATCAAGAAATGTTTTAAAATATCTGTTTCGTAGTTATGCTCATTCAAACGTTTTAATTTCATTATATGTTGAGTTTCATTATGTTGTATAAATTATGACGTTTCTTCCTCATTTTGCAAAGTGGCGTGTTTATGAACACAGACCGCATACGGTCTGTATGCGCCGCGGTTTTATACCTTTTTTCGACATTTCAGAATCAATTTGGTTAATATCGTGTGTAGAGTTGCGTCAAGTGATACATTTTATTAAAAAAAAAGTGATAACCATATTGTGTAAAGATCGTGTTTATTGTAAATATATTGTTTTGGTGAGTTTTTGTGATATATATGTTTTCGACCATGTCTTCAAATTTGTATGACCGGGGAAGTATGCGTTATAAGCATGGGGTGCATTTTTTGGTATGAAATAGCACTGATAATATTTATTGCAAATAACATATTTTACAGGCGAAAATGGGGGTTTATATCAGGAAAACGACAAACAAGGCGGTATTGGCAGAAGCGGTCTACAAAGCTCATCTTTTGAATGTTTGTTATTATTAGACACAATTAAATCAAGCAATAGCTTCAGCCCTAAACTACCAACAAAACTTGTCGTTGTCGGGTCTGAGGTTGTTACAACACCTGAGGCTTTAAAACGGATTCAGGATAAGTACCTTGCCAAGACCAAAAAAAGTCAAATAAGATCACTCGGAGGATTGTTGAGAGCGACACAGAATCGGAAAATGCTGTCGAAGACCTGATGAAGGTGAAAGCAATGAGGAGAATTCTATGGGTGATTTCATTTCTTCGGTTGATGAAGTTGAAAGCGCTGCAGAAGAAGACGTCCTTAAGCCAGGCAATGAAGGGAAAACTTATGTTTTTTCTTTTCTACTTTTCTCCCAACGTAAAAAAAAAGTAAAAAATACTACGCAGGTCAGATACTATGTATAAATGATGCTGCTACGGAATTCAAAATCAAATTTTGCGCGGCTACACGAGCTCAACATAATTGGTTGAGCTTTATCCATGCTCAACCAATTTTGTTTATCCATTAAAAGATGACATTACGGATGTACCTACAGAGGACATAGTAGTTGTTTTGCCGAATCCAACTCTTGGACGATGTGGTTCCATACGATTTAATGTTTTCTTGGACAAGCTGAAGGTCTTATATTAATTTTTTTTTGTCTTTATTTGTAGTTCATGAACTAATAAAGATATTTTAAAAATGTAAAATGCTGTTTCTATAATACCTATTTTACCAAGTGATTCATTCCATTAACAAAATAGTTTGCCTTATGGTATGCACTTACCCCTAACCAGGGGTAAATTGCATACCTCGGGAGTTATTTTGTATTTTTATTTATAAAAAAATATGTTTACAGTGGAATAACCAATAAACCTGGTTTAAGACTAAAGCTTAGTACGCTGCTCGAGCTTAATTTTAGCTCCCATACAAAATTCTCTCCAAAAATTAGCTGAGCTAAATTTAAGCGAATCCATTTAGCCGAGCGGTACGCTGCTTCAGCTAAAAAATCAAACTTTCATTTCAGACTGTACTGGATGTATCTGTCACAATTTAGCGCGCCCATTAATAGTTCGGGACATTTTCTCAAGCTAAATTTTGACACATCGTACTGTTGTTTTTCTGTTGTGCTTTTGAGTTGTTGAAATAAACTTATTTTCCAAAGAACAGCTGTTTGTTGTGACACTTATCCACAAAGCACTCTATGTCAAAATTAAGCGAGGATTTTAGCTAGTGTTTGGAGAGAAATAATGGAGAGCAGCTAAAATTAAGTTTCGCTCGAGCAGCGTACTAAGCTAAACCGGCGTAAACATTGCTTTAAGAAAAAAATTATCGTTAGACATCTATAAGAAATACTTAGTTTTTGACGTGGGTTTAAAGTGCAACTTTGCATTCTATGAGTCGCACTTACCTTAGAAAAAAAAAGAGATCAATCTTAGAAGAGATGGAAAATGAAAAAAAAATCGACATTAAATTGAAGTTACACAAATTTTTAATACGAAAGCGTAACAAACGTAAACATGTCCATAACCATCCTTGCTTGCTTCCCCCTGCAACTCCTTGCTTGGGCTCACTGTAGGATTAAGAATGGGTGCGAGGTTTTTTTTTGTGTTGTTTTAAAATGTAATGCACTTGAATTGCTGTACTTTACTTACAAAGATGAACATTAATCCTCTAAGTATTATACCAAAAAAACAAAAATAGTTTTAGTAATCTTTAATTCTCTCAATAACTAGAAGACATAAAACAATTCGGTTTTTTCTAAACTTTTTGTTCGGCATTTTTTTTATCATAATTTTGAGTTTGTATGCGGATTTTTCAAAAACTATTGACATAAATAGTTCAATTTAAATTGAGGATTAAGGAACTGTTTTCTAGCTTTCAAAAACGGGATAATACTTCATTGTAAGTGCTGCCGTTGTTTTTAAATATATTTTTTCCTACATTTTAAGTCATTTTTTTTTCTAAAATTGCCCCTACCTCCTATATGGGACAAGATAGACCCCCTCTTACCTTAGTAAAAAATGCTTGTTTTTGACCCCTAGACTAAAAACCGTAGTAGTAGAGTATATCAATTTCTGGCGCCAAACTTATCGTACTCTCCCCTCCATCTCTTTAAATCCTCAGTAGGGAACAGAAAAACATTATCCAGCAGGTGACCGGTGACGATAAAAATCTTCTATTATATGCCCGCCAACATATTGTTTGCGATCCACCTTAGTTAGTGTCACATAGTTTTTTCAACTTGTCAAAAATACGAATCGCATACTTGTCTCAACCTTGCCATCACATTCGCACTCACATTGTTTCGCAGTATAAAATACCCTTACATTCATTCCGACTACGAGTCCGTCTCAGTAGTCAGTACTCAGTAGTTCTTGGTTTCTCTTCTGTTTTTTTTGTTGTTTTCCTTTTTCATATTTTTTTTTGCTTGCGCTATTCGTATTTTGTCTCTATTATTCTAATTGGAACCATTAGGCGCTTACATATCTATGTGGATCTGGTCTCATAACCAACATCGTTGGTGTTGGTCGCGGAGCAGAGGGTGACAGATGTTTAACAGTATTTAGTTCTTAGCTCATCGCTATGTTCGTTTTTGTGTAGCATGATGTGTGTTTGTGTAGAGTATCTAAAAATTTACGACCGCAGTTCCTTAGAAATGAACCATCGAATGCCGCACAACAAATGCCTGATAGGTACAAAAAGAAGAAGACGAGGAAGAAGCAAGAAGATGAAGAACTACTGGCGTACCTGTTGGGCAGAAAGATGATGGCCGTTTGAGCTTGGTGTGTCTTCTCGTTCGTTGTAGGAAAAGGTGCAGAAAGGTGCAGCAGCAACCGTGTCACACATTTGTAATTAACGGATTTCTGCGCTAGTATGTGTGCGTAGAGTCGTTAGCTATATTAGTTTTAAATGGGTGTGTTCACAGCACAGTGTATATCGGCATGCGGTCAAAACTGTATGCGTGAATGAATAAAAATTCGACTGTGGCGTCTGCGCCAAGTCAAAACGCTGTGCGCACAAAGTGAATTGCTTCTCATCAAAATATAATTACGCTCGCCTTTTGTATCTCTCGTTGATTCTGTTGCTGTCGATTCACATGACGGCGGCGTTTTATGTCCGTAAAGTGGGTGCTCAGGAGTTTTATATTGCTCCCGCATTTTGAACCAACATACCTACCTACATAATATGAACTATGTTGGTCGAGCGAGGAGGGCAATCACAATAAGTATGTAGCCGCACATTTCAGGGTAGGTAGGTAATTAGGCATTTGGATGTAAATGAAAATTTGACGGAAAGTATTTAAAATTTTTGCGAATATAAGGGCTAGGAAACATCATCCCATAGGGGTATATTAGTTTTGTATATGGATCGACTCAGAATCGATAGCTGAGTCGATTTAGCCATGTCTCCATCCGTCCGTCCGTACGTCACCAGTTAATTTTGAGCTAAAAGGATGAAATTTGGTACACGTGCTCGTTGTTGCTCCCAGCAGAACAAGTGTAAAAAATTTTGAAATGCGTCCACTGCCACGCCCCCTTTTTAGAAAAACATATTTTTTGGCCAAACCGTAAAGAATTTAAAAAAAAGGTCTGAGCAGCATATTTAGAGAATCGTTATATCTCTATTTCGTTCATATAAAGTTTTTTGCCATGTCCACTTTTTGTGGGTGTTTTTAATAAAAAACGTTTTTCGGTCAAATTTTAAATATGTATTTCGAAAAAAAATGTTGATGCAAAATCATTAGTAATGTTAATATGAACATTTCGTCTATAGACTATTTTAACCTACGCCCACTTTTTGGGGCGTTTTTATATAAAAACCATTTTTATACACTACTGCATAACAAATGCAGGAGAAAAACCTTGTCTTTTGAAGAACCGTAAAATTTGTTCTGACAATGTAATTTTCTATGTTTAATCCCCATTGTATTTTAAGCCAGGTCCACATTTTGGGGATGTTAGTTTTACAGATGGGATGGGATAGGGTATTCAACGATCCGCACAGCGGATTGTAGCCTTCTCATATGTTTTTTTTTTTGAATGTTCGTACGAAACGGAATTGGAGCCGGTCATTTCAATATCAAATGCATACTCTCGTGTCGGCTGTTATAAAAAGTCCGTTCGCCTTATCATGCGTAAGCGTAAATTTGAATAAACTTGGATGTCAAACTACGAAAGCATTATCGTTTTAAAAAAGTTGCTTGTCAATATAGGTTTAACGAAAAACATGTACCCCTGTAGTATTAAACGCTGATTAGCTAATCAATGGCTAACTTGACAGTTTCTTCCAAAAGAAATACTCGCGCAAATATCAAAAGTTAGTCACTTATTAGCCAAACATCGTTTATTAATAAGGGGAGTACAGTTTAGTTAATTTTTCTATACGGACAATTTCGGCAGCGAGAAAATAAAAACTGACAGCAGGGAAATTTAAAATTGTCTCTTTGACAACTTTCCAAACTAGTAACGACGTTTTGCGTTTTCCTTGAAAAAGCGTTCGCTTTTCTTTAATATGAGAGAGTTCCCTCTCGATTTTGGAGATTAGACAATTTTGATTTTTCTACCCACCCGAACGGACCTAATAATTATAAGCTGAACGTCTTAAACAGCAACCCCAGTATTAATAATCGCTGATTAGCTAATCAATGGCTAATCAATGGTTTCTTCCAAAAGAAATACTCGCGCAAATGTCAAAAGTTATTCAATGATTAGCTAATTAGGGTTTATTAATAAGGAGGCAATTGTTTGGCGCGCTGTGTGTGCCGTAGCCCCGACTTGCTGGAACCAAATGTTGCCGACATCGCGGGCTTCAGTTCCCGGCAGCAAAGGTCGGTTATAATGATGCGGTAGCACTCGCCATTAATTGCTATGTTCTGTTCGGCCTCATTTTTAAAGCGATACGGACCGATGATTCCATCAGCCCATAAACCAAACCCAGTGCATTTTTGTGTATGTATAGTGGTATGTATTTCGAAATACTCTTCAGGATGCTTGTCTGCCCATATGCTGCAATTGTGTTTATTTATTTACATAACCGTTGAGCAAGAAATGAGCCTCATACTGAACAAAATTCGATGCTCAATTAAGAATTGAGCTGTTGCAGAGCCCATTGACTGAAATTTAAGAGTAAATTTAAGCCTGTCGGATTGTCGGCTTTAATTCTCGAACAAATTGAATTTTGAAAGCCTTTAAACCAAGATTCTCTTTTAAAATTCGCCAAGTTGTCTAATACGATAAGCCCATATGTTGGATCGGAGTCAAATCGATTGCTTACGGTCTTTAGATACATTCGCCGCCACAGCCGCAATGGCGTATTATCCAATAACATACACTGAGACTCGAAGTTGCGGATGATAAAGGCAATAGCGGACTCGGAAGGCCGATAGTGCCCACCATATGTTGCTTGAAGCGCATGAAAAACATTTTTTACAGAATGCTGATTTTCATAATTCAGCTAATTAATTTGCAGAAATTGTTAATTTTAGAATTTCCATGTTGTTTTGTCAAACAACACTGAATAAGAATAACACGGCACCATGAGGCAAGTTACTTATGCAAAAAAAAAAAAACAAGTCTAAATGAATCACCGGCTTTATAAAGTTCGGCAGGAAAATGTCATTTCCGTCAGCCTTAAGCTTCTTTGGTACTTTTCGCTGTCGTCACAAATATTGTATGGTACGTTCTGCTCAACACCAAAAGATTGTTCATCATCGTTGTTATACAGTCTGCATACGCGGTTATTCGAGAATAACCGCAGCGACTTTGGTTCAACTACGTTTTTTCGTAGTTCTTGACAGGATTCATTATATCCTTGGCTTTGATGTTTTAAACTTTGGTAAAACCTAAAAACATCACTCCTGGAGTAGCACCTGTCTTTATCTTCGTCCCGTGCTTTTCTTGCTTTTTTTCTCGTTTCTGTAAGGCCACCACCCTCTTTTTCTATAAAGCTCAAGGGTGACTGTCGTCTTTACCTGTACGGCAGTTACGGCCGTTCTTATGGCCTCTTGACATCCTCGCCATTGTTCTTCTACATTAGATGCTGGTTATGGTATTAGTTGAGGGATTAAGGGATATGCGTTCTGCAAATGTCTTGGCGGATTATTGCAATTGAAGTATTTCGACATACAAATTTCTTGGTTGCTGTAATGTCTACGTTGTAGTTGTTAGTTGTTTGACTTCAACTTTCAGTGTTCTCCTATATAGTGTTGTTACATGCAAGTTATTGAACGTTAAAGGATTTAGCGCAAACATTTTGAGACATAGCCATTCATTCAAATGATTCGTTCACTATAGTTTCGATAAGTAAAATTGAACGTTGAAAACCACGCATCGCAGAGAATGAGGCATTTTCTGAAAGCTCTTGATCAAAAATCTATCTAATAGATACAGCCAATAAAAGCTGCTCGTTACTATAGCATCAAATGTCATATTGAAACATACTAAAAGTCAACAATGAATGCTTTGCAAACAAGTTTTGTCCTTATGTATCTAGTTCGGTCTAATTGGAATTGTGTGTCTTATCGTTGATTTCTTAAAAAAAACTTTGAACATTCGCTAACAACTGAAGTAATCAGCTATCAATATATTAATTGGGGCTTCAAGTCAAGTTCCTCATCATAATTCATCGTTTGATGTCGTTATTGTGTCGGTATTTTATTTATTTTAAGCAATTAGCAGTTTATGATCAATAACCCGTCATATCCAGTCGCACATTAAACCTTCTGCTGATTCAAATGAAGGAGCAAACTCTGTGTTTACCTTGGAGGTACCCACGACATGAGTCCCAATTTAAAGACTCAGATGATACCAATTTCTGATCTTCCTCTATAACATCAAGGGCAGATGAGATTTGCTCGTCGTTATAAGTGGCTACGGGCATTTCCCCTCACCCCATGTCCCCACAATTTGAATGTCCATCTCATACTCCACCAGCACAACCATCACCATGCACACACAAGGGCAAATAGGCTCCGATTATCGTAATGACAGGCCGCTTCGTTTTCAACGGAATGGAGACGCGTTCACTGGTCCATCTCAGGCCAAAGAATGGATTTTTTGATGAAAACAACAACAAGCGATGAACAGCCAAGGAGCGCACCCTGATTACAGACAGATTACATTTTTCTTCAGTCCCAGGACCTATTACTCGAAGCAGGTTCTACCGATTTCGTGAACCATTTTCGCAGTACAGCATCAAATTGCAGGAACGTATCATTACTGCTTGTTCTTCTAGTTGAAAGCAAAACGACAAACAACAACAACAAACGACGATGATGCGGCAGCCCAGAGCAACAAGCAACAGGCCATGAAAGTATCTTGTGTTCCTCTGAATTGCAGTGTGTGGATTTATCTGTGTGTTGCACTGAGTAAATTTTCTTAATCGATCGAGATAATTTGTTTCCAAGTAATAACTTTGAATGTTTTCTGTGTGCACACACATATTAAGTAGTTTACTGGGCGGATGCGGATGCAGATGGAAGCGGGGGATCCATTTTCAAAAAGAAGGATGTTACACAAATGTTATTTGTTTTTGCGTGCGTTCCAGGAATCATCAGACGGACGGCTGCTGCTAGGGCTAACTGCTGCCGTTGCTTCAGACCAGCAAAAAGGAGGAAGATCTACAGCAGTTTATTGATTACGAGTATGCGTTAATCGATTAGGAAACTGTTTTCGTACATTCATATGTTTTATGATGTGCTGACGAGGCAAATTAAACCCAATAAAAAAAAAACAAATTAATCGAACTTGTGTGGAATAGATGTCGGATATTGTTAAATGGGGATGTGTAAACAGTTCTGCAAATCTTTGATGCGGTTGGATTTTTTCGCATTTACGATGGTGTACAAAAATGTAAGCAAGATTTAAATTTAATAGAAGCACATGTTGTAATTTATTGTAATTTAGCCGAGCGGTACGCTGCGTCAGCTAAAAAATCAAACATTCATTTCACACTGTACTGGATGTATCTGTCACAATTTAGCGCGCCCATTAATGGTTCGGGACATTTTCTCAAGCTAAATTTTGATCAATTTGTTTTGATTCTAGATTCAAAGCAAATATAAAAATAATTTCACATCAAATTATTTCATAAAACATTGATTGTGCACCTATTTTGCAGCGTGATACTTACTGGTTGTGGTATCAGCTGCTATATTTTGCAATTTTATCATCTTCGACAGCCGTTTTCGATAACTAATGAAAACATATGAGAAGGCTACAATCCGCTTTGCGGATCGTTAACCTAACCCATCCCATCCTTAAAATTAATATCTCCAAAAAGTGGGCTTTATGAGCCTATAATATAGAAAATGACATTGTCACAACATATTGTTCAAACAGTTTATCAGAATCTTTTGTTGTTTGACAAAAAACATCGTTTTCCTCCTGCATATGCTATGTAACTAAATTTTAGCAAACGGTTTTTGTAAGAAAACGCTCCCAAAAAGTGGGCGTGGGCTTAAATGATCTATGGACGAAATGTTTATATTAATATTACTAATTATTCTGCATCAACATTTGATTCGAATATTTTAAAATTTGACCGTAAAACGTTTTTTTATTAAAAACGCCCCCCAAAAAGTGGGGGTGGAAAAAAACTTTATATGAACGAAATATAGATATTAAGATTGTCTAACTACGTTTTTCAGACACTATATTAAAATTCCTTATGGTTTGGCCAAAAAATACGTTTTTCTAAAAAGGGGACGTGGCAGTGGGCGGATTTCAAAAATGTTTACACTTGTTCTGCTGGGAGCAACAAAGAGCACGTGTACCAAATTTCATCTTTCTAGCTCAAAATTTAAGGCCCAAAAACTGGTGACGTACGGACGGACGGACGGATGGACAGACATGGCTAAATCGACTTAGCTATCGATTCTGAGTCGATGCATATACTTTAAGGTATATGTAGCTAAATTATTTTTCTATGTTACAAACTATGTATCAAAACTAATATACCCCTATGGGATAGGGTATAAAAATAGGTTTGGTAGCACATTTTCTATCCAGGCTAAGGGCGTAAGACTGGATAATTATCCAGGTTTCGCGAAATCTATATAGGCTAAGGTGTTGTTGTATTACACGTAAATTGTTTGCTAAGCCTATATAGATTTGGAGTGAAGAGAAAAAAAAACACGCCTTATGTCAAAATTTTGCGAGGATTTTAACTAGTGTTTGGAGAGAAATAATGGAGAGCAGCTAAAATTTAGTTTCGTTCGAGCACTAAGCTTGGGGAATGCATTAAGGTGAAAATACGCTTAGGATAATTTTGCTCAAAAAATCAGAATCCATTAAACGAACTCTTTTATATGAACTTATTCAGCATGGAGACCCGAATTGATGTTCCTTTACTTTTGCCAATACTCTCACGCACTGCATAGATATAAAGAATTGTACGACTGGTTATTGGACGGCCAGTCTGTTAAGCATCACCCATTGATATAATCTTCCCTAATTTGTTTTTCACAGTTGACGACGTAAAATCAATATTCCGACCATATTTTGTACGAAATTTTCGAATTGTGACAGCCAAACTTTTATTATTTCTGAAAAATGACTGACCAATAATAACAATAATTGTCGCTCGGACTGCGTTGATGGAGAATTATCACCAAAACTTTCAATAATAAAACGTTGGGAGGATTGTGTAAAACTCCAGAGCCAAGCCAGCACCAGCGGCACAATATTCCATAAATCTGTGCAACTGCACTAGACTACCGCGACGATATTGAAATCAACGGAAAAATGGGTTTAATTTAAAATGAAAGCAAGATCAAGTACATATAAGACATTTTACACCACATCGACGAATTAAACAGAATGTAGGCATCGAAAACTACAAGTTTGAGGTATTATGCGACTTTGTCTACGACTGGACCGCTGTTAACTCTAACAACGACATGTCAGAGGAAATCAAACGAAAATTTATTCTTTTCAACTCGTTTATTCTTGCTAAGAAAGAAATTAAGTAATTAATCATTCGGAGAGATCCTTTCAAAGATTCTAATCATCCAAGTCATGCGCCCCGGCCCTTAAGCATGGACCGGTATCAAAAGCGGATAAAGAAACCTTTTGTTGTTTTTCTTTCAAAAAATCTTTGGTATCATTTAGTGGAGGCTGTACAGCAACATATACCTTGGGGTCCTAGTTCCAGGTATATAGCCAGCAACGAGATGGCTGGCAAACTAGTAAGCGACCAGTGAAGGATCATGAAACGAGTAAACGGTCTATATCACCAGCTCTGCAATCGTAGATAACGAGGGGAGTACACGATTAAAACGAAACCCAATATTCGAATTCAAGGGAGGTACGTAGCAATAGCAACCTACACGTTTTCGAAAACTTCAAGTTTCGTTCAAGTGTTGCCGAATTGCAACCAAACAAAGCAGTTTCCGCAAACTCCTGGAACCGTTTAAAACACATTTTGTAAGCTGTTGCCTCATTGAATGACATATTTCCAATTAAGGTAGATTGACCCGTTGAAACATATTTCTACCACACCAATGGAAACATTGAAAATGCAATCATGGACACACACTTTTGTGTCAACAAACATGTACTAATCTATACCTATGTCTTGTATTCGCATTAATAATAAGTGAACTCAGACATAGTCGTACGCTGCATAAGTCGACATTTGATGGTGAAGTACGTACACATAATCGTCGCAATGGTTGGCAATGAACCCTTACATCGGTCACCATACATCAGCCGAAGCCACGATATCAGGCCAATGAGAACGACTTCGACGGCGACGACGAAGACGACGAAACGACGACAACAACAACAACAATAACAACATCGACGACGACGTCAACGATAGCATAGAAGACAGCAATATAATTCCAGACCAGACATCAAAAGCCGTCATTTTGCATCAAAAAGAGTTGGCGACTGACTGCCGGCCTAAGACTGTGCTGCTCGTAACACGAGGACCCAGAGTACAAACACTCTTAAATGGGGGTAAGTAAGAAGGTGTACTGAGTGCAAGCGCCGACAACAATTACGGCTAAAAACGGCCGGCTCCTTTATGGCGACGAGGATGGACATGGTAGCAGGGCTAGAGGAGTCGCGTCATCGACAAGATAAGCGCAATAAGACTTCTCCACAACCACTAAGTGCGAAACGAATAAAAGATGATAAAATGCAGTCGTGTGGCGCCCATCTTCAATTTCATATGGGATACTCTTAACTATGTATGGTGGTTACATACTGGGTCTGCGCTGGTGGTGGGTGACTACGACTCATCATATCACCCATCAGTGCGACGGCCTGGCATAGTCTAAAACTGGATGGAGTGCTGAGTATGTGTGCTTTTTAGTGATCAAGTTGAAGGCACATAGCAACATAATCGTGAATCACGAACGACATTGAGAGTGTCCTCCACTCTAGACGGCCTCAAGGCAGGAGTTGCGGTGCGTAATAAGGGCATATTGAAGCTTTGCCTATGGTTTAGGCTCTGTGCATACGTGAAAATGCCTGTGACGAGATAGGTATGTTGCAGAGGCATTTTCAATTTAGGCGAGTATATCGAAAATACGCACATCCGCTTTAAGTGCGTCAATGGCCACGTACCTAACTAGAATGTTACTTTCAGAATGAATTATGAAAATGGAAATGGCCCCAGAGCTCTTCCAATTACCTTTGTGGTGAATAGATAGATAGATGATGATTGGTGTCAACCATTATGTAAACACAACAGACGTGACTGGTCTATTATATGTGGCGCTTGAGTTGAGAATTGACTTCTTTCGAGGAACAAATATTAATGGAAACACACGAAAGAGTGCCCTGCATCTCTGTACAGATCGTGTAATGCCCCACTAGGCATCACACAAAAAAAAGGGACACATGACATTGGACTGTGTATTTGAGGTGCAGCTACTGAGTAATGGGTCATGTATGTTTTTCGAACAAAAATATATAAATTAATTTTGTATCTAATAGTTAATTTTTCAGAGTTCAAATGCGAATTTATTTTCAAATACATACCGACTGTTGTTTTATAATTCATAAAAATTTTTCTGTCGATATAACTAAACCCTAAGATATGGTTTTGTTATATATTTTGATGCTGTGCATTTCGCGAAAAAACGTTTGCCAATTTGTTTAGCCTAGCTTAAAGCGTTTTAAGGACATGTCTTCCCAAACGTAGTTTTATTTTATGCTTTGACTAGGTCGATAAATCTAGGTTTTTAGTTTGTTTCACTCATTCAATTTTTTTAGGTACATATTGTAGTTTGTCAGCACCTTCACTGACCGGAGTTTGAGGAGAAGATAGGTGTTAAAGGCATTGAATGGATGACGGGTAATTACAAAACTTATTCGTTGGAGAGATGGCATTAAGCAAATAATCGTAAGTTGTAACAATGTAGGTATTTCTTCCTCTTCCAAACATACATTTTAAAAAAATGAAATAAAAATGGCATAAACGGCCCATGTATCAAACCTAGCTTCTCCCTTTATTTGTGTGAGAAAATATGGGAATGGACGCACTAGGCCACTGGAGTCATTTTATTGTGGTACAAATAGATGCAATAAAGTTAATTACTGTTGAGAATTGCCTGATTGGAGGGAATTTAGGCAGGCCGACAAGACTTCACCCCAAAGAGATTTACTTAACGAAACCATCCATTCCCATATTTTCTCACACCCACAGAAAGACCCACGCATCACCTATTTATTCACTTCTTTCCTTGGTAATATCTTTAAATCAAATTAACAAACTACCGGACCTTAGAATTTCACTTGCATTCTCATGTCGATCGTTATATCATCACCAAGCGGTGGAAATAGGAATAGAATAGGAAAAAACTAAGTTTTTTTGATTCGCAACAATTCGGACTTGGAAGAATATTAAAAAAAAAATAAACAAATTTTTGGCGCAACATGCTAGTTAGTACCCAGGCTAGTTAGTACCCAGGGCCATTGACCGCATATTCCCCGATGTACGCACACAGAAAGGCAGGGCATGCCCCACACCTTCTACGAAATTTGAAAGTTGGATCTCCGGTTATTTTATTTTTGAATTTAAACCCACCACGGGTTCATGCGCAATGGCACATTGGTCATTAAAAAATTAATGAAAAACATTATCAATGCCACCATTTTTAATGGCAAATTCCGAGCCCAAAATGTTTTGCTGACACACATTCCAATGATTCCTTCAAGCGCTTCTATTTACTTTTAAATTGACAAGGACAAACGATATCCTAGATAGATAGATAAATATACCTTTAGGTGTATGGATCGACTCAAAATCTCAAAATGTCTCTCCGTCCTTTCGTCCGTTTTTGGGCCTTAAATTTTGAGTTGGAATGTTGAAATCTGGTACATGTACCCTTCGTTGCTCCCAGCAAAACATGTGTAAAAAAATTTAAAATGGGCTCACTGCTTGTACAAAAACGTTGTTTTTGGCCAAACGGTTAAGAATTTTGAAAAAGTGTCTGAATACCATAATATTTCGTTTACATAGAGTTTTTGAAACGCCAACTTTCTGTGACGTTTTTATTAAAATAAACGGTTTTAGTCAAATTTTAAAGAAATTCAAAAAAAAATTCCACGCAAAAACATTGTTAATTAATGTGAGAATTTTATATGTAGATCATTTTAACCCGCGCCCACTTTTTGGGGCCGTTTTCTTATAAATTCGATTTGAATAGCCTACCCCATAGCATATGCAATAGAAAAATGTTTTATATTTGTGAAACCATAAAAAGATTTTGATAAACTCCCTAAGCAATGTAATATAAGACAATGGATTTTAGCCACGCCCACATTTTGTACATGTTTAATTTAAGGATACGTGGTGGGTATCGATTTGGACTTCTTTTCTTTCTCTTCATCGATTTTAAAGCTGCATAGGACATAATTTATAGAGACGAACTATACAGAGCCATCAGTAGTTTCGGTTTACCGCACAAAATCGTTCGTCTGCGCAGGATGACGATGGAGAATTCTCGCTGCTCCATAGGGTCGTAAACGACCTCACCGACAAATTCGATACCAAAAAAAGGATTTAGGCAAAGCGATGCACTGTAAGGTGACTTCTTTCATCTGATTCTTAAGAGGATTTTGCAAAACTCCAGAGACAATCCCAGAGGTACAATCTTCCATCGGTACAACTACTAGCATATGCCGATGATATTGACATCACTGGTCGGACTCAACGTGATGTCATAGTCACCTATGCTACATACAAAGAAGGAAGCGGCAAAAATGAGTTGAGTAGTAAATCAGAATCAGTATATACTGTTCACACGAAGGGACACATAACGTAGATGAATTGGAAAAAACGTCACCATTGACAGATATAACTTGTACGAGACTTTGTCTACGTCAGCTCCACTATTTACTCTGACAAAAACATCTCTTCAGAAATTAAACGAAGAATTACTCTTGCCAACCGCTGTTTATTCGGGCTAAGATGGCAATTCAGTAGTTAAGCCCTCACTCGAACTATAAGACCCTGATTATCCTAGTCCAGCCTACGGAGCTGAATCATGGACCGTATCAAAAAAGGATGAAGAAATTCTTAGAAAAATCTTCTGTCCTGTTTGCGTTGACGGGATAGGGAGACGAAGATTCAACAATAAACATACCCGACATGCAGAACAAAAAGACACAAATACTCCGGCTCGCAGAGTCTTCGATTCCCAGCCAGACGTCAGACGCAGTAGAGGAAGACCTCGCCTTATAAGTGGCGCGAACAAGTAGAAACCCACCTCAAAAAACTTGGAGTGCGCAACTGGAGGCAGCTAGCCAAGGACCGGGCTTATTGAAGAGGCATGTTGGTTGAGGCCCAGGTTCATTCCGGACTTGCTGGTGGCCGCGAAAAACCTAGCATATCAGTTGCGGCTAACATAATGGCTTGTTGGCATCGTTGCCATTGTCTTTCGACATAAGATGCTGGTGGTATGGTGTGAATCGAGAGATTAAGGGACACGCGTTGCGCGAAGCCCTTGGCGGTCTCTGGCGATTGCAGTCTTTTGACATTAAATTTTTTCACAGTATTCCTGGTATGTTGTGGCGTGGTGGATATCCGCATCCTTCCCTTGGCTGCAACAAGTTAGTGATCCGAGTCGATTATAGTCCCTCATAATGTTCCGCCATGTCCCCTTATGAATATCGAGGTGAGGAAACCGTGTGCTGGTTATAGTGGCATTTCGTTCCGTAGCGAAGTCAATTAGCCTAAGTGCGTTACCAGACGTGTTGTCGTGTAGGCTATATTTTCCGACAATCCTGCTAAAGATGTCTTCTCTTCCTACCAATGTTTTAAAATCTTCCAGCACTACTTGAACATCGTACTTTGGTAGTCGCTCATAGGTTTTGTCAAGGAGCTCGTTGAAGCAATCCTGAGTTATATCATCTTTTTTCTCCGTCGCTCACGATATAAGGCTTATGTTAGCGATTCTAGCCTTAATGCGGATTGTTACAATGCGTTCGCTAATGTCTTGGAAACATAAGACTTTTTGCCTAAGTCTGGCACTTATAACCAATCCGCATCCGAATAGTCGCTGTTTCTGCTCACTATAGCACGTCCGTAGTAGATGTCACAGTTTTTCATCCTCTTTTTGCCCGGCCCATCCCATCGTATTTCCTGGATGGCAGTATTGTCTGCTTTTTAGCAGTTTAGGGCTTCCGCTAGTTGTCCGAATATGTCGAGGAAGCTCATCTAGGTTCGCCTGGGGCGGCAGATCGGGTATTCATTCCGTGCCATTCTGACCAGGGTGATTATAGTGTTGCTGCTTTACGTCTTGTTATCAACACTCGCACTTATCGTTTAGCAAGTCAAATCCGGTTGGAAGAGACCGGTACCCGATGGTTACCACTTGGAAGTAAAAAATAGGCACATTTTATGTGTAGTCAGAGTTGCTACCATTGGACATTGCCAAGTAAAAGCCAATCAGAGTCTACCCTTCTACAACACCCAACCATCAAGTAAGGAGAAGAACGGATGATTAAGTAAGAAGAAGAACGGATCATCCCATCAGTAAATGGGGCTTATATTTGCATTACTATGAATAACTATCGTTCCATACATTTTGCTGGTATTAAAAATCATGTTTGTACTAAACAACCAAACTGTAATTAGCAGTACACCCATTCAGTCTATGCTCAAGTAGAAAATTTCGAATAACCAGAAAGGCATGAATTAATCGACGTACCGTTCGAATTCAGCGTAAAACAGGAGGTCCTCTTCTTTCCGACAAAGACAAATGAACACAAATGAAGGAAATGAAATGAGGCCCCCTATGGGCCGTTAGCGCTAGTTTTTGATTTTCAAAATTTAAAATTGTTTGTTTGTTTATTTAAGTCGACTATTATTTTAACAATTTACAAACTATATAATTTTATTAAAATAAAAACTCTTAAAGTATGAGATAACATATGCAATAATAAAATATATAATAAAATAAATTTGTAATAACTAAAAGCTGAACAAAATGTTGCCCTTAATTATGGAGTGGACTCTTAGATGCAGTTGGCCTTTCATTAAAGAGCTTCATATCTTAAAATTTAAAAAAAAAACAAAGTGTGTGTAAGATATCATCGACATTTTTTATTCGTTTGAAAGGCTTATCGATGTCATTACGTATGGAATATAACATCATTCAAAAATGTCCGCTGCACCTTCTCTGAGTAAGGCACATCAGAAATGTCCAATTTACCAGGACTCTTGAGCATAAATCAGGCAGAGTTTGACCGATGGCATGGCTTATGTGATTTGTGGCTTATTCGTATAGAAAACCCCACAAGAAAAAGTCTAATGGGGCCAAATCCTCCACGTGAGATGACCGTGCCCTCGAATCACTCGTGCAGAACGACACAAAATTCGCCAAGTTTTGGTCTGCGAAAGGATGAGTTCCTGTGAGCGACTGCCTCGGATTCTCCTGCACGAGCTCTCGGACATCTTGCGTTTCGTTGACGTACGGGTGTTGGTTTATCGTTTTCTGAACCAGTGGACTAAAAAAACGTTGCCCGAACAGAACACCCATTTTGATAAAACAGTTTTATCATTTACACGTTTTGTTAAACGCTATGTCCGTCCATGGTGATTTGACAAAACAGATTGAAGATTGAAAACAGAAAATGACAGCCCAATGACAGATGTAGCTAGTGAGAGTTCGTATTGAAAAACCCTTTAGTAGTTAAAGCTGATAGAGACCCTACCATGTGAAACCTAACTATACTATGTGACACTAAAATTTTGTTATTTGATTATATTGTCAGTTTTGTTGGAAATTTAAAATTATTATTTATAATAATATAGATAATTATATAATCGAACATCGAAGCCATTCTTGACGGCTATGTTTTTGAATGACATGTCCCCGTGTCCTGTTTAATCCCTATGGAGGGAGTAAAAAAAGAGCTAGGCAGCGTTCATTTATACGAGGAGCAGTAGATGTATACATGGATTTAGTTAACACAAACTTAAATGCCAATTAAGATTTTTAAGTGACGCGACGGCGCAATTTATTTTTGTTTCGAGGGCGTCTACCTACTAACCCATTATATACTTTATTTAAAATATAGTATCCGTACCAACAGCTATTTTGTAGTACACGCAAATCGCAGATAATTGCCTTATCTTTCCAAGCTTCACCTACCCATTCGATTTTTTATGCAGTAAAATGCTTGTCTATTTAAATTGGTGTGTCGCACGCCTTGTTAAATACTCCAAGTTGCCCCCATCAACCATCCATCCGGGCACTGGAAATGTCCAGACACAGACGCCCTCTTTAACTGGAACTGCCGCGACGATTATTACACACACAAGATAGGCGGCGGTGCGGCGCCTTTACGGTCGTCGTCGTATCCATTCATTACAATGCCATTATTCCTGACGTTCACTTCCTTACATGGGGGAGAGCATATCGTATTTCCCCCATATGCTTTCAATGCAAGTCACACAAGCATACAGGAGTATGTCTCGTCTACTCATCGAACGCACCTGCAAAATCTCTTTGTCTTTTCAGCTTACAAACAGGAACACCGCTGCGACCACCTGTTGCATGTCAAGAATCAAGATGCTGGTGGGCTTCGGTCTCGAACAAATTAGCACTAAATAGGTGCACACGACCGTTTCCTTACTAATGTCACTGTTGTTCCATGTTTTTGATGAATTTGCTGGTCCGTGGACCACCCCAATTGTCGTTGTTCCGGATTTGATGAACAAGTTGATTTTATTCCTTCAACGTTGTCCCTAGAGAAAAATCGTCGATTGGACCACCCCTTTGACAAAGCGAATACTATGCTCCTGCAAAATAAAGCAATTCGCAAACGATACCCACTGTGTTGATGGACTGGACGTGGACACACACAAAAAAAAATAAACTAAAAAGGAGCCCCGTACCAATTAAAAACATTCAGAGTTCCATACTGGATTCACATGGTGCACGATGGTTCCCATACATAATCTACCTACCAGGCAAACTGATTCTGTGGAAGAGTGACAGGCTGCCTACCAAGTGACATGGTAGGTCAAACGTAACGTAAAAAAAAGACGAGTGCTCACTCGCTTGATGGATTCATTTGCAACCGAGTTTTATGCCGTGCGCATGCTCAAGGGGCATATTATAGGAACAACGAAGGAAATGAGTGTAACACACTTACGCACTGTTCAGGTGTATGTATGCGCACCTTTCGTTCGTGGTGGTATTTGTGGTGGTCAGCGTCCTCGAAAACACAGCACGACGAAGTATGATGATGCTGATAATGATGTTTGGAAACCGGAATGATGATCCTAATAGGAGGCACAATAGCCCTACTAATGCCCATACGGTCGACCGACTTTTACCTGCTTGTGGAGTTTGTGGCTATGTCGCTCTGTGTGCACTTGCGTGCCGATGGTAAACCCACTCAATCGTGAGTCGCTGGCGCCGTCATTTGCGGTTACATTTAGTCAGACAATCAATGGCCGACAACCGTCGACGCATGTTTTTTTTTTATTTTGCTTTATTCCTTTTTATCTTGGCTGCCAAATGGTTCTTGTAGTTGTTCTTTTTTTTGTGTTCGTTTATTAATGAAATTCGTGAATTCCTATCCAATTGACAATATGTTACTTCTCAGACACTGAGAGATGAAAATGTGATAAAAAGAGGAGAAATTTAATGCACGATTTCCGATAAGATCTAGGAGAGATACAAATTTCTTAAAAATCTTTGCCATGTCTGACTTTGTGTCGCCACATTTTGACAGCTTGTGGACGACACTACAGTTAAGATTTATTTGTTATCTCTGTAGGAAAATTATTTGAAATGTGTCTAGGTAGAAAAAATCAAGGTTTGTTTACTTATATTAGGTAATTCCGAAATCGAGAAAACTCTTTTAAAACAGTTGGCAGCAAACAAAACTGTTCTGAGGAATCTGCTTCTGGATTTCATTTCAATGAAATTCACTGAAATAATTGTTGTTTGATTTAACATAATTATGTTTGACAGTTTTCCAATGTTCATTCAGAATTGTTCAGAAGCGTTTATATTTTTCCATCGGTGTTCAGAATGAGCCAATTCTGTAACAACGAAAATTTTCTATGTTGGGTACTGATTTGGATACCCCAGTGTTCACATTGGTACCACCGCATCAATCACGAGCATAGTCGACGCATACGAACGATGAAAATTTCGCTTCGCACTTACCGGCCGCGTCTGAAATGGTTGAACAATTTTAAGCTGCGATGCGTACTCTATGTAGTTCAATACTCTTTGGTATTACCAAAGATTATGAATTCTCTACAGATGACGCACTCCATATAAGAAAAATTGTTCTATGGCGGGTCGTGCTGGCACAGCCTGCCATATGTTTTTGTTCTTGTTTTCCATGTGTTTTCATGCACACCGCCCGCCCGTACCATGAAGCTACTGAGCAAAAGTTTCTGTTTTTTGTTCTCAATGCGTCATCTGTATAGAATTCATAATCTTTGGTATTACTATTGAAAAACGCCATAGTAAAAATTATAAGGGGTGATTTTTTAAGAGTTAAGTTTTTTTCAGATTGGCAGCACTATTTAGTAATGGCGTCCAAACGTCAACTGTCAAAGTGAAAAGTTTTCAGTATACTCTGCCATTTAATTATGGAAAGACTTATGGCGTTTTCCATTGGGAAATCTTGATTTTGATCTGAAATTTGATCTTTTTTAGTGTCAATGGAACACGATTCAGATTTATTTTTTTTGTCATTGTGTTGGTGTCATTTCATGTCTGTGAAGTTAGCGTCGGTGTAGCTGGCAAAATTTAAAACATAACAAACTAGATGAATTTAATAGTTCACGTATAACTTTTTCTGTGTCTATATCCATTAATAAATCCAAACGCAAAGCACTCTTGTTTTTCACAACCAAAGTAATAAATCAATATGAAAATCACTGTAGTCAAACTGACAGCTATCATTCGTGTTGGTATTGGTAAATCTACCGAAAAATACAGATTTGCAAAATTGATATAAGATCAAAAAAAAAAATCAATTTTTTTGCCCAATGGAACACAACAACTGTCAAAATCGGTCTTTTGACAGCTTCAGATCAAAAAAAATTGATTTTTTTTCCAATGGAAAACGCCATTACAAACGAGCAACGATTGCAAATTATTGAAATTTATTATCAAAATTCGTGCTCTGTGAAAAATGTGCACCGCTGTTTTATCGAAAAATTGTGTCACAAAACTGTCACCTTTGGAGTGATGAACAGCCACATGCCATACTAGAATTAGTTTGGTGTTGTTTATGGGCTGGTGGCTTCATCGGTCCAGACGAACGTGGAAGGTGGAAAAAACGTTACCGTCAACGGCGAACGATATCGAGCCATGGATACGCGACTGAGTTGGCTGAGTGGAACTTGGTTGACAAGTGGTTTCATCAAGACGGTGCCACATGCCACACAGCTCGAGAAACAATGGAAATGTTGAAGGATGAATTTGGTGAGCAGCTTATCTCTCGAAATGGGCCTATGAGTTGGCCGCCAAGAACATGCGATTTAACGCCTCTTGATTATTTCTTGTGGGGTTATGTTAAGTCGTTAGTCTATTTGGACAAGCCGAACACGATTAAATCCTTACAGGTTAACTTAACAAGCATAATTCGTGGAATACAGGCCGAAATGTTCGAAAGGTGACGCAAAATTAGACCGTCCGAATGGAACATTTGAAACGGAGCCGCTGACAACATTTACATGAAGTTGTCTTTAAAACGTAAATGGCAAAGGCCTATTTATCGATTACAATAAAAATTTTGAATATTTGATGCAAATTTGAGTGTTTTATTCGATTTAAAAAAAAACTACGCTTAAAAAAACACCCGTTAAATCAAAAAAAAAGCATATTAGAAGGCTACAAACAGCTCTGCGAATCGTTTAAATCCCCTTTCCCATCCCGTTCTTAAAATAAATATCCCCAAAAAAGTGGACATGTGTAAAAACTGAATGATTATGAAATATAGAATACCCTATCCCATCCCATCTGTAAAACTAATATCCCCAAAAAGTGGATAAGGCTTAAAACACGATGGGGATTAAATATAGAAAATGAAATTGTCACAACAATTTTTATGGTTCTACAAAAGACAAGGTTTTTCTCCTGCATATGTTATGGTGTATAGTGTATAAAAATGTTTTTTATATAAAAACGCCCCCAAAAAGTGGGCGTGGGTTAAAATGGTCTATAGACGAAATGTTCATATGTTCATCAAAAGTTTTTTCGAAATTTTTTAAATTTGACCGAAAAACGTTTTTTATTAAAAACGCCCCCAAAAAGTGGGCGTGGCAAAAAACTTTATATTGACGAAATATAGATATAACGATTCTCTAAATATGTTGCTCAGACAGTTTTTTACATTCTTTACGGTTTGGCCAAAAAAAAAACGTTTTTCTAAAAAGGTGACGTGGCAGTGGGCGGATTTCAAAAATGTTTACACTTGTTCTGCTGGGAGCAACAAAGAGCACGTGTACCAAATTTCATCCTTCTAGCTCAAAATGTAAGGCCCAAAAACTGGTGACGTACGGACGGACGGACAGACATGGCTAAATCGACTCAGCTATCGATTCTGAGTCGATCCATATACTCTGAGGTATATGTAGCTAAATTATTTCTCTATGTTACAAACTATGTATCAAAACTAATATACCCCTATGGGATAGGGTATAAAAAGAAATAGAACGTTTCGTAAGTGTGGAAATAAAACAAAATGGAATTTCCGACTTACTTTTAGTGTGGTCGGATTCAGACGATGAAGTTGTGCCAATCTTACATACAATTTTTTAAGGAATTGAGTAAAAGGACGCAAATAGCCGAGAGCGGTGGGTGCGCATCTATATAATTTAAAACGAAATGCTGAGGATGTGATAATAAACTTAATTGATACCAGAATTAATAACTTATACTGGAAAAATTAGTAATTTCACCAGAATGTGGATTGCGGATTTTTATTATTTGCTGTCATTAATCGAAAATGCTATCAGAAAACAAGTTACAAAATGTTATTTTGCAAAAACTAACAGGTCAGCTATGGACAATGAAACATGCTTTTCTGTTTTTTTTATGTTTCGTTTTATTTTGTGTGCGTTGTGCAATAAGAAAGTAGGGAATTATCGTCAACGAAGCTGCTTCAAAACAGTTTTTTTTTATATTCGGTGCGTGTTGCTCGTATACAATGGCATGTATTTTTGACAACCACCACCGAAATACTTCAAAACAAAAACGTGTGTTTATGCGATAGTGCTCCCTACGAAGCCATCTCTAGCGGCTTTATATAGCTCGACAGGAAGGCCGTCACTTTCGTAGCCTTGTTAATCTTAAGTTTGAATATTGCTATCATCACTTCATTTAAGACGGTGTTTCCTTTTGCTTAACGGGACAATATTGGAAGTTATATCTATTTAATAGTCAGCTAAAGTGGTTCTTCCAGGTTTTCAGCATCAACTGTGATTCTCAGGGGTTCAGTGAATATTATCGTAATCTGTTGCACAGATGGTATATGTGTTCGATTTTCAACTGTACCAATAACAAAATGATTTTTTTTTACTCTTATCGCAATAATCGGTCAAACTATTCAGAAAGTATAAATTGTCATATAAAACTTATCTGCAATCAGTAATTTTCGATTTGACTTACAATTAAGGGACGCGCTTAGTGCAAGGAGTATCTACGTACACATACATATAAAGTTGTGAGAATTGGGTAGGCCTTGGTTCCTAACGGACCTATTGCGGCAATTTTTTCTTTTTGATCTCGATTAGACTCGTTTTGGGGCTTCTATCAATATTTTCTAACATTATCCCTGGGATAGCAAAACTGATTCAGCTGTGTCGCGTGACGCTGGAAAACACGCGATGCACCGTGCAGTTTGACGGTAGCTCCTCCTAACTATTCCAAACATGCACCGGATTTCGGCAAGCATACGCGCTATCATGTGACTTCTTCAATCTCGTACTGGAGCAGATAGTGCGAAGGGCAGGTGTTAACATGGAAGGCACTATTTTCAACAGGTCCGTCCAGCTGCTGGGCTATGCGGACCATATTGACATCATCGGTCGCTTCCAACATGCCGGGATAAAAGCGTTCACGGAGATTGAAGAACAGGCGAAATCCGTTGGCCTTGAAGTAAATGAGGACAAGACTCATTACATGCTATCAACAAACAAACAAGCATCTGCCCACCGCCTAGGACAAAACGACACTATTGATAGCAGCAATTTCGAGGTAGTTATGGAGTTCACCTATCTTGGAGTTAACATAAACTCCACGAATGACACCCTAGTGGAGATCCGTCGAATAATTACCCTAGGAAACCGTTGCTACTTCGGTTTGACGAAACAACTTGCTTTAAAACTCCGTCGACTACATTGGCTCGCTCACATCGAGCGTATGGACAATAATGCTTCAGCTAGGAGGATCTTCGAATCCCAGCCCCCAGGTTCGAGAAGGCAAGGAAGACCGAACCTCCGTTTCAAAGACCAAGCCATCGCGGATGCCAGAGCGCTTGGTCAAGACAACTGGAAGCAGCGAGCCAGGGATTTGAGAGAATGGAAGGCTGCAGTGTCTCAGGCAGAGACTCTTCACGGGTCGGGAGCCCAATAAGTAAGTAAGTATCCCTGGGATGGCAAATCTCTGTCTATACGATCGCGCAGGTTCTTTCTCCATTTGTCTGTAAAAGATAAGTGCCTTTTGTTTATCGCAATGTAGCGCATTTTGTAGGATTAGAGATCGCTCGGTATACTTATGGATGTGGAGGTGAGGAAACCGTGTTCTAACTATAGTCGCATTTTGTAGGATTAGAGATCGCTCGGTATACTTATGGATGTTGAAGTGAGGAAAGCGTAGCATTTTCTTTCGCAGTGCAGTCAATGAGCCTAAGTTCCTTTCCAGACGTGGTGTTGTAAAAACTGTGTTTTACGACAAATATTCTAATGATGTCATCACTTCCTACCTTGGCAGTGCTTTGATCACACATTAAGCTTTTAACATCATTCTTCGGCAGCAGCTCGTAGATTTGTCGAAAAGCGAACAGTCTTTAGTGATGCCATCATTTTTCTATCTTGTGGGTTATCACAATTAATCCATTGATGACATGGTATCACAAGAATTATTGTCTAAGTCTATAGCTTATTCTGCTCACTAAATCATGGACCGTAGTAAATGTCGCTGTTTTTCTAATTTTTTTTTTTGCCTGGCCCATCACAATCAAAATTTCCTGGATGGCAGTAGCAGTTTATGCCCCTCACTAGTTTGTCGGCTGTACCTTTTCTTCAAATCGTTCTAGTATTCCAGGTGTAGATACTAACGTTGCTGTCTTTTTTTTTCATTTAGCATGGTCGGCAACGATAAAATCAATCTTCCGAGTTGAATATCTACATACATAAATTGGCAGAACAGGGAAGATAGGGATGTTTGTCTCTCATTGGCACTCGTTTGTTCTTCGTAAGGTGATATTCTAATAAAAGCTCATACAGGGTTTCCGTAGCAATCATTTCAAATTAGCAAAAATCTGAGAGAATATTATGTAGGGTTACCGTCCTTTTGTAACTGAATTTAGACGTACTTTCCACATAATAAAAGAAATGCAAAAGATCAAAACAAGAACCCCACGATAACACTTACTTTTTCAAAGCTCTCAGACCAAAAGCTACTCAATAGAAACCCAAGGAATAAAAAATGAAAGAAAAACCAAACAGACACTGGTAACTCTAAATGCACATTAATATAATTAGATGTTAGCTAAATAAGACGTGTGAATTCCAATTGCATCTGACGTATAACCACGTATTTAGTATGGTGGAACAATATGGCAAACAACTGATTTTGAAAAAGCTTCCCCATATGTTAGATAGAGCAAGATGACGAACACCTACTCTCCTGCCCTGTCCTCTATTTGACGACGAAATTTAGTAGTTCCAGATATATCAATTTAAATTAAATTAAAAATATTACTTGCTTTGATATTTAAAATTAATTCCAATTTGGCACAAGAAAATGATAAAAAAATACTTTATTTCTATTTTTTGGATTTTTTTTTCTGTTTTTTTAATTTCAAATTGACGTCTGCCTCTATTATTTTTTTTTTCCTCCTTCTATTTCGGATCTTACCTCAACGAATCTAACAATTAAACGATTTTGATTATAATCTCAATGTGTCAATGTCATTCAAGTAGGTATGCCATACATTTTAAATATTTAAAACGTTCTGTCAAATTGTATTCTCTTAAATTTAAGACTTGAATTCTTGAAAGATAATAAAAATATCATTAGCACATTTTATTGCATTTTATTTTCTTTTAACTTTGAATTTTTATTACCATTTGACGCCTGTCATCTGTCAATCAAATGCTTAAAATTCCGCAAATAGTACATGTTCTACTTATAAAAATAAAAACGCCACTTGAATATTTATTTTCTCTGTGCCTCGTTGTGTAAGTGTAAAGTCCAGTTAACGATTGTAGCTCTTCGGATGAGTTGCATGCATATTAATTTTCTACAGACACATATAAGGTACGAACGGTTGATGGTATGTTTTCATTTTTCTGCTCGTCATCGATATTGAGCGAGATGATATCTTTGGTTCTGGTATTGAATGGAGTATCGATTAAATGCCACCCATTAGAGTTGGCATTTGACTGGCAAGTAAGGTAGGTATACGTAATTACTACTTACATTTTGTTTAATAAAATTCGTATGTATGCAATTTGTAGAGCACTGCATTTAAAAGAAAACAATGACATTTCATCCAGCAAAAAAAAAAAAAGGCCTGACTAAACATAGCTTAAACAAGTAATGGAGGTTAGAAAACATAGAGATAGATCTTATTTAAAATATTCGTTATCTTTGAAATGTTTGTGCAGAATGGTTGGAGACCTACTTTCACATTTTAACTACATTGTATGCCTACGACAATGACTGTGGTACATTTTCATCAGCTGTTTCATTGGCAGATTAGTAGAGTTCCATTTACGAATCCATCTGAGATGTGTGGATTAAGTGAAACAACATTTTAAGCAGAGGCTAATTTTTGTTGAGTTAATGCATGTACACATTACACAAAAATGTCCTTACTTACTTTCTTTATTACATTTTGGTTGTAAGAATTGTTGATTGTTAATTTGTTATAGTGAGCAGAAACAGCGACTACTCGGATGCGGATTTGTTATAAGTGCCAGACTTAGGCAAGAAGTCTTATGTTTTCAAGACATTAGCAAACGCATTGTAAAAATCCGCATCAAGGCCAAATTCGCCAACATAAGCATTATATGCGTTCACGCTCCAACGGAGGAAAAAGATGATATAGCTGAGTGGCTACCAAAGTACGATTTTAAAATCGTGCTGGGAGATTTTAAAGCAAAGGTAGGAAGAGAAGACATCTTTAGCAGTATTATCGGAAAATATTGAGTACACGACAACACGCCTGGTAACGGACTTAGGCTAATTGACTTCGCTTCGGAACGAAATGCCACTATAGCCAGCACACGATTTCCTCACCTCGATATCCATTAGGGGACATGGCGGTCTCCAGGTCAACGAGCAGTCAACCAAATTGATCACATTGAGATAGACAAGAGGAACACACCCAGTATTTTGAATGTCCGAACACTCTGATGGGCTAACATTGACTTGGACCACTACCTTGTTGCAGGTAAGAATGCGGATATCCACCAAGCCACAACAAGCCAGAAATACTGTGAAAAAATTTAATGTCGAAAGACTGCCATCGCAAGAGACCGCCAAGGCCTTCGTGCAAAGCGTATCCCTTAAATTCTCGATTCACACCATACCACCAGCATCTTATGTCGAAGAACAATGGCAACGATGCCAACAAGTCATTAGATCAGCCCCAACTGATGTGCTAGACTTCTCGCGTCCACCAGCAAGAAGCCTCTGGTTTGATGAGGAATGCTGACAGATGCTCGCAGCCAAGAACGAGGCGTAGGTGAAGACGAGAGCTGCCATTGAGCTTTATAGACAGAGAAGAAGGGAAGAACACCGGCTTTTCAGAAAGAAGAAAAAAGAGCAAGAAAAGCACGCGATCGAGGATATAGAGAGGTGCCACTCCAGGAACGATGTTCGCAAGTTTTACCAAAGTGTAAAACGTCAAAGCCAAGGATACAAGGCTCGAACAGAATCCTGTCGAGATGAAAAAGTAAATATCGTAGTTGAGACACAGTCGAGCATATGGAAGAACCACTTCTGCAGACTGTTATACGGCGATGAGGACCAACATTCCGCTGTCAGACAGAACGAACCATTTAATATTATCAACGGTAGCGGAAACTGCCAACCACCCGACCTAAGTGAAGTGAGGATAGAAATATCTTAACTCAAGCTTAATAAGTCCGCCGGAAATTATGGCCTTCCCGCTGAGCTTTATATAGCTGGCGGGGATGACTTGGATGACAACCAACTCATAAGCTAAATCTGGTCTGATAAAAGTATGCCTGAAGAATAGATCCTCTGAACTGCGCCAAATACAGAGGCATAAGTCTCCTCAACATCGCCTTCAAGATCCTATCTGCCGTAATATGAGAAATCCTGAAACCGTTGACCAACAACCTGATCGGCCCCTATCAGTGTGGTTTTAGGCCAGGAAAGTCCACAACCGTTCATTTCACACTTCGGCACAAAGACGTACAGATCGATACCCACCACCTAGTTATCGATTTAAAAGCCGCATACAGCATTACAGCAATACAGCATTTATAGAGACAAACTCATCCGTTTGTGTAGGATGACGATGGAGAATTCTCGCTTTTCGATCATGGTCGGAAACGACCTCACTGACGCATTCGATACCAAAAAAAGGATTTAGACAAGGCGATGCGCTGTCATGTTACTTCTTCAATTTGATTCTTGAGAGGATTGTGCAAAACTCCCGCGATATAAGACCCTGATCATCCCAGCCCTGCTCTACGGCGCTGAAGCATGGATCGTATCAAAAGCGGATGAAGAAATCCTTGCTCGATTCAGAGAAAAATTCTTCGAAAAATCTTCGGTCCCGTTTGCGTTGACGGGCTATGGAGACGAAGATTCAACGACGAACTATATGAGTTTTACAGCGACATACCTCTGTCGCTGATGGCTAGGACATGTAGAACGAATGGACACCAATACTCCGGCTCGCAGAGTCTTCGATTCCCAGCCAGACGTCGGACGCAGTAGAGGAAGCCCTCGCCTTGAATGGCGTGCACAAGTAGAAACCGACCTCAACCAACTTGGAGTGCGCAACTGAAGGCAGTTAGCTAAGGATCGGGCTTATTGGAGAGGCATGTTGTTTGAGGTCCAGGTTTATTCCGGACTTTAGTCCCGCTTAAGTAAGTTAGTAAGTTCGATGAAAACCTTATCTCAAGAAATGGTCAATTGGCCACCAAGATCCTGTGATTTGGCACGATTGGTTTACTTTCTATGGGGATATGTGAAATCTCTTATTTACGTCGATAAACCCGAAACGATTAATGCTTTGAAAGCCAACATAACTCGTGTTATGGAATACCGGCAAATATGCGTGAAAGAGTAGACGAAGATTAGACCAACAGAATACATTATTTAAGAGTAAGTCGTGGGCAGCATTTGAAGGAAATTATCTTATTAGTGCCTGATTAAAATATTAGTGCCTGGTTTCATAGTGAGAGCTTAAGTCCTTGACTAGCTAAGCAAAACGGAGAGCTTAAGTTTGAGCTTAAGTTTTTCGGTTCGTAGGTAATTTATTAGTTAAGCGCCTGCAACTATACACCCCTGGGGGTGTCATATTCTGCGAATATGACACAGTTACACCCCGAATTTAGTTTTGACATACCCATGGAGTAAGTCTCTACTAAGTCCAACATCCACAAAAATTATACTTTGACAAAAGTTAAGCCAACACTTAAGCCACCGATCGGGGCTTAAGTTTTATCATCACTTAAGTGTGGTTACCTCTTAAGCCGGCACTGTGAAACACCAAGTTATGTTAAACCGTAGGTTAAGCTCTCGCTGTGAAACTGGGCATAAATTGCTTGAACCAACTAACATCTCAAATAAATAATTTCCTCAATAATTTGTTTTCTGTTTTATTTAAAAGAAGTCAGGAAGCTCTTATTGGATCACCCTTTTTGATAGTTTGGTATATATCCTGTCAGGAATCGAACGAAAAATTAAATTTAGATTGGAATTTAGTAATGGACTTTTAACTTACTATTAAACAGATACCCCCGTATTAATAAACGCTGATTAGCTAATCAATGGTTAACTTGACAGTTTTCCCCATAATAAATACTCTCGTTAATAAGTTTATCACTGATCAGCTAATCAGCGTTCTAGAATCAAGAGTTGTATAATTCTACTGCGCATAAGTATAAATGCAGACTTTATCCAGGGTCGCACAAATTCCTATTTCTAAAATATTTCCCCTCCCATGTTTGTTATAAAGGGTTTGTGTCAAATAAAGCACCAAAAAGATGGAATTCCCTCACAATTGTATGTCTGTTCCACAACTCAGCAGAGTTACTTATAGAACGTTTTTTTGTTTGCAAAAATCATGGCCAACCCCTTTGTTTTCCACACTCTTTTAAACAATTTGATGAAAAGGACACTTTTTTACCTCTGCGCGATTTTGTTTACTTTTAAAATTTGGCAACCCTGAAACTCAGGCTTTTGCGACAAAATACTTAAAACACCCTTCTAGAAGCAGTATTCAAGCATCTACCGCGATTAGCTTGTGCAGGCTGTATTAAAAATTTTAAAATTTTCATGAAATCGTTTAAGTTTAGTCAGACACATTATTAGAAGTTCTTAACTGTTTAAACTCATTATAATGTGTTTATGAATAAGGCAATTAGTGTTTCCAGTGCAAGATTCATAAACAAAATCTTCCGTTACCTTTTGTTGAATAGCTTTGGACGCAATCCATTTAACGACAAGCTTTTAGTGCTGGATGTTTGTAAGGCTATGTTGTATTGAGCGAATAGGACCCAACGTTCCCGTCAGTAGTTACATAAAATACAGGCTAATTGGAAAGGAATGTTGGTTAAGGTTCAGGTTCAACAGACACTGTAACGCAGTATCTAAGTGTAACGTAATGTTAAAACCTTTATATATTATATATTAAGTATTTATTTTTAATAAATAAATCGTATATAAACTGTGCCGCACTTTTGATTAATATTACACAAAATCTCAAAAATGTAAATATCCTTTTTGCAATGTTATCTACTCACCGCTGTTGACAATTCCAATCCAAACAATTTGTAATATTATGTTTATAAGTTGGCACTTTGTGACTGTTATTTAGTATAATGTTATTTTACGCGTATAAGGAGCAATAAATATATAATTTTATTTTATATCTATTTCGAATATTAATAGGTAGCTTTTGTTACTTTTATAAGGCATTCATAAATAAGCTTATTAATGTTACTGTTTTTTTTTTTGTAAATATATAAAACACACAGAATATTAAAAGCTTTATCACTGTTTTTTATAAATAAAATCACTTAATTTAAGAGCACTTTGTATTTTGTTGTTAAAAAAAATAAATATCTTAAAATTCATATATCTCGTAAAGCACGTTTATGCTTGCAAATAATCGCATCCTACGATGGACTACACTCTGGCATGTCTGGTAACAAACTAAACAGATCTTCAAGCAATTGACTCATTTTATATTATATTGGGGACTTATATCTATGAATATTGTACACAGCGACGGGAAACCGTCTTGTTGGCTTGGCGGCGTCGAACATCGTCGCCGTTATCCCCCCGAAAAACATAGACGTAGATACAAACACACTCACCACCCAGAATCGGGAGAAACATCAGAAAAAAATGGTGATATGATTACTACCATAATTATGGTAACTATTGCCATATAGCACCAAATTTTCTGGCGACATTTGTAGTCTAGTCTCCGTGGTGGCTGATTCAAAAAAAAAAAACAAAATTGGAAAACAACAAACAATCGAAGAAGGAACGATGTGAACTTTACACACACCCGCAGTGTGTGTATTCCAGAAAAAGGGTATATGGACTTACTGAACAGAAAGGATACACCAACCAACAACAATTTCAATGAACAAACAGCGACGACAACAAACATAATCGCGTTATAAATATTAAGTCGCTTTTTATTTCCCATATACTCACAGTGCTATGCTGCCATGATTCCTGAAGAGCGTATAAAATGGATAGCACACCCCAATACCCCAAAAAAGGGGTGGTATCAGAAGTACAGTGGCTAGGAATGATATCGTAGAATGAAGAGGAGTATTTGAAAAAATTATAAGGGCGGCAATCAAATTTAGTTGAAATTAAGTTTTTATCTGGACAGTCTTTACATCCTGGAGAACCTTGCGGACTCAATGGGTAAGTTTACGCTGTGATTAAGCCAGGACTAAGCCTACATTTGGTGTAAGTCTTAATGGTGTAAACACATAGACAAGGACTTAATTGTTTAGGTCAGTCCACCAATTTAGGTGACCTGGACTAAAAAAAATAACTTTCTATTCTACATTCCATTAGATGTCACCATAAATTCCACTGAAGTGTTTTTTCTACTTTGCCCCAGAGTCACCGCAAACATCGCTTAAAACGGGTGATTTTTCAATCGTAGTTTTTTTTTACAAAATCGAATTTGCATCAAATATTCAAAATTTTTATTGTAATCGATAAATAGGCCTTTGCCATTTACGTTTTAAAGACAACTTCCTGTAAATGTTTTCCGCGGCTCCGTTTCAAATGGTCCATTCGGAAGGTCCAGTTTTGCGTCACTTTCGTCCTGTATTCCACGAATTACGCGTGTAATGTTATCCTGTAAGACTTCATTCGTGTTCGGCTTGTTCACATAGACTAACGACTTTACATAACCCCACAAGAAATAATCAAGAGGCGTTAAATCGCATGATCTTGGCGGCCAACTGACAGGGCCATTTCGAGAGATAAGCTGCTCACCAAATTCATCCTTCAACATTTCCATTGTTTCACGAGCTGTGTGACATGTGGCACCGTCTTGATGAAACCACTTGTCAACCAAGTTCAACTCAGCCAACTCAGTCGCGTATCATGGCTCGATAGGCTCGAACGGCTCGTTGACGGTAACGTTTCTTCCACGGTCGGCTTTGAAGAAAAATGGACCGAAGATTCCACCAGCCCATAAACCACACCAAACTGTCGTTTTTTCGGGATGCATCGGTAATTCTTGTATGGCATGTGGCTGTTCATCACTCCAGATGCGTCGCTTATTTACGTATCCGTTGAGCCAGAAATGAGCCTCATCGCTGAACACAATTGTCCGATAAAACAGCGGATTTGCACATTTTTCACAGAGCACGAATTTTGATAATAAATTTCAATAACTTGCAATCGTTGCTCGTTTGTAAGTCTTTCCATGATTATATGGCAGAGTATACTGAAAACTTTTAAACATATAGAACCACTAACAAGTCTTAAAAAGGTCTGCCAAGTCACGCACGTTTTCAAAGAACTGTCATCTCAGGGAGCTTCTGAAACGTTATAGGATCGTCTCACCTGGAAAAAGTTTATAAAAAGAGCGTCCCTGTAGAGCTGGGCAAAAGTCATTAGTAAAGACTGCCAAATCCCTCAAGCTGTAGAAGAACCTTGCTCCCATCCAGGATAAGCGTTATTCCTGAAGAGCTAGACAGTGGCACAGGAAATGTTTCATAGACTCTATCTTCAGCTTCATTGGTGAAGATATTTTTAGCTATGTTTCCAAAGACGCAAAGTACATATTCAGTTAATATCCAGGTGACTGTCGGAAATATCCGAATACATGATTTTTTTCTTCACTATTCTGTTCCAAGTTTATTTTACAGTTGAATACGATACCCAGACACTTGGCCTCATATAACACGCTATACGTTAAATCCACTCTTCCGAAAAATCCACTTGAAGATATCTCCTGACTCAGTGTACCTTTTACGCGCCACCATAAAAATAAACAGTCTCCCAACAACGGATATATGCAGATAGACACACTCACCCCATTGTCACACTACACTTCTCACCATAAACTCTCAGCCTTGGAAACGTGCTACTAGGACGACTCATCACAACAAAACATCCCCCCACTTACGCGCCACCAGACCAGCTCATCGTAAAGGAACTACGACTTATTGGCAGACCGTTGGCGCACACAGCATCGCACGTAATTTTCCTATTCGAATAGGACAGTCGCCACTTGTTACATTTTTGGCGCCTTCTTTCAGCATCAATATTGCATGTGTATGAGAGTGCGCCGCGAAATGACCAAACATGTGTACTGGAATGAGGAGGTCCTTAGGAGATATCCAACTAACGGATGAACTCTCATATAAATATGTTAAATAAAATCCAAATTCAAATGGCTAATTTGGTAATAATGACGCGACATGGACATGGTTGTTGTGTATTGGCAAGCGCTACGCTCTTCCCCCCTCCCTGCGGTATGGATACCCTCTTTTTGGTGTTGATGCCTGGCAAGCACAGAGCAATGCCTTTGAATTTATGAATGGAAATCGGCGAGCTGTTGTTGGTGGTACTGCTGTCATGTCGCCGGCACATGACGCCTCGGCGGCACACACATAAACATTGTAGTAAATTTGTTCGTCCTCCGTTTTGTTGGTCCTTCTTCGATCCATTCAGAATCCGGAAGAAGAACGCTTTGGTGTTGTTTATTTGTTATGTCCTTGCCGACATCATATTGTTTGGTGGTGGTGGGTTCAATGGGTGCCCTTTAGGTTCATGAATTGAAGGGACATTTTAATGCGACTGGGCTTAGGAGCATCACACGGGACACACACACGATTGCATAGAAATGGAATCGACAGCGCCAGGCTTCGATTTCGGGTTGGGGGTATTTTTTTCTTTGGTTTATTTGGCAAAAATAAGGACGACGCGCCAAGACATGCGGGATATGAGAGATTGTGCTAAAAACGTTCGACTTTCTGTCTTTTTGGAATTGGCTCCTTGATTCTCTGTTGGTGACGCGTTCTATGTAGCAACAGTAGCAGAAGCATGGCCAAATGCGAGAACCTGAATGCGCGCCAGTATGATGTGCCATGCCATGCCATTCCGCCAGCCAGTAGTACTGGCGCAGATAGGTCGCCCGAGTTCCTGCCGCCGCCGCAGCCGTCGACGTTGTTGTCGTCGTCGCCGCGCCGCCACGTTGATCAGGCGCTTCCAAACTAGTAGAAGGACGACAGTCGTCCTCGCATATTTTTACTAGAAAGAGAGATGATTTTTCGAATGATGATGATGATGCTGATGGTGGTTGGCGCTGCTGGTCTCGGCGTGAAGGTGATGGTGGTGGAGTGGTGTTGGCGATGGAGATGATATGTTTTGTGTTGTGTGTCATGCATATTCTTTGCTGCTTCTAACGCTGCTGTTTGATTTGAGGCAGGGGGGCAGGCATTGGACCGTCGCCTGTACACAAGTACGTCCGTCCACAAGGGAACACAAAGCCGCCGACTCTTCGAAGTTAGTCTATACTAATACAATTGTTGTTACAGTTATTATTTTCTTTCGACTCCGAAAACACACGAGTATGAAATAATCAGTTTCGAACTATAGGGGGAGGGTGCTAGTGCTTTTGAATCGAGGGTTGAAGTAATTTATCTGCTGAGGACCCGAGGACGGACGATGTTAAAAATGTGGACGATGATGATGATGACTGTGTGTGTGTGTGCTGGCGGTGATTCCCGAGGCAGTTGTGCTCCTTTCTAATATGAATGTCGCCATTAATATTGTCGCCGCTGATTCTGTTGTCTCCGTGCGTTGTGCTGATGGGTGGATTGTTGTCGCCGTCAAAAACAATCGGCTAGTATAGTTGACGGCGGCTTTTAAGTCAACAGTATTTCATTATTTTCGCATTGAATAATAGAAGTGGCGAAAGGATGACGGCGAATGGGAGGTAGTTAATATATGTGTATAGAAAGTCGACAATAAGATGAGGTTCGATGGGTTGGAAAGTATTGAGGTTTTATTTTGCAATTAAAGGACTTCTATGCACGTTAGTTGGTTATCAGGTTTTATGGGGTATATCCTTTTATGTCAATGGCTGTTGACGTTCCTAAGGACTGTAAGTGTCGGGAGTAATTAGTTGAGTAATGATGTTTACACTTGGCACCACATTGATGTTACAGTTTAAATAAGCATTAGTCTTGCATTGTTATGGCGCTTGGGTGGTTAAATAATTGGGTTAATGGAAACTCTTGTTTAAGTGATATTGAGAGGATACATTCTACTTTTTACCTTTGAGAAGGATAGGAGAAGTGATTGGTGGATATTTATGTAACAATATATTAAAAGACTTCGGATAGAGTGGATTTCTGAACTGCAGGTTATAACAGGTAGGATCATTTTTATGAGGGAGATAACATTTACGTACAGAATTCTGTCAATTTCTCTGGCAGCGCACCTTTCGCCCCTATTTTGTTTCTCAGTTTCTCAACGGTGCGGCATCTAAAAAGTGCCACCTATGCCGTACGAAAGGAAAACCCTACATGATAGTAAGGTCAGCTTGGTGGATTGATGAGGTAGTCGGTGTGCGTCTTACCTCATCAGTCATCACACTCAGGTCAATATACCCCAATTGTGATGGCACATGATGCCACTCTTACATATTCAAACAACAGGTCATATATGAATGCGTTGCGTAAGTCAGGGCCCTTGAATGGATACGGCCCCTATTTTTTGGAACTAATTATTTGGAACAAGCCCTCCAGGTTGGACCTTGTGCTTTGAGTTAACTACCCAATCACGCTATGAATCCACTAAATCACCAAAAAATTTTATGTAATCGCTGTTGAAAACCATGTTACTTGAAATACCTACGATGAGATAAGCCGACCAAGCTACTTTCAAACTTCGATGATATTGACATCATAGGTTGGATTAAAAATGTTGTCATTGCCGCGTTTGCGACTTAAGTGGGCTTAGCATGGGTTTATCTTCGACAAATTGGACAGACCGTCACATTCAACAGCTAAAACCTTGACGTAGTAAGTTACTTTATCTACCTGGTCGACGCTGTTAACTCTGACATCTCTTCACAAATCAAACGAAGAATTACATTTTCTTGGACTAAGAAGGCAATTTAATAATAAAGTCAGGAGTCTAGGAGTTTTCGTGGTTCAAGATATTTCATAAGCTGACGGTTTATCAGCGTTTCCATGGCCTTAGAAAGAAGGGGCGTAAGTGCAATTGGTCGGTAGTTGGAGAGAGAAGAAGATTCGCCTTTTTTAGGGACGGGCTGGACAAATGCTGTTTTCCATCTACTCGGGAAGATTCCTGACGAATAAGACAGATAGAAAAGCTTACGCAGTGGTTTTTCCAGCGTGGAAGAACACCTCTTCAGAATTATGGAGGAGATACCATCTGGACCAGACGATTTGTGAATGTTAAGATGTAATAAAACGATAGTATTATTAGATCTGTACGAGTACGGAAGTGGATTAGAATGATCTAGGTTCTCAAGTACAGGAGGAGACTGGGCACAATCTGTTAATGTGGAACTGGCTGCAAAATGAGCAGCAAGCAGATTGGCTTTGTCTAAAGAGGTGACAGCTGTTATTGTAAATGAGCTTTGGAATGGAAGATGAGGTCGTATTCTTAATGTTTTTGAACTACTATGAAGATCCTTTATAAGAATCTGATCCTGCTCTACGGCGCTAAAGGCAGACTGACTACACGTCCAGATTCTTTGTGCCAAAAATATAACTTCGCCATACACAATTGAATGCAGAGCTAGGTTAATGCTTAATAGACGACCTCACTGGCTAGGTTTATGGGGGTGGTTGCTTTAACTTTGATTAGATCAGGTGGGAATATATTTTAAAAGCCAGACTCTTAAGCTCTCCAATACTAAAGCGTTGACCGCCTTAAGAGTTTAATTAAATAAGAATAAAAGCGAGTCTCTTTTGATAGTACAATGAACTAGTAGTTAAGTCTAATTAGGACAAATGCCACTCTTACATATTCAAACAACAGGTCATATATGAATGCGTTGCGTAAGTCAGGGCCCTTGAATGGATACGGCCCCTATTTTTTGGAACTAATTATTTGGAACCAGCCCTCCAGGTTGGACCTTGTGCTTTGAGTTAACTACCGAATCACGCTATGAATCCACTAAATCACCAAAAAATTTTATGTAATCGCTGTTGAAAACCATGTTACTTGAAATACCTACGATGAGATAAGCCGACCAAGCTACTTTCAAACTTCGATGATATTGACATCATAGGTTGAATTAAAAATGTTGTCATTGCCGCGTTTGCGACTTAAGTGGGCTTAGCATGGGTTTATCTTCGACAAATTGGACAGACCGTCACATTCAACAGCTAAAACCTTGACGTAGTAAGTTACTTTGTCTACCTGGTCGACGCTGTTAACTCTGACATCTCTTCACAAATCAAACGAAGAATTACATTTTTTTGGACTAAGAAGGCAATTTAATAATAAAGTCAGGAGTCTAGGAGTTTTCGTGATTCAAGATATTTCATAAGCTGACGGTTTATCAGCGTTTCCATGGCCTTAGAAAGAAGGGGCGTAAGTGCAATTGGTCGGTAGTTGGAGAGAGAAGAAGATTCGCCTTTTTTAGGGACGGGCTGGATAAATGCTGTTTTCCATCTACTCGGGAAGATTCCTGACGAATAAGACAGATAGAAAAGCTTACGCAGTGGTTTTTCCAGCGTGGAAGAACACCTCTTCAGAATTATGGAGGAGATACCATCTGGACCAGACGATTTGTGAATGTTAAGATGTAATAAAACGATAGTATTATTAGATCTGTACGAGTACGGAAGTGGATTAGAATGATCTAGGTTCTCAAGTACAGGAGGAGACTGGGCACAATCTGTTAATGTGGAACTGGCTGCAAAATGAGCAGCAAGCAGATTGGCTTTGTCTAAAGAGGTGACAGCTGGAATGTTATTGTAAATGAGCTTTGGAATGGAAGATGAGGTCGTATTCTTAATGTTTTTGAACTACTATGAAGATCCTTTATAAGAATCTGATCCTGCTCTACGGCGCTAAAGGCAGACTGACTACACGTCCAGATTCTTTGTGTCCAAAATATAACTTCGCCTTACACAATTGAATGCAGAGCTAGGTTAATGCTTAATAGACGACCTCACTGGCTAGGTTTATGGGGGTGGTTCCTTTAACTTTGATTAGATCAGGTGGGAATATATTTTAAAAGCCAGACTCTTAAGCTCTCCAATACTAAAGCGTTGACCGCCTTAAGAGTTTAATTAAATAAGAATAAAAGCGAGTCTCTTTTGATAGTACAATGAACTAGTAGTTAAGTCTAATTAGGACAAATCAAAAACCCGTAAAATTGGAAGAGAGCCATTCTACAGATTTCGTACCAAATATAAAATTTAGTCAGTCGTTAAAAGTAGTCAAACTCACAGAACATAATAAAAGGACGATGGAGTCATTGGCAAACGTGTGTGGTAATGGGGTGGCGACAAAATTTACAATTGTGCGGTAGTTGTTGCCGCAGCGACTATCGCTGCCGCCGCCAACCACCAACGATTCCGGCAACAACATTTTTTTTGTATGGTCTATCATAGTATCCATAGTTTTGGAGTTTTTTTTTCACCCAGCTTTCAGTTCAATTCCCGGATATGAACGTGTGTGCACAACCAGCATGGAGAGACAAAGGGCGCCAATCGGTGCCTGTTTGTTAACATCCACTACAACAAAAGCATGTGAACACATTTTTGGGGGAAATATCAACGGCGACAGAGAAACTATGACACCATTTACCATTTCCACGACTGTGGTACGCGACGACGGCTACAAGACCACGACTACTGTTTCAAATTTTCTATGATGAATAAAAATCAGGAGCACTAAGGAGCCACATTGCCATATTTTGTTGTTTTTCCTAGTCGTCCTTTGGCTATGTTTTTTTTAGCGCCCCCATGCCGTCTTAAATGCTGCCTGCATCCGATTGTCTCCCCATAGCGGCACCCAGTTAGCACACTCTCTGGACAGTGACAACACGCAATCAGATTGCTAACATCCATTCGATGATATATGACCGTTGTTGGAAATGTAAATAGACTTGTGTACAGCTATTCTAATTGATATTTATCCTTGATGAGTGGCGTCGAAGAGTAGGTCAGAACAACAGGAATAATTGTCGTTTTCGATTACAATGTTGCTTTACCTAGTTAATGTGGAATATTGTTTGGGGATGTTTTTGGAGATTAGCCTGAGTATGAAAAAGTCATCGGTATTGATTGTGTTGAAATGTTTACTACATGTATAATAAATTATTATGATCTATTAGTATATTATATATTATTAACATTAATTTTTAATAATATAGAGCCATATCACCGTTTTGTATAAAGGTAATAAAAAAACTGGAGCTGAATTAGCAATTAGTTAGTGATTACAAATTTGTAAATAATCTGCTTTACAACTGTGATGTTTTTTTTTTAATCAAAGAAAAAGCAAACACATAATTCAACTTTGTGAATAATGCTGAATGCCTCAACAAGCAACAATTAAGCCTGTTGAGGCATTCAGCAATGCACAGTGTTGTAACTTGTTATAGCGACCGCAATTGTTGGGATGCAGATTTTAATACCGTAACCCGGGATAATTATCCACCAATTTTTTAGAGTTGTTTCAAAAAATCTCAATATGTATCAACAAAAATAGCAACAAATCTTTATACCTTTTTATGGCTCTTATATTTGGGGCATAAAGGAATGGATATGTGATGGTGTTTTCCATTCGTAATTTCAGATTTTGATCTAAATTTTGATATTTTTTATTGCCAGTCGAACACGATTTCAGATTGATTTTTTTTCCTTGGATTAGGTGTAGTTTCGTGTTCGTGAGGTTAGTGTCGATGTTGCTGTCAAATTTCCAATCACACAAGTTCTTGATGGTTTGGTGTTGTAGAACGAGGGTAGACTATGATTGACTTTAATTTAACAATGCACAGTGGTTGTATCCTGACTACACATCAAATGTGCTTATTTTTAACCACCAAGTGGTAACCATCGGTTACTGGTCTAATCCAACCGGACTTACTAAACGATAAGTGCGATTGTTGATAACAAGACGTAAAACAGCAACACTACAATCACCCTGGTCAGAATGGCACGGAATAAATACCCGGTCTGCAGTCCCAGGCGAACCTAGATGAGCTGCTTCGACATATTCGGACAACAAGTTATCTAGGAATTTTAAGGTAAGTCATGCCCCTTCAACAGAGATGGTGGCGGATGAACCGAAAGGTCAACTCATGGCCCCGTATTCTAGGGATATCTAATAAATTGGAACTGGCCCTCCAGGATGGGGGTAGCGCTTTGGGTTAACAACCCACCCATGGGAAAACCATATGTTACGAAGAAACCAATAGCCTCGGAAAGGACTGATATTATTGTTGACGACCCTGCTAAACGAAAAAACGTTGATATCTGCACCTGGAATGTGAGAACATTAAACAGGAGAGGTGCAGGCGAACAGCTAGCGGAAGCCCTAAACTGTTACAAAAAGTGGATGAAGAACTGTGACATCTACTATGGACCGTGTTAGAGTGAGCAGAAACAGCGACTATTCGGATGCGTATTTGTTATAAGTGCCAGACTTAGGCAAGAAGTCTTATGTTTCTTATGTTTTTCTTATGTTTTTTACAATTACTTCACGAACCTCGACCACTTGACGGACATATTTAGGAAACTAAACACTAAAAGGTCAAGTGGTTTGGATAACATCCCAAACATCGTGCTTAAGCATATAACAATTGATATCATACGGCAATACTGCGTTATCTTTAACAATCTGCTAAATAACTACTACTTCCCTAGTTGCTGGAAAATATCAAAGGTGTTTGGGCAGTGCATGCTATTACAAAATTGATTTCGGATGTTAATTGGAATCTCAACGCCAAAAGATGTACAGCTGCCTGCCTAGTGGATATCGAAAAAGCCTTTGACACGGTTTGGATTGAAGGGTTAATTTACAAACTTATTCGATATGAATTTCCATCTCATCTTACAAAGATGATAGCATCCATGCTATACGGAAAGAAATTTGTTGTAACAGATAGAGAATACTCGACACCTGAAGTTTTTAATGTCCATAATGGTCTACTTCAAGGCACAATAACTGCTCCACAGCTCTTCAATATCTACATTTCTAATATATACTTAGGGAACTCGATAATTCATTGGCATTTGCCGACGACGCTACACTGTATGCAAGCGGCTCAAAAATTGAAGACATTCAAATCCAACTTCAAAGCAAGTTTGATAGGTTTCAAGCTTTCTGCTCCGAACGGAAGCTTAAAATAAACTATACGAAATGTGAAACCATACTGTTCCGCACCCCAATAAGACGCGGTAATTCAGATTTGAGACGCAACTCGAGAAATCTCTAAATAACGAGTTCAAATGGTCTTCGGATCGAGTCGAGGACCATGGTAAAATATTTAGGTGTTCATTTGGACAAGTTTCTGTATTACAATGAGCACATAAATATTCAATTAGACAAGGCAAGAGCGGCATTCATGTCGCTAAAAAGCCCGTTTTATTCCAACTATCTTAGATCCGATGTGAAGATCATTTGTTACCAAGCATTCGTTCGTCCAATTCTGACTTATGCGAGTCCAGTGTGGTGGAACATTAACCCATCGTATATGGAAAAACTTCGAGTGTTCGAGCGCAAATGTCTTAGAGCCTGCACACAGATGTATAGGAGTGCACATTCCGATTATAGGCATTACGTCTCAAACAAAAGACTTCTGGATGCTTCCGGGGTGTCCAGAATTGACAATGTCATTCTAGATCTTGTAAGGAATCACTTTGTTCGTTCGGCAAGTGTTAGCGAAAATGAATTAATCTCCGGATTATTCTATCCGAATCCTGGGTATTTCAGAAATGCCTTGGAAAGTGGATACATTCCGCCAGAAACATTTCTGTTTCTGGATGCATATGGCTACCTATCGGATTCAACGAACGTTCCAATAATATACCATGCTGCAAGGAGAGCAACAGATAAAAGGATCCTTTATGAGCCTTTTGAGTCGGGGGACAGGAATACTGATCAAATTAGATACTGCATTAGCATACCTGAAAGCGACAAAAGTAACACTAACAGGTTAAATAGAGACCGATACTGGTGGCTAGACTGGGCTGAGGCCGATACTAAGGTTAAGTAAAACTAGGCCCTGACATGTGATCTCTGATCTAACGATGACTTGTTAGTCGATGGAATAGAGATCACATGACAGGGCCTAGATAGGTTTAGATAGGTTAAGTTAGTCTTGTAGGTTTTAGTTTTATATACAAAAAAAAGTTGCGACTGTCTTCTAATAGGTTTTGATTCACATTTTCCTATTTTAATTAAACAAACAAATTATATATCATGTTATGCGAACCATAATGGTCTTTTACTTTGGCAAAAGTTTAAAATGTCTAGTCTTAAAGTTTATTTAGACTATTAATTAATATTAAAGAAATTGTGAATAAATAAACGTTTAAAAAAAAGCCTTAATGCGCTCACGCTCCGACGGAGCAAAAATATGATATAACTAAAGATTGCTTCTACGAGGTCCTTGACAAAATCTATGAGCGACTACCGAGGTACGATGTTAAAATCGTTCTGGGAGATTTTAACGCAAAGGTAGGAAGAGAAGACATCTTTAGCAGTATTGTCGGAAAATATAGAGTACACTACAACACTTCTGGTAACGGACTTAGGCTAATTCGGATGGGCTACTACCTTGTTGCAGCCAAGATAAGAATGGGGATATCCACCACGCCACAACAAACCAGAAATACTGTGAAAAAATTTAATGTCTTTGCGCAAAGCGTACCCTTAACCTCTCGATTCACATCATACCACCAGCATATAATGTCGAAGAACAATGGCAACGATGCCAACAAGCCATTAGATCAGCCGCAACTGATGTGCTAGGTTTCTCGCGGCCACCAGCAAGAAACCCCTGAGTTGATGAGGAATACCGGTAGCCAAGAACGAGGCCTACAAGGCAGGTGAAGACGAGAGCTGTGGATTTTCAGAAAGAAGAATAAAGAGCATGAAAAGCGCGCTATCGAGGATATAAAAAGGTGACACTCCGAGTATGCAAGACACAGTCGATGCAGAGGATATGGAAGAACTACTTCTGCAGACTGTTAAACGGCGATGACGACCAACATTCCGCTGTCAGGCAGAACGAACCATTTAATATTGGGAACGGCAGTGAAAAATGCAAACCACCCGACCTAAGTGAAGTGAAGCCGCCAGAAATGACGGCCTTCCCGCTGTATAAAGCTGTATAAAGCTGGAGGGGATGACTTGGTAAGTAACATCCACCAACTCATAAGCCAACTCTAGTCGGATGAAAGTATGCCTAAAGAATGGAACCTCAGCATCATTTGCCCGATCCACAAAAAAGGAGACGATCTGAACTGCTCCAACTACAGGGGCATAAGTCTGCTAAACATCGCCTACAAGATCCTATCTGCCGTTATATGAGAACGCCTGAAACCGTTTACCAACAACCTGATCGGCCCTTATAAGTGTGGTTTTAGGCCAGGAAAGTCCACAACTAATCAAATCTTCACACTTCGGAAGATCCTGGAAAAAACACAAGAAGTCCAAATCGATACCCACCACCTATTTATCGATTTCAAAGCCGCATACGACAGCATTTATAGAGACGAACTATACAAAGCGATGTCTAGTTTTGGTATAGGATGAGGATGAAGAATTCTCGCTGCTGCATCACAATTTTCCAAAAATCGGTGCAACTACTAGCATACATCATTGGTAGGACTCAACGTGATGTCAAAGCCACGTTTGCTAGTATAGATAAGAGAGGCAAAAATGGGTTTAATTGTAAATGAGGGACCAAGGCCAAGTATATGCTGTGAACACGAAAGGACACACCACATCGACGAATTGGACAGAACGTCACCATTGACAGATAGAACTTTGAGGTAGTACGGGACCTTGTCTACCTCGGCTCAGCTATTAACTCGGACACCATCTCGTCAGCGATAAAACGAAGAATTACTCTTGTCAACCACCGTTTCATCGGGCTAACAAGGCAGTCTAGTAGTAAAGCCCTCACTCGAAGCCTTGTAGGGCTCATTTTCGTTGCGAACATCTGTCGGGGTTCTTGCTGGTGTAGGGAAATGCGGCCAATGTTATGGCTTGTAGACATTGTTTAATCGCGAGGTTAAGGCAAAGGTCTATTAGCCGTTTAAAATCTTCGGATATCTAAATAAAAAGTCGATGCATTAAGAAAAACGAAAATAAACTGTTTGCGAATTTGAATTCATTTGTTTAGGTGAACCATCTTTTTTTCCAAATAAAGTGTGTATTTATTAAACGCTATGTACATAAAAATATTTATTTTAAAAAAAACAAGGTGTCTACTAGTTAAAAAAAAGTTATTCATTTATTATGTAATCTGTGTCAAAATCATATTTATCGTCACCGCCACTCGTACTCAAGGTAAAGTTCTCCAGGATATCGCTCACCTTTGCCACTTTCTTTTCATTCCTTATCACTAGCTTCTTCCTTTTTTTTTGCAAATCCTTCAGGTTCTTATTGTGTGTTTGATTGCCTAAAGGGAACATGTTTAGTTTGAATGTCTTTGTTTCTAAGAACTTGCTATCATACCTTCCAACTCCATCGTGGGATCAACTTTGCGCTTGCGATCATCTGCCTCTAGCTTTCGTTTCTTACCCTTTGGTTCGCTCTCATCGATAACTGCAGCAGGGGCAGCTTCATCCTCATCCATGGGCGCCTTGCACTCAACCGGCCCTGAAGATGTGATTTCCATAACGTCTTCTTTCTTGACATCAAAGGTATTTAAGATGTCTGTTTCCATTGCGTCAAAGTTTTCGATTTCAAACTCTTTTGCTTCCTGATGGATAATGGTGGCACTGACATGCACTGAATCGCTTTCCACAACTTCAGGGGGTTGTGTGCAGTATTTGATTTTACCAGTGTTCCAGTCGTTGAGGACACTACGAGCAGCTGCGACAACATCTGGCACACCCTTTTTCAGGAATTTACCTAGATTTTAGAATTGGTGAGTAAGAATTTTATTTGAATGCTTGCAAAAGCTTACCCATTCGCGCAGCTTTCTTGGCGAAAAATTCTTCGAATGTGTCGTATTCGGTAACATCGTATAACTTGCAGAAGTATTCCTTGCTCGCACGTTTCAAAACACTCTCAGCAATGGTGAAGGGATCTTTAACATCACCAACACGTTGGGCATTCTTGAGGACGGCAGGTACATGATTACTGGCAGACTGGCTACCACTAGAGAAGACAATACCAGGACAATCGATGAGCTTGATCTTTGAGTCTAACTCTACTTCCTGCATTGCCCTAAAAAATTGAAAACGTTTATAGAGAATCGCCATTACGTTAGGAAGTAGGAAACATACTTTGTAACACCAGGAGTGCATCCGACTGAGCAAGCTTTGCCTCTGGTCAGTGAGTTTATAATTGAACTCTTGCCCACATTCGGAATACCAACAACGCCGACACGAATCGATGTCTTGATTCCCTTGTTGCGGCAATAGTTAGCCAACATCGACATCAATAGTTCCGCACCTACGCAGACGGATCCTTGCATTGCTTTCTCGGTGCTCATTTGATGGAATTTTCTACGACCAAGTTTTGCTGTCTGATCCTGAGTCGAAGCCTTAAATGCTGTGACGGGACCTGATTTACGGAAGTACTTGATCCAGCTGTTAAGGTTCTCTTTGGGTACCAAATCAGCTTTGTTCAGGATAAGGACTAAACGCTTATTTCCAGCTGCAGATTTTACTGCACGTTCCACTTCTGTGCAGCGTGTTCCAAGTGGATCCCTTCAACAAATAAGTTAGACTTTGCTTTTCTTTTGAGTAGCAAATCACTTACCTAGCATCGACAACTTCCAAAATAACATCAGCATTCTCAATTACTTTCCTAAATTCTTTAAAGTAGGCCTTCAACGAGTTCTCCTTCGTCATCGCACTCTTGTATTGCTTCTGTAGAGTGGAATAACCACATTTTACGAAAAGAACAAAAAAAAAGAAAAGAACACTTACCCCTTGCGTCACCACATCGTTTTCATGCATAATCGTGTGAACTGTACCACGAACGTCGGCATCTTGGACCATAGATTCCAGAGTTGAAAACCTATTCTGACCGTTTTGTGTACGTTCGAGTTTCTGTTGTTCACGTCGACGTAACTTCTCTTCCTCTTGGCGTTTCTTAACTTCTTCGGCTTCTTTTAGGATATCCTCTTTGAATGGACACATATTCGGGATTTGGATAAGCTTTTGTTTCTTGCTGCCAGTCTTTGCCTTTTTCTTTGACTCCTTTCGAACTTTTCTGGTGTGCTCACGTACTTTCTTTTCGATCTTATACTTTTGTTTGCCAGTCATACGCTTTGATCTTTTAGCTAAAATATAAAATTGATTAATGAGAATGACATTTTTCTAAATTTATCACTTTTAATTTACTTTTTAAACGTTTAAGAGCCATTTTTAAGAAAAATTTATAAAGAAAATATACGATGCAACCAAGAACACGTGAAGAGTGACAGCCGAAATGTAATCTGTCACTTTTGAAATGCGTTGTTTAATTTTATTTTTTGTTGCCTTTTCTTTCTCTTTTTCTCCAATATGATTTCGATAACTTAGAGATGCTACTTCAAAATAAATAGTTCTAAGTATATCGAAAGCGTATGTAGTCGATATAATTTTAAAGTCTTGTTTGCTTTAAAGACTCGATAAAGTGCCTTGCTTTAAAGAATTTAAAATATTAGACGTGATAAATGAACAGTCAAAATTTGTATGGCAAACCTTTTCCAACAATATCGGAATTGGGGTGTAAACTGCGAAGGTAAACGTTGTAAACTTTTGAAATGCTATTTTGACATATAGTCAGTCACTTTCACACATCAAACGTATGCGCTAAACTGAAAAAAATTATCGAGAACGGAAAGAAAACAATAGGAACAAAACTCTATCAATAAATAAATTACTCAAATGAATTCAGTGGGTTACCGCATTATTTAGTGGTGCAGTTATAGTGTCGTTCATGAAACGCCGTCGTAAAATTACAATTTTCGCACGTGATACTATGTTCTTACTGAAGTTCTAAATTCGAATGAGCTCATTTGCAAATTCACTAAATTTGCTCATGTGAATGTTGAGATTTAAATTCGGTCAATTCGTTTGATTGTTTTACCTTATTAGCAATCATTTCACCTTATGTGATGGCATTTGCACATTACGAAGTTTAAATTTGTAAAAATTAATATTATATATAAATTTAACATCAGCGTATTTCCTCAGCGATAAAGTAGTATATATAAGAAAATTATGAATTACTTGATAGAAATGTTATTATTCTTTTTTTAGTATAGGGCTTGAACTGAGTTGTCAAAAATGTTTGTTTTTCTTTCTTAGCACATAATATTTTCAATTGGGACTAAATTTGGTCTGGATCAACTTTCGTTTTCCATTTCGGGGGTTGGCGCCACTGTGAACTCATCATTTCATTAACGAAATTCAGCATTTGAAAATAGTGTTCCCACTCAAAAAAAATACGCATTCAACTGTCAAACATTTTGTTTACACTGGAACTTCTCTGACAAATCATCCGAGTACCAATCAATGCCAAGAAAAGCTTTTCTCAACTCAACCGTTCGGGTTCGGTAATGAATGATTTTGAGAAAAGCTTGGCCCTTGGTACTAACGATCGTGTTACCCCCAAAAAATTGTATTTGTTTTCATTTGTATGGAACAAGAAAGCAAATACCAGGAACAACGGGTATTCCGCAAATACCATATCAGCACCAATATAAGTACCCTTACACGATACTTTTTAATAGGCTTACTCGCAGATTATAGGCCGTGCTACCAATGACATTTGTAGAAGCTATTTGGACATGAAAAAGCAGGAGAATATGCTTCGACAGCCGTATTTATTAGATTTCCTTAGGCGGGGTCTCAGAGGTTGCCTAGTTAGGCATGCCTAAATATTTAAGTTTCCCCTAGGCAACGTTGCTTAAATTCTTATCTATAATCGATTTTCCATTGCTGCCTAACTAGGCGAAGTTTATGTCAAAAGAAGTAGTATAGTGCGTACCAAATCAGTTGGCCAACGGTCGATTGCGCAGAGAGAGGATTTAAGGGAAATTTAAGATATTTTACAATAAATTTTAAGAGACCTGCGCAGTAGAATGCCCAACTGGCTTGGTTTGCACTAGTTTGCCAACGGTCGATTGCGCAGAGAGGAGAGAGGATTTAAGGGAAATTTAAGATATTTAAAATAAATTTTAAGAGACCTGCGCAGTAGATTGGCCAACTGATTTGGTACGGACTATAATGTGATAATACCATCACATTTGTGGGAAATGTGGTTTCTAATATGAAACGAGTGGTGGGTGCACGACTGGGTCGTACGCAACTTTCTCTTTCACAGCGAGTTCGGCGTTAGATCAAATAGTACGCATTTTGATTATTTATGCTTAAAATGATATAAATAATGTCAAAATGTGATTATACGAACGTTTACTCCGAAATTTGAAGGAATCGGTGTCTATGATTTTTCGTTATTGGCCAAAACTGAAAATTCCGTTTAGTGATAGTTGGGCTAAAACTAATTATGTGGAATTGTTTCAAACTATAATTGTAGTATATATATTAAATTTCATTCAATTTGTCATAGTAGTTTGCGAGAAATTAACAATTTTCTTTATATGGCCTAAATGTCAAAATCCGTTATATGGATTTTCTCGCAAAAACTGGGTATGCAGTTTTGTTTGAACTAATATGCTTAAAGTATATATAAAGTTTAATCAAAATCGTTAGAGCCGTTTTCGAAAAATTGAGGTTATGTGTAATTTTTATATGGCAGGTACCGTTTTTAACATGGCTAAAAGCAAACAAAAAAAATGGCCTAGAATTATGACCAAAACAAGCTTGGATACGAAGTTTGAAGAAAATCGGTCTAGCCGTTTAGGCTGGGGAGACCATTACGGACAGACGGACCGACGGACCGACGGACCGACGGACGGAATTCCAAAAACCACTTTTTTAGGCTCCGCTATCATCGTAATGTTAGAATCAATCAAAATCTCGAGGTCGAAAATTTTCACGAAAACAATATCTTTCTCTTTGTAAGAGAAAGTTAAAAATAAGAGGTCAAACAACCGAACAAACCTTTTTTCATTGGAATGGAACAGCTAAAATGTCAAATTGGATGGGATTCATGTGACAAAAAAAGGAAGGGTTGATTGTAAAAATGTAAACATTGGAAACTTTTTTTCCGAAAAATGTATATTTTCAATTTGCTATATATACAAAAATTGATGGTACATTTATTGCTCTCTATTTGCTGCTATTATTTCATCCAAAACCTCCTTGGAGTCTTCGATTTTAATTTCAGAGTCGATAACATTTGAATCCGGGACCGAAGTCTTTTCATATCCCGCTTCCTCTGTTTTCAAACGCCAGTTGTCAAACGTAATTCGAAAACTTAGTGAGAACACCTTTTTGGTGAAATTGGAAATAATCTCATTTGAACCTCAGTGAGAACGTAGTATAGTCCGTACCAAAACAGTTGGCCATTCTACTGCGCAGGTCTCTTAAAATTTATTTTACAATCTCTTAAAATTGCAAAAACAAGCAAAAAGAGACGAAAATGGGCGGAGCCATAATAAAAAACGACGTATACCCTGCCGTTGTGTTCAAGATCGCTGTCGCGATCTCACTGAGGGTGGTTTCTTCATTTTCCTTACTTTATACTGAAATTAGGAGCGGAGGAAAAATATAGATCATTATATGTCAACTTTACTTAAAATCAAACATCATAAAATGAATGCAAACCAAGCACACCACCCATACAGGTACCTGGCGCTAAACCACGAAATGTTCAACCATAAAAAGGGTTGGGAACCCTTTCAAATACAATCGGACTTCTAGGTAGAAATATAAAAGTCGGCCTCATAATAAAAAAATTAAGTTTATTTAGATATTCAACAGCATTTAAGTTCTAAGCATTGTAAAGTTGGGTTAGGCATTGTAAATTACAGGGAAAAACGCTTAGTGATTAAATCTCTTTCGCGTCATTTTTGTTCTCTTAAATCCTCTCTCTGCGCAATCGACCGTTGGCCAACTGAATTGGTACGGACTATATTATGGTAATTCTGTATAAATGAAAATGTCCCTTAATTCTATAGCACTTAACATGTTATTTTATTCAGACGCTTTTTTAGAGACGCTTTTCAAACTTTTCCACTCGTCAATAGAATTAAAGGAAATTTTCTTTTATTCAGGATTGCCATATGAAAACTGTCTTTAAGATGAGAATGCAAAATTCAGGATTGCCATATCGCGTCTTTCCAAACTTTTTACTATTAGGCAATATACAATTGAAGAAATTATGGGCTTTCTGAATATATGAAATGCTATGCGATTAAATTATCGTTTAAATACAAAAATGTAATTTTAATTTGGTGCTATTTCTTCATACAAATAGGGCCACTTTTGCGACTAAAATAAGAATACTTCGATGTATATCAAAATGTTAGCCTTCACTTATCAATTCAAAATCAACACCATTAAATTCTATCAACTCAGAAAATATCGAACTTACCTGTTCCTCTGAACGATGTCAAACCGAAACATAAAAAAAAAACCATATGATCTGACGTAACTGACGTCTTGCACATTTGCCTGCAAAACAAGTGGAAATATATTTTAAGTGAAATTTCATCAAATTATTGCATAAAAATGTCATTGCGGCAAGTATTTTCATCTATTTTGAAAATATCACCACGATTTGTTGGTTCTCAAAATGTACAAATTCACTCGAGTGCATTGTTGCGAAAAGTAGAAGATCGCAAAGAAATGCTAGCTTCCTTGCCTGCTAGGGACGAAGGTACTGCCGGTGAACGTTCTGTCGATATTGATAATTTAATGAATAGGTAAGTATATAATATTGAATGAGATGTGATAATTTTTTACTTCCTGATTTTTGCATAGAAAGGACAAATTCTTTCCCGACGCTTTAACGGCAATGCAACTGTTTAATGGCATACCATTCAATGAACTGCCCGTCTGCAATTTAAGAGTGTCTAAGAATAATACCATTATTTCGATGACAGATTATAAAGGTGAGTACATGCGATAGAAGTTGCTTAAAAATAATTAAATATAAACTCGACGCTTAGGTACTGTACGATTAGTTCGTTCCTGCGGGATTGAGGGCTTTAAAAATACAAGAAAGGGCACAAATATTGCAGCTCAAGCAACAGCCATTACTATTGGATCGGTAAGTTGATAAAGTTTGACTTTTGACTTGAGAGAAAAATCATTCAAAAACTGTAAGATACCTAGATGTAACTTTAACATTAATATTAACCTACTTTATAACTTAATCTAATTTTTTTCAATTATTTGAATGTCCTGCACTCGTTACTATATCTTATAAGTCTATGAACTTCTAGCCATCCTTCCGAACATATACCATCGCATAGACTCGTCCGACTGTTGTTTCAATTCATTCGTGAAGGCGTTGTCAACCTTCTCAAATAAACATTTCCATCTCCATGTCAAAAACCAATAAATGCGATGAGAAAATTGCACGTCGGGACTTTTAAAATCGAAAAACTCATCTCATTCATAAATCGTATAATGTCAGCATCAAACGAAGATTAGTGGTTAAGCTGTCAATAAACCCGGACTTCATTATCCCTCTGCAGTTAGAACAGTCGCTCTTTTCGCCATCTCAGGTTAGGTTAGGTTGGTGGGTTGATGAGGTAGACGGTGTGCGTTTTCCCTCATCGCACTCATTGTGTTGCCTGTTGGGGGTCCACTTGTGTAGTGGGATCCTTCATTGTCCTGTTACTGTCCATTGTTGTTAGCCTCTTTCCAGCCATCCAAATATTGTTGTAAACCTGTAAAGATTATAGAGAGGGATTTCGGATAGATCTGTGAGCTCATGGAAAAAGTATTTTCCTAAGGTTCTCATTATTAATTGGCTGAGGCCTGGGCAGTGGCACAGAAATTGGAGAGTATCCTCGTGTATTTCTTTATCACCGCAGCTTCTACAGAGGCATCATCTGTAAGATGCATTTTCAGTTTGTGGCTTTATAGTAAGTTGAGTCCAGTTAGAATCCCAACTAAATCCGAGACAGATTTCCTTTTTCTTCGAAGTAGTTTATGAGTTCTGGCATTGTCATACTTTGGCCACATCCTTTTGGAAGTTTCACAGGTGGGGAGGAAGTTCCACCTGTTTTTGGCAGTATTCAGTGTTTTCTGTCCCACCAGAGATTTGAGATCACATGTGGTGATTTGGCATACTGGTCTGCCTGGTCAATGCTCGAGGCAGATCCTTTTCTCGCCAGTTCATCAGCAATATTGCCCTGTATGCCTCTGTGTCCGGGAATCCAGCAGAGGTTAACATTATGTTGGACGCCAAGAACCTTTGGCTCTTCACGACAACACTTCACAAGCTTAGATTTTCTTTCTATTTTCTATTGCAGCCAGACTGTCAATAAAGATGGTGATATCATCTTGTGGTATCGCCAGCATTGAGGTCGCCTTGGCTGCTTCTGCTACTGCCAATATCTCGTGCGAGAGATATTGCTGTTTAGCTGTTCAGCTCCAACGCCTACATCCATTCTTGAATCAGCAGTGTAGATGGATATCTAGTGCCCAGTTCGTTCCTCTCTGCTTGGAAAGATGCAGGAGAATGGTCTTTGAAAGTCATGGTGAGGCAGCATGTAGTCAGAGGATACAGCTGAGCCCAGATATCTGTGTAGAATTTGGGCATGTCCTCCTGAGTTCATTTTCCAGCAGTTGAGCTGGCTGATTCTTAGACCACTTTTGGCTACAGATTCTTGCATGTAAAGGTCTAGCAGGTTAAGGATGGTTTCCAGTCCCGCTGTTGGTGTTGTTCTTATTGCGCATATTTTTGTCATATTTTTCAGATGGGTGACTTTTTTTGTGGATTGCCATCAGACAAGCCCTCATATGTTGATATAGGTCTTACAATGGCCGTGTACATCCATAAGATGATCCTAGGGTTCGGACCCCAGTTTTTTCCGAATATTCGGTTACACGTATAAAAAGCGACTATGGCTTTTTTAATGCGGTCGCACACATTTAGGTTTCAGTTGAGTTTTCTATGAAGAATGACACCCCCAGATATTTTGCACTTCCGGATAGTTTGAGGGTAGTAACGTCAATAGCCGGTAGGCCGAATATTGGTATCTTCCTCTTATAGTAGTAACGAGGATAGTTCCGTTTTCTGGGGATTGATGCCAAGCCCACATTGTTTTGTCCACTCGTTGAGAGTCTAGTCTCCAATTCTTGACGAGTGTAGAGGAATTATATACATCATCCACCACCGATGCTTCATTGCTACCTAACTCGAAAGTCATAATGCTAGCTTCATATGAATTTTGAAAACTACATGGTAGATGTCGAATCCGAGGTAGATGAACTCCTTAATTATTTCAAATTTGTTAACCTACTTAGGTTGTGAAGCGACAATACTTTGTTTTTGGATAGCATGTTCTTTGCCTTGTCCTCGTTAACTACAAGACCAAAGCGTTTCGTTTCTTCATAAATTGCCGTAAATGTTTTACAACAGCTCGGCGCGAGTAATGATGTTGATAGCATGTGCATCTTGATAAAAGTCAGCTTTTCACAAACAAATTCGCATCCTAACATGTGCAGCCTTTGAAGCTCATGTTTTTGCATTTCTGATCCCATCCATTGTAAAATTTATGTAACTTTAAAATTTATGTATGAAATTGCAGTTACGTCTATGTCTCGTATGAGGTTTTTATATTTTATGAGTGTTGGTGAAATTTCTAATTTATTTGCAACGTAAGATGTAATTGTCTGTTCCAATGTATAGTTAGCGAAGCGAGACAGGTGCAAACATTTCATGGTTGGAACTATTTCTAATGTTGTGCAAGATGAGACGGCAACGGGACATATGATTGCACTATCCATCCATCGTTATCAGCATTATTGTTTTTTTTTTCACGAGAAATTGCAATTAGATCGCTGTTGTTGTTAGCGGCAGACGGTGCTTTTTGTTGTTTTTAAAAGCAAACGAGCTAGAAGATGTTTGCGGATATTGACCCGGTACAACGTCTACGCTCAATTTAATCTTTTCGGAATTGACAATGACAACACGTCTGATCACAATGGAAGCTCAAACGACTGCAGAAGCTAATTCCTTTATTTTCTTTGCAAATAAGCGGCATTTGATTCTAACATTTGTATCTTTCGCATGTCTTGTACTGTTAAAAGTATTCCGGTGTTTCCTTTGGAGTTGAGTCCGTAAAACATATGTTTCTTTTACGAAATTTATTTAGTATGCTTATTTAGTATTCCTAAATCATCACGGATGTGTCTAAAACAGAATCTGGATTGGATGGAGGTGTTTTCTCCAAGATGCTTAACCTAATCATATCCTTTCGCCTTCCAGGCGGAAATCATGGCAATCAAAGAAGCCTTGTCCAGGCTGAAAAGGAATGTAATATCCACGAAGAATATTAGCATCTTCAGCGACAGTCAAGCGGCAATCAAATCCCTCGAAGCAATCTCGTTCAATTCAAAATCAGCATACGAATGCCGACTGTCTCTTAACGAGATGAGGGAGTATTTTACCATTCACCTCTTTTGGGTGCCGGGACACAGACATACCAGAGAACTGCAAGACAGATGAGCTTGCCAGACAGGGCACCACCCTTGACATTTTACCACCAGTGGACGTGTTAGGTATGCCCCTTGCTACAATGGCACAACGTGCCAAATATCCAAGCAACTCTGGCCTAGCTTTAACCAGAAGCGCTCCATCTGCTTAATAATGCTGAACAGATCATACATCAGCACAATAATCGGTGCCCATACAGGACACTGTCCTATAGGCCATCATGCAAAAAGACTAGGCCTTTTCAGCAATGACTTCTGTAGAAGCTGCCTGGACGAGGAAGAGGAGGAGAGTATTACCAAAGAGTATACAACTACAAGAGTGCGCATCTCATACAACGAAAATTTACTATGTGGGGTACTGATGTTGATACCCTAGTGTTCACATTGCTACCACAGCACCAAGCAACAGCATAGCCGATGAATACGAACGTTGGAAATTCCCCTTCGCACTTACCGCCCGTGTCTGAAACGACTACAACCTCTTTGGTATTACTCACCATCTTTGCTCTTGTCCGGCTCTCTCAGTAAAAAGGAAACTTCATGTGGGAGACTACTTCTTCGATAATCTAGGTGATCTGGCTATTATCAGTGTCAGAAGCCTCCTACGCTAAATTGTTAGCTCTGAATGGTCCAATTAGGCGTACGAATATAGGGTAGTCGAAGGATCCACGTGGTACCACAACGGACCTTTTGGTCTTAAGTGTGCACACGCATCGCGTGCAGCCACTTCAACCTAACCTAACCTAGATTGATCCAATTTAGGTCAAATATGTGCTGTTATAGCTTGTTGCGGTGAACGTAATTCCATTATGCCTCTCTCATGCAAAGCCTCGACCTTATGGGCGATAAACTGCAATAGGCGTTTTTCACAAGCCACCCGAGGCGAATTTTTCACCGGCAAAATCGTTCGGTGGTAATCACGTGATTCCAGGTCCTGACTATGAAGTGGATGACAGATAAGCTTCCGGATATTTTGGCGAGACACTATCGACGTTTGTGGCCTGCCATTATCTTGCTGGAACACAATTCCTCTGCTATTGCACATTTCTGGGCGAATGCTGCCATTAGACTAAATTAGTTAATCATTGAATCATTGTCGCCAGAGCCCGTAAACCCAAACGGGACCAAAGATATTTCGAAGACTGGGTCCGCAGCAGCGTTACCAGATAAATTTTTTTAAACCTGCTAAAGCTAGGACGAAAAACTGCAAAACCTGCTAGACGAAAATGTAAAAAAATGCTAAAAAAAACTGCGATCGATTTTTCCTTGAGAAATACGTTTTTTTAGTTCAAAAAATACATATACAGTTACATTTGTTATTATATAAGATGATAATTTATAAAAGATGAAACTTTTTAAATTTAAATATGTACAAAGTTATTAAATTAAATCGTTCGGAATCTCTATAGAGAATTTTATTTGTTGGAACAAAGTTATAACAGCCTTCACCTTAAGAAACCCCCTGCTTTACTTGAAAAGCAACATTTTCGTTACTGAAGCGATTACGGTTTTTAGTTTTTAACGAATTTACCTGCGAAAATATTAGGGGTATTCATGCAACATCGGAAAGTCGTCGTAAACGTTGTAAACGTGATAAAATTACGACGTGATAAATGAACTGTCAAATTTTGTATGGGAAATCTTTTCTAACAATATCGGAATTTTCTCACAGGAATTGGGTGCGTAAACTGAGGTGGTAAATGTTGTAAACTTTTGAATTGCTAAAGGGTGATCCATTTCGAGGTTCCCTACTTTTTTAAAGAAAAAAAACACAGAAAATTCAAATTTAATGGAGAATGTTTATTAACATTTGAAAGAACATTCTTTGGCATTTATTTTTTGAAGATTATGTCTATCAAATGTTGGCCGTTGCTACGTCGCAGATGGTCCATCCGTTGAGTCCAATTTTCGATCACTCGTTCGACTTCGAGCATTTCGACTGGTAGCTGGCGAATGACACGCGTGATGTTTTCCTCCAAGGGCTGAATCGAAGCGGGTTTGTGGGCATAAGCTTTTGACTTTACATATCCCCACAGGAAATGTCTAACGGTGTGATAAAACACGATCTTGGTGGCCAATTGACCGGCCCAAAACGTGAAATTATGTGCTCACCGAAATATTCTATCAATAAGTCCATTGATTGATGCGATGTGTGGGAAGTGGCGCCGTCTTGCTGAAACCAAATGTCGCCGAGATCACGAGCTTCAATTTTAGGCATCAAATAGTCGTTTATCATGGCACGATAACGGTCGCCACTGACGGTTACGTTCGCACCGGCATAATTTTTAAAGAAATATGGACCGATGATTCCACCGGCACACAAACCACACCAAACCGTTGTTTTTTCTGGATGAAGTGGCAGTTCTTCAATCTCTTCTGGTTGCTCTTCGTCCCAAATGCGGCAATTTTGTTTGTATACATACCCATTGAGCCAGAAATGGGCCTCATCACTAAACAAAATTTGCCTCGAAAACGTCGGATCTTCTTGGAACTTAAAGTTGAACAATTTGTAAACGTTGTTCACGCGTAAGTCTTTCCATTACATATGAAATGCCAAACAATATTTAACAAAAAAAACATGACAGCATGACACGACTCACACGTGATCTGTCAAAAAAGGCTATTATTTTGACATATAATCAGTCACTATCACATAACAAAAGTATGCGCTAAACTGAAACAAATTATCGAGAACAGAAAGACAATAATAAGAACAAAATTCTATCAATAAATAAATTACTAAAATGAGATTAAATTCAGTGGGTTACCGCATTATTTAGTGATGATGTTTTAGGGTGGTTCATGAAACGTCGTCGTAAAGTTATAATCTTTCGCACGTAATAAAATTACGATGCTGCATGAATATCCTTATTGTTTCACAAGCAGTATTAGATGCCAGTAAGCATAAATATTGCAAATTTAGTTATTGTTGGATACATAAGCATAATCGCTTCGAGATATAAGGTTGAATTTGTTTACCATAGGAAGTTGTAGTCCATAGCATAAAAAGTATCATTCAAACTATTAAAAATAAATTCGTTTGGGACAGAATTTGTTGTTAAATATTCACAATTTTAATGCACTCCATTGTTCTATAATTTGATTGACGCAAGCATGTAGCGATAGGCATCTAATGGCTTAATGGCGCAAAATCCTATGCTTTTCTGTTTCAAAAAAACTCTTGGAATTCTAAAAATTCTCGTTGGCTTTTACTACTTTGAGAAAAGTATGTTTTGACCAATTGCTCAATGGATTTTGGCAATTTCTTACTGGCATGACTGAAAGCTAGAGCAACCGAGTGACGTACGTATTTAATAAATACACAATTTGGATTGACTGTCGTTGTCCAAGCAATGCCTATGTAAATAATATAATAACTATCAGCACCCTTTCTATTTGGAAATGCTACACAATTACATCAATAGGTATCCACCACACCGACCGACACCACACATAAACAGCTATGTTTACTTTGTTTGCTTTCTGACCCTAACTCTGCGTATTTCTTCTTTGGAATAATTTTTCTTGAAGACGATCGTGTATTCGTGTTTACTGTCGCCCAAACAGTTAAAAACATGTATAAATTTTTTTTTGTTTGAAAACTGCCAAAAAATGCTGAAATTTAAGAAAATGCTAAAAAAACTGCTGCAGGTCATTTTCATGATCAAAAACTGCTAAAATCGCAGGAAACTGCTAAATCTGGTAACGCTGGTCCGCAGCTCATAGTAGATGATTTCTTCCCAATACCACCAAAACCTTATGTTTAGCTACTGGTCAATCGAAACAGTGCTTACATGATGGTTAGACTCGAGTATTTAAAAAAAATACATATTTTTGGCGCAACAGGTTCCTTAGTATCCAGGGCCTAGCTTTCTTGCAACCATTGCGTGTGTACTTTTTGCACGAGTAGGGGACCTCCTGTTTTATTCCGAATACGAACGGCTAAGTTGAGACAAGCTATTCTTGACAATTGACACTACTCGGATAATTTTTCAGATCATCACGAGAGGAGGGTCAGTGAAAAATCATTTTGGTGTTGCTACGGCTGGGAATCGAACCCACCCCTTCTGCGTGGCAGTTCATCGCACTGACTCGACGATTAACATGATTTTATTGGGGTTTTAGACAATTGGACTGCCAAAAGATAATCAACCCTATCGAGTATCGCGGTGTCTGTTCGGAAGAACTTTCAAAAGGAAAGTCAGTTTGCTTTCGTGGAACAAAATAAATAAAGGTTACAATCGCGGTCAGTGGATTCTACAACAATTCTTAGTCGGACAACATCGCAAAAATGTCCACTGATTCTCGTATCGGCGATGCGATACGTGCGATCATGATAATCCGAGTGGAAACCTCGGTAGAGAATTCTCTGATTTCGAACAAATCCCAATTTTTTTTTCCAAACGGATTCCTCGATTGGCTCAAATGGATCTTTGACATCGAAATTACAGGAACTAAACCAGGCATGATTGCCAAGCACAATTTTACAGTATCAGGACCATAAACTATTCTCAATCTCAGCCGCCGGGCTTGCGTTTTCACCTTAATCAGGCCTATCGCGAATAAATTTTCCTGGGAATTTTTTCTCTGTCAGCAATGTATATCAGATTGCTGAATGGAAACAGTTTCCCGGGAAAATTTATTTCAAAAATAATGGTTCAGTTCGCGAAGTTAACTGCAAGCTCCGTCCATTTTATGGTCGACATAATCGTAGATTAGAGCAATTAATTCGGGTAACCATGGATCGTTTTCACACAACGTTTACCCTATGTGATAATACGCATCCGCAGAGACGTCGAACAGTGCGCACCGAAGATGCCAATTGCCGCTTAAAGCAAAGTGTTGAAGAGAACCCGAATGAATCGATTCGCCACCGTGCACAGCAATTGGAGCTTTGTCCATCAACTTTATGAAAGATTTTGCGCAAAGATCTTGGCTTACGACATTACAACATCCAGCTTGTGCAAGAATTAAAGCCGCGAGACCATGCAGTGCAACGTGATTTTGGTGTATGGGCCGAAAATGACATGATTTTCATCGAACAATTTGGTTCAGTGATGAGGAACATTTTTGGCTGAATAACTAGGTCAACAAGCAAAATTGCCACATTTGGAGTGAAGAGAATCTACATGAGACCGTTGAGACGCCATCTACAAAAACTGACTGTTTGGTGTGTTCTATGGGCTGACGGAGTCATTGGGCCATACTTCTTCCGAAATAATGCTGGCGAGTCAGTTACCGTTAATGGAGACTGGTATAGAGCCATTTTAACCGACTATTTTGTTTCCGAATTGGATGGCATGAGTGTGGATGAGATGTGGTTCCAACAAGACGGCGCTACATACCACACAGCGCACGTCACAATCGATTTATTAAAGAAAACATTCAATGAGCGCATAATTTCGTAGAATGGACCTGTTCTTGGCCACCAAGATCGTGTGATTTGATTATTTTCGTGGGGATATGTGAAGTCGCTCGTCTACGCCAACAAACCAGAAACGTTAGGGGACTTGGAAGCCAACCATCGTGGCGTTATTGCCGACATACGGCCCCAAATGCTCGAAAAAGTGATTGAAAATTGGACCTCTAGACTTGGCTTTATTCGAACCACCCGCGGTGGCCACATGCCCGAAATCATATTTAAACATTAATGGAATAAAATTATCCTTCCAATAAAGCCAAATTGATGTACATTAAAAGGATTTTCTTGTGGTTTATTTCAATTCGAAGTTCTATACCTTCTTTTTATGTATTCCATAGGAATATAGACATTTATTTTTTGTTTTTATAGAATTTATGTCTTCGCTAATTGATTGGACATATGTTCGCCTTATGAAGTCGTTATGTGGGTAATATCCTTAGCTAGACAAAGGGTTTTTTGGTAGTAGGGAGGTAGGAGTAACAACGATTCTTACTCTAAGGGGGCCGACCCCTGACAAATGTCTGATTATCAATTGAATGATTGAAATTACAACAACTTGTGTACAGCAACACTATTTGGTTGGAATTATATCTATTTCGGACATTACCAAGTGTCCTCATCAGATTCCTTCTAATAGTGATGCTTTTTGAACGTTCAGTTCTCTGTATAATTGAATTTTTATTTTTTGCTTACTTCGCCCAATTCCACATCGAACACTTAAACATTCTTGTGTTACAATGGATAGCCTTCGATAGTCATGATTCCATTTACTCTTCACTTCTCTTTGCAGAAAACAGTTGAACTTGGTTGGAAGACGATTCGTGTCAAGGTGCGCGGAATTGGACCAGGTCGAATGGTAAGAATGGCTAAACACGACATTGGATCTAGTATTTCAAAAATATAACCTTCACTTACAGTCCGCCATTAAAGGTCTCCAAATGAGTGGCTTAAACATTGTCTCCGTCACAGACAACACACCCGTATCGTGGAACCCCCCTCGTGCACGCAAACAAAGAAAATTGTAAACAACTCGCCGCAAAACGGAATAAAATCGCAATTTTTAAATATAAAATTAATGTTACTTTATTTTACACATATATAGTTGGGTTTGTTTTTATGTTTTGTCTGCTTAACTATTACTGAGGTACATATTCTTATATATTTGCATTAAACTAAGACAAGGACATTTCATAATTGTAATAATTTAGGTATAAAAATACATATACATAGACAGCGCGTCAACTTGTCCCTCTGCGGTCCTAGTTCACATTTTAATTGCGACAGGCTGGGGTTTCAAACAAAATGATTTATACTTCTCAACAGAATTTGAATGCTACGCACACGCATACAGACGACTAACTGCGGGAATAAATACGCAACGAAAATTTGAGAAGCACGCTTTCCTTTGCTTTTATTGTTGTGGAATGATTTTACAAGACACAGTCCAGTTGTAATCATGCTGCTGACGCCTTACAGATACGAAAATGATTTAAAATCGATCTCAATAGATTCTGGACGTTGGCAGGCATGTATTTCTTTAACATGTGAAATATATCACAAATCGAAAGATTCCGATGTCGGTGGCACCAATTGTTGATGAGTAAGATGAAGATTTTGGTGTTGATTGCAAATTGATCTAAGCATCGCATGTCTAAGCTGACGATGTTATTCAAATTGCTGCAGGAAGGCAGTTCTGATGGATGATTGTGTGTGCCACCTTTAAGTCTTATGTCGAGTCCGTTATCGGGATGTATACTTTGCACGTCAATGTTGTGTATCGCTTCAATGGATACGCTACGACTATCGGGATTGGACTCGCCGCTTTCGGAACTGTGGCATCCACTACTACCGCCGCTGCTTCCACCACAGTGGAATTGTACATTTCCGCTTGAAGATTGACCACCACCGCAGCCCAAATTCCCGAAGATCCCGAGACCACTGCAACCACTACCGCCGGCACCATCGCTTCCTTTATCTGGCGGCGGGTTACCCTTGATAATAGGTTCAATATCCTCGCATTCCATGGCGGATGAGACACTCGATGGTTGGAAGACGATCGTGGACGCATGCCCTGAACGACCAGAGTTTAGTGGGGTGCCCTCCTCCCATAAGTTTGTTACGGGATCGTAGACCTCAACGATGCGAAGGAAGTTCTGACCATCGAATCCACCCATGGCATAGAGTTTTCCCTCAAACGTTGTCAGAGACAGTGCACTTCTGGCGATTTGTACCGGTGCCATGGTTTGCCACACCTGATTTTCAGTATCGTAACGTTCCACTGATGACAGTTGGCGAATGCCATCAAATCCTCCAACTACGTAAATGTATTGATTGATTGCCGCTACACCTATTGAAATACAAAAAAAAAAAAAACTAGGTAAACTAATTTCAATTGCAGTTAGGGTCTGCGAATTACCTGCTCCACTGCGTCCAACTTGCATTGGTGGAATGAAATTCCATTCGTTGTTCTCTGGATGATAACATTCAACAGTGGCGAGGCGGTCAGTTCCATCGAAACCACCAATAGCGTAGAGCAAACGGTTGACTACAGCAACACCGACACCAAGACGTTTGGAGTGCATTGGTTGAACAAGCGTCCAGCGATCCTGTTCGGGATCATAGCTACAGCAAAATACAACCAGAGATAGAAATTTAGAATGGTAAGTGAACGTTAAATGTTTTAAAAATGTAAGTGGCTAAATGATTGTGTCCAGCGGCAGATATCAACAGGAGAAGGGCCCTGTGCAAATCAGGTACATAAAGAATGAGTCTAAACAAGGTATAGGGACTTAGTATCCTTAATAAATTTGCATTGACCAAGAGATGTAATGACTAGCTTTAGGAAATTGACTTAGAACACTTTAAATCGAATCTAATTAAGAGAAAACCAAACAACGAATATATTAAGTACCATCGTTTCCGCCATAACATGTGTGACGTTGGAAGTAGGCAGGTGCCAGCGCAAACGATGAGGAACTACAGCTTTAAAAATAAATACTGCACTTCGATTAACAGACAGTTTCTTGATGGAAGAACATTATCACAGGTGTTATTTAGATAGCACAAGGGCGGCACATCGTTACCGTAAAATGCATCAAATTTGTCGTGTCACTCAGGTATTTTCCAACGTACAAACAGCGATAACTTCTCCAGGAGAATACAACGGTGGCTTTAAGTATTTCAATTAGGTTAAACGAAATGATTTTCATACTTGAAGTCCTCTGACATGCGGACAACTGGTAGTTTGTTCGGTGGTCAAGCGAGAAATACGAATTTCCGTAGGTTCTGTTTTCTGTAATTTATTTCGCAACAAAGAATTGGACCTCCAGTTTAACGCCGATTGGTTTGATGTCAGACATTCGCAAGAAAATTACTAGAGTACGTTAGGAACGAAGACCTGGAAACAAGAATGCGCAACTGGTTTCGAGACAAGATAAATTAAACCTTAACTAACTAGTAAACATGCAGCGTCATTTAATAAAGTAAAAAAGTATGCATACTAGCAACCGAAGAGGAACTTTGTATTATATAGATTTAGATGCCACTGAGGAGATTTTGTGAGCAGAAATATACCGAAGATGAACATAAGAAAGAAGAGCCTGTTGCATTGATCGAGAAAAGGATACTTATTTTGTTTATAGATGGGCTGAATACATGCGGATAATCCACCACGCAACAACAAACCAGAAACACTGTAAACAAAATTTAATGTCAAAAGACTGCAATCGTAAGAGACCGCCAATGCCTTCGCGCAACGAGTATCCATTAGCCTTTCGATTAACGATGCTAACAAGCTATTAGATCAGACTGATGTGCTAGGTTTCTAACTCCCACCAGGAAGAAACCCCTGGTTTGATGAGGAATGCCGACAGATGCTTGCAGCCAAGAACAAACCTACACGGCTAAGCTGGAGGTGAAGACGAGAGCTGCCATTCAGCTCAATAGGCAAAGAAGAAGGGAAGAACACCAGAAAGAAGAAAAAAGATCAAGAAAAGCGAGCGATCGAGGATATAGAGAGGTGCCACTACAGGACCGATGTTCTTTACAAAAGTGTAAAACGTCAAAGGCAAGGATACAAGGCTCGAACAGAATCCTGTCGAGGTGAACAAGAAAATATCGTAGTTGAGACACAGTCGATATTGAGGATATGGAAGAACCACTTCTGCAGACTGTTAAACGGCGATAACGAACAATATTCCGCTGGCAGAACGATCCATTCAATACTCGCGACGACAGCGAAAACTACCAACCACCCGACCCAACCAAGGCTGCCGGAAATGGCGGTCTTCACGCCGAGTTTTATAAAACCGAGGGAGACATCCACCAACTTATAAGCCAAATATGGTCGGATGAAAGTATGCCAGAAAAATGGAACCTCGGTATCGTTTGCCCGGTCCACATAAAAGGAGACTCTCTGTCTCCTCAACAACGCCTACAAGATCTTATCTGAGGTTATCGTCACCTGAGTGCAAAAACCAGCTAACTCGATTTTTTTCATTTTTGAGATATCTGGGTTTTCTGCTTCGTTGAATCGATTTTTTTAAACTGCAATAAGCAGCTATGTCGTTTTCCGGGCCTGCTGCCATCTATTGGGTTGTGAAAAAAACAGACCACTAGAACAGCCAATGAAAATTCAGTGCAAGAAGTAGATATCTTCAGATAGCTGTTTTTTGCATGATTTTATGTATCGATCTGGAGTGCAATAAGCAGTTAACTCATATATTTGCAACATGAATGCCTAAATCAAGTGTTCGCTGCATTTTCCGTTAGTTGGCCTACTTTTTAATTCTTTTTCTGTTTTACTGTTTGATCCATTAAATGTTCGGTTTTACTTGCGTTTGGTTTAGTACTGTTGTGATAATTTTATTTTTCAATTTGTAAGTGTTAAGTTAATTGAAATGATCTCAAGGGGAAAAAAGCTTGTTAAACTTGCATTACAAAAGAATCAAGATAAAGGTAGTAAGTACAAGTGAATTGTATTAGAGTTGCGCTAAGAATAAAGCCCTGTTTTACAGAGCCGAATACTTCAAACGCGCTTGATGAAAGAGATGAGCAGGACAGCGTCTTTGAAACAATGATGGTTCATTCGGATGTTGCTGGTGATGGTTTAGTAGTTCAATATGTTGCTGAACAAGAGGTTGAGCTTAATACAGATGAGGATGATTTTTCACCAGATGAATCTGAATATCGCCTAAATTCTAGGGACAGTAGTTCATCTTCTGACATGGACGATGATAACGTGTTAACAGGCATGCAGGAGTTCCCTCAAGTAACATCCAAGCCGCGGAGGAAGAAAAGGCAGAGTGGCCAATGGCAAAGAAATATACGGAAACAAAGAAGACTCGAAGGAAAAGATTACTTTTCTACTAACGGTAGGACTATACCTGCTGCTTCCATGAAGCCAGCTTGCAATGTTAGTTGCAGGTTCAAGTGCTCGTCAGCAATTTCCGAACAAGATCGGAATTCTGTTTTCAAAGCCTACTACGAATTGGGAGATTACTCTCGTCAGAGGGATTTTATCAACTCAAACACTGAACAACTAACAAAGAAAACAACAACCACTGTGAACACTTCCAAAAGACAATTTTCAGTGAAGTACTTTGTTCCTGTAAATAAAAACAAAATTAAGGTATGCAAAACAATGTTTCTAAATACATTAGGCATAAAAAAAGGGTTAATTGAATACGCTATGCAAAAGAGGTCGAATGAAAATTTAGCACCGTCCGATGGAAGAGGAAAAGGAAGAAGTGCTAGTCTCGATCCGGTATTAATTGAAGGAATGGAGGAGCATATCAAGAGCTTTCCTTGCGTTCCGTCTCATTACTGCCGAGAAGGGACTGCTCGAAAGTATTTGGACTCTTCTTTAAATCTTGCTACAATGTACAGGATGTACCAGCAACATTGTGAAGTAGAAAACGTGCCATCCGCAAAACTCTCAATCTATAGAAAGAATTTTAAGGACAACTTCAATCTAGGATTTCACAGTCCAAAAAAAGATCAATGTAGACTGTGTGTTGCATTTGAGAACAACTCTAATAAGACTGAAATAGATATTAATGAGCATGAGGCCCATATAAAAAAAAGAGGAAGCGCGAAATGATAAGAAAAAAGACAAAGATGAAGCAGCAAAAAGTGGAAACAATATTGTCAGCTGCAACTTTGATTTGCAGCAGGTTCTGCTTTGCCCTTGTGACCCGACAAACAACGCTTTTTATAAGCGTACATTAGCAACCTACAATTTTACAATCTATGACGTAACGTCAAAGCAAGGAGACTGCTATATCTGGCATGAAGGACAAGGTGGTAGGGGAAGCTGCGAGGTGGCAAGTCTCCTCTTTCAGTATTTCAAAAGTCTCCCAGAAGAAGTTGAGGAAGTAAGGTGCTTTAGCGATCGATGTGGTGGGCAAAATTTGAACCAATTTGTGTTCGCTATGTGTATGTACGCAGTGCAAGCAATCAACAATTTAAAAACAATAGACTTAAAATTTATGGTGTCGGGGCACAGTGAAATGGAATGTGATTCAATGCACTCAGCGATCGGGACAGAATCAAAGCGTGTTGGAAAGGCTTTTTGGCCTGGGGACTGGAAAACCATAGCTCGCGGGTCAAGAAAAAACGGACATAAGCCCTATATCGTCCACGATATATGCCCTGAAAAAATAATTGATTGGAAAAGATTTGTTGACGAATACCTCACTATTAGGAAAGCCGACACATCCAAAGAAACTGTGCTTATGCAGAAAATGTGTTGGTTTAAGTTCAAAAAAGAATGCCCATATAGATATGAATGTAAGAAGTCGTTCAGTACTGAAACTTTCAGAACTGTTGATTGTTCGAAAAGGGCCTCAAGAAGTCAATTGGTTGCGAACATAAAGCTCCACACTTATTACCCCGAAGGCCACCCTATTACAAGTGCTAAATACAAAGACTTGATGTCTCTTTTTTTAATGAAGCCTCCAGCAATGAGTCTAGACTATTTTGATTTTTATAACAATTTACCGAATGGTAAAGATGAAGAAGACCAATGAGAGCAATAAATTTGAAAATGAAGATGGTTCTGTCAATTTTGAATTCGAATAAATCAAAATAATTTCTATTTGACAAAATTTGATTTTCTGTTAATTTTTTTTTAATTTAGGTTCTGGTTCAAAATACTTCAAATGAACATCAAAATTAAATTGTCTTCTACTATTTACGAAAATAATAAAGCAAACAAACAAAATTAAATCAATACGATTAAATAGATAAATGAACTTTTAAAATTTTACCCGTTCAAAATAGTTTGTGCAAGAAGTGGTTAACTGTCTGTTTTTTTATAAAACAATTTTTTTCTCAAAATCAACTTTATAAAAAAGTTAAGGGACTTCAATCAAATTTCAACACTTGAATAAAGCCAGTACCGCAGAAAAAAATATAGTGTTGTTTTATCAGTATTTTCAAGTAAAAAAGGGAGCCTGACCAACAGGTGAATAAGTTTTTTGCAGTTTTCTCAAAACTACGAAAATCAAGTTAGCTGGTTCTTGCATTCATGTGATTATGTGAACGCCTGAAACCGTTTAACAACAACCTGATCAGTGTGGTTTTAGGCCAGGAAAGTCCACAACTGATCAAATCTTCACAATTCGGAAGATCCTGGAAAACCTCAAGAAGTCGCAATCGATACCCACCAACTATTTATCGATTTTAAAGCCGCATACAACAGCATTTATAGAGACTTCTTCAATTTGATCCTTGAGAGCGGCAGACTTTTCCAAAAATCGGTGGAACTAGCATTACATTAGCAATAAATCAGAATAAAACTAAGTATATGCTGTCAACACGAAAGGACGCACAACATCGCCAAATCGGACGGAATGTCACCAATGACAAATATAACTTTGAGGTAGTACGGGAATTTGTCTATCTCCGCTCCGTTATTAACTCTGACAACATCTCGTCAGAAATCAAACGAAGAATTACTCTTGCCAACCGCTGTTTCTTCTGATCATCCCAGTCCTGCTTTTCTGCGCTGAAGCATGGACCGTATCCAAAATGGATTAAGAAATCTTTGGTTAATTCAAGAGGAAATTTCTTCGAAAACCCTTCGGTCCCGTTTGCGTTGACGGGCTAAAAAGATGAAGATTCAACCACGAACTATACGAGCTGTACAGCGACATACCGCTGGTCAAAAAACTGCGCATTGGACGTTTAAGATGGCTAGGACATGTTGAACTAATGGACACCAATACTCCGGTCTTCGATTCCCAGCCAGACGTCGGACGCAGTAGAGAAGACCTCGCCAAGTAGAAACCGACCTCAACCAACTTGGAGTGTGCAACTGGATGCATTTAGATAAGGACCGGGCTAATTGGAGTGGCATGTTGGTTGAGGCCCAGGTTCGAACCGGACTGTAGCGCCACTTAAGTAGTAGGTAAGAATACATACAGTAGTAATAGATGGAAATATTACTGCTACTGAGAAGGAGAACAGTGAGGATAAAGAAAAACTTCTTCTGAACAATGTAAGGCAATATCTTATGGGTCAGATATTCATGGTCATGGTCAATAAACACTCTTGCAATTGGCCTAGTATACATGCGAATTTAAGCAATAAAATATTCTACGATCCTTATCAGATGAGGTTGGAAGAAATGTAAAACTCGCTGCAATATGTGCAGCAAGCAGCAGATAAGGAGGTGGTACCCAGAGTTATAAATAAGCAAATGCTGTGCTGCATTTGTGACGACGAAGAATTATTTCTGTTCTCATTTTAAGCTTTTGATTTTGAAGAGAATTTGATTGAATTACACTATCTTACTGCGACATTAAGGCGGTTCTTCCTTTTATTTATCATTTATCATATTATTTATTTATTTCATCAAACCACAAATAGGCAGCCACGCACAATGCCACTGAAACATCGATTTCAATGAAAGCGATATGTAACGAAACGTTGCGTTGCCTAACAGCCGTTTAAGGGTGACATGGCCATGACACAACAGACATTTAGGTAAATAATAGATACCCATGTCATGATGACAAACATTACCTAATAAATTGAATCACACACATCACCTCATCTTGTTACAGAGTTTTTGTTTTTTTTTAGATAAGAAGTATGTCACCATTGATGAGTTGCAAAAATGTTGCTAGATCTTGTTTTTTACAATTGCCTCGATGGCCCATTTTCAGGGATTCACCCGCCTATCTACTTCTAAAAACAAAAGAGTTGCGTTGATAATGTCCAATCAGATTTTGTCAATGTAATGTATTGAGCAGTGTTTAATCGCACGATTATCTGCAAGATATTGAAGTCAGTGCCTTGTTTACTTACGCAGATAAAATACAAGTGGACGATTTGATTGGTATTTGCTTGCGAATAACAATCCGAGATGACTTGCAAAAATTATTTTGGAAAGCCCGAAATAAAATGACACTTGCAAAGTAATGGATTGTTGATGATAAGTGAGTGTACATGTTCTGAAAATCTTATGACTGGGCTACCGCACGCACGTAGCGTGGAATGGTTTATTTTTGTTTATATGTGGTTTTTGTTTTTATTACTTAATGGACAGTCGGCACAGTGATGGAAAAGATTTCGGTGTTTTAGCAAGGTCATAGCTTTCCATATCCAATATGGAGCAACAACTATGAATCAAACCATACAATTTTTATTAAATTGTTGATGCAATGGAATAAAGATGACACTGTCAATTGCTTTAGACCATGTTGGTGTATTATAAAAAGCCTGTCAGTTGCCCATGAGAATATAAATGGAGTGCTCAGTTGGAAAGGTCATTTCCAAAGCAGAGATCCTTTACAATCCCGTCACGTGATGATACAATCTTGAAACCTAGATGCCTGAATCATACAAATGCAGAACCGTTATCATTTTGTTGGCCTCAAAGACGAGGAGATTCAGAATCGAGAATGCATGACATCATGACTCCTTTTATCGAAATTTTATGAACGGACGAAGTAGAAAATGTTAGTTCTGAGGTCAATGCATACCAATTGTAATGCCCTCAAGTGTTTATTGTGTCTATCGTTGTATCGTGCTAATGTAGCATCTCTTCAGCTATTGATATGCTGTGCAGTTAAGAAACGAAGTTCTCAATGTTACTGTGCGTCCCAAAACAGGTTTAAGGCAATATGGATGTGAAGGAGATGCTGCATTGGTACTTTAATTTCGATAAAAATGCGCAGGGCATTACAAATTCCGCCGGTAATAAAATCAAGGTATTTGGCCTTGAAGTAAATGAGGACAAGACTAAGAACATGCTATCAGCAAACAAACAAGCATCTGTCCACTGCCTAGGACAAAACGTTATTATTGATAGCAGCAATTTCGAGGTATTTAAGGAGTTCACCGACCTCGGAGTAAACATAGACTCCACAAATGACACCTAGTGTAGATCCGACGAAGAATTACCCCGGGAAACCGTTGCTATTTCGGTTTGGCGAAACAACTGGGTTCAAAACTCCTTACTCGAAGGACGAAATATGTGCTGTACAAAACCCCTATCCTGCCAGTTCTGCTTTATGGCGCCGAGTGCTGGACGATAAGCAAAAAGGGAGAGCTGATACTGGGCTCCTTCGAAAGAAAAATACTTCGGGATTTTTGGTTCTGTGCTACAACCGCGAACTCAATGAACTGTACCAACATGTGGATGAAGTCCAAAAAGCCAAAACTCGTCTACTAAAATGGCTCAGCCACATCGAACGAATGGAGAATAATGCTCCAGAGGATCATCGAATCCCAACCCCCAGTTTCAAGAAGGCAAAGAAGACCGAGCCATCGCAGATGCCAGAGCGCCTGGTCTAGACAACTGGAAGCAGCGAGCCCCGGATCGTAGAGGATGGAATGCTGCAGTGTCTCAGGCAGCGACTCTTTACGGGTCGGGAGAACATGCCCAGCATAGATAAGCAATGGATTGTTGTTTTCAGAGATTTTCTGCAGATTTTTGGTTATAGAGTAACAATTCGAGGATGGTCTCTAGCGCTGCTGAAGGTGTTGTTTGTATTTTATGTTCTATGTTAAACCACCAGCTGCCACCAGACAAGTCCCTCATATATATTGGGTGTGGTCCTCAATTTTGTCCGAATATTTTGAAGCATGCAAAACACCTATAGCGGCCGAGTTTTGTCCGATCACACACATATAATTTCAATTCGAGTTTCCTATCATATAATTAAAGGGCTGCCTGTTGATAGCTATTCGCTTAAATCCTTAAAAACTTAACAATTTCAGCTTAAAGTAAATACTTACTATTCCACAGAATTGTGATACTCCGAACCCGCCGATCCGCCTACCGCGTACATCAATTCATCCATGACGGCCACCCCAACTCTGTGTCGTGGCACTGACATCGGAGCGCAAGGCCGCCATTGCTCGGTTACCGCATTATATCTGTCCACCCAATCCGAGTCATAGGACGATCCAATTGAATTGTTACGTCCTCCTACCGCATAAAAGGTGCCCTTAAGAAATGCCGCTCCCAAACCAGACCGAGGTATTCGCAAATTCGGCAGTATTGTCCACGACTTGTCGTCCACATTATATCCCTCCAATAAGTCCAACGACTGTCTAAAAAATCCTCCTGCGACAAAGATCATTCGAGTTGTGTTTGGATTTCGTTCTCGCACTACTGGACGCTTGTGTAGCGTCAAATCCTTTATGATTTTCGCCAGATACTCCTTGCATGCTGGTACTTTACGCAAAATATCACAGTTTTTCACCTGATCCTCCAGAAAAGTGGGCGTTAGCAATTGACACCGCACCGAATGTAATATGCTGGCCATTTTAGGAAAACGATTCGTTTCGTCATACTTTACCCACTTGAGGACGGCATTGTAAACTTCACGCTCTTCCTGAACGTTTAGCTCATCGCGACGTATCAGCGATATCAATTGAAAGGCGGACAACTGGAAGAATTCCTCTTCTTGACAGACCTACAAATTGTAATTAAACGATGGATAAGGAGTTTGATAAACAAAGCCATTATGCACACCTGCGTAAAATGACGTTCGATGAACATGTTGGCTTTTCGCTGCAAATCAGCGCAACCATGTTGTTCAGCGAAATTTGCAATGCCAATCGCATTTGATGGGTCTAGCTGGCGCTCGAGAAACACACAGCAAGCATTTATCACATTTGGCACTTGGAACATTGTAGCTGCAGGTAGGAGTTGACAAACCGTCCCCTCTGTCACTCGGATTTGGCCTGTGTACATGAAGTATATTATGCGCGCCATTGCCGTTGGGCAGACCTGCGGATTGAAATACCATTAGGATCAATTGACAAGTTAATGAGATGTGTTTACTTACCCCCTGGAGTTGTACTCTTGTCATTTCGGTCTCCTTCAAACCACCCGTGAACATGGCCTTAAAATATGGACTAGCTGCGCACAAGACAACTTTGTGCGCTGGGAAGAGCTCTTGTTTTACTTCTAATATCACATCGGTGAGCATTTGATGGGAGCGCATCATAAACATCATTCTTAGGGCTTCCTTGGCATAATTCGACATGCAAAATGTCATGTCCTCGTCATCTTTCGAATACAGATCCTCACTGTCGATGTAAGTTGCTGGATTCGTGAATGAGTGCAAATTATCTTTGACTTCGTTCTTGTTTCTGCCCACTGTGATATCCATAGCGGATTCTGAAATATTAATTCATGAACGTTAATAACCGTTTACGGTATGCAGTATTAAAGAGAATACAAATCGTGATCGTTACTCAGCAGTTTTTTCTTTGTGTACGCGTACCACGATAAGAAAGACTATCGTCGGTTTTGTGATAGCGAAGGAATCACATGGGAATGAGTGCCATAAAATGAGCTAACATTTGAGGGCGAGGCAATGATTGGACTTTGGAATTGTTTGAGTGTTGCTTTGTTTGATGAAAATACATAATTATGTAGTGATGGTCTAGAGCAAATCTATTTTTACATCTTGGGTATGGCGCTATAAGTTTCGTTACATAAATTCGAGGAGACATCTACGATTACAAAAATCGTAGGTGTTCAGATGAGTAATTCTTATCAAATAACTTTTGCTGCTCACGTAATTATAGGGCAGGCGGTATCTATTATCAAGTCAACGAGATGAGTAATGTTTAATTCAACATTCGAGCGCTAAAAACGAAAATGATTTGAAAGCCCGATTTGTCTGCCAGAACGGGGAAATACATATACAACGGGTGTCCCAAACTAAAACAACCGATTAATCAAATCGACAACATTCGCTATTACTGACAATTAGACAAAGTGTCCGGCTGTGCAAAAGTTATATTAAGGAACTTTCATTTTCTTAAATGACAGAAGCAGAAGACTCTCAAATAAACTATGGATTACTCAATAATCAGTATGGATTACTCAATAATCAGTATGGATTACTATCTGACGACCAACGGAGAAGTATCGAACTCCACAGACATAAAAGCACACTCCTCTCAAGGCTTAAACGGCTGCACAGACAGATAAGACCCGGAGATTAGGACAATGAAGTCGTTGATCAAAAATCTCCAACAATCTCAGAGATATACAGAAAATCTGTATGTTGTACTGGGGCGAGTAAATTTAGGCTAAAAAAAAAACAGTAGCCCGAATATGTTCCCACAAATAAATCAAATATTCAGCAAAAGGGATCATAACGACATTCCAATTGCCCAGACGACAGAAAACAAACAGATACTCTCGGCTGTTGGTATAAGTCCAGAAATTGTTGACTCGAGCGACTGTTTTTTCATGATGGAATCTCCGTAGGCAAAGGCGCATTTTTCGAAACCGTGTATATGGTGAACAATCTTGTTCGCCCTAATCGAGATATTGAGGAAAGAGCCCTTCTGAGCCGCTTGGCGATCTGAGGATCACGGATTTCACGTTTTCAATGACGAATAGAAGCAGTAGGCATTTTCACCCCCCTGCACTGAATAATGCACATTATCACGGTGCATTGAAAAACGGCGGTGGTACATCCTATCTCTAAAAAGAACAAGGACAAAACAAACCGTGCTTATCTTAGGTCAATAACCCTTCTGCCGAAGGTAAGCAAGGTATTCGAAAAGATAGTCAACAGAGTTCTGTTTCAGTGGGTGGCGTACAGATCAGGCCCGACAATCGAGGTCATCAACATACTTTTGCAGCGAGACTTCGATCACATTAAAAGATACAGCGATGATTGGAAATTGAAAATAAATAAATTTTCAATTTGCGTAGGACTTCTAGGGATACCAGAAAAAAAACTGGAAAAAATTGTGTATCCTTGGACAGCCGTCGGCGGTGAGAAATTAAGTTAAATATCTTGCAACCTAGCTTAACAAGTTCTTATATTTTAACAAAATTGTATATGCTTGTCTGGCCAGGGCTAGGGGGCTTATTCTCTGACAAGAAGATTGTTTGAAAGCAGTCAACTTGATTCGAGGGTGAAAGTCATATGCTACATGGCCCTTATAAAGCCCTTACACGGTAAATTGATTGACATCAATTATCAATCGGAAAAATCGTGCAAAAATTTGAGCAAACCGGGTCTGTTAGAGATGTGAAAATACCAGTGCATGCTCGTACTGCAGAAAATATTGCTGCTGTTCGCGATAGTGTGGCTGAAGAGCCGTCCTCCTCAACTCGTCGTCGTGCCCAACAATTGCACCTCTCACGCTCGTCGTTGATGAACATTATGCATAAAGACTTGCATTTACAAGCTTAAAGGTGCAATTGACTCAAAAACTAAAGCCTCTTGACCATTTAAAGCGTCGTCAATGGTCAGAATGGTGGCAAGAAATGCAACAGTGGATGATCAATTTTCGAAGAAAATCATCTTCAGTGATGAGGCACATTTTCATCTCAGTGGATTCGTCAATAAGCAGAATTGCCGCATCCAAGAGTGCTTATCGAAAAACCAATGCACCCACAAACAGTGACTGTTTGGTACGGTTTATGGGCTGGTGGCATCATCGGGCAGTATTTTTTCCAAAGCGAGGCCGGTTAGGCAGTTACTTTGAATTGTGTTCGCTATCGTGAGATACTTTTTATGGCCCGAATTGGAAGATATGGATGTGGACGATTTGTGGTTTCAACAGGACGGTGCCACTTGCCACACAGCTAACGAAACAATGGCTCTTTTGCGCAACAAATTCAATGGCCGTGTTATCTCACGTGGTGGCGATGTCAATTGGCCGCCAGGATCATGTGATTTGACACCGTTGGACTTGTTTCTTTGGGGCTATTTGAAAGAAAAGGTGTACGTCGATAAGCCAGCAACAATTCAAGAGCTAAAGGATGAGATAATTTGGCACATCGAAAATTTGGACCATCGGATGGAGGTGTGCGGCCAAGGTCGCTGTCATTTGGGTGATATTTTGTTCCATACATAATTGAACCATACCAATATTAGGCGTGTTTTTTTTCTAAATCTATACAGGCTTATTTTCACATGAGAAAAAAAACGTTAATCGGTGATCTGGCACCACTGATACTGAAACATGTATCCGCCAACAGATGGCAGTTTTGGGTTTTGATTTTTGCTGTGTCATTTATTTTTTTGCAAGAATAAACCCAATTTTTTTCTCTAATTCCACTACTACACTTATTGTAATGTTTTGATTTTAGATTCAAAGCAAGTATAAAAATATTTTCACATTAAATTATTTCATAAAACATTGATTTTGCACCTATTTTGCAGCGTAATACTTATTGGTTGTGGTATTAGCTGCTATATTTTGCAATTTTATCATTTTCGGCAACCGTTTTAGATAACAAATGAAAACAATAGGTTTGGTAGCACATTTTCTATCCAGGCTAAGGGTGTAAGACTGGATAATTATCCAGGCTTCGCGAAATCTATATAGGCTAAGGTGTTGTTGTGTTTTACACGTAAATTGTTTGCTAAGCCTATATAGATTTGGAGTGAAGAGAAAAAAAACACGCCTATTATCATAATAAAAAGAAATGACAATAATTTCTAAATAATTTGTGTTTTATTTGAAATCAACATCGGCCTTAAAATTTAACCACCCTTTATAAGTTTGTTTTTGGGCAATTGATTCTAATCCCCTTCATTTCAGTTCACAAAACGGAAAAGGGGAATAAGAGTTTGAAAAACATGTTCTTCGATTGATGAAGATTTTGAAATGAAACATAAAATAAGGAGATTTATTGAACCCTTGCCAATCTAAAAGGATTAGAAGGCTTGTTCTTCAAATCTATATTTGAGAAGAATACACAATAGAGTACTGTAGGACAACGTCAGTGCCAAATGAAAACTGACATCAGGTCTGTTCATGTACAAAATAATATTAACTGATTCTTACTGATTTTTACTTATTGCCGTTCCCTTACGCAAAAATAAGTAAAAGAGAGAGCTCACGAGAGAGCAAAAAACTACCCTTCCATAAAAATCTGTTAAAAAAAATAAATTTCTGTTGGTAAACAATAGTAAACTGCCAGTTGGTATCTAAAAGTGACAACTCGCTTGTTTTGACAGGTGTTTTGTGTCATTTTATCTTTCAAAGACATACAAATTACAATTTTTACTTAAACGCGTTCCCGTACTTTTTGGTAATTTTGTCTCTTTCTGAGATAATTTACCCCCACTCCAAGAAATTTGAGAATTTACTAATTTTTACTACAAAAGTACGGGAACAGACCTATCATCTGTATGAAAACAAACACATTTGACATTTGTATGCTGGCAAACTCATTTACCCTTTTTTCACGCCATGAAGCACTGCATCGTGCATCGATGCATAGCATCGACGTGGTTTTATGGTCGTGTAAATAGGAGATACATCGATGCTTTAGTTCGCGTAGTGGTACATCGATGTAGTATGTCGACGTGGCGTGTAAAAACGATCGATCTACTACATCGATGCGGTTTTGTGTTTTTTTTTTTGGCTGTTTATAATTTTTTTTATAGTCAACAATAAAGAGAGTATAGAAGTTCATCTTTTTCGTTTTCTTTCTTTTATTATAAACAGTTAAATTTCTTAAATGTTTTTCTCGCGTACATTTTTACTTCAATCACAAATTTTTTAATGAGTTTTGACAACTGTCAAATACAGGGTTTTTTTTTTTTTTTTTTGACTACAGTTCTACATCGGTGCATTGGCGTGTAAATGGCCATACAGAATCGGAATACTTCATCGATGCGGTTGTTCGACGCTGGCGTGTATAAAGGGTAATTGGCGGGGGGCAGGGGTTTTTTTTTTAAAACATTTTTAAAATTGCTTGGAAATTGTGTAAAAGTGAAAAATAAGAACAGAACAATTTATAAACAAAATAAAAATATTCAGAGTTGTTGTTGTTTGTGAAAACAAGAACACAATAATCTTTACTACACGAAAACTAATCAACTTCGTTTGCACTTGGATTTATGTTCACATTTTGCAATGACACTGGTTATCAATTTCACTCTTTTTATTTCTATTATATATATTTATTATTTGTGCTTCACTTTAAACAACTTATATTTTCATATTTCAAAGCAAACAATCAAAAATTTAGTACTCCCGCCATATAAAATATCATATTGTTTTCCTCAAAGCGGTTTAGATGTTTAATGAAAGAGACAACGCACTTGTGAGGGGGATAGTCTCATGAACAACTCTATTGCTGACAGATTCAGTTTTTGACAGCAATACACGATACAAGCTATAGATTCACATTCTGGTCAACGCTTTAAAGCTACCGAACAGGATACTTCTTTGTCAAATTGCTTCGGTTAATTTTATTTGAGAAGAAATTCATACATTGCAAATAAATACATATTTATGTAGATTCAATCCTATTGTATTATTTATCCAGAGTGAATTCTCTAAGTTACAAAGTATACATCAAAAACGAATACACCCTATGGTAAAAAGCGGTGAACATTGATAACAGTCTCATGTAAACAAAATTATTTACAATCTTTATAATGGCGGGAGTCAGTGTGTCTAACTATTTAATTCGATCTAAATAAATTTTAGATCCAATGTGACAGACATACTGTCTTGCAATAATCGGTTTTTCATGACTGTAGTATTGTTTGCTATTCAAAAGATTTTCTACTAAAGTTCGCACTTTCTATTATCTTGCTTTCGATACGATAATGACAACATAGTGGAAATTTCCATTAACGTTGCACAAACTCAGCTAAAACCCCAGACTGTTTTCTAAGTAATTCATGGAATAGTTGATTCAATAACCAAGATTATGTATGCAATGCAAGTATTACAAGATTATTATTATTATTTTTACTACCTGGTCGTAGTTAGCTTAAAAATCGTTATTTATAGGGTGCTAAGATGTTCCATTAGCAACAAAATATCAGAAAAATTTTGTTCTAAAATTCATTTTAAAATGCACTTAAGAAACACTGGGTAACTGAATTAACATTTATTTTGTGCATTATTGTTTTTTTTATCTTAGCTATGTTTGACTATTGTAATATTGGCATTCAGTTATTGGAAGAGTTTTCAAAGTTATCGAAAGCCGCTTGCCATTTCTAAATGAATTTCAAAATTTCCCTCTGAGAACAGATAATGTAAAATATGCTTAATGTGACCATTTAGCCATTACAGCTCTTAGTTCACGGTTGGCCTACCCCAATACAACCATAGAAAAGTTTTGGTTTACATCCCAATGTAGGACATATTAAATTGGTATGAAAATCATGTGTAAGGCACGAACCGAGGTCCATCTCGGTCTTCAAGTCTATCACTCCATAGACCTCAAAATATCAGATGTTCCTGCGTAGTCGGGTAACCACAACCACCAAAACACTCCTACGGCCAACCTCTTAGTCAGGCTAAGCCATGCAATCCGAAACCTACATGCTTTAGATGCTCCTGATTAAGGTGGTACCAGCCTAATACCTCTGTTCAAGCTCCGCACGATCATCTTTATGAGTGCCTTACAACCCAGTTTAGATTCTCATAGTTACTCAGCAATTCTACTAAACACCTGTTAATGATCAGCAGCAGCACCAACCAACTTTCCAACTTCATGAGCGCCCATATTTACTTTTATAGATGACTACATTGCTCTATTGCATGAATGCCATGATTATCGGTGTGCCCCACGGCGTACCCCGTAACAAAGCCTTATTCACACAACAAACATTTACGGCGCGGATCTTTATGAAGCTGCTTTTGGTTTTTTCACGATGGGCCTTCACAGATCACCTGATATAACACCATTCGCGTGCATAGTACCGAATGACTGGGTACTGAGCTCTCTGCGGCTTCTTCAATTTACAACCCGAGGACGCGCCCAGTTGGAAACAACCACTGCAGGGGCCCTCTGAGAATATTAAAAATGCACGTTTGAATGTTTTAAAAGCTTTTATTAGATCCAAAACGTGTAGCGCAACGCCTTTATTGTATATGTTAGACATTAGTCAGCTGGTCAAGGCTCCCAGTGGGTGCCATTTGAAATTTAACGTGTATTCAACCCATTTTGCATCTTTGCGCTAGAATCTTATCTATACACATCTTTAGGGTTCAGGAAAACCACGAGTAATTCTTGAGAAATAAATGCATCCACAACGCTTGACTGATTGGTGCGGATTTTAGGCTGGAGGCATTATCGTACGTTTCTCCTTGAAAAATGCGGCTGGTAAGGCAGTAACAATTAATGGTGTTCATTATCGTGACATGATAACCCAGTTTTTAGTGCTAACATTACAAGATATGGATATGGACCAATATGTGGTTTCAACAAGACGGTGCCACATGCCATACAGCCAAAGAAACAATTCAATTATTGCATGAGTCATTTCCTAATCGTGTACTCGGCCGTTTTCGCGATGAGAATTGACCATCCAGATCTTGCGATTTAACGCCATTGGACTTTTTTTCTGTTTTTTTTTTTAAATCCCACCAACGCCTTGAAAGAAGAAATGTGGCGGTGTATTAATGAAACTCAGCAATATTTATACGAAACGGTCATTGAAAATTTCAACAAAAGAGAACGTACTTGCCAGCAAAGGCAAATCCGATGTGCAATTTCATACATAACCCCAATCTTTATACTCTACAAGCTGGCCCGTCAAACGTTGTTTTGCCATTATCAAATGGAATGACCGCCTACAGCGCCACCTGTTGAGAATTTTTCAATTTTTCTTTTTTCCTAAACCTTCGCGGAGCAATTACGAACAAATCCGCAGAAGGAAGTATCCAATTTGGTCCAGTCGTTTTCGAGTTTTAAGCATCCGAACAAACCAAGATCCATTTTTATATATATAGATGAACAAATACAAAATTTAAGCTTTATAATTAAAAATCTGTATTTTCTATCAAATTTATATTTTGAGTGAATTATGGGGCACCCTTTATATAAAGGGTGCGCCATCATTTATGTGGGTATGTAATCTTTAAATAATTTTGACAGTTCTTAACCGATTGACTTGAGTATACATGTTTTTGAAACGTCAATTCAGTACAATAGAAATAAGTTTCATATGGAATATGAAAACGGTGAGATATGACAGAATGCACTCATTTTCACGAAAAGTAGCTGTACCGTACCGTATAAAGAGCAATTGAATCATAAATAATGCCCACAGACCGTCCACTTCACTTGGAATACGGACATAGAGTCGCTCGAATGGTTGACATTGAACCTAAAAAATCTTGAAACAAAAAAAAAATAATATATAACGGACGCAGAGACAAGCATGGCTTGATCGACATGTCATTCACTGTAAATCGATTTCAATTAGTTTAAACTATGTGTTGAGTACTTATACTAGAACTTGAGTGCGCAGATCAACTTTTTCATTCGTCAATTATTGACAGATCGTTTCTTGGTTGTTACATCTCAAAAGTACTGTTTGACAAGAAGTCATGTTCATATGTATGCAACATGATATTGTAGTCTGTAATTATTAAATTAAACACGCAACTACAATCTGTCGAAGAATACCCATTGGAGGGAGTTGTCAACAATAAACGAACTCTAATGTCTGAAAGACTTTTGGCTGTTGAATAAATTAAGACTGTCAATGGATTACAGTAGTCCAGGAGTTTGACAGAAACCAAAAACTTTGTTCTTTGTTTTATTGACAATAAACGGCGAAATATAAAAGTTTTTTTTTAATTTATTTGAATATTTGAGTTTGTAAAAATAATCTCAGAAAGTTTGATAGCCAAAACGATCATTTTAGTTTGTCGTCTATTTCAAAATACTTAAACTTTGGCGTTTTTAGATTTTTCTTTGCGAAGGCTTACGGGTACTTTCCGTTGAAATGAGAGAAATCTATCCCGATATTGGAGACTTTACAATTTTTAAGTTACTTTACACAAACCGCATATTCAAATTGTGCTGTTTATATTGACGTGCATAGTATTTTATATATTTTTCTATTGATGAATTTAAAACCCCCGAACATCGAATCTACGATGATAATAATATGACGATAAGTAATCTCAATACATATATGTAATTGGTAAATAAATAGAACGAGAAAGATAAAGCAGAGCAATTTTTTTCTGATTAATGACACTTAAAAAATGCATACACCTGTTTTGATAGAAAATAAGATAAAAATCATATAGTAAATCAATCAATACACATTAAGATTTGTGATTAGATTTACAGAATGCACTCAAATTGGTCATTTTGTTTAATTATCTTGTATTGATAAAATCACGTATACCAAAGATACAACTATCAGAAGTAGATTTTGTTTATTTGAAAAAAGTCGTAACCGACTGCGGTATTACAAACTGCTTGATTTGGCTAACCATTTCAAAGTTGTATTTAACAGTTAAGAAAGGCGTACAAATATCATAATACGAGATTGGAAAATAATTTTATTTTAATCACCCTTTGCACCTAAAACTGTAAAAGCCTGAGTTAGGATGAGCATGGCAATTAATACTACTCGAATGATTTGTCATTGGCGTTTCTCCAATGGGGGATCAAACTTAGACATCTGTATATTCACTGACCTCTTGTGGGAAAAACTGAATAATGGTATGTTGAGGAAAACAGATCTCGAAAATTGTTACTTCTAAAGGGTAATTATTGGTGGTTGCCCCGATCGGCAGCCAGACGTTAACAACCCACCATCTGGCATTACTGGCCCATACAGTGCCTCAAGCTAGCTTCTTTTGTGTGTGCGAATTCGTTCGAAAAATTTAATAAGCTTCTCATGACAGCGTTACTTACTATTAGAGATGGATCAGTGAAAAAATGTTGTCACTTTTGAGATTTGAACCCAGAACATACATAACTTCTGCAATGAATACGAACTACATATTCAGGGTAGACTGCGCAACAGATTTTTATTATATACAACATAGATAAGTCAATGATTGCACAAAATATATTCTTAAAGGTATGAAGCCATTTGTCGCAAACTCTTTGAAATATGTAGCCCAATGTTCAATAAACAATGCGAACAAGTTGTAGTATCGAAAAAAGATAATTTAAGCAATGACGCACAGACATAACAAAAGATAAAGCCGATTGCCACCATGGGACTAACTCTTTTTTTACATAATTAATTGGGGTTATCGGGAATTATTTTTCCCATTCAGCTTTCTGATTTACATTGCTGAATGGGAAAAATTCCTAAATGTGTGCGTAATTATTTTATGCAAGATGCTGAACCCCTTCAGTTTTTGGTCGAATCCGAACGACTGAATAAGATTTTTATGCCAATTGATGCTACACTGATCATAGCAAAAATTAAATGAAAAATGGAAAACAACACAAAAGGAATTTCAAGTGAAATACATTTCAGCTGGCTGACGGGTTTTTGCTGAATCATGCAACTACTTGGCGATACTCGGGCGAATACGTAACGTATTGACTTACAAATAATCGAGTATTAAGGGTAGGGCATATGTTAGTTTCTTTTTGAACTGTACGTTATTTTGACACAGCCCTTATGTGTCAAAAATTGACAGATACTTGGTTTTATATATTCACGACATGAATAACAATTATGTTGAAAAGTTACTTCCAAAGAGGATCCGGTGTTGTAGAAATAGTGCGAATTTTGAAAAAAAAAAAAAAATTTATACAAAGTGGGCCAAAAGTGATCACCCTATTGGAAGATGCTCTTATTTGCAAATGGCCGCCAATGTCAAATCTGTTTTTACATTTGTGGACTAGACAAGTGTAGAATACAGGTGAACAATGGAGCGATACACTCCCCAAGAACGCGGAATAATTGAGTCTATTTTTTTGCGAATAATTCGTCTGTAGTGTTGGCGCAGCGCGAATTCCGTCGCCGATTCCCAGGCAGTCCGACACCGACTGCGCCACCAACCTTGAAGAGTATGGGACCACACGAGACGTTGCTAAGAGTGGCCGGCCCCGGAGCGCCAGTAGTGCCGAGAATAACGCCGCTGTTGCCGAGGATGTCGAGCTGTCGCCGGAAACATCGACCAGACGCCGTGCAAGTACAAGTAATCCACGAGGAGCCATTACATCCGCTCAAAGTTACTGCAAGGTGCGCTGTACACGCTGGAGGAGTCATCGTGCCATATTTTTTTTCGAGAACGCCGCTGGTCAAACGACAACAGTGGACGGTGCGCGCTATAGGGCCATGTCAACCAAGTTTTTTTCTGCAGCAATTGAACGAATTAGGACTGGAGGACATGTGGTTCCAACAGGACGGAGCAACGAGACAGACTGCGCGAGCCACAACCGATATTCTGAAGGCGGTGTTCCCGGGTCGCCTTTCTCTCTCGTTTTGGCTATTTGCACTGGCACGCAAGATCGCCCGATTTAACCGTTTCAGGCTTATTTTGTGGGGTTCTTTGAAGTCCCGTGTTTACGTGAACAAGCCCAAGACCCTAGAAGCCCTCAAGGACAATATTCGACACGAGTGCGAGAATCTGTCGCCCGAAGTTCTCGCCGAAGTGATGAAAAAAGTCATAAAACTAGGCCGTATGGCAATCAAATGTGACGGTGCCCATTTTGCCGTTATCATCTTCTCGACTTGACCAAAAAAATTCTAAATGTTCAAATAAACGGAATCGACATTTTTTATTTAGAAAAAAAAAAATTAGAGCCAAACAACATCGGATGACTTCTTTTGGCCCACCTTGTACGAAATTTGGAGTGCGTGTTTAGAGGTTGGTCTGAAGCATGGGCCGTATCAAAAGCGGATGAAGAAATCCTTGGTCGATTCGAGAGAAAAAAATCTTCGGAAAATCTTCGGTCCCGTTTGCGTTGACGGGCTATGGAGACGAAGATTCAACAACGAACTATACGAGCTGTACGGCAACATAGCCCTAGTCAAAAAACTCCGCATTGGACGTTTAAGATGGCTAGACATGTAGAAAGAATGGACCCCAATACTCCGGCTCGCAGAGTCTTCGATTCCCAGCCAGACGTCGGACGCAGTAGAGGAAGACCTCGCCTTAAGTGGCGCGCACAAGTAGAAACCGACCTCAACCAACTTAAGAGTGCGCAACTGGAGGCAGTTAGCTAAGGACCGGGCTGATTGGAGAGGCATGTTGGTTGAGGCCCAGGTTCATCCCGGACTGTAGCAACACTTAAGGAAAGGTTTAGAGGTTTGTCTTTAATATGGATGCCACTTTTAGGAGGTTCGGTGGTCAAATGGGAGTTTTAGTCCAAACTTGGTCACATTTTTCCGATTATTTATACTATTCGAAGTATATAGACATAAAATTTTAAAGAGTAACGCCTAATACACTTTGTAACCAAATTTCATTCAAGTTGTGATAGTACTTTTTGCGTTGTAACATTCCGAATGAAGAATCGAGTAAATACCCCTTTCACCACCCCCCGCAGAATAATGCACCATGTCATTATTAAGAACAGTTTCTAATCTATCAATTTGGCAAATTTCATTCTAATCCATTAAGCGGTTTACGAGTTATAAGGATTTGAAAAAAAAATTAGGATCTGCATCTGCTGCACGCAAAAAAAAAACTGTTTTACTTATTGATAAGCGAGCAAATTGTATTCGTTCTGTGCGTCCAATGGAATATATTGTAGCTGTTACTGAATGTGTCGACTGAACTCGAGAACCTCAATAAACCATGCCTTTCAAGACGATGATGAAAGAAATGTTTCAGTCATTTTAACAAATTTATTTTCTAACCCGAAATTGTGTAACTTGGTCACTCTTTGATTGCAAAAATATGGAGGTACGTGCCATACAAGCCGTCCAACAATCGAATTATTTATGCGACGTTCAGTAATCAGTTGTTTTGATAATGTTCTTTTGCGAACAGTCCACAGACGATTCAGGCACTTCAGTACAATATTGGTCAAGCTATTCGTGATATAAGAGCTTTTTATTAATTAATATGTTGAAAGTCAATAGACCATAAATTCAACATGACCTACATTAAAGTCTAGTATTTTTCACTTTTATCTTGTTTTGGGTTTGCCTTAGAAGACCAATGTAAAATACAGAAGTTGATAATGACGTTTTATTGCGACCACTTAACACTAAAAAGCCCACTTCCATTCAATAGCACTTAACAACGATAGGCGTATTACACTTAAAAGCGACATGGAAAATGCAAACATTTTTAATTTTATTTTTTATCTTTTAAATTGTATAATTGTACCCAATATTAGTCTGAATATATAGCTACTAAATTATGAAATAAAATTTATCGAATGCAAATCACCAACTGAACTAATTTTAGCATAGACATGCATTTTAATTTTTTTCCGTAAGCAAATATGTTCAATGAACCATTTCTCAGTAAATACCCTCCGAGATTTGTCTCCACTGCCTCAGCTGATGTTTTTTTAACTTTCTCTTACAAAGAGAAAGATATTGTTTTCGTGAAAATTTTCGACCTCGAGATTTTGATTGATTCTAACATTACGATGAAAGCGGAGCCTAAAAAAGTGGTTTTTGGAATTCCGTCCGTCGGTCCGTCTGTCCGTAATGGTCTCCCCAGCCTAAACGGCTTGGCCGATTTTCTTCAAACTTCGTATCCAAGCTTGTTTTGGTCATAATTCTAGGCCATTTTTTTTGTTTGCTTTTAGCCATGTTATTAACGGTACCTGCCATATAAAAATTACACATAACCTCAATTTTCTCGAAAACGGCTCTAACGATTTTGATTAAACTTTATACATACTATAAGCATATTAGTTCCAACAAAACTGCATACCCAGTTTTTTTCGAGAAAATCCATATAACGGATTTTGTCATTCAGGCCATATAAAGAAAATTGTTAATTTCTCGCAAACTACTATGTCAAATTGAATCAAATTTAATATGTATACTACTATTATAGTTTTAAACAATTCCACATAATTAGTTTTAGCCCAACTATCACTTAACGGAATTTTCAGTTTTGGCCAATAACGAAAATTAATTATTTTTCACAAAGACACCGATTCCTTCAAATTTCGGAGTAAACGTTCGTATAATCAAATTTCGACATTTTATATAATTTTTAGCATTAATAATCAAAATGCGCACTGTTTGATCTAACGCCGAACTCGCTGTGAAAGAGAAAGTTGCGCACGACCCAGTCGTGCACCTACCACTCGTTTTTTATTAAGTCACTAGCTAACATTGAAAACAATAATAGGAAATTTTATTTTACTTTTAGCGGCTTAAAGAAAAAACTTTGTATGACGAAGCTCATGAATTTAAAAACATTTTTAAATTTTGAAAAAAAAAACTTCCGCAGAGGAACACTTTTTGTTTTTTTAAAGATCAAGATTTATATTTCTGTTATACTAACACTTACGGATATTTCAAAGATTTCACAAATACGTAAGTGGAACACGATTCCTCACTTGACAAACCGTAGTGTTTCTGCAATATGTTGAGTTAAAATTATTTGAACTCAACTAAAACAGGAGATGAATTCAACAAATTTTAGTCTCTGCAAATTGAAAAAAAATTTCTGGTCCCTTTGGTGAGAAATCGTGTTCCACTTACGGATCTTTCGGAGATCTCGCTTTACATTCGTGAAAATTTACAAGCAAAATAAAAAAAAAAACTAAAAATAGATAGCAATGGGACCAGTTTTTTTTAAAACGACTAAATATTTTCAAAATATTGCTTTTTCGTAAAACGTTTATCACAGCATATAGATAGCAGCCCGAAATTAATGAATATACCTTCTTAAGCAATTCAAACTTTTGACAACTCTCGAATCTGAACGGCTTTTTAAATAATGCTACCAAGTATTATAATGCGTTCTTTCTTCGACCACTTGAACCCTTTTAATGAAAACACAAACTGCATCGATCATGCGTCGTTTGGTGAGAAAAAAAATGTTCCCTGTAAGCATTACAAGGCTTTTTTTATAATTTCCTTCGACCGATGGAAACCACGCAGCACCATGACAAAACAATTTATTTTATCAAAACGAGTGGCCTTTGGACTGTGCACGTCGTAATCTGACATTTTCATATCCCCTTAACCCAAAGGGTAAAATGTCATTTACTCAAGTCGGTTTAGCTTTAGCTTAGTGCGAGCAATTTAAATCAGCTGAGCAAGTAAGAGAGACACAGATCTACAATGACGACACATTATCTGTGTGGGAGTGCCCTGTGTGCCCCGGTATTATTGAAGCACATTATACCCAGCCCCCTACAAGCATGATCGAGAGCCAACACCAAAATAAATAAACAAAAACATTACACAATTCGTGCACATGTACAATGCGCTCCCGACGCTTTGCTATATAAATAGCCATTTCACACAGATACGCTCGGATAAGTGGTCATTTAGAATTTTATGCCAATTCACTCACCTTCCATAGTAGCATTTAGGTATTTCACTACGTGGTGGTCGTGTTATCCGAAACAAAATCGATATGCAGGAACCGCTAATCAAGTTGATAATTGTTCATAATTATATACACAGTAATGACGCTTCCGATAAGCCTTCACCCTGACAATGAAATGGACGACGGTAGGTTTCCTTCTTTGGTGCAAAGAGCAAAAATAACCAACAATTGCACAAAGCGCGCTAAACAAGAGAGAACGTACGAATAGAAATAATATGACGGCGAGACGTAACGAACTAGTCCGCCCGCCTAGTTCAGCGGTTGAATAGTAAATTGGAACGCAAAAGCTTTGCCGGCATTGGTATGATTGGTACCCTGCCAGTAGTTATGTGCTGATAAACTCGTATCTGACAATATACATGTACACATACCATACACGTAATGCTCCAAGCTCAGATACCCGAAATGGGGGTTCAGTTACAATTAAAAAAAATTGTTAATCTCGAGAACATAAATTGTATTGTTACGTTTACGTGTGGTGGTGTGTTAAATGAATTTTAGAGTGTCAACGTTGATGGAAATGCCGTCGGTTTTGTCAAGTCATCGCGATTAACATTATGACAAAAAGTAGGAATGTGTCACAGACAGTGGAAATAAAAAGTTTTCAGACATGCAAAACAAGTTTTGCTACTGCAAATCTGCAAGATGCATTTTTTAATTGATAATAGTAATTCAGATGAAACGTTTAATCATCTTTGTCTAGCGTAGACTTCATTCATACCACAAGGCTTTCCCAGTGTCTGTTGAGGTAATGACAAGGTCAAGCAATTGATGTTTACACACAAATCACCTGAGAGAGTTGCACGTCAACAATGTGAGTGATTTTTTTTATACCCTATCTAACATTAGTTTTGATTTTTTTATTAGTTTGCTGTGTAATCAAACTGTAAAGGAATTCAGATATATAACAAGTCATCTAGAAATTATAAATGCTTTTTGTATTATTACTCTAGATTTACTGTCATGTTATATCCCTCTATCTGTCTACTCGTAATGATAATGCTTCTACTTTGCTATTGGGTGTGGTGTGACTTGTAGATGACTTGGATTTTTTTTTGTCTCTACTACACCGGTTATGTATAATTGCACGACTTTAAAATAAGTATGTAGATATTAATGAGTGACATTTGTTTTCCTATAACTTGGTCACCAGACAAAATATTTAAACTTCTGATAACTGCATGTCTGTGCATTAGTGGTCCGGGATGAACCTGGGCCTCTACCAACATGCCTCTTCAATAAGCCCGGTTCTTAGCTAACTGCCTCCAGTTGCACACTCCAAGTTGGTTGTGGTCGGTTTCTACATGTGTTTTTTGACCAGGAGTATGTCGCTGTACAGCTCGTATAGTTCGTGGTTGATTCTTCGTCTCCATAGCCCGTCAACGCAAACGGGACCGAAGATTTTTCGAAGCATTTTCCTCTCGAGTTGACCAAGGATTTCTTCATCCGCTTTTGATACGGTCCATGCTTCAGTGCCGTAGAGCAGACTGGGATGATCAGGGTATTATATAGGATCTCCTTAGTAAAGGGTGATCCATTTCGAGGTTCCCTACTTTTTTAAAGAAAAAAACACAGAAAATTTAAATTTAATGGAGAATGTTTATTATCATTTGAAAGAACATTCTTTGGCATTTAATTTTTGAAGATTATGTCTATCAAATGTTGGCCGTTGCTACGTCGCAGATGGTCCATCCGTTGAGTCCAATTTTCTATCACTCGTTCGAGCATTTTGACTGGTAACTGGCGAATGACACGCGTGATGTTTTCCTCCACGGTCGTCATTGACGGTTACGTTCGCACCGGCATAATTTACACACTCTCAGCTACGGCCGCTATATTTTCTTCACAGTGTGCTGGACGTGGTCTATTCGGTCGAATATTATCCAATAATGAATGCTGGGTCTCAAAATGGGTGATGGTGTTGCGAATAGTACGCTCAGTAGGCCGATTATGTTGACCATAAGTTGAGCGATGTGCACGAAACACATTCCTCACAGAACGTGAATTTTCATAATAAAGTTGAACAATTTGTAAACGTTGTTCACGCGTAAGTCTGCCAAACAATACTTAACAAAAATAACATTACAGCATGAAATGAAACTCACACGTGATCTGTCAAAAAAGGCTATTGAAAAAAGTATATCTACTTGGATCACCCATTAGTTCGAGTGAGGGCTTTACTACTAAATTGTCTTCTTAGCCCGAAGAAACAGCGGTTGGCAAGAGTAATTCTTTGTTTAATTTCTGACGAGATGTTGTTGTCAGAGTTAATAGCGGAGCCGAGGTAGACAAAGTCCTGTTCTACCTCAAATTTATATCTGTCAATGGTGACGTTCTGTCCAATTCGTCGATGTTGTGTGTCCTTTCGAGTTGACAGAATATACTTAGTCTTACCCTCATTTACTGCTTAACCCATTTTTGCCGCTTCCTTCTCTGTACTAGCAAACGTGGCTATGACATCACGTTGGGTCCTACCAATGATGTCAATAGGTTTGTTCCCGTACAAAATAATCTTCTGATTTTTACTGCGGAAAATTATTTGCATGCAAAACTTGCGTACGGGAACGGTTTTCAGTAAAAGTCAGTAAGAATCAGTAAATATTATTTTGTACGGCAACAGACCTAATATCGTCTGCGTATGCCAGTAGTTGCACCGATTTTTGGAAAATCTGGTGTTGGCTCTGGATTTTTGCACAATCCTCTCAAGAATAAAATTAAAGAAGTCACATGACAGCGCATCGCCTTGCCTAAATCCTTTTTTGGTATCGAATGTGTAGAAGAGGTCGTTTCCGACCCTGATGATCGTCATCCTACACAAACGGACGAGTTTGAGCGGAATAACTAGACATGGCTTTGTATAGTTTGTCTTTATATAACAAAAGCTCGCATTACTAAAATTGCAATTTTCAAATTGAATAATAAATCACCGGAATAGACTTTTTATCCGATCTAACTTAATATTTATTATTATTTTCTAAGGGTTTACGATTACGAAAACCAAGGAAGATTTGTATGACATCACACGAACAGTTATTCGAATTGGTATGCGGCCCTAAAACGGAATAGTCAGGATTCTCTAATGTTAATTGATAGACTCATACATAATAAAAAAAAATATAAACAAAAGCAAATGGCGTCTATTTTTAGTTACCTATTTGTTCTAATATCTATTTTTGTTTAAATTAATTTCCCGGACCCTCTTAAAATACTTATGATTACGATATAATATGATAAAAATAGCTTTATGAAATCATCCATAGACGTGAGAAATGGTTCATTATGTATCTGTAATAACATCTGGAACAAATTTATCCGTTAACAGATTTGGTATCCGTCAAATCAGTGATTGCCACCCAGGGATCTTTGAACGGAGCAAGATGCCAAAAAGTTATATAGCATATGGTGCTTTATTTATTGTATGGATTGTCAAATGTCTTGGTAAAAAAAATTACAGATTTCGACTGTCAAAAATAAAAATTACTTTTTTGTTCGTTGAAATATAAAAATCTCCTAGATCAGGCTATGCTATGTAATAGAGAGGAAAAAATGGGTTTGGTAAAACTTTCCACATTCGTGTTGTTCGGTTTAGGAATGAATATCTATATTTCATAGTAATACCGAAGATATGCTTGAGGGTGAATTGATTATCAATAATGGCACGGCGAGTATTACAAGTTGAATTGCTGAAGTGGCGGAATGCATGTGGCTATTTCGTTTGAGTGTAAGGCAGGAGACATTTTTATGAGGTTCGATCGAGACTATAGAGTTCGCTATGGCTGAGTCCCTTTCAATATTATCGCACGATTTTGTATCCTATCTAGTTGGTGCAATGATGTTTTGGCTGCACATGACCATATGTGGGCCCCTTCGGGTTAGGACCCCCTTCGGGTTAGGACCCCCTTCGGGTTAGGGGTCAGAATATACCCGAGGTAAGGCATGCCTGTCGTAGAAGGCGACTAAAATCCACTCCCCGTATACCGAGTGTAAAGCGTATACAAACAACAAAAATGCAATGAGTACAACGAAAAGATTTACTACCCCAGGTGGCAATTCAGTTTCACTGGAAAATCCACCCTCTACGGAGGTCGGCTCTACGGATTCTGGGGAGAGCCAATTATTGCAAATGTGTAACCCTTTCGGGAAAAGTTCAAGGGTAACGAGGTCACCTACATCAGGATCTCAAAAAAATATATGTGTCTCAAGGAGCTCGACAACACCAGAAGTGTCAGCCCACGAAAAACGAGACTCAGTGAAAAATAAGAGCCTAAAGGAAGAAAACGACGTTCTTCGAACAAGGCTTAACAATGTCGAACTGCTCTGCGAAGAGCTTCGTAAAGAAATTCTCCATCTAAAGGAAGAAAATATGACTCTAAAGAGTTCATTTAAAATACCAAAAACAAGTTCAAACGGCCCCGTGAATTCGGAATACCACACGGATGAAGAAGAACTCAGTCGCGAAACTGACTGGATCTTAAAGAAAAGACCAGTTAAAAAGAGGAAAGCTGTATCCTCTCCTGAAATAATAAACCGCGACAAAGAGATTATTAACAAAGCGAAACAGCTAAAACAACGTCCCCCACCGCCAATTAATGTGATCGGTATTGACGACTTTAACAAGTTGCATACCTTGCTAAAATCGTTGCCATTATCGGGCTACCAAGTAACTTCGCTAAGAAAAAATACATGGAAAGTCTGCGTTAAAGACCCTGAAAGTTACCGTCTATTATCTCGCAAGCTTAATATCGATAAAATAGAAATTGAAAATAAATCTGAAAGGCCTTTACGCGTTGTAGCTAGAGGGTTACATGCGTCGTGCTTAAAGGATGACATTGTAAATGATCTGAAAAACAGGCAATATAAAGTCATAGATGCCGTTAACATTGTCAAACGAGACCAAAAGCAAAAAGATGGCGAAGGAAATGTAATAAAACGCGGCCTTCCTTTATTTATACTCACTTTCGATAAAACAGAAAGTTTGAACAAAATTTATGAAATAAAAACAATACTTAATATTGTTGTAAAAATAGAGCCTATGCGTAAGGATTCCAAACTAGTTCCCCAGTGCAAGCGCTGCCAAGGATACAATCATACGCAAAGCTATTGTCAAAAAGAACCGCGGTGTGTAAAATGTGCCGGCAATCACCTGACGGTAGATTGTATGTCAGATAAGAAAGCTCTTGCTATCTGCATTAACTGTAAAGGCAATCATCCGGCAAATTATCGCGGCTGCGAAGTAGCTAAAGAGTTGCAAAAAAGACGGACGAAATTTAATAGTATTAATTCACAAAAATTAAATTTAAACAAGCAACAGCCTAAAATTCCGATTAAAAATATGTCGAAGAAAAAGCAGGCCATAATCGAAGAACCTAAATGTCCACAAACTACGCGGCCATCAGATATCCGTTCGGATCTTGTACATCCAAAACCAAATGTACAAACGTATGCTCAAGCTACAGTATCCAATAACGCCCAAAAAAATATCTCACCTGACCCAGTTTCAAATGTATTTTCGATTATTCTTTCAAAACTTGAGGAACAAAGCAAAACGAATAAACTTATTTTTGACAGGCTCGTTAAGCTCGAAAATAGTATTCGCAATAGAAGTACCCCACCTTTAACATGAATAGATTGCTTAAAATTCTTACGTGGAATGCCAATGGCCTTTGGCAAAAACTTGGAGAACTTGAATTATTTATGCAGGAAAAAGATATAGACATCTGTTTAATATCCGAAACTCACGCAAAGAGTAATTCGAACTTAAAAATAAAAGGTTACCTCGACTATCATGCTCTACATCCATCGAATAAGGCTAGAGGTGGAGCCTCACTATATATAAAAGAGTGTATCGAACATTCGATTGATCTTAAACTAGAAATCGAAACAATGCAAGTTAGCTCTATACAAGTCAAAAGCAGACAATCCTTTCTGAAGATATCGTCTATTTACTGCCCACCACGATGCAAGGTTGAGAAAATTGACTTTGAAAACTTGCTTAATTCCCTTGGACAACGTTTTGTCATCGGAGGGGACTTTAATGCAAAACATACATTCTGGGGATCTAGATGCATATCACAGAAAGGTAGGATGCTTTATGATATAGGTAGAAAGTACAATACCGAATTTCATTCTACGGGAAAACCAACTTACTGGCCAACTGATGCTGGAAAAATACCGGATTTGATCGATTTTTTCATTGTAAAAGGTCTGCCGTCCAATCGAATCAAAGTTGAAGAATGCTTTGATCTTTCCTCTGATCATTCTCCAGTCATTTTAACAATGAGCGAGTCACTGATTATAAATGAAAAACCACCCAGATTAACAAACGCGAAAACCAACTGGGAAGGTTTCAAAAACGATATTGAAAATAATATCCGACTGGGTGTATCGCTTAGAACCCCATTGGAACTTGAAGTCGCTGTTGACTCATTTATCAATACCATCCAAAAAGCAGCATGGAATAATACTCCTCAACAGAACAAAATAGTGAGCTATAGTAAAATTAAGTACCCCCGTGACATACAAGATTTAGTAAGACAAAAAAGAAAAGCTCGTAAAAGATGGCACCAAACTCGTGCCCCGCAAGATAAAACACATCTCAATCGGTTGAGTAATTTGCTATCAAATTCGATTAAATACTTTAAAAACCATTCAGTAGAAACTTATCTGCAAAGCCTAACCGCTGGAAAGGAATCGAATTATTCGCTCTGGAAAGCAATTAGAGTCATAAAACGGCCAAAAATCGCTGTGCCGCCCATTAGGGTAACTCAAGACGTTTGGGCAAAGAGCGATAAGGAAAAAGCTGACGTTTTTGCCTCACATCTTGAGGAAACATTTAAGCCATTTGATGGTCCGGCGCAAAATGAAAACATTAATATATTCGAGAGTACAACCGATAATAACATAGTAAGATATGCAAGTATTGCCGAGCTTAAACGGGAAATACAGAAACTAAAGCCTAAAAAAGCTCCGGGTTATGACCTGATTACAGGAGAACTTCTTAAAATGTTGCCTCGGAAAGCATTAACTAAGCTTCTTTTTATTATAAATGCAGCAATCAGATTAGAATACATACCAAGACAGTGGAAAGTCGCGGAAGTGATTATGGTTCTAAAACCAGGAAAATCACCGAATGAAATAAAATCTTACAGGCCTATTTCACTTCTTCCAATCATTTCAAAAGTTTTTGAACGGATATTACTCGGTCGCTTACACCCCATAATTGAACAGAAACGTCTTTTACCTGACCATCAATTTGGGTTTAGAATTACAGATGTAATTGAGAAAGCTTTCGAAGAAAAGAAAATTTGTTCAGCCGTATTTCTTGACGTGTCGCAAGCTTTTGACAAGGTGTGGCACAAAGGCCTTACTTATAAACTAAGTCAAGTTTTGCCAGAACAATTATATAAAATCCTCGTGTCGTATCTTGAGCATAGACTCTTCCGTGTGAAACTTGGAAGCGAATATTCCGAGTTCAAAGAAATAATGGCAGGTGTACCGCAAGGAAGCGTCCTTGGACCAATCCTGTACCTCATATTCACTCGTGATATTCCACAAACAAACGATACAATAGTTGCAACGTTTGCTGACGATACTGCTATACTAGCAGTTGCCACAACAATAGAGGAAACAAATATTAAATTACAAAACGCTCTTAACGAGGTTAATGAATGGACTAAATCCTGGCGGATTGCACTTAATGAGAGCAAATCGATCCATGTAGATTTTTCGTATAAACGGACAAACAATTTGCCTGTATTTCTAAATACGGTTCGAGTCCCGTTTGCAAATGAAGCGAAATATCTCGGTATGACACTCGATGCAAAATTAAAATGGAAGTCGCATGTAAAAAAGAAATGCGAAGAACTTAAGAATAAATACAGAGAACTGTACTGGTTGCTCGGAAAATATTCGAAGCTTAACCTTGAAAACAAGCTGCTATTATACAAGCAAGTGCTAAAACCGGTTTGGACATATGGTATACAACTATGGGGTTGTACCAGTGAAACGAATCTAAACATTTTACAAACTTTTGAAAACAAAATGTTAAGATCATTCGTCAATGCGCCGTGGTACATAAGGAACGAAGATCTACGCAGAGATCTGGGTATTCCCGCGGTTAAAGATGAAACAAAAAATTTTGCACGAAAACATAAAAAACGTTTATTAGGACACGTTAACACAACAGTCCTCCAAATTCTGGACGAAACAAATATATTGCGGCGTCTTCAAAGAACTAAACCCTTAGATTTGGCCCGATAATAATAAACCGCGCTATAATTGCGGAAAAGCAGGAACTCTCAAAGGAAAGTTACCTGCCAAACATATTATATAATCGTGATAAAAAAATTGCTGGATAAGTCGAATACTTAGTTGCAATAGAAATACCAAATGGGTGGTGGTTTTAGTGAGTAAAAATCTCACACTACTTTGGGCACGTGCTCATCGTGTCTATGAAGATTTCCACCAGCCCACGGAAAAAAAAAAAAAAAAAAAAAAAAAAAAAAATATGTGGGCGTTGAACTCAAGTTTGTGCAGTATATAGGCTTTATATATTGAGACCAGATCTGAAGGGGTGAAATATTTCTTGCATTGGTTAAGGGAACCTAAACATTTCACTGCGTTTTCGCGACTTCGAATATGTGGTCATTCCAACGAAGGTTCTAAACTAACATACACATCACTCATGGAAAGTTTATCAATTTTGGTTTCGCTTTGATGACATAAGACAGCATTGGAAGCATTAAAATTCCACTCTATTGGACTTACCCCATTTAGTTATGCTTTCGAGGTCGGAATTTAATGAGCTTAACATATTTTGTCCGAAGATGAAGGGCGTGGATTTGAGAACGAATATGAGGAGTCGAGTGTGCTGTCGTCAGCAAGGCCGTGGATTGGATTAGAAGTTGCAGACAAGATGCCATTTTAAAAAATGTCTCTTAATAAGATATTTGAACAATGTCATTGTCTAAAAGTAAAGGGCCAAACCCACCGAGCAACCGAAACCGAAACTTTGTTTTTCATTTTTTTTTAAACTGCTAATTACTGAAAATTTGCTGTGTTTTTCAGTTAAAAATAATTCTTAAATAAAAGATATTAATAAACCACACTAATCTCATCTATTTTTATTTCTTAAAGTCTTTTTATTTTGATATAAAACGATTTTATTTTTTTTCCGTACCGAAATCTTGCTTTTTCATTTTGCAGTTTTGCAATTCATCGTACCGAAACTTGCACCTTTTTTTTTCATCGTTGTAATTTCTGTTTGCCGAAGTTCGCAGACGTCACTTTTCTGACGTTTTTGATGTCAAAGTGAATTGTTTTTTCATTTATTCTTCTTTTTTGTGTGATGAAAAGCTAACGTGAAATAAAAATGGAAATGGAATTAATTAAAAAAAATAGAAAAGAAAATGCTGAAGCAAAAAAAAAAGCTAAAGATGCTAGCATTCAAAGAAAACAGGAATTATACAGTTTCAAGTCGAAACAAATTCTTGAAGTAGAATCTCATAAATCTATTTATGATAAAACTTGCAAAGAATATAAAAACAGGAACATAAAAGCATCTGATTGGCAAGAAATATCGATAATTTTAGCAAAAAGTGGTAAGAAAATAAAAAAAATTAAGTTCTTACATGTTTGCTCATATTTGTTTTTGTTTTTTAGTTCCTGATTGCCAAAAAAAATGGATAACGTTGAGAGATACGTTTTTATCGAATTTAAAAGCATCAACGATAACTGTTAGCGGTTCAGCATCTACTCCAACTATTAAGTGGCATCATTTTGATAGCATGAAGTTTTTGATTCCTTTTGTGAAAATTCCAAATAAGTAAGAAATACTTTCCATACCTATATAAAATTGTGTATATCTTATTATTTATATATTGTAGCAATTGCGGCAATTATTATTCAAGTGCAAATGAAAACATAGCTCTTGAAGATGAAGTGAAACAAAATATGCTGCAATTATTTGGTGAAGTATCTTCAACTGAAATAATGGAGCCCGAACCATCATGGAATGAATCCAGCTGTTCAATTGAAACCCTGAAAGAGCCAAATAGGAGTTCTACTAAACGGAAGCGACATGAAGAAAAAGATGATGCTTTTTCAAAAATTCTTCAAGTCATAGAGAATAGTCCTGTAGGTCCTCCACAAGACTCATCACCTATGACGAATTTTTTTGCTTCGCTAATGGCTTGACACGTCATTTTACACATGAGCAGCAAATTTATTTCCAAGTTGGATGCCTCAATTTAATAAAAGAAATTGATAAAAGGGCAATTAATTAAGAAAAAAATTGCACGGTCCACTTTTATATTTTTGTGATTGATGTTTTAAAATGTGCCCTACTTTGTGCATTTACTATTAATGAATTTAATACTTAATCCTTTTTGCTTTCATTTTTTAAAAGAGTTATGTTATTTTAAAATGAATTTATGAATTCCTTTCGTGTTCAAAGACTACAAGACTTATTTTATTTAATTTAACTTAATTTATGAATTTAAGAATCCTTAGTGTTCAATAAAATTTTAGTTTATTTATAGTTAAAGAACTTTTTGATTTTTTTTTGTCAAAACATTAAATTAAATCATGTTGGAAGTCCACGTTTCCTTCATTTGAGCACCAATCTGCGAAATGTTCACGTACATTGTACGCTTGTGATGCAGGTTGGGTTTCTCGAGGTTCATTAAAAGCTTCTTCTTGTATACCATTCTCAGCAGTTGTTAACAAGTATTGCGAACCATGCGAAATTTCTTCTATATTCATTTTAAGAAAATTGTGGAGAATGCAGCAGCACAATACAATTTGCTTGGCAAATGCTACCTGCACTTCAAGCGATTTCAACAAAATCCTCCATGTATGGGCTAGTATACCAAACGCATTTTCTACAATGCGTCTAGCTCTGGAGAGCCTACAAAAAAATCATTAAAATGATGACTAGACGAAAAATAATATAGGATACCTGTAATTAAATATTCTTTGAGGATTAGTCAAATTTTGTCCACCGTATGGTGTTAACAAATTTGTCTTAAGTCCAAAAGCTTCATCACCAACCAGCACATGAGGTACATAAGTTTGTGTTCCTGGTAATTTTTTGTCTTCTGGAACCTTCAGAATGCCTGATTGATTTATCCAATGTTTCCCAAAAAAGGAGTTGGAAAAAATGGCTGAATCAGCATTGGAACCATATGATCCGATATCTACCACAATAAACTTATATTTTGCATCTACTACTGCCATTAAATTTAGTGAAAAGGTTTTTTTATAATTAAAAGAAAAGACTTCCCGACTTTCTTGGGCAAAACAATTGAACATGTTTGCCGTCCACGGCACCCAAACAGTTTGGAAAATTCCATCTATGTAAAAAATCTTTTGCAATATTATTCCAACTTGCTGTGCTTTGCTGCGGCAAAACCTTTCTCTGCAATTCTTCGTTAATGGCAATAATAGTTTGTACTATACATCGTCGAACTGTAGTCGTGCCCATTAGGAATCGTGAACCCAAATCATAAAATGAAGCACCAGTGGCTAAAAATCTAAGATAAGATGTTATAAAACTTCATTTATATTTACCTACTTAAAATAATACCTTAAGGTTATAACCAATTTTTCATTTGGTGAAATTGCGTCCTTCCTAAAGTTATTTGGAGTCGGGCTTATTTTATGTTGCACTCCGTTAAGGATTACATCAAATTGCTCCTTGCTCATACGGAAATATCGGAAATACCGGGCCGGATACTCCTCCAATTTTGTTGAGATTCGGTAGAATTCTCCATTAATTTTTCGGTCTCGATTTAGGGGATGAATCCAATATTTGGAACGTTTTGTTCTTTTCAGCATTGCAAAATATAACGCAACATATAACAAAATTTTCTTTTTTTTTATAGATCCGCATTCTGAATTCACTGAATGTCAAATGTGACGTTTAATTTTTTTTTCAGTTCCTGTGCTATGTTCGGTGGGAATGAAATGTCATAATTGAACAGAAAAATGAAAAAATAAAACGAAGTTTCGGTTTCGTTTGCTCGGTGGGTTTGGCCCTTAAAAAACCTCTTTAGCCACACCCTTGTTTAGGACAAAAACAACAAATTTTTGGCCAAGACATAAATTAATGTGAGAAATTATTCATGTCTGCGTGTGTACTTCTTGCACGATGTCGGGAAATCCTGTTTTTATGCCGAGTCCGAACGGCTAAATTGAGATAAGCTTTTCTTGACAATTGTACTACTAGGATTATTTGTCAGATCATCACGAGAGGAGGGCCAGTGAAAAATCATTTAGGTGTTGCTACGGCTGGGAATCGGACCCGGACCTTCTGCGCAGCAATTCATCGCCCTAACCTTCGCGACACTGAGCCCCGCTTTTTAGGACATTTTCTTAAAAAGATAAAAGCAATTTTTTGAAAATTTTCAAACAAAATACTCTCAATATTGTTATGAACATTTCGTCTGCAGAAAGTTTTTGAACCAAACCAAATTTTTAAGCATTGATTTGGTTCAATTTCAGACAGAAAATAGTCCATTATCTTGGCGCGATAACGAGCCGCGTTTACAGTGACCTTGGCGTCATCCTCATTTTTGAAGAAATGCGGACCGATGATTCCACCGGCCCATAAACCACGCCACACGGTTTTTTTTTATGTTACTGCACCTCTTCCGGTTGTTCTTCGGCCGATATACGGCAATTTAGCTTATTGAGCCACAAATGGGCCTCATGGTTGACGAAAATGTTGGTCGACAACAGTGGATCTTCAGCAAGTCTCTCGAGACCCCATTCACTGAAGCGATAACGCAATGGAAGGTCAGCCGGCTTCAATTCTTGTCTATCCATGATGAAATGTCAATGAATACTGAATCAAAAAAATACATGGCAACTTGACACGACTCACGCGTCATCTGTCAAAAAACACCCTTTGAAAAAAAAAAATAACTCTTGATATATTACCCGTTATATTAAATGAAAAACACATCGGATTGTAGCCTTCTCATATGTTTTATATGTGAAATTCAAACCGAAGTCATCAACAAATTGACGAATTAATAGTTAAATGCGTTTTTTGTTGTGCTAGTCCAGTTTGTTATCTTTCTGAGAAGCTATCAATGTTGAAAATATATTTTAAGTTATCGCTTGATGGTTTCACTTGATAATTTTTTTTTTGCAATATTTATTAAAGTTGCTGTTTTATAATCACAATTTTGTTGTTGATGCTTTGTGGACATTTGAAAACATTTTTTTTTGTTTGCTATAATCTGTATCAAAACTAATTCATATGGAAGATAGGGATTGCAGGTTTTTTTCAAAGCTTAGCAAATAATGGATCGATTTTCTTCTAAGCTAGTTCTATAAGTTATAGAGTGGCATAGATTCAGTCAATAAGAATTTAGTTAACTTTAGACATAAAATATTTTATCATTCCTCGAAGTCGATAAAACGCTCTCGACATGAAAATCTTCTCCAGGTTGCTTCTAACTTTAAAAATCTAGTATATGGTCGACCGTCCGGACCAGAAGCTACGGTATATCCCTAGAAATGTTTACATGTAGACAAATGTAGACAAATACGTTGTAGTTTCTAAGAACATTCTAGAGCACTCTAATATTTACATAATAGTTATGTACTTACGCTTGATCGTTTTCAAATATAAAAAAAATAGAAAAACAAGATCGCCACAGATCCTTGATCTAGCAATTATGCCTTATATCGCATATCCATGTTTGATCATGCGTACTTTGTAGCCAGACCATTCAAAAGTACTTCCTCGCTTTGGTGTTTGTTTCTTGTTTTATTTGCGCGAATACCCAAATAGCAAGGATTGACTTAAAATATAACTTCGTGTTCGGCAGGTTGAGAAATTGCCTTAATTTCAGCCAGATAAATTAGTTCATCTGATGCGAAATTAATACCAACACCGTAGTAAAGGTCCAACATAGCTTGACCAGCAAAAGCACCCCAACTTGCGCCGCAAGGTGGGGCCATGTGTATGGTAGAGCGGGGAAAAATCCATAAAAACCGAACCACTTAACTGATTTGAATGAACTTTTCAGGAGTGAAAGTGATTTTTCAAGCATTAATTGAATAATTTTCAACCACTACTGCCATAAAATCGGACCTACCCAACTTTTAGGAAACAAAAGCGAAAAAAATGATTATTTTTTGCAAGATTTCGGTTTAGTGTGCTGATTTGTAGCTACATTTTCTTAAAATGTAAACTTTGACATGTCTACATCGAAAAAATACCTATCTCAGACCGTAGGAAAGGTGGAGCTTTTTTTAAATGACTACAACTTTCCATTACTGCGAACTTAGTCTTATATTGTGCTACCAAAATTCACTCGTTATTTTGCTATATTTGACCACTGTACCACAATGACCACAATCACATTTATAGTTAACCCAGAATTGACTTAACACCCTAGGAAAGTTAAATAAAATTCCCACACGATTTCAAATAATTTTACTTTGGACGTCTTTTTAGGTGCTAAGACTTAAGTTTTGGACAAATCCTTAGTGTAACCTTATTTTCTGGTTAATTTACTGTAAGAAACAGGAATTAGCTAATCGCAATCGGAGTTAAACCGAGTTGGAATCTAAATAAACTGAGTTGTTACCCGAGATGGTTAAATCGGTTTGAAAAAAAAAATGATTTGAAATATTTTCCTTTTCCTGTACATTATTTAATATGTGCCATCAAGGACTTGTACTTCCCGAAAATTTATACGAAAAAGAGAATTTTTTGCAAATAACTCTTCCTTGGTTTTTGGAAAACTTCCAACGCTATAGATGATTTTCTTCGGCCCCTTATTATTTGAGTTATAGAAGAGATTTCCAATACAGTGGAAAACAACGGAATCGAACAACTAAAAATTTCCAACTGCCAACGCCCTCATCAATCATATGGGAAGATAACACGTAAACAAACACAATATCCAACAAGGAGCTACCGGTTGGCACCAACCCTTAGCATATCAGCATCAGCCCGAGTTGGAAAATGCAAACCGAGTTAATCAAATCGGTTTGGGTATACACACAAAAGACGAATCTCAACTCGTACTCGAGTTGATTTTCATTCATAAACAAAACCAAACCGAGTTGTGATGTGATCAATCAATACGTCATGCATGTTGGGTTCGTTTTTTTTTGTCTTTGTGTAGGTAGTAGGTTGGGTGTTGTAGAACGATGGTAGACTCTGATTGGCTTTAAGTTAGCAATGTCCAGTGCTCACAACTCTGACTACACATCAAATGTGCTTATTTTTTACCAAGTGGTAACCATCGGGTACTGGTCTTATCCAACCGGATTTGAATTGCTAAACGATAAGTGCGAGTGTTGATAACAAGACGTAAAACAGCAACACTATAATCACTGGAATGGAATGTGAGAACATTAAACAGGAGAGGTGCAGACGAACAACTAGCGGAAGCTCTAAACTGCTACAAAGCAGACATTACTGCCATCCAGGAAATACGGCCAAAAGAGGATGAAAAACTGTGACATGGAAACAGCGACTGTTATAGGCAAGAAGTCTCATGTTTCCAAGACAATCCATATCAAGGCCAAGTTCGCCAACATAAGCCTTATATGAAGATATAACTAAGGACTGCCGCAACTGATGTTCTAGCTTTCTTGCGGCCACCAGCAAGGAACCCCTGGTTTGATGAGGAATGCCGACAGATGCTCGCAGCCATGAACGAGGTCTACAAGGCAAAGCTGCAGAAAGAAGAAAAAAGAGCAAGAAAAGCGTGCGATCGAGGACACTTCAAAGCCAAGGTCACAAGACTCGAATGGAATCCTGTCGAGATGAACAAAAAATATCGTAGTTGAGACACAATCGATGCTGAGGATATGGAAGAACCACTTCTGCAGACTGGTAAACGGCGATGACGAACCACATTCCGCTGTCAGGCAGAACGAACCAATTAATATTGGCGACGGCAGCGAAAACTGTGAAGTAAGAATAGCAATATCCAAACTCAAGCTTAATAAGCCGGCGGAGATGACTTGGTAAGTAACATCCACCAACTCATCAGCCAAATCAGGTCGGATCAAAGTGTGCCTGAAGAATGGGACCTCAGCATCGTTTTCCCGATCCACAAATAACGAGACCCTCTAAACTGCGCCAACAGAGGAGACAACAGAGGCTAAGTCTCCTCCACATCGCCTACAAGATCCTATCTGCCGTAATATGTGAACGCCTCAAACCGTTTACCAACAACCTGATCGGCCCTCATCAGTGTGGTTTTAGGCCAGGAAATTCCTCCACTGATCATCAATCTTCTCACTTCGGCAGATCCTGAAAAAAAAACCAAGAAGTCCAAATCGATACCCACCACCACCTATTTATAGCTTTCAAAGCCGCATATGAAGCAATTATAGAAACGAACTATACAGAGCCATGTCTAGTTTTCGGTATACCGCCCAAACTTGTCCGTTTGTGTAGGATGACGATGGAGAATTCTCGCTGCTCCATCAGGGTTGGAAATGACATCACCGACACATTCGATACCAAAAAAGCGATGCGCTGTCATGTAACTTCTTCAATTTGATTCTTGAGAGGATTGTGCAAAAGTCCCGAGCCAACACCAGAGGCACAATTTTCCAAAAATCGGTGCAACTACTATCATACGCCGACGATAATGACATCATTGGTAGGACTCAACGTGATGTCATAGCCACGTTTGCTAGTATAGAGAAGGAAGCGGCAAAAATAGGTTTAGCAGTAAATGAGGGCAAAACTAAGTATATGCTGTCAACTCGAAAGCTGCAAAACATCGTCGAATTGGACAGAACGTCACCATTGACAGATAAAACTTTGAGGTAGAACGGGACGTTGTCTGCCTCGGCTTCGCTATTAACTCGGACAACATCTCGCCAGAAATCAAACGAAGAATTACTCTTGCCAACCGCTGTTTCTTCGGGCTAAGAAGGCAATTTAGTAGTTAAGCCCATACCCGAACTACTATGGAGATCCTATATAAGACCCTGATCATCCCAGTCCTGCTCTACGGCACTGAAGCATGGACCGTATCAAAAGCGGATGAAGAAATCCTTGGTCGATTCGAGAGGAAAATTCTTAGAAAAATCTTCGATCCCGTTTGTGTTGACGGGCTATGGAGACGAAGATTCATAAAACTCCGCATTGGACGTTTAAGATGGCTAGTACATGTAGAACGAATGGAAAGCAATACTCCGGCTCGCAGAGTCTTCGATTCCCAGTCAGATGTCGGACGCAGTAGAGGAAGACCTCGCCTTAAGTGGCGCGCACAAGTTGAAACCGATCTCAACCAACTTGAAGTGGAGGCAGTTAGCTAAGGACTGTAGCGCCGCCACTTAAGTAAGTAGCTGCGTATGTAAGTCTGAGGTCAACTCCTCAAAAGTGAGCAGAGACCATTATTTATAAAATTTATAAAAACAAATCTGAGCGTTATATGAACAGAAAGTAAATCAATCCATGCCGCGATACAAATCCCAATCTGCCGGAATTTACTCTTATTTCATATAAAATAAATAAATGAGCACAACCTCAAATATTATTATCAAACCTATAATCGCAATATTCCTTCGTAAAAATAGATAAGAACTTAATGATTGCCATTAGGATCGGCGTCTTTATGAGAGTGGATTTTAATTGGAACAGATTTATAGTGTGTAGGTGTGTGACAACTCGTTAATAGAAGTCGTGTCACCACTTAGAGAATATTAATAACTTAACAGTGCACCAGTTGCACATTAGCATACATAAACCATTGGAAATGTTTTTTTTTAATCAGAATCAGAAATGTTCCAAGTAAATACGCGACATGCAATATACAAAACAACGAAAGGGAACAGCACGGATTATGCGATTACCAAATCTACCTATGACAAGCAAAAAAGAAAAAATACTACATTCTACAAACCAATTGTATTCATTCATTCACCATCAACAAACGTGTATTATGTGAACTGTGTGGGGGGAGGGTACCAAAAAGTTATTTCAGTTCAAACAAAATTCAATTGCGATAAGAAACCAATTCGAAAATATATCACTTTTGATCGATCGATTGTAAGCAAATCGCGTCAGTAATAAAGAATATAAAAAAGAAACAGCATATCATACTCATGTACACTAGGGAGAGTAAATAAAAGGAAAATATTTCTGCTTCATCATTGCCTACGTTCTGCAATCTGCCCATAGAAATACAAGAAAAAAAAAGTTTTAATATCATGTTTTCGTTCTGGTGGCGTCCGACGACGTAAGATGTATTGTATTGGATATTCTTTTGCTGCAGCTGCATAGCATACTGAGCGGATGTAAATACTAGAGTTATTTGTAATACCTATGCTTTATTAATTCATTAATTGGCAATGATAAGCCAGAGCAAATTCCAACAGAAAAAAAATATGACATTGCAAATTATTTATTATTTTCGTAGTTTCTTCTAGGACAGCTGCATTTTAAGACCAAAATAACTAATATGTCCTTCGCGTAATATTTTCATTTATTGCTTACCTTAATTTATAGCGAAATTGGCTAAAAATCACAATTTTCACAGGGAAATTTTTCTTTATTTCGGTAAAAACCACGAAAACGCACTAATTACACATTTGGTTGACACTTGTGATTTAGCTGAAGTTGGTTGTGGTTTGGTATGAGCGAGATGTGTTCGTAGAAAAATGTTAAAAATGTGAAATCATTAGTCAGTTCAAGCAAGGCCCTCTTTTAAAGGGCCTTGGTTCAAGATACTGGCGCAAATTTATAGTACACTTTAAAATTATTTAATCGCGTACTAACGCTTTTGGTAATTTAATCGTCAAAAAGTGTACTTTAGCGGTGTCACTCTGCATTGAAGTTAAAGCGACCGAAACCTCACTTTAAATATTTAATAAAGACTTAGCGTTATGTCACTTTTTAGGTGAGTTTGATTTAGATTTCGTAGAGGAATATCCATTCACATACACTAATTAGCGTTACGTTAAAAAAGTGTCAGTTATTAACTAGTGTGGAGTTAAATCCTTAAACATCGATTGACTATAAATTTTCGCAACTGTAGATAGCAGAAATGACACTTTTTTTTTATAACTACATTTGTTAGTGCCTGGCCACACGTTTATCCCAACGACTTTCAGGGGGTTGTTTCAGATTTCAGGTGTTCCACGTGTAAAAGCTGACTTCATTCTTCTAACGTCGCTTTTATGCGTATGTCCATGGTGTTTATGGGAATGAAAGTCATTGGGCCTCTGCACATGAGGTGAGTTTAACTCTGGTGTGAACGTCTGCTACGCAACTGAGGTAATTAATGTAGTTAAAAGTAGGCCTTTTATTTCTGTAAAAATTTCTGTAAAAATAAACGATAAACAAATAAAACAAAAAACATCGGGATAAAGAAAACTCCATAATTATTAGACCAAGGTTCGGTTTACTACTGTTGAAAAGTTGTAAACGGAAGAATAGGAGAGCTCTGTGATTAATGCAGAGTTAGTGAAATTCTAAAATTTCAAATTGCAACAAAAATAGAAAATATGTAAAATAATTACTCATTGATTAGTATTGAAGATCCAAATATTTCTATGACACAGAGTGGCTCCTTTGCTGCAGTGCATGTCCCACAACATTATTTCTATGTTTTTTTATATTCTAGGTGAATCCAATTCCAACGCCATGAACATGTATATGTCTATAAATTCGAAATATAACGTTTTATGTGGGTAGTAAATGTAACAAATCGGAAATGTAGTTAATCCGATTTACTACGCGTAGTTAATCCAGCAGATTACCTCACGGAAACTACTCTGCCATCTCTGATAAACTGAGCTTTTATGGTTGAAACATAATCACGCTTTGGTGCGTTGCGTTGGCTGTTCAACCAATATTATTGCCTGGCGTTGAGTTTCAACCTCAAAATGAAAAGCGTAAAATCTTAACGTAACGTTCTGTAAAGCGCCCGCGGGCAAAGCGATGGTTGGGAAATGTGTGAATTGTCAAACATTTGTTGTTGTTTTATGGGTTATTTTCTACATATTTATTTAAAGCAAAGATTTTAATCGTTTCCGATTTCCCCACTTTGTTAGCAGAAGTTGAAACGATTGAGCAAGTAAATATGTCAAAGCATGCGCAAGGCAATTGGGCGTAATACGTCCTTCACTATCTTCAATGATTATCGTTTTGAAAGTTACGAAGTTAGTACCTAGGACTAAGCCTACATTTGGTGTAAATCAATACTTTGTCCGGAATGCCTTAAAATTGAAGAAAACACGGAGCAAGCAATATTCCACTGCAGTTTGCAGGCCACTTCACCCACCACAAGGTCACTGCAGATATCCGCTGATATACACATCAAGATCGGATTTCTGCCAACAGCAAGTATTAGGGGTATTCATGCAACGTCGGAAAGTCGTCGTAAACGTGATAAAATTACGACGTGATAAATGAACTGTCAAAATTTGTATGGAAAATCTTTTCCATCAATATCGGAATTTTCTCACAGGAATTGGGTGCGTAAACTGAGATGGTAAACGTTGTTAACTTTTGAAATGTTCTTTTGACATTTAATCAGTCACTTTCACACATCAAACGTGCGCGCTGAAAAAAATTATCGATAACGGAAAGAGAACAATAGGAACAAATTTCTATCAATAAACAAATTACTAAAATGAGATTCAAATCAGTGGGTTACCGCATTATTTAGTGGTGCAGTTTTAGGGTCATTCATGAAAGGTCGTCGTAAAATTACAATCTCTCCCACGTAATAAAATTGCATCGTTGCATGAATACCCTTATTAAGAAGTAATTATCTGTACCCAAAGTTTTTGCCAAACATTGATATAAATCAAATATATAAAAATTTTAATTATCATGTATTCACGATAAACATCGTACTGTTAATTTTTGGTACATTTCACTAATTAATATAACTAAATATTATATTAAAACAAAAATCTGAGTATTTTAAGATATCATAAACTTTTCCTGAATAAAAGCAGACATTAGTGTACCTTGGAAAAATATGAACCTGGCATCACTTCGAAATAAACAGAACCATCGCGCAAACATGCCAAATCTGACATTTCAACACACCGCTCGGAATTACAATCGTGCGGTGCTGCGTGTGATTTTATTTCAAAGAAAAGAACTGTTTTCCATTTAATTTTATTATGCTAACTATACGTTAAGTGACAAATAAATTATCAAATTTCCGATTGACGAAGGAATTGGTGAAGAAAATTTTGCAAAAATGATGTACGACAACGAGGAAGGTAAGTGCGATTCAGCCAACATAGATCTTCAGAAGGTTGAAAATGGCCGCCTCTAAATGGTTAGCTCAATTCGTGAAATAGGTTAACCCTCTGTCCAAAATCTTTACAGAAATCTTCGAGGGAGAAAATGCCGAAGAAATTTCCCACGAATTGTGGCAGGAAGCTTGCTGGATTGTTATCAACGCTTACTTTGATGAAAAAGGTTTGGTGCGGCAGCAGCTGGATAGTTTCGATGAATTTATTCAGATGTCCGTACAACGAATTGTCGAAGACTCGCCGGCCATTGACCTTCAAGCTGAAGCACAACATACATCTGGAGAAATTGAAACACCGGTAAGTTTTAAAGTCCGATTAGCATACAGTTCCCTTCTTAGGTGTTTTCATTATTTTTAAATATGGATTTCAATTTGTTCTTTCCCAGCCCCGTTTTCTATTGAAATTCGATCAAATCTACCTTTCGAAGCCAACACATTGGGAGAAAGATGGTTCACCCAGTCCCATGATGCCGAATGAAGCTCGTCTTCGCAATTTAACATACTCAGCTCCACTCTATGTTGATATAACAAAAACAAAAATTATTGATGGTCAAGACCCTGTGGAGACCCAGCATCAGAAGACGTTTATTGGCAAAATTCCTATTATGTTGCGTTCCACATACTGTCTATTAAGTCAGCTTTCCGATCGTGATTTGACAGAATTGAACGAGTGCCCTCTAGATCCCGGTGGCTATTTTATCATCAACGGTTCGGAGAAGGTACTCATTGCTCAAGAAAAGATGGCCACAAACACTGTATACGTTTTCAGCATGAAAGATGGAAAATATGCGTATAAATCTGAAATCAGATCGTGCCTCGAGCACAGTTCACGTCCCACATCGACGTTGTGGGTCAACATGATGGCGCGTGGCTCACAAAATATTAAAAAGTCGGCAATTGGTCAGAGGATTATAGCCATCTTGCCTTACATTAAGCAGGAAATCCCCATTATGATTGTTTTCCGTGCGCTGGGATTCGTGGCGGACAGAGACATCCTGGAGCACATCATCTATGACTTTGACGATCCCGAAATGATGGAAATGGTGAAGCCGTCTTTGGATGAGGCTTTTGTGGTGCAAGAGCAGAATGTCGCGTTGAACTTTATTGGCGCGAGAGGTGCTCGTCCAGGTGTGACAAAGGACAAGCGTATCAAGTACGCTAAGGAAATCCTGCAGAAGGAAATGTTGCCTCATGTAGGAGTCTCTGACTTCTGCGAGACAAAGAAGGCGTATTTCCTCGGTTATATGGTTCACAGGCTGTTGCTGGCGTCGCTGGGTCGCCGAGAATTAGACGATCGGGATCACTACGGCAACAAGCGTTTAGATTTGGCCGGCCCACTGTTGGGCTTCCTTTTTAGAGGTCTATTCAAGAACCTTATGAAGGAGGTACGAATGTATACACAAAAGTTCATCGATCGTGGAAAGGACTTTAACTTGGAGCTGGCCATCAAGACGAACATCATTACCGACGGTTTGAGGTACTCCTTGGCCACAGGAAACTGGGGCGATCAAAAGAAGGCTCATCAGGCCCGTGCTGGAGTGTCTCAGGTATTGAATCGTTTGACGTTCGCCTCGACGTTGTCCCATTTGCGTCGTGTTAACTCGCCCATTGGTCGTGATGGTAAGCTGGCTAAGCCACGTCAGCTGCACAATACATTGTGGGGTATGTTGTGTCCCGCCGAGACTCCAGAGGGAGCTGCTGTAGGTCTGGTCAAAAATCTGGCCCTGATGGCGTACATTTCTGTAGGATCTCAACCCTCGCCGATCTTGGAGTTCTTGGAGGAGTGGTCTATGGAAAATTTGGAAGAAATCGCCCCCTCAGCCATCGCCGATGCAACTAAAATCTTTGTTAACGGATGCTGGGTGGGAATTCATCGTGATCCGGAACAGTTGATGGCGACCCTGCGTAAACTGAGGCGGCAGATGGACATCATTGTGTCCGAGGTGTCAATGATTCGTGATATTCGTGATCGTGAGATCCGTATCTACACAGACGCTGGTCGCATTTGTCGACCTTTGCTGATTGTCGAGAACGGCAGCTTGTTGCTTAAGAGGAACCACATTGAGATGTTAAAAGAGAGAGATTACTACAACTACAGTTGGCAGGTGTTGGTGGCATCGGGTGTCGTCGAGTATATTGATACACTGGAGGAGGAAACCATCATGATCGCCATGTCGCCTTATGATTTGAAACAAGACAAGGACTACGCTTATTGTACAACTTATACACATTGTGAGATTCATCCGGCTATGATTCTTGGCGTGTGCGCCTCTATTATCCCATTCCCTGATCACAACCAGAGTCCTCGTAACACCTATCAAAGCGCTATGGGTAAGCAAGCTATGGGCGTGTATATCACAAATTTCCACGTTCGGATGGACACACTGGCCCATGTGCTGTATTATCCGATGAAGCCGCTCGTTACTACACGTTCCATGGAGTACCTGCGTTTCAGAGAGTTGCCTGCCGGCATCAACACAATTGTCGCTATTTTGTGCTACACCGGATACAACCAGGAGGACAGTGTTATCTTAAACGCATCCGCCGTTGAGAGAGGATTCTTCCGGTCTGTGTTTTACCGTTCATATAAGGATTCAGAGAACAAACGCATTGGCGACCAGGAGGAACAGTTCGAGAAGCCCAATCGCGCGACTTGTCAAGGAATGCGAAACGCTCATTATGACAAGTTGGACGATGATGGTATCATTGCGCCCGGCATTCGTGTGTCCGGTGAAGATGTGGTCATTGGAAAGACGATTACTCTGCCAGAGAGTGATGATGAAGTGAGTTGGAAGAGGGTGTTTTGTTCTAAAATTGTAATTCTAAAATGTGTTTCTTTGCTTTGCAGTTGGAAGGCACTACAAAGCGTTTCACAAAACGAGATGCGTCCACATTCTTGCGTAATTCGGAAACTGGTATTGTCGATCAAGTCATGTTGACACTCAACAGCGAGGGCTACAAGTTTTGTAAGATTCGTGTGCGTTCAGTGCGTATACCACAGATTGGTGACAAGTTTGCTTCGCGTCACGGACAGAAGGGTACTTGCGGTATTCAATATCGTCAGGAAGATATGGCATTCACATCGGAGGGACTTACCGCGGACATTATCATTAATCCTCACGCTATTCCATCCCGTATGACAATTGGCCATTTAATTGAGTGCTTGCAAGGTAAGACTTTTACTTAATTTTTTTTTCAACTTTTAACGGACTTGCTAAAACAAAAGCTAGAAGAATCTTCTTTTCCCTTTAGGTTATGGCCAAGGTCTTGGAAACGCTGATATCGTCAAATTCAATGTTTCTGAATCACAATGCTATCTTCTGTCATTAGGTTAGGTTAGGTTAGAGTGGCTGCCAGAAAATTCGCCCGCACACTTATACCAGTTTTTGGTCCATTGTGCTACCACGTGGACTGTGTCCATTCTCCTTGTTCCCTTTAAGAAAACCATTCCGAGCTATGAAACGGAGAAGACTTCTCAATTCCGTTTTAAGATTTTGAATGAATTAAGCTCCAAGCTGAAGCTTCCTTTTGTTTGACAGAGCCGGGCAGTTACGAAGAAGATGAAGTATTGTTTCTTCTTCCTCTTCGTCCATGCAGTTCATGCAGAAGTCGTTTAAGTGAAGTGTCCAGTGATGACACCTATGGTGGCGCTAGCAATCGAAATCAGTACATTGGATCTTCTTAAATCCAGCTATGGCCAAATTTATTTGGTTATTTGACACGACGACATGGCAAGACTCCATCTGAGATTATATTTGCCTTTAGCATGATGCGCTAGTAAGCTTTTGCATATTGCGATAGGAATACCTAGTGCACTCGTGTCGTGTACGACTGGTAATTTAGTCCCATGTCTGGCGAGTTCATCAGCCTACAGTTCCGTGGAATGTCACTATGCCCACGTACCCAGCATAGGTGAATGTTAAACTGCTCTGACAAGATGAGCGGCAATCTATGGTTCTTTTTGAATTTGATGAGACTGATTTCAGGGATTTGATGGCCGCATGGCTTTCCGAGAAGATGCTAATATCCTTGGCAGATATTACATTCTCTTCCAGCTAAGAGTTCCTACTTTGAGTTCCTCATGCAACGCGCTGCAATGATCAATAAATCGGATAGATAGGCTGAGGTTAAGCCTGTCGGACAAGTGACCAGCACCCACTCCGTCATTTGTTCTAGAGCCATCGGTATTAAAATGGATCGAGTCATTCTGCACAGGTTCGTTACTCTCTATGACGATCTGTTCTGGAAACTTATCAAAGTTAAGCCTGGTAAGGGTGTAATCGGTGCTTCAGGAATATTTGTTCGTTCGTTTAGATTTCTTTAGTGGCGGCCAGTTTGTATATTTGACCACAAACTGCTTTAAGACGAATGGCTGAGTTCTGCCATTTGCTTGGGATAGAAGGTGAAAAAGAGTGTCTAGTTCAGCTGAGGGTGTTGTGAAAAGTTCTTGCACCTTGGCCAGTTCTTGCTGTTTATAGCTATCTCTAGTGCTGTTATGTTATTACTCCGTCGAAAAGTATCGGTCTTATAACCGAGATATAGAGCCAATGCGTGATACGAGGTTGCACTTCCCATTGCATGCCTATGGCTTTCTTGCAAGACAGTCGCACTTTATTTACTCTTTCTGTTATGCTCAGCTTCCAGTTTAGCTTCCTGTCCAAAAATAAGTCGCAGGTATTTTGCTTTGTCTGAGAAGTCTAGTTCGATTTCGTTTAGTGACTCGAGGTCAATGTCAGGAATTTTATATTTCCCAGACCACAACTGACTGCCCATTTGAAAAGTTTGTGTAGTGCGTTTTGGAGATGTTCCTTCAGTGTATATTCAAGTGTTTCCTTGAGACTGTGTTAGCAACATCATCCGCGTGGGCAACCACGTGACTTCCGTCTGCTAACAGGATGAGTAAAATGAGTGAGTCATCGACTTTCACACATGTTAGCGTCTTAACGATAGCTCCCGATCATTAAAGCAAAACCAAATTCGATATCCATGAAAGACGTAAAAATCGAAAAAAAAATTCATGGGACCTACATTGGAACAACCACATTCGAAATCTCTAAAAACGTAGCGAAATGTCTAAGGTTTCTTAAATATTTCAGATGGAAGCAGTTGCGTTATTCATACAGAAGTAGTTTCTCCATTTGGGTGTTAATTGTCCTTTCGTTTCTGCCATCAGAAACTATCCTTGGTATTGATAGATCCTTGAGTAACCTTTTCTCTTGCTGTTGGAGAGTGGGTGTTAATAGGAAAGGAGAGATTTGGTTAAAACTAGAGCTCTCCATATATTCAGAGCTTCCGGCAGAGACTGAGCACTTCCTCAGCCTTTCAGCTCACATCGCGCATCTTACTTTGGAGACCACCTTTAAGTTTTTTTTACAATTGCTGGATACCTTACTGATATGGGTTATCCTTCTTCTAATTTACCGGTGGGGTAGATTCTCTTCAGCTCAGCTTACCTCCTGTCACCCTGGTTGGCCATCTAAGAATGGTCAATATGACTTAGTAATCGGTTAGGAATCTTTTATTTGTGCTAAATATGTAATAAAAGCTTAAGGCCCTGGAATGTTATTTGTTTTGTGTGTGAGGGAAAGTATCTGGAATAATTAAAATTACTTGATTCCATGTGCGAACCACAGCTTATATGCTTGTTATTGAACCTTCATAGAGCACGTGGGAACACATACGGGACCGTAGATGTTCCCAACAATTTTTCGCTCAAAACCTTTGATACGGTTCTTGATTCAGGGCTGTAGAGCAGGACTGAATTAAGAAGTCCTTTGTATGAGTGAGGGCTTTATTACTAAATAAACCATTGAAATCGCGAAAGCCAAGGGTAATTCGCTACGAGCTGTCATTGTCAGAATTATTAGCAAAGTCGATTTCGACAAAGACCTTACAACCTCAAACGTATAGCCCCCTTTTACGCTAAACTCATTTTAGCCGTTTTCTTCTCTATGCTCGCAACCACTCAACGGAATAAATAGTGGGTACCAATTTGGACTGCTTGGGCTTCTCCAGGATCTGCCAAAAATTCTTGGACTACAACCAATCTGATTACCATTTACATTTTACATTACATTTACATTTTACGGCAGACAGGCTTTTGAAGACCATATTGAGGTGTTGAGAAAGTCTCGTTTTTTTTTGTAAGGGGATACCTACGCATTATATTGAACATTTCCCTTAAATCTACAGGCAAGCTGGGTTCAAACAAGGGTGAAATCGGTGACGCTACTCCATTTAACGATGCGGTCAACGTACAAAAGATTTCAACTTTCCTGCAAGAGTACGGCTATCATCTGCGTGGCAATGAAGTCATGTACAACGGACACACTGGCCGAAAGATTAACGCTCAGGTACGCAATAATTGACTTCGATTTGTTTCATTTCATTAATTTCACATCCTTTCGTTTTTTTATTTTAAATTTAAGGTATTCTTGGGACCTACCTACTATCAACGTCTCAAGCATATGGTAGACGACAAAATTCACTCGAGAGCTCGTGGCCCAGTTCAGATTCTAGTGCGACAACCTATGGAGGGTAGGGCCCGTGATGGTGGTCTCCGTTTCGGTGAGATGGAACGTGATTGTCAAATTTCTCACGGTGCTGCGCAATTCTTGCGCGAGAGGTTGTTCGAAGTATCCGATCCATATCGCATTCACATCTGTAATTTCTGCGGCTTGATTGCAATCGCCAACCTGCGCAACAACACCTTTGAGTGCAAAGGCTGCAAGAATAAAACACAAATCTCGCAAGTTCGGCTACCCTACGCTGCCAAGTTGCTGTTCCAAGAGCTGATGTCGATGAATATCGCTCCACGTTTGATGGTGATCTAACCAAACTTAAACTTGAACCTTAAATCATTTTTTTCTATTAGACAAGAACGTATTTAAATAAATAAAAAAAAATTTTAAATGTAATACCAAGGAAGTGTTTTTACTTTTGTGTTCGATAGAACCGAGGGTCATCTATAGACCACTGGATGGATTGACAATGTATCCCCAGAGTGATTGCATTTACAACGAGTGTCAATTGAAATGTTTTAAAAAAAAAATAGACAACGTATTCAATTTAAATTCGATTGAAAACATTAATTGGTTGCGTATGTCTGTCGCCTATCCAACAACGACGAGGCGTAATAGTGTCACTTGGTTGGTATATCGTAATGTATGAGCGTACATTCGACCTGTCTGTCACACAATTGAACTCGATTCGATTGCATTGAGTTGGTGTTTTTCTTTTGCACTCGACTAGCTTTTGTTGCATGACTTCAGTTAATAACTTTATCGATCAGTAACGCTAATGAAAATATTTCGCAATGGTTGTTGGGTGTTGATTGATTTTCTCCATATTGTTGTTGTAAATGCAAAGAATTTCTCTGTCGTAATTTATATAATTGACAGCATTAACTGATTTACGGGGTGTTTTTGATATTTCTTGGCCAGCACAAGTTGAATATGGAAGGTTGACTTGAATTTCAATTAGAAGTTTCATATTGGGAACACATTGTCTGGGAGTTTTTGTCTAGTTTAGCTTGGTTTCGAAGAGAAGTTGAATGGAAACTGAAACCGAGGAAGGCACTCAATAAAATTGAATAATAAGTCAGACTAACAAACGCCGCCAAAAAACTCTGTGCCACCAATTTGGGTAACTTAAGACTTCTGCAAACAAAGAGCATACGTTTTTGCCGACCATCTTGAGGGAACCTTTAAGCTATGTATTTGATGATGCAGAAATTCCCTGGGTTCTGACTTGAATACTGGAGAACTTATTTAAATATTGTCTTGGAAAGCATTAACCAAGCTTCTCTACATTATAATTTCGGAATTAGGTAACATACATATCAAGTCAATGGAGAGTCCCAGAAGGAAGTCGATATTTGTTGAAGTCTTGTTCCTGCGCTTCTTCAGAGGGCATCTGGAAAATGGATTAGTTGCTTTTGTACAGTTGGAGGCATGTAATACCACGGATAAATATTGACAAAGAATTCGCACTCGATTACTCTGAACATTTCAATATTTATATCATAGCCACTTGTAATGGCTACCAGTACAACATGCCATTTTTCAATCAATGTCTTATCAATACCCAAGATCCACATCATTTCTGCGGTAATACTTGAACGCCTGAAACCGTTTACCCACAACCTGATCGGACCTTATCAGTGTGGTTATTGGCCAGGAAAGTCCACATCTGACCAAATCTTCAGACTTCGGCAGATACTGAAAAAACCTGATACCCATCACCTATTCAACGATGTAAAAGCCGCATACGATACAGCGCCATGCCTAATTTTCGTATACCTTACTCCCAAAATCGTCCGTCTCTGCAGGATGACGTTGGAGAATTCTCGCTGCTTCATCAGGGTCGGAATCGACCTCCCCGACACATACGAATATTCGATACCAAAGGTGGATTTAGGCAAGACGATGCGCTGTTATGTGACACAATTTGATTCTTCAGAGGATTGTGCAAAACTCCCGAGCCAACATCAGAGGCACAATTTTCCAAAAAAATCGGTGCAACTACTAGCATACGCCGACGATATTGACATCATTAGTAGGACTCAACGTGATGTCATAGCCACGTTTGCTGGTATAGAGAAGGAAGCGGCAAAAATAGGTTTAGTAGCAAATGATAGTAAGTTATGCTGTCAACACGAAAGGACACACAACATCGAAGAATTGGACAGAACATCACCTTTGTAAAAAAATATAACTTTGAGGTAGTACGGGACTTTGTCTATTACCCCAGACAACAACATCTCGAGAGAAATCAAAAGAAGAATTACACTTGCCAACCGCTGCGCTATTTCTTCTGGCTAAGAAGGCAATTCAGTGGTAAAGCCCTCACTACTAAGGAGATCATATATAAGACCCTGATCATCCCAGTCCTGCTCTACGATGGATCTGTGCAGTGCTTATCGGACGATGTTAGATGAAGATATATGTGTCATAGCGGGAATGCTATCAGCGGATATCATGACTAGTGAGCTACACAGGAACTATGTTCAAATCCAAATCAAGCCGACAGAATACGCCGATGCTGTAGAGAAGACTTATAGGTACCGGATATTGTAAAATGGATACAACAGTAACACGGAAAAGTATATTTATACCTTAATTTTTCTAGTACCCTCGTTTTTATATGGAGCACAGAGAACTAGAGTTAAAAATCGGGGAAACACCAACCACCGAAAACATTGTTCACCACATGTTATCATAGAGCGTCCAAGACCCCCGGCTAACCAGCATCACGAAGTAATAGATTTAAAACTGAATGCCGTCTAGGTGGAGACGTCTTCTCCGAGATGCTTAGCATGTACGTACATATATTTCCCTAATAATATCAGTTCCTTCAGCGGCACTTTTACATCCATCTCAGTTTCCGCCAACATCTGGCAGACGTGTTGGAGTGTTTTTGGGAAGTTGAAGCTTTTCTTTGTCATACGTATTCAGCTGGATGAAAACCATAACTTACGACTACATCGGCTGCAGGTAAAGGAGACAGCGATTCCTTATTCGCAATGATCCAAATTTTCCTGGAATCATCTTTCGCTTCTTCAAGTTTGCCGATTCGCCAGTTATAAGTTAGAAGAAGCGGACTCCTTAGCTTGATTTAATAATGCCCCACAGGTCGGATGTATCTACCGGGATTCTGGTACGGTTGCGAGGACATGGTTCGACTTCCCCTGCCTTGGACACTGCGATCTTGTATAGATTTTTGGAACATTGATCAGTTTACCCAGTTCTCTTGATGTGATCCTGATAGAGTCTTATATCACGGCAAGTGGGTTCAAACTAAAGGTAAGTTTCACTTACACCTCCCGCTTAATGGTGATGCTGCAATCCAGGTCGCTGGAGTGAATCATCTCGATTTCATTATCAAAAGTCCTATCAAGCACAGTGCCTGTCTGTTTTTAATTTTTTTTATTTTCTTGGGGCGAACTATGCCTTTTGGACGCGTTGTCCTTGAAAGAGTCGACGGAGCCTTAAATTAGATAAGTCGTCATGCATAAAGAGGACGTTTGCTTCTCTATTAGTAGTTCCATCGGTTTTATTGTACAACCATGCGTCTCTCTTGAGTTGCTGCAGTGTTTTTTTTTCGGATGGAGAGTTTATTTTTGGGTTTCACGAGCGTTGGTGCAAGAACGGTCCACCTGCACAGAGATTTGCAAACTGTCAATGGAGATCGCCACAGACTACAGAGCAATGATTAATGAATACCGAAAATTTAAGATATTGTTGTACTTGTACCTGACTTCTGGGGTGGAATCGGCTAAGGTGATAGTTGATGGTCGCTTTGTTGATTGTCGTTTTTGATTATCAACTCTTCTTTGCTCTGCGTAAAGCGATCACAAAAAAATGATTTGGAACGTCACTTCCTTGCCGACGCTGTCATTCCGAGCAGCTGATAGGTACAATTTTATTCGGTGTTTATATTGTGAAAAATGTAAGTCAACTCAGCATACTAAAATGTCAACAAAATACAATAAATTTTCATTTTTGTAATGACTGCAGCAGTATTTTCAGCCACCGTACTTTGACCCATTGGTGCAGTCCAATCAGCCCCAACTTGTTGAAGTTTCAAGACATTTGCTTTATTCCTCAGGTTTCTTCTTATCAGTTGGAAATCTTTGTAATTATTTTCTTCATTTTCCTCTATGTTTGAGTAGAAAAGTTCCAATGAAGTAAACATTGCACTTCACGAATTTTCACTTTCACTTAAAGTTTTTTATTTTAATTTATTCAATATTATCTTTTATCACTAAATTATTTAATTTATTTGGTGTAGAAGATTTCCCTGCAGCTTCTACCTATGAAAATGACACAAATGTATGAAAGCGACACCTAAATAGCTGTCGCATGAAATTGATAGCAAAAAAGCGATTGTCAATTTGATAATCACCTTACGTGGAGGTAAAGCGATGATTTTGATTGTCAACTATCAACTATCACCTTAGCCGATACCGCCCCTGCTTTCAACAGGTTGATGCTACATCCTACATGCCATACAGCTAACGAATCAATCACATTATTGAGTGAAACGTTCGATAGCCACCAAGATCTAGTGATTTGGCACAATTGGATTACCTAATTTCAATGGGATATGTGGAATATCTAGCTTACGTCGGTAAATACGAAACGATTAAAGCCAACACAACTCGTGTTATTCATGGAATACCGGCCGATATGCTTAAAAGAGTGTAGAAGATTGGAACAACAGAATTGAATATATAAGAGTAAGTTGTGGGCAGCATTCGAAACTTAACTAACACCTCAAACAAAGATTTTCCTCAATGCATTGAATGTTTTGTGTTGAAATATTAAAAAAAAGTAAGGCAGCTCTTACTGGATCACCCTTTATTTCCCACAAATGTACAGGCCTTTGTAGAATGTGAATGTGACCTACCTATAAACGGGCCTAATTTTAACCATAAACTTTCTCTCAGCTTGATTTAGCTGAAAAGATCACTTATCAATACCATCGCCGGGGTGCTTGCAGGACAATGGCGCTAATAGACTTGAACTTAGCTGGGCGAGAAGGGCGAGGAATGGTCTATTCCTCCATTTCTCTGTTAATGTTGAGGGTGATGATCTGACAAATCATCCGAAGTTGTCAACAAAAGCTCTCGATCAGCCTTTCGGATTCGTCATGGCAGGAGGTACCACCATTGTACAAGAAGACATGCACATAGATATTAATGGTAGTGCGACAATTCTAGTTCCCGACAATTCCCGAGACTTAATGAGCATGTTGTGCCAAACAAATGTCGTCAGATGTACAACCTTTATTTTTGTGAAAACAGAACCTAATTCGGTTTATTTTTAACAAAATGGCAGCCAATTCACATTATGACATGACATGACATTACTTTTGCCCCACCTTGAACTTTCAACCTACTACAGACTAAGAGTAAAAATAGCGGCTAGCAGCCACATCCACATAGCAAGTAAAAAAGGAACGCGCCTACTGGAAAATACAAATACTTTTCAATTAACAAAGTCATGCTTTTTATAGACAGCGACATTTTCTTGACTTGATCCTCCTAACTAAATGCGCTATCCAAATTGAAAACAACCACCTCAAAATCGATAAAGTTAATATATGTGAACAGCAAAATACTCGAAATAAATTTGCAGCGCAATTCATTGCGGCTGAATTGTTTTCTGTTTTTAATTGCTAGGAATTTGTGTTTTGGAATTTACCAGAAATCAACAAAGTGATGTCTCGCGTACACCAAAACATAAACACCTTCTTACTATGAAACGATCGGTCGTAGATCAATCTTGAAATGTTTGAGCTTAAAAACATCAATGGTGTTTCCTTTTATGCGTTCTACTCTTACTAGGTTAAGCAGATCGCTGACTTGCGTGTTGATCAGGTAGGTAGGTAGGTAGGTAGAGGTGGCGGTTCTGTTACCACGACTTGCGTGACCTTTATTATGATTGTTGTGGATGTTATACAAGCGGTCTCTAGATCCAGCCTGTGAGGTTTTGAAAACGGATAAGATCCTTTTACCCGAGATATCGTTACGGTTGTCGAATAATTGTTGGCCTAATGCACGTAATCTAGCTCTTGCTAGTGCCGGACATTTGCAAATGAAATGGGAGAGGGTTTCTCTCTCATTTGTGCTCCCGCAACTACGGCGTTGGGGGTTGTATGGGATCCCTAGTTTGGCGGCATGGTCTTCAATTGGCCAGTGCCCCGTGACTATCCCCATAATTCTTGCGATATCTTGGGAGGTTCTATTTAGTAGGTCGCTTGTTCTGTTCTTGTCGTAGGAAGGGCATATCTTCCTCGATATGACACAATTTGTTAACCTTCTCCATTTGGATTCGGCTTTCTTCAGGAAGTGTGAGTGGATTTTTCCATTAACCGCACCTAGCGGGATATGATAGCCGAGTTGATGGCCTTAATGGCCGCTTGACTATGTATGAAGATAGCCATATTTATAGCTTTTTCGTAGTGTCACTCCCCAGTAGCTTGCAAGCCTCTGGGATAGCCAGTAGTTCCGCCTGGAGTACGCTGGCAAAATCTGGTAGGCGGTATGATACTGATATTTTCTGTGATTCTGAGTAGACTCCGGACCCAACACCATAGTTCATCATAGATCCGTTGGAAACGTGACCCTGCAGTTTGGTAACGAGTCCAGGATATTACTGTGACCATAAGGCCTTGAAGTCCAGCATCCTGACTCCTTGAGTCTTACGGAGCTGCATAAAGCGGTATATATATATAATTTGTAGCTCGAGAGGCAGTAAGGGCATCCGTTGGCGCCTAACTCAGTGCGCCTGTGGTGCCTACACTGGCTGTTCTTTGCAGCCATTTTAGTTTTGTGAGGTTGTAGCCCTTACTCAATGCAGTCCACTATACTAGTGGGCCGTGAGAATTGGACGTACTACTGCTGTGTACATCCACAAGGTCATCTTTGGTTGAAGTGCCCACTCCTTACTCCATGTTCGATTGTTGTATTTCCAGTTAAGATTTGGGTCGGCTTTACACCAAGGCCACAACTTGCTGCCCAGGTGCTAACCTTGTCTAGAGCAACCCCCATGATTTCACTTATTACGGAGGGGATTTTTTCCTGACACTAGTATCACCACGTCATCCGCATACGTGACAACTTTGACCGGTTCCTCGTCTCATTTAACTAGAATTGTATGTAGAACCATTAGAATTGTATGTAGAACCATTAGCCAGAGTAGAGGAGAGATGACGCCGCCCTGTGGCATTCCTCTATATGCAAATTTGGTTAAGTGACTATTGCCAAGTGTTGCCTGCATAATTCTCGTTCCGAGCTTAAAGACTATTCTTTGGCTAATAGATTTCTCTATACCCAGTTTGATCACAGATTTAAGAATAGCTCTAGTGAAGTCGTTGTTGAAAGCTCCGTTTATATATAAAAAGGATTTAGGATCTAGTAAGGATTTTTCCATTGTCCGCACTACCTCGTGGAGTGCTGTTTTCGTAAATCTGCCGTTGAGGTACGAGTGCTGTGATTTGGATAGCGAAGATTCTTCTAGAAAACATCGTATATGGATGTATAGAACACGCTCCAGGGTTTTTAATATAATGATGGTTAGACTGATTGGTCTGAAGTCCTTCGCGGTCTCGTGGCCGCTTTTGCCTACCTTCAGTATAAACACCACTCGAGCGCGTCTCATCTGAGGAGTTCTCATCTCATTTTGATCAAAACATCCGCATTTGTTGAAGGTTATTCCTCAACATGTATGAGAACATGTGCAGAATCCAAAGAATTTCACATTTATCAGATAAAATATTTTTTTTTGACAGCGAACACGTCAAGCGAATTTAAATAAAAAGCATTTAATGTTCTCCCACGTTTTGGAATTTATTGTTTAATAAAAACAGAAATGTAATACTTTAGATCCGCAGCATCATTGAAAGGGATACATTTTATTTTTCACAACAATGCCTATGCAAAATGAAAAAGACATTAGGGGTTTGCACATGTGATGTAGGAAACTTTATTTATTAAAGAAAGGGTACTGCCGAACAACTTGTGGATACTCGAAGTTCCCACAAAGTAGATATTATTACCATTTAGGAAATACCATGATAAAGATGGACAAACAACCCGAATTGTAAAACTTTGTATCATAATATGTTTGTATCATAATATGTCAAACTGTAATAGTACTATAACTATTTTTTATTTATATTCGAAAAATGTAAATTTCATTTCGCTTCTAATGAGGTTATCACGCCGAAAACTGATTTTTTGTCAAAACACCCTGCATCGAAAACAGAAGTTTTCGAAAACTTGTAGGTTACGATGTAATGGTCTTGAAACCGCTTTGTCGAATTTTTTGTGAATGTTTGCGGAGCAGACATACCTGTCCAATGTCCATATTCCACTACAGAGCAGCTTTTACATAGCGATTAAAACAGTTTTTTGTATACTTTATCCCATAAGATATATAAGTTTTGAAGCATAGTTTATAACAGAGAAATAATGTAGGTCGTTTTGTAGTAAGAAGGTGTTTATATTTTGGTGTACGCGAGACATCACTTGGTTGATCTCTTGTTAATTAAAAAAACACAAATTTCTCGTCTATTAAAAACAAAAAAAACAATTCAACCGCAATGAATTGCGCTGCAAATTTATTTCGAGCATTTTTAATTTCCACCACAGAATTTTTTCATAAAAAATGGCCTGCAAGAGGGAGCGGTAAACTCGTCGATTCTCTTTAGCATTTACACCATCGACGTGATAGATAGGCTTACTCATGCAATTGCGTATGCGGACGATAATATCGCGTACAGAACATCTCCCACAGACGAGGTCATTTGAACTCTTTTGCATCGGGTCATCGACAATATCCAAAAATATTGTTATGACTGGAAGCTAAAAATAAACTTTCAGAAATCTGAGAATATTTTGTCTGAGGCCTCAAGGGATACGAGAAGGAACTGTCCGTGAGACCAAACGGACAGCCACTGGCGAGTAAAAGTGTAGTAAAGTACCTAGGAATCTCCCTGTATAAGTATTTAGATTTTGGCAGGCATGTAGATGCTGCTCTGGCGAGAGCTAGGGGAACGTTTGCGCTGTTTTATGGCAGCCATCTTGACAGCAATGAAGGTGATTTACAACATGGCCCTTATAGGGCCGATGATCGCCTATGGGTGCCCGGTATGGCAACGTTGACCCTATCTTAAATGGAAAAGATTCGGGTGTTTGAGAGGCATTTTCTAAAAAGCTGCATTGGAATACACAGAACACCTAAGTCTGAGTACACATTATTCCAACCAGGTCCTATACAACGGGGCTAACATAAACAGATGAGAATTTTTTTGGTAAAACTCATTCGGGATTATACGGCAATAGTCTCATTTATTTTTGGGGCTTACTACCGCAATGACGAATATTTTGTGAGAGTACGCATTTAAGCGACCACATTCCGCCTGAAGATTTCCTATATTTGTATAGTCGAGTCGACAACAACCGATATTTTGTTTGATCTGTTTTTCGTTACACTTTTTCGTTTCATTAAATAAAATTCACAATGTCCCAAAGAAGTTTCACTTCAAAAAGACAATCATACAAATATCGCCATTATTACCTTCCGCAAGATATCCAGTGTGAAGATATTCTCTTCCCACCGGGAAGTCTCACAAATATCGATAAAAGCTTCAAACATTCAAAAGGCAATCTTAGTCAAAACTACCATAATACAACTCATACATCAAATCTGAATACGTCACCCCACCCGAATCAAACCACATACCAACTTTCATCTTCATCTTGCAGCCTCTCTCGTCCAATATGTCCTTTTCAAAGTACCGCAATTTGTTTTTACACCCACAAACGTAAAAGGCGTTCCCGATATCTTGCATCTCGTTTTAAAAATGTCGTCATATGAAAAACACGGTCCTTACTGAAGGCAAAACTCCAATTAGAAAACACATTTATGACACCAAAATCAGCTGTCATTTCAACATTCAGAGGGAAATAGCCATTTTGGCCACCTACAAGTTACCAAATGTCGCATCCATATCTGTAGCAACTTTCGTTTGATTTCTTACAACAATGGATATTGCTTTTCTGGACTCACCGATGAGTTTCATAATGTGTGTTTGCTCACATACAATCCCACACAATCCAAAAATAAGTTTCACTTCAAACAAACCTAGTAATCGAACAACACGCGATCACCGACATCAAGAAGCGTCGCGTCGGTTGTGGTTAGTACTTGAATAGGCAACCGGATCAGAACACCGTCATCGTGATGTTTTTATGTTTCATAAAATCCAATTTATGACACCAAAATCAGCTGTCATTTCAACATTCAGAGGGAAATAGCCATTTTGGCCACCTACAAGTTACCAAATGTCGCATCCATATCTGTAGCAACTTTCGTTTGATTTCTTACAACAATGGATATTGCTTTTCTGGACTCACCGATGAGTTTCATAATGTGTGTTTGCTCACATACAATCCCACACAATCCAAAAATAAGTTTCACTTCAAACAAACCTAGTAATCGAACAACACGCGATCACCGACATCAAGAAGCGTCGCGTCGGTTGTGGTTAGTACTTGAATAGGCAACCGGATCAGAACACCGTCATCGTGATGTTTTTATGTTTCATAAAATCCAATTCACACCGTCCCAAAAGAAGTTACACTTCAAAAAAAAAACTTATTCATCTAGAGAAAATTATGTTCGGGCCTTGTATCACATCCTTTGATGTTTTCTTCCTTAAGAGGCAAATAAATCTTTTATCACTTTTTCTTCTTTTTTCTGAAAAGCCGGTGTTCTTTGCTTATAAAGGTCACAATCAACTGTCGGCATTGTTAGTCAAAGGTCTGAGCGGTCCCTTGCGCTATATGTCTTTCGATTTTTATCACAGTATTTCGCCGTTGTTGTGCAGTGATAGATACCCGGATTTTAAATAAAGTGAACAACATATGAGAAGGCTACAATCCCCTATGGGGATCGTTTAATAGCCTATCTCCATAAAATGTCACAAGATATTGTTCGGACAGTTTATCAAAATTTTTTATGGTTCAACAAAAAACAACGTTTTCTATTGCATATACTAAGGGGTTGGGTTTACAAATGGTTATTGTAGGAAAACGCCCTCAAAAAGTTGGCGGGGGTTAAAATGATGTATGGACGAAATGTTCATATTATCATAGCCAGTGATCTTGCATCGAAAGTTTTTTCAAATATTTTCAAAATGTACCAAAAACGTGGCAGTGGGCGGATTATGAAAATTTTCACACTTATTCTGCTTCGTCGGACAAAGAGTCTATATTCCAAATTTCATTACTCTAGCTCAAAATTTAAGGCTAATAAATTGGTACCCACAAACGACAGACGGACAGACAGACATGGCTAGATCGACTCAGCTAGCGATTTTGAGTCGATTCATATACTTTGAATTTTATCAATTGAAATTATGTTACAAACTTAAAGTCAAAACTAATATACCCTATGGGATATAAAAAGGGTATAAAAGGCATTTGTTCATGGTCATCAATAGTAATATATTCCGTTTCCTAGGTTTTTCGTAACAAAAATATTTTTTCGTGGTTTATCAGGCTCAATTAACTTACGAAGCTGCTGGGTTACCTCTGCGTTAACTAGCTTATGTTTCTCGATTAAACCTCGCACATTAAAACTGAAATGTGTTTAACTATCAGGTTTGATCGAAGCTAATTTTAGTTGAGATGAACCTCTGTAAAAAAAACTGTCACATTATACGTTGTACCTGAAGATATTGCCTTAATAAGTTTTTTGTTTCCAGTAATGTATTGTACCATAACATACAATGTCTTGTGATTAGTTTCGAGAGCTTACATATTTAGATGAGGAAAAGAAATAATTCTATAAGACAGTCGATGTTTGTAAACATAATTACTTCACGGATTATTAAAGTGGTAAGCCCAGCAATGTTATACATTTAATAAATAAATCACTTTGGTGGGAGATATCTATAAAATTTCATTGCAACTGGATTGTTTATGTTATGAATTGGAAACATAAAGTTACTTCAAAACAGATTGTAGCTACCCTATTTTTAAATTGTGTTTACAAGCAAAGGGCGTGCCAGGTCTAACACAAATAGAAAAAAATGCCTGAGGTGGTAATAAATGGCTATATTCACGCAGTGCATCAGTGAGTCCTGCAACTTGCAGTGAATATTCTAGCCTGCTTTTTGTTTAAATAGAGTTGTGAACGGTTGATGAATTTAGATCAAAGAGCAGTATTGCTCTATATAAAATTTTCATTGCGGTCAAACTATTTATAAGGAAATTCAAAAAAAAGATTCTGTACAAGATTGTAGACATTATCCCTTCCCTTTCTTTCGAGGTGTTTTCTTAGTAAAACACGATTTTAATAAAAATGATAAAGAAAGTACATATGGAGATAATTTAGCACAACTCATGTTTGATATTTGTTTAATACTTTGTTTATTAATAAATGCACCATATTAACAAAGTCTGGATGGATGAGAGCATTCTCGATGATTGGAATATCAGCTCCATATGTCCAATCTACAATGCTATGTCTTTCACCAACTACTGCAAATCCTTGCTAAATGTCGTATATAAGATCCTAATCAACGTACTGTGTGAACGTCTAAAGCCTTTCTACAACACCGGTGTGGCTCCCGGCTCGGCCGATCGACAATAAACCTTCATACAAAGGCAAATCCTGGAAAAGATCAACGAATTTTAAGTAGAAACGCGATGCAACGTTCAGTTTGGAAACAGCTCATCTGAACTTTTCCAAACATGTAGCGGATTCCGACAAGGAGATACGATTTCTTCAATGCTTCGTGCTTGGACAGATCGTGCATAGGAAAGGAGTATACCTATACAAAAGCGTTATGCAAAACTAATCGACATCGACATCATTGGTAGGTCCCAACGTGTGGTTGTAAAAGCATTTACGGCCAATGAGGAAGAGGCAAAACGCGAATGCTATCAACAAACAAAGTACTGTCAACGCACAACTTGGACAAAATAACACTGCTGATAGCAATAATTTTAAGACAGTTAAAGAGTTCATCTACCACGGAGCCAACATCAATCCCACAAGTGACACCTTAGTGGAGATACGACGAAGACTATCTCTAGGAAACCGATGCTTTTTCGGCTTAGCAAAACATATGGAATCAAAACTCTTCAGCCGAAAGTCCAAATGTTTGCTCTACCCGCCCCTAATCCTATCAGTCCTACTTTACGGTGCCGAGTACTGGCAGAAAACCTGAGGTCTACATGTTAGGAAGGCGAATGGATGAGAAGAAAAACCGTGAACTTTAAGAACTGTTCCAAGATGTGGATTTAGAACAAAAGGTAAAAACACGTAGGCTACATTGGCTCGGACACTTCGAGCGAAAGAACAATAATGCTCTAGCAAAAAAGATTTTCGAATCCCAGACTTCGGTTTAATGATCAAGCGATCCCGGATGGCAGAGCGCTTGCACTGAATAACTCACTGCAACGTGCTCTCAATGGGTTGGGAGCCCGTTAAGTAAAGTAAAGTTATTAGTTATTGTAACCATAACCTTCGAAACCATATCAACCATTTTAGTCACTGTAATTAAGATCTATGTGGAATACCAAAAATAATTGACACTATCAACGAACATCAAGGGAGCAGAGATGTAGATACACAGCATCTACAAATTATCCTGACAAAATAACGCTTTGAAATCGTTTATGAGCCAGTCAAATCATCGGTCCATATTTTAACGAAAAAGATCAGAAGGTGATTTTCAATGAAGCTAAATCCTGATAATGTACTTACATACTTCCTTCAGTGGGGCTAAAGTCCGGAATAAACTTGGGCCTCAACCAACATGCCTCTCCAATTAGTCCGGTCCTTAACTAACTGCCTCCAGTAGCAAACAGACCATGAAACTTTGCGGCTTTATTGCGATATAATCCGGTAAACAGGTAATTTCACTCTTAGTAGCACTGAGTTAGCCATATTGATCATGTGATATCAGACCTCTGGATTTTTTTTAAAGTTCAACGAATACATATATAAGCCGGCTTATGTTGAGGAGCCGCAGCCAAAGTTGAGTTATGCATTTAAAAGAAATATTACCGAAACAATTTATTGAAACACATATGAAAAGGCTGCAAAACGAATAGTTTAATACCCTATCTCATCCCATTCTCAAAGTAAACATCCCAATAAGTTGGATGTTGTTCAAAATAATCTACAGAACAAATGTAGGTAGTTATATTGGGTTATCTAAAATTGTTTCAAATTACTTTTAAGATTCACCAAATCGATTTTTTTTGAAAGACAACGTACCCAAAAAGTGGGCGTGGCTAAAAACTCTATACATAAGGAATGTGACAGTACATCTTTTGGCTTTTCTCTGATACACTCTGAACTTTTACAGGATTTATTTACAGAATGAAAAAAAACATATTTGAGTATCATCTGCGACCGAATAATCCGTATGATAAAAGAAAGGGCGCTGCAAAACTAGGCCCCAGGAAATAGGGCCCCAAAATCAACAATAAAAGAAAGACCCAAAAATGTGGGAATATTTTGTAATGAAATAATGCCCCACTTTAAGTGTGGAAATTAAGCCCCCAAAAAATGAAAATAGGCCCCAAACAAATAAATGAAATAAAGTCCCAAAAATTTGGTATTTTTCGAAGAATTTGTAAAATGAAATAAAGCTCCAAACATATTTTAACTTATTGTTTACTAGAGAAATATTATTGCTATTATAATAGCCGTTTGCTTTACGCTTTCTGGCGGGTCACCATTGTTTCGACGCGAAACAGCGCTACGCCGTTTTATTATTTCGCTGATAGGTTGTTTCGCGGTTTTGTTGTTTTGATCATTCCCTTACATCGTCTTTGGAAATTTAAGAAAAACGGCGAAACATACCTTACCCGTTTTCTGGCATTTCCTTAAAATATAAAAATGCAATAAGACCCAATTATAACGGGTGACTTTTTAAAAAAAAAAAACAAAAAATTCGAATTGCAATTTAATGTTTAAAGATAATTTCATGCAAATGTTGACCGCGGCTGCGTCTCAGGTAGCCCATCCGCTGAGTCCAATTTTGGCATACTCTTTCACACATATCGGCCGGTATCTCACGAATGAATGCATGGATGTTGGCTTCCAGTGCGTCAATCGAAGCGGGCTTGTCCCTATAGACATTAGCCTTGACATACCCCCACAAAAAATAATCTAATGGTGTCAAATCGCACGATCTAGGCGGCCAATTGACCGGCCCGAAACGTGAAATTAACTGTTCACCAAACTCGCCTCGCAATTGCGCCATTGTTTCGCGTGCTGTGTGGCATGTGGCACCGTCTTGTTGAAACCACATATCATGCTAGTCAAGAACTTCCATTTCGGGCAAAAAAAAGTTTGTTATCATCGCTCGGTAGCGTTCACCATTGACAGTAACGCTGTGATTCGCATCATCTTTAAAGAAATATGGCCCAATAATGCCGCCGGCCCATAAACCGCACCAAACAGTGGCTTTTTCGGGATGCATTGGTAGCTGTTGCAATGCTTCTGGCTGATCTTCACTCCAAATGCGGCAATTTTGCTTATTTACGTACCCATTCAACCAAAAATGAGCCTCATCGCTGAACACAATTTTTCGATAAAAAAGCGGATCCTCGGCCAGCTTTCCAAGAGCCCATTCACCAAAAATTCGGCGTTGTGGTAGGTCGGCTGGCTTTAGTTCTTGCACCAGCTGTATCTTAAAAGGCTTTACGCCCAAATCCTTCCGCAAAATTTTCCACGTAGTGCTGTAACAAAGGCCTAACTGCTGGGAACGGCGCCGAATCGACATTTCGCGGTCTTCTGTCACACTAGCTGATACGGCCGCAATATTTTCTTCACTACGCACAGTACACGTAAACGTGTTGATGGTTTAATGTCCAACAAAGTAAATTTGGTGCGAAATTTGGTCACAATCTTCCGAATAGACTGCTCAGAAGGTCGAGAATGCCGATCATAAAATGGAAGCAGCGCGCGATGAACATTTCGAACCGAGCACGAATTTTGATAGTAAAATTCAATAATTTGCAAGCGTTGTTCATTTGTAAGACGATCCATGGTTAAATTGCAAACCAAACTGAAGCTGTTTGACAGTGACACAAGGTACTAAACACACGTCAGCTGTCAAAACCAGTGTTGCCAAAACCAAACCAGCAAAAAAATCACCCGTTATTTTTGGGGTATTATTTCATTCTTAGAAATTGGGACCTATTTTCATAACGAAATAACACCCTAATTACCAAAATAAATGTTGGGGCCTCATTTCATTTTTTATTTGGGGGCTTATTTCCTGGGGCCTAATTTTGTAGCGCCAAAGAAAGTCTATACACCTCAGATGCTCGTCCTTCGCTCATAAAAGTTTCACAGTGCTGTATGGCACCGAATTAAGAGCAATTTAGATGAACATGCTTCTAATGGCTCCAAGACTAAGAGTAACAGAGCATAATAGATAAGCGGTTTAAAGTTGAAGTCATTCACCTTCACCTGCTTTACTTGTGTAAAGTCCTTAACCTTTGTTTATAAAACATACAAAAACCCATCCTGTTTTTAATACAGCATTCCCATATATAGAGAATTGTGTGTTTTTATTTGGAAAACGGATTCTTATTTTCGGAAATCTAATTTTAATTTCTTGATGATTTCCTTGTGTTTTATTTATTTGTTTCCATCCTTTCATCTTTTTTGTTTTAATAGCCGAACATTATTTTTATAGAATTATTCAACAAAAATAGAATCTACAAGAGAGCAGTTCTTTTATTTTACGACTGTCAAAGTTCTGCTTGTCACTGTCACACTTGAAAAAAAAAATTATCAATTTAATACCAATTTGTTAATATTTTATTGTTTGTCTAGAGTTCCATAATTTTCTAAATTTGTTGATTTAAATTTTCAAAAATCTGTAAATATTTGCAATTGCCATCATATATACAAGACATTTTATAGAGACATAAATTTATGGAGTGGCTATTCGTTTGTCATCTTAGAACTGACCTGGAATTTGATGGTTTGATTTTATCCAACGGACTGTGTGAAACCTTTCTGCAATACGCCCGGAAGATTTTTTACATTGCAGTTAACCCTGGAAAAGACATACTGAAAGTATGGATGGATAACATATTTTCACATAGGTCATAAGTTGGTAATTAAGGGTACTCTCCATTACCTTGGAGAGAACTGAAGTAAAGTCGATGGGTATTTAGTTTAAGCTGAAAAACGTAACCTTCTTCGGTTCCGGTTGAGTTTGTAGAGATTAAACTAGAATGGATAAATTGTGCCGAGACATAAGGCCATGCGAAATAAAATTTGTGCTAATTTTATGCTGCTATATTTGAAAATGAATGAAAAATATATTTTTGGTTTATTTATTTTATTTATCCTTGATTTATTATATATTAATGCATATGACCTCATGACTTGATTTCGCAATATGGTCTTATTTTTTTGGCACTTGGAAGAACATCTCGTAAGAATAGGGAGAGGAGTTACATCTTGACCTAAAGCTTTATTATATGTGATATCTTTTAGGACCGGAAGTGGAAGAGACAATTCTTCATCTTTGTTTGTCCATCTCTAGCAAAAGGCAGCTGCTCACGTATACACTGAAAACTCCTAAAAGATGAATTCAAGCTCCAACTAACAACTTTCGTATTGTACTTCCGGTTTTTTTTATTAGCTGCTTATTTTGAGTACGATTCCGTCGCATTGATATACATTTAAGTATATGGCGATAAACAAGAGGAAAGAATTCAGTTTTGAAAAAAATTCGACACTCCGAAGAGCTGACATATAATACTTTACTTATTATTGGCAAGGATGCACATATCAAACTCACCACAATAAAAGTTTATTGCTGGAAGAGAATTCATCTTCAAAATACTTAGTTTTTCTTGCGAGTCGCTGAACGTAATTAACTAATAAAGCCCTCACTCGAACTACTAAGGAGATCTTATATAAGACCCAGATCATACCAGTACTGCTTTATAGCGCCAAAGCATTAACCATATCAAAAATGGAAAAAGAAATCCTGCGCCGTTTTGAGCGTGTAACTCTTCAAAAAATCTTCTTCCCGTTCGCGCTAACGGTGTAAAATCAACCAAGAGCAATACGTGCTTTACAGATACATAGACCTGGTTAAAATAAACTGCGTATGGAGGTTTGAGATGGCTAACACATGTATAGCGAATGAACATCCATACTCCGTCCCTAAGAGTCTTGGAATTCCCTGCCAGGCAACGACTTTCGTATCTGCATTTGGAATGTGAGAACATTAAACAGGAGAGGTGCAGGCGAATAACTAACGGAAGCCCTAAACCGCTACAAAGCAGACATTACTGCCACCAAAAAGAGGATGAAAAACTGTGACATCTACTATGGACCGTGTTATAGTGAGCAGAAAGAGCGACTATTCAGATGCGGATTTTTTATAGGTGCCAGACTTAGGCAAGAAATCTTATGTTTCCAAGACATTAGCGAACTCATTGTAACAATCCACATCAAGGCAAAATTCGCAAACATAAGTCTTATATGCTCTCACGCCCCGACGGAGGAAAAAGATGATATAACTAAGGATTGCTTCTACGAGCTCCTTGACAAAACCTATGAGCGACTACCAAAGTACGATGTTAAAATCGTACTGGGAGATTTCAACGCAAAGGTAGAAAGAGAAGACATCTTTAGCAGTATTGTCGAAAAATATAGCCTACACGACAACACATCTGGTAACGGACTTAGGGTAATTGACTTCGCTACGTAACGAAATTCCACTATAGCCAGTACACGGTTTCTTCACCTCGATATCAATAAGGGGACATGGCGGTCTCCAGATCAACGAACAGTCAACCAAATTGATCACATTGCGATAGAAAGAGGCACGCATCCAGTATTTGGATGTCCGAGCATTCCGAGGGGCGACAACAAACCAGAAATACTGTGAAAACAATTTAATGTCGAAAGACTGCAATCGCAAGAGACCGCCAAGACTTTCGCACAACGCTTATCCCTTAACCTCTCGATTCACACCATACCACCAGCATCTCAAGTCGAAGAACAATGGCTACGATGCCAACAAGCCATTAGATCAGCCGCAACTGATGTGCTAGGTTTCTCGCGGCCACCAGCAAGAAACCCCTGGTTTGATCAGGAATGACGACAGATGCTCGCAGCCAAGAACGAGGCCTACAAGGCTAAGCTGCAGGTGAAGACGAGAGCTGCCATTGAGCTCTATAGGCTAAGAAGAAGGGAAAAACACCGGCTTTTCAGAAAGAGGAAAAAAGAGCAAGAAAAGCGCACGATCAAGGATATAGAGAGGTGCCACACAAGGAACGATTTTCGCAAGTTTAGCCTAAGTGTAAAACGTCAAAGACAAGGATACAAGGCTCGAACAGAATCCTGTCGAGATGAACAAGGAAATATCGTAGTTGAGACACAGTCGATGCGTAGGATATGGAATAACCCCTTTTGCAGACTGTTAAACGGCGATGACGGACAACATTCCGCTGTCTGGCAGAACGAATCATTTAATATTGGCAACGGCAGCAAAAACTGCCAACCACCCGACCTAAGTGAAGTGAGAATATCAATATATGAACTCAAGCTTAATAAGGCCGCCGGAAATCCCGCTGAGCTTTATAAAACTGGCGGAGATGACTTGGTAAGTAATATCCACCAACTCATAAGCCAAATCTGGTCGGATGAAAGTATGCCCCAAGAATGGAACCTCAGAATCGTTTGCCCGATCCACAAAAAAGGAGACCCTCCTCAACATCGCCTATAAGATCTTATCTGCCGTAATATTATGTGAACGCCTGAAACCGTTTACCAACAACCTGATCGGCTCTTATCAGTGTGGTTTTAGGTCAGGAAAGTTCACAACCGATCAAATTTTCACAATTCAGCAGATCCTGGAAAACCCCAAGAAGTCCAAATCGATACCCACCACCTATTTTACTGATTTTAATGCCGCATACGACATCATTTATAGAGATAAACTACAGGGTTTGTGTAGGATGACAATGGAGAATTCTCGCTGCTCCATCAGGGTCGGAAACGACCTCACCGACACATTCAATACCAAAAAAGGATTTAGACAAGGCGATGCGCTGTCATGTGACTTCTTTAATCTGATTCTGGAGAGGATTGTGCAAAACTCCCCAGCTAACAGCAGAGGCACAATTTTCCAAAAATCGGTGCAACTATTAGCATACGCCGACGATATTGACATCATTGGGAGGACTCAACGTGATGTCATAGCCACGTTTGCTAGTATAGAGAAGGAAGCGGTAAAAATTAGTAGCAAAGTTGTGAGGGCTTTGCTACTTATTTTTATCGCTACTAACACTATTAAGGAGATCCTATATAAGACCCTGATCAACCCAGTCCTGCTCTACGGCGCTGAAGCATGGACCGTATCAAAAGCGGGTAAAGAAATCCTTGGTCGATTCGAGAGAAAAATTCTTCGAAAAATCTTCGGTCCCCTTTGCGTTGATGGGCTATGGAGACGAAGAACTATACGAGCTGTACAGCGACATACCCCTGCTCAAAAAACTCCGCATCGGACTTTTACGATGGTTGGACATGTACAACGAATGGACACCAATACTCCGGTTCGCAGAGCCCTCGAACCCCCTCAGATGTCGGACGCAGTAGAGTAAGACCTCGCCTTAAGTGGCGCGCAAAAGTAGAAACCGACCTCAACCAACTTGGAGGGCGCAACTGGAGGCAGTTAGCTAAGGACCGGGCTAATCAGAGAGGCATGTTGGTTGAGGCCCAGGTTCATCCCAGACTGTAGCGCCACTTAAGTAATTAAGTATATCAGACGCAGTATAGGAATAACTCACCTTAAGTGGCACGCACGAATAGAAACAGACCTCAACTAACTTCAACTGCACAATTGGAGACTGTAATTCCTTGAAATTCATCTGGCTGGCTCCTATGTCAAGAGTTTTGCAGATCAACAATTTCAGAATGAACCAGTTCGTGGTTTTAAACGATTCAAACTTCCTCTTTGTTGTTAGTCCCGCTCACGTCTTTCAAGCACCTGTGTCAATGGCTTTCTTAAATAACAGCTCTTGAGTGGTCTCGGATTCAAGGATTTGTACTTCCTCTTCGATTGATCTATATTCATTCGTTGACCTCAAAGTATGGGTCCAGTAATAGCTATCATTGAAAAGCCTCATTGGAAATTTTCTATTATTTCTTGCGGCTTTTTTATAAATTCAATCATGGGCGAGTTGGTGTCAAAACGAAGATTTTGAATTTTAAAACAAGATTATCCAAAAAATATTTTAATTTTTAATTAAAGTTTTTGCAGAAATTAGGTTTTTGTTTTTTAATGATAAAATTTTATTTTTCTGAAGTAATGTTTCTCATTTCACCGAAATGAAACACAATTTTCCGATGATTCCTATAACCAGCTACAGAAGTAAAAAAAACTATAAACTAACCCGTAGGGTCCAGTTTAAAATTCATAAGAATTGTTTTGACACGCCAATGATTGAATTCATAACAAAAACCAGAAGTAGAGGAAAATGTCAAAAAGTATCTAATGATAGCTATAACTAATGATAGCTTTAACTGGACCTTAGGAAAAAACTAATTTAAGTACAAACAAATTTTATTTTTCAAAAATTATTGCCTAAAAAAACTTTATTTCTTTTCAGGCTTTTAAAGCAGGTATAGCATGTTGATGTACTCTCCTAAAATCGTGTTTGGAAATTTTTATATACAATTTTACAGATAATTGCACGCTACTTAAGACTTTTAAGCTCAATTCAAATATAGCCATCTGCTCTTCTAACATGTGCATTTGCTGCAAAATGACGGTCGCCCTTATCACTACAATTTAAAACGCGCATAGACAAAAACGGTATTTAGAATTGTTTGATAAGTATCTGAAGCAGAAGTTCATAAATCATAAACTGAACAACCCGAATACAACGCTCTTTAAAAATGTATGCAAACTTTTTCCTAGTCTTGCCACTTCATTTATTTTGCAAGTAGATACTTACTTTTCGGCCACATTCAAATGTCACTTTTTTTATCAATTGACTTAGTTTACATCAAACACCGCAAACTTAGTTAAAATGAAAAAAAGTTAAATATTTTAATAGATTAATTCATCTCATATTTTATTCTATTTAAAATGCTTAATGTAAATTCATAATTATTTCTTATTAATTTAAAATCTAAAGGAATATTGTTTTCATCTTATCCTGCGTATTTATCATTTTTGTTTTGCTTATAGTTCAACAGGCAAATACTTTGTTTTACATTGCAAATTTAACACCTTAGAAGATACAGCTTTCTTTTCGAATTTTCAAATACTTTTTTTTTAATATTAACTAAAAATATATTTAATATTTTTTCAACACTTAATTATATGTATTTAAGATTATTTTTATTTTTTACGTTTATAATCACACACGCACTGCACAAGCTTGCACTCTGAGAATATCCATTGCAATGGAAGACATGCCATTGAGCCAGATCCGAGTCCGTTCTATTTCTGTCGTAATTTTTGCGCCTCCTTTCTGGCTTTGAATCCTCGGAAACTGGCTTGAATTTTGGTAGCGGCATCTGTTGCCATCTTTTGCTTCTTCCGCACAAGGAATCCACGTACATTGGCCTGTATCTTGGTGGCACATTTATCCTCAACGGAGGAGCCTTCACTTCCGCTGCTGCGTTCGTCCCTTAAATGGGCGGCTGGGCCGTTGCTGGTGTCCATGGCTTGGTTGCTTCGGCGATAACCGTTGGAGGGTCTTTGGCGGAGTTGTTTTCGTACACGATATCCTCGGAAACCGGCTTGTATCTTAATGGCGGCGTTTTCTTCAGATGGCGATGAGTTGGGCGAACTCGGATGAATGTGCATTTCCGTTCCCGTTTGAATGCAGGTAAAAGTTTGCAGGTTGCACGGAGCGATGATGAATTTCTAAAAACGAAAGACGTTGATTTATCCAAGTGGTGATCTCAAGTATTTAGTTGATCCGCTTGTATGAACCGTTCGAGGCGATTTTCAATTCACGACTGACAACGCGGTACTACTGTGAGAGCTGAACTACTTGATGCTTGATCTGTGTGGTGTCTTTTGTGCCTTTGCCTATGCCTGGCTGACGAGCTGCTTCTATGGATGGATGCGGGTGCGGGCGCTGCTGGTGGTGGCAATATCTGCTGTTTGTTTATTCAAGTCGGGGAGAATATGTAGTTTCACTGCAACAGAATATGTCGGCCTGTCAGATTGTTTAGAATGATATTTGTCTGTGGCGTTTGGCTGGTGCTCTGTTGTGGCGAGTGCCTGCTTGTGGAATATACTCGTGCCGAGGTTAGTGAGATGCTCTTATAGGCATCGCCAACACGGTGCTCATAGCTTGTTGCTTTGTTTTGTTTAATGAATTTCCTTTCTATTTATTTTTATTCTATTTTTTCTCATTTTTTGTTCTCTCGATCGTTCGCTCTCTCTCTTTCGGCAGTCGGCCGAGTTCTAGTCAATTTCGAAACAGAGAATGAAAATGCATCTGAATGGATGATGAATCAAAATTGAAATCACAATTTAAATGAAAATTGCTTCAGTGTGTGATGGTGGGGAGGATGGCATCCACCTCTCGCAGAGGCATCCCTTTTATGGGTGAATATTACTTGACACGGGGGGTTAACAGTCAGTCCTTCCTATACCCATGTGTGTTTGTGTGCAGATTGTTTTATTTTTGTTTGGAGAATACCTAACGAATTTAAAAATTTTAAGCCGCGTACATGTGGACTCTGTGGCGGGGACAGACAAACATTGGGGATGATAATATTGATGGAATTCTAAAGTCGGATTTTCTCTGTTTTGGGGGTGGATTTTTTTTTCAATTTTTTTTTGTGGTGTTTACATTGGTGGGTATATTTATAGATCGCTTGTTCCTGTGATGTATTTCCCGTATTTAATTGAATTTACATGATGTTGATTGGGTGGTACCGTTGTGGGAATTGTGGACAATTAGCAATCTAGTTGCTAGTTTATTGGCCCCTGGACGGAAATTTCGTTCGTAATTTTGAATTGCATTTGGGTAATTATACTTGCAGCGAGATACACGAGGTATTATGTAATTGAAGTGGACATGGAATGATTTAAGACATTGACGGATCAATTGACCTACAGAACGGATATCCACTTGAGAAGCAGTTATTGGAATTCAAGTTCAACTGTCAATAATCATTTCTGTGGGAACTTGAACTTTTACGAAGTGGTTCTATTTAGCAAAACAGATACCTAGCAGTCTTAAGTTTTGGACATGCCTATAAATGGATTTCGTCATGTATGAATGCGGTGGATATAAATGCAAATGGTAAAAACATCTAACAAAACACATTATGTGTTGTAGATCCAATATGTGTTGCTAGTCTTCTAATGTTTATTTGTTGTAGCCATGTTTAAAGTTCAAAATGAATATAGATGCATTCGAAAATAAGCTAAGTAGCTGAATATTACAGCTCAAGAAGTTCAAAATGACTGTTGTGGTAGTTTTTAAGCCTTAGTGGTATTCCGAAGTATAGCCCGAATTAATAAGGATGTCAAATTTATCAATTCAAGAGAACTTTTATTTCCTAAAGAATATACATTTGATGAATTCAATTTTAATTAGAAATTATAATTTTTACATACGTTTGGTATTTTCCAAAAAGACTTATTTTAATTTATATTACTTTGTTGTGATTTTTGTATGTATGTGGTTATCTAGATTTAGGGAAAATAATTGTAAATATGTAAGTATTGAATAAATTCAAGTTTTTTAACAAATTAACCGAAATCGTAGACTACGTCTCGAAAAAACCGGGATTCAAAAGAAATGTGACTTTTGACATTTAATAGTTAACCTTCTACCAGGCCCCAGTACTGCCAGGCGTTATTCCATCTAATTAAGTGCTGCCAGGTTTAGCAACAATGACTTATCGCTGGTTTTATGTACGTTTTAATTATAAACATATGAGAAGGCTTCAATCCGCTGTGCCAATCTTTTAAAATGTTATCCCATCGCATCCCTAAAAACTCGGTGTGAACAAAAATTTATTTCAGACGAAATATGCATAAATTGCAATATTGCATCCGAATTTATTAAAAAAATTACCAAAAACCGTGTTTTTTTTAAAAGGTATTTAAAGCCTGCAAAAAGTTTGCATTGCAAAAAATTTATATGTAGGTATGAAATGTGAACAGAAATGTCACTATATACAGGATACAGTTTCAATGCCTTGATATCCATATTTCGATAGACAAGAGGTACGCATCCATTATTGTGGATGATCAAACATTCCTTTGTACTAAATCCATCTAGACTGCTACCTTTAAATAGCTAAGGTAATAACGCGGATATCCACCACACCGCAACAAATGCGAAATACCGTGAACAATTTTTAAAATTGAGAGACTGCTATTGCAAGAAACGACCAAGTCATTTGCAGAACAAGTATCCCCTAATCCCTCGATCCATTGCAGCCAAAAATGGATCGAGGGATCGAGGGATCTACACAAGTTCAGAATCCTGTCGAGATGAACAAGAAATTCGATGTTTAGAATATGGCAAAACCACTTTTGCAAACAATAAGGCGGCGATGAGGAATAATCTCCGGCTTTCAGGCAGAACGAACCGTTCAATATTGACGACCCCAGAGAAAGCAACAGTCCATGTGAGGATAGCAATTTCTAAACTAAAGCTCTAAAAAGCTGCCGAAAATGGCGGCCTTCTAGCAGAGCAGATGGAGACGATTTCGTAATAATTTGAGCACACCAACTCATTTGGTTGGATGAGAGTATCCCTGAACAATGGAACCTCAGCATCGTTTAGCCGACGACTCGTTAAAAAATAACAGACGGAGTGGGTGCTGGTGTCTTCTCCGAAAGGCTAAATTTCAGCCTATCTTTCCGTCTTCCTGATCACTGTAGCGATTTCCAGGCGAACCTCATGGCGATCCTGGCTGAAAGAGAATGTAATATCTGCCAAGGATATCAGCATTTTCTCAGACAGTCAAGCGGCCATCAAATCAAATCAGCAGATTGCCGATCATCTCTGCAGGACATGTCAAAGCATTTTAACATTCAACTATGCTGGGTGCCTGCGCATAGTGACATTCAAGAGAACTGTAAGGCTGATGAACTCGCCAGACATGGGACTTAATTACAAGTTTTACCCGAAACGGATGCAATAGGTCTTCCGATCGCTACATGCAAAAGCTTACTAACGCAACATGCTAATAACAAATCAAACCTCAGATGGAATCTTGGCACAACGTGTTAAATAACCGAAAAAAAAATTGGAAATGCTAGATTTGAGAAGATCAGAGGGACTGATTTCGCTCGATAGACAGTATATAAGAGCCACCATAGGTGTCGTCACGGGACACTGTTTAACAGGCAGGCACGTAAAAAGGCTAGGCCTCCTCTCAAACGACTTCTGTAGCAGCTGCATGGACGAAGAGGAAGAAGAAACAATACTTCATCTCCTTCGTATCTGCCCGGACCTATCAACCAAAAGGAAGCTACATCTTGGAGCTTACTATTTTCAAAATATAAGTGATTTGACAAAAACAGAAATGAAAAGCCTCCTCCGCTTCATTAAAAGCTCAAAATGGTTTTCACACGTATAGTAGGATAATGGAGAAGATCCACGTGGTATCACAGTGTGCTGGCGAACGCTTTTCAAAATCTCAGTGATTTCACAAAAACGGAAATAAAAAGCCTGCTCCGCTTCATCAAAAGCTCAAAATGGTTTTCACACGGATAGTAGGATAATGGAGAAGATCCACGTGGTATCAGAATGTACCAAAGTGGTCTAAGTCTAACCTAACCTATCGTTAAGCCGATCCACATAAAATTGACCTCTGCCAACTACAGAGTGAATCCCTTAAACCGTTTATCGACAAGCTGTTCGGCCCTTATGTGTTTGTGGGCCAGGAGATTCCATATGTGATTAAAAATTCATATTTCGGTTGATCCTAGATTCGGTTGAGATTAACATCTCGTCAGAAATCGAACGAAGAATTAATCTTAGTTACTAACCGCTGTTTATTCGGGCTAAGAACCCAATTTATTTTTAAAGCTCTCAGTCCAAGTCCTAAGGGGATCCCATATAATTTAAAATTTTGAGAGTGAGGAAGGCCTGAAAAAAAGTGTTTGAACGTAAAAGGATAAATAAATGACTTAATGTGTGAAGTTTAGGTTTAGTAGAAGGTCAGTGGTCGATAGTGGATTAAGATTAAGCGGTGGGTAAGATCGCGTTTAGTAGACAATTTTCTGCAGTGCTTAACAGTTATTTTTTTTATAAAAGAATATCGTGCATGTATAGTTAAAATCAATAGAGGATAAAATAGCTAGCACACATTACAAGGCAGAGTGTTGGAGGGCTCATCTACTGAAAAGGCTATGCAATTACCTTTTCTATTTATCACTTTTGAAATTTAAATCTTTTGGGTCTAAAAATCCAAATGCAACTTCATATCGAATTTTACTTTTTAATATGACATAATATATATAACAATAGATGATATATGATTCATACTATACGTGCGTGAGTGTCAGCTATACACAAATTTACAAAAATCATGTATGGTTGAGCGTACGTGTTATATTGGCTGCGAAACACATTAATGTTGACGTATTGAATTTTAAGATTCAAAGTGAAATTGCTCGCGAATGGTGATGTACAAATCCGTGGATTCCGTTACTTTCCAAGACGATATCGTCAACTGTCCAACAGATTTTTTAAACTCGCTGAAATTACACGGATTACCAACTGACAATCTATAATTGATATTGAATGTACGATCGGCAATCATAATATTACGAAATATAAACCAACGAAATCTTTGTAATGGCAATCGGCTTGCGGTGAAAAACCTGATGAACAACGTTATCGAAGTAACAAGACTTAAAGGGAAGTACTAAAGAGAAGGCGTTTTGATACCACGAAATAAAACACCTTAGAGTCTGGAGCCGATCGTTCAGGCGATCGCTGTGGCAATCAAATTCACCTTTTTTTTTTTTAATAATGCGATTTGGGAATTGTTTGCGCATTGCTTACTCCGTCTTGCTGAAACGATCAGCTAATTGCACAAATGGAAAAAGGAAGTCCTGAAGGATTGTACTGTAGCGGCACCCATTGACCGCTACGCTGGCACCCGAATCATTTTCAAAGAATTATAGCCTATAAATCTTAAGCCACACAAAACAGTAACACAACGTTGACGTTGATGTAGATTTGTGAGATTCTGTGTTCCCCCAAATCTGCAATTTTGCTTTTTAACAAACCCGCTTAGATGAAAATGTGCCTCGTCGGTCATCATAAAATATTCCAAACATTTGTCGTCATTCTCGGCGATAATTCTTCAGTACTCTGCGTCACCAGAAAGTTACAAGGCTTTCCCTAACGACCTAAATGTTTTCGATCAAACAAAAAAAAACTCAAAAGTATCTATAAACTAAAGAGTTATTCATTTATTACATAGGAAAGAGACTTTCAGGCCATCCTGTACTAGGAATGCAAATGGACTTTTCAAAAACTACGACGAATTGAATACCCATGATTTGGATCATCCTTGGGTATTAAAAACTAAATCCAACAATACGAAGAGATAAAGATAGAGCTTGGGACTATACAGCTGTGCACGGTCCAAGTTAAGATTGCATATATCTAATCAACCGTTTTCCGCGCATGAAAAAAGTGATTTTAGTAACTTGCTTCAATTTCTGAAATCTATCTTCATTATTGGAGGGGATGTCAACGCGAAACACACGTTCTGGCGTTCTAGATACATCTCGCGAAATGGTTGAATGCTCTATAAGGCAGATATGGAGTATAAGTTGAAGAGAACTTCGATCTGTCGTCTGACCATTCCACATTTATTTTGACATTGAGCGTTAAACTAGTCTACAACCTAGAGCCAACGAGATTAATTAGTAGATCAACTAACTAGGAAATGCCTTCCCAATGAAATTGAAGAGGATAGTGAACTGAGTGTTCCACTAACGACACCCTATGAACTTGATCACTTGGTTAGAATCGTACGGCTTGTCCCCTGAATTAATATGCCCAAGCCAACGAAAATGGACAAATAGCTATAGGTTAAGATATATATAAATATATATGTCAAGAAAAAAAAAACGTTCTCCGCAACACAAAGCATTTGAGTTCGCTGTACAACTTTGTTAAAGAATGCTACTAAGGATTTTAAGAATTGTGAGATAAGCTCTTACGTTGAAAGTCCAACAGTGAAGAAAAATTCCAATTATTCACTTTTAAAGCCGCCAAAAGGACCAAAATATACGCGCCGCCAATTAGAATAAATCAAGGGAAGATAAAGGGAATTTAAAGCAAAAGCGGTCGTTTTTGCCAACTATATGGAAGAAACCTTTAAACCCTTCGTTGGTCAAGCACTTATAGAGCAACTCTTAAATAACTTTAAGAGTTATTTAAGGCCTAAGAAAGCTACTGGTTATGTTTTGATCACCGTACCTAGCCAATGGAAAGTGGCGGAAGTCATATTTACCAGGAAAACCGCCAAATGAAGTAAAATCATATAGTCTTATTTTGCTTCTTCCAGTGATATCCGAAATTTTTTAGAGTACATTACTAATGCCCTTACCACCAGTTTGGATCCAAAAGTAAGCATTTCCCTGCACGTCTATATCATATATCGGGAATAGACGCTTCCGTGCTAAACATGGGAATGAATACTCGGAGCTTAAAGAAAGTTTAGCCGACGTACCGCAAGGAAGTGTTCTTGGGCCGCTTCTATACCTGTTATTTACTAGGGATATACCCAAAAAGATGGCCCAACTCTTGCTACGTATACCGATGATACCGTTATCCTAGCGGTAGGTAAAACGTTCGAAGAAACGACTGCAACACTGCAAAACTCAATGAATAAAGTGAATATACGAGGGACTGACGGATCGCCCTCAACGAAACTAAATCTGTTCATTTGAATTTCACCTATAAGAAAAATAAACGAGTGGGGGTGCACGACTGGGTCGTACGCAACTTTCTCTTTCACAGCAATTTGGGCGTTAGATCATATCATAAGCATTTTGATTATTGATGCTTAAATGATATAAATAATGTCGAAATGTATTTATACGAATGTTTACTCCGAATTTTGAAGGAATCGATGTCAATGTGAATAATAATGATTTTCCGTTAGTGGGCAAAACTGAAAATTCCGTTTAGTGATAGTTGGGCTAAAACTAATTATGTGGAATTGCTTCAAACTGTAATTGTAGTAATTTCTCTTTGTAAGAGAAAGTTAAAAATGGCCTAGAATTATGACCAAAAGAAACTTGGATATGAAATTTGAAGAAAATCGGTCAATCCGTTTAGGCTGGGGAGACCATTACGGACAGACGGACCGAGCAACGGACCGACGGACGGAATTCCACTTTTTTGGGTTCCGCTATCATCGTAATGTTAGAATCAATCAAAATCTCGAGGTCGAAAATTTTCACGAAAACAATTTCTTTCTCTTTGTAAGAGAATGTCAAAAATTGCCATATTTCATTAACTTTATCCAAATATCGTTTGCAACGAAGCCAAATACCTTGAAATGACGCTCGACTCAAAGTTGAAAGGTAATTCGCACCTGAAAGTAGAACGTAAACAAGCTGCTGTTGTAGAGATTAACAAGTGCTAAAATCAGTGTGGACATACGGTATGCAACTTTAGAGTTGTACGTGTACCAAAAATGCCAATATTATTTTTATTCCAAATAAACTGCTTAGAGAAATTGTCCAATCTCCGTGGTATCCTAGAAACGACGATATCCATAGAGATTTCGGAATCAATATACAATTGATGTTGAAATAAGAAGTTTCGCTTGAAAGCAAAGAAACCGACTAATCGGACATATCAACAATAAAATCTGAAAATTTTTGATGATAAAAATTTATTGCACCGACTATACAAAGAACGACCCTTTGAGACTTGGCGCGCTAACCGCGCTTTAATTTAAAGTGACCAAAGAGTAAAAATGTGGGACAAAGTAAAGAAATTTACCCGAAAATGAAATGCACATATATTTTTTGTATAAATGCGGAACAATTTTAATTTAATTTAAAGAGGTTCTAGAATAAAAAAAAAACCGCACTCATTTTTTAAATCCAATTGATCTGATGGAATGTGTGTGCGTTTTCATCTCTTCTGGAATGAAACGCCCATAAAGTTTCAAAATAGCCTAATGAAATGATACCAACAATTCAGAATTTTGAAAAAAATGTCCACCCTGTCAGTTATCGTAGCAAAATGATTTCGTTATATCGTTTTGAAACTTTGGGGGCATACACGTGAGAGAGCATCTCAGATATAAAGCGCAATAAATCAATCTGATATTTGAGTAAAATATAAAAATAAATAAAAAAAAATTATACAGTACTAATTATTCTACTAATTATTATTCACACATATATATTTGAAGAATGAATTTTTTAACTTCTTCTTACAAAGAGAAAGATATTATTTTCGTGATGATAGAGGAACAAAAACAAGTGTTTTTTTGGAATTCCGTCCGTGCAGCATAAACGGCTCGGCGGATTTCTTCAATCTTCATATCGGATTCTTGGATTTAGGCCGTATGAGAAAATTGTTCAATTTCTCAAACTATTTGGTCAAATTGAATGAAATATAATATCTATGTTACTATTAGCGTTTGTAACAATTCCAAATAAGGTTCTTAACGGATTTTTCAGTTTTGGACACCGATTCCTTAAAGATAAAAGTTCTTGATCTAACGCATAACTCGCTGTGGAAAAGAAAGTTGACAATATGTGCAGCGCATGCTTTGCGTTTATTTTGCAAAAACATTCTTTTTATACTTTTCCGTTGAGCGCAGTAAAGATTTGTATTCGTATTATCGGCACAGAGAGCTACCAATTTGCCATCTATATTATGGCTTCGGACAGTTATATAAAATCAGTCCAAAATTATATCAGATGTTTCTCCGGGCAAGGTAGAAATTTTAATCAATTTAACTCTTACCCCTCTTGTTTATCGAAATGTCTGCCAACTATCAAAACCATTTTTTTTGTGTTTAGAAGCGTCTGTATACACAGCCATATAAATAGTTTTTATTATGCTATTTTTTCATTTTTCTAAGACGTGTGTATAATTCTTAACAAAAGCTTCCGATTTATTTCTTACAAAAATAAAACTTTGGGCGGATAACATTAGAAGAACAGCCCATCGAACGAAAACTTTGATAACAGTTTGATAATGGTATGAATGGTAAAAACTGCTTCTGCCAAGGCTATATTCTTCCCGAAATTGGGGATTTATTTTAACGGTTTTTGGTGGCTTATTTCTATGTGAAATTAAGGTACTCAAATTCAACTATGAATTAAGTCCTCAAATTTAGGGGTTTATTTTACTCTTATGTTTGTGTGAAATAAAATTCATTGATTCTTATTAGTGACTTTTAAAGTAGATGGTGCTTATTTCCTTTTCGAAATGGAAATAAGCACCGCCGCTGTTAATGCCTTTGCTCTTGAGACTTATTTCCTTTGTATAAATTCAACCTCGTACGCAACCCAATTCCAACAGTAAGCCCAAGCAGGAGGGTTGTAGGGTGCAGCATGTCCCCCACACATATTAAAACTTTGCATACACTCAAACTTGCACTTGCAAAGTATGAACCCCCTGCTTGGGCTCACTAAAAGTTTGAATACGTTTTGGGGATTTAATGCCGCGGTGTGTTTATTGGGACTTCTTTCGTTTTTTATTTGGGGAATAATTTCACAATGAAATGATTCCCCAATTTTGGGAGGTTATTTAGGTGGTTGTTTGGCGGAGCCGTTATGGTCCTGCACCTAACTTTGTTAAATTTTGATAGCGTTCAGTTAAATAATTGTGATCATTTATAAATTAAACGATCTAACAATTTAAGTTCGATTTTGTGGGACAGTGTGTTTTTTGGGACTTTTTTCGTTTTTGATTTGGGGAATAATTTCACAATGAAATGATTCCCAAATTTTGGGTGGTTGTTTGGCGGAGCCGTTATGGTCCTGCACCTAACTTTGTTAAATGTTGATAGTGTTCAGTTAAATTATTATGATCATTTATAAATTAAACGATCTAACAATTTAAGTTCGATTTTGTGGGACAGTGTGGGACATCTTCTAATTTTGTGGGACAATTTTCGATGTGGGACAGTCCATGTAAATTTGGGACGAATGGTCACTTTACTTTAATTGCGTAACATGCATGATCTTTTAATGGAAAATAACCTGCCAAAAGTTTTAAATTTGCGATATGATTTATGTTAGTAGTAGTAACTAAAAATTCATATCTAAGAATGAATCTGACACCTCGATGACACTATTCTCATAGTATCTATTATTGATTTTCACCTTACCTGAGGAAAAAAAGTTTGTTGCAAACAGTTATGCAGTCTCTATTCAACGTTGTATATGTTTTATGAATAAGGTTTTTGCGATTAGAGGCATTTTAAGAAGGGCATTAGTTTAAAAATAAGGCTGAGAATATTTTGTTTGTAGAAGTGACCGCTAAGTAGATATTCACAAAAAAATAAGTGGAAACATTTGGCTCTGCCAACTTTTTTTAAATCAAGGGTCCTATCAAGGGTCATACCAGATAGCAATGCCTATTTTGCCAGGACAATAAATGATCACTTCGCTAAATGATATACCACATACATATGTGCACATACATTTTTAAGTTCAAGGCTACAGATAAACATCCTGGAAATAATACATTCCACTTCAAAACAAATCAAATGATGTACATGATTAATATGCCGTCATTCGCTGGGATTGCGTCATTTGCATGACTATAGACCAATACCGCTCTGCCACCTCGTAAGGCGAAATGCAAATATACACCGCCCTCGAAGTATTAAGTCAGATCATAAATTCAATTCAATTATCCAATTGAAATATATTTATAGCGTCTGTGTAAAATCTCATATCGTGGGATAGAGCAAACCAAAGAGATGGTGGAGGGAGTGCTTAGCTATGATTTGAAACCACGATCGTATGTATAACCAGAACCAGCCGATGTTAGTTTGACACGAGAGCACTAGACCGACAGATGCTAAGGGGGTATGTACACTAGGCATGATTATGGAAACACTTTTCTCACACATCCATTCAATTGGGAACACGTCAATACAATGTCTTCAAAGCAAAGGTTCTAGCGAGAAAGTTCTAATACATTCACGCGCTGAGGGGATGATGGAGTGCAAATATTTAACGCTCATCGTTAGATGACGTCCAGTGTGACGTCAAAGGTAACACACCAACCATTGCCAATTTAGCTGATGGAAATTGTGGGACGTGGGTTGGTCTTTCTTTCCGTATGCATTTCAACCGATGGATTCAGTAGTCGTTGACGTTTTGAGATCAGACTTGACAATAGAGAAGTAAGGAGTGGTGTCAGTTTTGTTCAATTTAAACGTTGGTGTTCTCCGTCTTCCAATTAAGAAATGTATTCTAGTTCTGCAAAATTTTCCTCTATTACTAGTTCGAATAAATCACCCAGCCTTAGTTGAATGGCTACCTGCGAACAAAATTGCATTCAATAAAAGTCAGTTACGACGATACTTTTATATAATGATCACTTGCTAGGGTTGCCAATTTGATCGTTTAAATTAATTGGTGGACTTGGGAAAATTGTGGAGAAAAGTTATTCTACCGATTCGATGTAAATACAGAAATATACCTATGCGCTTATTTGTTATAGACCGATGTATTGGTCACTTTGGGCCCAACCAAGCGGAATAACCTAATGCCAGTCACATAACACAAACTTAATAAGAACCTTGGGGGTTTCTAATTGTAATTTACGTATTTCAATGATGTCAGATGTAATTGAGAGCCGTAACTAAAATCAATAAAGCTTTATCTCTAACCGATACATAGATAGAGTTTTGTGTTTTGCTGACTGGTTCCCTGATGCTGTGCAACTGTTTGAAATAGATAATCGCTTCATCACGATCCTTTGTAGAAGGGACGATCTGGACTATGGACAAATTATACAGATCAATAAGGTGACCATATAATAGTATTTGCCAATCAGTTTTTTTTCCACTATTGTTAAATGTGTGGCAGTGGCGCAGTCGCTGTGAGATGTCCTCTTCAACGTGGGGATCGCTGCATTTCTCCTATAAATTATGCATGCTATTCAACCATTAAACTTCGGACAGTAGCCGCTTTAGTTAGAATAATATTGGGACTCAGATTACTTACTTACTTACTTAAGTGGCGCTACAGTCCGGGAAGAACCTGGGCCTCAACCAACATGCCTCTCCAATTAGCCCGGTCCTTAGCTAACTGCCTCGAACCGAAGATTTTTCGAAGAATTTTTCTCTCGAATCGACCAAGGATTTCTTCATCCGCTTTTGATACGGTCCATGCTTCGTGCCGTAGAGCAGGACTGGGATGGTCAGGGTCTTATATAGGATCTCCTAAGCATTCTTAGCTCGAATAAACAGTAATTCTTCGTTTGATTTCAGACGAGATGTTGTTGTCAGAGTTAATAGCGGAGCCGAGGTAGACAAAGTCCCGTACTACCTCAAAGTTATATCTGTCAATGGTCACGTTCTGTCGAATTCGTTGATGTTGTGTGTCCTTTCGTGTTGACAGCATATACTTAGTCTTACCCTCATTTCCAAGCACAATAGATCTTTTAGGTCGATGTGTATATTACTGCTTAGGCAGGTCAGAATTTAAAAAATAAAATTTTACCCTCATTTACTGCTAAACCCATTTTTGCTGCTTCCTTCTCTCTATTAGCAAACGTGGCTATGAGATTACGTTGAGTCCTCCCAATGATGTCAATATCGTCGGCGTATGCCGAGGCATATTTTTGGAAAATTGTGCCTCTGATGTTGGCTCGGAAGTTTTGCACAATCTTCTCAAGAATCAAATTGAAGAAGTCACATGACAGCGCATCGCCTTGCCTAAATCCTTTTTGGTATCGAATGTGTCGGTGAGGTCGTTTCCGACATTGATGGAGCAGCCAGAATTCTCCATCGTCATCCTACACAAACGGACGAGTTTGGGCGGTATACCAAAACTAGACAAGGCCCTGTATAGTTCGTCTCTATAAATGCTGTCACATGCGGCTTTAAAATCGATAAATAGGTGGTGGATATCGATTTGGACTTCTTGGGTTTTTCCAGGATCTGCCGAAGTGTGAAAATTTGATCGATTGTGGACTTTACTGACCTAAAACTACACTGATAAGGGCCGATCATGTTGTTGGTAAACGGTTTCAGGCGTTCACATAATATTACGGCAGATAGGGTCTTGTAGGCGATGTTGAGGAATCTTATGCCTCTGTTGTTGGCGCAGTTCAGAGGGTCTCCTTTTTTGTGGATCGTGCAAACGATTCTGAGGTTCCATTCTTCAGGCATACTTTCATCCGACCAGATTTGGCTTGTGAGTTGATGGATATTACTTACAAGTCATCTCCTCCAGTTTTATAAAGCTCAGCGTGAAGGCCGTCATTTCCGGCGGCTTGAGTTAAGATATTGCTATCCTCACTTCACTTAGGTCGGGTGGTTGGCAGTTTTCGCTGCCGTTGCCAATATTAAATACTTCGTTCTTATTGACAGCGGAATGTTGATCGTCATCGCCGTTTAACAGTCTGCAGAAGTGGTTCTTTCATATCCTCAACATCGACTGTGTCTCAACCACGATATTCACTTGTTCATCTCCTTCGCTTTGACGTTTTACACTTTTTAAAACTTGCTAACATCGTTCCTGGAGTGACACCTCCCTATATCATCGATAGCTCACTTTTCTTGCTCTTTTTCTTCTCTCTGAAAAACCGGTGTTCTTCCCTTCTTCTCTGCCTATAGAGCTCAGGCCTCGTTCTTGGCTGCGACGTCTGTCGGCATTCCTCATCAAACCAGGGTTTTCTTGCTGGTGGTCACGAGCAACCTAGCAAATCAATAATGGCTTTGGCATCGTTGCCATTGTTCTTCGACATTAGATGCTGGTGGTATGGTGTGAATCGAGAGGTTAAGGGATACGCGTTGCGCGAAGGCTTCTGGCTTGTTGTGGCGTGGTGGATATCCGCATCCTTACCTTGGCTGCAACAAGGTAGCGGTGCGAGTCGATGTTAACCCCTCGGAATGTTCGGACATCCAAAATACTGAATGCGTGCCTCTTGTCTATCGCAATGTAATCAATTTGGTTGACTGTTCGTTGATCTGGAGACCGCCATGTCCCCTTATGGATATCGAGGTGAGGAAACCGTGTGCTGGCTATAGTGGCATTTCGTTCCGTAGCTAAGTCAATTAGCATAAGTCCATTACCTGCTCACTATAACACGGTCCATAGTAGATGTCACAGTTTTTCATCCTCTTTTTGCCCGGCCCATCCCATCTTATTTCCTGGATGGCAGTAATGTATTCTTTGTAGCAGTTTAGGGCTTCCGCTAGTTGTTCGCTTGCACCTCTCCTGTTTAATGTTCTCACATTCCAGGTGCAGATACGAACGTCGTTGTCCTTTTTTCGTTTAGCAGGTCGTCATCCGCCACCATATCTGTTCAATGGGTCTGACTCACCCTTGAGATTCATAGATAACCGCGCCGTTCTGACCAGGGTGATTATAGTGTTGCTGAGATGAGACCAGTACCCGATGGTTACCACTTGGAGGTAAAAAATAAGCACATTTGATGTGTAGTCAGAGTAGCAACCACTGAGCATTGCCAAGTTAAAGCCAATCAGAGTCTACCTTAGTTCTACAACACTCAACCATCTGACGTTTGGAGTTTGTAAAGCTTGAATCCGAACAGGTAGATTTGATTGAGTTTTAGATTTATATGTGATTATTGATAATGAAGATTTATTTTTGGCATTGGAGTGTTGCCTTCAGTAAGGACGGTATTTTTCATATAGCGACATTTTTAAAATGAGATGCTAGATATCGGGAACGCCTCTTACGTTTGTGGGTGTAAATACAAATTTCGGTACTTTGAACAGATTGGACCAGAAAGGCTGCAAGATGAAGATGAAAGTTGGTACGTGGTTTGATTTGGGTGGGATGACGTATTCCAATTTGATGTATGAGTTGTATTATGATAGTTTTAACTAATATTGCCTTTTGAATGTTTGACGCTTTTATCGATATCTGGGAGTCTTCCTTACAATGGAAAGAGAATAACTTGATCTTCACACTGGAGATCTTGTATGATTGTCTCTTTGAAGTGAAACTTCTTTTGGGACGTTCTGAATTTGATTTGATCAAACGAAAAAGTGTAGCGAAAAAGACATCAAACAAAATATCGGTTATCGTCTGATCACTGAAACCAATCAGTGTCGGTCGCGGTTAGTACTTAGATATGGGAACGCTTGGGAACACCGCGTGTTGTTGGTTATTGTTAAAGAATGAGATGAGTTCAACTTTCATAAAACTGATTTTGTAGGCGAGGTAACTGAGTTTCGGGGTAAGAAATATTTGAAATTCTTTAACCGAGTTTGTGCGGTAGAATAAGGTTGAAATTCAATAAAAACACATTCATCACCAATTTAGTCAATTAACTATAAAGGTAATAAATAGAGAGAGAGTGATAGAGAGAAATTAAGCAGATAAATTTTGCAAATCTGGATTTTTCGGCAGATTTAGTCCTCCTTGCATTAACACTAATACAAATGATAGCTGTTAGTTTGACTAGAGTGATTTTCGTTTTGATCTATTATTATTTTGCTTGTATACTAATAGTTTTAATAGAGAAAGGCCCCCAAAAAGTGGGCGTGAGTTAAAATGATATATAAACGAAGTGTTTATATTATCTTAGCAAATGATTTTGCATCGAAAGTTTTTTCGAATAAAATTTTACCGAAAAACAATGTTTACGAAAAACGCCCATAAAAAAAGAAGAGTTTTCTAGCTTTCAAAAAGGAACTTGTTAACTACTACTCGGCACATTGATGTTAAGATGGCAACTCTGCCGTGGTCTCAGTTTAAGAACTTTATGAAATTATTTGTAGCATTTTCTCTACAAATCAATACAATTTCGAACTACCAAGAATCTATTTGAAATTCGCTTCTCCATTCATATTAGGGTTTTAAGATCAATCAGAAAGTTAAAAGGGTACTAACGGACAATGGTCTGACTTAATACATTCGCCTATGCATATTGTAATGCCAAATATTGACCTAATTGCGATATCGCCTTTTCATCACTACCCACTAAATTAGCGTAATCTTTCTGGACTCCATTAAGAAAAAATTAAATCTTTTAGATGAAACTACGAATTATTTTAAATTAAGGGCATCCAAAAAGGCTTATAATTTAGCAATAAAACTGTAACTCAATAGCTAGACATAGGTTATGAAAAAAATACGAATGTTACGTATACGCCCCAAGGTAAGCTTTTTCTTAAGTGCAGTGCACATGCACACAAAGCGAACGCACCTTGTTCTTGGGCTGGCACCAGCGACAAACGATTAATTGTAAATCAGTGTTTTACATATTAAACGATTTATCTCAGCTGCTAAACAATGCAATCATGTCGGCTGTAAAATGTCGACTTTCAACTTGTGATGTTACAAGGCAAAACTTGATCTTATTTCGGGAAAGCTAATTTCAATGAAATGCTGACCTCATGGCGCGGCATTTTTATTTGTTTCCAAATTGTTTTTGCGTTATAAATGCACACATGACTATGCATAGCACTGATCCTTCCATTAACCAACAATACATTCATTATGTACAAATGAAATTGAACCTTGTATTGACGCAATTCATTTTCAGCGTGACAGCGCAATTTAATGATCCGTTTAGCGGGGAATGCGCACAGTTTCCCTAAAAATAAATCTGGCATTTAGACTGGCAAGCAGTTTGATGTATTAATTTAAAGTCTGTCATAGTTTTTGTTCGTGAAAAAAAAGATCTGTCAATCATAACCTATAATTGCGTTTGCCAAAAAAATAATTGTCGAACGTACGTTTCATAAGTGTTTAGGCCACAAGACTAGGTGACAGAATGGCTAAAAGAAACTTCCTGTTGATTTATTTAGGGATTAGAAATAAATTCTCCTACATTCTGGCAACGGAATTTCTTCAAGTCATGTGTAATTAGTTTGACATTTTGACAAAATTAGCACATTTCCAAGAACAACGTTGTGATTTAGATCATAGTCGGTTTTTTTTTAGAGTTTTTCAAAATGTTTTTTCAATTATCGAACACAATCGAACTGTACAATCGACTGTTTTTTGTTTTTATTAAAAGGTTTAGCATTTAAGAGGTTTCTGATTTGCAATATTTACACATAAGAATAAAGTCTCTATCTGCGCAAAAAATGAAGTTATAAAGACTTTTAATACTAGTAATATATTAAAAATATGATTTGTAAATCACAAATTGTCAAATTGGCTTTCATTTATTCAGTTTATTTTGCCAAATCACCATGGACGGAAATAGCGTTCAACAAAACCTGCAAATGACAAAATCAGTAAAGCTTTTCTCTATTGTCGGCAAATATAGCCGACAGCACGTCTAGTAACGGACTTAGTTTAATTGACTTCGCTACGGAACGAAATGCCATTATAACCATTACACCATACCACCAGTATATAATGTTGAAGAACAATGGCAACGATGCCAACAAGCCATTAGATCAGCCGCAACTGATGTGGTAGGTCTCTCGCAGCCATCAGCAAGAAACCCCTGGTTTTATGAGGAATGCCGACAGAGGCTCGCAGCCAAGAACGAGGCCTAGAAGGCTAAGCTGCAGATGAAAACGAGAGCTGCCATTGAGCTCTATAGGCAGAGAAGAAGGGAAGAACACCGGCTTTTCAGAAAGAAGAAAAAAGAGCAAGAAAAGCGCCGTTATCGAGGATAAAGAGAGGTGCCACCCCAGGAACGATTTTTGCAAGTTTTACCAAAGTGTAAAACGTCAAAGCCAAGGATACAAGGCTCGAGCAGAATCCTTCCCAGATGAACAAGGGAATATCGTAGTTGAGACACAGTCGATGCTTAGGTTATGGAAGACCCACTTCTGCAGACTGTTAAACGGCGATGGCGAACAACATTCCTCTGCCAGGCAGAACGAACCATTCAATATTAGCAACGACAGCGAAAACTGCCAACCACAGAACCTAAGTAAAGTGAGGATAGCAATATCTAAACTCCTTAATAAGGCCGTCGGAAATGACGACCTTCCCACTGAGCTTTATAAAGCTGGCGGAGACCTCAACCAACTTGGAGTGCGCAACTGGAGGCAGTTAGCTAAGGACCGGGCTAATTGGAGAGGCATGTTGGCTGAGGCCCATGTTTTTCCCGGACTGTAGCGCCACTAACGAATAAATGTTAACAACGATTTACAGAAACATTCGATATCGAAAAAGGATTTGAACCCAGGTGATGCATTCAATTGCGACTTATCTGACATCGTTTTTGAGAGGATTTTGCAAAACTCCCGAGTCAACACCAGGGGAAAATTCTTTCATAAATCTGTACACCTGATAGCATACACTGACGATATTGCCGTTATTAGTCGGACACAATGCGTAAAAATGAGTTTATCAGTAACTGCTGCCAACATATTTAAAATATTAAAGGATTTAGTCTCCCGGCTCGGTTATCAATTTTGGTAATGACAACTCATAAGAAATCAAACGAAGGATTGCTCTAGACAAGCGCTGTTTCTTTGGGCAAAGAAGGTAATTAAATAAAGCCCTACTATGGACTACTATGGAGATACTACTATGGAGATACTATATAAGACCCTGATTATCCAAGTTCTACTTAACGGCCTTGTACGCTTTGTGCTTAGGACTTCGACTATAGCTACATAGACCTAGTAAAAAATCTTAAGACATCTTGAGCAAGTGGGCAACAATGCTTTCTTCCTTAGAGGATTCTATTAAGGTGGAAGGCACAGAAGAGAAAGACGTCGTGGAAGAAGAAACTGACCACAACTTAGTTTATCAACTGAATACAGCTTTCTAAAGAGTGAACTAGTTGGAGAGGCCGAGCTAATTAGTTGAGATCCATATCGGATTATAGCACCACTTAAGCAAGTAAGTAAGTAATTCTGCGCTATGGCTGCAAAATTCAGTGAAATATCAGCTTCTCCTTGGATCGATACTCCAGGCTACACTGTTAAATCAACCAATAAAGACTATGGATTGAATACGGTAAAGGAGGCTAAATTTCGTTTTAGGCTTTAGTCTTACTGATACGATAAAATCGAAACGATGGATATTAAAAGTACCGATGTTTTTGTGGTAAAAATTTCAAGTATCCCGGTTTATATTAATACCCCACATTTCGATAATTCTCCCAGATCGCATGAACTTAAATTCATCCCATATGGCATTTGTTTACTATTTGGAACGACAAATTTATTCCGACATCTGTCAGCGCAACTATAGTTTATTTTCGTATTTAGAACGTTGACGTTTTGGCGAACCATTCCCGAGCTCACCCAAAACCTTTAAAATAATTAAAAGACCAAGCGTCATGAAAAATGGGAAAATATTTTTTTTTCAAATCTTGCTCTAAATGGAGGACTTATTCATAGTGCCTCATAAAAACAATAAACAAACACACTCACCTTGGCATTGCGTCAATGAAATATCTTATTAAAAAAAATATTAATGAAAGCAAAAATTATTAATAGAAGGAGTAGAATATTTAAAAAAAATAAATAAATAAACCACCCGGTGGGAGGTGTGCAGAAGCACCCCACTTAGTTGAATTGATTTTCTTTTATGGGCAGCGATTGTTTTATTTTATAGCCTCGATTGATATAAAAATCGTTTTTTGCAATTTTCATATTTTCGCACATGCTTAACAAGACCGATCTCAAGGTGGGGATGATTATTTTTACCGCACAATTTCTGGCGATGTAGCCACAAACATTTGTGTGTTGATTTTTTCGCATTTGTGAATCAGACAGTTTGGAATTTTCAGATGGAATGTTTAATGAACTTTTGAGCTTGGTCGATCGTCACGGGTGGCGTATCTATAGGTGTAGGTGGGGGAAGAATTATTAAAAATAGCATTTATTGAAAACATACACACCCATCAAATGAGTGGTATGTTGATGTTTTTATTTAACATTGGAGGAAATAATAGTGCCTCTCTCCCGCTCTGACGCAATTGATCTGTCAACAGCAGTTTATTATTCCGGTCTCTGCATCTAGATAAAAGTTTGTGACCTGAAAATTTGAAATAGATAAATGACATGTGTCAGACGCATGTTCAACTAACGACCTTAAATAAACTCAACTATGTGTATTTGGGACTACGAAGAGAAATGTCACTCAATTTGGTTGTTGTTTGTTAAGGGCGCCGGCCTAAAAGATTGTAACCAGTATTTGGGGCTGGAAGTAGTCTCGGTAGATATTCAAAAAAAAAAAAAAACGCACTTCGTTTGCGTTGTATTGAATATGGTGCAGACTTAATTATCTCGATTGATAAGAGGGATTTAAGTTAGTTCATGACGATACTATGTAACAAAGAATATGGCTCACTGTCAGATTATAAAATAATTGCTTTGCTTTACCTACTAATTGGGTAATGTTCTCATTAGAACTCAAATGTGTTATTTGTATATTTGCTAAACAAAAGTCACTTTTATGAGCAGTTTGCGGTTTCAAATATTGCAATTCCCCAGGATCAGATAGTATTTTTCCTGCCGACTTCAAAGGGCTTTCCAGTATATAAAAAACATCCTGGTCTGCATCTGAAAAATTTGTCTCGTTCTCGATACTAAATCCAGTGCATGTATTGAGGTAAAAGTTATTTTCCTATCAAAGGCAGGAAAGGTCCAACACTAGGGTGTAATCACTGCATGCCTATCAAAAGGGAAAATGGCTTCAAATAACAAAAATCTATCAAGGATTTCACTATATTGTTAGGGGTCTGAATATACCCGAGGTAAGGCATGTCTGTCGTAGAAGGCGACTAAAATCCACTCCCCGTATACCGAATGTAAAGCGTATACAAACAACAACAATGCAATGAGTACAACATACATATTTAACACCTGGGCAGGTGGCAATTCAGTTTCACCTGAAAATCCACCCTCTTCAGAGGTCGGCTGTACGGATTCTGGGGAGAGCGAATTATTGCAAATGTGTAACCCTTTCGGGAATAGTTCAAGGGTAACGAGGTCACCTACTTCTGGATCTCAAAAAAATATATGTGTCTCAAGGAGCGTTGTCGAGCTCCAGAAGTGTCGGCCCACGAAAAACGAGACTCAATGAAAAATAAGAGCCGAAAGGAAGAAAACGACGTTATTCGAACAAGGCTTAACAATGTCGAACTGCTTCAATTTAAAGGAAGAAAATATGACTCTGAAGAGTTCATTTAAAATACCTAATGATCCAAAACCAAGTTCAAACGGCCCCGTGAATTCGGAATACCACACGGATGAAGAAGAACTCAGTCGCGAAACTGACTGGATCTTAAAGAAAATAACCAGTAAAAAAGGGGAAACCTGTATCCTCTCCTGAAATAATAAACCGCGATAAAGAGATTATTAATAAAGCGAAACAGCTAAAACTACGTCCCCCACCGCCAATTAATGTGATTGGTATTGACGACTTCTCTAAGAAAAACTCGCACCAAACTCGCGCCCCGCAAGATAAAACACATCTCAATCGGTTGAGTAATTTGCTATCAAATTCGATTAAAAATTTTAAAAACCATGCATTAGAAACTTATCTGCAAAGCCTAACCGCTGGAAAGGAATCGAATTATTCGCTCTGGAAAGCAATTAGAGTTATAAAACGGCCAAAAATCGCTGTGCCGCCAATTAGGGTAACTCAAGACGTCTGGGCAAAAAGCGATAAGGAAAAAGCTGACGTTTTTGCCTCACATCTTGAGGAAACATTTAAGCCATTTGATGGTCCAGCGCAAAATGAAAACATTAATATATTCGAGAGTACAACCGATAATAATATAGTAAGATATGCAAGTATTGCCGAGCTTAAACGGTTTGGCCTAGAGGCCTTCAATACAAATTAAGACATAAGTTCTGCCTGAAAAATTATATAAAATCCTCGCGTCGTATTTTGAGCATAGACTCTTCCGTGTGAAACTTGGAAACGAATATACAGAGTTCAAAGAAATAATGGCAGGAGTACCCCAAGGAAGTGTCCTTGGACCACTCTTGTACCTAGTATTTACACGTGATATCCCACAGACGAACGATACAATAGTTGCAACGTTTGCTGACAATACTGCTATAATAACAGTTGGCACAACAATAGAGGAAACAAACATCAAATTACAAAACGCTCTTAACGAGATGAATGAATGGACTAAATACTGGCGGATTGCACTTAACGAGAACAAATCGATTCATGTAGATTTTTCGTATAAACGGATAAACAATTTGCCTGTATTTCTAAATACGGTTCCAGTCCCGTTTGCAAATGAAGCGAAATATCTCGGAATGACACTCGATGCAAAATTAAAATGAAAGTCGCATGTAAAAAAGAAATACGAAGAACTTAAAAATAAATACAGAGAACTGTACTGGTTGCACGGAAAATATTCGAAGCTTAACCTCGATAGCAAGCTGCTATTATACAAGCAAGTGCTAAAAACGATTTGGACATATGGTATACAATTATGGGGTTGTACCAGTGAAACGTATTTAAACATTTTACAAACTTTTGAAAACAAAATGTTAAAATGGAACTCTCAAAGGAAAGTTACCTGCCAAGCATATAATCTACTCGTGATATAAACAAATTGCTAGATAAGTCGAATACTTAGTTGCAATAGAAATACAAAATGGGTGGTGGTTTTTGTGAGTAAAAATCTCAAACTACTTTGGGCACGTGCTCATCGTGTCTATGAAGATTTCCACCAGCCCACGGAAAAAAAAACTATGTTGGTTTTCCTCAACTTTGGGGGAACCACCTTCAATAATGTAGAAACCCTTCCAATAATAAATGTTCTAAGGAAGTTATGCATCTGTAACCTCATACACCCCGTTTTGAAGAGCATAGTTACATAGAGGCACACCTTACAGACGATTTCGTTGTATATGTTCAGTCAAACACTATATATCACCAATATCGTCCAAAGCAAAGAGATCAATGTGGGACTTCCAAAAATCTAGCACCACAAACCAATCTTCTAAATAAACCGATATTTTACTTTCCAAAACGGACTATAATAAAAATTTCTCATTCCAGATAGAATGGAAATAGCTAGACTGAGAAAACTAAATCAAACAAAAGAAGTTAGCTCTCGGATATGCTGCAACACTATTTGCCGTTCGAAATCCGCAAATTAGCGTTGTTCACAATAAATCAAAGATGATCATAGTTCGACTACTGCAATACATCCCGACTCGCATATCAATTCAAATTAAGGCGGATTAGTTACTTCTTAATTTAATGGCACTGCATTTCGGAGTGAGTATGGGTCTCAATCAACATCAATTCGCCCGATCCCTTGACGAGATCTTTCGCCAATCTGCGAAGAGGATGACTCTGGTAGTCGGAGTATTCGTATGTACTCGCTCTACATGTCCTTGCCTTCTTAAATGTCAATTGCAGAGTTTTATGTCGGTCTATGTGCCTGTACGGCTCATAAAGACTAAGAATTTCTTCATCCGTTTTTGATATGATCCATGCTTCGGCGCCGTAGAGCAGGACTGGGATGATACAGGATTTCTCTGGTAGTTCGAGTGAGAATTTTAGTTACACTGGCAAGATTAATTCATCATTTCCAAGGAGATGACGTTAGACTTATAATAGCAGAGCTAAGGTAGACAAAGCCCCTTACTACCACAAAGTTGTAGCTATTAATGGTGATACATCGATATTATGGGTCATTTCGTGTTGTTGTTCAATTTTCGAAAACTAGTAGGTAACGCCGTAACAGTGTCAAAACAGCTTCGCCGACGTCATTACGTTCCTATTCATACATTCCACATGTGTATTCCACATGTCCCACAGAATATCTGACGTATTATCTATCAAAACAAATAAATGGGTGCATGAAACTTTATTACCGGAATGCATTACATTTGTTTTTTTTAAATGTCTGCTAAGAAGTGTTTGGTTTGACGTTTATTTCAATATTAAGGTAAGATTTTGCGTTCTTTACCTTACCTGTAATCTGAGTTCCGGAACGCGGCCAATGTTCAAGAAGTCAAATGACACCATGTCATCTTGGATCAGCATACATTTTTCTCCACGGACAGTCGAGTTTACGTACTCGTTTATTGAAATTTTCTAAGACCGTCTCCTACAAATATAGGTCAATTGCATTAATACACCGCACAATTTCCTTTTTCAAGGCGTTGGTGATCGTGGGTTTGTTTGCATAAATCTTTGATTTCAAAAAACCCCAAAGAAGAAAGTCAAAGGAGTTAAATCGCAAGATCTGGACGGCCAATTCTGATCGCAAAAACGGCCGATTACACGATAAGGAAATGGTTCATGCAGTAATTGAATTATTGTTCCTCTGGCGGTATGGAACGTTGTACATTTTGTTGAAACCACATGTTGGTCTCATCCACATCTTGTAATTTAGGCATTAAAAACCGGCTTATCATGTCACGATAACGAACACCATTAATTGCTACTGCCTAACTAGCATTTTTGAAGAACAATGGCCCATTGTTTTTAAAATATTCAAAAATGAAAATGCATTGTTCTTTCGTATAGTGCACCATTTTTACTAGCCTCGAACTGTCAGCTGTCACATTGCTATTTTTTTGTCCGTTGGCAACACAGTACTAAATTATGGAACACCCGATAGTATAAAATCCTGCTAAATGCTACAATCTCCCGGTCCTGAATCTATAATGGATTCTAGAATCTTTGGAGGTGCGAGTGCATAGAGAATCACTCTTAGAACAGGCAGAAATAATAATGAAAAAGTGATGAATAAACACCTTTACATTTTTTATGCACCAAATTTCTTCATTATGCTCAAAATGTAAGTCATAAACAGAGATGATTAGATCAAAACACGCTTTTAGTTCCTTAAGATACAACTTATCCATCAATACTAATATATACGTTTTAAAAGTACGAAAATGAAAACAAGATCTGTTTCTTATCCGAGTACGCAAAATTTTAAAATATTTTAGCTAACACAATTTTAATAAGTTCAAGAATGAAGTGGGTACTTTTACACCATTGAGACAGATGTCTGTTTGCCATTTTCAAATTTCTAGAACACGTTTATTTTCTGCGAGTGATTTAGATCTACACACTCGTTGCCCTAGTTTCTGGTTTCCAGTCTGTTGAAAAAGTCTTAACGCATTAAATTGGATACAAATGCGCTAGAATGCGAACATGATTTAGTGTCGCAGACGCGCATTACTTTTGTGTTCTCTTTGAGAGCGGATCCATAACTACAATTGTGCATTGATAAAGTTGCAAATCAAGAATTTGAAATTAAGTTGCATTATAGAAACTAGTATTTGTCTGTCATGTTCATGGGAATATGTAAGTGAACTTGATATCGAAATTTAAATCATTTACTTATATAAATCAGATTCGATGTATATAATATGTATCTGCAACGAAATTTCCGAAACTACCTAACGAATTTTTTTCCATACCACATATTATGTTGATTTTAATTTTTTTCACATTTTCGGCTATTTTCGGTGGTTTATCTCAATTTTTCTTAACTCTAACTCTTACCAAATTTAATTTACATATCTATGTAGAACTTTGGTTAAAAAATCCATTGGTATATATATTTTCTGTAAGTTATTTTAGAGAAGAGAACTTATAACATAAAACATATATTATTTGAATTGTATTGCGAGTACCATCAGTTGGCCAACGGTCGAATGCGCAGAGAGAGGATTTAAGAGAAATTTAAGATATTGTAAAATAAATTTTAAGATACCAGTGCAGTAGAATGGCCAACTGATTTGGTATGGACTATATATTATCATTGTGTGTATGTTTGCCTTTTATTCAAATCCGTTTAACCCTAATTGTAATGAAATTTTGCCCATTTAGACGATCAGTTCAGTTTCAGTTGAGCTGTGTAAATATAAAAGATGAAGCGTTTAACTGAAACATAATCTGAGACTGAAACTTTTGGAATTCCCATCAGTTTTTAGCTCGACTGAAAGCTCAACTGAAACTGAACTGATCTAAATGGGGCTTAACAGTTCAATACATGAGAAAAATCGCTGTCTACATTAAAAACGAGTGATGGGTGCACGACTGGGTCGTACGCAACTTTTTCTTTCACATCGAGTTGGGCGTAGATCAAAAACCAAGCATGAGAGAATTTGACGATCTTCATAATTTCGCCAATAACCCACATAATAATGGATGGTTGGGTGTTGTAGAACGGGTAGACTTGGCAATGCCAAGTTAAAGCCAATCTGTTAATCATCCAACCGGATTTTACTTGCTAAACGATAAGTGCGAGTGGAAATACGATGCGATGGGCCGGGCAAAAAAGAGGATGAAAAACTATGACATCTACTATGGACCGTGTTATAGTGAGCAGAAACAGCGACTATTCGGATGCGGATTTGTTATAAGGATTGCTTTTACCAGCTCCTTGACAAAACCTATGAGCGACTACCATTGATCTCTATAGGCAGAGAAAAAGGGAAGAACACATGCTTTTCAGAAAGAAGAAAAAAGAGCAAGTAAAACGCGCTATCGAGGATATAGAAAGGAACGATGTTCGCAAGTTTTACCAACATGTAAAACGTCAAAGCCAAGGATACAAGGCTCGAACAGCATCCTGTCGAGATGAACACGGAAATATCGTAATTGAGACAAAGTCGATTCTGAGGATATGGAAGAACCATTTCTGCAGACTGTTAAACGGCGATGACGAACAACATTCCCCTGTCAGGCAGAACGAACCATTTAATATTGGCAACGGCAGCGAAAACTGCCAACCACCCGACCTAAGTGAAGTGAGGATAGCAATATCTAAACTCAAGCCTAATAAGGCCGCCGGAAATGACGGCCTTCCCGCTGAGCTTTATAAAGCTGTCTCGGTGCAACTACTAGCATACGTCCAAGATATTGACATCATTGGTAGGACTCAACGTAATGTCATAGCCACGTTTGCTAGTAAAGTGAAGGAAGCGCCAAAAATGGGTTTAGCAGCAAATAAGGGTTAAACTAAGTATATGCTGTCAACACGAAAAGACACACAACATCGACGAATTGGACAGAACGTCACCATTAACAGATATAACTTTGAGGTAGTACTGGACTTTGTCTACCTCGGCTCGCTATTAACTCTAACAACAACATATCGTTAGAAATCAAACGAAGAATTACTCTTGCCAATCGCTGTTTCTTCGGGCTAAGAAGGCAATTTAGTAGTAAAGCCCTCAGTTGAACTACTAAGGAGATCCTATATAAGACCCTGAACATCCCAGTCCTGCTCTACGGCACTGAATTATGTACCGTATCAAAAGCGGATGAAGAAATCCTTTGGTCGATTCGAGAGAAAAATTCTTCGAAAAATCTTCGGTCCCGTTTGCATTGACGGGCTATGGAGACGAAGATTCAACCACGAACTATACGAGCTGTACAGCGACATACCCCTTGTCAAAAAACTCCGCATTGGAGTTTAAGATGGCTAGGACATCTAGAACGAATGGACACCAATACTCCGGCTCACAGAGTCTTCGATTCCCAGCCAGACGTCGGACGCAGTAGAGGAAGACCTCGCCTTAAATGGCGCGCACAAGTAGAAACTGACCTCAACCTACTTGGAGTGTGCAACTGGAGGCAGTTAGCTAAGGACGGGGCTAATTGGAGAGGCATGTTGGTTAAGGCCCAGGTTCATCCCGGACTGGAGCGCCACTTAAGTAAGGAAGTAAGTTGTTAGAGAATCCGACAAGTATTTCATGGATATAAATCTGTCGTGAATCTGCAACAAACGAACACAATATTAAGGCTCAATTATTAATGTATATATAGATTTTGGGTGGAAATAAATTTATTATCATATCGTTATTTCAAGCACTACTGTCACTGGTTTACCAGTTGTTTATTTGAACTTCAAAGGTGGCAATTTTGACGTTTGACAAAACCATAAAGGTAAAATGAGCTTCCCAGCTTGGGGTGATTTTGCTCAAAAAATCATTTGTCGGAGTAGTATCATTTGTCAAGAATAGCTTATCTCAACTTAGCCGTTCGTTGTCGCAATAAAACACGCACACATGAATGGTTGTGAGAAAGCTAGGCCCTGGGTATTGGGTACTAACGAGCCTGTTGCGCCAAGAGTGTGTATTTTTTTGTATATGTTGACGTTCAATTATCTAATTTGCTGTGCATGGCTTCAGTTCTTGTGTTCATTGAATTTTGTATGCATGGGGATGGAGATTTTGATGGAATATACTCTGTAGAGGGCTTATTGAGATTTGCAGTTCTTGTCTACGGTGCTAATTTTTGTTGTTGGACTCTTACGAACACACTCACGTACTACTTTGAAATTACAATTTGAACGGCCATTGTGTTGAGCATCACTAACTGGTCCAGTCTCTATGAATTTTATAATTAATTTCTTTACTTACTTAAGTCAATATTCAGTTCATATTTTGCATGCAATTTTCTGACTATGGTAACCATAGATTTAACAAATATTGCTTAAGAATAAAAACGGGGTGTAATGTTACATTTCTACTAACCCTAAACTGTCAGTTTTCAAACTGTTTTTTTCGGTTGTTTACATATGTTTACATACATGTGTCGGGAAATTAAAATCTAGCATAGATTTCGGGACATCCATTACAAATATAGAAATGATAAAATTTTTATATAAGAAATATCCGGGTTGGGTACGTTTTACCGAAAAACAGATTCCCGGACAACGTTTTCCCGAAACACGTTTTCCCGAAATTTCCTTCCTTTTCCATACGAAGTGATGGCAACATTGACTACATAAAAATCGTATGGATTGGTTGCTTCAATTGATGAGAATCATAGAGAGCGCATTTAGTATTAAACACAAGAGACGGCAGCACAGATGATTTATTAACCAAATGGAATTGCTTTCCAATTGATGAGAATCACGGAGGACGAACTTTTTTTACTATTTTTACGTTCTGTTGTAAGCAAGATGTTTTTTGTTAAATAAATTAATAATAATAATTCTTTTAAGTAATTAAATTCTATTTTGAAGAGGTATGTTTTGTCTTCAATTTCAATTACTTACATATGCAATAGACAATCAAAATAATTGTCTATATATCTATTAATATTTTTGATTCGCAGATATTTTATAAAAAAACCAAATTAACGAAGTAGACAAGCGATTTTGCTTCAATCCGACCATTTCAGGACGACCAACAATTCATAAAGAGATGTATTATGATTTAGAGAGATTTACTTTTTTTGTTAACGGTATTCTGGGTGGCCCGCTTCGCGGGAACAAAGGATTTTAACTCTATTTCCTGGGACAATCCACATAAATATCAAATTACTTACATTTGTAAGTGCATTTAATCGATGAGAATCTCAGTGATTCTACAATAAAATTCTCCGTCGGAGAATAGTATATTATTTTTATTATTATTATTATTATTTATTAAATTAATATTCAAACAAAAATATTATAGAAATCAATTTCACAAAAACTTTATTATTTGTTAAAATAAAATATTATAATTCTTGTTTGATAAAAATATTAAAAAAATATATGTAAAAATCGATATTTCAAAACTCAAGCATTCATACTTTTCAAAATTATTAATACGAAACAATAGTTTTTGAGAGGCAAACTTGTGCCCCGAAATTTATTTTGTCTTTGAAAATTCGGGCAAAAAGCTCTCGAAATATTCTTTAAGTCGTTGTTTATTTTTTTTGTAGATATGCTAAAAATGTTACAACCAACGCGTTTTATAAAAGAAATTTAAAAGGATAGATTAGTTTCATTCACAAATTCATGCGCAAAATAAAGTCACCATAATTATTTTATAGAATAACATACTAAACACTTAATGATTCGAGTAAATAAAATCTACAGAAATGTAAATACTTCTTTTCTTAATATTAAATATTTATTTGCGTCCATAATTTTTATACTTTGATAGGTATCATAAAACTTAAAATAACCAAAATCTCTTACGTATTTTAAGTGCGTCACGCAACTCTTTTAGAATTTGCTAAGAACAATATTTTCCAGGAATTAAATCTGCTGATGTACGAAACTTTTGAGGACCAAACAAATTTTTCGTTGAAAATACGAGTACACTCTTATGAATGGCACAAACTTTGTATGCAAATATGAATATAAACCACTCAACACGTGTCCTCTTTGACGATCATTAAATTTAATTTTCATTTTCACCCAGGCGATGCAAAACGATATCAAAAAGTATTTAGACGAAAACGTGCGCATTCTCGGGCATGGGGCTTTAATTTGCGGTCAAAACATATAGCATACACCACATGCCTCATTCTAATCGCTTACCAAAATCCAACAATATTTTTGACCAATTGCCAAGCAAAAACGGATACAAATTACCAATTCATTTTATTTCTGTTTTTTTTTTGTTTGCAAGTTATTTAATTTGGTTAGCAGCTAATTTTTGCAGACATGGATTCTTATGTTCGCAAAGTAGATGAAGAGATCTATTGTTTATGAAATCAATAAAAAAAAAACTTGAAAATAAAACTTTTCACTTATGTTTTTCGTTTATTAATAGAAATACAAATGTGTGTGATTTTTTTTAATTTTGATTACAAATGTTTTAGAAAAAAAGTTTACGATAGGGGGGTATTTTTATGAAATTTTAGGTTGTATACAAATTTGCAATTTGCGGTCTGTTACATCTCAATGTTATGTCACCAATTAGTCTCTGGGAAGGCGGATGCGCTTCTTTTTCTCACCTTCAGCGCTCTTAATGCGCTTCCGCATGTGTTTGGGTAGAACGCGAAATACTTCAGAGTCAATTTGTACTGGCATTGAATTTTGACGCATTGCAAACCATTTGACTTTATCCAATTTGATCGCCATAGCTGCAAGTTGAAAATATTTTTTTTTACAAATAATATACAAAAAAATTAATGCAGATATATATGTTATGAATGTTTAATACAGATCAGGCCATGTGTCGATTGGGGTGGGTGATAATTTGCCAATGACTAAGGTTACACTGGTGACGTTATATTGACTGGCAATAACACCATTTCCCACAGCATTAAAAAAAAACAGTGGTAACATGAGTAACAATAAGCAATGGTACTCGGATCTAAAGGAGGAAAAATTATGGTTTTTCATCAATCAACTAATTGCCATTTTAGTCAATGAAAATCTAATTTTTGACAATTGAATCCAATAAACTTATTATGCTTTAGTGAGAGTCCTTAAATCCACATGATAAAAGTGCGTTTTAATCGCTGAAACATTTTAATATTAGACTCTGAAAAAACCGGTGTTTCAAACAATTCAAATCTATTGCCCCTTCGCGAAAGAGAGACATTCTAAACGGATTATAGGAAACGACATGTTGGGAGCAAACTAAGAATAAGGCAAACCAGAAAAGCATGTTATTTTGGATTCGGGGCTCACTTCACTACCTGTGTAATAAATATGACTGCATTCGCCATGTTAGCTTTAATGTAAAGCTGTTTGAGCTTAATAATAGCAAATGTGGGAAAAGATGGTTGGGTGATGTAGAACGAAGTAGACTCTGATTGGCTTTAACTTGGCAATGCCCAGTGGTTGCAACTCTGACTACACATCAAATTCAAATGTGCTTATTTTTTACCTCCAAGTGGTAATTATCGGATACTGGTCTCATCCAACCAGATTTGACCTGCTAAACGATGAGTGCGAGTGTTGACGTAAAACTACAACACCCTGGTCAGAATGGCGCGGAATGAATACCCGGTCTGCCGTCCCAGGCGAACTTAGATGAGTTGCTTCGACATATTCGGGCTCTCCAGGAATTTCAAGGGTAAGAGATGGTATCGGATAAGCAGAAAGGTCAACGGCAGCGCTCAATCCCGTAGTGGATATTGATGGCCCCGTATCCTAGGGGTATCTAATAAATTGGAACTAGACCTACCCATGAAAAAAAACATTGTTACGAAGCTACGAAGCAACCAATAGCCTCGGAAAGGACTGTTATTATTGTTGACGACCCTGCTAAACGAAAAAATGACAACGACGTTCGTAACTGCACCTGGAATGTGAGAACATTAAACAGGAGATGTGCAAGCGAACAACTAGCGGTAGCCCAAAGCCAAGGATACAAGGCTCGAACAGAATCCTGTCGAGATGAACAAGGAAACATCGTAGTTAAGATACAGTCGATGCTGAAGATATGGAAGAACCACATTCCGCTGTCAGGCAGAACGAACTAGTTGGCAGTTTTCGCTGTCGTTGCTGTCACTTAGGTTGCCCGACCTAATTGAAGTGAGGATAGCAATACCTAATCTCAAGCTTAATAAGGCCGCCGGAAATGACGGCTTTAAAAAGCTGGCGGAGATGACTTGTTAAGTAACATCCAGAACCTCAGCATCGTTTTCCCGATCCACAAAAAAGGAGACCCTCTGAAATGCGCCAACTACATAGGCATAAGTCTCCTCAACATCGCCTACAAGATCCTATCTGCCATAATATATGAACGCCTGAAACCATTTAATAACACCATGATCGGTCCTTATCAGTGTGGTTTTAGGCCAGGAAAGTCCACAGCCGAGCAAATTTTCACACTTCAGCAGATCCTGAAAAAAACACAAAAAGTCTAAATCGAGCATTTATAGACACGAACTATACAGAGCCACCTCTGTATAGTTCACCGACACATTCAATACAAAAAAAGGATTTAGGCAAGGCGATGCGCTGTCATGTGACTTCTTCAATTTGATTCTTGAGAGGATTGTGCAAACAATATTGACGTCATTGGTAGGACTCAACGTTATGACATCACTTTGTCGCCATGTTTGCTAGTATAGAGTAGGAAACGGCAAAAATAATATTTTATGAATAAGAATTTGTACGAGCCTGAATAAAGGCTGCATATATACTTATGCACTGCATAACTATAAAACTGTTGAGATGTCTTTTTGTGAATTCTAATGAATAAGGGGGAACATCTTTTATTTGATCAACACGACTCTGATTATTGTTAATTATCGGAAGGTCAAATTTTTCCATTTTTAAATGAAACGTTTATTTTCTGGTAGGAACATTTCCGTGTGACAAAATACCATCAGTTTTAAATCGCTTATACCAACGAAAATAATTATGCGAAAATAAAGGTTTAACACACAGCGAATATATCATGGAAGTGCGTCTTAGACCCTCGGTATTTATTTTGCGTGACGTTATCGAGAAATCATTACGAATTAGCTATGAATTAGAATTTTGATATGGACTGAGCTGACTAGAAAGGCATGTTTACCGGGACTTAAGTTTACACCAGATTATAGTAATACCTTTAATCCTATACCAACAATTCACTTAAAGAGTTATGAAATAAACTCACATGGCTAGTGAAAACAAATCGATACAAACCCTCAGCGTTGACAAATAAGTTAAGTTCAATTATATTCCAAGCAGTCTTTTGCGGCCAAATTGTAGCGCCACAAAATCAAAATATGTATGGGATGGCTTGCCAAAATGTACGGCCCATTTACGTAATTAGCAAATACAAAGTCAAATGCAAATTTTTCAAGAGATTATTCTGGCAAGCAACTAATTACACACCGAAGGAAACAAAAGCTGTGGCCGGATGTGGTGGCTAACAAATATACCTACCACCTTAAAATGTCATTTTTATACACCACCCCTAATAGCCATTTGTGTCTAATTATTTTCAAACATTTCATTCATCTACCTCCACGTCTTTGTAATATTACCAAATATTTTACGTCACCTAAAAATAATATCGTACTGCGTCCATTTGGCAAGGTTTTTCTGTATTTGATTTTCATTCTGGCAACGCATTCACTAATTCAAATTCTACAACTGAAAACGGTTTTCAAAAATCTCAACCTACCTGCGTCAGAATAATTCCTCTTGTCTGCCGTCGCCGTTTCTGTTGTCGTAGCAACTACCGTTGTTGTTGTTGTTGTTGTTGATTCCACCAAAGTACTCTGATGAATTGACGTATTGGTGGTGGTGACGGTAGATAAGGCTTTAGCCGTGTCCACCTGCTTGGCATTGCCGTTTTCGTCGTCCGGTGTGGAATCGTTTCGCATCGCATCACCACGTTGAAGGGTGAGACGTCTTGCTGCCAAAGTTGCCTCTAAATTTGGCGGCACTTCTTCTGACTCATCATCCGTCTCTTGCTCACCATTGACGTCACTTTCTGATGGTGATTTTATGAGATTTTTATTGCCCTCTCTCCTGCCCTGAATACCAAAAGAAGAGATCTCTCCATGTGGCAAAGTAATTTTCTCTTCCATTACTGTTGTCAAATTGGCGGGTAATTTTAAGTCGCCTGAATCATCGGTGACGTGGATCACCTCGTGCGATGATAAATGGACGATCTCTGTTTCAGTTGAATTCCCCAAGGCTGAGGGTAATGAATTGACACCCACTTGCCGGTGGTATTGTACTTTTGACTTCCGCTTGGCATCTTCTTCCTCCACCAGTTGTTCAAGTGATTCGCTAATCGCGTCATTTCCGAACGATGTCTTTGTCTCCTCGGTCAGAGATGTCTTTGTTCCCATGCTGGCACGACGAAGTCTTCGTCGGGTTAGGAACCCCCTTGCTCCGGCTTGGATTTTTGTGGCCGCCGATACAATAGTGGTGTCAGTGTCTGATGATGGTAGGTGGTCTAGGGCGGTACTTATATTGAAGTCATTGTGTAGACGCACGGTACGGTCGCCTGCATCGTAGTAGTCCGAGTCTGCCTCTGATATTGAGTAGGCCATCATTTTCTTTCGGACATCAGCTGATATGGCATCATCCAAGCAGAAGCTTCCTCCACTTTCTTCGGTGGACTTTTCAGGGTCGATATACTTCACTGTGTCATCAATAGTTACCGACTTGAATAGTGGATTTGTAGGCTTGTACGTGCTTCCATCCACACCTTTGTTGTCCATGTGGTGAATGATTTTGCTATCGTTGAAAATGTCTTCCGACTCGGTTAGCTGAGAGTCACCAAATATTATGGATTCACTTTGAGCACTGCTCTCACGCGTCGTGTCACCTCGCTGAAGTTTTTGAAGAATAATATCATCTTCTACTTCGGTAGAACTTGATTTCTGAAGCTCTCGCATCGACCTTATAGGCTCACAAATAGGTTCGTCAAAGGCTGAAGGCTGATCAATAGAGATTTTGTGTTCTGATGTACGTCTTTGTTGCATGCGGGCTATGGTTGCTTCAGTTTCACGAAGTTTTTCCGTCACTGCTTCGAGACCATCAGGCATTGAGTGAGGTATTTCCATGCCGTCATTGTCTGAAGTGCCATCATAGCCAGGAGTAGTGGTGGTAGAGTCGGCCTTTGTTGTTGTTGACTCTAATTCGGATTCGTCTTGATCGGAAGTGGCTGATAGTGGTGTTGGAGGAATAATCTTTTTCACACATGGTTGCTCAATAACTTCATTAGGGGAATCTTCAGTGGGAAGATCTTGATGATCAGCAAAGGTTTCGTCTTTCTTATTTAGTGATTGGGCATCATCAATTAGTTTTTCGAGTTTTGCTTCGATTTCACGTTTGGTGGGTGCTTCTTGGTCATGAGATACGCTTCTATCCTGTTCTTCCTGTTCTTGTTTGACATTGTCTACAATATCGACAGGATCAATATTTTCCATGATGGGCATCTTAATATCCTCTGAATATTGCTTAGAGTTTTTGCTTTCTGGTTCAGATTTGAGCATCGCGTTTACATCGGCTTCAGTTATAGAGTCACTGTGTTGCAGAAGCTTTCTGGCGATATCAAAATCATCTATCGATTCTGGCATAGTTGATTCTTCTTTTATACCTTCTAGTGAACCCTTTTCGTATGAATCTTCATGGTCCTGTTTGGGGTTGATATTTGTTCGGCCAGCTTTCAATGTGTCAACAGCTTTTTTTTCGACTATATCTTCTACATTTATATCAATAGATTCTGAATTACCTTCTTTACAATTTGAAGCAGCATCGCCTTTGTTAAGGTTGAATTTCTGTTCATTTATTTTTTCATTAATTGGTCGCGTATCTCCGATTGACGTTTGTTCAAAAGACCTTTCTTCTTCACTAACTTCTTTTGCTTGTAAATCATTTAAACTATCACCAACTTTATTTGGCTGATCGATAGGAGTTTTCTTATCTTCTAAAGAATTCTTATTAATTTGAGTATTTTTTGTTTCTTGTGCTTTATCATCAGTTACTGGTTTTGTTTCTTCATTAAACTCAAGACCACGACTTGATTCATCTTCTAAAATAATGCCTTTGTCCATCTCCTTAGTATTTGTCAACTTCTCTTCATCAATAGACTCTGAATTTTCCTGAATCATTTCTTCAGACTTGACTGAAGAAAGTGAACTAGCTTTAGAGGGGTTAATGAAACTTTCATTAACATTCTCTGCATTTTCGTGTTGAAGAATTTCATTCTTATTAAAGGACTCTGCATTCGCTCTCAATTCGAAATCACCTCCTTTTACCTCTGTAGGGTCTTCAAAAACATCAGCATTATCTGAAGCATGCTTGTCTTTAGCAGCCAACCCTTCGGTACTCAAATCATTCTCAATTCGATTTTCTTCGGTTGTATATTTTTCGACATTAGCCCCTTCAGAAATTTCTAAATCACTGGTAATTTCATTCTGTTTAGTTGAACCACTCTTGTCTACTTTGACAGTTTCTGCTGCAGTCTCATTTTCTGTGGCTGCCAATTTGTCATTTTGAATCTCATTCGAAGTTCTTGCATCTTTTTCCGAGATACTTTCATTGACCATTTCTAAATCACAATTATTTTTAACGGATGTCGAAGCTATGGCTCCGATCTCTTTAAATTCTCCATTGTCGTCATGTTTTCGCTTATCTTGTTCGTCATCTAAGTTATTGCTACCAATTTCTTCCAGTTGTTTGACAGAGCCCACTATATTAGTTTCATTTTTTTGCAGACTTTTAACATCTTCCTGACATGTGTCACCTGATTCCAATTTCTCTATAACCTTTAAGGGAGACTCCTCATGCTTGTTCGAATCACTTTCATTGCCAACTTCAAATACTTTAGCATCATCATGAATACTAGTGCCCACACCTGATGTTGTCTGACAAATTATTTGTTGCTCCTGGATTGATTCTCTATCTGAAACGTCATCCTCTGAAGATGGTGGAATAAAAGTGATAGACGGAGGACATTTATCATCCACTTCAACAACACAAATTTCTTTGCTATTCTGATCAACGACCTTAACTGCCACCGCTGACTTTTCACCATCATCTGCACCCTCGCCATCATTATTTGCAACGTTTGCCATCTGACTGTCAATGCTTGTTGAGTTTTCTTGGCTATGAATCTTTTCCAGAGTCGGCGTTTCATTGTCATCAATATTCTTATTACCGCTAGTTTCATTGACCTTTTGCGATTCTTTGTGCTCTACAGCAGAGTCGATGTTTTCCATAAGAACAAACTGTTTTATTTCATCGAAATGTTTATCTGTGGTGTCCACGACATCGGCCTCTGAAAATACATTTTATGGTTAAAATATGGACAAGTACAAAGTAATTGCTTTGTGACATTTTATTTTTAAGTATAAAGATCAAAGAGGGATTTTAGATGCTATGACAATATTGACAGGAAAAAATTATTGTCCATATTAATTATTATTATTTGACAATCGACAATCGAGGGCTTAGTGGCGCGATGGTTAGTGCGATGAACTGTCGCGCGGAAGGTCTGGGTTCGATTCCCAGGCGTAGCAACACCTAAATGATTTTTCACTGGCCCTCCTCTCGTGATGATTTGACAAATCATCCGAGTAGTATTAATTGTCAAGAATAGCTAAGACGTTCGGAGTCGGCATAAGACAGGAGGTCCCGCCATCGTGCAAGAAGTACAAACGCACACATGAATGGTTGGTATGGTATTTTTGTATTTATTTGACAATCGATGATGTGGTCAAATATGTTAAACATTAAATTTAAAAATTAAGGGAATGGACATTTTGTCAGATATTAAAAGAAGGATAAATCGTGCGAACCGCTGAGTCTTTGGGCTATAAAGGCAATGTTTTAATAAAGCTCTTACTTGAATTACTAAGGCGATATATAAGTACCTAATCATCCCGCTCCTACTTTACGGCTTTGCAGCATTTCCCCTATTAAATGCGAAAAAAGAGCACCCTAGTCGTTATTAGTAAATGCCCAGCCATATGCCATTAAACTGTTTGCTACAATATGGAAGACTACAGAAAAGCTTGAAGCTTAGGAGCCTAAAAATGCGGTTAAATTTTTTGACAGCGACGCCTTTAACTTCGTGGGAGTCAAACCGTTTTCGGCGGTCGAGGTTAGGGGTTTTGACCGATTTTTTTCTTTTTTTAGTTCAACTAACGTGCAACAGGAAAATGTATATTCTTATATAGTCTAATACTGGAATAGCCTTCAATGTATGCGCTTCCAATTGTTAGGGCTTGCCGCAGATGGAGTGCTATAAAGAACCTTACGTAAATGAATACGAGTTGGGTACATAAAGGGTCAAAGACATGATAAAACTCTTTTGAGTTTTTAGGGATATACAGGGCATCCCGCTAACTATAATCGATATCTTATGTTTGACAGAAAAAAGAGTCTCTTTTCATAAACTAGGTTGCATCCAAAATGCCATTTGCTCTAATGGCGCTCTGTAACGGATGAACCTTAAGCAGTAACCATGCTTAAGGTTGTTGAAAGTACACCTGAAGCTGATATGGATCTTAAAAAAGATCTTTTTGTAACTTAATGGGAAGATCAATCAGTTCCAAAAACAACAGAACTATAGCAAGCATTGTACGCGACGAATATCCCGTCCTTTCCGAGACGAAATTCTTTCATCGCCTTAGCGATTAGCAACACTTGACTAGAACTGACAAACCGCGAACACACATATTCGGAGTGCGATAGTGATCACTTGGGACTCGCTACCGTTTTCAGAGGAAATTCAGAAAGACCCCACTTGGTCTAACAGAAATCTATAATTTGGCACTGGGGCAGGATTCAGACTATGAAAATCCGTTGTACCCGAACGTGTTCCTCCAATTTTTGTGAAATTTTATGAATTTTATGGCTAAAGAATGTGTGCAGTGCAATAACCCCAGCAGAATTAAGCCCCATGGCTTAAATTTCCAAAAAAGAGGTAACAGACTACGCGGACTTATTTCCTTTCTGAAATGGAAATAAATCCCGCAGCTATTAATGCTTATTTCCTTTGCATGCATCTAAACTCGCATGCAACCCAAATCCAACAGCGAGCCCAAGCAGGAGGGTTGCAGGGAGCAGCATGCTCTCCCATTCATATTTAAACTTTGCATACACCCAAACTCGCACTCGGGTTTATGCAAAGTATGAACCCCGTGCTTGGACAACTGTTGTATTTGGGATGGGTGCAAAATTGGTTGGGCACGCTGCCCCCTGCAACCCCCTAGCTGGGCTAACTGTTGGATTTGAATTGTGTTCGCTTCGAAGAATTCATGTTTACTTCTTTTGCAAAAATGTTGTGTTTATAATTAGTTTTCTTTGAGAGTTTTGAATAGGATGCCAATTTAAAATGGCAACACCCAACAGGGTGTTAATGCTTTTTTCCATTTCGGGGGCCTATTTCCATGTCGACATAAGGTATAAAATAAGCCGTGGGGGGCCAAATTCCGCAGGGGTTAATGCACTGCACCGAAAAATGAGGATATTAGCAATTAAGTTGTCTCCCAGATATTTTTGAACTATTAGTCTTAGCTTTAAGATAGACAAGAAAAATTAAGTTATCTAGCTAGTCCTTGCGAGGAGCTTGGGCAGGCATTTTGCAACACTGCCAAGATTAGCATGATGCTTTCAAGCGTCGTACAAATCCTGACAACGTGAATTATATTTCAAATTAGGTTCCCCGCTTTGGGCCAGTAAGTTCGATCATGAAACTTGTAAGCTTTAAGCATTTTGTCAATTATATAAAAACAGGTAATGAAAGAATGATAAATAATTAATGGAGTTAAAAGTAAAATATACAAAATACTATTTAAGAAAGAAAGTGATTCACCACAAAGTTGACAGTTGCATAACCTAGTATGCCTTTTAATTCAGGCTGATTAAATTAAACCGCCTTAGAAGCTCGTTAAATTTTGACGTTCATCAAACATTATGAATCCTTAAGCGTCTAAGTGCCAACTTCAAACAAATTGTGTTACAACAATAACAAAGTTACCTTACCTTGGTCACGAGTTGTATCATCAAGCTCTACATTAGTCGTCAAATCATTTGATTTCTCTTCAACGTCATGGTCGTGAACTTCGTGAACTCCATCAGCACAATTCTTACACAGCTCAGCTAAAACTACTTGCGTATCTTCTTCTGCGTCTTTACTAACATTTCTAGGAGAAAAAGGATCAGTACAAGTTATTGTTAAAGTTTCGCCCATGTTTGTCAACCCGTGTGGAATGGTTCCATTATCTTCAAAAATATCTCCTTCAAGTCTTTCCTTTTCAGATTTTTCTTCTGCAGATATGCTCTCTTCTTTATTTACCTTGGAAATATCTTCTTTATCTGCTGAAACTGGCCGAGAATTGTTATTTAAATGTTTAAGGTTATGGTTAGCATGCATCTCAGTTTCTTTAGGATCAAATAACAAACTACTAGTACTAACTACAGCTGAGTTGATAGATGGTGTTAGTTGGAGGTTAGAATTCAAAATTTCATTACGTGTATCAATGCTATTCAACTTTTCAATGCTACTAGAAGAGGTTAAAGGACTATGAGTAGAAGAAGGTTCTGAAGTTATATTTGATGGTATTATTAAGTCATCGCCCACATACCATTGAGGTTTGTGCGATTCATAAGCATTAAGAATGTCATCCAAAGCTGGAGCAGTGGGATCAGTAATACTTCGTTTGCGAATCATTCCGTGAGGTGAGACAGATAGGTGACTTGTTTCCTTTGGTTGAGTTGCGTTTTCCAGTTCTTCGGAGGGAATGGTAAACGCAAATGAAGGTGAGTTTGAAATCTGCAGCTCAATATCATCGATTTTCTCATCATCGAGTGCAACGAGGGTGGGAGTACTTTTAGTTTCAACACTATCGACATCGGATAAGTCAAAGGATGTATCTGGGCCTATAAAGGTACTGCTTTCATCTGAGTTTTCTGTAGTAGTTTCTTTGACAGCGTTTTCTCGCTGAGCACCATGGGAGTAGCTTTTGATTGGATTCTCTTTTCTGGAATCGTAGTCTCGATAAGCTTTTTGAATTGTAGATGCAGCGTCTTCTAGAAGTGCACATGCTGAGGTCGCTCTAACGGTTTTGGCCAAATCAGAACCCTCAGTGTGAACATGTTTGTGGGGTTTTTCAATGTCTACAGTTGAGCTGGTGTTAGAGCTAGTGTCTGGCCTTACTACTTGAAATAGATCGGCTTCGTTTTGGGGATATTTTGTAGCTAGTTTACTATCTCCGGGCTGATTAATCTGACTTTCATTCAACAGATCCAATCGGGTCTTAAATCCTCTGTACATCTTTTGAATAGTTAAAGCAGCTTGTTCTGCGATTTCAGTAGAACTAGTTTCTCCCTCAGAATTTGCTTTTTGATCCCCTTGAGTAGCCTCATGATTTTCTTTGGGTGGTAAGATTGTTTGATCATTGCTTAAAAGGTGGTCTACCTCATGGTCATAACTTAAGATATTATTGCGAAGTTTTTCTTTATCCCGCCTTACTTCATTCTCAAGGAATTCTTTTTTCGTTTTGTATCCCCTAAATGCTTTCTGAATAGTTGATGCCGATTTCTCCTGAGCAACTTTTTTTTCTATGTCTAAAATGATTGCTTCTTTATTTGTAGGACACAGTTCAGGGGTTTTCAAAAGATCCTTTTGAATCGAAGATTCAAGAGATTTATCAGCATCGTCCAAAAAACCATCATCATTTTCTGCTTCCGAAGGTAAAATTTGAGGGGAGAGGGTATCATTTTCCTCAGGTGCTGCCAAGTTATCTTTTATATCCTTTCGTGTTTTATAACCTCTAAACGTTTTCTGAATCGTTGTAGCAGACTTGTCAAGCTTCTCCCCATGATCTTCTGTATATTTTGGAGCTTGTTCAGAAGGAGTTTCTTCAGAAATTTCTAAATTCATAGTTTCTGCAAAGTCGCCCTTTAAATTGTTCCTCGTCTTATATCCTCTATAGGTTTTTTGAATAACAGTAGCTGATTTGTCAAGCTGTTCTATATTATCAGCAGTTTCTTGGTCCTGATTTGAATTGTGTTTTGTGACACTGTGACTGTCAATCGGAACGTCGACATTTTGGCTTTCTCGAGTCTTGTCAGTTTCGATGGCATGTTCATTTTCTGGATTTGTAACGGCGAATGTAAATGTTTTATCAAAGTTCGACATATTGTCATCTTCAATTAATTCATTCTTTTCATTTTGTATTGCTTTGGCAGATATGTCATCGAAAGTGATAGAAGCCCTTCTTTTAGCTTCGTTTTCTTTCTCCATCACGACTTCACGTTTAACCAACATTTGAGGAGTCACTGTTTCGGGATTATCTGATATATTTACAGCGCCATCTTGTACGGCTTTTCTGGTTCTGTAGCCTCTGAAGGTCTTTTGAATTACTGTAGCTGATTTGTCAAGGAAATTATTTTTCAAGTCCTCTACTTCTCTCTTTAAGCTGTTGAAAATTCCCAAGCTTTCATTGGGCGTAGATTTCTCTTCAGGATTTGCTTCTTGTACCTTTTCAACCATCTTGTTCTGGGATAAGTCTGTAGTGGGCAAACATTTGTCAGCTTCCACTGCGGTTTCATTTCCACTATTTATCGGATGTAACAATGACGTGTGATCCAGATTTCCCGGTGCATGATTTTGCATGTCCTTCCTCGTTTTATAACCTCTGAAATTACTTTGTATTGTTGTGGCAGATTTGTCGAGCTTATCTTTACAATATGCATTACTACTCTCCTCTTCCGGGTTTTGAGCATTTGTTCTGTGGTTGTCACTTTCTTCGGATAACTTTTCAATCGCTATGGCATCACTGTCGACAGTAAATGTTTTGTTCAATACTTCCTCATCAGTTTTTTTGAGATCGTTTTTCATGTCGTTTCTTGTTTTATAACCTCTGAAGTTCTTTTGAATTATTGTGGCAGATTTATCGAATGCTGTATTTCTATAGTCATCAACGTCTCTTTTTAAATTGTTGAAAATATCCAATGATTCAGTTGTTTCTTGTGGTTCTTTTGTGATAACATTTAGCTGTTGGTCATGAGATTCCTGTTGCGCTTTATTCGATTTTGGATTTGGAGCATTGTCATTCTGTAATGTGTCAGAAATATGTTTTCTCGTTTTTGATTCATTCAAGTTTTTTCTTGCTGTATAGCCTTTAAATGCCTTTTGAATTTTCGTAGCTGCCATTTGCTGGATTGAGTCGATATCTTTCGTTAAATTGTCGACAAGTTTTGAATCAACATTGTCATCTTCGCATTTATCGTTTTCAGAATGTATAGCAAGTGTCTTTTTTGGCACCACAGCTAATTTTTCATTCAAATTATAATTCGTTTCAAAATCTCGGTTTGAATGTTCTTTTTCAGAATCATTGCTTGATTTTTCGTTTTCATCACCACTCGAAATCAAATCATGCATTAAATTGGATTTAATACCTGATTGCGGACTTTCGTTTGTCTTTTCTATATTGCCATGTATGTTTTTAATGACGTTAGAATGTTCATCTAAAGCAAGAGTCTCATTCGTTAATTCTATTTTAGAGTCATCATTTTGTTTGTCGCCCGAAATGTCACTAGATTTCGAATCTCTGCTTGAATCTGTCATTTCAACAGTTCCTTTAATGTGATCAGCGTTTTTAAAGCTGTCAGAATGCTGATCCAATTTCAGTGAATCATTTGGTTTGGGGTCGTCATTTTTAATTACGGCCGACATGTCATTAAGTTTCAAATTTTTTTTTTCAATACCAGTTCCTTCGAAATTATCAACATGCTTCGTGCCGTCAAAATGTCGATCTATAGCTAGTGTCTCATCCGGTAATCCTGTTTCAGAGTCGTCATTCTTATATACGATAGAAATGTCATTGAGTTTTGAATCACCGTTAATATCTGCCCTTTCATCGCTAATTTCTTCAAACTGATCAGCGTTCTTGCTATTAAAATGCTGATCTACATCAAATGCCTCATTTGTCAATCCTGTTTTAGAGTCGTCATTTTTATTTTCGGCCGAAATTTGTTCATCTCTTATTCCTTCAAAATGATCAGAAAAGTTATTCTGTTCTAACATTACAGAACTTAGAGGGACATTCATTGATTTGTTGGATGAGTCAGCTATTTTCGAACGTTTGTGATTTTCCGAACCTACTGCATCCTCGCCTTTCTTTCTGGGATAAACTATTGCAACCGTTTTGGATTTAATACCTGATTTCGGTGGAGTTTTGACTTTTCTTGTTGTCAGTAGATCCTTTTTGATTGCCTCCAAGTCGAAAGTGGTTGATTTTGGTTTCTGCTCATACACTGACATTGACTTCCCTTTCCGTCCATATTGGTTTTGCTTACCATTTCCTGGTTTTTTATATTCAAGCAAGTTTGAAGTTGAAGATACCTTTGATGTGAGTCTTTTTGATTTGGCGTCAGTTTTTTCTGTGGGATTTTTCGTTTTTTGATCTGTCATTTTTAAGTTTAAGTTTTCATATGCAATGGTTCTACCAGAAGATGGTTGACTTATTGATGGTTTGGAGTTTTTTTCTAAAGTATCAAATTTTACAGCTTTACTCTTTGTTTCATCTAGGCTGTCACTTTTAAAAGTTCGAGGTTTTCTGTCTATTGGCTTTTCACGGGAAATTGCTCGCTCTTGTTTGGTTGCTCTTTTAATTGGACTTTCCTTTAGGTTAGTTAGTTGATCTTGGGTTGAGTCAATGGGTGTTTGATTAAAGTTTCCATCTTTGACAGGTTTTTCGATTTTTTCTATAGGTTTTTCACGTGTGATACGAGGAGGTTGAGGTTTATTTGAAGGTATTTCGATTTCCTCTTCAGCTGACGTAGATTCTGAAACTATGTCGGCTTCAACATCAATTTTATGGTCAAGTTTCTTATCATTAGACAGGTTACCACCCTCGGCTTGTCTTTCTGATCGAGTTACGTCAACATTTTGCTGAATTAATGCAATGGGTAAATTCATTTTCTGAAAATGATCATCAGATTGAGCTATTAGGCTCTGATCAGTTACGATTTCTCCTGAAGATAATTTCCTTTTCGAAACCTCAACCATTTCATTTGAGTTAGTGATCTTTTTGCCGATATCTTTTCTAGCCTGATATCCCCTTACGGTACTTTGTATCACTACCGCCGCCTGATCTAAGAGATCTACAGACTTTGGCATCTTTTTTGAATCTTCAACTTGTTTGTGTTTTATTGAATTTTCATCGAAAGCCTCCATCTGTTGACCAGTTTGTGTAGTTAGCGTTAACTCAGATTCTTTATCAACACGCGAAAGTTGCTTATCGTGCTGCTCCGTTTCTGTATCCCCGCTAAAAATATCCTCCATTGCACTTAACTGGTTCGTAGCATTCTTTAAATAACTTATAGTATCCTCAAAGAAGTCCAAATCTTTTCCAATGCTTGAAAAGTCTGCTGATGTATCAGCGTTGCTATCTTCGCAACTTGTCACTTCTGTGATTGCTGAGGCATTACTACCAACGGAATTAAATTGCTTATCTTCGCCCTCGATTCTATTTACATCATTAAAACCCACCGGATCGTTTTCAACTTTTACATCAGCTTTTTGAGTCTTTTGAACTTTATCACTTTCATCGTTACCGTCACTCTTAGATAAAACATTTTTATCTTCACCAAATTCAGGCTTATCTTCGCTCAATTTATCACTACCCGATCTTCCAACAACTATATCTTCTGGCTCACTACACGATTTTATATCCATGTTTACAACCCCAGGATTTTCCTGATCATTATGTTGTTTGATAGTTTCCTTCCGTTCAAATTGGCCATGATCCTGTAAGCATGGATCTTCTTTTATTTCTGTATGGTCTAAAGCTTTCACTTCTATGTTACGCTTGTCATTTTTAAGCTGATCTTCATCATTTTGAATGCCGCTAATATCTGACGAATCAATTGATGTTTTCAACTTATTAGGAGTATTTTTGTCTATGAAATTCTTTTCGCTAATTATCATGTCAGTACTATTTCCAGTTTTTTGATCTGACTTAAGATTGTCTTCTATTGCAGAAATTTGTATGTCAGGTTTCCTGTTTTCGGTTATCTGATCTGACTTAAGATTGTCTTCTGACTTTTTCATGTTAGACTTTTGTGCGGGCTTTAATTTATTTATTGAAGAGTCGTTACTGGATGCTGAATCTAAAGCAGGCTGATTGTTTTCATCCAACAATTCAGTTTTTAATGTCTTCTGCTGTTCATTTTCATGTTTAACTCCATCTTCATTGTCTTCTGCAGCTTTTAAATTTCCATCAGATTCATCGTTTTTATTTTTTAAATTTAAAGAAAATTCTTCATAAACTTCTTTTGTAATAGGTGACGTTTCAATTTTATTTGAATCATGAATGACTCTTGATGTTGGTTCAGATTTTGAAATCATGTTCTCTGCTTTCTGACTTTCCATTTCATCTTTTGCTGTAGTTTCAAAAATCGATTTGCTTTTGTTAGGTTTTGTAATATTTTCAGATTGGCCTATATTTTCTTGTATTTCATCTTTTTTATTATCTTTTCTAACAGTTTCCTGATTCACTTTTACTAAGGCTGACACCTTATCAGATATGATATCATTTTTATCTTCTGAAGTTGATTTGGAGTTCGAATCATCTAAGCATTCATAGTCTACGGTTATATTGTTATTGGCCTCATTATTTTGTTTACAAGTTTCTGTTGAATCATGATTATCGTCCAGTCCCCGTTCGTTGAAATTCTTTTTTGCAAGCGCATCTGACATTCTTGTTTTTTCAGAATCATTCAAGTTCGCAACTTCTGATTCAGCAGTAATTTGTTCGTTATACTTATCAATCGGTTTAAGAATAGATTTGTTGTCCTCTTTCACATTTGCTTGGGCTTCAGTCAAATTTGACGTTTCCAAAGCAATGTTTTCAGTTTGATCAATATTACCTTCTATGTTTGTAGGACTCAAATCCTTTTTAAGAATCTCAGTTTCCATTTTCGATGTAGGTGACATTGTTTCACTACTCATTTGTTTACCAGTTTTCAATAGAGTATCTGTTTTGATTTCTTCTAAGCTGTCACCTTTTGCAGTAAAATTGCCATAACGTTCAACCTCTGTTCTTGGTGTCTCTTCTTCTGGATGCTGGCTTCCCTTCAATTCCGTTTTATTGTCATTCTGCTCCACGCAGATATTTTTAGGTTCTGATGTTTTTTCCTGATTCCCTGATAAGTCTTCAAATATTTCCACATTAATTTCTTTTTGTCTAATTTTATTCATCTCAGCATCTGTCAAGTTAAACAATTCACAAGCCTCTGACTGTTCTTTAAATGATCCAGCGTTATTTTCCCTGAGTTTTGAGTTCAATATCTCAGCTTCTATAATATTTGTCTGCCCATCTGTCAAATTTGACTTTTCAAATGTGGTGTTATCAGATTGGTGTAAATTACCGTCTATGGCAGTTGTACTGTCAATTTTTGTAAGAAGTTCGCCTTCTATTATAGGCAAAGGTGAGAAATTAGATTTTTCCAATGCCGTGTTTTCCGGTTGAGGTATATTACCTTCTATGTGAATTAAGCTGTCAACCTTTTTAAGAGCGAACCCGCTTTCCATTATAGGTGTAGCTGACATTGTGATAATACTTTTTTCACTTTCATCTTCTAAATTGGTTTCTGATTTCATTTCTTTTGAACTTTCACTTTTGACATGACCGTTATCATCAATTGTATGACACTCTTCGTTAGCTCTTGTTATATCACTTTCAAGGTTTGACATTTTATCATTAGCAGGGACTTGGTTTGCATCCTGTCCTGTTTGTTTTGGGATCGCAGTCTCACCTTCTATCATATTTGCTTGATCATCTGTCATATTTGAACCTTCTATAGAATAGTTTTCTTGTTCCCCCTTCATACCCGTTGGTTTATCACTGATTTCTTCAACTTCATCCAAATCATGTGCCTCTTCATCAACTTTCGAAAGTTTGACAGAAACATTTTGAGCAGTGCCATCATTGAGTTTTAAAATCTCAACAATAGGGTGCACTTTCGATTGAGTCTCGCTGTCAATGGGATTTCCAAAACAGTGTTCAACATGAACTGATGGTGCTTTCTCAATGTTCTTTGATTCTAAATTGTCGCTTGAGGCATTTTTAGCGATTGAAGTCGATTCTACATTATCCATCATTTTGTCAGTGTTTTGATTTTGGTTATTGCTAACATACTCATTAAGGTATCTTGGCATTATTTGTGATTCATTGTTAGATTGTGTATCCCAAATTAATTTATTTTCATTTGAGATGTCATTTGAGGATTTAGAGTTTTCTGTGACATTTATTTGGTCTGATAACTGTTGGCCAATAAGATTTTGTGATTCTCCTATAATCTCTGTGCCATCTTTGACAATTTTGTCAATACTCTCTACTTCTTTAACATCGCATTCCTCCCTGTTTGAATCTTCAATATTTATTTCAGCTCTAGAATCCTTAGTATCTTTCAACACTTCGGAATTCATAATTTCATTTATTTGAAGTTCATCCCTGTCGGTTGTTTCGGTATAGCCAATTGCAGGCTCTATAGATTTGCCTAGACTTTTAGCAGAATCACGATCTTCAGATAACGTTCTATCACCCAAACTTGTATCCCTCATATCAAACACATCCACATTATTGTTGTCATCATGTACCAAATTTGTAATATCGTCCCTTTCCTCTGGCCGTATTTCCCTCGTATGATACTCCGAAATTGCGTCTTTTATCTCCAAGCCCGGGTGAAGATCACTTAAACTTTGTAGTTGTCTCAACTGAAATTCGACATCATGATCAAGATCACCGGTAGCAGATAGTTTGGGAGAGCCATACAAGGCTTCAAAATAGTCAAGCGGCGATTGCTGACGTGAGTCATCAGCTTGCATTTTGACATTGCTCTGCGTTTCGGTGGAAACCCTGTCTTTTGTTGTTTCATCATTGTTTTCATTATTTATTTGATCTCTATTAGTTTCGGTGACCATCTGCAAACGTTCTTCCATATTTTGCACCAAATCCCCCGTAAATGGCTCTACATTGTCAGATTTTCTGTTTGATTTTTCGACTTTATTATCAGTTTCAGTGTTAGCATTTTCAGAAATTGGTGGAGCAACGCTAACGTTAATAGAACGTTTACCGCGATGGATTGTTTGCTCTTTTTCATCGTTGGAGCTTTCGACTTCTCTGGATGATAAGTCTTTTTTGGGTTCTTCATCTTCATCATCCTGAACGATATCATTTTCTAATTCTGTCTGAATGGTTATTTTTGGAATAGCAAGTTCGGTCTTACTTCCGAAATTTGGAGAAACATCATCCTTATTTTCCTCTTTTGTATGAACTACGTCATCCTCCATTTTTGTAGTCACGGCATCATTTGACTTTTGTAAAACTAAATTGCTGACCGGAGAGGAGTCACTGTCTGAAATTAAACTTCTTGCCGTTATTGCATCTGCTCTTTCATCTGTTGATGGGATTTTGGTGTCCTTTTCCTTCACATGAAGCCTTTCTTCTTCCGTTTTTAAATTCATGTCATTTGATGTTTGAGCAACTGAATGGCTGACCGAGGAATCGTCCATTTGAAGGATGTTGTCAATGTGCAAGTTAATTGGCACATTATCAGCCATTTCATCCCCTGATTTGGATGAATTGTCTGACCTTCCTTCAGAACGTAAATCCTCGTTTGGCATATATATTGGATGAGCAATAGTAGCCACTTGCAATTGAGACTCACCTATGTGGGCATGACCAGACAAGTCTGTACCATCAGCTTCTTGTTCAATTGGCGTTGATAACATTATTTCAGTAAAAGTTCCTACGGATTCTCTAAGTCCTTCAGTAGATGTAATTTTCAAAACTCTTGGTGTTTCATCTTCTGAAAAGTCACTATGCTCCGACAAAATGCCAAGATTTTGTTTTTCCGATTTCTGATCTGTTCTTTCACTTAGGGTGTCAAATTTGGTTTCAGTGAGGGTTGCTCCTTCAGGGCTACTCTTCAAATCCGTTGACTTTAAGTTCTGTTTCTCAGCAAGCTGTTTTTCTTCAAAATTAATTTCCTGGTCCTTTTGTCTATTGCTTATCTCCTCCTCATGCATTTTAATTGATTCTCCTTTATCAGCCATTGAATCCACCTCCTCAGGAGCAAGTTTATCATATTTATGCACCCTTAAGTTTTCAATTTGAGTTGCACTCGACTCTTCCGAAGTACTTTCCTTCGATTCTAGTGACTCATCTTCTTCCTCGGCAGTCATACTCGTATCAACAACGCAAAGACTTTCATTCGTATCACACACTTTTCTATTCTCTGCTGATGGGGAGCTTCTGTTCCTCTTATACTTCTTCTCAACTAATGGTGTGCGCGATGGATGAATTCCATACAAATACGTTGGAACTCTCTCAAGTTCAACCGTTTTCTGCACATCTTGTGTATCTTCTTCATGTACTTCATCTGTGTCCCCATCGCCATATAAAATCCTATCGTCCTCTTTTACCTCCCTCTTCGGAATAACACTCACATGAGTCACATGCTCGTTCAATTCCAAAGAATCAACATCCAAGTCTTCGTTTTCAAGTGAATCCCTTTCCATTGTGCTCTCATTCAGGCTATCCGAAAAATCTGGGTCATCTTTGTCCTGATAGAATGCATCGTAAATTCTCAAGGATTCTCCAGCGTCCACATTAATTTTTCTCACTTGATAGGGATTTGCTGTGTTGTTATCTGTATCGGCGTTGCCTAGCAGTCGAAGTGAAACCGTTTCTTCTGTGTTTGGTCGTGATGGTATATCTGGTATTCTATCTGGAGTCGATCCAACCGATTGTGTTGAATTTAACGAATATTTTCCAGTTGCTTCTACTGATGTTGGGATTTGTGTTAGATCACTACTATTACTATCAATCTCAACGGTATTTGTGTAGTGTGAATTTTGTTGGTCATTACTGCCAATTTTTGTTGATAATTTGCCAATAGGTGCAGTACTAGTATCCTGTTTATGAAAATCACTCTTTTAGAAAAACCAATCCAAACATTTGACTTACCAACATTTACATCATCAGGTGCATCTAATGTGGGGTGATCGTGTTTTGTGTAATCTTGGTGGATGGATGTTTCGGAACCTTTTTTAGAAATAAGAATTAAAAGGATTGAGATAATATTAAATGAAGAGGTTAATTCAAATATATTAGACAAACTTAAATAATCCCTATTGTTTATAATGGACTACTAGATGTAGAAGATTGTTCGTTCAATCCTAACCAATAAGCGTTTAACTTAGATAAATTCTAAAAAAAAAGTTCTGCGGATACTTGACATAAAGTACCGTCAACTTGTACAATGAATTCTGCAAATTTTAAACGAACAGGGGTAAATGATACACGTATACCTCCCGATTTTTCGGAAGCCATAAATAAGCCAACATCGTATTTCACTCCTGCTTTGTTCTACAATTACGGCCTCGCTACGCCAAACCTACTTTAAGTCAATTTTGACTAAATTACTAAGAAAGTCGTTCTCTTGATATAAGTACTCAAACCGACCTAATGTAGTAGTCCATATTATATAATGTGAAATACCTTTTCGGATCTTAGTGGAATCAATAGCGAAAACACCATCCTCCCGACCTAAATGAAATGGGGGATGGGTATCCTGAAATACCGTCCATATAAACTCTAGCGACCCATGCAACGGCTCACCCGAGAGCTAAACGCTTTTATCTCAGAAGTCAGGATCAAAACAAAACAAATTTGGTTCCTAATCTGTCAGTTGGATCGCCTCAGACCAATACTTCCCCTACTGCCCTAAATACATCATCTAGTGTAGTGACTGCAAATTTTTCTTCAATTGAATCGATACCAAAACCTTAATCGATCTGTATATCATGCCTGAAACCAAGCACTTCGTCCGAAGATGTTATGAGTCACTTGGTTTTAAAAAATCTCGTTCCAACAGGTATTTCTGTTAAATGTACGAAAATTATTAAACCGGATGGTTTCGTCCTCCAAATGTATTCGAGAAAGTATGTTACACTAACTTATGGCATTTAAACAATATTGTCAATGAGTTCAAGCCATGTAGAGCTAAACGCGGATATAACTCAGCATCAAAAAAACTATACCGACTGTCCCTCTACTACCAAAATGTAAGAGGGCTCCGAACAAAGACGAACAAAAAATTTCTAAAGTCAAAGCCTTTTGCCATGACATACTCTACTTGATAAAAACGTGGCTTAACGCCAGTATACTTGACTCGGAACTCTTTAATCATGAGTTCTCAGACAAACAAAAAATGGACTTCTGACAAGACTTAGACTTTTGTACAGACGTCTGACAAACCCACGTGACCCGGAGATTAGTACACTGAAGGCGTCGATCAAAAACATCAACCAATTGATCATCGAGAACTATCGGTTGTCCATTAATTTGTTTTGGAATAACAGAATTACAAAATTCAGGCCGTAAATTAATAAGATCTTTAGGAGGAAAGGGCATAATGAGCTTCCATGTATTAAAATCCAACGAACAACAAACAACTGACAATATAAACGTACTTTTGATAGCAGGAATCGATTTCTATGTTATTGAAAATCCTCAGGGGAAAGTGAAGGCAGTGGGTTTCAGGAAGTGTATAAAGTGAATGAAAGCATTCGCCCGAACCGCGTCCTCGAATCAATGACGAAAACTTGTCAAACGCCATAGTCGCCGAAGTGGGTCTAGTCCCCTGTTAATCTCGAAAGTAGAACTCCTGATCATCTTCGATTAAGAAAAAGAAGTCAGCAGGAGTTGATGGAATATACAATATTGTACTGCGACACTTATCCCCTGAAGCTGTGGACATTAGTTCATAATCTCTTGAAGAAGGGAAAGGACAACTCCAATCCGACAAATTTCTGATCGATAAGTCTCCTTCAGAGTATCAGCAATTGATTTAGAAAAGGCTTTCGACACCGTATGGTTAGAGGGCCTCTACCTAAAGCTTACTAGATTTGCCATAAGTAAACCACTGCTATATAATATGCTTCATGACATGCTAACTGGTAGAACGTTTTTTGTCAAAAGTGGCAATGTAACTTCTACCACAGAATTTTTCATAAAAAATGGTCTACATAAGGAGCGTTAAACTCGCCGATTCTTTTCAACATCAATTTAACTTCAAAAAGGCCGTCGGTTCTAATGGACCTGGAAACACGCAGGGTAGCGTTCATTTTGGAAGCAGCTCATCCCTACTTTTCTAAACACTGCACTCGTTGCACTCGATTTCGTCAATCTTATGTTGAAACAGAAAGTACATAGGGGAGGCGCAATCACGAAAGGCACTCCTTAAAAACAAAATATTGTTGATTTACACCCATGAAAGCACATCACTATAACAAAATTTTAAGGTAATTGGGAAGTTCAGCTAACTCGGAGTCAATTATTTAAACCTCATGAATTACATCTTACTGGGGATCCGACAAAAACCGATGCTCCTTTAGTTTGACAAAATAAATGGAATTAAAGTCTCTACCTCCAAAGTCAAAATTATTATTTTACCGGCCCTAATCCTACCACTCCTAATATGCGTCCTAAATACTTGATTCTGTATGCGAGCAAGGTGATTGGATGCGATGATACAATAGAGTGTTTAATGAGCTATACCTAGATGTCGAAGTTATTCAAAAGATAAAAGTTCATCATCAGCATTGTATTACACTTTATTCAATGAACCTTAATACTCCAACGAAGAAAATCTTCGGATCCCAGCCCACAGATTCGAGATGTCATGGGAGGATGCTTGGGCGTTTGGACTGAATAACTGCAAACAGTGCCCATAGGATGGAAGGCTTTGTCTCAGACTGAAGATGTTTTGCATAGGGAGCCGGATAAGCAAGTATGTTTATCCAAGAAAGTATGCCTTCCAATGGAGCCCGAGCTACCAAATAAGAAAACATGTACAAGTCAAAAAGGCTGCTCTTAATTAATCACAGTTAAACCCGAGGTTAAACCCGAGGTTGGGGCCGAGTAAGAGCCAAAATTGTGGGCCTAAAAATGTGTGCTTTTGAATTTTCGGATGTTTGCTTGTCGGTCTTGTAATATTCTTTTAATACATCCTATTGGATGTGAAAAAAAAAACTCTTTTCAAAATATGCCTGTAGTAAAACACTAATACATAGCTATACATACATCAAACGAAATTAAACCAACCTCTTGAAAGGAACTTGCGACATTTTTATTTTTGTCCATAAAAGATGTGCTGCCACAGAATTTGTTTTCTAATTTTCGATTTACATCGAATTACATCAACTACAACAGTAATATTCAATATTCTAGGTGTCATTCCCATCAAATCGATTTCAATGAAATGCCCTGGTACTGGTGGAATAAGTGTCTACGTGCGACTTGCACAATAAAAGCGAAGCAATCTTGTGTTAGCAATTGCGACAAAAAATATCGCGGGTTTTACACGACCTACCCCCACCATCAACGATGATTATAAAAAAAACCAACATCCCTTTACGATTTTGGAAATCCAAATCGGACAAATAAAAACTAACATCTGCCCCTCCTATTGAGATAATTTTCCCCTCAAACATTCAATTACCATTCTCATCAGCCATCGATTTTTTATCCATTTCCACTGGTCCTGCTCCTACTTCCGAATTCATCTCTGGCACGAGCATTTCGTCTTGCGCCACTGTCGTCGGTTCCTTGAACTCAGTCGACCCATCGTCGGCGCCGTCAACAACGACCACGGCAACATCTGAATGAACCACCTCATGTTCATGTCCTGACAATCGATTTTCTCTTCCTTCTTGGCCATCGGCCAGCATTTGTATCGTAGACGATGACGTGTATGATGCCGCCTCCGATACATTATCCACATCGTCTTGAGCAATTCCATCCTGCTTGGCATTGTCTTCTGTCCTCGGCTTCGGGTGGATTTTCTTCGCAAAAAGTCTTCGCATTGTCCTTTGGATTATTATGGCCGCAGTAGTTGCACTCAGAGTGGGATTGGTTTGGTTTTTCTTTTTCGCCGCATACCGACGATAGAATCGTTGAATGACATAGATTGCGTTTTGGTACTTTTCGTCAGCGTAAGGATTCTCAGGAAGGATGACGTCCTCCTCGTTTATAGATTCCATTGCTTTGAAACCGGCCATTATGTCGGACTTTGATTTCTTCGGTTGTATAATGGGTTGGATGTGAATTGGTCGCTGGCAGGTATATCCGCAGTTTTGAGGAACTGCGAATAGCTGCTGTCCACCAAAGTGTTCGTCAAATGCGACAAATTGGTCGTATCCCTTGTTGAGGGAACCATCTCGCTGCTGGATTAATTTTTCGAAGTGAATCACAGCGAATTCATAGATATTCTCGGGTTTATCTCGCAACACCTCCTTAGCGAGCTCTTTCATTAGGTCTATGAGTCCTGCAGGGACGTTGGGAGTTAGTAAAGGCATTTTCTTAGAGGTCTTGGTAAAGTTTAAACTTTTTTTTTTTCAATATATTTTTCACGACTTTCCCGGCTAACAAACCGTCGGCACGAAAAGTTAGATCAATACTAAAGGCAAGTAGGTTTAATTTTCTTGCGAGTTCTTACCACTTTCGTTGGGTTACCAGGGGCTACGGTGGTGTAAACAAACAGAACTATCGGTTTACGACCTAGTTCCAGAAAATCTTTACCCATCCCCTTGCAGACGTATGACCAACTAAGTGGAATGTTTACTGACCAGTATTGAAGGTCAATTTGAATTGACCACAGACAATTGACACACTGGCCATTGCATGCTTACTCGCATTATGCCATAGGGGAGTGCAGGTCATTGATGACCGGCCTTCCTGTGTTAGGATGGCTATAATCAACATCGCTCTGCATATGCATTTTTATTGTTTTATTAATCAGTTAATAGAATGACACGCAACGGTATTTTAAGTGTCAGTCAGTCAGTCTTCACTGTCAACATCATCATTAGCCTCAACGATGCGACATATGATTGGAATGTCTTGCACCTTTGTCGGATTGCCGACTTTCGTGTTGTCTAGAGTGTCGGCGATGAGTTGCTTTTTGAATTGCTGCCACTTGCGTGTTTCGAGATAGTCGCGAAATAGTATTTCACGCGATGGAATTGTCGAGTCCAAATAGAATTTCATTCGTTGCCATATGTTACCGGGGTTTTGCGCCTTTTCCAACAGCCAAAAGCGTGGTATGAGGAGACATTGGACCGTAGTTCTTGCCATGACTACCCGGTGCTCGAGTTGTTCACCCAGGCCGAAGATGCCGCCGTATGTAAGAGAGCCAACATCAATAAAGTGATTTTCCAGTTTGCAGGGTGGTTCCTGTGAAGTAATTGAATAAATACAAGGGGGATACTGCTTAGACGTTTGCCTTACCTTTTTAGCTGAGTCTGGTCTTGCAGTGATTGTTGATTGCATTTGTGGTTCTTGAGATTGAATGGATAAACGATTGATTGCCTCTTCGAATATGGGCATTGAGTCTTTTCTCTCTGTGGCAGTCGTTAAATCTACTCCGCACATGAGAGCATATTTTTTAAAATCTGATTTTCGAGCCTAAAAAAATAGGAAAATGGGCAGGGATTCGTCAAGTCAGGCCAAATTACTGGCCAAAATTTACATTTAGTGAATTATGTACATGGGTACTCAGTGTTTTTTGTTTGTCAAGTGTGCATTTTCTAACGGTTTACATACTAATGCTCTGCTAAGGACTTATTAGTAACATAGAAAAATATTTGAGATAGAGAAAGAATCGCTAGCTTTCATGTCTGTATGGATTTTACTTTTGAACTAGTATGATAAAATTTCAGTGTCCCAGTTATTTAGCAAATAGTTTGAATGTATAAATAAAACTAGCACCCATTCCTTGAAGGTATCCGTATATTTTAAAAAAATGTCAATACACTATGCCATATAGGTGTATTAGTTTTAATACATAGTTTGCAACATAGAGAAATAATTTAGATAGATATGCCATTAAGTATATGGAAATACACAGAAAAGCTACCTAAGTCGATTTAGTCATGTCCGTCTGCACGTCATCGATCTTTAGGCCAAAAAACGTAGTTTTTGGTAAAGCTGTAAAGAATTTTAAAAATGGTTTGAACGAAATATGATATATTAATTAAAAGACACGATTTTCCGTACAAATGTAATCATATTCGAAAAAAAGTTTTGATGACAATAGATCGCCAGTATTCGTATATACATATCGTCTATAAACCATTTCAAACTCCGCTCTAAAAATTGATTCTTATACCCAATCCCATAGCAAATGCAATAGGGATAGAGGTATATAAACCTGCCCTAAAATGTGGAGATATGATAACGACCTTTGGTATATACCCAAGCTCTTTGCCCATGCCGAACCGAGCTAAGTTCAAACAAGCCAGAAATGAATGTAATGCCCATTAAAAGCGTGTCAAATTCCTCTATGACCAAAAATTGAGGCGAAAAATTCTACAATGTCCCAGAGGTAGTAAAAACTTTTGGTCATTCGATAAAAAATATAAAAAATCGGCCTCATCATCAGTTTCGACGCTCATTCACAATGACATTCCAATTGTCAGCTCTTAAGACAAAGCCAATCTGCTTGCTGCTCACTTCGCAGCCAATTCTACATTGCCAGATTGTGCCCAATCTCCTCCTGTACTTGAGAACGTAGATCATTCTATGGGACAAATTCACTTTCGTACTCGTACAGTTGCAAGAGTTTTATTTGATCTTGACATTCACAAATCCGCTGGTCCAGCTGGTATATCCCCCATTATTTTGAAGAGGTGCGTAATCTTTTCTATCTATCCTACTCATCAGGACTCTTTCCAAGTAGATGGAAAACAGCATTTGTCCAGCCTGTACCAAAAAAAAGGCGAATCTTCTTCTCTCCCTCCAACTACCGACCAATTGCACTTACGTTCCTTCTTTCCAAGGTCATTGAAATGCTGATAAATCATCAGCTTATGAAATATCTCGAAACACGAAAACTTTTCAATAACCAGCAGTATGGTTTTCGCAGCAACAGGAATACTGGTGAATTGATGACATATCTCAACGAAAAGTGGAACCAATCAATCCACCATGGTGCCAAAAGCAAGATTGTTGCGCTTGATATTTCAAAGGCATTTGACAGGGTTAAGCATCAAGCCCTTTTGTCGAAAAAGCGTGCATTTATAATCGACGAAAAACCTCTTCTATGGATTAGACATTATCTTTTGAAACGTTCAATTCAAGTTGTTTTGGATGGTTTCAAGTCTGCAACTCACCAAATCAATGCTGGTCAGCTGGTGTCCCTCAAGGCTCAGTTTTGTCTCCGACTCTCTTTTTATTAATGATATCCTGTCTTCAATTTCTAATCCAATTCATTTCTTCGCTGATGACAGTACTCTCAGTACTCTCAGTACTTCTCATATTCATTTTCAGGCTCACGCCTCTAAACAACAATATATGTTAAGCTCATTGAATTCCGACCTTGACAGCATCATAAAATGGGGTAAATCCAACAGAGGCGAATTCAATGCTTCCAAAACACTATGTTGTTTTATCAAAAATGCTGAAATCAAAATCTAGAGGCATAATCCATGAATAGCACTTACGTCGATGAAACCGAAGAAACTTTCCATGCTGGGTAGGTGTGTTAATAACGTTTATACGCCCTAAACTTGAGGTCAAAGCCCACGTCTGGTCAGGTGCACCAAAAACGACATTGCACCGCCTAGATAGGATTCAAATGCGTGCGAAAAAAACTTATAGTATACATAGAATAGCGAACTCTTTAGTTTCGCTAGAACATCGTCGAAATATCTCCTGCCTGACATTTTTTATCGCTATCTTAAAAACCAATGCTCAAATGAAATAGCCAGTTACATTCCCCCCATTCAACAATTCAGCCGCAATACTCGTTACGCTATGAATGCAAATCAGTTTACCCATTAGCCTATCTTCGGTCGAACGCTGAAATATCGAGATTCGCACATAAACAGAATAACACGAATGTAGAATGTTCTACCCAACTCTGTTTTCCCTTTTCATTATAACTTACAGGCATTTAAAACCAATGTGCATGAAAACTCTCAACGAGTGGACAAAACAATGTGGACTTGACATCAACCCCAGAAAACAGACCTCGTTTTATTTACTAATAAGAGGAAGATACCAATATTAGAACTACCGGTCATCGGCGGGATTACCTATACGATAGTGCAAAATATCTGGCTGTCATTCTTGATAGAAAACTTAACTGGAACCTTAATGTGTGAGAACGCATTAAAAAGGCCACTGTTGCTTTCTATACATGTAACCAAATATTCGGAAAAAAAACTGGGGTCTGAACCCTAGGATCATCCTATTGATGTACACGGCCATTGTAAGACCTTTATTAACATATGGGGGTTTTGTCTGGTGGCAATCCACAAACAAAGTCACACATCTGAAAAATATGACAAAGGTACAAATGATAGCATGTGTGGGCGCTACTAGCGCAATGAGAACCACACCAACAGCGGGACTGGAAACCATACTTAACCTGCTACCGCTAGACTTTTACATGCAAGAACCTACAGCCAAAAGTGCTCTAAGAATCAGCCAGCTCAAGTGCTGGAAAACGAACTCAGAAGGACATGCCCAAATTCAACACAGATATCTGAGCTCAGATGTATCCTCTGACTACATGCTGCCTCACCATGAGTTTATACTGATGGTTCAAAAATGGATGTAGGCGTTGGATCTGGAGTGTTTTCAGAAACACTAAAGCTAAATAAGACTTTTCGTCTCCCTGAGCAAAGCAGTGTCTTCTAGGCCGAGATATTGGCAGTAGCAGAGGCAGCCAAATCTACCTCGATTCTGGCGATACCACCAGATGATATCACCATCTTTATTGACAGTCAGGATGCAATAAAAGCTATCTCTGCTGTCGAAATAAATGTAAGCTAAAGGTTATTGGCGGCCAACATAATGTTAAGCTCTTTTGGAGGCGTTTTCGAACCATAAAAGATTTTCTTCTAAACTGTCTGAACAATATATTGCGATAATGCCGTTTTCTATATATCATCCGCATCCCCATTATTTTTAGTCACACCCACTTTTTTGATGTTATTAGTTTTAAAGTTGAAATAGGATGGGAAAGGGCACATAAAGATTCGCACAGCGGATTGTAGTCTTCTAATATGTTTTTTTATTCTCTCACATAAAATTTCCACTGCAAAGAATTGTACACTTGAATCACAAGACAAGAAGTTACACAAAATACAAAGTTCTACTGATAACAACACAATATCGAAACTTTTACAATACCTTTCTGTAAACTCCAGCCACTTCCTCTTCAGCTTGTTCAGCCTCTTCGGAATTCGTCGAAGAATGAACAGACTCCTCATCCGCTGCAGTAGCTTTTTGTTCCACTTTCGATTCGCTTAGTTTCTTTAATATTTCTTCGTTGGTCAAGTCACTGAAAAGCAGTGTACTCTCTTCCTCAGATAAATCCAACAAATTAAACGTCTTTCGTCCTTTTCTCTCAGTAACCTATCATCGATCACTTAAAATAGAAATCCCTAAAAAGAATAGCAACATACCTTCATCTTCAAGCATTGCAATATCATACACTGTCCACTTATCACAAAATGCACATAGGTCAAGGGTCCTTTGTCCTCGTAGTATATCGTCTCCAAAGGTTCATACTGCTTAAGCAATCCCACTTTACAAGCGTAAATTATCTACGAAATACAAGTCCAATTAAGGACAATGTCACTAATTTCACCTCTCTCTGTACCTGATTTAAATTCCAGTCTTTGAAGTAATCAAACGCTGCCAGGGCGATTTTCTTCTCCGCCCACTGTTTCTCCATAAATGGACGAAGTATGCGATCAAAGTCCTCCTCGTATAAAGTCAGGAGCTCCACATTGTCTGAAAGTAACTCGAGGATTAACCCAGAAAATGATTTGCATTTTCGAATCCAGCGAGTGCTGGGTGCTGGTGCTGCCACGTCTTTGGCGGTAATAATACATATTTTTGTGGGTAATAGTTACAGCTGAATCAGATAAGGAACCTAGATACTCGGGGGTGGTAGGTGGTTACACCTACACAAGGAGTAGATTCACTTTCCTAGACAACTGATTGGAGGAAACCAATTCGTTTTCGGTACAAACAAGGATAACAAACTTCGATGTGGGGCTGTAATGATTGCCAGCAGGCGAAAATATTAAATGGCCCGACGATGAGCAGGTGGGCCATGTAGTGTACCTATCTGCAATATAAATCGATTTGCTATGAATTTTGATTAATAGAAAAAAATATATTTTTTTTTTCATTTTGAAGTTGTTGTCGGGGTTGTGAAAGTAGTCACGCAAAGCTGTTCAGGTTCCTATTTCAATTGAATTCTACTGCTAGTTGGAGAGAGGGTGGCGTGGCTGACTTGGTTTTGGTACCTACTTATAATCGGAAATGGGCCATTTGATTAGTTTCGAATATAAAGCACTATTAGGTAAGCGAGCGAAAGTGGTGAGGTTCACATAATTGGGAATTATGCTAATACAGAAGTAAACAATGTGGAAGTGGGTGCAGACATTGGAGTGGAAGTTGTCCTAATTTTTTTGTTGCAATATTTCGGGGCTCTAATGAAACTTCGTCATTTGACATCAAGTTAGGGACCTGTGAAGAGATATATGCAATATATCAGACCAATTGATCATGCCAACATGCTCATAAAGAATTTCTTAAAATAGCAAAGAGCATAAAATGCTTTAGAATTATGCACGCAAATATTATAATTAATTTGTTGTTAAAAAAGCCAGACAGGAAGGAATTTCCCCTGTGTATATGTAAATAAAGGATTTTGCTATGAATTCGATTTGCTATGGTTGATAAAGTAGCGATAAAACAGAGCCAGTCAGGAGAGATTTCCATGTGTTCATGTGAAACAAGGAAGTTCGCAATGTTTATGTCTCCAAATATTATAATTCATTGGTTGTTAAAGTAGCGATAAAACAGAGCCAGACCGGATATTGATAGTCAAGCCGCCAACACCCGTCAGACCACTGTATCGTATCAACTAATTTCTCGTACTCCAACCACATTGTTAAAGACCAAATTCTTAAAAGAACTGTATGGCAATACGAGAAAGCCAACTGGGAAGCTCTAAACGGTTTCTTTAAGAATTTTAACTGGCCATTATGCTTCCTCGATAATGACGTGGATGCTACGGCTGATGCGATAACTAACACCATTCTCCTGGGTATGAAATCCTTTATCCCTCACCGGGTAAAGAGTATCAAACCAAAGGTAAACGGGTGGTATGACTCGAGCTGTAAAGAGGCTTTTAGGGTAAAAGAGTTATGTTTTCGGTCATATAAAGCCAACCCAACTGAGGAAAACCGTTCCTGTCCCAAAGGTAGTAAAGACTTTTGGTCGTTTGTAAAAAACATTAAGAATTCGACCTCATCTTCCATCCCAACGCTCATTTACAATGACATTCCAGCTGTCAGCTCTTTAGACAAAGCCAATCGGTTCGCTGCTCATTTTGCAGCCAATTCCACGCTGCCAGATTGTGCCCAGTCTCCCCCTGTACTAGAGAACGTAGAACATTCTATGGGACCAATCCACTTTCGTACTAGTACAGTCGCAAGAGTATTTATTAATCGATCTTGACATACACAAATCGTCTGGTGTTCTTGAGGTGTTCTTCAACGCTGGCAGAACTACTGCGTAGGCTTTTCCATCTGTCCTATTCATCAGGACTCTTTCCGAGTCGATGGAAAACTGCATTTGTCCAACCCGTACCAAAAGGGGAATCTTCTTCTATTTCCAACTACCGACCAATTGCATTTACCTCCCTTCTTTCCAAGGTCAAAGAAACGCTGATAAACCGTCAGCTTATGAAATATCTTGAATCACGAAAACTCCTTAATGACCGACAATATGGTTTTCGTAGGTCCACTGGTGATTTGAGGTCATATCTCACCGAAAAGTGGAACCAATCAATCCACCTTGGTGGCGAAAACAAGATCGTTACACTTGATATTTCAAAGGCAGTTGACAGGGTTTAGCATCAAGCCCTTTTGTCGAAAATGCGTTCTTTTGGTATCGATGATACTCTTCTTCAATGGATTAGAAACTACCTCTCGAAACGTTCAATTCAAGTAGTTTTGGACGGTTTCAAGTCTGCTACTCACCAATGCTGGTGTTCCCCAAGGCTCCGTTTTTTCTCCGACACTCTTTCTCATTTTTATTAATGACCTATTGTCTGCAACGTCTAATCCAATCCATTCCTTCGCTGATAGCAGTACCCTCAGCTTTTCATATTCGTTCTCGAATCCACGCCCTTCACCTTCGGATGTGGAAGAAAAACGACAAAATATGTTAAGTTCATTAAATTCCGACCTCGACAGCATAATTAAATGGGGTAAATCTAATTTAATGCTTCCAAAAGGCAATGCTTTCTTATGTCATCCAAGCGAAACCAAATTTTACAGCCACTATCCATGAATGGCCCTTGCATCGTCGAAACCGAAAAACTCTCCATGCTCGGTATGTGTGTTAGTAACGACCTTCGTTGGAACGACCACATATTTGAAATCGCCAAAAATGCAGCAAAATGTCGAGGTTTCCTCAATCGATGTAAGAAATACTTCACCCCTTCTGATCTGGCATCAATATATAAAGCGTACATACGCCCCAAACTTGAGTTCAACGCCCACAAAACATCATTGCACCTACTAGATAGGATACAAAAACGTGCGTAAAATTGATAGGAGATCCAACCATAGCGAACCCCATAGTTTCGCTCGAACATCATAGGAATGTCTCCTGCCTTGAACTCTTTTACCGCTATTACAACAACAAATGCTCTAACGAAATAGCCAGCTGCATTCCACACAAATGTGGAATGCTTGACCAAACTCAGTTTTCAGCTCATATATAAATATATATATATTTTGGCCATTTCAGTAGGTATGAAATATTTGCAACATCAATGTGTTCAAACGTATGTCGACACATTTTACAGATCTGGTCGGTAACTGAAGGGAAAAGAAAATTCATCGTTTGTGAAAAGTCCTGAAGAATGACAAGTAAAAAGCTTAAGAAGTAGTTCTGTTTGTGTAGGAGATTACCTCCTTAGAAGAATGGATTTCTGAATATAAAGATCGAAAAGCAAATGTGCGAGTACGTACGAAAGTGAATAGAATGTTCTACGTTCACTAGTACAGAGGCAGGCTGAGTCTGGTAGCGTTGGACTGGCGGAAAATGTAAACCGAGCACACTGGCTTTGTCCAAAGAGCCATTAAGTAACTGGGGTGCTCAGCCATTTAAAATGTAAGAAAAATGAATAGTTAGATATAATTCCTTCCCCTATCTCAAAACAGGAGTTTTTTTTAATCTGGCCAAGATATTATGGGAAAATTTCCTCCACTTTTCCATCACTATGGACTTAGTGACTGTCAATATGTTTTCGACAGAATTTTCTAATGACTTATTGGCCGCGTTTCGGTGCTCAGATTTATCAAGATATCTTAGATAAATCCCTGTACTCATTGGTCCATTGAACAAATTAATCGCTTGAAATTTATGGGCAAATACCTGATAAAATAATTTAGGAAATTTCGTTCAAACCTGTTTTTTGGCTTACCGCGATTCGACAACGACCGTTTTCGCTTGCGGCTGTCGTAAGTGATCAATATTTCATCACCAGTATGTTAGATTATTGAATTGAAAATTACAAAACTTTTTTGTAAACTATAAATTTATAGAAGAAACAGCATTATCATGAACTCTGATAGTTGGAAACAAAATACTAAACCTGCTTCAGAGCTACTACAGAAAACTAAACTTTATGAAGTACGGACCAAATGAAACGTAAAGTTTATTATGCATGCAGAATTTGACAAAAAAAGCACAATTAATTATAAGAATATTCTTAAAGGGTTATAAAATAAATCTTACTTGTAGTCTTGCATGTTTGTTGTCTGCGCACATTTTCAAGAAATTCAATTTCTCCAAGACAATCACCAGGACCACATATAAAGTCCAACTTTTCAATGTATTCCTTTTGTTTCTGAAATATTCAAATTTGTTTGCAGATAGATAGAAAAACGTTGCATGGTACTATATGAATACTGCTTGATAGCTTCTTCTGGTAACTTCAACTTCTCCAGTTAAGATGAAATACACGGCCAATGGATCACTCCCCTCTCTTATAATATACCGTCCAGCATTAAGGTAAATAAATTTCACAACAGGTGCCAATCGAGCACGTATTTTCTTTAAAAAAAACATTAATTGTAAGTTACTTTATAGGACTCATACACCACACATGCCTGTATGCGCAATGCAGTGATATCGCATTCAAACTGATAATAATTTATAGTGGGGAGTATGAGTTGTTTACAAAAAAAAAATATTTTTCCTCTTTGTGCATGAAGGATACGCAAATAATGTCGACCAGTTACAAAACAAATACATGAGTACTGCATAGTCTGCATTTTCAGTATTTGGGGGCATGTATGGTGTGTTTGCCCTATTATGTTATTTCAAGTTCAGAATCACGACATACAGGTGGAAATTTAGAAAAACATGCTAAATTCAACATTAACGCTACAAGTTTTTTTCTATCATCTACAGATCTCATCCAAACTGGAGTCCGAATCAGGGATTTTTCCTAAGATAATTTGTTTTATTAAGAAAATATTAAATCGTGGAATAACATACAGCCATGGTAAGAATGCCAATCTTCTTTTGCTGTCTCACGAGCATTGCAATATTTTTCTTGACATTCATTGAAATGTTCTGCTCTTCCATATCTTGTAGCCATGATTTGTTAAATATTACCATGCGGACAATGCACTTAAAGCGCTTCCTTACTAACTTGCTTCTTTTCAATATAGCTACCTATGAAAAAAAAATGTTTTTTCAAATTCCAGTTTTCTAGTGATAAATGGCTCTCACTTCTTTGGCCCTTTTGTCCATGGCGGTAATAAATTTGTCCTTTATTTTAATTTCTGTAAACCTAAGATATCACAGCACTAGTAAACATGTGATTTGTAAGAATATTTTAAGACAAGGTGACGTTTATATACTTTGTTAGCTACTTTGGTTTATATTTTACATGTAAAGTCAGTATTTTGCTAATTAGATCTTCAGAATATGTAGTACTTGTTAATCTTTTAAGCCCAAGTGTTCAATAAAAAAAGAAAAATATAACACCTTTTTTACTGCAGCCAATGAGTCCAAATATCCACCATACCACAACAATTCAGAAATATTGGGAGCAGTTTCAACGTCCATCTGTGAAACTACGCTGATAATATTGACATCAATTGCTCTGCTATTATCTATGAACGACATCTCATTAAAATTTTACTCTTGCTAAACGGTGTTTCCGATGGTTGGGTGTTGTAGAACGAAGGTAGACTCTGATTGGCTTAAACTTGGCAATGTCCAGTGGTTGCAACTCTGACTACACATCAAATGTGCTTATTTTTACCTTCAAGTGATAACCATCGTGTACTGGTCTCATCCAACCGGATTTGATTTGCTAAACAATAAGTGCGAGTTTTGATAACAAGACGAAAAGCAGCAACACTATAAAGAGCCTGGTCAGAATGACATGGAATGAATACCCGGCCTGCTATCCCAGGCGAACCTAGATTAGCTGCTTCGACATATTTCGACAAGAGGTTATCTAGGAACCTCTAGGGTTAGTCAGGCCCCTTGAATAGAGTGGCGGATGAACACCAACGGCAGCGCTCAATCCCGTAGTGGATACTGATGGCCCCGTGTCCTAGGGGTATATATTAAATTGGATCAGACCCTCGAGCTACTTGACAATGAGCGACAACCGAAATTCGATGTTAAAATCGTTTTGGGAGATTTTGACGCAAAGGTAGGAAGAGAAGACATCTTTAGCAGTAAAGCTAAACATAGCCTTCACGACAACACGTCTGGTAACGGACTTAGGCTACTTGACATCGCTACGGAACGAAATGCCACAATAGCCAGCTTACGGTTTCCTCACCTTGATATCTATAAGGGGACTAGCGATCTCCAGATCAACGAACAGTCAACCAAATTGATCACATTTCGATAGACAAGAGGCACGCATCCAGTATTTTGGATGTCCGAACATTCCGAGGGGCTAACATCGACTCGGACCACTACCTTGTTGCAGCCTAGGTAATAATGCGGATATCCACCACTCCACAAAAAAACCAGAAATACTGTGAAAAAATTGAATGTCAAAACACTGCAATCGCAAGAGATCGTCAAGGCCTTCGCGCAACGCATATCCCATAACCTCTCGATTCACACCATACCACCAGCATATAATTTCGAAGAACAATGGCAACGATGCCAACAAGCCATTCGATCAGTTGCATCTGATGTGCCAGGTTTCTCGCGTCCACCAGCAAGAAACCCCAGGTTTGATGAGGAATGCCGACAGATGCTCGCAGCCAAGAACGAGGCCTACAAGGCTAAGCTGCAGGTGAAGACGAGAGCTGCCATTGAGCTCTATAAGCAGAGAAGAAGGGAAGAACACCGACTTTTCAGACAGAAGAAAAAAGAGCAAGAAAAGCGCGCGATCGAGGATATAGAGAGGTGCCACTGCAGGAACGATGTTCGCAAGTTTTACCAAAGTGTAAAACGTCAAAGCCAAGGATACAAGGCTCGAACAGAATCCTGTCGAGACGAATAAGGAAATATCGTAGTCGATACTGAGGATATGAACGAACCACTTCTGCAGACTGTTGAACGGCGATGACTAACAACCTTCCGCTGTCAGGCAGAACGAACCATTCAATACTGGCAACGACAGCAAAAACTGCCAACCACCCGACATAAGTAGCAATACCTAAACTGAAGCTTAATAAGGCCGCCGGAAATGACATCCACCAACTCATAAGCCATATCTCGTCGGATGAAAGCATGCCTGAAGAATGGAACCTCAGCATCGTTTGCCCGATTCACAAAAAAGGAGACCCTCCTCAACATCGCCTACAAGATCCTATCTGCCGTAATATGTGAACGTCTGAAACCGTTTACCAACAACCTGATCGTTTTAGGCCAGGAAAGTCCACAACCGATCAAATTTTCACACTTCGCAGATCCTGGAAAAAAACCCAAGAAGTCCAAATCGATACATACCACCTATTTAGCGATTTTAAAGCCATATACGACAGCATTTATAAAGACGAAATATACAGAGCCATGTCTAGTTTTCGTATACCGCTCAAACTCTTCGTTTGTGTAGGATGACCCACACATTCGATATCAAAAAAGGATTTAGGCAAGGCGATGCGCTATCATGTGACTTTTTCAATTTGATTCTTGAGAGGATCGTGCAAAACTCCCGAACCAGAAGCACAATTTTCCAAAAATCGGTGCATCTACTAGCATGTGCCGACGATATTGACATCATTGGTAGGACTCAACATGATGTCATAGCCACGTTTGCTAGTATAAAGAAGGAAGCAGCAAAAATGGGTTAAGCAGTAAACCAACCAACCAACTTGGAGTGCGCAACTGGAAGCAGTTAGCTAAGGACCGGGCTAATTCCAGACTGTAGTGCCACTTAAGTAAGTAAGTAAGTAATATTTTAAGCTCAAGTTTAAAAAAAAAGAAAAACATATGAGAATGCTACAATCCGCTGAGCGGATCGTTTAGTACCCTATCCCATACCATCCCATCCTTAAAATTAATATCCCCAAAATGTGGGCTTTATGGCGATGAAATATATAAAATGATGTTGTCACGACATTTTGTTCAGACAGTTTATTAAAATATTTTATGTTCGACAAAAAACAACGTGTTTCTGATGCATTTGCTATGGGGTAGGCTATGCAAATGGTTTTTGTAGGAAAACGACCCCAGAAATTGGGCCTGGGTTACAATGGTCTAAGGACGAAATGTTCATATTAATTTTATTAAAATTTGACCAAAACAAGTTTTTACTAAAATCAGCCCAAAAAGTAGCGTGGAAAAAAACTTTTTATAAATGACACAATTAATACATAGCCATTTTGGTATTTTTCCATGAGCTTCGATGACAATATTTTTTAGTTGTTTCAACTAAATATGGCTTTGCGCATGTGCCATGAGCGTCGATAGCGTAGATGCGCCGAACGGGACAAAAATAATAACGCTAAGATGTCTACCTACCTGTTGTTATTTATTTTGCGTTTGCATGTAGAAATCAATCAAATAGAAAACCAGTTGCAAAATTTCTGGGCGAAAACATTAAAAAAGTAGGCCTACTTTGGCCAATTTATGGTAACCTTGCTAACATACTATATAAGCGACATTTTGAGCAATGACTTGAGTGTTTTCATTTGTCAAACATACGTCAAAGTCAAAATTGAAAAATCAAGTAATTTAAGAAATAGATTTTTATAGAACCTAAATATTAACATTAAAGCATTAAAAATTCCTAACGGCAACCCTGCTACCCAGTTTATTCGAATGCATTTGGGTAGATTTCAATTTTGGTGTTATTTGTTTCCAAGAATACAAGCACTTTACTTATCAGAGCTCGCGGAGCATAGTAAAGGTCAATGAATCTTCACCATCGAAAGTGACAGCGACTCAGCCTTATCTTTTATGTGCCGACACTGATTGTTAGTCTGCTAACAAATGACTAGTCTTTCGCTCAGCGTCAAATAGAGTGCATTTAATCGGTGGTTCTTAAATTGTTCTTAAAATGTATCGAAATACTAAAGTATCCCATTTGCTAAGCTTGCTGTTTATTTTAGCTTCCGGTACATAGAATACTCCATATTCGTTTGTCATAAATCTTCATGACTGACAGCTTTCAAAATATACACTTTTAGATGTACTTACCATGGAGATAATCACCGATGATCATGATGCGATCAATAAATCTAATTTAACAGCATGTTTTCATTCCAATGACGCACTGGAAACAAACGGTACATAGATTCGTATAACGTTTTTTTTTTATTAATCGTGGAACGAATAAAATTTGTTTCACAGCTTTATCGGATGAAATTAAAAGTGTTGACGGGCAGCGGTTTTATGGTTTTCTAGTAAGAAAAAACAAATAAATACAATCAGTAATATAATGTATACAGCATTTGTTTCTGTTTTTTTATTTATTATTATCTTCAGGCGAAGATAGGATGGACGTCGGAATCGGGTAAGGTGTCATTTCACTGTGGCGGAACATTAATTTCGGAAAAATATGTTCTCTCTGTCGGACATTGCATGGAGTATGAACGAGTAGGTGATTTTTAAGGTAAACAAGAGATATATTGAAAATATCTATAAACAGCCCAACTACAAGAGTCAACCGGACATAGTGCGTATTGCTGAGAGACCATTTGAAGGCAACGTCGTTGGAGAGGATATTCACATTTCTAGTATCACCATTCACCCATTGTATGGAACATTAAGCATGTACGATGATATTGCGCTGATTGAATTGAAAAAGCCTTCAATGTTAGTTTTACACATTTAGTTTGAATTTATTGAAATTAGTAAAATGAAATTATTTTTAGGTACCGACCGTCTTGCATTTGGACAAGTCTCACGTTACCAACCACCGATATATTCGCTTTGGGACATGGTAAGTTTTGTACATTTTTTGTTTTTGCTAAGAGCCTGGCATCGTTACCCGTTTAAGGGTAAGCCTTCCATCCTCTTCAACCCTGGCACCCGCGGTAGCTTGATATTTAAACCAAATGTTCGGTCATTCTTGTTCTCCAATCTGCAGACAGTGATTCAAGGAATTTCTTGCCTTGGAGCATCAATGTTCATTCGCCCGATGTGCAGCGGACGATATTACTTTATCAACTTCCTTCTTTGGAATGTTGGGTCTTCAGTCTCATCGGCTGGGGCGTGTGCACATATAAGCCTAATGTACCATGCGTTCACTAACCGGATTAAGTTTAATTGACCTAAATCGGGGTCCCCGACAACGAATTCAGTTCCTAATATGTGAAGACTTGGGTCACAGCTGAATTAATCGTCCCAATCGAGGTATCCATTCGGAACAATTTCCGAAACGAAAGCCAGTTCCAATCGGAACTCAATTTTCTTTTGAAGTATCCGTTGGGGAATAAAATAAGAAAGCATACAATCGCGTTCGATTGATTCCGCAGCAATTCTTCGTCGGGCAACCTCGGAGGAAATTCAACGCATAGCTGTCAAAAATAGTTGACTTAACGCATATCACCAATGCGCGATCATGTGCGTTAAATTTTTTTTGGGAAGAAATGCTAATATGAACGTATACCTCGCAGAAAATTCTCCGACTTCACACATATCGGAGAAAATTGTCTTCCGAACGGATGCCTCGATAGGGGTGAATGTCTTTTCCTTTCTGCATTTCAGTCCATCGTATATCCTGAATCGCGCGTATATCCTGAATGGCGCGAGGACTGATTTAAGTTTTTGAGTTGCACCCGTGATACACATTTACGTGAAGAAGTCAGTGTCCGTGATTGTTTTGAGTCTTTCTCATAACCATGCATTTTAGTTTTTGCGAGTCCAATGGCTTAGTGGTTTCAGCGTTGGAATACTGAGTGCAGGGTCCCTAGTTCAAATCCCAAAAGTAACAACACCTACGATTTGTTCACTGCCCCACCTCTTGCGAAAGTCTGACAAACATCCAACAGTATAAAACGGTCATTGGAAGCTTCTAAATCCGAATTGATACAAGTAGACGTCATCATTGACTTTTAGGAATTCTTCCGCTACCATTATGGGAAAGGAAGGGGTGTCTAAGTATGAGAACGCGTCTTCCCATGTAGATAAATAGATAGATAGCAGACCGCCAAGACTTTACACAAGGGTTCACAATTTACAAACGGACAAGATACCTTACACCCAGCAATCTCTATGAGAAGGCTTAGAGTAGGACTTGATAGTCGTCAGCTAAGTGACCAACAGTTGTGTTTTCATATAATCGCATTTTCTATTATTAAACCGTTAGTTAACACATCGTAGGTGAATAACCCAATATATGAACAAATTCTCTCTCAAGTTGGGTTGAGTTTAATGTTGGAAATTAATTTATCTTCGCTTCCTGCACACACGTTAATTTGTTTTACTTTTTTTTTAGACTTAATCAAGCAAGGAACTCAAGAAGTTATGAGCCTCAAATTCGTAAGCACGGATGATTGTGATCGCCTCTATTCACCATCGAGAAAACTTCCAAACGGGATAATCAACTCTCAGTTTTGTGCTGGAAACTCGAATATAACGGATGGAGAAAAATGCAAGGTAACAACGGTGTTTTTGAAAACGTCTCCCAGTCACTTTTTACTAAAACGGTTTTCACACCAAACCGAATGAGTTTTCGCTGAAATCCCTGATACCTTCACGTCTATGTTACCGCTTTATAGACCTCATTTTGTTGAAGGTTGTTGTAGCAAACCCACCTTTTAATGCATTCCACACGTTAAATTAATAGGCGCTTCGTGATAATTCCTTCAAATCTAAATTCAAAATTAAATGAGTCAAATATGTTACCGGAAGCATATGAGAACTGTCAAACGTACATTTTGACCATTCTCAGAGGGAAATTTCGGTTTTGGATTTCATTTCAGAAGAGAAAATTCTCATAATCCCCTTCTGTGAATTTTCAGAACGTACGTAATGAGTATGACAGTTCTTAATGCTTCCTTTAACATTTTTTTTATAAGTTTATGAAGCTATAAGTCTAAATATTTTTTTCCAGGGTTTTATTGGCGGACCTCTACTGACTCAAGCTCCAAATAGCTCTGAAGAATTTGTTATCGTTGGTTTAACAAACTTTGGAAAACGATGTTCTTCCAGTTTCTACCCAAATATTTACACGAAGTTGTCATTCTACCACAAATGGATTGAAGAGACTATTGATCAGAGCCTCGACTGATATGTGGATATTTTTCGATAATTTTCAAAGTTTTATTAATTTTTAAGAGATATCTATTCCGATATATCTGACCGAAAACCGAATACTTTGTTTTAACAAATTTTAAATCTCGGGACTGCTATTGATAACAAATAAATTATTTCCAACAATTTCATTGATTTAATAAATTTTCAAAAATAAACGAATAACATTCGTAATCAATATTACACAGCGCATGGGAACACTGATTTGGCATCACTTTTGGTGGATGTGCTATTGTGCTTGCTGTCAACAATTGTACTAGTTTCTGGTACGTCACTTATGTCAAAGAAATTCCGTTGGGGAAAGTTTTCTCTGTTTGTCCCAGTTTTGTTGTGTTTTCAAAATTATTTCACTTATCCTAAACTATTTCCCATCAAAAATAAGCAAATGAAATGAGCAGAAAAACTAATTCGGTAAGACAGACACCATTAGATCCGAATTATATCCACAATTGATCATTTGCTAATGTTAGGCCATCATCACAGAGGAAAATGCTGCTTACCAAGTAAAATTCGCAAGTGTCCCAATAAAAAGTGTCTTCCTATTCTTAATCGCAACCGTCTGCAGTGCTATTATTTTGGAAATCCTTCCAAACACCACACACACTCTATTTCCCGCAAAGCCCAGCAATGACACATCCAATTGCAACACAAACTCGGAGTTCCTGCAAGTGGCACGTCGGAAATATGCCATCTATGGCAACAGCAAGACAGAAGAACATCTTGTTCATGTGATTGCAGTATTACAGAGACTTGGGTATGAGCGAACACAGATCGAAGGGGATTGGGACCTTCTCTGGGCGCACGATTATCCATTCTTCGCAATGCCAAATATGTTAAAGAATCTCAAACCGCACCAGAAAGTGAATCATTTTCCTGGTTGCGGCTTTATAACGAATAAAGTTGATCTCTCTACCACACCACTACCGTTCCTGCCAAAAGCATTTAAATTGCCATCGCAGAAAGATGATTTCTTAAAATACATCACCGACAACCCAACGGGACTATTCGTTGAGAAGCATAACGAGCACAGATTCATCCAAATCAAGCCGCCTACGGATATTGACTTGGATTCGAACAACAGTTTCATTCAGGAATACATCCAGAAACCTTTTTTAGTTGATGGCTATAAGTTTGACATAGGCGTGTATGTTCTGCTGACCAGCATCGATCCACTGAGAGTGTACATTTACACGGGAGACGTTTTGTTTCGATATTGTCCCGTCAAGTATCATCCGTTCGATCCAGCCAATGTGGATAAGTATGTGGTGGGTGATGATTACATGCCCACATGGGAGGTACCTTCACTGGGCAAGTACTATAACAAATTCAGTGCCAACATGAGGGGGGCATTCGATGCGTATGTTCGTGATCAAGGCAAGGATCCTAGTGGTGTGTGGACTCAAGTGGAAGACATCATACGGCGAACAGTGCAGTCAAAAGAGCAGCACATTGCAGACATTCTAAAGACATACAAGACGAGGAACTTTTTCGACTTAATGAGATTTGATTTGATCATTGACGAGAATCTGAAGGTTTACCTTATGGAGGCGAACATGAGTCCCAATCTGTCATCGGCTCATTTCAAACCAAACTCATTGCTGTACGAACAAATACTGTACAGTGTGCTGAATCTTGTTGGGGTCGGATCGCCTGTGGATAACTCTTTGCTAGCAATGGGGTGAGTACATACAAATCTGTCTACTCCTTCCTTTTTAACATGTAGCGGTGTGTTTCTTTTACCACCGCTAGTTTTTGTCTGTCTGTCAAGTTATTACAAGTACAGCTGGCAATTTACAGAAAAATGTCGTCGCCCTCTAAGGCTTAGGCTGTGGTGTAAATAGTTGGACATGAAAATGGAGCTCTGTCTCCAAACATTTAACCAGTCGTATCTAAGACATCAAATTGTCAGAAAACGTACACAAATAGAATTTACATCAGAAGTTGTCATTCGTCTCGCAATGTTTTCTCCGTAAAAGCTTATTGAGTGTCAAACTAGTATTGGATATAATTTTCGTAGTGATTTATCTCACCATTGAATGTTCAAAGACCACTTTTAGAAGACACATAATCAGATCATCTCATGAGAACGTTCTGTGGTATAGGGATAGTAGCAAGTCATACTTACTTAATAACTTCAAAGGCTTTAAAGTTAGGGTTTGAACTTGGGACTCGACCAACATGCCTCACCAATCACTTCGGCTTTAGTTAGCTAACTTCAGTTGCGCTGAAGATCGTCCGTCTGGTACTGGCTTGGGAAGTTTGAACAATCCTCCTTAGAACGATGTTTGAGGAGACTGACAATGCGTTACCTTCCCAAAAATCTGTTTTGGTATCCAATATTTCGGTGAGGTCGTGGTGTACTTTATGCAGAAGCAGCAATTTCCCATCGTCATCCTGTACAAAAACACACATTTGGACGGTATACCAAAACTGGAGTGGCGCTACAGTCCGGGATGAACCTGTGCGCCATTTTAGGATAGGTCTTCCTCTACTGCGTCCTACGTCTGGCTGTGAATCGAATACTCTGCGAGGATTTCTTCATCCACTTTTGATACAGTCCATGCTTCAGCGCCGACTGGGATCATCAGGGTCTTATATAGGATCTCCTTAGTAGTTTTAGTGAGTGCTTTACAAATAAATTGCCTTCTTAGCCCAAAAAAAAAGCGGTTGGCAAGAGTAATTCTTCGTTTGATTTCACGTTGAGTCCTATCAATGATATCAATATCGTCGGCGTATGATAGTAGTTTTACCGATTTTTGGAAAATTGTGCCTTTGGTGTTGGCTCGGGAGTTTTGCACAATCATCTCAAGAATCAGGTTAAAGAATCAGGATAACAGCGCATCGCCGGTGTATCAGAGACGACACTGATGGAGCAGCGAGAATTCTCCATCGTCATCCTACACAAACGGAAGAGTTTGGGCGGTATACCAAAACTAGGACATGGCTCTGTATAGTTCGTCTCTATAAATGCTATCGTATGCGGCTTTGAAATCGATAAATAGGTGGTGGGTATCGATTTAAACTTCTTGGGGTTTTTCCAGCATCTGCCAAAGTGTAAAAATTTGATCAGTTGTGGACTTTCCTGGCCTAAAACCACACTGATAAGGGTCGATAAGTTGTTCGTAAACGGTTTCAGACGTTCACATATTACGACAGATAGGATCCTGTTGAGGAGACTTATACCTTTGTAGTTGGCGCAGTTCAGAAGCTGTTCTGAGTGGATCGGGAAAACGATGCTGAGGTTCCATTCTCCAGGCATTACTATCCACACTTCACTTAGTTCGGGAGGTTGACAGTTTTCGCTGCCGTTGCCAATATTAAATAGGTCGTTCTGCCTGACAGCGGAATGTTGTTCGTCATCGCCGTTTAACAGTCTGCAGAAGTGGTTCTTCCATTTCCTTAGCATCGACTGTATCTCAACTACGATATTTCCTTGATCATTTCGACAGGATTCTGTTCGAGCCTTGTATCCTTGGCTTTGACGTTTTACACTTTGGTAAAACTTGCGAACAGCGTTCCTAGAGTGGGACCTCCATATATTCTCAGTCGTGCGCTTTTCTTGCTCTTTTTTCTGAAAACCCGGTGTTTTTCCCTTCTTCTCTACCTAGAGAGATCAATGGCAGCTCTCGTCTTCACCTGCAGCTTATCCTTGTCGGCCTCGTTTTTGGCTGCGAGCTTCTGTCGGCATTCCTCATCAAACCAGAGGTTTTTGGTTCTTGCAGGTGGGCGTGAGCAACATAGCACAATAGTTACGGCTGATTGCTCTTCAACATTCGATGCTGGTGGTATGTTGTTAATCGAGAGGTTTAAGTATACACCTTCCGCGAAGGCGGAGCGTTGTGGAGTGGTGGATATCCGCATTCTTACCTTGGCTGCAACAATGAACAAGGTAGTGGTCCGAGTCGATTTCATCCCCTCGGAATGGTCGGACATACTGTATGTGTGCCTCTTGTCTATCGCAATGTGATCAATTTGGTTGATCGTTCGTTGATCTGGAGACCGCCATGTCCCCTTATGGATATCGAGGTGAGGAAACCTTGTGCTGGCTATAGTGGCATTTCGTTCCGCAGCGAAGTCAATAAGCCTAAGTCCAGACGTTACACGTTGTGGAGTAGGCTATATTTTCCGACAATACTGCTAAATCTGTCTTGTCTCTTGTCTCTTCCTACCTTTGCGTTAAAATCTCCCAGCACGATTTTAACATCGTTCTTCCGTAATCGCTCATAAGTTTTGTCAAGGAGCTCGTAGAAGCAGTCTTTCGCTATTTCATCTTTTGCCTTCGTCGGTGACTGAGCGCATACAAGGCTTATGTTGGCAAAATTGGCCTTGATGCGAATTGTGACAATCCGTTCGCTGTTGTCTTGGAAACATAAGACTTCTTGCCTAAGTCTGTCACTTATAACAAATCCGCATCTGAATAGTCGATGTTTCTGCTCACTATAGCACGATCCGTAGTAGAAGTTACAGTTTTTCATCCTCGTTTTGCTCGGCCCATCCCATCGTATTTCCTGGATAGTGTTGCTGTTTTTTGTCTTGTTATCAACACTCCCACTTATTAGTTAAGCAAGTCAAATCCGGATGGATGAGACCAGTATCCTATGGTTATCACTTGCAATTAAAATAAGCACAATTGATGTGTAGTCAAAGTTATAACGACTGGGCTTCGTCAAGTAAAAGCCAATCAGAGTTTGCCCTCGTGCTACAACATTCAGTAGAACGCCAATGACTATATAATTATCAGGGCGTGCTTCTGTAGACAATCTCATTCCTGAAAAGTGTTGCTGTAGACGATTGTGTTTGCAACAAATACAGTAGTTAACGATGCGAAGGCCATAACTAAGAACAAAAAGGTCAAACGCAGGTTTCGATATTTAGAAAGAATCATAAAAGCACCTCAGACATTGTATTCACTAGGATTCCAGCGCTGTGGCTTTCCATTTTATTCAATCTGTTATTTTACGGTTATTAAAATCAGAGCCTAAAATGCAGAGGCGAACAAACCCAAAAATAACACCTACTTCCCTTATCAATATTCTAAAAGTTTTGGGGCCATCGAATGAAATACGATTACAAAGCGCCTATAAGCAGACATGATTGGGAATCCCAGATGATTAGCTGAGTGCACTATAGTTGCATGGTGGTTATTGCGACCAATTGTAATGAGTTCGACTCCAAACTGTATAAACACCAATTTAGGATGCTAGAGGCTCTCCTCTTCCAGTGATCTGACAAATCAATCGAGTAGTATAATTTTTGGGTCCCGCGTACATGAAGTACCAACGCACACGCAAATGGTTGTGAAAAAATAGGCCACATTAAAACTACAAACGACATCATCCACTCCACTAAACAGTATCACATCTAACTAAATCGACTTACTAAAATGTCCAATCATTTCAATTTCTAGTTCAGATGAAGTTGAAGAAATGTTATCCACCGATAAGAACATAGCAGTCCTTCAGAACGTTTGTGCTGACTTTAACTGTGATAAGTCATGTAACACTCTCGAATGCGAGCTATGTGTACCATGCCTTAGCGGTACAGATCACAAAGTATTGCACACCGCCTATCGTGAACACATTCACCGAACTAATATGAAGCGTATCATACCAAAACCTATCGTGAGTATTCAAAATCTACATATATCCAATGTCCATATCCAAGTTAACCATTTAATCCCATTCAGGAGGATCGGGCAAGATTCGACATAGTAAAAGAAACTCAGAGCTTGACAATCAAGAATCAGTGGATGACCAGATGGTTCTATGCGAAGTGCTCGGATGAGATGACTTGGTGCTATTAGCAAAACGGTTTTTTTTTTTCAACGATTTTTTGTTGTTGCTGGTTTTTGAAAATTATTTGGAAAACAAATTGTAAAGTTGTGAAGGATTTGAGTGTTTCATATATATCCCTGTTTTTTGTTTTAGAAATTTATTTATTAAAAACGATTTGTAACTCTATACGTATTTCAATTGTCCTTTTCGGGAAACAGGGATTCACCATGTTTGGCAGCGGCTAATATTCTTTCTTGGTTCTTCAATCGAAAGTCATTTTGCTTCAGGTGTTTCAGATAATTGGCAATGAATTTGATTGGATCGTCGGGCTTGTGAACGTGCATAGCTGCTAGAGCTGAAATTAAATCCTTGGCAAGGTACTTTTTGAAATATTCGAATAATTCCGAACGATTGTTGAACTGTTCTGAAAGGAAAAGTGAAGTTTTACAGGGTGTCCGGTGGCGGATTGATGTTTTCAAATGCGAATATCGCAAAAAGTTGAAAAGGGGGTGGAATTTGAGAGTCCGCGTTAGACATTACAATGCTGCAGTAGTCGGGAGAGTATCGTGCGTTTGCTGATGAGCCCGTTTTTGAAAGTGTAAATTCTTACGTGAGTGCGAGCCCACAAGTTTGTTCAAGTTACAATATTCGTCGATTGAGCGATGGACCAAGTGTAAATTTAATTCGGTCGAGGGTGCAAAGCTTCCGCGAAACTTTTTCAGCCAGGACCCGGCTAGAACATCTAGGACCACCGAAAACATTCAGACGGTGGACCAAAGTTTGCGTTAGAAACCACGTATGTCAGTGTGGAAAAGAACGGCCGGTTTAGCACTCCCAAAAAGTATTGCTCACGAAATTCTAAAGAAATACTCAGCATTTCATCCTTTTACGATTCAATTAATGCAAGAACTTGAAGAAAAGGACTTCAATTTACACAAAAATTTCTTTGAAACAATGGTGAAGAGATTTTGTACTGTTAATTGTAATTTTTGCAGAGACGAGACTCAGTTCCACCTGAATGGCCACGTATATAAGCAAACTTGTCACTACTGCGCTTCACGAACATGAAATCAACGACTAAAACACCAACGCAACGTCCCATACATTGCCCAAGAATTACGGAAGCAGAGAGGCACAAAACATCCCTTATCATTGGATGTGATGCCAATGATCATCATACAATTTGGGGCAGCTCCAACATCAACGAACGAGGTGAGTTACTCTTTTATTATAGGTATTCTAGAGATAAACCTCCTGATCTGTAACTCGGGCTCCATCACCACCTTCATAAATAGAATAAGACAAGAAGTGCTAGACATCACTCTTGCCTCCCATAACATAATCGACCTGATTAGTAATTAGAGAGTCTCTAACGAGAACTACTTCTTTGACCACAGATTCAATTTACCTTGGATGATACTCCTCTAGACCCGAAGATTTTTAGGAACCCCCAAAAAATCAACTGGAAATTTTAACCAACAAACTTCTCTCTGATTCCTTGGTTCAACCGAGTAACAAGACAGAATTGGTCAGCCTGATGGAAACCCTCTCTCGAGCATCGACAGCATATCCCATAAGAAGGCCTCGTGGGAAGGCCAAGCCTCCATGGTGGAACTCCAACCTCTGCACCCTTAGAAAAAGGCAACTTTTTAACAAAACCAAAAGCTCCAAAGTGACACCAGATTGGGACCAATACAAGTTGTCTCTCAAAACATACAAAAGCGTTTTGAGGAAGGAAAAAAGAGCACCCTGGCATATCTTCTTCGGTAACATTGATGAAACCTCAGTGGCTTCTAGACTCTGCAAAATCCTCTCCACCAATCCACCTATATTTAGCTACCTACTCAAACCAGATGATCTATGGACAACCTGCAGCATGGAAGCCATTGACCTACTTCTGGACACCCACATTCCCGGTAGCTACTCTAACCCCGTAGATACCGAACCATAGTTGTTCAGTACATCCATTCCACATACCAACATAATCATTACCAAGGAAAAACTTTTTTGGGCCATTAAGAGGTTCAAACTATTCAAATCCCCTGGACCAGATGGTATTATACCTGCGGAACTCTGATACAAACATGAAATGCTGCAACCATGGCTACTAACCATTATGACCAACAGTCTACGGTTAGCACATAACCCCAAGACATGGACGGATGTATTCAACCCCAAAGCTGGAAAGAGCTCTCACATAAATCCGAAGGATCTCCGTCCGATCAGTCCATCTTCATTTCTTAAAACCCTGGAAAGATTAATTGATCTACACCTTTTTAATGAATCACCGCTATCCACATCACAACACGCTTATCTCAAAGGCAGATCGACTGAAACCGCTCTGCATGAGGTGATTGGGACCATCGAAAAGTCCCTCTACTACAAAGAGTACACCCTAGCCACTTTCCTTGATATAGAAGGGGCTTTCAATAATGTACAAACTGACAGCATACTAGAAGCCCTAACCGTAACTGGTGTAGAGGAGCATTTTAGCCAATGGATTATATCCATGCTAAGGTCTAGAATCATTCAATCAACACTAGGCAACAGCAGCTTAACGCGATATGCTGACAGAGGTACACCACAGGGCGGTGTGATATCTCCTCTGCTGTGGCTTATTGTTATGAACAAACTGTTAGTCCGACTTGATCGGGATAGGATTAAGGCAGTGGCATACGCGGACGACGTGGTGATCCTAGTGTCAGGAAAGTTTCTCCCAGTGATTAGCGAAATCATGGAGTACGCTCTGAGTTCTGTGAGCACGTGGGCTACAAGCTGTGGCCTGGGTGTTAATCCGAGCAAGACGGAAATGATGCTTTTCACCACGAAGACCAAAATACCAGCCTTTAACCTCCCCCGACTTAATGGACAAGCGCTCTCACTCTCATCCAATGCCAAATATCTAGGGACTATCCTAGATACTAAGCTTAATTGGAAAACCAACATAGAACAAAGGGTCAAGAAAGCATGTATAGCTTTCTATGCCTGTAGAAAAACATTCGGCAAAAGATGGGGCCTACAACCAAAGATGACACTTTGGATGTACACTGCTGTTGTTCGGCCGATACTCACCTATGGGGCACTAGTCTGGTGGCCTTCTGTGGGTAAAGGGTATATCATTGACAAACTTGAGAGGGTACAAAGAACTGCCTGTATCGGCACAACTGGGGCCATGAGATCTTGTCCTACTGATGCCTTAACGGTTCTTCTCCACCTTCTCCCTCTAGATATCCATATCAAAGATATTGCAATGCGTAGTGCAGTCAGGCTCAAAGAATCTGGCTGCTGGTTCAATAAGCCCTATGGGCACAGCAATATCCTAGATTCATTGCCAGCAGGTCTAGCTGACCATCATACCGACTACATGATACCCAAACTGAACTTCCACAATCACTTCACCGCTGGCTTTCCAACTAGAGAGGATTGGAAAAACGCATTGGTTGAAAAAGATTTTGACACACTTATTTACACCGACGGCTCCAAAATGGACTGCGGAGTGGGCGCCGGTGTCTACTCGGACACACTAAAAATAAAAAAATCGTTTCGCCTCCCTGATTCCTCCAGCGTATTCCAAGCGGAATTGTTGGCTATTAGGGAGGCATGTCACGCGATTAAACACGATAGTACTCCCAAGCAAAATATCGCTATTTTTGTCGACAGTCAAGCCGCTATTAAGGCGATTATTTCGGTATCGACGTCATCAAAACTAGTACTTCAATGCCAAAACGAACTGGCCTCCATTGGGAGTCGATACAGTATCACTCTCATATGGGTTCCAGGCCATAGTGACATAGATGGAAATGAACAGGCTGATGCCCTTGCCAGGTTGGGCTCGTCCCTTCCCAGCTCACGTGCAATCGGCATTCTCACTCCTTTAAAAACTATCATGAATAATATCAACACACACTCTCTTAAAACAGCTGAACATAGGTGGCGTAACCTCAGTGGGTGCGCCATTTCAAGAGATATGTGGCCTCGCTACAACAAGACTAAAACACGGGACCTCTTAAGCAGATCCCGTAAGGAAGTCTCCAGGGTGATAGCAATTACCACTGGACACTGGCCCATCGGTGACCATGCTGTTAGAATGGGTATACCCAACAACACCAACTGTCGCAGTTGCAAGGAGGTGGGGGAGAAGGAAACTCTAACTCACCTAGTTAGGCAAACCTTTCTTTGACAATATCCGCGACCTCTCTGATAAACACATCAAAGAACTGATCGCCTTCCTTAATGCCACTGGTTGGATTCAGTACAAGCCAACTAACAACAAGACATAACATTTAACCGCACGAGTTTTTGGCATCAAAACGGCGCACCTCAGCGCTAATTGTGTTTCGTCTTGTACGAACAGCCAATCAAACTAACTAACTAACACCTTCGTACTAGTAAAGAACCGACTGCACTCTCCAACTCCCAACGTGCATACTGCAAGTGTAAGTCGGTTGAAGCAACGCTTCACTCACTTGTACGCATCATTGAAAACTCACTAAGAGTTAAGGAGTTGGTTGGCTTTCTTGGTATAAAAGGACCTTTTAACAATGTCAAAGCAGAAGCAATTACTAATGCACTCTCGGATTTAAATGTTGATGACTCGCTAGGAGTGCTAATAAATCAGCTACTCACAGGCAGAATTATTAACACAAATCTTGGCATCTGTGGACCCCACAAGTGGCGTTCTGTCTCTTCTTCTCTGGAATCTAGTGGGCAACGAGCTACTACTAAGTCTACAAAGAGAGGGATGCAAAGTGATTGCCTACGCAGATGACGTGGTAATAGCTGTATCAGGGAAATACATTTATACCCTTAGAGATCTATTTAAAAATGGCCTCTCTGTACATATTTGGGGGCCCACTTAGAAAAGGCCGCCAAATATGAACTCGGCTGTAATCATAGCAATCAAAGAAGCCTTGTCTTGGCTGAAAAGGAATGTAATATCCACGAAGCATATTAGCATCTTCAGCGATAGCCAAGCGGCTATCAAATCCTTGGAATCAATCTCGTCTCTTAACGAGATGGCGGAGTATTTTACCATTCACGTCTTTTGGGTGATGGGCCACAGAGACAAACCAGGGAATATCAAGGCAGATGAGCGTACCAGACAGGGCACTACCCTTGACATTCTACCGCCAGTAGATATGCTAGGTATCCCCCTTGCTACATGTAAATTACTTATCAAACAGGATGCGATCGGCTATTGATACGGTACGACGTGCCCAATATCCAAGCAACTCTGGCCTAGGTTCAATCACTAGCGCTCCATCTGCTTAACAATGCTGAACAATCTGCTTGGACGAGGAAGAGAAGGGAAGTATTACTCACCTTCTTTGCTCTTGTCCAGCTCTCCCAGGAAAAAAGGAAACTTGATCTGGGAAACCACTTCTTCGATAATCTAGGTGATCTGTCTAGTATCAGTGTCAGAAACCTCCTACGCTACATAGTTAGCTCTGAATGGTTCAATTAGGCGAACGAATATAGGGAAGTCGATGGATCCACGTGGTACCACAACATACCTTTATGGTCTAAGTGTGCACTACGTGTAGCCACTACAACCTCACCTAACATACTGTTTGATGCGCTTTATTGACGAACGGAATCATCGGGCCCTAGGCATAAATGTGAACAGTAAAAATTATTGACCCATGATCACCGATTTTTTCTTAGAAAACTTGCGAGCACGTCCATCTTATTCGTCACACAGGTGGTTTCAGCAAGATGGAGCGCCTTCGCTTACTGCCAGGGCCCTCATTCGGTAAAGTGATTATCGTTTGACGATAACATTTCGACGGTACATCTTGCATCACGTGAGATCAATAGTCGTTTTAGCTGTCAATAATCCTCAAATCGCAGAAGATTATTTAGCGATTGTTCATGAGGTCTCGACTACCGTCTGAGTGATAATCTTTTTTAAAGTTACGGATTGACCCCCAGAACATCCTTGAATTTGCTCCATGAACATTTGCCACGAAAGCTTATCAGCCGCTTGGGGACGTCCCATGGCCATCAAGGTCACCAGACTTCACCCCCATGGACTTTTTTCTATGGGGTACTTCAAGAGTAAAGTATATGGTAATAACCCGCAGTCTGTCACGGAGCTGAAGGAAAATATCCGCAATGAAATTCACGACATCCAGCCAAGACTACTGGATCACGACAAACAAAACACGATGGCCCGCTTCCAGCAGTTTGTGCAACTAAATGGTCGGCATTTGGACGGCATAATTTTTTTAAAAATAAACCAAGCATTTTTTGTTGTATGTTCAACTAACAAAAAAAAAAAACGTTGGGTGTCCCATAATTCACGGAATATTTGAATTTTGCGCCATTCAATAGTACCTACTGTGTTGCTTACGGAAAAAAGATAACAATGTGACAGCTGAAAGTTCGGGGTTAGTAAAAGTGGAGCGCTATACTAAAGAACAACGCATTTTCATTGTCGAGCTGTATTTTAAAAATAATGGGTCAGGCAGTAAAAATTGATGGTGTTCGTTATTGGGACATGATAACCCAGTTTTTTGTGCATAAATTACAAGATATAGATGTGACCAACATATGGTTTCAACAATCATCTCCTTTGTTACTGTCCGGCCCTATCAAACAAAAGGAAACTACACATCGGAGCTTACTATTTTCAAAATCTCAGTGATTTGGCAAAAACGGAAGTGAAAAGCCTCCTCCGCTTCATCAAAAGCTCAAAATGGTTTTCCCACGGATAGGAAGGAGATTGGACAAGATCCATGTGGTATCACAACGGACCAAAGTGGTCTAAGTGTGCTGGCGAACGCCGGCAGCCACTCTAACCTAACCTAACCTATGGTTTCAACAAGACGGTGCTACATGGCATACAGCCAAAGTTTAATTCAATCATTGCATGAGTAATTTCGTAATCGAGTAATCGCCATTTTTTGCGATCAGAATGGGCCATTCAGATGCGATTTAACGCCATTGGACTTCTTTCCTTGGGGTTTTTTTTTTCAATCAAAGGTCTATGCAAACAAGCCCACGAACACCAATGCCTAGAAAGAGGATATTGGGCGTTGTATTAATGAAATTCAGACACATTTATACGAAACGGTCATGAAAATTTCAATTAAATAGTACGTACTTGCCAGCAAAGCCGTGCCAGCCACTTGTCCGATGTGCTATAACTATGTATATCCCAATCGGTATACTCTATGAATCAATAAAAAGTATAAGCTGTCTATAATTACAATTTTGTATTTTGTATCAAAATTACATTTTGCATGAATTATCGACCACCCTTTACTTTTCATATTTTTAGTTTTATTCACTTTTGAAAACATAAAACTGCTACCGGACACCATGTATATTGTATCTAGTCTAATAGATTATCGTAACAAAGATAACCAATAATGAACCTTAATCAATTTATGTTGCCGTTAAAAGGAGATGGTTTTACAAATCAAGACGCACTTGAATTATAAAACCATCTCTTTTGAACGGTATTAGCAAGAAGCCCGGAAGACAAAACTAAAGGTCATTGATTTTAAGCACACTTACCATTTCTCATCCACGCAAAGTCAGTTAAGAACTCCGAGTACCTTTCGTGGTCGACAGAACTACTCGAAGCAGTTGAACAGATATCACTGCTCCTACTTTTATCATCGATCAAAGAGAATATGTGCTTCAAACTTTTCTCACGCGAGCTAATGTAAAGAAGTTCATCACAAAACTTCCTGTTGATAGCTCTTAAACGTACTTCCACAGCCGCACGAATATGACGAGGGCAATACATTCTAAAACTTTTAAGAGCTTCAATCTGATACTCATGGGTAATTTTAAACTGCGATTTAAGTTGGAATAGCTTTTCAACATTCTGATTCACAGCTTGACTCCTTGTCTCTTTGATAAGCTGGTATTTTTCAATTTCCTTCGAATATTCCAAATTTGTCTGCTCAATCATAGTGATCTTTTCGGCGATCAGTTTATTTTTCTGTTCAAGGTCCAAATTTTCATTTTCTTGTAGACGTTTGACTTCAGCTTCCATGTAGTTCAGTTGTGAATCAGATTTTCTCTTCAAGTCTTTTATTTCAATGTTTGTACGTTTAATTTCGTTGTCTGTGCGATGAAGATCGCATAGGATCGCTCGAATAGAATTGCGTTCGTTCAAAAATGATAAATGGTAGCTTCGGTTTGTTATGTCATCCCAGTTTTCATTAGTTAGCTTGAAGTTTACCTTGGATTCAGACATGGTGTACAAAATATAAAATTTATTTTTTCTTAAGAATTTCAGGTTGTTTGAATTTCTTGGAAATATGTGTACTAAGTTAGAAAAAAATGAAGTTGGGGTATAGTTTTATGTAGATAAAATATTCGAAAATACAGCAAATAATTGGGAATATTAAATTGTATTATAGCGTTTTCGATTGGGATTTTTAGATTTACTCTCAGATTTCAGATTTTACCTGTCCCAATCGAACATTAAAGAGGTTACTCTGGTTTTCTGTGTGTGTTAGTGTGCCATTTGACAGCTTATTGTTTATCTTTAGGCCGCAATTATAGCTATAATTGCGGCCTATGTAAACCATCATTTGAAAAATTTATAAACTCAACCATTGGCGAGTTGGTGTCAAAACAAAGCTTATGAATTTTAGAACATGATTATCCAAAATATTTTAATTTCTAATTATAGTTTTCCCCGAAAATCACTTTTTAATCATCAAACTGCGAAATGCAAACTTCAAATTGATGTTAAATGTTTTTGTGTTGGTGTATGTTGGTGTAAATCTGACTTGGAATCCAGATTCTTCAAAAGTACTCTAGAGTAAAAAAAGAGTGCTTTTTGTATCCCAATCGAAAACGAAAAAATAGATCTAGAGTAAAAAAAGTGCTCTAGAGCATAAAAAGAGTGCTTTTTGTATCCCAATCGAAAACGCTATTAGACATCAGCGAACATATTTTTACAATCCAAATCAATCAGTTCGAATAAATACGCAAAGCCTTATAATCTAGTACGCTAGGGCTGCGAAGGAAAATGGTGTCACCATGATGTCCGTTTGTACGAAATTCTCGACGACTTCCAAAATAGGACGATAAAATTGTGCCAAGGTAAGAAAAAAGAATACCTTTAGCACAAATAACGGTCTATATGATAAATTATACAATTAAACAGATATCATCTACGCGTTTATTTTTATCTGGTTGTACGTATCTATGTCATCGACTTACTTACTTACTTACTTACTTAAGTGGCTCTACAGTCCGGAATGAACCTGGGCCTCAACCAACATGCCTCTCCAATTAGCCCGGTCCTTAGCTAACTGCCTCTAGTTGCGCACTCCAAGTTGGTTGAGGTCGGTTTCCACTTGTGCGCGCCACTTAAGGCGAGGTCTTCCTCTACTGCGTCCGACGTCTGGCTGGGAATCGAAGACTCTGCGAGCCGGAGTATTGGTGTCCATTCGTTCGTCATGTCCTAGCCATCTTAAACGTCCAATGCGGAGTTTTTTGACCAGTTTTTTTTTCTATGTCATCGACGCTCATGGCAAATCCGCAAAGCCATATCTGTAGTAGTTGTATCATGTCATGAAGATATCGTCTTCACGTTTCCTACATCATCGACACAAATCGCAAAAACCTAACAAGCGCAAAGCAATATCTGAAGTAGCGACACCATAACAACGGATTAAGATTAACTGACTTTTCTTGTGAACGGAATGCCAATTAATTGTTTCCACATTTGAAATACTTTATGGCAGTATCCTTCAAAAGATCAGTGTTACGAACTTCTGGAGTGCAAGATTGCGCGTACAATCCGAGAAAAGACTATAAATCTGTTCAAGTACAACATTAATTTTTAGTGATTCATACTAACAAATCCCTGTACATTGGCCCTTGTCTCTTTGATAAGCTGGTATTTTTCAATTTCCTTCGAATATTCCAAATTCGTCTTCTCAATCATGGTGATCTTTTCGTCGATCAGTCTATTTTTCTGTTCAAGGTCCAAATTTTCATTTTCTTGGAGACGTTTGACTTCAGCTTCCATGTAGTTCAGTTGGGAATCAGAATTTCTCTTCAAGTCATTTATTTCAATGTAAATGACGTGAGTCTAATTTTTTTAACATTAAGCGAAGTACGTGAGTCTGATATTATACAAGAAATTAAACTGATAGGCCAATATTGAGGAACATGTAGCCTTATAAGCATGTAAAAAAGAAATCGGACAGAAATGAAATGAAAACTCGGTTTAAATCTACACAGATGTGTCAAAAATTGGCTACGTTTCGATTTCCGAATCATTGTAGCGTATATTTCCATTTTTACATATTCCCAAAAAAAAAAATACAAATTTTTGGCGCAACAGTACCCAGGGCCTAGCTTTCTCACAACCATTCATGTGTGCGTGTGTACTTCTTGCACGATGGCGGGACCTCCTGTTTTATGCCGACTCCGAACGACTAAGTTGAGATAAGCTATTCTTGACAATTGATACTACTCGGACGATTTGTCAGATCATCACGAGAGGAGGGCCAGTGAAAAATCATTTAGGTGTTGCTACGACTGGGAAACGAACCCAGACCTTCTGCGCGGCAGTTCATCGCACTAACCATCGTGCCACTGAGCCCAGGAGAAAATAAAACCCTTTTTCTGGCTGAAATGTAACGTGATATCTATGAAAAGTATATTTATCTTTAGGTACATCCAAGCGGCAATCAAATCTCTGATAAATATCTCTCTTACATAAAAATTAAATCTGAAATATCTGGCATTGACTGCCCAAACATGGGCACAAACCTAGGTTCTTCCTATATTTGTTTGTGCGAGGTTATTATTTTTGCCACAAAGGATAGGGCCACTAGTTTAACACTGAATCCGAACGGCAAATTTGAGAAGCTTCTCATGAAAGTGTTTCTCTTGTCTGACGTTCGCAAGAGATGAATCAGTTAAAAAAAACTTAGGTGTTGTCGCTTTCGGGATTTAAACCAGATTTAAACCCGTGCTTAGTAGTCCAACGCACTAACCACAATTTTAAATAAAAAAACATAGTTGCCGACTATCTCCTAACAAAATGGCAGGGCATTTTACCCTTCACCTTTTAGACACTTTGCCAGAATGAACATCACCATAAGACTTTTTTGCACAAGTGGAAATTAAAGGTAAACCTTTCGGATGCGATCAAGAAAGCGAACTGTAGATGCACAGATGGCACACCGTGTCAATTATATCTCTACATTATTATCAGAAATGTTTTCCGAACTTTCTCTATTCATGTCGGGTGCTCATCAATTTAAGAAGACTTTACCTCGGTGTAACTTATTTTTTGACAACTTGGGTGCTCTAAACTAAAACTAGTTTAAGAAACAACAGATATAGATAAACAAATCGAGGTCAAAGTGTGCGCGAGCTACTCGTGCAACCAACATTACATATTACTTTTCGTAGGCAACATTTTTTTAAAAGTGGGAACTTATGAAAGTTTAAAAAAAAACCTGCCCTCAAATTAGTAAAAAACAATAAGGGTACCTATTCATGCAACGTCGTAATTTTATTACGCACGAAAGATTATAATTTTACAACGACGTTTCATGAACGACACTAAAACTGCACCACTAAATAATGCGGTAGCCCACTGAATTCAATCTAATTTTAGTAATTTATTTATTGATTGAATTTTGTTCTTATTGTTCTCTTTCCGTTCTCGATATATTTTTTTCAGTTTAGCGCATACGTTTGATGTGTGAAAGTAACTGAATAAATGACAAAATAGCATTTCCAAAGTTTACTACGTTCACCACCTCAGTTTACGTACCCAATTCCTGTGAGAAAATTCCGATATTGTTAGAAAAGATTTCCCATACAAATTTTGACAGTTCATTCATCACGTCGTAATGTTATCACGTTTACGACGACTTTCCGACGTTGCATGAATACCCATAATATCTTTGTATTTGTAAGAGAAAGTTAAAAATACTGCAGAAATTTTCGTGAGTAAAAATCAGTGAATTGATCTAAGGTGACAAATCATTAGTTTTGTGTCATTTATTCTTTAAATTAGAAAGGAAGAGAAATTTGGAAAAAAAACTACAGAAACGCTCTCTGGCAGAATTTACTCCAGGCCCGAAATTGGAGAGTCATTTTTAAATAATGCAGAGTAAAGAAAATATATATAACAAACTCTTTCCTGTCTCTTTTCTTTCTTCCTCTTTCCATCTTCTGGGCCCTCATTCTGTATAGTGATTATCGTTTGACGATAACATTTTGACGGTAAATCTTGCATCACGTAAGATCAATAGTCGTTTTTGCTGTCGGCGAGTTCACTTTCTTTGATTCACTTAATGCAATAATCGTCAAATCTCAGACGAATATTGAGCAATTACTTATAAGGTCTCGACTACCTTCTAAGTGATAATCATTTTCAAAGTTACGGAATGACCCCCTGGCTTTGTCACTTCCATTCGTTTGGTCTCCCTTTCAGCTTTACAAAAAAGTTTATAAGTCCTAATTGTGATACATACTCCACTTAAGAGTTTTACTGTTTTTGTTCCTTCATAGTTAGGTTCTGCAGGTAACAGATCTTAACCCCTAACACTTTTTACCTCTGTGCAATCGAGTACTGTTACCGTATTTCGAAATTCGGGAAATCATTTTTGGCGATATGCCTTTACTCTTGTGTTCCGAGTGTCGAAAAGATTCGTAGACTTCAAGAAATGTTTCCAATCCTGTGATGGATTTAAGACAAACGATTTTACATTTTGTGTATTAGCAATTGTTGGATTTTTATTTACCTTTATAATTTTTCCCTCTAAAAAAGAATCTAGTGTTAGTTCACACGCGGTAGAAGTGAAACTAGAGTCGAATTACCACATCAGTTATCGAGTTATACCGCATGCCTGAAAAATGTTGATTTGCTATGATCGCAACAAGATTCGAGTATAGAGTATCGGATTTTTGGTATTCTGTAATCAGTGATCGAGTATATTTTCATACTCCATTAAAAATCAAAGAATTTTCAAGTACCTACACCAATTTATTTTAATAACATTGACAGAAAAACAATACATTTGACATTGTCAGCCAACAAACATCAATGTAGCAGCATTTTGCTAGTACAATTGGTACAATTTTAAATGTTCATTCGATACGTGACTATTAGTTTGTGATATTCTTAATGTAGTTACACCATCATTCACTGACTCGACAACTGATGAGGTAATTCGACCCCTGTACTCTGTTTACCACCTCCGTCTACTCATTTCATTCGAGATGAGTTGAACTGACATATTGACAATTAAATGATTTAATTGGTGAAAAATGTGTTTTGATTAGTTTTCAACCTTGTTCTACCGCACAAACTCGGTTGAAGAATTTCAACTATTGCTTACCTCGAAACTGGTTTTATGAAAGCTAAACTCATCTCATTCTCTTACAATAACCAACAACACGCTGTGTTCCCAAGCGTTCCCATGATTAGATGAAAACCGACATTTTGTTGATATCTTTTTAGTTACACTTTTTCGTTTCATTAAATCAAATTCACAATGTCCCAAAAGAAGTTTTACTTCAAAAAGGACCGCCATATCGCCATTAGCCCCTTCTGCAAGATCCCAGTGTGAAGATTTTCTCTTTTCATTGTAAGCACAACATCCAACAAAAATCCAAAATTGAATGCTCCTCCTTTCGAGAAGTCTCCCAAATATCGATAAAACCGTCAAACATTCAAAAGGCAGCTTTAGGGTTCAGTAATAGCTATCATTGAATAACTTCTTTGGAACTTACCTCCATAGCTGTTTTTTAGGAATCATTATTAAATTCCATTTCATTTCGGTAGTTATCGGTCTACCATTACTTCACAAAAATAAATCTTTATCAGTGAAAAATAAAAAGTATTTTCTGCGAAAACTATAATTAAAAATTAGAATATTTTTGGATAATCATGTTCTAAAATTAATAAGTTTTGTTTTGCCACTAACTCGCTATTGGTTGAAGTTATAAAGAAGCTGCAATGAGTAAAAGAAAATTTCAAATGATGGTTTTCAATGAATTTTATAACTGCACCCTTAGTAAAAAGTACCGTTATACAATTCATACATCAAATCTAAATACGTCATCCCACCCGAATCTTTGCATTGCATCTTCATCTTGCAGCCATTCTCATCCAATCTGTCCTTTTCAAAGTACCGCAATTTGTATTTACACCCACTAACGTAAGAGGCGTTCCCGATATCTAGCGTCTCGTTTTAAAAATGTCGCCATATGAATAACACCGTCCTTACTGAAGGCAACACTCCAATTCCAAAAATATATATTCATATACACAACTCAATTAAAACTAAATTTTTGGATTCCAGCTTCAATTACAGACTCCAGACGTCAGACACATGCCTTCGCTTAAACACATTTATGACACCAAAATCAGCTATGATTTCAACATTCAGAGGGAGATAACCATATTGGCCACCTTAATATTACCAAATGTCGCATCCATATATGTAGCAACATTCGTTGGAATGTTGAATCTTACAATGCTTTCCTGGACTCACCGATGAGTTTCATAATTTGATCTTGCTCAGACACAATCCCACCTACCCAAATTTACTTATTGACAGACAACACACTTTGTTGGTGCATTCAGGTACACCGACGCGATGACCTTTCTCCAACCAACGTGCCAATAAAAACGATCCCTTTTTTTTGCACACCAACGTACGTGTTGCCTGAGATACAAGCCCATATATCCGTTCATTACACAAACAGCCTTCCAAAAATAAGTTTCACTTCAAACAAACGTAGTAAATCACGCAATCACCGACATGAAACAGCGTCGCGTCGGTTGTGATTAGTACTTGGATGGGGAACCGGATCAAAACACTGTCATCGTAATGTTTTTATATTTCATAAAATCCAATTCACTCCGCCCCAAAAAAAGTTTCATTTCAAAAAACAATGTGATTTAACAGGTAAGGTACTTGTAAACCATAAGTGTTGTAATTACAAACATAAACCCCAAGTTTTTGGGTCTCTCCATCATCCAAGAGAAATAATTTATTTGTTCCAAAAATGGCACTCGAATGACAGCGCGCATCATCCGTAATCGGGTTTCATCTTCATCGGCAGATCACAATAGAAGAGCTTAGAAGATACGGCCCTTCACCTTTTAAGCGCTTGATGACCTAATATTTTGTAACCTTATTTGAACTTCAGCATAATACGATCACGAGAGTATCTGCCGTGCAACAGTTGTACTTAAAAGACATCCTTCAAATAACATATCAGAATATCTGAATTACTTCATCAGTCATTCATCAAATAAAATTATCTTTTAAAGTATTTTATTTTTCAAACAAAACTTTCTCTTCACATAATATAAAGTTTGAATTAAATTACCTTCAAAGAAATTTAAAATGTGCTCCCAATTCAATAATGGTAGTGAACTTAAGTCTATATCCTGTTCCCTGTTTTTGGTTTTTCTTCGACTTACCAAAAAAAATGGAACCGATAACATACAGAGCGAGTGGAAAATTCCGCTGGTGGAGAGACTGAAGGTGGCAAAATTAAATTATACCCTTAGCTTTCCGCTCCAGTGTAACATTAAATTCATAAAGGTAGGTAGCTATGGAGAAAAAGCACTACGATACTGTGGCCAGCATACCCTTGTTGCCAAAGCGTAGCAAACACCAATACGACGAACCGATATCACCACAAGCCAACAAGCAATCTTATTGTGGGCAAAGTGTGGTGCTGAGTAGTAAAAGGCTCAGCCACTCCATATTCAAGGGGACATCACATTCAGAGGTGGCACTTAAATGTGAACTGAATACGAAACCTAATGAAAATCGATTTTACCTAGGAACATACAATACGCTATGGCGACACAGCGCGGTGGTTGATGGGGAAAAATGCGCAATGAGAGTGAATTCGACGGATGTCCTGCGCATGTGGTATGGGGCCACAGTGGGTTTGAAAAGATTTCACTCAAACGGTGGGTTGGTTGAGGAAGCAGGACTTTTCACACAAATAGAAGCCGTGAGTGTCGAATGGTACAACATTGTACATGAAGTGCACATCAGTGAATACTTATTCACCATAAAGTGTGAACGGTGCTCATTAGGAATGGAATTATTTTTTAAAGGATTTCTTTGGAGTATTTTTTATTCTTAAATGCGATCATAAGCCTCCCACTTCAATGCATCGCTGTCAGTCTTTGTAGTATAACGATGCCACCTTAGAACGTGTGCCAATCGCGTTAAAATTGAGGCCAGTGGATAATTTTTGACATTTAGTATGGTGAATATAGACTTCACATTTTTAACCTGCACAAGACCGATCAAATTTTCACACTTCGGCCTTTATAGAGACGAACTATACAGAGCCATTTCCATTTTTGGAATACCACCCAAACTCGTCCGTTTATGTAGGATGACGATGGAGAATTCTCGCTGCTCCATTAGGGTAGGAAACGACCTCTCTGACACATTCGATACCAAAAAAGGATTTAGGCAAGGCGCTGTCATGTGACTTCTTCAATTTGATTCTTTAGAGGATTGTGCAAAACTCCCGAGCCAACACCAGAGGCACGATTTTCCAAAAATCGGTGCAACTGCAAGCATACGCCGACGAACTTGATATCATTGGTAGGACTCAACATGATGTCATAGCCACGTATGAATTACTGCGCAGAAGGTCTGGGTTCGATTCCCACCCGTAGCAACACCTAAATGATTTTTCACTGGCCCTTCTCTAGTGATGATCTGAAAAATCATCCGAATAGTATCAATTGTCAAGAATAGCTTATCTTAACTTAGCCATTTGGAGTCGACATAAAACAGGAGGTCCCGCCATCGTGCAAGAAGAACACACGCACACAGGAATGGTTGTGAGAAAGCTAGGCCCTGGGTACTAACGAGCCTGTTGCACCAAAAATGTTTATTTGCATTTAAAGGGGGTACAATGGTACATATAATATAATACCGTGCAAAAGTATTCTCCATTAATTAATACAAATCCATATTGTTCCGTCAGAATATCGAAATTTACTTATTTACTTAAATGAATGAAAACAGGACAACTTTTCTGGATCTATCCCTTATAATGGAAAATACGCGATACTGCTTTTATTTTGGATGCATCTCAACCGAACTTTTCAAGGTATGACCAGAAATTTATCAATTTGAAAGCCCCATACGAAAACGCTTATAGAAAGGATATTACACAGACCGTGTCTAGTTTTGGTATAGCTCCCAGACTAGTCTTTCGCTGCTGTAAAGCAAACAAGGGCAATACCAAATAAATATATGGTGTCAGCAAATATTTAGAACAATCTTCAGATTTAACTCTAAGGTAGTACTTTGTTTTAGTCAGCCACATTCTGATAAAAACCATTGTCAACCGCTATTCCTTTGCACAAAGTAAAATATCTGATACGAATAAAGCTACACTTCAAGCTTACTATGATTACAAAAAGAGTCGGCTTACAGCAGACATACCTTGACTGCTATGAATAAAAGAAAATTGATGGAATCCAAAGTTATGGGCAGTTATTATTCGCTTCTTTGGAAAAAAAATACTTCCATACTTAACGGGCTTAAGAAAAGGTTCGGAAATCCCCTTCATTGGACCTGAACCCTTCTGTGCAATCCCCAAATCAGCCATAAATCTAGTCATAAAAAACTGGGAACAAAACAGATGTGTTTCATACTGGGGAAACATCCCAGGCCTAAGACAGGCCAAAAGAGCTATTCAGCCCTTTAAATCAGATGCCAACAAGATACTAAATCTTCGCAGGCACGATATCAAAAACTTAGTAGGCTACGTAACTGGTCATCACGGTCTGCGATATCACCTAAACAAAATGCGTCTAGTCGACTCACCGGAGTGCAGACTATGTCTAGAAGAAGACGAAACAGCCGAGCATATCATATGTGAATGCCCGGCCCTTTACGGTATGAGAAGTGAATCTTTCTTCAGGGAATTCTTAAGTCCCGAAGAATTGAGGAAATCTTCGGCTGAATTATCAGCTACATCAGGAAAGTAGAAGCGCTACTAACCTAAAAAGCATCTGACGGCAAGCACAATAGGTCTTTTAGGTCGATGTGTATATTACTTCTTAGGCAGGTCAGAATTAAAAAAAAAGCCACATTCTGATAAAAACCATTGTCAACCGCTTTTCCTTTGCACAAAGTAAAATATCTGATACGAATAAAGCTACACTTCAAGCTTACTATCATTACAAAAAGAGTCGGCTTACAGCAGACATACCTTGACTGCTATGACTAAAAGAAAATTGATGGAATCCAAAGTTATGGGCAGTTATTATTTGCTTCTTTGGAAAAAAAATGGTGGGTGCACGACTAGGTCTTACGCAACTTTCTCTTTCACAGCGAGTTGGGCGTTAGATCAAATCATAAGCATTTTGATTATTGATGCTAAAAATGATATAAATAATGTCGAAATTGATTATATGAACGTTTACTCCGAAATTTAAGGGAATCAGTGGCTATGTGAATAATAATGATGTTCCGTGATTGACCAAAACTGAAAATTCCGTTTAGTGATAGTTGGGCTAAAACTAATTATGTGGAATTGTTTCAAAGTGTAATAATAGTGTATATATTAAATTTCATTCAATTTGACATAATAGTTTGCGATAAATTAACAATTTTCTTTAAATAGCCTTTATGAAAAAAAATCGTTATATTCGAAATTCGAAAAAACTGGGTATGCAGTTTTGTTGGAACTAATATCCGTATAGTAAATATAAAGGTTAAACAAAATCGTTACAGTCGTTTTCGAGAAAATTGAGGTTATGTGTAATTTTTATATGGCAGGTCCGTTAATAACATGGTTAAAAGCAAACAAAAAAAATGGCCTAGAATTATGATCAAAAGAAACTTGGATACGAAATTTGAAGAAAATCGGTCAAGCCGTTTAGGCTGGGGAGACCATTACGGACAGACGGACCGACGGACCGACGGACGGAATTCCAAAAACCACTTTTTTGGGTTCCGCTATCATCGTAATGTTAGAATCAATCAAAATCTCGAGGTCGAAAATTTTCACGAAAACAATATCTTTCTCTTTGTAAGAGAAAGTTAAAAATTTAAAAAGAAAAGTGACTTCGAAAAATCAAATACTCGAGTAGCAAAATTGGATATTAAGAGGGAGATATTAAAAATGCGCCAAGAAATTAACGTCATATCCTATGAATGTTGCAGTAGTATTTTTTATAGAGATACATATTTACTTTTCTTATATTTAATGATTTATTTTTCAAAGACTGAATTAATTGTTATGTTTTATCCTTTTGTTTTTTATTATTAATACTTTATGTTCCTCAAATGAAAAAAAAAAATAATTTGTGCATTCAACAAATCATTTCTACTTCGTTTACCTAAATTCGAATATTGCTCGTTGTCCAATGAATGTTGTTGCAAGTTAACAAGATTTCAATCTTCTTCCAAAAAAAACCTCTTGGGTTGGTTCAGGTAATGCAACTCTGAACTTTAAACATAGATTGTAGAGTGCACAACAAACGTTTAAAATTCGTGCGACTTTCTCGGGCGAATAGTGAAGCTCCCTTGCCGTCAAGAAACATCGGAACCTTGCCTTCAGGACGCCAAAAACGCACTCAATAATTGATCTTGAAATCGAATGTTTTTCGTTGAATTTGCATTCAAGGGATCCTTCAGCTGCCGTTCTGTATGGTGTCATAATCCAAGGCTCTAAGGGATATTCAGTATCTCCTACGAAAAGTTTTGATTAAAATTAAATATTTTAATATAAAACTATTGTCTAACTTGCCTAAGATCCATGACGACGTTTCTCCATTTTCGAAACCCCGTTGAAGGTAAGCTCTTTCAGCACTAAGAGCCCATAAGTGGGAATCATGAGATGCGCCTCCATATCGTGCATTAACCGACATGATTGTAAATATTGTTGTCATAGATCTAACAAACAGAATTTTTGGATTTTAGAATTTTTTATAATACATACATATTATATGGACTATTTTTACTTACCACCATGACATTAATGATGTGTTTGAGCTTTCTGTTAAAGAAAAGGTGCTCGTTCTTAGCGGGGCGAATCTGTTGAATATGCGTTCCATCTACAACCCCAATTAATTTTGCCTTCTGCGAATACTCATATCCGATGATATATTGTTAAGTAAAAACATGAAACCCTCTTTAGAAAGACGACTGTTTTTGACAAAACTGAAATCAAAATATTATATTAGATTAATAACATGTGCAAATATTTTGTTATGTGGAAACCTTTTCTCGCTTAGCTCCATTCGTTCAATTTGCTCATTTCGTTCCTGATTTTTTTGTAAATCAAACCAAATTGCAACGCTGTCCATTTTTGTTATTCTTTTGACGATTTTCGTTTTTCCGTGAATTTCAAGTTTTGCTTGTTTTTTTTAAAGAATTGAGTCTTGTCAATCAGCTCGAGGCTCGTTCAAAAGTAGAAAATTATTTGAAAAAGAGTTGGCATTACCGGCATCCGATTCTATTTTCATAGATAATTTCATTTCAAAGCAGAATCGGAAATAACTTTCGAATAGAATCGAAAACAGAATCGAATACTGTGGAAGGGGCCCCTGATCATCCAAGCAGTAAAATGGTTAATGCGAACGCCTATCCTTGAAAAAGTTTTCCGAGTTGTAGCAATACCAAAATATATCTTATTGGCCCTCCTCTCACGATGATATGACAAATCAGCCAATTAGTATCAATTTTAATGAATAGTTTATCTCAACTTTGCAGTTTGGATTGGGAAGAAAATGCTGTTTGGGTTCTGAAAGAAGTGAACCCATACAGGGCCTCAAATACAGCTTTTCCATTGATTTATACATGCGAACTGCGAAGCTATATTTTTGGCAAAAAGACTGGCACCCCCAATTTAATGCCGATTTCTAACAGCAAATTTGAAAACTTAGATACACATGGATATCTTATACCAAGAGGTGGGACAGTGGAAAAACGTAGGTACCTATTGTTCCTTTCAGGATTTGATAGGCCACTTTTATAATATTGCTGTCGAAGTCGATGTTTTTTTTAACGTGTCATTCACCTTACAAAACATATTGTGGTGTTGATGTCAATGTGGATAATGCTGTGTCACTGTGTTTCTGGCTTTATGGAATTATGATAGGGCGAGTTCATAATCGCAACATAGTTGCACATGCCATGCAGAAAATATTGACTCAATGCAATTATGAACAAAAATACTGCTGCAAGTTTGGAGCAGTTTTGCGTTTCCAAAAAAAAGTGTTCATATATGCAGTAGACAGTTAACAAAATTACAGCCATTTTTTAGCGTCAATACGAAAGGACACACAACATCGACGAATTGGACAGAACGTCACCATTGACAGATATAACTTTGAGATAGTACGGATATTTGTCTACTTTGGTTCCGCTATCAACTCTGACAACAACATCTCGTTAGAAATCAAACGAAGAATTACTCTTGCCAACAGCTGTTTCTTCGGGCTAAAAAGGCAATTGAGTAGTAAAGCCCTCACCCGAACTAAGTAGGACAACCTATATAAAACTCTAATCATCCAAGTGCTCTACGGCGCTGAAGCATGGACCGTATCAAAAGCAGATGAAGAAATCCTTGGTTGATTCGAGAGAAAAATTCTTCGAAAAATCTTCGGTCCCGTTTGCGTTGACGGGCTATGGAGACGAAGATTCAACCAAGAACTGTATGAGCTGTATAGCGACATACCCCTGGTCAAAAAACTCCGCATTGGACATTTAAGATGGCTAGGACATGTAGAACGAATGGACACCAATACTCCGGCTCGCAGAGTCTTCGATTCCCAGCCAGACGTGTCGGACGCAGTAGAGGAAAACCTTGCATTTGCAAATTTATTGCCGAAATGAGCTTTTTTGCTCAGTGAGAACGTAGTATTAGGATCAATCAAAATCTCGAGGTCGAAAATTTTCACGAAAACAATATCTTTCTCTTTGTAAGAGAAAGTTACAAATTAAAAAAGAAAAGTGACTTCGAAAAACAAATACTCGAGTAGCAAAATTGGATATTAAGAGGAAGATTTTAAAAATGCGCCAAGAAATTAACGTCATATCCTAAGAATATTGCAGTAGTTTTTATTATAGAAATACATATTTACTTTTCTTATATTTAATGATTTATTTTTCAAAGACTGAATTAATTGTTATGCTTTATCCTTTTGTTTTTTATTATTAATACTTTATGTTCCTCAAATGAAAAAAAAAATTAATTTATGCATTCAACAAATCATTTCTTATGTTAGTTCTAGTTCGTTTAGCTTAATTCGAATATTGCTCGGTGTCCAATGAATGTTGTTGCAAGTTAACAAGATTTCAATCTTCTTCCAAAAAAAACTCTTGGGTTGTTTCAGGTAATGCAACTCTGAACTTTAAACATAGATTGTAGAGTGCACAACAAACGTTTACAATTCGTGCGACTTTCTCGGGCGAATAATGAAGCTTTTTTGCCGTCAAGAGACATCGGAACCTTGCCTTCAGGACACCAAAAACGCACTCAATAATTGATCTTGAAATCGAATGTTTTTCGTTGAATTTGCAGTCAAGGGATCCTTCAGCTGCCGTTCTGTATGGTGTCATAATCCAAGGCTCCAAGGGATATCCAGTATCTCCTACGAAAAGTTTTGATTAAAATTAAATATTTTAATATAAAACTATTGTCTAACTTGCCTAAAATCCATGACGTCGTTTCTCCATTTTCGAAACCCCGTTGAAGGTAAGCTCTTTCAGCACTAAGAGCCCATATGTGGGAATCATGAGATGCGCCTCCATATCGTGCATTAACCGACATGATTGTAAATATTGTTGTCACATATCTAACAAACAGAATTTTTGGATTTTAGAATTTTTTATAATACATATCTATTATATGGACTATTTTTACTTACCACCATGACATTAATGATGTGTTTGAGCTTTCTGTTAAAGAAAAGGTGCTCGTTCTTAGCGGGGCGAATCAGTTGAATATGCGTTCCATCTACAACCCCAATTAATTTTGCCTTCTGCGAATACTCATATCTGATGATATATTGTTAAGTAAAAACATGAAACCCTCTTTAGGAAGACGATTGTTTTTGACAAAACTGAAATCAAAATATTATATTTGATTAAAAACCCGTGCAAATATTTTGTTATGTGAAAACCTTTTCTCGCTTAGCTCCATTCGTTCAATATGCTCATTTCGTTCCTGATTTTTTTGTAAATCAAACCAAATTGCAACGCCGTCCATTTTTGTTATTCTTTTGACGATTTTCGTTTTTCCGTGAATTTCAAGTTTTGCTTTTTATTTTTTAAGAATTGAGTCTTGTCAATCAGCTCGAGGCTCGTTCAAAAGTAGAAAATTATTTGAAAAAGAGTTGGCATTACCGGCATCCGATCTATTTTCATAGATAGTTTCATTTCAAAGCAGAATCGGAAATTACTTTCGAAAAGAATCGAAAGTAGAATCGAATACTGTGGAAGGGGCCCCTGATCATTGAAGCAGTAAAAGGGTTAATGCGAACGCCTATACTTGAAAAAGTTTTTCCAGTTGTAGCAATACTTATTTGCCCTCCTCTTATTGGCCCTCCTCTCACGATGATATGACAAATCAGCCGATTAGTATCAATTTTAATGAAAAGTTTATCTCAACTTAGCAGTTTGGATTGGGAAGAAAATGCTGTTCGGGTTCTGAAAGAAGTGAACCCATACAGGGCCTCAAATACAGCTTTTCCATTGATTTATACATGCGAATCTTATACCAAGAGGTGGGACAGTGGAAAAACGTAGGTACCTATTGTTCCTTTCAGGATTTGATAGGCCACTTTTATAATAATTGCTGTCGAAGTCGATGTTTTTTTAACATGTCATTCACCTTACAAAACATATTGTGGTGTTGATGTCAATGTGGATAATGCTGTGTCACTGTGTTTCTGGCTTTATGGAATTATGATAGGGCGAGTTCATAATCGCAACATAGTTGCACATGCCATGCAGAAAATATTGACTCAATGCAATTATGAACAAAAATACTGCTGCAAGTTTGGAGCAGTTTTGCGTTTCCAAAAAAAAGTGTTCATATATGCAGTAGACAGTTAACAAAATTACAGCCATTTTTTAGCGTCAATACGAAAGGACACACAACATCGACGAATTGGACAGAACGTCACCATTGATAGATATAACTTTCAGATAGTACGGATATTTGTCTACTTTGGTTCCGCTATCAACTCTGACAACAACATCTCGTTAGAAATCAAACGAAGAATTACTCTTGCCAACAGCTGTTTCTTCGGGCTAAAAAGGCAATTGAGTAGTAAAGCCCTCACTCGAACAACCTATATAAAACTCTAATCATCCAAATGCTGCTCTACGGCGCTGAAGCATGGACCGTATCAAAAGCAGATGAAGAAATCCTTGGTTGATTCGAGAGAAAAATTCTTCGAAAAATCTTCGGTCCCGTTTGCGTTGACGGGCTATGGAGACGAAGATTCAACCAAGAACTGTATGAGCTGTACAGCGACATACCCCTGGTCAAAAAACTCCCCATTGGACATTTAAGATGGCTAGGACATGTAGAACGAATGGACACCAATACTCCGGCTCGCAGAGTCTTCGATTCCCAGCCAGACGTGTCGGACGCAGTAGAGGAAAACCTCGCCTTAAGTGGCGCGCACAAGTAGAAACCGACCTCAACCAACTTGGAGTGTGCAACTGGAGGCAGTTAGCTAAGGACCGGGCTAATTGGAGAGGCATGTTGGTTGAGGCCCAGGTTCATCCCGGACTGAAACGCCACTTATGTTAGTAAGTAAGTAAGTTATTAAGACCTTGAATTTTATATCAATTTTTCAACATTTTATTGAAGAGGAGATTTGTCCACTTTTGGTCGACCCAAAACCTCTCTGAGGCTGGAACTTTTTTTAAATATTTGGAAGCTTTTCCTGAAAGAACAGATTTTTCATTTTTTTATTCATTTATTCCTAAACGAATCGAAATATTACCAGTTTGGTGTCAACTTCCGACCACAATTTTTGTTCACTTTCATTTCTATAAAACACAAATAAAATATAATAATTTTTTAATAATAAAAAAACTATCATTCTTATATCAAAATCTATTGAATTTTCAATTATATTACATACATGTACATATATTCTCCTGCAACTCGGCAACAAAACAAAATTCAATGCAGAGTTGAACGCAGTTTGACTGTCAATTTGCTTATATAAACGCAGGTGACAACTGCCCTCATGCAAAGAGAATGACTTTTTTATACATTAATGAACGCAAAAATTGCTGTCATGACGCATTTTTACTTTTATGAACTCGGCCACATTTTCAGTCTCAGATCATATTTTTATAAACGATGCAACATACTGAAGCAAAGGTCATAAAAAAGGATTTTTTCCAATAACTCTTAGAGCACTGAACCCAACGTAAAGTACTTAGTGCTTACATCGCATCGCTTCAAAGTGGATTCAAAGCGCATAAAATTACTCCCCAACACAAATCCTTAAAAATATTGTGTGCTTACATTCTTTCACTCGAGAGCAGTAAAATTGAGTGATTCTTCCAAAGCGACTATATTCGACCCACCATACATACATCAATTATGTATCCCTTTCAACCAAAATCTCTCCACATTGGGGAATTTTTCTATATATCCTTTTTCTACATCTCCTTGGCTGCAATGCAAACTGCTACCAAAGCGACCATCAACAGAAGCTGTACAATTGCTTCTTCTGCATTTATTGTGCCTGTGCGATACCGTCCTAAAAAAACAGAAAATCCTCGTAATAAAAAATTCCACCACTCTAAGGGGTTGTATATGCGCACAACGAACACTTGTAGTAGTAGTGTGCCTTCAAAACCCATAAAAAATTCTATCACTAGTTCGCAATCGACGGTTCTTGAGATTGGTATAGAACGGACGAACGTTCTCATAAAAATTCTTTTCGGTTTAAAGTGAAAAAAAAACTTTTAATTTTACGATTTCCAATTGAATAGGATTTGTGATTTTGAGTTTTTGTATCCTTTTTCAAAATATCCAAGCAGTCTTAATGTGGAACCTAAAGAAATAATAATTTGTGACGAGTTGCGGGCGTTTTAAAAAAAAAAGGAAGAAAAAGTTCATTAAAAGAATAAAAGGAAAAGTACCTATTCATAAGGACTGTAAAGTGAAGAAGAAAATTCCTTTCACACACCAATACAAACAAACAATTCAAAAATGAAGTGTTTACTTTTGATAACAACGGTATGCCTAGTGTTGATGTCATCATCCTTGGGTGTTGAGGCTAAAAAGAAAAAATACGAAGGAAGCGATTTTGAATTCATTGATGAGGTAAGTGGGGGGCAAAATGATGGCAATCAAGGTCCGCACCTTTACATTCTCATAAAAAAACATATTTATACATATTATGTTGGCTCTTACGATATACTAAGTAAACATGGTCTCGACGAAGATGAAAACCGGAACTAGTGTATGGTAGGAGTCAGCTACAGAGGGAAAATCAATAATTTTCATTACTGTCATCGTCGTCCAGGGTAGTTTTCTGTTACCGTTACTCATGCCTTGTATTCCTCTATGAATGGACGGGCCTTACATAACTCTTGTAATAATTAAATTAATCTAAACGAATTTGTGGGTCAAAGGGTCTTTGGTTTTCGCTTTTATGTTGGGGGGATTTTTTTTATACCCCCCCCCCGTTCCTCACACGAATACTAATAAAACGCCATTATTTTGTTATTTTTTCGTGTGTATAAGTTTACGCCTATAAATTTTCGCCACTTACGTGTGTATAGGCACAGCACCTATACATGCAGACAGAGAGGATAGAATTCGCGCGTGTAGATGAAGAAAAAGCGCTGAAAAGAAGACGACGGAAAAAAGAAAGAAAGACGAGAGTACAATATAAGCTGATCGGGTTAAGAAGGTTCCCAGCCAGAAGGAGAAAAAGGAAAATACAAAATAATAAGAGAATAACGGGGTAGTTTACTACTACCCCCCCCCACGAAAGAGCGCTGCAAAGAGAGTGGTGGACAAACGCCAGATTAAAGAATTGAATACAAATTATGCAATTATAGGACTTGTACGTTGACAGAGAGAGGGCATAGTAGTCTTCTTGGCATGGTAGTGTTCTATGACTTGTATTTGGGTACCGTGGCGTATACTGGTGTGGGTTTTCGACTTTATTATGATGAGGACATTAGCAATGGCAGCGTTGCTTAAGTCAATTTAGCTCAAACTGTAAATCACATAAGATTAATTCACGATATTAAAACGGGGAAAGGGTGGGCATGGGCATGGGCATAGTCTATGCCCAGGATGTTAGTCTGATATGAGAGCTGGATTATAAGGATTTCATTTGTTAATAATGCTTGATTTATATTTTTCAAGGAGGGGTGGGCTGACTACTTTGGATTTAGTGCAGAGTTGATTTGTTTTATTTATTTTTCCACCCGGGTACACATTGTATGCGAGTACGCAGTGATCAGCTTTAGGTAGGGCTTATCGGGTCGAAAGAATTCGGGTGTGTTTAGAGTTTTAATCCGTGAAATTAGCCAATTTTAGAAGACATATGAGGATATCGTGTAGGAACCCTCTTCGCGTAAATAGTTCACGCGAAGAGGGTTCCTACCTTACTAACCAACAATGATACGCGTGTTGGTATGTATTTTCTAATTGAATTTGGCATGGTTAAAGGATTTACTGATTTCTGCTTATGGCAGGATAATGTAGGATGGATCTGAATCGTAATTTAATTATGGAGGCATCTCTAAGTATTTTACTGAATGATTATGAGGAAAAACCGAAATGTGGTTTAATGGGACTCATTGCCTAGATTGGGGGTGATGGAGGTATCCAAAAGGATTTCAATGTTTGATTCTTTTCAAAAGAGAAGGACTGTATATTTTCAAACATAAACTTTGTCCATCTATTTCGAGAAGGAACGTTCGTACGTTGTTTGGCCTAAATGCATTCGTATGGGAAAGGGTAGAAATGTGAAGTAGATATTTAGTTGCACAAGTCAACATTTTGACAAATTTCTGACGCTGCACTTGGTTTCTAATTGAAATGCCATTTCATGAAGTTAATCGGGCTGTAATTGCATTTTGAAGACATTCGTCGCCGCAATGTCAGGGAGTGCTGTCTACTTGTCATTGTTTTTGAGTGTGTTCCGCAAAGCTGTTGTGACACTCAAGTAGACACTTAGGTAAGTACTTATAATACTGAGGAGTGAATCAACAATACATTGCTGTATTGTGGGGTAATTAGGTACATACCGATGCTAAAACAACATTAAAGGGTTTAATAATGCGTTTCATTGCTTTTCAAAGAAATTCATACAAGCTATGGCCTCGGCAATAATATCCTTGTATCCTTTAACATTAGGGATAGAACTAAAAATAGATACATTTTGTGCAACGTGATTATAAAAACTATTTGCTGCATTTTATGAAAATCAATGAAGGCCAATGAAGGCGCCAGATAATAGTGGTTTTCTGTTATTGGTCAAAATAAAAGTTCCCTAAAGAGACATTTAGTCTGTAACTAAGTACAATGTATTGCATTAAACATAGGTAGTAAGTCAGATATTACATTTTATTCAACTGGACGATTTAGTTTGCATGATCTTCAAGATCATGGCCTAAATACTAAAATACGTTATTTAAACTCTGAGAAAAAAGGGGTATGTGTTTTTTTTCCAAATTGTATTTGTTTTTGTAACTTTGATGTTGTGTTTGGTAAATTCAATCAAACACGTTTTTGAGAAATTTTGGGGGTAACGTTAATTTAAGACCTAAAATGTCGATTCTAAAACAACCCTCTGAGTATTAACTCAAATTTGAAGTAATTTATTTATTTGTAGAGTCTTAACACTTTAAGATACAATATCTTATAAATTAGTGAAGAAACAAAATAATTATTTAATGGTGTGCTCTAAGTAGAAAATAGCAAACTTGGTATGAAATTACAAAAAAAAGGAAGAAAAATGGTTACTCAAATTGGATTGTGCGACTATCCTTTCCTTTAAATGGCGCTACAGTCCGGGATGAACCTGGACCTCAACCGCGCGCCACTTAAGGCGAGGTCTTCCTCTACTGCGTCCGACGTCTGGCTGGGAATCGAAGACTCTGTGAGCCGGAGTATTGGTGTCCATTCGTTCTACATGTCCAAGCCATCTTCAACGTCCAATGCGGAGTTTTTTGACCAGGGGTATGTCGCTGTACAGCTCGTATAGTTCGTGGTTGAATCTTCGTCTCCATAGCCCGTCAACGCATACGGGACCGACGGTTTTTCGAAGAATTTTTCTCTCCAATCGACCAAGGATTTCTTCATCCGCTTTTGATACGGTACATGCTTCAGCTCCGTAGAGCAGGACTGGGATGATCAGGGTCGTATATAGGATCTCCTTAGTAGTTCGAGTGAGGGCTTTACTACTAAATTGCCTTCATAGCCCGAAGAAACAGCGGTTGGCAAGAATAATTCTACGTTTGATTTCTGACGAGATATTGTTGTCATAGTTAATAGCGGAGCCGAGGTAGACAATGTCCCGTACTACCTCAAAGTTATATCTGTCAACGGTGATGTTCTGTCCAATTCGTCAATGTTGTGTGTCCTCTCGTGTTGACAGCATGTACTTAGTCTTACCCTCATTTACTGCTAAACCCATTTTTGCCTCTTCCTTCTCTATACTAGCAAACGAGGCTATGACATCACGTTGAGTCCTACCAATGATGTCGATATCGTCGGCGTATACTAGTAGTTGCACCGGTTTCTGGAAAATTGTGCCTCTGGCGTTGCCTCTGGTTTTCTGGTATCGAATGTGTCGGTGGGAAGCAGCGAGAATTCTCCATCGTCATCCATCCATACGCAGACGGACGAGTTTGGGCAGTATACCAAAACTAGACATGGCTCTGTATAGTTCGTCTCTATAAATGCTATCGTATGCGGCTTTGAAATCGATAAATAGGTGGTGGGTATCGATTTGGACTTCTTGGGTTTTTTTTTCCAGGATCTGCGGAAATGTAAATTTGATCGGTTGTGGACTTTCCTTGACTAAAACCACATTGATAAGGCCGTTCAGGTTATTGGTAAACGGTTTCAGGCGTTCACATATTACGACAAATAGGATCTTGTAGGCGATGATGAGGGGACTTATGCCTCTGTAGTTGGCGCAGTTCAGAGGCACCACTCCATATTCTCGAACGCGTGCTTTTCTTGCTCTATTTTCTTTTTTTTTTGAAAAGCCGGTGTTCTTCCCTTCTTCTTTGCCTATAGAGCTCAACGGTAGCTCTCCTCTTCACCTGCAGATAAGCCTTGTAGGCCCCATTCTTGGCTGCGAGCATCTGTCGGAATTCCTCATCAAACCAGGGGTTTCTTGCTGGTGGCCGCGAGAAACAAAGCACATCAGTTGCGGCTGATCTAATGGCTTGTTTGCATCGTTGCCATTATTCTTCGACATTAGATGCTGGTGGTATGGTGTGAATCGAAAGGTTAAGGGATACGCGTTGCGGGAAGGTCTTGGCGGTCATTGTCGATTGCAGTCTTTTGACATTAAATTTTTTCACAGTATTTCTGGTTTGTTGTGGCGTGGTGGATATCCGCATCCTTACCTTGGCTGCAACAAGGTAGTGGTCCGAGTCGATTTTAGCCCTTCGGAATGTTCCGACATCCAAAATACTGGATGCGTGCCTCGCGTTCCGTAGCGAAGTCAATTAGCCGTCCGTGTCCAGACGTGTCGTCGTGTAGGCTATATTTTCCGACAATACTGCTTAAGATGACTTCTCTTCCTACCTTTGCGTTAAAATCTCCCAGCACGATTTTAACATCGTACTTTGGCAGTCGTTTATAGATATTGTCAAGGAGCTCGTAGAAGCAATCCTTAGTTATAATATCTTTTTCCTCCATCGGAGCATGAATGCATATAAGGCTTATGTTGGCAAATTTGGCCTTGATGCGGATTGTTACAATGCGTTCGCCGTCTTGTAAACATAAGTCTTCTTGCCTAAGTCTGGAACTTATAACAAATCCACACCCGAATAGTCGCTGTTTCTGCCCACTATAACACGATCCATAGTAGATGTCACAGTTTTTCATCCTCTTTTTGCCCGGCCCATCCCATCGTATTTACTGGATGGCAGTAATATCTGCTTTGTAGCAGTTAAGGGCCTGCACTTCTCCTGTTTAATGTTCTCACATTCCAGGTGCAGGGGTTGTCAACGATAATAATAATAATTTCCGATTGGTTACTTCGTAACATATGGTTTTTTCCATGGGTGGGTAGTTAACCCAAAGCACAACCCCCAACCTGGAGGGCCAGTTCCAATTTATTAGATACCCCTAGGACATGGGGCCATCATTATCCACTACGGGATTGAGCGCTGCCGTTGACCTTTTGGTTCATCCGCCACCATCTCTGTTCAAGGGGCCTGACTTACCCTTGAAATTCCTAGATAACCTGTATCTAGCTTCGAATATGTCGAAGCAGCTTATCTAGGTTCACATGGGACGGCAGGCCGGGTATTCACTGCTCGCCATTCTGACCAGGGTGATTATAGTGTTGCTGCTTTTCGTCTTGTTATCAACACTCGCACTTATCGTTTAGCAAGTCAAATCCGGTTGGATGAGACCAGTACCCGATGGTTACCACTTGGAGGTAAAAAATAAGCACATTTGATGTGTAGTCAGAGTTGGGAGCACTGGGCATTGCCAAGTTAAAGCCAATTAGAGTCTACCCTTGTTCTACAATACCCAACCATCGCTCGCAAATAATTTTTATTGTAGCAGAGAACTAATGGCGTTCTTGATGTTTAATTAGTTTGGTTTTGTAAGGAATTATGCTTGTTGAATAGATCGAGGATGGCAGTTTGAATAAAAATCACCTGATCAATTGCAGACGGCTTACTGGACACTTGAAACCATTCGACAGATCTCAGGTCTTCTAGTCGGTTTCTGTGAATGCTCTTAAAGTCTCGAAAGCTTTCACTTGTATTTGGGGAGGGTGAGAAACATTTGAACGTGAAATGAATGAGGTCATGGTTAGAGAAACCGAAAGCAGATAGTTGGTCGAAAAAATAGCTTGGTATTATTTTTCCTGTAATTCGCCCAATTCTATCAGATCTGAAGAGCCGATAGCCCTCCAGTGAATAGAAAGAGTCGACTAGATCTGGATCAACATCTGGATCAGGATTTATATAACTTTCAGATACGCACACTATATCCACATCTGAACCTTCTGAACCTAAATTCATCTAATTTCGGTCGCAAACTCTGAGCATTTAGATGAGAAACCTGTTAACCACCTGTAATTGCAAAATCTTTTGAACTTTTCTATGATCTTATTGCTAGATTTGATTAAAATCTTGAATTTGATGTTTTCATGTTTTATATAAGCAATTTATGTCCTAAAATCATTCTCAACCATTAGTAATTTATGTGTCTTTAGTTATAATTTTGCCTCAAATGAAGGGTCGTTTACGAATGGCAAAACTTTAGAAGCTTCTTGTTATAGCCTTCTTAAACTATTGAGTGTTTGTAAGATGTCATGCTGTGATGGAAACCCTGCAATACCAACCACTGAGCCAATGCTCAAATTAATTTTAATAAGTCTTTAATAACTCTGCATTGTGGTTTGTGATTAGTAATGTGTGCGTTGATCTGCACGTGTGACAATCAAATATTTTTGAATGGCTGGTGAATGGTATTTAGACGTCACAAGAAAATGAAAATGTTATGTGTACCATGTAACAATCACCTTTCACTGACCCATTTTGCTGATTGTAACTGTCACTTATCACAAATAACCTTAGTCGGATCCACCCCCGGTCTGTAACCTCTTTATTTACTCAGACCACCCGTTGACGGCCCCTGCCTGATAAAATTGCTGTTTTCCACTTACAAATGCTTTACAGATTTGTCTTCTATGTCTCAGTTCAGATTTGTTGATTCAGTGAAACAATATTCTTAGCAGAGGGGACCTATTACTTTAATACAGCGGTTTCCTGACTTTGCAGTATATAATAATGATGGATTCCCTTGATGATTCATACAATAGAAATAGCTGTCTCTATGCCCAATGCAGATCCAATGTCCCAATGTCTCTTTTAGCAGAAATGGTGAGGGGACGAATAAAATTAATTTTAGCATATTGCTATCCGCTTTCCCAAGTGAGAAATCGTTTACCGCTTACGAATATTCGGTGATCACGGAGTGATCTGGGTCCGCAGCTCTCAGCTATCTAGTAAAATTGACAGGATCAAATATTCCATTTCGAATTTTCTGAACAAATGATCGTACTTTCTTAAGTAGAGATACATCCAGTATGATCCTGGACTTCAAGGGCGCCAGTTGAGCAAGGTCTGCCATAACTGCATCTTATGTCCGGCTATACAGCCGAAGACTCTTTGCGTCTAGCCATCTCATACGTCCAATGCAGATCCTTTTCGCCAGGTCTATATCACTGTACAGCTTGTAAAGTTCTTGGTTCAATCTGCATCAAGGTTGGCAAGAGTAATTCTTTGTTTGATCTTGAACGATATGTCGTTACTAGATGCCATGGCGGAGCCGAGGTCCCCTTACTACCGCAAAGTTGTAGTTGTCTGTGCTTTCTTGTTAACACCATATACATGGTTTTGGTCACGGTTATTGCTAAACCTAGAAAAAGTCGCATAACATTGCATCACTTTTTTGAATCCTCTAATTGTATCGAATATTTTGGTGACTAGTTTGGGCGGTATACCAAAACTAGACATGACTTCGTATAGTTTGTCTCTATAAATGCTGTTGTATGTGTCATTGAAATCGATCGATAGGTAATGATTTTCGAATTGGACTTCTTGGGTTTTTTCCTGGATCTTCGAAGTGTGAAGAGTTGATCAGTTGTAGACTTTCTTGGCATAAAACACTCTGATAAGAAACGACCATGCTGTTGGTGGACGGTTTCAGGGTATGGGAACTCCTACTTGTATCTGAGAAGGCTTATGCAGTTGGCGCAGTTCAGAATATTTGAGGATCGAGCCAATGATTCTGAATTTCCATTCGTCAGGTATACATTCATCTGATCCAATTTTGATAGTAAGTTATTGAATTTTATGTGTAGTTCGCCGCAAAGACCACCATCTTCGGCAGTCTTGTTCAGCTTAATTTGAGATATGCAATCCTTACTTTTTTAAGTTCGGATGGTTGTTAGTTTTCGCTGACGTCGCCAATAATCTTGAAAGCTGGTGATGTTCTCTCGCTATTTGCATATAAATCTCAGCTAAAACAGCTATTATAACAGCCCTTGTCTCCGCCAACAGTGCCTTGTAAGCCGTTTTTTGCTGCAGATATCTGTCAGCATGCTTCGGCAAACGAGGAATTTTGCGGTTGGACGAGAGAAACTTAGCTCATTAGTTATGCCTTATCTTATAGCAATACTTCTGTCAACAAACCAATTTAGCAATATAAAGCAAAAACCTACTTATGGGCACAATAGTATTTTTTTTAATTGACTCCAAATTGATGATTCTTAATTCAAAACAAGAAGATTTGATTGAATAGCCTCACTTTTGGTCTATTTTTTGGCATTAAAACGGGTAAAATTGTATGTATTTCTAAAAAAAAATTTGGTGCAATAAACTTAAAAATCTGAGCAGAGTGGATTTTAAATGGAGAAGTTCAACATAATTTGTGTTAATTAAATTTAAACGCAATGAAGTGGGAAACACGCGGTAGTCACTGATTGCGCTCACTGGTCCTGGACCATCCCAATGTCTTTCCTGGATGGCTGTAATGTCTGATTTGTGGCTTCAACAAGTTCTTCACTTTATATATTAAGTGTTTTAATATTCCAGGTGCAGATACGACTGTCATTGCCCTTTTTCTTAGCATGATGATCGTCAGCAAAACAAATCATTCTATTCCATAACAATATATAGGATGTGCCATATTTTATGTATGTATAGGAATGTTAAATAGCTTTTAAAAAACACCTACTTCCATCAATCAAGTGGTCCCCTCTATTAACCTGTTGGTAATGCAATGGTATTATATGGATCACGTGTGGATTCGGTAACCAATTGCGGCAATTTCGCTTGATAATGGCGCCAGAGAATGTGAAATGAGCCTTGTTGATCATGAACATTTGGTTCCTAAAATCAGTCTCGTTATCAACCATTCGAGCGACTGTTTTACCTTATTCCAAGCGACGTGGACCTTTTCTGATTCAATTGAACTTTATACGGAAACAAAAGCAAACCATCTTTTAAATTCCTCTGCAATGGGGTTTCACCGATGCCAAAATGCTGGGTGTTGAGACGATACGACACATGTGGCAACATTCTTTATTACCGCTTCAAACACTTCATAGGAACGTTTTGTTGATGAACAATGCTCTCTTATAGTGTTGGTCATTTCATATTTTTGTGTTAAACACTCGCACTTAAAAGTTCAGCAAGTCAAGTCCGATATGATGAGACCAGTAACTGATGGTCACCATTGGGTGGTAGAATAAGCACATTTGATGTGTAGTCAAAGTTGCAACATATGTACATTGCCAAAGTTAATGTTCATCAGTGTCTACCTTCTTCCTTCGGTCAGTTAAAATAATTACAGTCTTTCTGAATAGATAAGACGTACACGGAAATATCCTTTAAAAAATGGCACTAATACATAACATCCATTCTAGCATCACATATTTAAAATATTTCAACATGTTTAACCTTTTCCGCCGTTAAAAAAAGTTGCGTATACGCCACCGGTGCGATGGAGACGAAACTTTTTACTTGGCTGCGCACCCGTTGCTCTTTTTTCTGACGTCGTAATACCAAAGCTATCTACCATAATTGCAGCATCGTGTTTTGCATATTAAAGAACCGCGAGCCTAGTTCTTTCAACCAAGACAACAAAACCGAAATACACCTACAAGATAAACAAATTTAAGTGAATGGCCGCAAGCAATATGATTTAACTCTATTACAACTGTAGACTATTAAAGTTGAAAACCCAAGCGAATACCTAACTTAAATATAACCTCACTTAAACATTACAAAGTATAGACATCTTTAAGCTGAATTGCAATAGCAACGGATAAAAAAAGTGCCCTTGCGAATAATTAAGAAAAAGGTGAATGTATCAGAGCCTTGATACAGAAAATAGTTTCTGCTTGTTGAAGCACAAAGAAAAAAAAGGATAAATTCCCTTTGATGTGGACCTCGAAATGATGCTTGTGAATGACTTCTTGAAAGAGGAAAAGGCACAAGCAAAAAATGAATTCTAAAACGTTTATTTCAAAGGGAATTATTTACTTGTTCGCAACAAAATTCGGACAATGAAAGAGACTTGGTTGTCTGTTTAGAATTCATAAGAAATCGTAAGTAGCAGCAAGGGAATAAAGTACTCATTGCCTAGTAACAATTGAAATGTGAAAGCAGTTTTGTAAGGCAAACGAGTGAAATTTAATAAAAATGTATTTATCTACAAAGTAGATTTGACAGAGGGAGAAGATATGTCTTTGGAGAAAGTCTCTTATTATAATCAAACCTTTACTGCAGTAAAGTTGTTGAAACAGAAAAATACATAGGGAAAATCGTTTGCAACCGAAATTTTAAAATTTATTTACTTTTTTATTCATAAAAGATTATTTACTTACTGATCTCCCGATTGAGGGTCTCTTCCTGATAAAAGCCAAATGCCCTGTCGTCCGCGATCGCTTAATCTTTAAACTGGAGATTTGGTCTTCCTTGTCGTATCGAACCTAAAGTTTGGGATTCGAAGATTTTCTTGGCTAGAGCATTACTGTTCATTCACTTTTGCACTACATCTTCATAAAACATGCGGTTGTACCTTCTCCTCGATACGTCTTCCTCGCATAAAGGACCATTAATTCGTTAAAGAAATTTTCGTAGGAGAAAGCGTAGGTTTCTAAGGGTCGCTATTGAAGTTAACTTAACGGGTCCGCCATCTAACGCTTTTTTTCAACAAGTGCTTATTTCGTGAATGGTAACACTTAGCTCATGTTTGATTTGACAGATAATTAGTTTTATCCTTCCGCAGAATGAATATGGTTGTGTATACGCTTGAACAACGCTGGGAAATATTGCGACATTACTTTGAAAATCATGGTAATGTTGCAGAATGTGTGCCAAAATTGCGTACGGATTTTGGAAGAAGAGAAGCACCGTCAGCTCCGTATGTTCTTTATCTTGTGAAAAAAGTGAAAGAAACTGGCATCCTCATCGATAAACCAAAGCGTGAAAAGCCAAAAACAGTGCGTACACCCGAGAATATTGCTGCTGTGGCAGAAAGTGTGTGTGAAGCTCCATCAACATCAATTCACCGTCGTTCTCAACAATTGAACATTTCGGAGACATCATTGAGACGAATTTTGCATAAAGACCTTGGTATGACGCCATACAAAGTCCAATTGGTTCAGGAGTTGAAGCCAACTGACCATCCAATGCGTTTTCGCTTCGCTAAGTGGGCCTGCGATCGACTTAGAGAAGATGCCGATTTTGCCAAAAAAAATCATCTTTTCAGATGAAGCTCATTTTGATCTTGTCGGGTATGTAAACAAGCAAAATTGTCACATTTGGGGCACAGAAAACCCGCACGCATACATTGAAAAGCCGATACACCCAAAACGAGTCACTTTTTGGTGCGGATGTTGGTCTAGAGGCATAATAGGGCCATTTTTCTTTGAAAATAAGCAAGGAATGGCCGTAACTGTCAATGGCGATCGTTATCGGGCCATGTTGAACGAATTTTTGTTCACAAAAATTGAAGAGGAGGATATTGGCAACATTAGGTTTCAACAGGACGGCGCTACGTGCCACACAGCCGAAGCTACACTCGATGTTTTGCGCCCTGTTTTTGAAGATCGCATTATCAGCCGCAGAGCTGATGTCGTTTGGCCACCTCGGAGCTGCGATTTGACACCGTTGGACTATTATTTGTGGGGTGCCGTAAAAGATAAGTGTTACGCCGACATGCCAGAGACAATTGACGCTTTAAAGGACAATATTTGTGAAGCCATTGGTGAAATACAGCTGCACACAATCGATAATGTGCTTAAAAATTGGACCGATCGTGTAGGCTACTGCATGGCCAGCCGAGGCAGCCATTTGAATGAAATTATTTTCCATTATTAACCGGAAGGATTGTACTTTCCAATAAAAAAAGAAATTTGAGAAAATATTCAGTAGTTTTTTTTTATAGCATTTTCAAAAAAAAGTTATTTGGCGGACCCTTTAGTAACTACCTCAATAGTGGTATTTTGTCCAAAGTTTTGAGTCGAAAAGACTTTGTTTATTGAGAACATATATGTTGTCTTGTCCTCGTTAACTAAAGGGTGTTTTTTTTAGAGCTATAAAACTTTGAAATGAAATAAAACAAGGACGATTTTTTTGAATAGAAATGATATTTACTTTATTTATATTTACTTTACAACATTTGTGGCCATATATCGGAAATAACGCGGCGAATGTTGTCCTCCAAGTGGGCAATCGTTTCGAGCTTATCGGTGTAGACTAGTGACTTCACATATCCCGACAGATAATATTCAAGCGAAGCTAAATAGCACGATCTTGGAGGCCAATTCACAGGACCAAAACGCGAAATTATGCGCTCAACGTGGGACGAGCTGTGTACCATGTTACGCCATCTTGTTCAAAACAAAGCTCCTGGACATCATGGTTGTTCAATTGATGAACGAAAAAGTCAGTAATCATGGTTCTATAGCGGTCATCATTGACTGTAACGTTCTGGCAAGCATCGTTTTTAAAGAAGTACGGACCTATTATTCGACCAACCCATAAAGCACAACAAACAGTCAGTTTTTGTGGATTTAACGGCGTCTTAACATAAACTTGGGGATTATCATCACGGCAGTTTTGTTTATTATTATATCCGTTCAACCAAAAGTGAATCATCGTGAAACAAAATTCGCTAATGAAAATTTACCGAATCTGCACCTTGCTAGGTGATCCTGTGGTTTCAATTCTTGCACGAGTTGGATTTTGTAAGCACGCAAACCAAGATCTTTCCGCAAGACCTTCCATTCAGTGGATGGACATATATCCAATTCCTGTGCACGATGGCGGATAGACTGATTCGGGTCTTTTTCTACGCTACGCTCTACAGCAGCAATGACTTCTTCTGTACGCAATGTACGACGTCTCTGTGGATGCGTATTATCATTTATAGTAAACGTGGTACGAAAACGTTTCATATTTAATCGAATTAATTGCTCTGATAGACGATTATGTTGACCGTAAAACGGACGAAGTGTGCGTTACGTATTTCGAACAGAACCATGCTTTTCAAAATAATTGGAATCGTTTTCAGACGTCAGACTATTCTTGTTGAAATACCAAACCAAACTAAAAATAAATCACTTGACAGCTGACAAAATGGCCGCCAGTTTAAGAAGTGTTGCCAACTTAAAGTTCTATACCTCTGAAATAAAACACCCTTTACAAGACTAACGCGTTTCGTCTATTCATTAATGCTTATTATCTGTAGCGCTTATTGGAAGAAATACTGAACGATGACTAAGCCAGGCCACAATCCGCACCAAACAATGACTTTTCCAGAATGCATTTGGAGCTTGTGTATCTCGTAGGGATTGGTATCGTGCCGAATTTGACAATTTTTTTACTAATTCACATAAATTATTTTTTTTGGACGAAATTTGGGTAAACTTTCAAATAATCCATGAACCATAACACATGTCATTTGCCTTAAGTTCTAGATCAGTTGGATTTTTAACGAATGAGATGAGCTGTAACTCTTGAGTTCTGGGTTCGATTATTAGGCATCGCAATTTGTTCAGAAGGCTACACCATGTATCTTATATTTCCGAATCAGCTACTACTAAACTAAGGTACCTTTTTAGAGCTAAGAAATATTTAAATATTTCCTCTATAAAGCCCAAGGATGAGCAGGTCTTAAATATTGCTATTATTTTTGGAGTTCGGCCCCAAAACATGGACTGAACACACATCACACTTTTACTTGACTCTCATTATTCTCTTACTTCAAATCTCCCAACTCTGGTTCAACGAAGACTTGTAGGAGATCTTTCACTTTTCTACAGGAAATGTGTTCAGAGGTGCTGAGAAATTTTGACTTTTAAAATTTTAACAACAAAGTTCATCTAACAACGACAAGAACGAGGCAACTGGACTCTCATTATTCTCTTACTTCAAATCTCCAACCTTTGGTTCATCGAAGACGTGTAGGAGATCTTTTACTTTATTACAGGAAATGTGTTCAGAGGTGCTGTGAAATTTTGACTTTTTAAATTTTAACAACAAAGTTTATCTAACAACGACAAGAACGAGGTAATACACAAATTATTTTTGTCACAGAACAAGCATGAAATGGAATGAATTTCCAAATGACGCATTTCCATTAATATTCATTCAAGATTCGAGTCAATAAATATCTGTAGCATCATCTTTAATTCATATCCGCACGTCAGACGTAGTAGAGAAAAACCTCGAGCAAAATGGCATGCACATTTTGTAGAAACCGATTTCAACGACCTTGAAGCGAGCGGGCTTATTGATTGAGGTCCAGGTTCGTTAGGAACTGTAGCCCGACTTCAAAAAGTGAGTAATGTGAATAAACGTGTTGCTGTAAGTGACCTTAAGGATTCTTCATTTAAGTATGTTACAACATGAATGCCAGCACCTTACCTTATTGGATCGGGTAAACAAAATGTTGGCAATTAATAGGCTTTAGGTTGCGAGCACGAAATCTATCTAAATCAGTATGACTTTTCCAAAGCACGCTTTGACAAATATATACGGTGAAAAGAGCTCCCCAGTTTCGTCTAATCCCATTCAAGGGAACAAAATCAGTGCTAAACTTGTTTACATCTGGATTACAGCGCGAGTATAAAAAGCTCACATCACCCCCGGAAAAGCCTACATAACAGTGCCTCTCCACAAATTAGCTCTACGAAGCAAAATTTTATAAAACCGCTTACCTATTTAGCTGAAATACACGTCGAATAACGCCCTTTTGACATTGGCTTCACCATATTCCAAGCTATAAGGGTGTGCAGAAGGCGTAGTCCACGCATTAGACAACGTCTTCTGGCTCACCCAAACCTCTCAGGCATACACACCTACAGTTGTATTTGTGTACAAAAATCGATAAGTAATTGGTTTCTTATATCGATCCCTTAAACAAATACGCATTCGCTTTGTATGTATTGTATCTAAACACGCTTGTGTGCTATATACATCGTGCACCTCCTCTCAGATCAAGGGGATTATTTTTCCAAATGAGGTGCTACGATACGTCGAACATGTCTGGGTCGAGAATTTAGTACTAACCGTTCCATAAAAGTGGAATATAATTCTTTTGCAGTCCATTAGAGTATTAAGATATGTACGGCTTCGAGAAATGTACGCGGTGTACATAGACCAATTTTATTGAGATAAAGGTGATTTTTCGAAAAGTTATTTAGGAGTAAAATATAAATGCCAGTATATCACTTGCGTGCCATTATAACTTCCCAACATCGAATTTCGACGGTAAGTTATCCAAGGACATGACACAAAAATGTTCATTAATCAAATGCTCTTTTGAAGTTAAAGGCTCTAAATTATGCTGCCATAGAAAAATTATGTGCAATTAAATACCATCAGCGTTTGATTGTATACATTGACACAAGGAATGCAAATTATTCGTAATTGTGAGCCAGATGATTAATGGAGTACTTATCATTGCTTGAGGGTTGAATAGTGGTGTGGATGACAAATAATCCTAATTTGAGAATCCCATCAGCAATGGTTAGCTCACAAACAGCGAAATGCACTTCGATATGGAGCTGTTAATCATGGTAAGGGAAGGCGTTGCGGATTAAATGGCCAATAGCCTTTTATGTCATGTATATGCCAGTCTAGACTAACTACCAAAGAGAAGATATCTATTCAGGCATTGCCTTTATCAAACTCTTGGTTGAAAGGCGACTGATTCGATGTGCAAAACATTTATCTGGTAACGTCATTTCAATTTTATGTAATTAAATCCATGTTGGTCTGGATTTGCTTTTAATCCTGACATTTTTTTTTCACGCATACATACAAATGTATTAATATGTATAATGTCGGTTGATTACTGTTTGAATTGGTGTGACAATGTGGGATTAGGTAGGAACGTGATACTTGCAATAAGTACGTGATTTTGTTAATATAAACGGCTAGAGGCAACTCTCTAGCCGTTCATATTAACAAAATGTTCATCCAGACAATAACCAAAAAACATGTATTAACAGAGACAAATTCAGCAACCCTATATGAATGTTGTGAAATATGACACAAAAGGACTATTATACGCGCATCGAGGTAATATCACATTAAGCTGGCAACAATATTGAGGATTGATAGGTTCATAATATGGCTTTAAGATAGGTAATGGGTACAATCACCATCAATATATGTATTCAATTTGCAATAATATGGTTAGCAAATTTGTACACACTGTTAAGATATTGAGCTGAAATTTATTCCAGATGTCGTAGATAGACATGTTAGATATAAAGGGTGCTTAAATTTTAAGGGCCGATGTTGATTTTGAATAAAACCGAATTATTTAGGAAATTATTGTCATTTGTTTTAATTATGATAATATTGGCATGGTTTAATTATGTATGGAAAAAAATATCGGCCAAATGGCCGCCGCGACCTCGGCGGCACACCTCCATCCGATGGTCAAAATGTTCGATGATGCTGAGACATAATTGAGGTTCTATGCCGTTAATGCGCCGAATTTTCTCATCCTTTAGCTCTTGAATTGTTGCTGGCTTATCGACGTACACCTTTTCTGTCAAATAACCCCAAAGAAAGAAGTCCAACGGTGTCAAATCACGTGATCTTGGCGGCCAATTGACATCGCCACCACGTGAGATAACATGGCCATTGAATTTGTAGCGTAAAAGAGCCATTATTTCGGTAGCTATGTAGCAATGGCACCGTCCTGTTGAAACTACATATCGTCCACATCCATATCTTCCAATTCGGGCCATAAAAAGTTCGTTATCATCTCACGAAAGCGAACACCATTCACAGTAACTGCCTGACCGGCCTCATTTTAGAAAAAATAAAATAGAAGTCATTAAGTCTGACATCACTAACAAAATGAATAAACAATGAATTCAACAAATATATAATATATTATTAAACAAGAAACAAAACTTACTTATACTTATTACGGCTTTAGCAAACAGTTTCACAGAGTATTATTCAAACTACTTTTACTAACATGCAGTTCAACTACAAGGTGGCGCAAAAATAACCTTCCGATGTTTTTTGGCTGTAATTTAAAAAAAGAATGAAAAACTTTGATTCTTCTTGTGGATTATTTTTATTTGGTCTTTTAATTTTTTTTACATCAAGTCGAGAATATGATGTCATGTAAATGGCCGCCGCCACAGTTGATTGTCATTTGAGCCCTTTTTATGGCATTTTCCATCACTTTGGCCAAAACTTCCGGCGATGGGTCCTCACATTCTTGACGGATATTGTCTTTAAGAGCTGCAAGAGTCTGAGGCTTGTTGACATTAACCCGCGACTTCAAAAAGCCCCACAAAAAGAAGTCTGGAGCCGTCAAATCAGGCGATCTTGCTGGCCAGTGCAAATCGCCAAAACGGGAGATTAGGCGCCCGGGAAATGCATCCTTGAGCATATCGGTTCTGGCACGTGCAGTGTGTGCCGTTGCACCGTCCTGTTGGAACCACATGTTTTCCAATCCCAATTCATCAAGTTGCGGCAAAAAGAACTCGTTGATCATTGCTTTGTAGCGCTCACCATTCACAGTAACCGTTTGGCCCGCGACGTCTTCGAAGAAAAAAGGTCCGATGACTCCTCCAGCGAAAACAGCACACCATACAGTGACTTTGAGCGGGTGTTATGGCTCTTCGTGGGTTACACGCGGATTTTCAGTGCCCCAGAAGCGTAAATTTTGCTTATTTACGTACCCGCTAAGATGGAAATGGGCCTCATCACTCATGATTATTTTTGATGAAAAATCATCTTCCTCTTGGTGGTGATTAAGGATGGCTTGAACGTATGTTAGACGCGATTGGCGGTCAGCAGCTAAAAGCTGATGCACCGTCTGGACTTTGTACGGAAACATCTTCAAATCTAGTACCAAAATTCGCTGTAAAGACCGTCAACTGATACCCATTTGCGTGGCACATCGTCTGGTCGATGTCGACGGCGCTTCCATGACATCTTCGGCTACAGCAGCAATATTCTCTGCAGAACGGCTACTCCGGGGTCTGCCACGCCTGGCAGCATCTCGTGTTGTGCCAGTCTCTTCGAGGCGAGCGGCTAAACGTCGCAGTGTTTCACCAGTAGGCGTTAGACGCCTAGGAAATCTGCGACGAAATTCACGTTGTGCCAAAGTCACCGACCGATTATTGCTCAAATAAATAGTCACCAATATTCCGCGTTCTGGAGCAGTGTAGCGTTACATTGTTTATTAACGTGTATTTCGCATGTGTTTACTACACAAATGTCAAAACAGAACTGACATTAGGGGCCAATCGCAAAATTTATAGCATTTTCTGATAGGAGGATTACTTTTGCGCCACCTTGTACATCGCTAATTTTGTTGTAAACTCTTCTCATGCGACTAAAAGCCTCATGCATACTATAGTTCTGTTTATGGTTAGGTATATGTAATAAATTTACTCTACGTAGGTTGTAGGTACCTCTCCTGATAATAATTGGTGTAAGAAAACCATGTCGCTGTTAAGTCTACGTTGAGATAAAGGCAACAGCTGAAGTAGTTTAATTCGACACCTATATGGAGGCAAATTGTGTAGATTATCCTATGGTAGTCTTCTCAAAGCAAATCTTATGAATTTACGTTGGACTGCTTCAATTCTATTTGAATAAACTGCATAGAAGTTCATCCAAACTTGTGAGGCATACTCCAAATGAGGGCGAGCTATACAATTATAAATGGAGAGAGTGACATAAGGATCAGTAAACTCTTTTGTCCACCTTTTTATAAATCCTAACATGGAGTTTGATTTATTGATGATAACGTAAATGTGTTTATTAAACTCCATTTTAGGATCAAAATAAACACCTAGATCTTTAAAATTGTCTACACAACAGAGAGTGTGTCCGGACAGAGTATAACTAAAATTGGATAGAGCACGTTTTCGTGAAAATGTCATATGCTGACACGGTAAAACTATTTAAATCGGTTTATAGTTGAAGTGAATCGTTTAGATCTCCTACACATTTGAAAATTTTCATATCATCAGCATATATCAATATTTTGCTATCACGTATACAAGCTCTTACATCGTTAATTGCAAGTATGAATAAAATTGGTCCTAAATGACTTCCTTGAGGTAATCCAGATTGAGCAACAAAAGGGTTGGACTTGGAACCTCTAAATTTCACTTGGTAAGTTCTCAATGAGAGATATGATTTAACCCAATTTATGAATCCTGGAGGGAATCCATACGCCTTAAGTTTAAAAATTATGATATTATTAAATAACTGGTCAAAGGCTTTGGAGAAGTCGACTTCTTTTATATTTTCCAAACTATTGGAGCAATGATGCATGAAAGTTAATAGATTTGTTACAGTGGATCGATGTTTGTTCGAATAACTTAGGAATGCAAGATTGTTTTGAGATAGGTCTATAATTAGAAATACCTCCACGCTCACCTTTTTTTAAAAACAGGTCTTATAAATGCATTATTCCATTGAGTTGGGAATACTCCAGTGGTAAAGGAGCTTTCAAACATATACTTAAGGTATGGCAAAAGAGCATCTTTTCATTGCTTTAAGACTACTGGTGGGATTTCATCGGGCCCCGTAGAATAATCATTATTTAATAAAGAGATATATTTAAGTAGTGTCTCATCGTCAAATATAACTTTGCTGAAACTAACTTGAGGACAGTCATTGAGATAACTGAAATAATGTTCGTCTAAGATATGAGGGGTGTCAATAAATGATTTACTGAAATTCTCTGCGAATAAGTTAGATAAAATTCGATGTTTTTGAATTATCATAAGAGAAATTGGCTGGATATCCATCCGTTTTTCTCTTCGAATTGACATAGCCCCAAAAGCGTTTAGGGTCATTTTCCATATTGACTATATAGCCATTATATAAACTACTTAACATCGTAGAGAATTCATTAAAATAATTCAGGTACTTATCATAGTCATAATGATTTTGGCTTTTCACAAAATTATTCCAGGCCCAGTTACCTCTATTTCGAAAAGGTTTAAGCTCTTTCGTGTACCAAGGATGCTGGGTTTGAGCATTTTTAGAATATTTGAATGGCATTGTTCTATACATGCAAACTTTTATTAGAAAATAGATTTTCTTAACAGCGGGTGCATTTGTGGGTGCATTGGTATTTCGACAATCACTCTTGGATTATCATTCGCCCGAATGCGGCAATTCTGCTTATTGACGAATCCAATGAGGTGAAAATGTGCCTCATCACTGAAGATTATTTTCTTCGAAAATTGATCATTCACTGTTGCCATTTCTTGCCACCATTCTGACCATTGACGACGCTTGAAATTGTCAAGAGGGTTTAGTTCTTGAGTCAATCGCACCTTGTAAGCGTATAAATGCAAGTCTTTATGAATAATGTTCATTATTGGACACGACTACGAGTTGAGGTGGACAGTTCTTCAGCCACACTATCGCGATCAGTAGCAATATTTTCGGCAGTACGAGCTGTACGAGAATGCACTGGTGTTTTCATCTACACCCGGTTTGCTCAAATTTTTGCACGATTTTTCCGATTGTACTCACATTTGGACGAATAAATTGACCGAAAAAATCACGAAGTGCACATATGCATTTTGATTTGAACTCCCATTTTCATAATAAGCCTGAATAACTTTACCGCGTTGCTCGATTGTGTATCTTTCTACGGTTCAAATTGAGTTAGTCTGAGACTGAGAAATGTCAAATGAAATGCAGAAAAAAGCTATACATTTAGGTGTGGTTCACATTTAACATTAACTGAGGGCTCAGTGGCGCGATGGTTAGTGCGATGAACTGCCGCGCAGAAGGTCTGGGTTCGATTCCCAGCCGTAGCAACACCTAAATGATTTTTCACTGGCCCTCCTCTCGTGATGATCTGACAAATCGTCCGAGTAGTATCAATTGTCAAGAATAGCTTATCTCAACTTAGCCGTTCGGAGTCGGCATAAAACAGGAGGTCCCGCCATCGTGCCAGAAGTACACACGCACACATGAATGGTTGTGAGAAAGCTAGGCCCTGGGTACTAATGAGCCTGTTGCGCCAAAAATTTGTATTTTTATTTTTCACATTTAACATCGGCCCTTAAAATTTAACCACCCGTTATAGTAGAGCGACAGGGACAGCAAACGACGCCATATTTCTTGTCGCTCTTTTAACATTTCTCTTCAGTAAGGTTTGCCATTTCATGATGGAAAGATATACGAGCCAATAACGAGTCGAAATCATTAAAATTTACTGCCGAAATTCGGAGTCAGTGCCCTCAACGTTAAGAGCGCTACGTCCAATTTATGGTCGTCATAATCGTCCTAGCAGATCAACAATTGAGCGTCTAGTGGAAAAATTTGAATCCACAGGCACAGTACAAAATGTTCCCTTGCCAGTGTGACAAAGACGTGCCCGTAGTGTCGAGAATATTGCTGCCGCTGAGGCTTCAGCGTTGGGCATCTCTGTGACGTCGTTGTGGTGAATTTTGCGAAAAAATCTTGGCCTACATCCTTACAAGATTAAATTGACGCAAGAACTGAAGCCGCTTGACAACCAGAAGCGTCGGATGTTCGTGAATTGGGCTGAGCAACAAATTGAAAATGATTCGGATTTTCATCGGAAAATCATCTTTAGCGATGAGGCTCATTTCTGGCTGAATGGCTTCGTCAATAAACAAAATATGCGGTATTGGTCAGGCAGCAATCCACACGTACTCCATGAGTCATCATTGCATCCCGAAAAAAATACGGTTCGGTGTGGTTTATGGGCCGGCGGCGTCATTGGGCCGTACTTCTTCCGTGATGATCAAGACCGGCACGTTACTGTGAATGGGAATCGCTACCGTTCAATGAAAACCGAATATTTTTGGCTCCAATTGGATGATATGGACTTGGAGGACATGTGGTTCCAACAAGCCACACAGCGAATGTCACAATCAATTTATTGGAAACCAAATTTGGAGACCGTGTTATCGTCGTGCGATTTGACGCCGTTAGACTATTTCCTGTGGGGCTACGTCAAGTCTATGGTCTATGCCAACAAGCCAGCGATGATTGATGAACTTCGTACGAATATCGAACGTGAAATTGCAGCAGTATCGGCCGATTTATGCTTGAAAATCGTCGAAAATTGGGTTCAGCGTCTGGACTTCTGCAAGCGTGCCCTCGGTGACCACTGACCATGCAAAAGAAATCGAGTTCCATACATAATGGCATCGAACGTACTTTCACAGGTTCACAGGAATAAAGAATTTCATTGATATCCAAAACCGTTTTTGTTTTATTTAAAAAAAAAACTTTTGTAGCACTCTTATTGAAAAACCCAATAGAATTCTCGCTTTAACGTATACGTCCATTTTGAATATAGTGTCGTCATATTCATTCGTCTCCCAGTGCACTCTTCTTATGAAGATGAGGGAGAATGGTCTTTGAAACTAAAGGTGGGCTGCATCTATTCAGGGGATGCAGCCAAATTTATCTTTTTAGAATTTAATCGTAGCATTGTTATCTGCAGATTATTAGATGTAAGGGTCTAAGAGTACTGAGCTAAGAATGGTTGTCAGTACTGCACTCGAATAATATCCATTTTTTTAGGCAAGTCATTTCCTATCAATTTAAAATTTTTCAAAAACGTTTGGGGCTTAAGCTTAGTACGCTGCTCGAGCTAAATTTTAGCTCCCATACAAAATTCTCTCCAAAAATTAGCTGAGCTAAATTAAAGCGAATCCATTTAGCCGAGCGGTACGCTGCTTCAGCTAAAAAATCAAACATTCATTTCAGACTGTACTGGATGTATCTGTCACAATTTAGCGCGCCCATTAATAGTTCGGGACATTTTTTCAAGCTAAATTTTGACACATCGTATTGTTTTCTTCTGTTGTGCTTTTGAGTTGTTGAAATAAACTTATTTTTCAAAGAACAGCTGTTTGTTATGACACTTATCCACAAAGCACTCTATGTCAAAATTTAGCGAGGATTTTAGCTAGTGTTTGGAGAGAAATAATGGAGAGCAGCTAAAATTTAGTTTCGCTCGAGCAGCGTACTAAGCTTTAGGCTATCCTTCTCCTTGTTTTTATTCTGCGTCGTAACGATTATATCTATTTTAATGAAAATTGCCCTCCCCTCCCCTTGTACATCTGATGTACAAGGCTTTCCCTCCCCTCTGTCAATTTTTTTTTAGAGAATTGGTTTTAATTGGTTAAATGATGCCTAATTCATTTCCTCCGGACCCAGTTTTATTTTGCGATTATATTACCCTTTTGGTGTTCATGAGTAAGAAGATGGATTAGTCAATTTTTTTTCACCGCCTATATATGATAATGGGGCCACACTTATATCTATCATCTTTCCTCTATTCGTCTAAATATGTGAACCATCCTATCGCGCCAATTGTCCATCTATAGTCTGATTTCTTAATCGCATCCATCGGAGATCCTCGCCCACAACGATGCTCAATTCTTTCTCTAATGAAGCTAGGTATCGTTTAATGCTATATGTAAAACGAAGCTTAAGTTAAGGAACTTAACAAGCTTTTGAAAGTGTGCCAGTTAATCATTCTTTTAGGTTTTTAATCACTCTCTCGAATACAAAAAAAGTGCTGAGTAGACTGAATGACTCAAACTCAAAAAACCGAATGAAAAAAACAAGCATTCTAAAGCTAAAAGAACTAACCGTCCTTCAGGCCAGAAAATACTCTTCTTGTGTCCTTTTGTCAGCAATGAAAAGCCATTTCAATTTCATCGAAAAATGTTTTTTTTTTTAAATGAATATGCAATAGTCATTGCAAATATCCCCTCGAATACAAAAGCATCATCCCCTACTATGATATATGGCTATTGATTGGAATTTTCCTCCACCAAATTTCCAAATTGCTTGCCATAAATGAGAATGTTTTCCAATGATATCCCTATTCATACGAGTATAATCTTGTCCTACATGAAAATATGTTTGTGTTCGAAAATAATGGTGCACGCCACAGATCTGGTAAATATTTAGAGATAGATTTTGGGAAATTATTTATTATGGCCTTACTCATGCACAAAAATATCCGTATCTGATATTTTCGCACTTTTGAACAAACATCATGGAAGTGTTCGTTTGCGACTGGTATATCCACGGGAATGGGTGACATTTAACTGAAATGCATATCGGATGTTCTAATTACAATACCAAATAATACCCTAAAGAGGAAATCCTTGCTATTTCAACTGACAAAATATTCGTCAGTCATACAACATGAATTACTCGAATTGGTTATTCATGTTCTCTCATATAGATGTGCTACTTAGCTCGTTCCAAGTGCAGGTTATAGTACACCCCCATTTTTCGAATAGATACATTTTTCGTAAAGTAAATGTTGGAACGAATGAGCCTTAAATAAAATTACCCAAAGGGTCGGTGCTTATCCTGTAACATTGATTTCCTTTTTTTAGGGTAGATGACAGTCAACCTTAAGGCTTTTTTTCCATTTGATTGCATTCCACGAATGTTCAACACCATTTGATGTTAAAAATGCTGTTATCCTTTCATTGTTCCAATTAAATTTGTTTCTTATAACAGATGTGTAGCGTTGCGCTCGATTTAATATCGAATTTTAGTTGTATTTTGTTCCGTTTTTTTGCTTTTATTTGACAATATTTTATGGCTTCGAACTTCTGCCAGACAATTGTATCAGAAAGCTGACTGACTTTTTTCGGCGTGGCTGAGTTCTTAAGTTTATTTTGCCATTTAAAAATGTTGCCACCAATAATTTATGTCTGCTATTGAATTTCAATTGAGAGAAACATACGACTTCTGATCGAAAGTAACCAATCCCAAGAAAATTCCTTTTTCCAGATCCCAAGTTATCTAAACGTTTGTCGCATTTTTGTTACTCGAGGATAAAACTACTAAGGGCTATTTCTACCAGCTGCTAGTTTTTCTCACTTCCGAATCACAACGTTAAAATTATAAATACGCTACCTACCTACTCAGACTATCACCCTCAAACCTAGATTTGTCTTATTTTTGTCACAAAGAACGAGAGCTCTTGGAATGGCAAATTTGAGAAGCTTCATGAAATGTGTACTCTTGGGTGTTTGTAAGACTTTCGCAAGACCTGCGTGGCTTTCGGGATAATAGAATCAGGGAAACCAATTAATACTACTCCTAGTTGAACTTATCATGAAAACTGAGACCAATTATTCGTTTCTAGCAAATCGTTCCTAGTATTGAAATACCTAATGCAGCCATCAGAATATTGAAAAACAAAAAGGCCGCCAGCAAAAATATGGAGGAAATAAATGGTCCGCCAAATAGCCTTTTTGAAAATGCTTTAAAAAAACTACTGAATAATTTCTCAAATTTCTTTTTTTATTTGAAAGCACAATCCTTCCGGTTAATAATGGAAAATAATTTCATTCAAATGGCTGCCTCGGCTGGCCATGCAGTAGCCTATACGATCGGTCCAATTTTTAAGCACATTATCGATTGTGTGCAGCTGTATTTCAACAATGGCTTCACGAATATTGTCCTTTAAAGCGTCAATTGTCTCTGGCTTGTCGGCGTAAAACTTGTCTTTTACGGCACCCCACAAATAATAGCCCAACGGTGTCAAATCGCAGCTCCGAAGTGGCCAAACGACATCAGCTCTGTGGCTGATAATGCGATCTTCAAAAACAGGGCGCAAAACATCGAGTGTAGCTTCGGCTGTGTGGCACGTAGCGCCGTCCTGTTGAAACCTAATGTTGCCAATATCCTCCTCTTCAATTTTTGTGAACAAAAATTCGTTCAAAATGGCCCGATAACGATCGCCATTTACTGTAACGGCCACTCCTTGCTCATTTTCGAAGAAAAATGGCCCAATTATGCCTCTGGACCAAAATCCGAACCCCAAACAGTGACTCGTTTTGGGTGTATCGGCTTTTCAATATATGCGTGCGGGTTTTCTGTGCCCCAAATGCGACAATTTTGCTTGTTTACATACCCGCCAAGATCAAAATGAGCTTCATCTGAAAAGATGATTTTTTTTTGCAAAATCGGCATCTTCTCTGAGTCGATCGCATGCCCACTTAGCGAAGCGAAAACGCATTGGATGGTCAGTTGGCTTCAACTCCTGAACCAATTGGACTTTGTATGGCGTCATACCAAGGTCTTTATGCAAAATTCGTCTCGATGATGTCTCCGAAATGTTCAATTGTTGAAAACGATGGTGAATTAATGTTGATGGCGCTTCACGCACACTTTCTGCCACAGCAGCAATATTCTAAGGTCTACGCACTGTTTTTGGCTTTTCACGCTTTGGTTTATCGATGAGGATGCCAGTTTCTTTCACTTTTTTTCACAAGACAACGAACATACGGAGCTGACGGTGCTTCTCTTCTTCCAAAATCCGAACGCAATTTTCGCACACATACTGCAACATTACCATGATTTTCAAAGTAATGTCGCAATATTTCCCAGCGTTGTTAAAGCGTATACACAACCATACAACCATGTCTTCCTCAAACAACAGAATGATTTCCCCGCTTGCAGTCGCTTACAAGATCATAACCTTCGTACTATGTAAATGTCTGGAGCCATTCATTAACATACTCATTGGTACGTGTAGTAGTTTTGCTTCCGGCCCGTGCAAAAAGCCTAACGATTTTCAAGTCGGGACTCATTATCCCATTATCGAAATTATGACCATATTCGGGATTTCGTGCTAGACAATATGCTGCGTAGGGCAGATGTGCAAAATGAAAGAATTATCCATCTTTAATTCTCTCTAGCTACTCAGATATGACTACGATATCGCCATCTTTTGACGATGCCATCGTGTTGGAGAGGCGTTTAGCGTTACTGATGAGGATGAACAGGCCAAACACGTTGGTCCTGCAATTAATACAAACAATCCATAGTATTAAATACCAAACAAACAAAGTACTATCGACTCACAACCTTTGACAAGCCGTCACTCTTGATAGGAATAACTTTTAGGTCATTAGTGACTGGATCATAACCATGCTTAAAACACGCATCATATCATCCTCACTGGGTGATTGTACCAAAAGGATAATAACGACGAGAGGCTCTCCACAGGGGGATGATCTTTCTCCAATTCTTTGGCTACTGGTAGTTAACGAAGGGATGAGGAGATTAGAAACCACCGAAATAAAAACAGCGGCTTACTCAGACGATTTGGTTCCCATGGCATGTGGGAAATTCCCATCGACTCTAAGCGCAATCATGCAAACAAGCCTAAACATACTCAATAGATGGTCAGAACCTTGCGGCCTGTGTGTAAATCCAAACAAAATTGACCTAGTCCTCTTCACTAACAAGAGATCAATCACAGAGTTTGCGACACCGACTCGGGGGGTCCACTCTCCCACTGTCAGGAAGTGCCAAACACCTTGGGGTGATACTTGATAGCTAATTATATTGGAACCTTAACATCAACGAAAGGGTAAAGAAAGCTAATACTTCACTATGAAGCTGTGATAAGAAAAGGGGTCCCTCCACGAAGTTCACGAAATGGCTATACACAACTGTCGTTAGACCGATTCTCACCTATTGTTGCTAGTCTGGTGGGATTCCATGAAAAATAAAAAACGAAACGTATGACTGCACTTACAAAGGTTCAAAGAATAGCCCCACAGTTTGGAAACAATTCTAAATCTCCCCCCAATCGACCTACAGCTGATTGACACAGCAGCGAAAAGCACAGAACGCCTCAAAGAACCGGGCAACCTATGTTTCAAAACATTTGGCCACAGCAAAATACAGAAATTAGTAGAATATGAGAATGGGACATCTGATTACAACATTCCATATCACGACATTGATACTAAATACTCAATCAAAATACCTAGTAGAGACGAATGGTCATCTAATAATGTGGTATCCAACAACGAAATAGCTATCTACCTACACTGATGGATCTAAAATGGAAATAGGATTGGGCTCTGGGGTCTACTCCGATAGGGTTAAACACAACCATTCGATTAGCAAACTCGTGCAGTGTTTTCCAAGCAGAGATCCTAGCTAGACTCGAAGCTGCCGAATCGGCTAGAGTATTGGACATATCACAAGAGGATATCTCCATTTACGTAGATAGCCAAGCGGCCATAAAAGCTCTGGCATCCAACATAATAAAATCACGGGGAGTTGGACGCTGCCGCTCAGAGCTAAAGGCTCTTTGTAACCAGAACAATGTCCAAATAATCTGTGTGGCAGGACATTATAACATCCCAGGAAACGCAAAAGCAGACGGGCTAGCCAGACTAGGATCGTCCACCAGCATCTCCTTATGTGACAATAGGGTTAGACCCCCACTTGCTTCCAAAAAAAAAAAGAGAAAATAACCAGATTCACGCAAAGTGAAATAAAATCTAGGTGGCAAACATTAACACCTGCAGACATAATAAAGACCTTTGGCCGGAACTAAGCGGTAGAAAATCTAACAAGCTTATAGCTCTGAACAGAGCTTCTATTGCCATAGCGGTGAGAGTAATAACATGTCACAATCTGCTGGGTAATCATTTCAATAGGATTAACCTAACTGACTCGCACCAACTTATGACCATATGCCGAGGAGGACAATATTCATAAAGCCGATTACACTGTGATAGACAATTTGCCCCCATACACTTTTCTTCCGAGGGGGTTGCATCGACTTGGACTTCTTCCATATTGGTTTCAAATTAATAAAGGCGAGTGCATTGGATAGCGCTATAACAACGGGGAATACTGTAAGAAAGTTCAGTGTCGAAAGGCTACAGTCAAAACAGACTACCATAAGAACATCCCAATAAGCTATCAGAACTACCCCAGCCTTCCAATCGATAAAAAAAAAACTGGTTTAAAGAATGCGTAGGGATGATCAGCCAGGCTGCAGGGAAGGCGATAGGTGCTAAGAAATTGTTTTTTGAGCTTTAAGGCAAAGGAGAAGGGAGAAGAATTTATCACCGGACTTTCAGAAAGGAAAAACGAGCAATGGAGGACATGTGAATGTAGTACAAAAGATAACAAATGTAAGTGTCAAAACCATGGATACAGTTCTCGAACATAGTCCTATAAATAAAATCATAATTGAGTCACAGAGTGCCAACTTTTCCTTCCAACTGAGCTTTAAGAACTTAAGAGTGTTACTAGAAATGGCAGTCTTCCTGCAAAAATATACACAGCGGTTACAGAAACAAACTGATTTATTATGGTCAGCTCCCAACCCAGTCTTATCGTTGTAGTCTGCTATCAGTGAACATATCGCCCTACATTCACATCTAAATTAAACTTAATTAGAAATTCAGAGGTGTAAGCAAGCACTTTCCAAATCTGTCAGTTCAGAAATCAACACATATAAGCAACTTGATTGATATTCTACAAGACCTCGTTTGACATTCTGATTGCGTTCTATTCCAGTCAGTCTTCACAGATATCCTCTGCCGCCCAGTAGAATTGTAGTGTTGTACTTAATCCGTGGCAATATGCACAAACAGCATTGTAATGTCAATTACGTGTTCCGCAAGCCATTAACAATATTTAACATTTAATTCCAAACAAACGCATCGACTACTCTGACATGTCCAATTATGCAAACCTGTCATGTCACATACATGCTATGCTGCATAAAGGATGACCACAATCCTTTAACAATACACCTATGCCGACACGTATACCTACGCATTACCATGCCAACTTTAACATACAAATGTCCTTGTGAGGTCCTGAATTTGGATAAAACATTGTTAATTAATCAATTGCCCAGATTTTGGAAGCCCTACATTCGCATGTAAGTGTATGTATACGAGCATGGATGCAGTCCATCCGAATCTCAGTCATAATGTTGTGTCATGTTGATGTGATGCTGATTGCATTTCATTCTGAATACGCATCTGGCAGATATATTACATCTACATTCGTATGAATGTCCAATTTGGTTGGTTTACGATAAAGCACCGTCCATAGAAATTGCCTTCTTGACCTATTTCACCGTTAATGTATTTTGTTCTTTTTAGATGGCAACGCAGTCCTGCAATGAAAGTTAGAGAGAGCTTGTTGAGATGAGTATCCCTTCATGGTTATGTACACTTCATGTCCCGTAAATTCAATAAAATATTAAAAATGCGTCAGGAAAGAACTTCTCTCAATTTGCTGTAGTCCACTCAAAAATGCTTCTTGGAATTTTGGATCTAACTACTATATTGCATATGGGGTTAAAATCAGCCTGAAGGACCTAGGTACTCGACCGAATAAATTTGAGAAAATAGATCCCAAGCAGCTTGCTTCAAAGCTCTCGAATGTCGAAGAACAATGGCAACGATGCCAACAAGCCATTAGATCAGCCGCAAATGATCTGCTAGGTTTCTATCACCACAAGCAAGAAATCCCCGGTTTGATGAAGAATGCTCCCAGACAAAAACGAGACAAACAAGGTAAAGCTGTTGGTGAAGACAAGAGCTGCCATTCAGCTCTATAGGCAAAGATGAATGTAAGAACGCCGGCTTTATAGAAAAAAGTGAACAGAGCAAGAAAAGCACACAACCGAAGACATAGAGAGGTTCCACTCCATGAAAGATGTTCGTATGATCCATTAAAGTGCAAAACTTCAAAGTCAGCGATACAAGGCGCGAAAAGAGAAAACAAGGTAAGATCGTAGTCGAGACAAAGCTACTACTTCTACAGACTGTTAAACGCTCGATTGCGAACAATCTCCAGCTGCCAGGCACAACTTACCATTCAATATTGGCGAAGTCAGCGAAAACTACCACCCCCGACCTAAATAAGGATAGAAATATCTAAACTTAGCTTAACAAGGCTGCCGGAAATATCGGCCGAGCTTTATAAATCCGGCGGAGATGATTTGGTAACACCCAGCAACTCATAACCAAAATTTGATCGGAAGTATGCCTGAAAAATCGAACCTAGAAGATCCTATCTGCCGTAATATACCTGCAACCGTTACCAACAAACTGATAGGCTCTTATCAGTGTGGATCAGTGTGGTTTAAGAACAGAAAAGTCAACAACTGATCAAATCTTCACACTTCGATCCTGGAAAATACCCATGAAGTCGAAATCGATGCCTACCACATTTTTATCGATTTCAAAGCCGCATAGATCCGACAGCATTTATAGAGACGAACTATACACTGGCATTTCTAGTTTTGGTATACCGCCTAAACTCGCACGTCCGTGCAGGATGAGGATGCACTGTCATGTGACTTCTTTAATCTTATTCTTGACAGGATTGTGCAAAATTGCCAAGCCATCACCAGAGGCACAATATTCCTTGAATCCATGCAACTACTAGCACACGCCGACTATATTTACTTCATTGGTCGGACTCAAAGTGATGTCACTTTTGCTGATATTGAGAAGGAAGCGTAAAAAATGGATTTAGAAGTAAATGAGGGTAAGACCAAGATATGCGGTCAAGACGAAAGGACACACAACATGGACAGTACGTCACCATTGACAGAAATAACTTTGAGGTATTACGTGAATTTGTCTACCTCGGGACCGCTTTTAACTCTAATAATGATGATTCTGATCTCGTCAGAATATAAACGAAGAATTACGCTTGCCAGCGGTTGTTTCTTCCGGCTAAGAAGGCAATTTTGTAGTAAAACCTTCACTCGAACTAATAAAGAAATAATATGCAAGTCTCCAAATGCAGGTGAAGAAATCCTTGGTCATTTTGAGGAAAAATTCTTCGAAGAATCTCCGGAACCGTTTGGCTTGAAGGGCTATAGAGACGATCCACGATCTATATTAGAAATACAGTGACATACCCATAGTGAAAAATTCCCCATTGTACGTTTAAGTTTGCTAGGACATCTGACGATTTACAGTCAGATGTCAGACGTAGAAGAGGACTGCTTCGCCTTAAGTGGCGCGCACAAGCAGAAACCAACCTCAACTAACTTGTAGTTCGCAAGTGGAGACAGTTAGCTTAGGACCGGAGTAGAAGGAGTAGAAGGTCCCAAAGATGAGACTATTGCTCGATGCCATCGCTCTTGCCGCGTGAAACCGAATGAGTTTCACAAAAAAAAAATTGTCTATCCTGTTTATGTTGGCCTTTATTTTGGTCCTGGTTGGAATAATATTTTGAGTAGTCAGATACTGATATTCTGTGAAGTCCAAGCCAGCTTCTCAAGCACTGCCGCTCAAACACACGTATCTTTTCAATTTGAGATGGGGCAACGTTGAACCACACCGGGCACCCATAGGCAATCATCGGCTTGATAAGGGACATGTAGCAAATCACCTTCACCCTGCTGTCAAGACGACTGCTATAAAACAATCGCCTTGTCAGGGCAAACGCTTCCTCATCTACATGTCTTCCGAAATATAGATACTGATCCAGCCAGATGCCAAGGTACTTTACTTCACTTTTACTTGCCAGTGGCTGTCCGTTTGGTCCAACGAGCACTTGCGCCAGTTCTTTCTCGTAAACCTAGAGGCCCTATACAACGGTGTCTTAAACAGGATAGTTTCCGATTTATGAAATATCTCTGGATCTTATCGAAGACCCGCTGTTCGAATGACCTCGACAGTAGGTGCTGTTCTGTACGCGATAAGATCGTCCGCATACGCAATTGCCTGAGTAAAAGAATCGTCGAGTTCACCGCTCCCTGTTGCAGACCATTCATAATGACAACTTCGGTGGTAGAAGTTACATTGCCACTTTTGATAACAAACGTTATATCAGTCAACGTGTCATGAAGCATATATAGCAGTGGTTTACTTATGACAAGTCTGGTCAGCTTTAGATAGAGGCTCTCTAACCATACGGTGTCGAAAGCCTTCTCCAAATCAACCAGACATGCACCCGTGCACTTTTTTTTGGCTTTGCTCCATTGTATATCAGAGACGAGTTTGGAGGCGACATGAATACAGTTCTCTGGTATAATATAGTTGTCCTCAGATCACTTGAACAGAGCCCGATTGAGAATCTTTTCAAATACCTCGGAAGGAGACTTATCGACCGGAAATTTGCCGGATTGGAGTTGTCCTTTCCCTTTTTCGGGAGAGGATGAACCACCGCCGTCTTCCATCGCACTGGATAATATGCATTATCAAGCGCGTTGTTGTACAGCGTGGCGTAAATATCCACACACAGCTTGAGGGGGTGTTGCAGTACAATGTTGGATATACCATCGACTCCCGCTGACTTGTTTTTCTTTATGGAATCGAAGATGATCTGGAGTTACACCTTCGAAATGAACAGGGTATAGACCCACTTCGCTCGGCGACTATGGCGTTTGCCAAGTTTTCGTTCTCAGATCGCCATTGCGTTATGTCATTTCGCAGGTAGAAGTGATGGAGCGGGGCATTGTTCCAGGACGCGTTTCGGGCGAATGCTATCATTCACCTTATACACTTCCTGAAAAACAGCCAACACACTGCCTCCAACATCTGCTGCACCTCTCTACGCTAGGATGCCGTATCTTAACCATGACTCGACAAGAGCGTGGTATACTTGTTTTTGGACACAACTTCAAGACTTATACCTCAGACAAGCCAGTGCAAACAGGGATCCTTTCAACTTCCTACGTAGGTCGTTTATGTGAGAATAAATAAATAAAATGTACATATCTACGACATCTATAATCTGACAGTTGCTTGTCGTAATTGAATGTTTTTATATTTATTATTGATTCTGGGCTACGAATATGAATAAGTTTTGTTTTTGCGGCATTTTTTACAAGCCTATTATCATGACACCATTTCCCTTTTAAGAAGTTGATTGGTGCCTTTTTCCTTCTGGAACTCGTACTGATACTTACTTACAAGTTTATGCTTATCAATAAATTTCAATATTCGATCTGCAAACAATGGCTACAAAATGGTTGAAAGTCAAGTCTTTTCTGAAGTAATAGTATTTATATGTGTATTTGTTTTAATTCTAAAATAAATACATTAGATTCTGTGTGGATAAAAGTAAGAAATACATTTACCTACTCAAAAACATGAAACAGTAGTTGTTCAATCGTCATAATGTCAACGAGGAAAGTCCTGCCACAGCACCTCCTACTTTTCCAGTAGGTATAGGGAAATATTGTGATGGCGCAAAAATTCGAATTTAAAAGAATGAGAAAAATAAAACACGTTCACAATCACCCTCATTGGTCATTCCTCGAAATGTACTAACTATACATTAACGCTAATCGCCACCATATACCATTAAAACTTTTCCAATCCTCAATGGTGCTGCTTAATTAAACTAAAACCAATGGCACACCACCAATCGGATTTATTTATATTTTTTGGAGTACGCAAGTTCAGCTAATTGAACAAGAAGTACACTCTCCTATATTACTAATTGAACAGATCAAGCAGGGTCGAGCACATTCTTAATGGCTTCGAATTCAAGGTACCTGTATTCAATATACTTCTTAACCATTTTAAGGATCATAAAGATTTTTTTATTGAAAATGATGATGAGGCTTTTTAATTTTGTATCCTCGTTCGTTCTCCATAAAACGCTTAAATTAATTTGCACTTCATGCCTCCACTGGGATGTTTTTTTATTGCCACTCAGTCAATGTATTTCAAAAAGAACAACATCTTGCAGGCTAAATTATGAAAATTTTCATCATATGACATCCACCAAAAATGTAGCCGTACATTTTGCTGAAAAACTCTGAACATGATAATTTATTACCCACATCTGTATCTGTCTTTAACCCACGGGAAAACGAGAAAACTTTGTTTGCATCTTGTCGAAAAACCCAAAAACAAACTTTACATTAAAAACACAACAAAAAAATCGATATATCAGAGATACAACACAACTGCACGCGAAGTTTTATCATCAACCGACAGAGTCATGAGTTTTGAGATTCCAGGGCAGATTGTCGTCTCTGCATATCTATGTGTCCCTCCGTGCGGGACGAATCAAATCCGGGATCCAAACTCGGAATCTTGCCAAAAATCTATTCAACTGCAACCGGGTGTCGTTATGGAACACATATTTCGCACAAATACGATTGGATGGCGAGTTCATTTAATTTACAAAAAAAAAAAAAAATTCCGGACGTGAAGAGGATTTTGGCTTTTATTTTCGCCAAAGAGGAAATGCACAACCATTTTGAGTTCATCGACCGTTTTATCATCTAACGTATTTTTTAACTGCCAACGGAGATGTGTTCATGTGTTTTTGTTCAACCTACCTATGTAGGATAACGACTTGGTGCTTAAAAATAAAAACAAAAAATGTGGCACGCAAGCAGTGCAGATATCCATGAACAAGAAAAATGATGGATGAAGGATTCTTCCTGTTTGTGAAGAATAATGGAGTAGCTAGAAAACATCTGACAATTTTGATACAAACACCCGTGAACCGGAAAACGTGCTGCATTCATTAGAAATGCTAATAAGTTGAAAAAGTAAAACTTTTTTTTAAGTGTTGATGCATCTTTTTAAAGTTCCATTTATATTTCACAAGTAGCTATTCCATGTAATTATTATTTTTGTTAACATTCGCGTGGCGCGGCTAAAGAACGCTTCGTGGTTTCTCAAAAGAAAGCCTGAAATTCTAAAAATGAATGTGCTTTCTGTTTAGTCTTTCAGAAATTTAAAGTAATATATGAAACGTAATGGACTTCTAAGCTTGTTGTGCGGGTAATAAGGCTTTCTAAAAACCTCATCTTAAGTCAAAATGATTTTTTATCCAAAAAATGATTTTATTTATTTAAGCTTAGTACAAGCTGAACTTAAGACTAAATTAACCCAATTAAAATTATTTATTAGAAAAAGGGTTAAGGAGTGTTGGAAGATGAGGCGGACATGAGGGAGTTTCGTAGAGCAAGTTTGCTACAGTGAAAATCAAAGGAGTTGTGCCCATTAGCCAAGCGCAGTATTCTAGTCATTGGTTCGTTGTTGCCGTAGTTGGTTCGGTGGGAGTTTAGTCGGAAGAGGGGAACAGATCATAGATTTCGGGAATTGGTGTTGAGGATATAATTTCTAGCAGAGCGGGGCAATCAATTTCCTGCTAGAAGCTGATGTCCAAATAAAATGTCGGCTATTTCACGACGCTTTTGAAGCGATTGAAGGTTTATCAATTTCAAAAGATCCTCGTAGGGTGGTAAATTAAAACTATCTACCCAGGGGAGACCGCGTAGAGCAAAACGGATGAATCTGCGTTGGACACTCTCAATACGGAGGGAATGGGTATTGTGATAAGGCGACCATACTTGGCTAGCATATTCAAGGATAGGTCTAACAAATGTGGAAAAGAGAGATTTTGTAACAAAGGGGTTCGAGAATTCCTTAGACCAGCGTTTTACAAACCCAAGTGCGGAGTTGGCTCTGCTGATGATATTATCAATATGATAGCGAAAGTTAAGTTCTCTGTCACAGATAAGACCCAGATCACGCATGAGAAGCACATTAGGTACGGGCTCACCAAATATGAAATAGGATCTCGCGACTGATGGGAGACGCTTACGGGAGTATGTCATGGTCTGACATTTGATGACATTGAGCTCCAGGAAGTTTTTTTGGCGCACCAGGTTGAAAAGTTGTTTAAATCTCTTTGAAGTGGGTAAGAGTCAGCGGAGGAGGAAATGTGCCTAAAGATTTTCATGTCATCGGCATAAACAGATAAATATGAGTTTTCAATGATACAGTCAACGTCATTGATAGACAAAATAAATATCAACGGACCAAGATGGCTACCTTGAGGCACTCCGGATGTGGCTAAAAAGGTGTTCGATACAGAACATCTAAACAGAACTTTGTATTGGCGTTCAAAAAGATAGGATTTAATCCAAGCAATAAAGCTCGGTTGAAAACCTAGTGCTTTAAGTTTAAAAAGAATGATTTCATGTGAAATTTGATCAAAAGCTTTACTAAAGTCTGTGGCAATAACATCGACTTCGTTGCCATTCTCTAATGCGCACAGAGTGTTAGATACAAATTCTATTAGGTTGGTGGTTGTAGACCTACTTTTAAGAAATCCGTGTTGGTTAGGAGAAAAGATGGATTTTCAATTAAAAAATAATATATCAAAAACGATGCTTTCAAATAGCAGTATTGAAATTGTATGAAAAAGAAGAAACATTGTCTACTTTAATGTCATTCGTAAGATTACATGAAGCAGTGGAATTATCAGCGTCGACGTCTGACAATCATCGTCTTCCATGATTAGAACAATGCTCTGAAAAAGTTTAAAGCTGTGGCTATTGTTTGATAACATTGGAAGTCATATTAAAATACTGCAACATTGCAATTTAAAATAAAACACACCAAACTGTAGAAATCACAAGTTTTGTGCGGCCCGTTTCGTCGTATTTCCTGGATGGAAGTAATGTCTTCTTTGTAACAGCTTAGTATTTCCGGTGGTTGTTCGGTTACACCTATTCTATTTAATGTTCGCACCTTCCAGGTACAGACTCGAACGTAGCTGTTTTCCTCTTGGTTGCTTCGCAAGCGAGTAGTATACCCAAAGAACAACCCCCAATCTGGAGATTCAGTTTCAATTTATCAGATATCCATACGATACGGGGCAGTCAGTATTCACTACCGGAATGAGCGCTGTCGTTGACACCACAATATCTTATATAGGGACCGGACTAATCCTTGAAATTTCTATATAATCTGTTGCCCGAATAATGTCAGAGCAGCTCATGTAGGTTGTTCACTCCATCTAGCCTTAAAAGGATAACATGATACCACCTTGTGCATTCTTCCGCTTCCCCCTGCTAAAGGGAAGAGATACTTTTATATAATATATCGACCTTACAAATGTTTTAAAACTCAATCTGCGATCCACGTGGAGGCCAAGAGTCCAAATTGGAAGCCGTTTGGTAGGTGCTTGTGTTTTCATGTAAGCACTGTTTAACCACGCGTTAGTTCTGCCCTTAATCTGTTCCAACACAATTTATATATGTTGTCTCCAATAATTGTAAATGTTTGCGCAGTCCACCAAGTAGTTATATTTTTATTAAAAAAAAAATCAGAAACTTTTTTGACGCAAAAAACCTTGCAGCAAAGTTATGTTCTTTTGTTAACAAGAAGCATATTAATTTACAGTTGTATTTTGTATCTTTTATCCTCACTTCTGATCTATAGTTTCAGGGCTACAGCATAATTAAGTTTCTATAGCACTCTATCGTCATGCAGCACAAAAGAAAATTGCATTTCATAAACATCTGAATAACTCATCCTATATCCCCCACCGCTAGTCAGTTGTACAAGCCTTTGCGATGCAAACAACGAAAACGCCTTCCAGTCATTTGCATTTCTCACTACCATTTTTTTTATCTCAATTCATCCAAAGGCAAACAATTCAAGGAGAATGCAACTGAAAAAAAAAGTTCAGTTAATAAGGATAAACAGAATACAACAACACTACATGCAAAGTGATAAAGAACATTCCGTTAATTGTAGGTCAATTGCACCTTTGAGACGGGACACTGATTGAATGCTACATTCACTTGAAACATGAGGAAAGAGGATCAAAGTACCAGATATATACAAGCACAGAAAACACTCGTAATGTCTGCAGACATACTATATGCAATGAAATACGAATCATTCAGGGCAACGAACCGAATAAATTGATTTATTTTATCTCGATTTTAATTAAGGGACAAGACAGAAACGAACAAAGATCCAGATCCAGACCAATGCGATTAAAAAATAAAATTGATAGTGTTACGTAGGACAGGAAAATTCAGAATATCCTTTTGAAATATCGTCCTTTTATACGATTGTATCCGCAGTTGTTTTCTTTATATTCCAGCCGGACGGTCGGCGACATGAATTGCGCAGTGCTTCCAAGTCATTGTTAAATATAATTAAACTAATTGGTGGAATTAAATATAAATAATACTCAATTCAGGAAAGACACATCGATAATACATGTATGTAGGAGTGTTAAGTACGGTTGACGACACCCATATCAAGCATGCAACAACTGACAATAAGTTGACTGCATCCATTCTTAATGAGAATTACGCTTTCGCTGGTGGCTGACATTGACGTATGTCCACAAATGTAAGCACACTAAAAAAAAATTTAGCCGGGGATCGAAGACATCGGATAATTGGTTTGGACGTTGCTGTGTTAATGTCTTTTGTTTGATTTACTATCGTTGTCCCAACTTTGCAGTGGCTTTTAAGTACATGCACAGACTGGGTAGTATACTAAAACAAGAGATGACCCAGTAAAGTTAGTCTCTATCAATGCTGATGAATAGGTGGTGGTACTTCTGAACTTCTTAGATTATTTCCAGGAACTGCAGAAATAAGAAGATTTAATGAGTTGTGAACTAACCTGGTTCGTAACCACACTAAAAAGGACCGATCATGTTGTTGGTTAAAGGTTTCAGGCGTTCACATATTATGGCAGACAAGATCTTGTAGGTGATGAGGATACTAATGCCTCTAAAATTAGTACAGTTCAGATGGTCTTCTTCTTTGTGCATCAGGCAAACGATGGTGATGTATTCTTCAAGTATACTTTTATATGACCAAATTTAGCTTTAGCTCCACCTTCTGTAAAAAAAAACTTGGCTGGAAGGCCGTCATTCGAATCGTTGGGAAATAAAAAGAATGAGATCGTCATCACATCTTGTTCATTTATTGTTCGATAAACAAACGACGTTTTTCTATCTTCTATGGCATGTGAAATTGCGTATTGTAAGCGAAACAAATTTCTCAAATTTGTAAACAGGGGACATCGCCCAACATTTTTGTCGATCGAGATTTTATTTAATTCAAATCACTCAAAGCAGAACTTAACATATGAGAAGGATATAAAAAAAGTAGTTTCTAACTTACTACTTAAGTGGCGCTACAGTCCGGGATAAACCTGGGTCTCAAACTCTCAACCAACCTCTCTAATTAGCCCGGTCCTTAGCTAACTGCATCCAGTTGCGCACTCCAAGTTGGTTGAGGTCGGTTTCTACTTTTGCGCGCCACTTAAGGCGAGGTCTTCCTCTACTGCGTCCGACGTCTGGCTGGGAATCGAGGACTCTGCCAGCCGGTGTATTGGTGTCTATTCGTTCTACATGTCCTAGCCATCTTAAGCGTCCAATGCGAAGTTTTTTGACCATGGATATGTCGCTGTACAGCTCGTATAGTTCATGGTTGAATCTTCGTCTCCATATCCCGTCAATGCAAATGGGACCAACGATTTTTCGAAGAATATTTCTCTCGAATCGACCAAGGATTTCTTCATCCACTTTTGATACGGTCCATGCTTCAGCGCCGTAGAGCAGGACTGGGCTGATCATGGTATTATATAGGATATCCTTAGTAGTTCGAGTCAGAGATAAGGGAAGGGCCGATCAGGTTGTTGGTAAACGGTTTCAGGCGTTCACATATTACGGCAGATAGGATCTTGTAGGCGATGTTGAGGAGACTTATGCCTCTGTACATGACTTAGTTCAATAGGTCACCTTTTTGTGAATCGGCTCAGCTCAGCGTGAAGGCCGTCATTTCCGACGGCATTATTAAGCTTGAATTTAGATATTGCTATCCTCACTTCACTTAGTTTAGGTGGTTGGCAGTTTTCGCTGCCGTTGCCAATATTAAATGGTTCGTTCAACCTGACAGCGGAATGTTGTTCGTCATCGCCGTTAAACAGTCTGCAGAAGTGGTTCTTTCATATCCTCAGCATCGAATGTGTCTTAACTACGATATTTCCTTGATCATCTCGACAGAATTCTGTTCGAGCATTGTATCCTTGGTTTTGACGTTTTACACTTTGGTAAAACTTGCGAACATTGTTCCTGTAGTGGCACCTTTCTATATCCTAGATCGCGTGCTTTGCTTGTTCTTTGTTCTTCTTTCTGAAAAGTTGATGTTCTTCCCTTCTTCTCTGCCTATAGAGATCAATGGCAGCTCCGTCTTCACCCGCAACTTATCCTTGTAGGCCCCGTTTTTGGCTGCGAGTATCTGTTGGCATTCCTCATCAAACAAGAGGTTTCTTTCTGGAGGGCGGTGGCATTTCGTTCCGTAGCGAAGTCAACTAGCCTAAGTCCGTTGCCAGACGTGTTGTCGTGTAGGCTGTGTTTTCCGTCAATACTGCTAAAGATGCCTTCTCTTCTACCTACCTACCTTTGCGTTAAAATCTCCCAGCACGATTTTAACATCGTACTTCGGTAGTCGCTTAAAGGTTTTGTCAAGGAGCTCGTTTAGTTATATCATCTTTTTTCGCATTTCCTGGATGACAGTAATGTCTGCTTTGTAGTAGCTTAGGGCGTCCGACAATTGTTGGTCTGCACCTCTCATGTTTAATGTTCTCACATTCCATTTGCAGATACGAACGTCGTTTTTTCAATTAATAAGTTTGTGAACAGTAAAATCAGTCCTTTCCGAGGCTATTGATTGCTTTGTTACAATATTTTTGTTTTCATATGTGGGTAGTTAACCCAACGCCCAATCCCCAACCGGATGGGCCAGTTCCAATTCATTAGATACCCATACGACACAGCGACATCAATATCCACTACGGGATTGAGAACTGCCGTTGACCTTTCGGTTCATCCGCCACCATATCTGTCCAAGGGACCTGATTTACCCTTGAGAATCCTAAGTGACCTGTTGTCCGAATATGTCGAAGCAGCTCATCTAGGTTCGCCTGAGGACATTAGGCCGAATATTCCGTGCCAAGCATTCTGACCAGGCTGTTTATAGTGTTGCTGTTTTTCATCTTGCTGTGAACACTCGCACTCATTAGTTTAGCAAGTCAAATCCGGAGACCAGTATCCGATGGTTACCACTTGGAAGTAAAACTAACCACATTTGATGTGTAGGCAGAGTTATAACGAATAGACTAGATTTTTTGTTCAGGCACTTTTTCAAAATTCGGTGTTCTTTTATATAGTGTAGAGTTTTGAAATGTTCTACACTTGTACTGTAGGGCGGCATATACAACATTTCATTATCCTAAACCAAAACCAAAACGAAGGGAAGAGAAAGCAGATGGATGGGGAAAACGTCAAGAAGATCTGGACTCTGGTATAAAGCTGAAATGTCCAAAATCCTGGAAAAGGAAGCGGAAAGAAAAACGCTGAAAAAAACGATGAAGCTACCACAAAGGTAGCTGAAGCGAGCATACTAAAAGACAGCATCAAATCCATACGTGTGACTAGGGATGGAACACAAACAGCCCTTATCAAGCTCCCGGCAGATGTGGCCAACAAAATTATTGCTGCAAGACGGATTAAAATCGGGTATGTAAGATGCAGAGTGAGCGAACACATCACACCAACGAGATGCTTTAAATGCCTCGAGCACATCGCAAGAAACTGCAAGAAAAAGGCAGATCGTGCAGGAACATGCCTATGCTGTGGAAGCAAGGGACACATTGCAAAAACGTGTTCGACTGAACCCAAGTGTGCGATATGCGACCTTATAGCAATGGGTGGAACCAATTTCACCACTCGGGATTTCAAATGCGCCGCGTATATAAGAAGAGATCTTTTAAAGAAACGATGAAGTGTATCCAACTAAACCTCAAGCATTGCGAGTCAGCACAAAACCTTCTTAAACAGACTGTCAAAGAGGAAAAAGCAGACATTATATGTGAGCAGTATAGGCCCATTAGCGATGGACCTGCGGAAACTGACAAATAAAAGAATCCATTTCTTCAGCTGTTATGCTCTACCGAACGCCAGCATGGCAGAATACCAACAGCTGTTGGACCTTCTTGTAGCAGACATACTTGGGAAAACACCAGCAATCGTAGCCGTTGATTTTAATGCATGGACAGTTGAAGAAAAACAGGGACAAAGCACTGATGGAGGCATTTGCAAGCATTAACCTCGTGCTACTTAACACAGGAAACAAGGAACCTTTCAACAATAGTAGAACTTAAAGGCCTAAAAATCGGTGACAGACAGACATGACTACATCGGCTCAGCTAGTGATTCTTGGTTGATCCATATACTTTTCAATATGCCTACCTAAATTATTTCGCTATTTTACAAACTGTGCATCAAAATTATTATATTCATGTGGGATAGGGTTTCTGATCAAGATTTTTAGGCTCCGGTTATAGCTAACATTGAACAACTTATTTGGAACAAAAAACATGATGGAATTGAAATTTTACCTCCGAGGAAGGAAAATTCCGTTTTATTTCAGTGGAACGACAAACATTACTTCACAAAAATAAATCATGATCAATGAAAAATAAAAATTGATTTTCTGCGAAAACTACAAGGTGGGCCAAAAGAAGTCATCCGATGTTGTTTGGCCCTTCAAAATATCGGTTGTGGCTCAGGCAGTGTGTGCCATTGCTCCGTCCTGTTGGAACCACATGTCCTCCAGTCCTAATTCGTTCAATTGCGGCAGAAAAAACTCGGTTAACATGGCCCTATAGGGCGCACCGTCCACTGTTGTCGTTTGACCAGCCGCGTTCTCGAAAAAAATTGCCCGATGACTTCTCCAGCGTGAACAGCGCACCATGCAGAAACTTTAAGCGGATGTAATGGCTCCTCATGCATTACTCGTGGATTTTCGGTGCCCCAGAATGATAGTTTTGCTTGTTCACGTACCCACTGAGGTGGAAATGAGCCTCATTATGATTTTGGTCGAAAAATCGTCCACTTCGTCCTCAATATTGAGGATGGCTTGGGCACGGACTGGACTTTGTACGGGAACATGCGCAAGTCTTTGACCAAAATTCGCCTAAGGGATGACCGGCTGATGGCTAATTGCGAGGCACGGCGCCTGGTCGATGTTTCCGGCGACAGCTCGACATCCTCGGCAACAGCAGCGATATTATCGGCACAACGGGCGCTCCGGGGCCGGCCACTCTTGGCAACGTCTCGTGTATTCCCATACTCGCCCATACTCCCAAACACGTCTCGTGTTTTCCCATACTCTTCAAGCTTGGTGGCCAAACGGCGCATTGTTTGCGCAGTCGGTGTTGAACGGCCGAGCAATCGGCGACGGAATTCGCGCTGTGCCAACAATACAGACGAATTGTAACGCAAAAAAATAGACACGACTATTTCGCGTTTTTGGGGAGTGTATGGCTACATGGCCTGTTAACTTGTATTCTACATCTGTCCAGTCCACAAATATCAAATCAGATTTGACATTGGCGGCCATTTGCAAAAATAAGAGCATCTTCCAATAGGGTGATCTCTTTGGCCCACCTTGTATAATTAAAAATTAAAATATTTTTGGATAATCGTGTTCTAAATTATAACCGCAGCCTAAGTAAATGTATTTTTTTATATTTTATCCACATAAAGTTGATGTGGCTAACGCTTAATTTTAGGATGTGATTGGATAGGGTGATTAACAATTTGCCCACATTTTTTTGGCATGTCTGTAATAAGTGTAACATCTTCCAAACTCAGCAATTTCGATAGGCAATTTTACAGTGCCGAACAAATTTCATCGGATATCTCATTCCCATATTCCAATGAACCCCTTAATAGATTAAGCTTGACAGCTCATTTAATGTTCCTACAAATTGAATTTCCGGGATCAACTAAATTAATCCGCAAAAATGTATACGAACAATGGGCATATATGTAGACTTTGAAGGTATCCCGACTTCACGTTTATTTATTCAACATATGGGATGTATGAATAAATCCATTATGCAGGTACAAAATGTAGAGTTCGATAAAGTTTATAATGCACTCGGATGTAGATATCATGCATATAACGCATGTCTATTTTATAGAAAATTGATATAACAGCAAAATGACATTTCAATTAATTTAATAAATAATTCGTAGACTTTCTACTTTCATTTTTTATTGGTGCACTCGAATACAGAATGGAGTCAAGAGAATGTATGCATATGCATTCATATAATATGTATTTAAATAAAATCGTATACCTCTGGAGAATGAATTTTAATCTGACATTTCAGTACGTTTCAGTTTTATTGCGCAGTTTTCGATTGAGTGAGGTATTGAGAGTTGACCATTATTTTGTTATATTGCATTTTTAATTTATGTATATAGTTGTGTATGAAAATAAAAAATAAAAACTTTTATTTTATTGCAGGTGAACAAAAATTCGCAAGCATCACAGAAATCATCAACAGATAGAAAAAAATGGATTCATGACCCGACAAGTGAGTTTCGGTAGTTCTTTATTAATTAAATACATTTTATGGCTATAGACCCCAGCTATATCTGGGCTTGGATTTTAAGTACCAAGTTATTCCGCATTTGTCCATTTCATGTTTTTTTTAAATAATACACATATTTATATATTGAAGTACTTAATTTCTAAACGCAAAACCTAAATCAGTAAACCTATTATATTATTATTCATATATATGTACAACATTGAATGGAGGCTAAATACACTGAGGTCTAAGTTTAGGGCTACCGATAATAAATTTGAAAAGTCGCAAAAAATAATGAAAATGCCAATGATGGTTCTCGTGAAGAATTTGCTCACTAAACGATAAGAAAGACCAACGGCAGACGCATGAATGCGCGCAAACATAAGATTGAAGCTCTCTGCCTCAGTGTTCTCAGGAGGCCTGATGGGCCAAAGGAGTACAGTTCTTCGTCTTGTCACACTCCCGGTTTGTTTGAAAAAAGTGACCCATGTGACAATTGATTTTCTGTTCTTGATACTGCGCCTAATAAAACCAATTTTAGCAGGCGGGCATAAAAGTAGACTTTAACGACAAACGTACAGTGTTACTTACTTACTTACTTATCGGGCTCCCGACCCGTGAAGAGTCTCTGCTGTCTTCCGTCCTCTACGATCCCTCTTAGCTGGAGCACTATTGTCCATTCGCTCGATATGGCCGAGCCAATGTAGTGGACGTGTTTTGGCTTTTTGGACTACAACCAGCCATTTGATGTGTCATTGGTCACGTGGGATGGGCAGGCCAACCTTTGTCAAACCATCGAGCGTATTTCGGGTTCTTGATGAACCATTATCTCGGAAAGATATCGGGAATGATTTTTATCGTGTGTAGGGTATTTTAGGTTAGATATAAGTTAGATAAGATTTATTTTTAGCGTTTATTTTACTTCCTAGGGTAGCTTAAGATTATCTTAGGTTAGTAAACTTAGCATCGCGGTAAATTCCTGATCTTTTTCAGTGGTAGTGGCATAGGTTAGTGTTCGGGTTTTCATTTCATTTCTTTCTATATTTCTTTCCTTTCTTCTTTGTCCTTCCGAAGTCTAAGTAGAGTAACTTTCTTCACTTATTTTCTATTTGATGAACAAAATTGCACGAGACAAATGTCTGTAGAGCAAGGATGTAGAGTGAGTGGGCAAGAACATTACTCCGTCCGACGAGCTTAGCCGAGCAACCGCGAGCGTGCAAAGCTCTCCTCTCCTACATCAAAGATACCTCCGTGGCTAATCTTGACTCACAATAGCCCATATAGTTCGCGGTTGTATATTCTTATCCTCGCGCAGAAGACTAAAAATCTGTCAAAGTATTTTTCTTTTGGAGGAGCCCATTATCAGCTATCCCTTCTTGCTTATCGTCCAGCACTCGGCGCCACAAAGCAGAACTGACAGGATAAGGGTTTTGTAGAGCACACATTTCGTCCTTCGAGTAAGGAGTGATGAACACAGTTGTTTCGCCAAACCGAAGTAGCAACGGTTTCCTAGGGTAATTCTTCGCCGGATCTCCACTAGGGTATCATTCATGGAGTCTATGTTTACTCCGAGCTAGCTGAACTCCTACTAATAGTGACGGTTTGTTCTAGGCGGTGGACAGATGCTTATTTGTTTCTTGATAGCATGTACTTAGTCTTGTCCTCATTTACTTCAATGCCAACGGAATTTGTATGTTCTTCAATCGCTGGGAGCGACCGATAATACGAAATATAGATATTGAGATTTTCTAAATATGCTCTACAAACACTTTTACGTTTAAATAAAAATAAGGATTTTTCTAAAAAGTGGGCGTGCCAGTGGGCGGATTTTGAAAATGTTCATACTGGATCATTATCCTAGCTCGAAATTTAAGGCCTAAAAACCGGTGACCTACAGACGGAAGGACGGACAGACATGGCTCAGCTAGCGATTCTGAGTCGATTCATACATTTTGAGGTATATCTAGCTAAATTATTTCTGTATGTTACAAACTATGTATCAAAACTAATATACCCCTATGGGATAGGGTATACAAATTCTTCGCCGTTTTGAGCCAAAAGTTCTTCGGACATTACACAGTGAAATAGACATTTAAGGTGCTTGGGAACTGTGGAGCGAATAGACTATTACTCCGGCCAGCAAAGTCCACTATTCCAAGCCCGACGTGAAGACGCATTATAGAAACTCACCTCGGCATAAATCATGAGGTCACGCCATTCTGCGTTGAGTATTAACGAGCCTTTTGTGCCAAAATTTATTTATTTAATTTGAGAGGAATGTTAGTTGGAATTAAGAACATAAGAAAGATCCGAAAACGTAAAACTAAGAACATTTTAATTTAATTGGAATTTATCTCTAATGTTGCAGTCACAAAAACTGTTAATGTACTCAACAGAAAATTAATTTAGTCAGTATTATAATTTGCATACTCCTCTGCATCCCCTGAATATATAATTTCAGTATCCAAGTTATTTTTAACTTTCTCTTACAAAGAGAAAGGTATTGTTTTCGTGAATATTTTCGACCTCGAGTTTTTGATTGATTCTAACATTACGATGATGATAACCAAAAAAAAGGTGGTTTTTGCAATTCCGTCCGTCTGTTCGTCTATCCATAATGGTCTCTTCAGTCTAAACGGGTTGACCGATTTTCTTCAAACTTCATAACTAGTTTTTTTTGGTCACAATTGTAAGCCATTTTTTTTTTTACTTTTAGACATTATATTAACGGTACCTGCCATATGCATATGCCATTATGCATAAACTCAGTTTTCTCGAAAATGGCTTTAACGATTTTAATTAAACTTAATACATAAAGTGTACTATTAGCATATTAGTTCCAACAAAACTGCATATCCAGTTCTTTTCTAGAAAATCCATATAACGGATTTTTGTATTTAGGCCATATACATTGCCAATTTCTCGGCAACTCTTTTGTTAAATTGAATGAAATTTAATTTATATTATATTACTATCTGTACCCTGCGCGTGTTGCAACGCCACCAACTAAAATAAATTTGAAGGAAAGACATTACACAAATATTCAATTCATTTTGAGGCATTTTATTGATTTTGTTCATTTCGAAAAGAAATTTTGACATTGCATTTCAATTCGATATTTATTGAAGTGCTGTGGGATACACAATATTTCTTTTTTTTCCATCTGGTGCGAGAAAAAAATAAATCAGAAGGTTTTCCGACGCGTGAGCAGGCGATATAGATCTGCCCATGTGCGAAAAGCATGGATTCTCCAAATTAAATCCACACACTTGCAACGATTGTCCTTGTGCTTTGTTGATAGCCATTGCGAAAGCGAGTCGCACCGGGAACTGCAAAAGTATAAATTCTTATGTCACCCACAACTCGAAAAGTCATCATTCCTTCCTTGTTTTCGTTTCAATTCAAATCAGCACTAACTGTCACGGCAATATATGAAATTAATTGGAATGACAGTGGCGCCATCTGTCGAAAATTGGTCGTACCAACTCAGAAACCTTCGTGGGCTCATGATAAAAATAAAATAAATAAAATACCATCACATGATTAAATGTATAGTTTACGATTCTATAAAGGACATACAAACAAACATTCATTTTTATATAATATGACTATAATGGGTGTTTACATTTTAAGGGCCGATGTTGATTTTTAATAAATCACAAATTATTAAGGAAATTATTATATGATAATATTGGTATGGTTCGTTTATGTATGGAACCGAATATCGGCCAAATGCCCGCCGCGTCCTCGCCGGCACACCTCCATTCGATGGTCCAAATTTTCGATGACGCTGAGGCATAATTGAGGTTCTATGCCGTTAATGTGCCGAATAATCTCATCCTTTAGCTCTTGAATTGTTGCTGACTTATCGACGTATACCTTTTCTTTCAAATAGCCCCAAAGAAAGAAGTCCAACCGTGTCAAATCACATGATCTTGGCGGCCATTTGACATCGCCACCACGTGAGATAACACGGCCATTGAATTTGTCGCGCAAAAGAGCCATTGTTTCGTTAGCTGTGTGGCAAGTGGCACTGTCCTGTTGAAACCACATATCGTCCACATCCAAATCTTCCAATTCAGACCATAAAAAGTTCGTTATCATCTCACGATAGCGAACACCATTCACAGTAACTGCCTGACCGGCCTCATTTTGGAAAAAATACGGCCCGATGATGCCGCCAGCCCATAAACCGCACCAAAGAGTCACTCTTTGTGGGTGCATTGGTTTGTCGACAATCACTCTTGGATTATCATTCGCCCAAATGCGGCAATTCTGCTTATTGACGAATCCACTGAGGTGAAAATGTGCCTCATCACTGAAGATGATTTTCTTCAAAAATTGATCATCCACTGTTGACATTTCTTGCCTCCATTCTGACCATTGACGACGCGACGCTTGAAATGATCAAGAGGCTTTAGATCTTGAGTCAATTGCACCTTGTTATCATTCGCCCAAATGCGGCAATTCTGCTTATTGACGAATCCACTGAGGTGAAAATGTGCCTCATCACTGAAGATGATTTTCTTCAAAAATTGATCATCCACTGTTGACATTTCTTGCCTCCATTCTGACCATTGACGACGCGACGCTTGAAATGATCAAGAGGCTTTAGATCTTGAGTCAATTGCACCTTGTTAGCGTGTAAATGCAATTCTTTATGCATAATACTCATCAACGACGAGCGTGAGTGGTGCAATTGAGGTGGACGGCTCTCAGCCACACTATCGTGAACAGAAGCAATATTTTCTGCAGTACGAGCTGTACGATCATGCACTGGTGTTTTCACATCTCCTACAGACCCGGTTTGCTTAAATTTTTGCACGTGATTTTTCCGAGTGTATGCACATTTGGACGGTTAAATTGAACAAAAAATCACGAAGTGCACGACATGCATTTTGGTTTGAACGCCCATTTTCATAATAAGCCTGAATAACTTGCTCGATTGTGTATCTTTTCATAGTTCGAATTGAGTTAGTCTGAAATTGAGAAATGTCAAATGAAATGCAGAAAAAAAGGTGCCGTGACATAAGGCCATGTGACATAAGACCATATCTCAAAATATGGCCTTATGACGCTTTCGCAAAGTGTCGTAAAGCCATATTTCGAGGTATGGCTTTATGTCGCTTTCCAAAAGCGGCATAAGACCATATTAATTTGAGACATAAGACCATATGTTTTTTTTTATTTTTTCAATAACAAAAACCCGTTTTGACCGTTGGAAATATGATTATGAATGACCCTGACCACTGGTAATTGCATGTAACAACTTTGCGCGCTTCTCATTCGTATATCGTGACTCAAACACAACGTGGTTCCTACGATGGGAAACTCTTCCGATTTAATTTACAGTTTCGAATATTGCGAAGGTCTTAGAAGAGGCAGTAACCTACTTTATATTCCGGAGATTAAGCATCTTTATAAATTTAAATACAACGCAAAATTATCGAAACGTTACGTATGCTACAATAAAACATGTAGTGCCAGTGCAGTTGTAGATTTTCTAAATCAGAATCTTGTCCGAATCCCTAAATCTAGTGCCACGCATAACCATACAACCAACGAAAATCTAAGGAAAAAAATGAAAGACATTTCTGATATAAAAATAGAGTGTGCAAATGTCTCACTTAAAAGAAGTGGCATTCGCGAAGTATTCAATGAAGTGTGTGCAAGATATAATAATGAAAATCCTTCACAGGTAAGATAACAAATATGTCGTTAAAATAGGTAGTCATTTTAGGTATAAATATGTTTAAGTGCAACTTCTCTTAAAACCTGTTTCTAATATGCGGCTAATTTATAATTAGGTTCCATTTGGTAAATTACGGAGGCAGCTTATCCGGATACGGAATGAATCGTTTCCAAAAGCTCCCGTTAATGCGAAAGAGGTATCGGACCTATTTAAAACCGAAACTGTAATGGGTAGTTTTGGTATGTCGCGATATCAAAATGCGGAACCTTTTTATAGGAACACTGTCATTGAAAAAGGTTTTTGCTATACAGTGTTTTTATCGCCAACAATCGCAGCAGCCATTCAAAATTTACCTAAAGAATTCTCCCGAAACTATCTTTTGGATGGCACTTTCAGTGTTGTGCCATCTTGCGATTATAAGCAACTTCTGATTGTACATTTTTCACATAACAACCATGTAAGTTACCACTATTTTTTTGTGTTGTGAACGTTTGTTTCAGTTTTTGAGCATTAGATAAAGTAATAGTGAAAAATTCGCGCGAATTTTATATAAACCTAATGTCTAATTTGAGAATCTAAGCTTCAGTTTTTGAGCATTAGATAAAGTAATAGAATAATAATAGTAATAGTAATAATAATAATAACAGAGAATCGTTATTATTCTCATAGGCAACAAATTAAACGTTCGTATAATAACATTTCGACATTATTTATATAATCTTATAATCAAAATGAATATTATTGTGTATTTTGGCCAAATTATGAAAAACGTCAAATTCTCTTAATCTTGACCCAACTTGCTTTGAAAGATAAAGTTGCGTACGACCCAGTCGCACACCTACCATTCGTTTTAAATGATTATGGAATCGGGCTTCCAAACACATCATAATTGATGAATTTCATTCTTAATATTCCCGGAGGATTAATTGATTGACAATAATCCCCAAGCAATATATTGATTAAGACTTTAGGGACTTAAACGATTGACATATCTGTAGATTTTAATTTCAATTATCTGCAGGATGGGTGGAAAGTAAAAAAAAATTAATCGATAATAGGACTAAGCTGTTGATGTTTAATTACGGACTTTTGCTGTATCATGTTTGATCAAAATGTATAGACTAGGTTAGGTTAGGTTAGGTTTGAGTGGCTACCAGCGTTAGCCAGCACACTTAGACCATTTTTGTCCATTGTGATACCACGTGGATCTTGTTCATTCTACTACTATCTGTGTGAAAACCATTTTGAGCTTTTGATGAAGCAGAGGAGGCTTTTCACTTCCGTTTTTGACAAATCACTGAGATTTTGCAAATAGTAAGCTCCCAGATGTAGCTTCCTTTTGTTTGATTTGATTTGATTTCATTTTTGTTTGGCCGGGCAGTTACAAAGGAGATGAAGTATTGTTTCTTCATCCTCTTCGTCCATGCAGCGCCTACAGAAGACGTTTGAGTGGATGCCTAGCCTTTTTGCGTGTCTGCCTATTAAACAGTGTCCCGTGATGACACCTATGGTGGCGCTAATATACGGTCTATCGAGCGATATCAGTCTCTTTGATCTTATCAAATCTAGCTTTGGCCAAATTTGTTTGGTTTTTCGACACGTCGCGTCGCGTCGTGCCAAAACTCCATCTGAGATTTGATTTGCTATTAGCTAGTAAGCTTTTGCATGTAGCGGTAGGAATACCTACTGCATCCGTGTCGGGTACAACTGGTAATTTAGTTCCATGTCTGGCGAGTTCATCAGCCTTACAGTTCCCTGGAATGTCACTATTCCCAGGCACCCAGCCAGGATAAGGCTTCTTTGATCACCATGAGTTCCGCCTGGAACACGCTACAGTGATCAGGAATACGGAAAGATAGGCTGAGATTTAGCTTATCGGATAAGACACCAGCACCCACTCCATCATTTTATTTGGAGCCATCGGTATAAAAATGTATCGAGTAGTTTAGCACAGGTTCGTTACTCTCTTATGACGTTCTGTCTGGGATTGTGTCTGTTAACACCTTATCAAAGTTTAACCTGGTAAGGGTGTAATCGGTGTTTTCAGGAATATTTGTATGTTGTTTTAAAATTTCTGAGTGCCCATAATTGACCACTGTTGGATGGCTTTAAGACGTATGGCTGAATTAGCTTGCCGAAAATATCTAGGGGTAGTAGGAGCAAAAGAATGTCTAATGCTGCTGAGGGTGTTGAACGGAGTGCACCACCTAACTAGTTGGGTAGCTTTTTGCTGTTCAGAGCTATCTCTAGCGCTGTCCACCATACTATTACTCCATTAAGATGTATCGGTCTTATAACCGAAATATAGAGCCAATGCTTGATACGAGGTTTCATTCCCCACTTCAAGCCTATGGCAGGAACAAAGTGCGACTGTCACTTTCTTTACTCTTTCTGTTATGTTTAACTTCCAGTCAAGCTTCCTATCCAAAATAAGTCCCAGTCCCAGGTATTTTGCTTTGTCTGAGAAGACTTATTCTATTCCGTTTAGTGACGGGGGGTCAATGTGAGGGATTTCATATTTCCTAGTGGATATTACCAGTTCAGTCTTGTGGGGGTTGACACCTAGTCCAAAGCTATGACTGCCCATTTGGAGAGTTTATGTAGTTGGTTTTGAAGAAGCTCCTTGAGTATAGTCAGGTGCTTTCCTGAGACAGCGATAGCAACGTTATCCGCGTAGGCAATAACGTGACATCCCTCTGCTTCCAGGATGAGTAAAAGCTAGTCTACCACTAAGTTCCACAGAAGAGGGGACAGAACTCCACCATGCGTGATCCCTCTCCTGACATTTCTTCTGGTCGAAGCATCACCCAGTGTTGTTGGCTATTTGATAGCAAATTAATCAACATTCCAAGTAAGATATCGACTTTCAGACATGTTAGCGCTTTGATGATCGCTCCCGAATTAACGTTGTTAAAAACACTTTCAATATCTAGGAAGGCAACTATCGTATACTCCTTGTATAGGCTAACTTTAAAAAAAAAAACATTGGTTACTTGAATAAATGCGCTCTAACGCATGTGGCCATTAAAGTATTCCTAATGACATTGTGACATAGCCAAACCATCAACTAAAACGTCAACTCTGGCCAGCAAATTTAACTTTAGATTTCATAGCTCTCTCATTTTTTCTTAATACCCCATTTCCGCCATCTGAATACTTATATGAAAGGAAACTAAAACTTTCCTAACCCAATTCGCCTTAAACGTTTCCTCCACGAGACATATGAGTCCTTGTTTCTTTGGATTCATTAACCAATCCTTATGCATTGCATGCAAAGCAACCAACCAAGAAACTGAAATTTTAATTTTAAAAATAAATTTCAGGTGATTTGTGTCGACCCCTTAATTGCAAGAAACGAGAAATTTGCCTGCTCGAGGACGAATACAGCGCCGTGTGTGTCTCAAAGAAGGAGCTTCATAAAAATAGGTACGTATACACAGTGATATAAACATTCGCTATGCTTCTGCAGGATATTGCATGCATTTAATAAATTAATTTAATTTTATGTTTTTTTTTTCTTTTTGTGTGCTCATCTTTCTTTAGAGATGAAATAATTTCCAAGGCTAAATATCTAGAGGAAGAAGCCAAGCGTAAGGTGACTCAAGAAGATGACGAAGATAAGAGTACCAGCTCTGAAGAGGATTCCAAAGAGGATGATGTTTTCTATGAAACCGAGCCAACAGACAAGGACGAAGAGTACGATGAGTAAATTGAACTTTTTTTTTTCTTTTTGGTTTTGAAGAATATAATACGACTTTGCATATTCGATGGACTGTGAAGTGGGCTTAAACAAAAGCCTTTTATTGTTAATGCAGACATGTCATACATAAGTACTTATATATGTTTAATGGGTCATTATTATATATATATATATCGATTAAATTAGATGTCGCAACTTGATTAAATACTTCAAGAGGTTAGTTGGAGATGGTCTAAAACTCTAGCGTTGCAAAAATATACAACTTATTGGATTTTAATGAGGACATGGATATATACTGAGCTGCATTAACTTAGCCGTTGTGACTCGGATACTGGTCTCATCCAATTTGACTTGTTAAACTTATAAGTTCGAGTGGTTAAATATAAATAGCAACACTGTCAAAAGTATAGACTTATCACAATGTCTGGTAAGAAACATCCAGGCTGCTGTTCTCAAATCAGAACATTGGCCTGGCCATTCGGGCTGGGGGTTGTGTTTTGTCAATCCCCCGAAGACAAATATTGATACGAGGCAAAGAAGATCTTTGGCTAATTTTATTTCGTGAAGAAAATTTTATATGTTTCCGAGGTTTGACTTTGTCGGCTCAGCGGACCAACTAACATTCAATTAAATTGGAAGATAAAAGATATGCTTCCAGTATATTGGATGCACCTTTAGTATTCAACATGTCTTCCCGATAGGACCGGTTCTTAGCTAACTGCTTTGAGTTGCGCATTTCAAGTTGGTTGAGGTCTTCCTCTACTGTGAAGTAAAAAAACCCTACGAGGCGGAATTCCTTATTCGCTCTAGGCAATGGTCTAGTGGTTGGACTACTAAGCGCGTTACAATTTTTTTTCACAACTTCACCTCTTGCGAAAATCTTGCAAACATCCATGATTAAAACACTGTTTTCTCATAATTTTTCAAATATGCCGCTCGGATTTTGTGTTTAACAGTAGGCACACACAAATAAAGAGGGAGCTAGGTTTAAGGCCGTTAACGTCAGATATTTTATTTCAATGTTCTTGGTTGAATCATCTCCCATCAACGCAATTGTGATAAAATGTTGGCTTAAAAAGACAACGGACAGCAGCTGTTCATGCTTCAGGGCTCACCGTAGTATAGGACTAGAATTTAGAAGTCTATAGTGATGTTTAGTGCAATTCGTCGATGTTGTGTGCCGTTTCATATTGACAACATATACTTTGGCCAGCCCTAGTTCACTGCTAAGCCGCTTACTTCTACAATTGCAAACGCAATGACATCTCTTTTATTGCGATAAACGTCTGAGCTTATCCAATTTTAACCGAATCGGAGTATTTTTGCAGCGGGGAATTCTTTTCAACAGCTGTTCGTAATATTTCTCCGACACTATGCCATTTTTGACAGCTTCGCATGCTTTTTCATCCGATGTTCTCTGACAAAATTGCTTCGCGGAATGTCTAAAATTGTCCATTCTGGCGGACGAAATATCTTCGATAAACCGGTGATTTTTTTAGAGTCAATTTTTTTAGGCTAGCAGCACTGGTTAGTAATGGCGTCCAAACGTCATCTGTCAAAGTCAAAAGTTTTCAGTATACTCTGCCATTTAATCTGGAAAGACTTACAAACGAGCAACGATTGGAAATTATTGAAATTTATAACAAAATTTGTGCTCTGTGAAAAATGTGCACCGTTTGTTACGACAGTATTATGGTGTCCTAATCGAAATGGTGAATCAACAATTCGTGCTGTTATCATCAAAATTCGCACCAAATTTACTTTGTTGGACATTAAACCATCGAGTCGTAGCGTCCAATATTAATGAAGATCGTTACTAGCAATTCATAGCCTTGTGGAAGATTGTGCCCCTAGTCTTAAGTCGCGAGCCTTGCACAATCCTCTTAAGAATGATGTATCCATAAAGTGCTTGAATGAACTTGACACTTCTCCACGGCCAAGGCAAAAGCGAAACTCTCAGGAGGTTGACCTGCCTATTTGTAAATCAATATATAAAGGGTTTTTCATTAGTGACTTGACAACTTCAAACTTTCAGTATAGGCGCACCTTTAAACCGAACTGTCAATGTCAAATTATTAAGTAAAATCAGCATTTTCATCATGGTGAAGTAGGTACACGAAGTACCAATAATTAAAATTAACTACCGAAATTCTGAGTCGGTGGTCGTAACTTTAAGAGCGTTAACGCCAATTTTCGGCCGGAATTCGTCGTCCCAGTAGACAAGCAATTCATAGTTTAGTGAAAAAAATTGAGTCAGAATATTCGTTGCTTGATGTTGTCGTGCCAGTGAGGCTATGGTTTGCCGAAAAGTATGGAGAATATTTCTGCCTTAGAGGCGTCCGTCGCAAACGAGCCAAATCAGTCAATTTCACCAGGTTCTTAAAAATTGGGCCTCTCCCAGAATTGAATTTTGCGAAAGGATTTTGACCTACATCCTTACAAGATCAAGCTTACTCATGAATTTAAGCCACTTGATAATAAGAAGAAAATGAAGAATTTTATCGTAAAATCATCTTCAGCCATGAAGCTTATTTTTGGTTATATGGCTTCGTAAATAAACAAAATGTACGTTACTGGACAGGTGAAAACCCTCATAAAATAGCACTTTATCCGCAAAAAATCACTGTTTGGTGCGGTATTCATGTCGGTGGCGTCATTGGGCCGTTTTTTTTCGTCGATGAAAATGACCGTCACCTTAAGGTAAATGGTATTCGCTACAGAGACATGTTGGAACTTTGGTTCTTCGAGTAATCGCATGAATTGGACACAACTATATGTGGTTCCATAAAGGCGGTGCTACAAGCCACACAGAGAGTTATTGAAGTCTCAGTTCGTTGAACGTGTTATCTCGAGAAACGGATTTCGTGTGATTTAACGCCTCTAGACTTTTTTTTCTTGGGGCTACATGGTCTATGCCAACAATTCGACGACGTAAGAGGAACTCAGAGTCAATATTGAATGAAAAATAGCTCCCGTATCGGTTGAATTGTGCGGCCGCATCGGTAATTAGGTTCAATGAATCCACCACTTCATACGTTCCCCTGGTGGAAATATAAACGAAGTCGAATTACATTCATAAATGTTTTTAAGTAATTCAAGCCAATTTAATTTTTTTTCGATATCTCAAGTAGGACTTTGTTGTCAAGTCCTTAATTAAAGACCCTTTAAAATATACAAACATAGATGTTTGAGTGAAGGTGTATAACACATCTATTAAAAACATATGAAACTTAAAAATTAATTAAACCCATTTTCTATAAAAATCTGTAAATTTGCAATAAAAAATATTGGAGGTCACTTACCAAGATGAAATCTTCACTAGATTTTAAGTTGAACCAAAAACTACAAATTTACAAAATTTAATCAGAAACTGTCCAGCGGTTTCGGTAATTAGCGCAAACGAACATCGTGACACGAGATTTTTATATAGAAAAATGTATTATTGACATTTTTACTCGAAATAACCATTTTTTAGAGTACAAATTTATCGTTTCAACTAAATTCGTATTAAAATAATTCAAACGCGTATACTACTTAAATAAATCAATAGGACGCCTCACTGCAACTCATCAGAATCCTTTGATTTCACAAAATATTCATATCAAAGTAATATTGGTAGCATACACATACCCATGTATAGTATCGAATTGAATGTCGACTTCATGTTCAAAGAAATAAATTACCACTGTAAAGTAGGGAGACGCTGATGGAATACATATACTTATTTTTAAAAGGATGTTATACATAACTTAAATTAAATTAATCCATTTCTATTAACTTAACATATACATACAATTTGTCCTTGTATCTCGCTGATTCAATTACGGTTGACTATGTATAACGTTATAAATTGACAATTGGTTTGTATAACAAAAATGTCAAATGCCATTCGAGGAATTAATAACAATAAATTATGTTTAAAAAAATTTAAACAGACAAATTGTGCTGCACAAACATTTCAATGGCATTCACGGAAGTAGGTAGAATGTGCGCCATACTATGCGAATTCTCTGTTTTATTTGATAGAGGTAATTTCTCTTGATAAATTAGTCCCGATTTGTTTTAAATTAATAGAAAAGTTATTACAATCACTATAGTCTGAAAAATGTTAACAGAAATTATAAGAGAACACTCCGAATGCTACACAGGTATGTCAACAATGTCCGCATTTGCGGAAGCAGAATGTGGGACATACAATGCGAATTAATTTTTCATTTGGTTGAGATAATAATTTCTCTTGTTTAATTAGTATCGATTTATTATAAATTAATAAAAAATAAAACAATAAATTCAGTCTGAAGAATTTAAATAGACAAATTGAAATTATTATTACTACCGCGCTAATGCCAGATAGAAATTGAACACCGCAACATCAACGATAGGAATTGTTTCAAATTCGCTGTTTCGAAAGCTGTTGTTGAAGTGTGATGTACTATACAAAATACACGTGCTATAACAATTGTACTGTTATTTTACTTTTTATTTTTTAATGTAACGGGTGATTTTTCATGGTTAAATTTTTTCATGTTGGTAGCACTGGTTAGTAATGGCGTCCAAACGTCATCTGTCAAATTGAAAAGTTTTCAGTATACTCTGCCATTTAATCTTAAAAAGACTTACAAACGAGCAACGAATACACATCATTAAAAGTGCTCTGTGAAAAATGGTTTATCGAAAAATTGTGTTCAGCGATGAGGCTCATTTCTGGCTCAACGGATACGTATATAAGCAAAACTGTCGCATCTGGATTGATGAACAGCCACATGACATACAAGAATTACCGATGCATCCCGAAAAAAACGACAGTTTGGTGTGGTTTATGGGCTGGTGGCATCATCGGTCCATTTTTCTTCAAAGACGACCTTGGGAGAAACGTTACCGTCAACGGCGAACGATATCAAGCCATAATACGCGACTATTTTTTAGCCCCAATCGGCTGAGTTGAACTTGGTTGACAGTGGTTTCATCAAGACGGTGCCACATGCCACACAGCTCGTGAAACAATGGAAATGTTGAAGGATGAATTTGGTGAACAGCTTATCTCTCGAAATGGCCCTGTGAGTTGGCCGCCAATATCATGCGATTTAACGCCTCATGTTTATTTCTTGAACATGATTGAAACCTTACAGGATAACATAACACGCGTAATTCGTAAAATACAAGCCGAAATGCTGGAAAAAGTGACGCAAAATTGGACCTGTGCGAATAGTTGAATACCCTATCCTAATTATAGATGTCCCCAAAAAGTGGGCGTTTAAAAAAAACTGAAAACGGTGTATCTAAATCTTGTTTGGTTCGAAAAAACAACGTTTTTTTTATGGATATGCTATGGGATAGGCTATACAAATATTTTTGTTTTTAAATAACGTCCCCAAAAGTGGGCATGGGTCAAAATGATGTATAGACGAAATGTTCACAGTATTATTCTCGAAATATTTGCATGGAATGTTTTTTTCAAGTTTCCTAAAATTGTACCGAAATTTTTTTTAAGAATATGAACGAAATGTAGATATTTAGATTGTCTGAATATGATATTCAGATACTTTTTCAAAATTCTAACAGTTTGGCCAAAAGCAATGTTTTACTGAAAAGGGGGCAAGGCAGTAGGCTTTGTCCTGCAGAGAGAATATATACCAAATTTCATGATTCTAGCTCAACATGTTAGGCCCAAAAATCAGTGACATACAGACGGACGGATGGTAGGAAAGCCAGACATGGCTAAATCGACTCAGCTTACGATTCTGAGTCGATCCATATACTTTAAGGTATAGCTATCGAAATTATTTCTCTATGTTACAAACTTAATTTCAAAACTTATATGCCCCTATGGGATAAGGTATAAAAAAACTACTTAAAAACAACTTAAACTACCTTAAACCACCTAAACACAGCTTAAATATAATAGGACAGACAAGCACTTGTTGCCATATGCCCCAAGTGATCGCCATTCCAGTGGAGTCTTTGAGTACCGGGCCAGCATGCATGGAACACCGCCAATATGGTGGACAAGTCCCGCCCCACTCCTTGTAAATAAAATAAATATTCTTAAGGCAAAGGAGTGGATTAAACGTCCGCAAAGTCCTGAGAGAGTGCAGAGATACTTTCACATTTAGCTACACAAATTGCTGCTTTTCAGCGTCAGTTTTATTGCGATCTGATGTCGAAAGAAAGAAAGAAATTTTTAAAGCCAGATGCCAAAATATTTAACTTCACTTTTCACAGCCAACGGCTGTCCATGCTGTTCAATGATACACAATTTGTTTTCCAGTTTTGTTTTATATCGCTAGACACCTATAGCAATTGGTCCTAAACAGAATTGTTTCGCTTTTTTTTGATAATTGATCTTCAATTTCAAATGAAATCAACATCCCGTAATGTGATCGAAGTCACGCTGCAAAAGAAAGCTGATGGCCTAGATTTTCGGACCTGTACGCCACTAGATCACACTATAGCGTTTCTGAGGGAACCTACAAGATCACTTGTATAAAAGTAAAGCAATATCGGGGAGTTCAGCGCCCCCTGTTGTAAAACGTTGTCAATATCAAAGACATTACACGAAATTACGTTGCCATAATTGACAACGAACTTCTTTTCCATAAGCATTAAACAAATATAGCATGGGTCATCTACGCATCTACGGATGTTAGCCCTCTAACCAAACGCTATCAAAGGCCTCCTCAAAGTCAAACAGAGAGATCCCTGTATATTGTTCTTTGGACTTATTCCATTGAATGTCGGACACTAGTTTCGACGATGCATGAATAGTGTCATGTCTTGCACGAAAGCCAAACTGATTTTCCGGAATAATTTTATTTTCCTCGACCCACTTAAACAGAGCTCTATTGACTATATTTTCGAATACCTTGCTTACATTTGGCAGAAGGCTTATTGCCGAAGATTAGCTTGTCCTTATTATTTTGGAATATGATATACCAATGCTCCGGATAATGTGCATTATTCAGTGCATTGTCAAACTGGGTGATGAAAATATCGACTGCTTCTATCGGCAGGTGTCCCCAATACGACGCGACATTTGGAATACCCACTTGCGCCGATTTTTTATTTTCCAGTAATACAAAGATATCCAGAAGTTCATATTTTTGAACGAACATTTTGGCGACTATGTCATTTGAATGGTTTTCGTCATTGAATATGGTAAGACCTTGATTTTCAGATCGCCAAGGAGCTCAGTACGTCGATTAAAATGATTAAGAGAATCTTCTTCAATATCGCGATTAGGACGTATTACACGGTCTATCTATCGAATTCCCATGAGGATATTCCATTGTGAAAAAACCGCCTTTCAACGGATAACCAACAGCCGTGAGTGTCTGTCTTTTCTCTGCTGTCTAGGAAAAGAAGACGTGCTTGGACTTCATAGCCAGGACAGTACAGATATATTTTATCCGTCATTGAGTTATTTTTGATGTCATTATATCATTGATGTCATTATATCCCAGCCTCGATCATTATAGAATTCAATCACATGTCTAGTCTAGTGTTGGTGTTATTATAGTAAGTATTGTGTTGATTTTCAATGTTGTAGCATTTTTTCACACTTCATTTCTTTATACCAGGATGTGCTTTTATGACATTTGGTTCTCACCCTTGTTGGACCGGCCGATCAAACATACTCCGAATCAGGAGAGTTGTCACTTTCACAGCTTTTTAGTGTTTAAAACCAATAGCACTTAAAAGATCAGGAGCATCAATTTGTCCTGATAATATAATTGGTGTAAGAAAACTATGTGATTGTTCATTCTACGTTGAGCCAAAGGCAAGAGTTGCAACAGTTTAATTCTACACCTATACGGAGGTAAATCGTGACAATCATCCTATGGAAGTTCTTTCAAAGCAAATCTTATGAATTTACGTTGATGCGAGCGTACTATGCGAGCCGGAGTACAGCTCGTATAGTTCGTGATTGAATCTTCGTCTCCATAGCCGTCAACGCAAACGGGACCGAAGATTTTTCGAAGAATTTTTCTCTCGAATCGACCAAGGATTTCTTCATCCGCTTTTAATACGGTCCAGGCTTCAGCGCCATAGAGCAGGACTGGGATGATCAGGGTCTTATATAGGATCTCCTTTGTAATTCGAGTGAGGGCTTTACTACCTTTACTGAGGCCTTCTTAGCCCGAAGAAACAGCGGTTGGCAAGAGTAATTCTTCATTTGATTTCTGACGAGATGTTGTTGGCAGAGTTAATAGCGGAGCCGGTAGATAAAGTCCCGTACTACCTCAAAGTTATATCTGTCAATGGTGACGTTCTGTCCAATTCGTCGATGTTGTGTATCCTTTCCTGTTGACAGCATATACTTAGTATTAGCCTCATTTACTGCTAAACCCATTTTTGCCGCTTCCTTCTCTCTACTAGCAAGTAGTCTACTATGCTAGTAGTTGCACCGATTTTTGGAAGATTGTGCCTTTGGTGTTGGCTCGGGAGTTTTACACAGTCCTCTCAAGAATCGAATTGAAGAATTCACATGACAGCGCATCGCCTTGCCTAAATTATTTTTTGGCATCGAATGTGTCGGTGAGAACGTTTCAGACCCTGATGGAGTAGCGAGAATTCCCCATCGTCATCCTACACAAACGGACGAGTTTGGGCGGTATACCAAAACTAGACATGGCTCCTTATAGTTCGTCTCTATAAATGCTGCCGTATGCTGCTTTGAATGCAGTAATGTCTGCTTTGTAGCAGTTTATGGCTTCCGCTAGTTGTTCGCCTGCACCTCTCCCGTTGTACGAACAGGTACGAACGTCGTTTTCCTTTTTAACTTTCTCTTACAAAGAGAAAGATATTGTTTTCGTGAAAATTTTCGACCTCGAGATTTTGATTGATTCTAACATTACGATGATAGCGGAGCCTAAAAAAGTGGTTTTTGGAATTCCGTCCGTCGGTCCGTCCGTAATGGTCTCCCCAGCCTAAACGGCTGGACCGATTTTCTTCAAACTTCGTATCCAAGCTTGTTTTAGTCATAATTCTAGACCATTTTTTTTGTTTGCTTTTAGCCATGTTAATAATGGTACCTGCCATATAAAAATTACACATAACCTCAATTTTCTCGAAAACGGCTCTAACGATTTTGATTAAACTTTATACATACTATAACAATATTAGCTTCAACAAAACTGCATACCCAGTTTTTTCGAGAAAATCCATATAACGGATTTCGTCATTTAGGCCATATAATGAAAATTGATAATTTCTTGCAAACTATTATGTCAAATTGAATGAAATTTAATATATATACTACTATTACAGCTTGAAGAAATTCCACATAATTAGTTTTACAGCCCGATTCTCCCCCTTGTGAGGAAACAAAAGTCACAAGCTCTTGTGACTATTCTTTGTGAGGATGATTGTGACTCGATAACATTTGTCGGATTCTCCGATAATCCTCACAAGAAAAGTCACAACGAAACTCACCACAGCACAGGTGAATATATATAAACAACGTTTCTGCAAATTGTGACTTGGCTGAGAGGTATTATATATAGTTATTTCGTATACACTTCTGATAACAGCCATGTACAAGGAAATATAGCACTGAAAGAAACTATTCAAAACAAATTTTAAAAAACTGCAATGAGAACTTGAGAAGAACAATATGTAATACATACTCGAAGTACAAAAAGACAAGGAAGTTGGAAGTTAAAAGCCGTCTTCGCTGCAATCGTATCAATATTATTAGTTTGTTACAAATGATATGCTTCTGTAAAATTCTTACTTTTCATTTACGGAGGAAACTTTGTCAATGATATGCGCCATATTCATTTTAACTTCCATTTTTTACAATACTCAACAATCAAAATATCAAATCTCAAATAATTTGCTAGTTTTGAGTTGTGACCTGCTCTGAAGGAGGTCACAATTTCGATTGTTTTTGTGACTCTCACAAGTTGTGACTGTGGGGGAGAATACGAAAAAGTCACAAAATCAATTTCACCTCTTCTTGTGACTTGTGAGGTATCAGTGATGATGGGGAGAATCGGGCTATTAGCCCAACTATCACTAAACGGAATTTTCAGTTTTGGCCAATAACGGAAAATCATTATTATTCACATTGACATCGATTCCTTCAAATTTCGGAGTAAACGTTCGTATAAACACATTTCGACATTATGTATATCATTTTTAGCATCAATAATCAAAATGCGTACTATTTGATCTAACGCCCAACTCGCTGTGAAAGAGAAAGTTGCGTACGACCCAGTCGTGCACCCACCACTCGTTTCGTTTAGCAGGGTCGTCAAGACGTCAACAATAATATCAGGCCTTTCCAAGGCTATTGGTTGCTGCGTAACATACGGTTTTTTCCATGGGTGGGTTAGTTAACCCAAAGTACAACCCCCAACCTGGATGGCCAGTTCCAATTCTGTTCAAGGGGCCTGACTTACCCTTGAGATTCCTAGATAAATTGTTGCCCGGATATGTCGATTCAGCTCTTCTAGGTTCATTCATTCCATGCCATTCAGACCACTGTGATTATAGTGTCATTTTTTCGTCTTGTTATCAACATTCGCACTTATCGTTTAGCAAGTCAAATCCGGTTGGATGAGATCAGTACATTTGTCAGAGTTAAAACTTCTGGGCACTGCCAAGTTAAAGCCAATCAGAGTCTACCCTCGTTCTACAACACCCAACCATCAGTTTTTTACGTTGTCGCAGTTTTAAAGGTTTCCAGTCTTATGGATTGGTAAAACTATGCCAAGGTTACATTTATGATTTGTTTATTCCTCCACAACTACGTGATTTTACTGAACATTTTCACTTTTGTTTTTAGCTGAAAACACTTTTTCCTCGTAAACAAATCAAATTACAAGTATCTCAAACGTTAAATACATAATTGTTCTTTCGTGCATTCGCTTGCTGCCAGTCATGCAAATACATACCAAGGTCGGCCTTTTCTCTCCCTTTGGGTAAGGCAGCTACGAAGGCTTATTTAATTAAAGGTCGAAAGATGCATTTCACTAGGGGTATATGGTATAAATATATACATATTCCTGACTTCCCAACACAACCTATGAAGTCATGAGTTGCCGTCTATTCGCGTGCGAAATAATAATTTAGTTTTGGGTCAAGAGAAATTACGCTTAAAATACTTGTACAAAAATACCAATACACCCAGTCATGCGAAGGCTATTTTCGTATATGTACCTACACAAACAAATACAATCTGAGTCATGCTACGTACCAAGTAGCCCTATCATTTGATAACAAATAACGACCAAACAAAAAATGTCCCAAAAAATACAATTGATAAGGGAAGACACAAGGTACATGTTAGATATAAATATTTAACTTTGGATGAGGATTGCCTTTAGGGAGCGAATACAAAGTTTTCCAGTTGGAACCCATGGAAATGTGAGGCATACCAACACTTTCTGACTTGAAGTAATGAATATAAAATGGCAGCATGCACACCTAGCACATCGGACTTGCGAACATAAAATGTCTTCGACGTGAAGTTTCTTTAAGTCGTAAAACTCCAAATGCCACATAAAATTGAAAAAAAAAACCCCTAAGGTTCTGGAGAAGGTAATGAAAAGTTGGTTGCTTCTTTGAAATGTTTTCTCAATAAAACACTTTTCAGTGCGTAGTTGGAAAGTTGTTGCGACAATAATGCTCGAGTTGGTTTTAGTCGTAATGAGCACTTTGTTAAATTGTATCTAATGAAGCAAATTTTAGATGTCCTCGATTAAGCAACCGGTGGTGAGTTACCTGAGAACCAGGACATAGCAGACCCACCCCACTTTTTATGGGACATAAAGTAAATTAATTTTCTTTCAACGCTACGATTTTGAAAAGTTATCCTTTTTATATTGCTAGTTTATGCAATGGGCCTTACTTATAGTAATCTTTACCTTTTTTCTTTTTATACATTGGGAGAGACACTGTAAATTATTTTTATTTGCTGGTTTTGAAATGCGCCCTGAACACGCCAATAGATTAGAATGTCAGTATCGTGGATGCTACTTCCAGTTAGTCAGTTTAAGCTATCTGACATAGTCGATCGTTTGATATTAAAATAAAAAACTGTCTTCAGTGATGTCTTGAAGCAGAGGATGAGATTCGATAATTCCTTTCGAACGATTATGACAAAAACTCATTACCAATATCGACACCGATAGCAACATATATTTTAAATTTTTTTTTAACGTTGCTGTGTATGTCTATGTTTTTAGTGAGTAAAACTCCACACAAAAGTCATTGGCTATCAATATTGTGTTGTTAATTTCGAACAGTGCCTAAAACTCTAAACACATGTGCATAGTTTTTCTTGCAGAAAGGAGTTATGGTTACATGACTGGTTGGTACGTACCTGCTCCTCGCACTCGACTTATGATTGTAAAAACTGACTTTTGAAAAACATATTAGGAGCAAGTAAAAATGACAACCCATGTGTCTTACTTGGTGCACTAAAGACTTCACGGCATCAAAACTACAGAACACCTGCTTGGATTTCGTATTTTGGACATCGTATGTCAAAAAATGTCAAAATTTTAAAATTCACAAAAAATTGTGGGATGATAAAAGATGGTCCCGTTGTATTTTCGTGTTTTAGCGAATGATTTGATTTGTTTTTGTAATTGTGCCACAGGATGTGAGATCATTAAAAGATACTAATAGCATGCACGATTCGTACCCGGTTAATCAACTCAGGAATATCTACGACTTCGTACCAAATTTGTTCCATGTTTCCTCTGACAGAATCATTTCGCCAACTATATGTTTTGCTTCCTTTGAAAGTGTGTCCCATAATTCACTCAAAATTTGAATTTTGCGCTATTTAATAGTACCGTTTTGCCAACGGAAAAAATGATAACAACGTGAAAGCTGACTGTTCAGGGATAGTAAAATGGAGTGCTATACAATGCATTTCCATTGTTGAGCAATATTTTGAAAAAAAAAAAAAAAAACATATGAGAAGGCTACAATCCGCGGTGCGGATCGTTGAATACCCTATCCCATCCCATCCTTAAAATAATATCCCCAACATATGGGCCCAGGTTCATCCCGGACTGTAGCGCCACTTAAATAAGTAAGTAAGTAATTACTTACTTAAGTGGCGCTACAGTCCGGGATGAACCTGGGCCTCAACTAGCATGCCTCCCGAACTATCCCGATCCTTAGCTAACTGCTTCCAGTTGCGCACTCCAAGTTGGTTGAGGTCGGTTTCTACTTGCGCGCGCCACTTAAGGCGAGGTCTTCCTCTACTGCGTCCGAAGTCTGGCTGAGAAACGAAGACTCTGTGAGTATTGGTGTCCACTCGTTCTACATGTCCTAGCCATCTTAAAAGTCCAATGTGGAGTTTTTTTTAACCAGGGGTATATCGCTGTATAGCTCGTGTAGTTCGTAGTTGAATCTTCGTCTCCATAGCCCGCAACGCAAACGGGACCGAAGATTTTTTGAAGAATTTTTCTCTAGAATCGAAGAATTTTTTTCTCGAATCGATTAAGGATTTCTCCGTCCACTTTTGATACTGTCCATGCTTCAGGGCCGTAGAGCAGGACTGGGATGATCAGGGTCTTATATAGGATCTCCTTAGTAGTTCAAGGGGGGGCTTTACTACTAAATTGCCTTCTTAACCCGAATCAATTCTTCGTTTGATTTCTGACGAGATGTTGTTGTGAGAGTTAATAGCGGAGCCGAGGTAGACAAAGTGCCGTACTACCTTAAAGTTATATCTGTCAATGGTGACGTTCTGTCCACTTCGGCGATGTTGTGTGTCCTTTCGTGTTGACAGCATATACTTTGTCTTACCCTCATTTACTGCTAAACCCATTTTTGCCGCTTCCTTCTCTATACTAGCAAACGTGGCTATGACATAACGTTGAGTCCTACCAATGATGTCAATATCGTCGGCGTATGCTAGTAGTTGCACCGACTTTTGGAAAATTCTGCCTCTGGTGTTGGCTTGTTAGTTTTGCACAATCCTCTCAAGAATCAAATTGAAGAAGTCGCAAGACAGCCCATCGCCTTGCCTAAATCCTTTTTTGGTATCGAATGTGTCGGTGAGGTCGTTTCCGACCCTGATGGTGCAGCGAGAATTCTCCATCGTCATCCTACACAAACGGAGTTTGGACGGTATACCAAAACTAGACATGGCTCTGTATAGTGCTGTCGTATGCGGCTTTGAAATCGATAAATAGGTGGTGGGTATCGATTTGGACTTCTTGGGTTTTTTTCCAGGATCTGCCGAAGTGTGAAAATTTGATCGATTGTGGACTTTCCTGGCCAAAACCACACTGATAAGGGCCGATCAGGTTGTTGGTAAACGGTTTCAAGCGTTCAAATATTACGGCAGATAGGATCTTGTAAGCGATGGTGAGTAGACTTATGCCTCTGTAGTTGGCGCAGTTCAGAGGGTCTCCTTTTTTGTGGATCGGGCAAACGATGCTGAGGTTCCATTCTTCAGGCATGCTTTCAACCGACCAGATTTGGCTTATGAGTTGGTGGATGTTGCTAACCAAGTTATCTCCGCCAGATTTATAAAGCTCAGCGGGAAGGCCGTCATTTCCGGTGGCCTTATTAAGCTTGAGTTTAGGTCGGGTGGTTGGCAGTTTTCGCTGTCGTTGCCAATATTAAATGGTTCGTTCTTGCTCTTTTTTCTTCTTTCTGAAAAGGCAATGTTCTTTCCTTCTTCTTTGCCTATAGAGCTCAATGACAGCTCCCGTCTTCACCTGCATCTGTCGGCATTCCTCACCAAACCAGGGGTTTCTTGCTGGTGGCCGCGAGAAACCTAGCACATCAGTTGCGGCTGATCTAATGGCTTGTTGGCATCGTTGCTATTGTTCTTCGACATTAGACGCTGGTGGTATGTTGTGAGTCGAGAGCTTAAGGGATACGCGTTGCGCGAAGGTCTTGGCAGTCTTTTGACATTACATTTTTTCACAGTATTTCTGTTTTTTTGTGGCGTGGTGGATATCCGCATCCTTACCTTGGCTACAACAAGGTAGTGGTCCGAGTCGATGTTGGCCCCTCGGAATGTTCGGACATCCAAAATACTGGATGCGTGCCTCTTGTCTATCGCAATGTGATCAATTTGGTTGACTGTTCGTTGATCTGAAGACCGCCATGTCCCCTTGTGGATATCGAGGTGAGGAAACAGTGTGCTGGCTATTGTGGCATTTCGTTCCGTAGCGAAGTCAATTAGCCTAAGCCCGTTACCAGACGTGTTGTCGTGAAGGCTATATTTTCCGAAAGTACTGCTAAAGATGTCTTCTCTTCCTACCTTTGCGTTAAAATGTCCCAGCACGATTTTAACATCGTACTTTGGTAGTCGCTCATAGGTTTTGTCGAGGAGCTCGTAGAAGCAATCCTTAGTTATATCATCTTTTTCCTCCGTCGGAGCATGAGCACATATAAGGCTTATGTTGGCGAATTTGGCCTTGATGGGGATTGTTACAATGCGTTCGATAATGTCTTGAAAACATAAACCTTCTTGCCTTAGTCTGGCACCTATAACAAATCCGCATCCAAAAAGTCGCTGATTCTGCTCACTATAACACGGTCCATAGTAGATGTCACAGTTTTTCATCCTCTTTTTGCCCGGCCCATCCCATCGTATTTCCTGGATGGCAGTAATATCTGCTTTGTAGCAGTTTAGGGCTTCTGCTAGTTGTTCGCCTGCACCTCTCCTGTTTAATGTTCTCACATTCCAGGTGCAGATACGAACGTCGTTGTCCTTTTTACGTTTAGCATGGTCGTCAACAATAATATCAGTCCTTTCCGAGGCTATTGGTTGCTTCGTAACAATATATTTTTTTCCGTGGAGTAGTTAACCCAAAGCACAACCCCCAACCTGTAGGGCCAGGCCCTTGTTCTGCCCCTAGGACAGCGGGCCGGAAAAAATACCGATGTCAGTAGCCCATTTTTGGGGTATGAGCGCTGCCGTTGACACATTGAGGGCTCCTCCGCCACCAACTCTTTTCCAAACACTGGCTCAGTATTGGAAATCCCTATAGACCTGGTGTTCAAATATGTCAAAGCAGCTCATATAGGGATTTCACTACCAGTTCGATCAAACTGGAGCTGTAGGCGCCACCGTTGACTCCATCTAGGGAATTCCTCCGCTGCCGCCTGAGAGTGAATGCCTTAGTGAGAGGACACTACTCCCCCCTCCCCCCTAAAGAGAATGTTACCATTTTAAAATTCCTGCTAGCCCGGTTGACAAACGAAATTCGGAGAATTCATTAGAAGCCTAAAATCACAATGCTGGTTACAACAATCCAAACATTGTCCAAAATCCCTCTTTTTTAAACTCTGGTGGTACAAAAATGGTAACCCGTGTACATTTCCGTGTAATTTGTTTCAATATAGTACCGGCTAATTGTCCAAAGTTTAAGTAATTTAAAGGATTCAGTTATAAATGTACCCACAGATTTGATAGCAGAAGTCATTTAGGCTACCAAAAGAGACATAAAAGCTTGCTTTTCTCTCTTTAATGAGAATTATATTGAGGGTTTCATCCCGTCTTCTTGTGGAATTTCCACTTTTCAAATGTACCTCTACATTAAAAAAAGGAAAAGGATAATTATATAATATTAACAAAAAGGTTGCAAAGTAATTACAGCAAGTTGAGATAAGCCAGTAATCAGCAATTCATTTTAAACGAACTCAGTAAATGGAAGCATGCTCTGCTTGAACCTACAAGATGTTAAACATGGTTAAGATAAATAAAGTGAAAAGATATTGGAAGATCTTTTTTAAATGCTAATCTACTTTTTGAAAAGTCGCATTCGTCAGAACTGCACATTTCGTTGAAATATGTGATGCATCTTGATATTGGTTCATTTTACAAATAAGCTTTTCTGTGCCTATTCGCTATGAACATATCTTTTTGGCGAAGGTGCCTCACAGGTGTATAAATGTTAAGACTAGCTAGCAATTCGGATACATTTATCCGAAAACGTATAATATCCCTAATGAACATTACGCCTATTAGCTTCCTGCGAGTAGAAAGAGTTTTCAAGCCCAGTAATAAGCATCGATCTTTATAATCAGGTAATTCATCATACTAGTTTAGTTTTTTGATTGCATACCTGGTAAAAGTTTTTCTGTACCCGTTCAATTCTATCTATTTTATCTATCGAAGTATATTCCATAATTGATCTAACTAGAGAAAAATAAATTGATTTTAATGTACAAGGGTCTTTGAAATCAAAGGAATTTTTTTTTTTCAAAAAACCTAGTAATGAACTCGCTCTTGATATTGTTACAGCGTAATGTAAAGTGAATGTAATTTTTTTTATCAAATCGAATGCCGAGATCGGATATGTCATTAACTCGTTCTAAAATAGTTTCATTGCCTGCGTAAGTGAATATAATATAGTCCATACCAAATAATTTGGCCAACGGTCGATTGCGCAGAGAGAGGATTTAAGAGAAATTTAAGATATTGTAAAATAAATTTAAGAGACCTGCGCTGTAGAATGGCCAACTGATTTGTACGGAGTATATCATCTAGCTGCCGTGAAGCAGTAAACGATTTGCACTTCTCTACGTTCAGAGCTAAAGAATTTTGATTACGCCTAGCGAAATCAATTTTGAAAATCAAATTAAAGATTTTGACAATCGCTAACAGATTTTATTTGAGTATAAAGCTTCCAATCATCGGCATATCCTAGCATTTAGAATGTTTACTGAAATAACTGTTCATAAGTGAACAAAATGAACAGAAAAGGAGTCAAATGACTTCCTTGAGGTACACCAATCACAGGTACACAATCGCTAACAGATTTTATTTGAGTATAAAGCTTCCAATCATCGGCATATCCTAGCATTTAGAATGTTTAATGAAATAACTGTTCATTAGTGAACAAAATGAACAGAAGAGGAGTCAAATGACTTCCTTGAGGTACACCACTGTTAACACTGAAGGGTGTTGAATTACCCAGTTGGAATACCTAAAGCATTTAATTTTTTAACAAGTTTTTTGTGATCCAACTTATCGAATGCTTTAGAGAAATCAGTAAAAATAACATCAATTTGTATACCGGCATCAAGACTCTCAAGGGTATATTTCGTAAAAAGTGTTAGATTAGTGGTCGTGGATCTACCAGTAACAAACTCGTGTTGAAGATGACTAATATAATTTTGGACGTGAAAGTAAATTTTGTCTTTAACTATATTTTCCAGAAGTTTTAGTATAACTGAAATCTTTGAAATAGGTCTATAATTTGTTACTATAATTTGTTACTTTCTTCCACTCATCGAGAAACATAACCGATTGAAGAGAGAAATTAAATACCTTAAGCAATGGACTAACTAATGCAGTACATTTTTTTATAATGATAGGGGAATACCATCAACCCCAAATCTGCGTTTAATTTCGAGGGTTTTAATTCCGTTTATAATGTCAATTTCTGTTAACTAAATTGATTTTATATCCCGAAAGTGACAAGTTTTTTCACTGCCCCAAGAGAAGCTTCTCAAAATTTTCCATTCGGTGTCAACGTTTATTTATTTATTTAACTACGTATACAGTTAATTTGAAATATTTAAATTTAAGTAATTACAGTAAAATTAAATAACACATTATACTTTAAAATTTGATTCTTTAACAAAAAACTAAATCAATTATATTTTTATAATGTTGCAAATGCTTGCATAACACTCTCATTTTTAAATAATTTGTTGGGGAATTTCTTAATTTTAACAAATTATTATTATGACTTTCATAAATCGGAACATTGATAGATAGATAGATGATAACAAATATAACGAATTAATTTCACCAGTTAACAATTTAACAACAAAAATTTCATTTATTGTAGAACTTCTATCAGAAGTGTATTTAAACCAATCAGCATTAGAAGTTGACGATATGGTGGCAAATGAACATGAATATTCCAATTAAAATGACGAAGCGCAAATAGTACTTCGCATCCAAACTCCAATACAGAATGAACGATACCAACATAAAGGCTTTTAGTTACATATGGATCTGTAGACCAACGCTTAACCATAGCTAAACGGGCTGAGGCTTTATTAACAGTTGTGTTAATATGTAACTTAAAGTCCAGTTTTAGATCAAAAATTACTTTCTAAGATGCGCCACTAATAAAATAGTCAAATAAATGAAAATGTTTGGTCCTAGAAAATTCATATTTTTACATTTATTAATGTTGACTGTTGAGTGTAATATTGTTTTCATTACACCATGTCAATAGATTATTTAAATCCTTTTGTAGTTTTTTATGGGCATTAACATTTTTATAAGATATTAGCTGTACCCTGCGCACGTTGCAACGCCACCAACGCCACCAACCAAATAAATAAATAAATTTAAAGGAAAAAAAAAAAACAAATACAAATTTTTGCCCCAACATGCTCGTTAGTACCCAGGGCCTAGCTATCTCACAAGCATTCATGTGTACGTGTGTACTTCTTGCACGATGGCGGGACCTCCTGTTTTATGCCGACTCCGAACGGCTAAGTTGAGATAAGCTATTCTTGACAATTGATACTACTCGGACGATTTGTCAGATCATCACGAGAGGAGGGCCATTGAAAAATCATTTAGATGTTGCTAACGCTGGGAATCGAACCAAGACCTACGCGGCAGCTCACCGTACTAACCATAACGCCACTGAAGGAAAGACATTACACAAATATTCAATTCATTTCGAGTAATTTCATAGATTTTGTTCATTTCGAAAATGTTGTGACACTGCAGCGTTTCATCTCAATTCGATATTTATTGAAGTGCAACGATTGTCCTTGTGCTTTGTTGATAGTCATTGCGAAAGCGAGTCGCATCGGCAACTACAAACGTTTGAATTCAAATGGCATATCTGTCTGGATCATTGGGATACCCGGCAACAGTACGTCTTCACCTTTGAACTTTCCAGTCAAAATTGTTTGCTCGATAACATTGCTCATCACTTTCTTAACTTAGAGTCTGGTTCCGTTGCAAAGTCGTGTTGGATTTATGTTTCAAAGAATAATGATTGGGACGCCGATTTTTAATGTAAGAACGTGCTGTGGCATGCCTGCCAAATCAAGCGATCAAGTATCAAGTTGGATAGTTGACAACTTCGTGAAAAATGCGTTTGAATATATCAATCAGCAATCAATGTTAGCCCCTCGGAATGGTCGGACATGCAAAATACTGGATCCTCGTCTTTTGTCTAAAGCAATGTAATCGATTTGATTGACACATGGCGGTCAATCAGCCGTAGCAACACCTAAATGATTTCTCACTGGCCCTCCTCTCGTGATGATCTGACAAATTATCCGATTAGTATCAATTGGCAAGAAAAGCTTATCTGTATGCTGTGCGGATTCGGCATAAAACAGGAGATCCCGACCTTTTCGAGGGGAATATGGATATCAATTTGAGGAAACCGTGTGCTGACTAAAAGCTGTGCCCTACCTTAAAAGGACACTTTAGTAGTCTCTTAAAAGTTTGGTCAAGAAGCTCGTAGAAAAAATTGTTTGCAATGACACCTTTTTCGTCTGTCGACGCATCAGCGCATATTAGCTTTTGTTAGCGAATTTAAAATTGATGCGCATCATTCCAATGGATACAATTACTGGACCGTGGAAATATAATTTAGTGCACAAGGGTTTCCTAATTTCTTTCATCCCTTAATCTATCAGACATCATTGTTCACTTGCTATACATAATTTTGTTCGATCGCTACAAAAAGCAGTCTGTATACAAATTTAAATCAATTCAGTTTGGCATATTTCCATACGAATCGGCGCAATAATGAATTCGGAATTTTTGATTAAAAAATAAAAATGGTTCCAATTGTAACATCAACCAACCATCAATAAAGCCGACCCGACGATAATAAAAGGCACGTCTTTATGGCCGACTTTTACGCTTAAACTCAACACAAAACTGCTTTTGCTGATTGAGCGATTGTTCTTCATATTAATATTCCGCCTTGTGGTAGGAGGCAAAAAAAAATAACGAAACAGGAAGGTAATTCGTCCTAACCTTAACGTTACCTCTACGTCTGTAAGTTACTCTAAGTATTACTAAATTTATCGTTCTAACACCCACGCATTTGCCTTCCACCAAAGGATATTATTTGCAGCCTGTGTTGCGTGTACATATTTAAGTCCTTTTTTTTTTTTGTTTTATGAGCTCCTTTTACGTAGGCGATTTATTACCAGTACGTTTTTGCTGGCCAAGTGGTTGAGTCGTTAGAGTGGGAACGACTACACTCAAATTATAATATGCCCATGAGCTACATTATACATGGTACTACATATGTGTGGGTTTGCATATAGTCACCTTTAACCGTGACCGGAATACGTTGCTTTCCTCGACATTTGGTTGATTTTTTTGATTACTACATTTGCAGGAGCACAGCGTAAGTTTAGGAGCACAGCGTGAGTTTATATGTCCTTTTTAGCACGAGTACATGCATTTTGCCATAACCAACATTGCGCCTACATGGCTGTAATTATTTACGATTCTGTGAAGCTTACGAATAATTTTGATGGAATACCGTAATGTAATTGTTGGCAGTGAAGGATGTCCATGGAGAGACGGAAAATTGGATACAATATCAAATTGCAAAATGTTACCTACATATAATTAAGTGATCTCTTAATTTATTCTCCTACATTGCATAAAGGATCTTTTAAACTTAGTTACTTACTTAAGTGGCGCTACGGGAATAAACTTGGGCCTCAACCAACATGCCTCTCTCAACCAACTGCCTCCAGTTGCGAACTCCATGTTGGTTGAAGTCGGTTTCTACTTGTGCGCTCCACTGATGGGGAGGTCTTCAAACACTCTGCGAGCCTGAATATTGGTGTCTTAAACGTCCAATGCGGAGTTTTTTGACTAGGGACATGTCGCAGTACAGCTAATATAGTTTTTGGTTTAATCTTTGTCTCCATAACCCCTCAACGCAAACGGGACCGAAGATTTTTCGAAGAATTTTACTTTCGAATCGACCAATGATTTCTTCATCCGCTTTTGATGGTCCATGCTTCAGCGCCTTAGAGCAGAACTGGGATGATCAGGGTCTTATATAGGATCTCCTTAGTAGTTCGGGTGAGGGTTTTACTACTAAATTGCCTTCTTAGCCCGAAGAAACAGCGGTTGGCAAGAGTTATTCTTCATTTGATTTCTGACGAGATGTTGTTGTCAGAGATAATAGCGGAGCCGAGGTAGACAAAGTCCCGCACTACCTCAAAGTTATATCCGTCAATGGTGACGTTCTGTCCAATTCGTCGATGTTGTGTGTCATTTCGTGTTGCATTATCTTAGTCTTAGACGTATTTTCTGCTAAACCAATTTCTTCCGCTTCCTTCTCTAAACTCGCAAACGTGGCTATGATATCAAGTTGTGTCCTACCAATAATGTCAGTATCATCAGCGTATGCTAGAAGTTGCACCGATTTTTGGAAAATTGTGCCTCTCAAGAATCAAAATATCGAATGTGTCGGTGAGTTTGTTTCCGACCCTGATGGAGGAGCGAGAATTCTCCATAGTCATCCTACACAAACGGACGAGTTTCGGCGGTATATCAAAACTAGACATGGCTCTGTATAGTTCTATAAATCCTGTCATATGCGGCTTTGAAATCGATAAATAGGTGGTGGTATCGATTTGGACTTCTTGGGTTTTTTCCAGGATCTGCCGAAGTGTGAAAATTTCATCGGTAGTTGACTTTCCTGGCCTAAACCCACACTGATAAGGACCGATCATTTTGTTGGTAAACGGTTTCAGGCGTTCACATATTACGGCAAATAGTATCTTGTAGGCGATGTCGAGGAGACTTATGACCCGTAGTTGTTAATTTTGCCTCAAATGAAGGGTCGTTTACGAATGGCAAATTTTAGAAGCGTCTTGTTATAGTCTTCCTAAACTATTGGGCGTTTGTAAAATGTCGTGCTGTGATGGTAAACCTGCAATACCCTGCAACCACTGAGCCAATCCTCAAATTAATTTTAATAATTCTTTAATAAGTCTGCATGGTGGTTTGTGATTAGTAATGTGCGCGTTGATTTGCACGCGTGAAAATCAATTATTTTTGAATTGTTGGTGAATGGTATTTAGTCGACACAAGAACACGTCTTAAAAATTTTATGTTTACCATGTAACAATCAGCTTTCACAGGCCCATTTTGCTGATTGTAACTGTCACATATCACAAATCACCTTAGTCGGATCCACCCCCGGTCTGTAACCGTTGGCGGTCCCTGCCTGATAAAATTGCTGTTTTCCACTTACAAATGCTTTACAGATTTGTCTTCTCTGTGTCAGTTCAGATTTGTTGATTCAGTGAAACAATATTCTTAGCAGAGGGGACCTATTACTTTAATACAGCGGTTTCCTGACTTGACTTCCCTTGACGATTCATACAATAGAAATAGCTATCTATACGCCCAATGCAGATCCAATGTCCCAATGTCTCTTTAGCATAAATGGTGAGGGGACGAATAAAATTAATTTTAGCATATTGCTACCCGCTTTCCCAAGTGAGGAATCGTTTACCGCTTACCAATATTCGGTGATCACGGAGTGATCTGGGCCCGCAGCTCTCTATCTAATAAAATTGACAGGATCAAATATTCTATAAAGAATTTTTTTATCCTACAGTACTCAGCACCGTGAGGCAGTATTGGCAGAGTTACTTTCCGATCGGGCATACATTTTAGCGATTTAAAAAGCATCTTTCGGATTTTCTGGACAAATTGGAAGGTTTCGCAAATGATTGTACTTTCTTAAGTAGAGCTATATCCAGGATGAACCTGGGCTTCAACAAACATGTCTCTGGGCACTTCATGTTAATTGAGGTTGATTTCTAGTTAAGGGCGCCAATTCAGGCAAGGTCTGCTATAACTGCGTTTTATGTCCGGCTATACAGCCGAAGACTCTGTGCGTCTAGCCATCTCATACGTCCAATGCAGATCCTTTTCGCCAGGTCTATATCACTGTATAGCTTGTAAAGTTCTTGCTTCAATCTGCATCTCCATCGGAAACGCGACCGAACTCAAAAAGGCCAAGGATTTCTTCATCCACTTATGATACGGTCATTGCTTCGGTGAGTAGAGCTGTCAGAGAAGAGACAACGGTTGGCAAAAGTAATTCTTTGTTTGATCTTGAACGATATGTTGTTACTAGATGTAATGGCGGAGCCGAAGTCCCCTTACTACCGCAAAGTTGTAGCTGTCTGTGCTTTCTTGTTAACACCATAAACATGGATTTGGCCACGTTTATTGCTAAATCTAGTTTTCCACTTCCTTCCCTGTACTCGCAAAAGTGGCAATGACATGTTATTTAGTCAGACCTGTGATGTCAATATCGTAGTATAATAGTAGTTCCACAGATTTATGAATAATTAAGCGAACTTATCTTATCTTTTAGCATGTCAAATCCGGTTGGATGAAACCAGTACCCGATGGTTACCACTTGAAGGTAAAAAACAAGCACATTTGATGTGTAGTCAGAGTTGCAATCACTGGGCATTGCCAAGTCTACCCTCGTTCTACAACACCCAACCAATTTTGACGTTAGTGTATTGAATAAAGACTTACACATTTTAGCCTACTCTGAAGCTTATTAACATTTTATTCTGTAGATTATTTTTTACATTTAGAATACAAATTGAGGAGTTGATGGCTTTTAATGAGCTTCTAACTATTATGGACTTTCCTTTCCGTTTAACAGCTCGCAGAAGTAATTCTTCCATATTCTTAGCACCTTGCTTCAACTTTTAAATAAATTTCAGAAAATGATTATATTCAAAGGTAAATATTGCCTAGACTTTTAAATACTTGCAGTGTAAGTATCCCACAATTTGCTACTAAAGGGAATTGGTACTTTCGAGAAACCTATTAATTCTTTAGTAGTAAAGTAGTCCAACTTTATATTTTCCTTATTTAACGTTTGTACTATTGCCGTAAAATTACTATAGTAACCTTATAGAAGTGTAATTACTTGCAGTTATTTAGTGCACACAAAAATGTGTGCTTAAATTAAAACCACAGAATAGTTGTGAAATTTATGAATTTTTTTTCCTAAATAAGTGTAGAACTCTACCATGAATAATTACAGCAATTAGTGCAAGTGCAACCTCGAGGCTTTTAAATGGAATATCCACATTAGAATCCACCGAATTGCATAATAATTGTACTCTAGTTTCAAGTGGGTATCGCCAGTGCATACAGTTCATATCTTTTGTGAATGATGCATGAGCATGGTTCATAAAATATGCCACATAATTGTCGAGTACAGGCAAACTTTCTGACAGGAAGAACTAACATAGTTTGTTTTTGCCAGGATGGTAATAAATTGCATTTCACCGCAGAATCATTCGCATTTTGAAAGGCTTTACTTTCATCTATTTTAATGCAAATTCAATTAATATGTTGGTATAACAATTTATTAAATACAATGTTACTGAGGGTTAACACACTAAAGTGATGCTGATGAGTTAATTAGCTACAATATGAAGCAACGCAATATTATATTGTAAATTCATTAAAATGTTCTTCTTAATTTGCGCATTTAATTTATTTGCTGGCTATATTTTAAAATCATCTTGGGCAGTTGATATCAGTATTTGAAAATAAGTTAAAATTATTCTAACAAAAATGACAACATAATTTTCATATTTTCAGAATCGAACAAACCCTAATTGAATTCAATTACAATTTAGGTTTGGTCAACCAAATATTCCTAAACGATGGTGCTTATTAACTTATCGCTTTATAATATTTGATATAAAATATTTAAAAACTAGAAGCATTTCGACATACAATTTCACATTTCGAAATGCGGCGCGGTTTGCTGAAGTGCTTAGAAAATGGATTGCGTAAGTGACATTTTCAAAATTTTGAGTAGATAATCAGCGTTTAAATTTGTTTACCTATAACTCTTTTTATAAACACAATAAAAAGTATAAACAGATATTTTGAAGTAAACAAAACTCAAGTGTTTTATAACGTTCGTAATATTTTTTATTGAAAAAAAACTAGATTTGCGTAATATTTGCAGTATTTGCAGGCAAATTTAAAAAAAAATGTCACTAAGGCCCTTCATCTCCAAATGATTTCATATTCAAATGAAACAGTAAATCGCTTATTGAATATTGTCAGTTAGTTTCTATTGACAGAACAAATATATGTTAAAACTTATGGGAAGAATCCTTAGAACTACTAATGGACACCCATTTCCCAGGTAGTTCACAGGAAGCTTTCCAAGATGACATCAATAGAACAAATCTATTGACCGGTAACTTTCAAGATCTTATCACAAAATCTAAAGTACTTTGGACAGTACACAGCTTCGAACCCTTTAAATCCGCGGGACCTGATGGCATTGTACCAGCGGAGCTATAGCACGCTTTGGATCCCATCCTTCCATGGATCCTTAAGGGCTGCATCGAGCTGATTTTCATTCCCAAGGTTTGGAGGGTGAAAGTGAAAGTAGTATTCATACCCAAATCTGGAAAAAGTCCTCACGTCAATCCGAAAGACCTGAGACCGATTAGCTTATCATCATACTTTCTGAAAACCTGGTGTCAATCAACATGCATCTCCGCAGTAGCATTGATGTAAATCTGCTATCTGCATCCCAACATGCGAACTGCGGAACTCATGGCGATCAATGAAGCATTATCCTGGCTGAAAGAGAATATAATATCTGCCAAGGATATAAGCATTTTCTCGGACATCCAAGCGGCCATAAAATCCCTGGAATCAGTCTCAATAAATTCTAAGACAACCGATCATCTCTGCAGGAGATGTCAAAGCATTTTAACATTCACCTATGCTTGGTGCCTGGCAATAGTGAAATTCCAGGGAACTGTAAGGCTGATGAACTCGCCAGAAATGGAACTATATTACCAGTTGTACCCGACACGGATGCACTAGGTATTCCTATGGTTACATGTAAAAGCTTACTAGCGCAACATGCTAACAGCAAATCAAATCTTAGATGGAGTCTTGGCACGACGTGTTAAATAACCAAACAAATTTGGCCAAAGCTGGATTTGAGAAGATCCAAGGGACTGATCTCGCTTGATAGATCTTATATTAGCGCAACTATAGGTGTTGTCACTGAACACTGTTTAATAGACAGACACGAGGAAAGGCTAGGCCTCCACTCAAATGACTTCTGTAGGAGCTGTTTGGACGAAGAGGATGAAGAAACAATACTTCATCTCCTTTGTTATGCCCGGCCCTATCAAACAAAGGGAAGCTACATCTTGGGGCTTACTAACTTCAAAATCTCAGCGGTTTGATAAAACGGAAGCGAAAAGTCTCCTCCGTTTCTTTAACAGCTCAGAATGGTTTTCTCACGAAAGTATGGAGAATGGACAAGATCCACGTGGTATTACAAAGGTCCAAACAATGGTCTAAGTGTGCTGGGGGATTCGTTGGCAGCCACTCTTTAAAAATACTTCATATGGATGATTACAGAAAATGACAGTATCTAAATATCTTGTTTAGTAATTTTCTCAAATTTTCTTATGATTTGACCATAAACAAAGTTTTATTGAAAAGTGGTCGAATTTTCAAAATGTTAAAATTTCTACTGGATGCATGGCTAATACAGTATTCAGCTGATGAATCGTGATACAAAAGAAAAAAGAGTTAAATCAATTTCTCTCAGAATAGTTAATCAACTCCAATTATTTTTGAATTTGCAGATCGTTCTTTAAATTTAATAGAAATGGATAATTAGGATAAAGAAACTCGCAATTGGGTTTGGTGCATTCACTGAAGTCCGTACGTTTGGCGACATGCCTCCTGGCTGACGGTAAACTCACATTGGTAAACTCTTTTTCCGAGCGTGGGACAATCGCTCGAGGGCCTTATCATCGAAAGCCTTTAGTTCGGACAATGGAAACAATTGCTACTATAGCTGCTACCAAAGAGGATACTCCACGCGTTTCCACAAGAATTTTGTCTGCTTAAATCTGCTCACCAGCAGACAAAAATTGAGGACAATAATACAATTGCAGACAATAATTCATTAAGATTTGAATTTGTATCCCTACAAGGTTGAGATTACTAGCAAATTGAACACCATAGATCTTCCATTTCACTTTTGCCAGATGCTGCTCCATAGGAGTTTGTTAAATATTTTGTAACATAGAGAAATAATTTAGGTAGATATACCTCAAAGTTTCGAGGATCGACTCAGAATCGATAGCTTCGTCGATTGAGCCATGTCTGTCTGTCTGTGTGTCACCGAATTTTAGACCTTAAATTTTGAGCTAGAATATTGAAATTTGGTATATAGGATCACCTCAGGACCTCCTCTTTACAGAAAAACGTTCTTTTTGGTCAACAGTTAAAAAATAAAAAAAAAAACTGTCTGAACAATCGGCCCTATCGAGGTATCAGTCGGAGCGGAAAATTCTCCGATTTTGTATGATTCGGAGGATTTTTGCTTCGAGGTATTCTTTTGAAAAGCTGTTCGGAATATTTCTCCGACATGTTGTAACGCATCCCGGCGAATCGCGTTGAAGTGCGTTCAGGTGCATTTTTCTACAATTTTTGACAGCTAAGTGGCATTCTTTTTCCGATTTCCTCCGACACAAATTCTTTGCGGAATTTATTTATGAATTATAGTGCAGTGAAGCCGTCGCGTCTGTGTAGTATATTTTTTCGATGACACATACCTCGAATGGAATTTGAACCTCCGACGAAGTATGCTTTGCCGAAAATTGTCCGCTCCGACGGATACCTCGATAGGGTAAAGCCCACATTTTGGGGATATTAATTTTAAGGATGGGATGGGATATGGGTATTAAAAGATATACACAGCGGAGTGTAGCCTTTTTATATGTCTTTACCTCGTATGAATCCCACTTCGTGCCTCAGTGGTGTGATGGTTAGTGCGATGAACTGCTGCGCAGAAGGTCTGTATTCTATTCCTAGCCGTAGCAACACCCAAATGATTTTTCACTGGCCCTCCACTTGTGATGATCTGACAAATCTTTCGAATAGTATCAATTGTCAAGAAAATCGTATCTCAACTTAGCCGTTCGGATTCGGCCTAAACCAGGAGGCCCTGGGAACTAACGAGCCTGTTGGGCCAAAAATTTGTATTTGTATTTGGAATCCCACTTCGACTTAAATTACAATGTTAACATGCAAAATTGTGGAATTCGGGGTGAGTCAAACCCACAAATTCTGAAGACGGAGACTGAACTTCATCCAGTTCGAGTAGGTATGGTGTGCAATTTCCTTAAGCTGCATTGTCGGGCCATATTTTTATTTTTAAAAAGGAGGTGCTGTATCGGTCACAGGGGACCGTTATTTAAAAATATTGTGGGAATTTGTTTTCTCAGAATTATGCCGGAAATTAAAAGATGAATTACTCTTGCCAAAGACTGTTTCTTCGGGCTATGAAGGCAATTTAGTAGTAAAGCTATCACTCGAATTACTAAGGAAATCCTATTTAAGACCCTGATCATCCCAGTCCTGCTCTACGGCGCTGAAGCATGGACCGTGTCAAAAGTGGATGAAGAAATCCTTGGTCGATTTGAGAGGAAAATTCTTCGAAAAATCTTCGGTCACGTTTGCGTTAACGGGCTATGGTAGAAGTAGAAGTAGAAGATTCAACCACGAACAATAGGAGCTGTACAGCGACATACCCCTGGTCAAAAAAACTCCACATTGGACTTTTTAAATAGCTAGGATATATACAACGAATGAACACCAACACTCCGGCTCGTAGAGTCTTTGATTCCAAGCCAGACATCGGACGCAGTAGAGAAAGAGGAAGACTTCGCGCACCAGTAGAAACCGACCTCAACCAACTAGGAGTGTGCAACTGGATCAAGTTAGCTAAAGACCGGGCTAATTAGAGAGGCATGTTGATTGAGGCCCGGGCTCATTCCGGGCTGTAGCGCCACTTAGTAAATAAGTAACCTTTCGCAAAGGTGCTTAATGTTCACTCAATATTTTATTTCTTTCTACCAAGGAGTTGATTCTCTTTAGTGTGATAGAGAAAACAACCTTAGCACTCGATGTTATAAGAGATATTCTTATATAGTTAGATAGTGTATTGACATCCCCCTATATATTGGATATACAAAGGCATCTTTGAACTCCTGCGATACCCCTTCTGTTCTTAAATGGAAATTTTACCAAGGCTTATGACTTAGGTAAGAAGGAGCATTTTTATAAAATTCATTCCCTATTCTGTCAGGCCCTGAAGCCCTTTTGTTTTTATAACTGTGCAGTCTTAGATAAAATGTTCTATACTATCTGTAAGGATTGTCGAATTGTAGTCAACAATGTTTAGAATTTGGGTGTATGAACTGAGACACAACTCTTCCGAATATTCAATCTTTGATATACTTATCACTTATTTATGGCAAAATTTATATTCTCAATTAGGTTAAATTTGAACAATCTGCATAAATATTCACATTAGTGCAATTCATTGGAAACTAACAAAAGACCCACACACACATATATAGGTATGGTTTTCCCAAAAACAAATTATTCATAGCATGCGCTCAGTGAGTGGCATAACCATTTAATAATAACAGGGTTTTAATGAACCACACTTCCCAGTCCACTGACATTATTGCAATAATAATAACAAAGCAACCGATTTTACCGCAAGCATATATGAAATATTTATTGTGTCCTTCTTCTCCTTCCATGAAAAACAGAAATTGCAAACCCTGCCCTGTCGCCAAGCCAACATTCTTATGTGGCGCCGACAACAGGACCTACTCATCTCTATGCAGATTAGATTACCACAACTGCATCCACGCCACATCGATCCGGATAGCATGCAAGGGATTCTGTCCCTGCAAGGGTGAGTGTCGCCAGTTTAGTTGGCATGAAAACAAATCGCACAAGGCTTACAATGTAATGCCCTCATTCATTCAAATTCACGTTTATTGTTGTTGTTGTCTTCATTTGTGTGTCATCAAGAATTTCTTCTCCTGAATAAAATTCTTTTTTTTTTTGCATAGATCCTGCTGATAGCAAACGACTGCAGCGAGTCGGAGAGCGACAAAGCTCCTTCAATGCTAAATATAAGAAAACTCTCGAGCAGTACAAGGACGCCAATAACAATGTGAAGGATGTAAGTGCACCCTACTCGTGTATAGACGTTGGAGATTGTATTATAACTCACAAGTAATTATGTTTCGTGCCACGGAACAAATCTTTTTCTCTGTCTTTCCAGGATAAGGACGACAACAATCGACACTACAACCACATTAATTCGCAATTCACTTTCACTCCGGAGGAAATCAAGTACGATAACAAACACTACAAGTATCTGAAGTACACTGCCTACAAGAAGGTGAGTGGTTTTAGATAAAGGGGAGTTGCTGAGAAGTTATGGAGGCGTGTGTAATCTTAATCGGTACTCGATTTATAAGCCTGTTCTCGCGCCATGGCGCGTTAAAACTGGGGGACATTTAACCAATGAAGTGAACTGGTGATAGGAACACGTGTCGAAGTTGTGAACTATTTTTAATTGAAAAACCATTATAACAAGGGGTAGTTTTATGGTACTTAAAAGCTCAGTCATAGTCTTAGTATTGATCGCTATTAAATCAGGAAAATGGGTTCTCCAGAGTATACCTAAGAGTTGCGTGAACTGCGACATGGGCTCTACACGGAAACAGGCAAGAGGTAGTAGATATACAAAACGTCTGCTTTTAACATTATGAATACTGCAATCAAATACTGAGTCTATAAAGGGACTCGTTCTAGTACTACCCCTGTATTCGTTTCACTACCCTCCAAGTCTGACGATATTCAGAAACCCATTTGCTAATAGACTTTAACTATTAAACTGCTCTCACCCTATGGCAAAAAAGGAACAACTTGAACATAGTTAACTTATGATTGACGCTAAAGTTTTGTTTTTCGAGACTGGGGATGCTTAAATTCATCTCTTTAAATAAATTAATTTTCTCAAAATAAATTGTGTTTTTTTACAAACGCCCTCAAACATTTTTTTATGATCTGACAATGGGACAACGTCAAACAAGGCTTACATTTTGATCATGGTGTGGAGTTGTGAGTCTCCCATGAACGCGTCTTCGGGTTTAAGTTGACGGACGCTCTGCAGATATCAATGGAACGTCGGAAAATAAATATCACATGCGGACCAAAAATTAGCATGGGGTAGGGTCCAAAAATAAAAAAAAGCTTTTTCAAAAGGTAGCAGATTAATTTGCAAGATGAACTCAATTACAGCCCCAGTTTGACTGGACATGTAATGAACCTACATGAAGTGCTCTGACATTTTCAGACAATAGGCACATTAGTAGCTATGTTGGTAGACGGCCATCTGTAGTAAATACTGATGGATCTGTGTCCTATGGGTATTTGAAAATTTTAAACTGCCTCTTTGGTAGCACGTTGTTCTTTGGGTTAACTAACCAATCAACCAAGAACATCGGAAAGGACAATGCTAAATAAAAAAAGTAGATAATGACATTCGTATCTTACTTACTTTATAGTTATGTGGCGCTAAAGTCCGGTATGAACCTGGGCATCAACCAACATGCCTCTCCAATTAGTCCGGTCCTTAGCTAACTGCGTCCAGTTGCGCACTCCAAGTTGGTTGAGGTCGGTTTCCACTTTTGCGCGCCACTTAAGGCGAGGTCTTCCTCTATTGCGTCCGACGTATGGCGGGCAATCGAAGACTCTGCGAGAAGTATTGGTGTCCATTCTTTCAACATGTCCTAGCCATCTTAAACGCCCAATGTGGAGATTTATGATCAAGGGTATGTCGCTGTAAAGCTCGTATAGTTCGTGGTTGAATCTTCGTCTCCATAGCCCGTCAACGTAAACGGGACCGAAGATTTTTCGAATAATTTTTCTCTCGAATCGACCAAGGATTTCTTAATCCGCTTTTGATACGGTCCATGCTTCAGAGCCGTAGAGCAGGACTGGGATGATAAGGGTCTTATATAGGATCTCCTTAGTAGTTCGAGTGAGGGCTTTACTACTAAATTGCCTTCTTAGCCCGAAGAAACAGCGGTTGGCGAGAGTAATTCTTTGTTTGAGTTCTGACGAGATGTTGTTGTCAGAGTTAATAGCGGATCCGAGGTAGACAAAGTCTCGTAATACCTCCAAGTTATATCTGTCAATGGTAACGTTCTGTCCAATTCGTCGATGTTGTGTGTAATTTCGTGTTGCATAAACTTAGTCTTGGACGGATTTACTGCTAAACCTATTTCTTCCGCTTCCTTCTCTATACTCGCAAACGTGGCTATGACATCAAGTTGAGTCCTACCAATAATGTCAATATCGTCAGCGTATGCTAGAAGTTGCACCGATTTTTGGAAAATTGTGCCTCTCAAGAATCAAAATATCGAATGTGTCGGTGAGGTTGTTTCCGACCCTGATGGTGCAGCGAGAATTCTACATCGTCATCCTACACAAACGGACGAGTTTGGGCGGTATACCAAAACTAGACATGGCTCTGTATAGTTCTATAAATCCTGTCGTATGCGGCTTTGAAATCGATAAATAGGTGGTGGTATCGATTTGGACTTCTTGGGTTTTTTCCAGGATCTGCCGAAGTGTGAAAATTTGATCGCTGATCAACAACCGATCAGGTTGTTGGTAAACCGTTTCAGGCATTCACATATTACGGAAGATAGGATCTTGTAGGCGATGTTGAGGGGACTTATGCCTCTGTAGTTGGCGCAGTTCAGGAGGTCTCATTTTTTGTGGATCTTTCAAACGATGCTGAGGTTCCATTGTTCAGGCATACTTTCATCCGACCAGATTTGGCTTTTGAGTTGGTGGATGTTACTTACCAAGTCATCTCCGCCACCGGCGGCCTTATTAAGCTTGAGTTTAGATATTGCTATCCTCACTTCACTTAGATCGGGTGGTTGGCAGTTTTCGCTGCCGTTAACAATGTTTAACGGTTCGTTCTGCCTGACAGCGGAATGTTGTTCGTCATCGCCGTTTAACAGTCTGCAGAAGTGGTTCTTCCATATCCTCAGCATCGACTGTGTCTCAACTATGATATTTCCTTGTTCATCTCGACAGGATTCTGTTCGAGCCTTGTATCCTTGGTTTGACGTTTTACACTTCGGTAAAACTTGCGAACATCGTTCCTGGAGTGGCACCTCTCTATATCCTCGATCGCGCGCTTTTCTTGTTCTTTTTTCTTCTTTCTGAAAAGCCGGTGTTCTTCCCTTCTTCTCTGCCTATAGAGTTCAATGGTAGCTATCGTCTTCACCTGCAGCCAAGCCTTGTAGGTCTCGTTCTTGGCTGCGAGCATCTGTCAGAGGTTTCTTGCTGGTGGCTGCGAGAAACCTAGCACATCAGTTGCGGCTGATCTAATGAATCCAAAAACGAAATGTATTCTCTCATGGCGCGTTTTCCATTGGTAAAAAGACCATTGGGCAAACAAATTTATTTTTTTTGTTTGATCTGAGATCAATTTCGCAAATCTGGATTTTTCGATTTACCCCTCTTTGCACACGCCCACGAGGGGCGCCAAATTTGCTACGAAATTCTCTGTGTGAGCGAACTGTCAACCAAAGATTACTCACACGAAAATTCGCAACTTCTCGTGGGTGAACTACGAGAGCCCCGTTCACTCAGCGTGCGGCCGTGCGGGCAGCGTTCGTTTCCTGTTCACATGAAGTACCCACGAAACGAAACTCTTGGACGGCACGTAATTTTTTAGAAAAATTACGAAACATGAAACCAAACAAAATTAAAATAAACGAAAAGCAAACCAAAACCGATGAAGAGAATCGGCATGTCTGCTGCGTTCAGTTTGTTGGCCATTTGTATTTTATATGGGAATAAGTCCAAATCATTGTGCATATTTGACTGCATTGACTGTCTGCTTATACGCATTTCAGCAGGTAAGCTTTTTGTCAAAACTCTTGGACGGTTTTGTATGGCAGAAGCTACAGCAGGTTTCCTCCGTCGGAACTGAAGGGTTTCGATATTAAGGTCTTTTTTCGACTGTCCCATACAAATAAATACATTTTTGACGCAACAGGCTCGTTAGTACACAGGGTAGAGCTTTCTCACAACCATTCATGTACTTCTTGCACGATGGCGGGACCTCCTGTTCTATGCTGAACTGCTAAGTTGTTAACAAGTCTCATTATGGTCCATCTGCTCAGAGGATTACCTCCAAAAGTGCGCCTATACTCTCTTTGAACCGAAACTACGGACTCCAGTGCGTGATAGCGGCGGACAATCCAAATTCTTGTTTCAGTGTCCCAGTTATCCATTTATGTTAAACCTAAAAATCAATCTGCAAAATAAAAAAAAACATTAACCAGATTTATTAAATAGAAAAAAAGTTATAAATTTTTTTGTAGTGGCTCTTATCAGCCACCCTGTGGTACAAACGACATGAAACATCTCAAAACAAACGGTTTGACAATTACAGAAACTAATTAAAAATTAGTATGAATAAGAAATATAGGAACAGACATATTATCAACGCAGACAGTTGGGTTTTAATCCCCACCATCATGCAAAACGTACACCCTACATGAATTGTTGTGAATTCTTAATTTACGAGCCTGTTGCGTCAAGAATTTGCATTGTTTACTCACCATAGGTATAATATACTTTTATATGTTTACTGGGGTCGCTAACAGTTAAATGAATACTGTTCGACGTTCGTAAGATTTGTTTGCAGCCAGTTTTTTTTGGGATGAAATATATGATGCCAAACACAAAATCCCTACGAAGGATAGAAGGTTTTTATTTTGACCTTTTAGGAGTTCAATAATCAATAAAAATGATATCTAAAACACAATCGAATTGATCTATATCTATGCCAAATTGCGAAAACTATCACACTTTCAACATCAATCACAATGTCGACACATCGCTTCCACAACGTTACATTTTACAACCAACCATCAATATTTAACGCAACAATTGCACTTAATTTTTAGGACAACCAATTCCAGGATGATAAACATAAAATACGTGGATACAATGAGGTAGTAGAGAAGCCACAAAAATATATCAAAAATGCAAACACTAACAACGGTAAGCATAACTCAGTACCACCATAAATACGCATTTAAATCGATAAATCAACGAAATTGCCGGTTTTTCTAATACCATATCCTGTACTCAACCCAAATCCAGGTTATCCATCAAAGGCTACCGAATGCAAGCCACAACAATTAACAGCTATTGGAAATCGCCTTCTGGATTGGTTCTCCGTTATTATGGCCGACAGCAAGAAACGCCGCCAGCACAACCAAAAGTCGAAAGCGCATTTCCCGCCCGCATGCAAAACCGAAGCCAAGTGGATGTTTGGCCACTTGGATTTGAACAATGACGGCTTCCTGTCGCTGCAGGAAATGTACGACTTGGAACATGACCAGAATGAACGTTGCATCAAGCCATTCATTGACACATGCGACCTGGATCAGGACAGCACGATTAATACGCGTGAATGGTGCCGCTGTTTCGAGAAGACAGATCGTCCTTGTGCCGCGGTTCGACGAAGAATCGCCGGCGACTTTGCAGGTGAGATAGGTATATATTGATTTTTTTTCCAACAAAAATATACTTCAACCCCTACACTGAGTCCCACATGGCCATACACAAATGTGTGCTGCACCCGGTTAGTGGTTGCGAGAGTCCGTGAAGGACATTAAGTGAATCCCATTGGACGTATGTATGCTGGCCACTAGGCCGCTATACCAACATATGCCTGCTTTGATGCGCTGCTGCTTGCAGTCCACGTGTAGCATTTACATCGATGATTGTAAAAGTTTGTTGCAAAACTTCAACACACATGTACAAATAACCCTCCCTCACACACATATATATATATATAATACGTACCCATATACACAGGCTTGCTGCATTTTACTTTTATTTTTTCGTTTTAACGGTATTCTACTCTCTGCTTTTCGCTGTAATGCCCTTTCTAGCGCTTTAACCCTTCAGACTCATATATGCGCTCATATTGCTTGCGGAATTCCGTGCTAATTGGAGAATTTTATTTTCGTTTATTTTCAAGGAGCCTATGCACCTGACTGCGATGTTCAAGGATTCTATAAGCCAACACAATGTCACAATTCGGTCGGCGTGTGCTGGTGTGTCGACAAGCATGGAGTGGAGTTCGCAAACACCCGCACTAGAGGAAAACCAAACTGCGGTAAGTACATGCAATGCAAGTACCCCATACGAGTTGAGTTAGAATGCACTTTTATGATGCTTGAACTAGAAAGGGGTTGTAAATATAGAACTGCCTGCCTACATTGAGTATTTATATAAATATACCTAGAGATACACACATGTGTCACAGTGTTTGCTCCTATTGAATGAACACAAACGTGAGCTAAGCCCGGTCGGGTGATTTCCGAAAGGAAGTTAATGCTTAAGCTTAAGCATTTTATATCATAGAGCATTTTAAGGCCGCGGTGGGTACCTATGGTTTAGTTTTTAATGAACATGGGGCTTGAGTCTTGTGTGAATGTATTACCGTGTGTTAAGGAAACAACATAATCTTCAAGATTAACGTTCAAATCAATATTTTCAAAGTCGAAGTAAATATTTGTATTGATAACAGCGTAATGTTAGTAAAGGCGTTGTTAAGTGCTCGTTAATAAATGAGTACTTATTATTCTGTGATAGCATGAGATAAATGAAAATTCTGGTTTTCTTTATAAGAGGTGGTTTCTTTATTAGATTTAACGTTCTTTACAATTTAAAAAAAAAATCAAGCCAAACATTTCAGTTATGACCTTAAAATATTACAAAGACTGCATGCATTTACCAATTACTTGGTTGACATGGATCATTTCTATGACATACAATATTTAAAAAAAACATATGGGAACGCTGCAATCGTTTAATACCCTATCCCATCCCATCTCCAGAGCAATGACTTAACCCCATCTAATGTCGAAAAACAATGGCGACGGTGTCAACAAGCCGTTAGATCAGTCGTTATTGATGTGCTATGTTTCTCGCGCCCACCAGCAAAAATCTCCAGTTGGACGAAGAATACCGACAGATGCTGGCAGCCCCAAAAACAAGGCCTACAATGGAAAGTTTCAGATGAAGGCGACAGCGTCCATTTAATTTTAAAGGCAAAGAAAAAGGAAAGGAAACCTCCTTCTCAGAAAGAAGAAAAAACAGCAAGAAAAGCGCGTGATCGAAGCCAAGAAGTTTGTCATAGTTCGAGACACGGCCGGTGCTGAGAATATAGAACAATCTACCACTGTCAGGCAGAACGAACCTTTAAGTTTTGGCGACGACACAGAAAACTACTAGCACTAACGACCTAAGTGAAGTGAGGATAAACATAAACTTAACAAGCATGAACTTTATAAAGCGGTGGAAATGAAAAATTAAAAGTAACATTCTCCAAATTATAGACAACAGAGTAAGACTGAAGAATAAAACCTCAGCATCGTTTACTACTTACTTATCGGGCTCCCGAACCGTGAAAAGTCTCTGCCTGAGACACTGCAGCCTTCCATCCTCTACGATCCCTGGCTCGCTGCTTCCAGTTATCTAGACCAAGCGCTCTGGCATCCGCGATTGCTTGGTCTTTGAACCGGAGGTTCGGTCTTCCTTGCCTTCTCGAACCTGGGGGCTGGGATTCGAAGATCCTCTTACCTGGAGCATTATTGTCCATTCGCTCGATGTGGCCGAGCCAATGTTGTCGACGTGTTTTGGCTTTTTGGACTACATAACCATCTTGGTACAGCTCATAGAGTTCGCGGTTGTATCTTCTCCTCCATTCGCCCTCCTCGTGCACAGGACCAAAAATCCGCCGAAGTATTTTTCTTTCGAAGGAGCCCAGTACCAACTCTCCCTTCTTGCTTATCGTCCAGCACTCGGCACCATAAAGCAGAACTGGCAGGATAAGGGTTTTGTAGAGCACACATTATGCCTTTCGAGTTAGGAGTTTTGAACCCAGTTGTTTCGCTAAAAGACGGATCTCCGCTAGGGTGTCATTCGTGGAGTTTATGTTAACTCCGAGGTAGGTGAACTCCTTAACTACCTCGAAATTGCTGCTATCAATATAGTGACGTTTTGTCGTAGGCGGTGGACAGATGCTTGTTTGTTTGTTGATAGCATGTACTTAGTCTTGTCCTCATTTACTTCAAGGCCAACGGATTTCGCCTGTTCTTCAATTACCGCGAACGCTTTTATCACGGCATGTTGGGAGCGACCGATGATGTCAATATCACCCATAGCCCAGCAGCTGGACGGACCTGTTGAAAATAATGCCTTCCGTATTAACACCTGCCCTGCGCACTATCTGCTCCAGTACGAGTTTAAAGAAGTCACATGATAGCGCGTCTCCTTGCCGAAATCCGGTGCATGTTTGGAATAGTTCGGCGGAGCTTCTTCCAAACTGCACGTTGCGTGTTTTCCAGCGTCACGCGACACAGCCGAATCAGTTTTGCTGGGATTTCGAATTCGGCCATCGCCATATTGAGCTCCTGACGATGTATGCTATCATATGCGGCCTTGAAGTCGATGAATAGGTGGTGATTTTCGACTTGAAATTCGTTGGTCTTTTCCAGGATTTGCCTCAGTGTGAAAATTTGGTCTTTAGTCGATCTCCCGGGCCGGAAGCCACACTGGTACGTGCCGATTAGTTTTTTCCGAGCGGTTTTAGACGTTCACACAGTAAGTTGGATAGGATCTTGTATGCGACATTAAGCAGGGAAATGCCTCGATAGTTCTTGCAAGACATATGATCGCCTTTTTGTAGATGGGGCATATGGAGCTGAGAATCCAGTCATCGGGAATGTTTTCTTTCACCCATACTTGGTTGATGATTCGGACATCCCCACCATATTTAAAAAGCCATCACAACCTGCGGCCTTGTCGTTCTTAAGCTTTTTTATAGCTAGGCCAACTTCTTCTACACTAGATGGTGGAACTAGTTCTTCATTGACTGGACGTGGGTTCTCTTCTTGCCCTATCACTCTCTCTTCACGATGCCCATTTAGCAGCTGTTGGAAATGCTGCTTAAACACATCTACTATTCATTGCGCTTCGGTGACTAGGTTTCCGTCGCTGTCTCGAAGAGCCTGGGTTCCGGTTTTGTAGCCAGCAGCCAGTTGCTTGGCTTTTTTATAAAACCTCCAGATGTTGTTATGATCCGACTCTTCGATCTCCTTGAGCTGGGAGGCTGCGTAGGGTCTCTTCTTTCTACGCAGGGTCTTCTTTTCCTCCCTTCTCCTGGCTCGATATTCTTCTCTCGCTGCCCTTGTTTTGCGCTCTAACGCTCTCTTGTGTGCATTTTCTGTCACCCTTTTCTTGTACACGCATTCATCATCATACCACGGGCTCTTTCTCGGGGGTGGCTGGTACCGTACAGAGGTCCTCCTTGATGAGTCGCGATACTAGCACCACTGATTGTTGGCGTCTGTGATAGGTGAGTGCACAGAAAAGAGTTTCATACTCAGGCGCTCACTGTAGGCTCTGGCTACTCTAGGTGTGCTAAGGCGTCCAACGTCAAATTTCTTCTTCTATGCAGTTCGCAGCTTGTTCTCGTTGGACAGTCGAGCTCTGAATTTAGCCGCGACAAGAAAATGGTCAGAGTCGTCGTTTGCCCCAAGATTACAAGAACGGAATGTATGCTCGTCGAGGATGCTGGATGCGTGCCTTGCATCGATTAGCACATGGTCGATTTGGTTAGCGGTTCCACCGTCTAGAGAGCGCCAGGTTGCTGTGTGGATCCTTAGCCTTGGGAACCTAGTGCTACTTATCACCGTATTACGAGCTGCTGCAAAATCGATTAGTCGGTAGCCGTTGTCTGTTGTCGTTTCGTTGATTTTGTGCTTACCAACTGAACCGCCAGAGTTGTTTTCCTGTGCACATATTAGGCTTATGTTTAGGAACATAGCATTGATGAAGATCACAAAAAGGCGATCAATTATCGGCTTGAAGTCAATAACTTTTTTCCTAAGCCGATTTCCCACGACTAATCCCCATCCTAATACATACAATCATTCCTCTCCATCGTATCTCCTGGATTGCGGTTATATCTGCCTTGTACCGCGTGAGGACAGATTCAAGTTTTTGAGTAGCACCCGGGGTGTAGAATGTTCGCACATTCCAGGTGCATACTCTCATATCATAGTCAATTGACGTTCCGGGTCTTGTTGCCATATGAGGAGTTTCATTATCCGAGGCTGGCTGTGTCTCTCTAATAACTAATGGTTTTTTCCATGGTCAGGAAGTTACCCCGACGGCACAACCCCCAACATGGTATCTGGAGCGTCAGGCCATTGTTTTTGACCATAGTACAGCGGGCCGAAGATACCGATGTCAGTAGCCCATTTTGGGATATGAGCTCTGCCGTTGACCCATTGAGGGCTCCTCCGCCACCAACTCTTTCCCCACACCCTGGCTCAGAATTGGAAATCCCCATAGACCTGGTCTTCAAATTTATCAAAGCAGTTCATATAGGGATTACATTACCAGTTCGATCTAACTGGATTTGTCGGCGCCACCGTTGACTCCATCTAGATAATTCCTCCGCTGCCGCCTGAGAGTGAGTGCCTTAGTGAGAGGACACTCACCCCCCTCTGCTGCTACCAACGACCTTCCACAGGGGTTTGTTACCCCATCTCCAGTCGAGGTACTAGGCACCCACCAGTTTGCTAAGCATATGAAACAATTCACTGATCCTGACATATTCAAGGAATGTATGCTCGAGGCAGGCAATGTTTTTTCGAGAACAGAAAATATGTTGTTCAAACTATTCGACGGATTCCGTTATTTGCGAGTACTAACACAAGAAACACACACGTTCTGGATAAAGAAAATCATTGTGATGTGAAACGGCAGTTAAATAATTCCGAATATTACGCCTTGGCTCTGGATGAATCATGTGACAACACTGATGAAGCACAAACCCATTCGTTTTGATTATCCATTCATACAGTATCTAAACATATTATTTAAATAGTTCAGTTTATAACCTTCCGGACCGCGACGGTCGTGATTTAAAAAAAACGGACAACAACCTAACCTAACCAAAACTAGTCCATAGAAGGCTACGTCTATACTTAATTCTTTAAAACGTAATATAGCAGTTATTAAGTCTACCAAAGGAAATCGATATTTATTGTTATTTTTATTCCTTATTTTGTTTTTCAGAAAACGTTCTTAACAATGCTTCATCGCTAACATCAGACGATGAAGATGAAGAAACAGATGACGATGACAGTGCGGAAGGTAGTGCAGATCAAATGCTAGTTTTTTAAGCCACAAAATCCCCCAATGTATTTACAAACACACCATAATCAACCTCTTTCGAGAAAACCGAGTATCATTTTAATTTCTTATAATTTAACTTCGCCGAAACGAGGAACCATTTGAATAACATCAACAATAAAAAAAACACTCACTAAAACACAAGTAAAGGAAAAAATGTGGATTTTGGAAACTAGGTAAATAGGCATAAGCAACTACAACAAAACAAACAGAATAACTTTTATAATATTTCAAAGTGAAAAAAAAACAGGCTATTCAAATTATTGTAATATGCTTTAAAAAAAATAAATTGCAACAAGACATACAAAGAAAAACAAAATAAATGTGACGTTAAGCAGTGCAGTAGAAGAAGATTCATCTTTCTTTTGTCAAACAAATCAATTTGTGTAACCGTAGACAATTTCTACTTGTATATTCGATGTCAAATAAAAAACAAACAAAAAAAGACGTGTTAAAAAAGCACACGCATTTCATTATAGATGCATCATTTTTAATTATATTTTAAATTTAATTTTGAAGCAACGAGGATTAGGTAAAAAAACAAAAAAAAAATCAACGCAAAAATGTAGAATATTATATTTTTTATCAAAAACGAAAAAAAAAAAACAAATTAAACGACAAAAAAATTGCAAAACTGTAGAGTGTATCTTATGTTGCCTGCATGACCTATGTCCTGGAAAGGCTTTTCACGTCTCTCGCATTAGATACATTTTTGTTGTCTTACATATAGATATTAGATGAGTGAAACATTTCAATTTAGACATTGAATAGATATTTATGAATATTATTTTATTTTTTATTTAACTTAAATTTTGTATCGTATGAGATAAAAAAAAGAAATTCATTAGAAAGCTAATATTCCGCCCAATATATAAATGAATAAAACAAAAAAAAATACATATAAATAATGTGTGATAAGTTAAAGTGAAAATATGAACCTGATTTTATTTGTTTTCATACTTATTTTCTAATTAAAAATCCGTTGGAGTTGTCTGTTTTCTGAGGAACATAATGTTTCAGATTTTGCTTTGACATAGATGTCATCATGGATTGTCAAAGGGAATGTTTATATTGGACATATGAGCTGACGTCTGCAAATGGAGGGCTAATACGCGCGGGCTAATAATACATTTATAGTTTGAAACTGAACTACAAACTTTATTAATTCAGAAAAAATGCCAAGGAAGTAAAAACAGCAAGTCACCTGTCAAACGTAATATTGGATGATGTTTTCAGACAATAGGTCTGTTCCCGTACAAAATAATATTTACTGATTCTTACTGATTTTTACTTATTGCCGTTCCCGTACGCAAAAATAAGTAAAAGAGAGAGCTCACGAGAGAGAAAAAACTACCCCTCCATAAAAATCTGTAAAAAAATTTACTGCAGAAATTTCTGTTGGTCAAAATCAGTAAACTGTCAGTTGGTATCTAAAAGTGACAACTCGCTTGTTTTGACAGGTGATTTATGTCATTTGTTCAAAAGGCATACAAAATATATAATTTTACTGTTTTTTACTTAAACGCGTTCCCGTCCTTTTTGGTAATTTTGTCTCTTTCTGAGATAATTTACCCCCACTCCAAGAAATATGAGAATATACTAATTTTTACTGAAAAAGTACGGGAGCAGACCAAGTATCTTTTCCCACTATTTTAGTTGAAACAAGTGTATTTTGATCCTATTCCTTAAGAGATAAACTTCAGTGATGCATAAAGCTTCATTTTATTTTTCGACCTCTTATAATCATCTGTAAGTTTAACGTATAAATCAGTGTTGAATAGTTTTTTAATTGCTGGTGTTGTGTTAAGTATTGCAGCGTTGATTGGGCATTAAACTGGACATTCACGGCAGAGCTATTTGGACTCAAATTTGGGCGCAATACACAATACACAAGGTAAACCACGTTATTTGTGATTTTAATCAAATCGAGACCAAATTATGTTCGCTTGTAGACTACATCCCTGCATTTTCAATCATGTACAGGGATGTTGGAATATATGACAAACAAGTGAAGGATATGGGCAACCACACAGATTGATGTTGTTTGTGCATTTACCATAACGAATTACATTTTCAAAAGGTGATGCTAATAGCGTTTTCGATTGGGATACAAAAAGCACTCTTTTTTTTTGATCTAGAGCACTTTTGAATAATATCGATTCCAAGTGAGATTTACACCTACCAAAAAAATTTGACACCAACACAAAAACATTTGACATCTGACTTCTATCAGATTGAAGTTTGCAATTTGATGTGTTTGTGATCAGTGATCAAGTTTTGTGATTTGTGAGCTTTAATTAGAAAATTCAAATAGTTTTGGATAATTATGTTCTTAAATTTATAAGCTTTGTTTTGACACCAACTCGCCAATGGTTGCATTTGTCAAAAAGCAGCAATGAGTAAAAGAAAATTTCAAATGATGGTTTTCGATGATAGCTATAACTGCGGCCTAAAGATATACAATAAGCTGTCAAATGGCACACTAACACACACATAAAACCAGATCAACCCTTTTTATGTTCGATTGGGACGCGTAAAATCTGAAATCTGAGAGCAAATCTGAAAGTCATAATCGAAAACGCTATAAGTCTCCACTTGTCGATTTGTAATTGACAAAAGTCGTTTTTTTTATTAACAAGTGGAGATAGTGTAAAATTGAATGTCATTGAATTGACCGTCAGCCAACCGGTCTGCTCCCGCACAATATTGTTTTTACTGATTGTTCCTCATATTTATTGCATACATTTATTTGCATACAAAAATTGGAACAGTTTTAAGTAAAAATCTGTAAAAGTTATTTATACGGGAACAGACCTATTGTCAATTTATTTTCACTACAAGTAGAGATAGCTGAATTGAAAATCAAACAAATGAAAAACAAGCTTCATCTTAAACTGACACTGAATATTTATCAACATTAGGTCTGTTCCTTGCCGTTCCCGTACGCAAAAATAAGTAAAAGAACAGCTAAAAACATTTACTTCAGAAATTTCTGTTGGTGAAAATCAGTAAACTGTCAGTTGGTATCTAAAAGTGACAACTCGCTTGTTTTGACAGGTGATTTATGTCATTTGTTCTTTAAAAGGCATACAAAATATATAATTCTACTGATTTTTACTTAAACGCGTTCCCGTACTTTTTGGTAATTTTGTCTCTTTCTGAGATAATTTACCCCCACTCCAAGAAATTTGAGAATTTACTAATTTTTACTGAAAACGTATGGGAACAGACCTATTATGTTGAATGTTTTGTCAATTGAAATACATAGGAAGGAAAAGAACGCAGTCATGTGTCTTCGGGCAAAAGCAGAAATATTAAAAAATCAAAGAAAAGTAGTGACAGGAACATTTTGTTATTTAATTTTTTATCTTTATGGATTTGATTATGTCGGACATCTAGTTTCAGTGAATGAAATATTAATTCCATATCACCATCAGAAGTAAATGAAAAAAAAGTGTTAACAACTCTAGTGGCAACCCATTGTGGCTCTCAGATTTACGTGATTCAGTACAAGAACTATCACTACGCAGACAAAATTTGTTATTCCTCGATTGTAACCGCAAATGGAAATATGTGTCTTTGAACTGGCAAAGGTCAAAATGTTATTTGTCACTAAACCGACGACCAATTTTTTGACTAGAGTGGCAATAGTGTCAGTTGTTGAACTTTTTTTTCCAATTAAAAAACACGTGGAAAGCCAGCTTGAGAAAGTCCTTGGTTGACATTTGGTGTCAGGCGCAATTACAAATTTGAAACTAGAAAGAACTACTGGCTCAGCAATAACAAGGAAAAGCCAAACCTCGGCTCCTTGGTTGTCTGTTCCTTTTTCAAATAGACGACAAATAGCTACTTTCAATAGTTACTCTTCGATGCCGTTTTTAGAATCTTCAGTGCAACCAAGATTAACAAGTTTTTTGTTCTCAGGACAAAGAAATTGTTTCAACAGACCCTTGTGAAGCATAGTAGCCAGAAATTGATAGAATGTCAGCATTCCATCGAAAAGTTTTTCCGCTTCTCAAAGAGGACTTTTCATGACAAATACTTTCACATTATTCCTCTAAGCTCGAACTGAATGATTTTAAAAATGTTCGTCGTCCAGAAAAAAACATAGGCAATGTTGGCCAGTTCTGTAATATATATAAATGAAGCCTTTGTTGGATCATCGATGTCAATGTCATAAAGACAATTATGATGAAATGACTGTACTCAGGTTAACTCACGATGCAATTATATTCCTGAATGTCTGAATTGACGATCGATTAATTAAGCCCTTTTGACAAAATGCTCAAAAATTCGGTGCAATATGCTCCACCTGATCTCGTGTTATCGATTATTAAAAGTCGCAAGTCAGGTAAATTTTTTTTTTGTTTTTACAGATGATTTTCAATCAAATGACAGCTACTGTTTTGAATACCCCAAAAGGTATGCTCAAAACAAAAATGTTACGATCAAAAGCCGATGTTGGTTTTATGAAAAAAAAATGATTGCCTACTAGCTGTAATTTATGATCCAAATTTCGAAATAGGTACTTACAACAGCATATGATCCCCCTTTCTGTCTTGATCCATTTTCCAAAACTACGTTTTAGTTATTTGCTTAATACATAGATGGCACTGTGTCGATCGTAGTGGTAGGCAGTTAGTTCGAAAGAAAGAGAAGGTATTATGAAACCGCAACAATATGTGGCGGAACTAAACTTTTTTTAAACAAAAATTTCAAATTGTTGTCTGTCTGTTAAACTTCTCTTGCAAGACTTCCAATCTATAAAATTAGAGCTTGTTTCTATGGAAAAGGGTTTCCGTTCATTGAAGTATATTTAAACATATTATTTTCATAACAAATTAGTCAGTTGTGCAAATGTCAAATGCCCGGAATGATATTAAAGCCAAGGTTAAGCTCAGTATTGCAAGCAATCCTCTTTTGAAAAAAAAGACAAACATACTGCAATCCTACCGTTGTTAAACAAATTCCCTCAGAAACTTAAAAAGAACTCCCATCCATGAATAAATAAATCATGCATTATCCTTTATTTATATTGACATTTTTTTACGATCAATGTATGTGCTATATAAAACAAAAAAATATCTATATATACACTGAGAAAAAAAAATTTCTAACAAAATCATGACAACACATAAGCTAAGTGCAGTAAATACAAAATAACCGTGCTTAAAAAAATAAAAACAATGAAATCAATTAATAGCATTAGCTATATCGCTACCTTAAGACAAAATTTATTAATAATATGCAAAAAAAAAAGAAAATAAAAATTAATGTAATTAAGCACTCATAAAAAAGAAATTAAGCTTTGATAAACAAAACATTTTAACAAAAATTGTGAAAAAAATAAAAATGCGGACAAAATGATTTTTATAAAAAAAAAACAAAACTAAAATATTTATAGACATAGTTATGTGTAAAATATATTTAATAAAAATGCAATTGGATGTTATTTATGTTAACATTAAAAAAAACATTTAAAAAACATTTTCCCATCCCTCCATCATTTTCTAAAAACAAATCAAGTAACTAATTTAAATTTAAAATTTAACAGTACTTCGTCCTTAGTTATTAGACAAAAAAACCAAAACAATTGAATGCAATACGCAAACCAAATAGCAAAAATAAATAAACAAATTATACGAATCCATTATGTTTAACATAACTATTTATTATATCATTATTTATACTCGTACCTATATTACACACACTCACATACATTCAAACACATACTTGAAGAAAGAAAAAAAACATTATATAAATTACATAAGTATATAAAAATGATTGTGTTTGATTAAGTTGTTTTCATGATGTTTATTTATTTAAATAAATAAAAGTCATACGATATGCTATTTGTTGTATTTGTTTACTTTGTATTTTTTTGGATATTGGCAATGACAATAAGGATTACAAAGCGAACTAAACTGGTGAGCTCGACGATTGAGCCAAAGCAAGGCTGCTCAACTATTTTAGCAGTCTGACCAAAAAGGACGATTCAGACATTTTTCGGTGGGCCACTTCCTATTTTAATTATTTTTCTACTTTTTTATAATAAAAAAATCAATATTATTGAAATAAGAAAAAAAGGGATTTAATGTTAAATAACGAAACAAAACTATGCATAGGTATCTGTTGGTATCTTAAATGAAAATCTTAATAAAAATCAATTTGATTTCGGACACTGTTTCTGTTGTAATAATTTACTCCAAATCAAATCGTAACAACAAGTCACAAATTTGTTGCTCAGTTAGTGTTGTGCGGTACTTATTTTTTACATAATTAAGATTTGAAAAAAAAACAGAAATATTTTTTGATCCAAAACTACTTAAGAACTACAAAACCAGGTCTGTCATTGCAGAAAAGTCTTACTTTGTTACTTAATTCCAAAAATCTGCAAGACGTTCTGACGAATTTTGTGATTTGAAAGATACTTTCTCTGTAAAAAGATTTTTCAGTGAAAATTGATTTTGCAGTTCAGTGAGTTCCAACTGAATATCGGCAGGAGCAGGATAAGCAATTTTTTCACTGAAACTGGTTATGAAGAGATTTATAAAAATTGGTACTTTTTTTTTGTTGTTGGCCTCCAAGTCATAAAATCTGCTGTCAAACGACTGTAATAAACATTTTATTTTGGATATTTACCTAGAACAGTTGGTAACGGCGATATTGGGCTTCTCTTTCAAACCTTGGAATGCGAGAAAAAGTCTAATCGCTGATTTTTATTTTTCAAATAAATCTCTGAATTGACGTCTATGAAAAGCTTTGCACGTATAGGGTGTTTTTTTTAGAGGAATAGAACATTGAAATGGAATAAAACAAAGATGATTTTCTTTAAATTGACATGAAATTTACTTTATTCGAAAGATAAACTTCTGGCATTATAATTTAAATATGAATTCTGCCATATGACCGCTGACTCGGAGGTAGTCTAATCTGGAGGTCCAATTTTCGATGAATTTTTCATTTGTGGCCGTATATCGGCAATAACGCGGCGAATGTTGTCCTCCAAGTGGTCAATCGTTTCGGGCTTAACGGCGTAGACTGCCGACTTCACAGAAAATAGTCAAGCGGCGTTAAATCGCACGATTGTTTGTGCAATTTGTTGATTTGTTTCCTTCCAAAATCAATATTGGAACTAGCTGTGTGACATGTTTCGCCGTCTTGTTAAAACCACAGCTCCTGCCCATCATGGTTATTCAATTGATGAACGAAAAAGTCAGTAATCATGGCTCTATACTGGTCACCCATTGACTGTAACGTTCTGGCCAGCATCGTTTTATAAAGAAGTACGGACGAATTATACGAATTATTACACCAACCCATAAAGCACACCAAACAGTCAGTTTTTGTGTTTGTAAGGTTGTCAGAACAAAGACTTGAAGATTATCGTCACTCCAAATACGGCAGCATCAGTTCAACCAAAAGTGAGCTTCATCGCTAAACAAAAAAAAAAAGTTTCAATTCAAGCAAACATAGTAAACCAATAACACGCGATCGATCACCGGCATCATGAGCGTCGGTTGTGGTTAGTACTTGGATGGAGAAAGATTGTCATCGTGATGTTTTTATGTTTCATAAAATCCAATTCACACCGTCCCAAAAGAAGTTTCACTTCAAAAATCGAGAGGAGTTCACACGCGGTAGAAGTGAAACTGTATTCAGCTTAATTTCTCTCTCTAACTCTCTATCTCTCTCTGTTTACCACCTCCATAGTGTGTGTATTCATTTCATTCAGGATGAGTTGAACTAACATATTGACAATTAATTGATTTAATTGATGTTTTGATTAGTTTTGAACCTTGTTCTACAGCACAAACTCGATTGAAGAATTTTAACTATTTCTTACCCCGAAACTCAGTTCCCTCGCCTACAAAACCGGTTTTATGAAAGTTGAAATCATCTCATTCTCTTACAATAACCAACAACACGCGGTGTTCCCAAGCGTTCCAATATATAAGTACTAATCGCGACCGACGTTGCTTGCATTCGGTGATCAGACGGAAACCGATATTTTTTTATCTCCTTTTCGTTACACTTTTTCGTTTCATTAAATAAAATTCACAACGTCCCAAAATAAGTTTCACTTCAAAAAGGCAATCATTCCTACAAATATCGCCATTAGTCTCTTCTGCAAGATCTCCACCGGAATCAGACCACATATCAATTTTCATCTTCATCTTGCAGCCTCTCTAGTCCAATCGTACCTTTTCAAAGTACGGCAAACGTGTAATAGGCGTTCCCGATATAAAGCATCTCGTTTTAAAAATTTCGTCATATGAAAAACACCGTTCTTCCTGAAGGCAACACTCTAATTCCAAAAATACATCTTCATTGTTTAGATTCAAGCTTCAATTACATACTCCAGACGTCAGACACACACCTTCGTTAAAACACATTTATGAAACCAAAATGAGCTGTCAATACAACATTCAGAAGGATAAAAAATGTTGGCCACCTACATGTTACCAAATGTCGCATCCATATATGCAACTTTCGTTTGATTTCTTACAACAATGGATATTGCCTTCCTGGACTGACCGATGAGTTTCATAATTTGATCTTGCTCACACACCAACGTCTTTTCTCCAACAACATGAAAACAAGAAACCATCTCTTTTTTTGCACACGTATGTGCCCGAGATACAAGTCCATACATCGGTTCATTCAACACGATCAAACGCCAGAACAACAGCCGTCCAAAAATAAGTTTCACCTCAAACAAACCTAGGAAACCAACAACACGCGATCACCGACATCAAGCAGCGTCGGGTGGGGTTAGTACTTGGATGGATGATCAGATCAAAACACCGTTATCGTGAGGTTTTTATGTTTCATAAAATCCAATTCACACCAAAAGAAGTTTCACTTCAAAAACTATGCATGTGACGTTTAAGATGACTAAGACAGTAGAACGAATATTCACCAATACTCCGGCCCGAAGGGTCTTCGATTTCCAGCCATATGTTAGACGTAGTACAGAAACCTCGCCTTCAGGAGGGCGCATAAGTTGAAACCGACCTCAACCAAACCTGAAGTGCGTAACTTGACCAATTAGGTAAGCACCGGCACCGCACAAATGAGAAGCAAGTTGACATGGGGTAACGCCATTTAGGCAAATAAGTAAGATGGCAACTTCATGTTTGTTTGATAATTTTTCTTTTCGCAACTAACTATCAATTGATTGAAGCTTTGAGTTTTTGTATGTACAGTACATGTATTCATTATGATTGAGCTGGCGTCACAATTTTCCGGCACTGAGAAAATGTTTTTTGAGTTAACTCTAGATTTGTTTTAATTCATAGTCATAAGCTTATCTCTGCACTAAAGACCTAGATTTAAATGCGATAAAATAAAATGTAAACGCAAATCATCCATCGATTTGATATATTTGTTCGAAAGGTAACTATTTCACTTTTGGTTACCTGTATAGCCTAGCTTTTTAAATAAACATTCATTCATCAGCCTTCATTCAGAGGTTACAACCTCATGGTAGTTCTTATAAGTATATTGTGTTACGTTTCTATTGTTTATAAACAATAAAAACGTAACAGAATATTTATACAGACTTTTCACCCGCTAACCACAATAGATTCGTTTCCCTTCTGACATTCCAAAGTGATCTGATAATCTCAATATTTGTATCAAATAAAGATTTGTCTGTTAGCCGCACTTTTCTATTTCTATTATGTGTACATAGAAAAATAAATATGCAAATGTTTAATTCGAGGAAACATTAAATTACACATAATGAGCGATAGATGGGGCTACGATTACAGTGTGAATAAATTAATGCAAACATTTCTCACAGGGGCTCTCTATTGCATTCTAAGACTATTTGTCTAGAAAACGAGTATATCTGATGCGTTTCAGATGTCGCGACCCGACTAGAGCTGACTTTTCTACAATAGGCTTTGTGGTTAAGTGATTAAGTTTTATTTTGTCGTAAAACCACAAACGAAACTTTTTTGTTTTCCACCGGCTCGAGTGATTGCATTGTGTTATTGGCGGAGATATAAATTTGTTTAAAGTTTTTTGCTGACCAGCAAATATCTTTTTCAACCATAAACAATTAAATAGCCACTTTTAGTTAGTTAATTTATTTTATTACAGGGGTGGAATCGGCTAAGGTGATAGTTGATTGTCGCTTTGTTGATTGTCGTTTTTGATTATCAACTCTTCTTTGCTCTGCGTAAAGCGATCACAAAAAAATGATTTGGAACGTCACTTCCTTGCAGACGCTGTCATTCCGAGCAGCTGATAGGTACAATTTTATTCGGTGTTTATATTGTGAAAAATGTAAGTCAACTCAGCATACTAAAATGTCAACAAAATACAATAAATTTGCATTTTTTTAATGACTGCAGCAGTATTTTCAGCCACTGTACTTTGACCCATTGGTGCAGTCCAATCAGCCCCAACTTGTTGAAGTTTCAAGACATTTGCTTTATTCCTCAGGTTTCTTCTTATCAGTTGGAAATCTTTGTAATTATTTTCTTCATTTTCCTCTATGTTTGAGTAGAAAAGTTCCAATGAAGTAAACATTGCACTTCACGAATTTTCACTTTCAATTAAAGTTTTTTATTTTAATTTATTCAATATTTTCTTTTATCACTAAATTATTTAATTTATTTGGTGTAGAAGATTTCCCTGCAGCTTCTACCTATGAAAATGACACAAATGTATGAAAGCGACACCTAAATAGCTGTCGCATGAAATTGATAGCAAAAAAGCGATTGTCAATTTGATAATCACCTTACGTGGAGGTAAAGCGATGATTTTGATTGTCAACTATCAACTATCACCTTAGCCGATACCGCCCCAGCTTTCACACCGAACCAAAGATTGAGTTTTCGAGAAAACAGTTTTGAAAACTACTTGACGCTTTCACACCAACCACCGAATAGGTTTCGTTGACTTGAAAGAATATTCAAGAATTGCCTGTTGAAAACTTTAAGGTCGATTAAACTGAAAATGAAAAAATATTTATCTGGCGTGTGCAACACGCTGATTGTATCAAAGGGTCTAGCAACCTTCAACAAAATTACTCCAACGAAACATTTTGGTGCTGGTCCCTGCACCGACGCGGAAACTCGTCGTTAGCGTTGTAAACGTGGTAAATGAACTGTCAAAATAAGTATGAGAAATTTTATTAAACAATATCGAAAATTTAACACACAAATTGGGTGTTACTTACTTAAGTGGCGCTACTACAACTAGGTATAGACTTGTGAGATTTATTTAAAAAAAAAAAAGAAAACAAGGAACTCATCATCATTGAACAACATCAAATGCAAGATCAAATTAATACACTAATTCCTAAAAACCTAGTTTTAAACGACGCACAAATGGAGTGCAGGCACGAACTTCTTTTAATAATGTAAGACGGAAAGGAAAAGTGTGTAGTGGCTTAAAACAATATGATTCCTCCCAAATATGATACATTTGTGGCGCAACTCCCAAGGAAATGAACAGCGAGAAGAATCATAAAAAACCGGATGAAAAAATATTTCAATTTGGTATTACTGACGCTTTTTGCCTCACATCTTGAGGAAACCTTTAAGCCATTTGATGGTCCAGCGCAAAATGAAAACATTAATATATTTGAGAGTACAGCCGATAATAATATAGTAAGATATGCAAGTATTGCCGAGCTTAAACGCGAAATACAGAAACTAAAGCCTAAAAAAGCTCCGGGTTATGACCTGATTACAGGAGAACTTTTTAAAATGTTGCCTCGGAAAGCATTAACTAAGAATCTTTTTTTTATTAATGCAGCAATCAGATTGAAATACATACCAAGACAGTGGAAAGTCGCGAAAGTGATTATGAAAAATCGCCGAATGAAATAAAATCGTACAGGCCTATTTCACTTCTTCCAATAATTTCAAAAGTTTTTGACCGGATATTACTCGGTCGCTTACACCCCATAATTGAACGGAAACGTCTTTTACCTGACCATCAATTTGGGTTTAGAAGTAAACATTCAACGGTGGAAAAAGTACATCGAATAACAGATGTAATTGAGAAAGCGTTCGAAGAAAAGAAAATTTGTAGCCGTATTTCTTGACGTGTCGCAAGCTTTTAACAAGGTGTGGCACAAAGGCCTTACGTTTTAACTAAGTCAAGTTCTGCCAGAATAATTATATAAAATCCTCCTGTCGTATCTTGAGCATAGACTCTTCCGTGTGAAACTTGGAAGCGAAAATTCCGAGTTCAAAGAAATAATGGCAGATGTACCGCAAGGAAGCGTCCTTGGACCAATCCTGTACCTCCTATTCACTCGTGATATCCCACAAACAAACGATACAATAGTTGCACCATTTGCTGACGATACTGCTATACTTGCAGTTGGCACAAAAATAGGGGAAACAAATATCAAATTACAAAACGCTCTTAAAGAGGTTAATGAATGGACTACATCCTGGCGGATTGCACTTAATGAGAGCAAATCGATCCAAGTAGATTTTTCGTATAAACGGACAAACAATTGCCTGTATTTCTAAATACGGTTCGAGTCCCGTTTGCAAATAAAGCGAAATATCTCGGTATGACACTCGTTGCAAAATTAAAATGGAAGTCGCATGTAAAAAAGAAATGCGAAGAACTTAAGAATAAATACAGAGAACTGTACTGGTTGCTCGGAAAATATTCGAAGCTTAACCTTGACAACAAGCTGCTAATATACAAGCAAGGGCTAAAACCGATTTTGGTATACAACTATGGGGTTGTACCAGTGAAACGAATCTAAACATTTTACAAACTTTTGAAAACAAAATGTTAAGATCATTCGTCAATGCGCCGTGGTACGTAAGGAACGAAGATCTACGCAGAGATCTGGGTATTCCCGCGGTAAAAGATGAAACAAAAAATTTTGCACGAAAACATAAAAAACGTTTATTAGGTCACGTTAACACAACAGTCCTCCAAATTCTTGAGGAAACAAATATATTGCGGCGTCTTCAAAGAACTAAACCCTTAGATTTAGCCCGATAATAACAAACCGCGCTATAAATTTCGGAAAAAGCAGGAACTCTCCAAGGAAAGTTACCTGCCAAACATATTATATACTCGTGATAAAAAAAATTGCTAGATAAGTCGAATACTTAGTTGCAATAGACATACAAAATGGGTGGTGGTTTTACTACTTACTTACTTAAGTGGCGCTACAGTCCGGGATGAACCTGAGCCTCAACCAACATGCCTCTCCAATTAGCCCGGTCCTTAGCTAACTGCCTCCAGTTGCGCACTCCAAGTTGGTTGTGGTCGGTTTCTACTTGTGCGCGCCACTTAAGGCGAGGTCTTCCTCTACTGCGTCCGACGTCTGGCTGGGAATCGAAGACTCTGCGAGCCGTAGTATTGGTGTCCATTCTTTCTACATGTCCTAGCCATCTTAAACGTCCAATGCGGAGTTTTTTGACTAGGGGTATGTCGCTGTTCAGCTCGTATAGTTCGTGGTTGAATCTTCGTCTGCATAGCCCGTCAACGCAAACGGGACCGAAGATTTTCCGAAGAATTTTTCTCTCGAATCGACCAAGGATTTCTTCATCCGCTTTTGATACGGTCCATGCTTCAGCGCCGTAGAGCAGGACTGGGGTGAACAGGGTCTTATATAGGATCTCCTCTGTAGTTCGAGTGAGGGCTTTACTACTAAATTGCCTTCTTAGCCCGAATCAATTCTTCGTTCGATTTCTGACGAGATGTTGTTGCCTAAATGCTTTTTTGGTATCGAATGTGTCGGTGAGGTCGTTTCCGACCCTGATGGTGCAGCGAGAATTCTCCATCGTCACCCTACACAAACGGACGAGTTTGGACGGTATACCAAAACAAGACATGGCTCTGTATAGTTCGTCTCTATAAATGCTGTCATATGCGGCTTTGAAATCGATGAATAGGTGGTGGGTATCGATTTGGACTTCTTGGGTTTTTTCCAGGACCTGCCGAAGTGTAAAAATTTGATTGATTGTGGAATTTCCTGGCCTAAAACCACATTGATAAGGGCCGTTCAGGTTGTTGGTAAACGGTTTCAGGCGTTCACATATTACGGCAGATAGGATCTTGTAGGCGATGTTGAGTAGACGTATGCCTCTGTAGTTGGCGCAGTTCAGAGGGTCTCCTTTTTTGTGGATCGGGCAAACGATGCTGAGGTTCCATTCTTCAGGCATGCTTTCAACCGACCAGATTTGGCTTATAAGTTGGTGGATGTTGCTTACCAAGTCATCTCCGCCAGCTTTATAAAGCTCAGTGGGAAGGCCGTCATTTCCGGCGGCCTTATAAAGCTTGAGTTTAGATATTGCCATCCCCACTTCACTTAGGTCGGGTGGCTTGCAGTTTTAACTGCCGTTGCCACTATTAAATGGTTCATTCTGCCTGACAGCGGAATGTTGTTCGTCATCGCCGTTTAACAGTCTGCAGAAGTTGTTCTTCCATATCCTCAGCATTGACTGTGTCTCAACTACGATATTTCCTTATTCATTTCGACAGGATTCTGTTCGAGCCTTGTATCCTTGGCTTTGACGTTTTGAAAAGCAGGTGTTCTCCCCTTCTTCTCTCCCTATAGCACTCAATGGCAGCTCTCGTCTTCACCTGCAGCTTATCCTTGTAGGCCTCGTTCTTGGCTTTGAGCATCTGTCGGCATTCCTCATCAAACCAGAGGTTTGTTGCTGGTGGCCGCGAGAAACCTAGCACATCAGTTGCGGCTGATCTAATGGCTTGTTGGCATCGTTACCATTGGTCTTCGAAATTAGATGCTGGTGGTGTGTTGTGAGTCGAGAGGTTAAGGGATACGCGTTGCGCGAAGGTCTTGGCGGTCTCTGGCGATTGCAGTCTTTCGACATTACATTTTTTCAAAGTATTTCTGTTTTTTTGTGGCGCGGTGGATATCCGCATCCTTACCTTGGCTACAACAAGGTAGTGGTCCGAGTCGATGTTAGCCCCTCGGAATGTTCGGACATCCAAAATACTGGATGCGTGCCTCTTGTCTATCGCAATGTGATCAATTTGGTTGACTGTTCGTTGATCTGAAGACCGCCATGTCTCCTTGTGGATATCGAGGTGAGGAAACCGTGTGCTGGCTATTGTGGCATTTCGTTCCGTAGCGAAGTCAATTAGCCTAAGTCCGTTACCAGACGTGTTGTCGTGTAGGCTATATTTTCCGACAGTACTGCTAAAGATGTCTTCTCTTCCTACCTTTGCGTTAAAATCTCCCAGAACGATTTTAACATCGTACTTTGGTAGTCGCTCATAGGTTTTGTCGAGGAGCTCGTAGAAGCAATCCTTAGTTATATCATCTTTTTCCTCCGTCGGAGTGTGAGCGCATATGAGGCTTATGTTGGCGAATTTGGCCTTGATGCGGATTGTTACAATGCGTTCGCTAATGTCTTGGAAACATAATACTTCTTGCCTAAGTCTGGCACTTATAACAAATCCGCATCCGAATAGTCGCTGTTTCTGCTCACTATAACACGATCCATAGTAGATGTCACAGTTTTTCATCCTCTTTTTGTCCGGCCCGTCCCATCGTATTTCCTGGATGGCAGTAATGTCTGCTTTGTAGCAGTTTAGGGCTTCCGCTAGTTGTTCGCCTGCAACTCTCCTGTTTAATGTTCTCACATTCCAGGTGCAGATACGAACGTCGTTGTCATTTTTTCTTCGTAACATAATCTCTTTTCCGTGGATGGGTATTTAACCCAAAGCACAACCCCTAACCTGGAGGGCCAGGCCCTTGTTTTGACCCTAGGACAGCGGTCCGGATATGAGCGCTGCCGTTGACCCATTGAGGGCTCTTGCGTTACCAACTCTTTTCCAATACCGTGGCTCAGTATTGGAAATCCCTATAGACCTGGTGTTCAAATATGTCGAAGCAGCTCATATAGGGATTTCACTACCAGTTCGATCAAACTGGAGCTGTAGGCGCCACCGTTGACTCCATCTAGGGAATTCCTCCGCTGCGGCCTGAGTGCCTTAGTGAGAGGACACTCCTCCCCCTCTCTCGTTTGTTGCCACCAACGACCTTCCACATGGGTTTAATACCCCATCTCCAGTCGAGGTACTAGGCACCCACCAGTCACCAGCGTGGAGGTGAGAGTAGGAGTTGATAGTGAGAGGCTAGAGTGAGAACGCTTGTGTCCTCATATAATCGCATCACTATCCTTAAGCACCGGCGAATATTATTGTGTAGTTGGCTAGAGTTGGTCGCAATGCATGGGACAGAAGGAGGTGATACCAAGCCATGGACAGTGTTGACATCGCATGGAATTTGTAATTATCGTTAGAATATAGTTCAAGGTGAAGCGATAAACTTTAACTTTTGTTATATTTCCACGGGGATGTGTTGGCTTTGTACGGCACTGCTATAGCCTGTAACTAGGTGTTAGCATTGGATGTCCATATTGTGTTCGGTGTATTGTTATTTTCGCACTCTTGATGAGGTATGGGGGGGTGAATGGAGTGGACTTGGATTTATTTACCCGCCCGGATTGCGTCACCTCTCTCTTTCACTTTCAGTGAATAAAGTTGGCCGGGTGGTTTGGCTATTGTTTGCTTTTAGAAAATGTAGATTGAAGGTGTGCGCTGCACTGTATGCAGATGAAAAGACTCTTTGTCGGTGACATGCAAATAATGGTCTTGGGTAAATACTTATTTATTATGTTGATTGCAATTATTTTTAAGGTGGAGACAATAAACAGAAATTTTTTCAATTTCTTTATTATTACTTGTGAAACGGTTAATGTATTTCAATATGAAATTTTATCTTGCACAGGTGGAGGGAACATTTTTCTTAAATTTAATATTAAACATGGGATGGACGTCTTTTTTATGAAATATAGCAGTAAGGGAAAGAAGTATTCTATTTGAAAAGTGTTTGTGTACAGTACATCATTTAAAATGTTCGCAACTATACATTCCCTATGCTTATACTAACCACTAAGAACAGCCAATATTTGACGTGTTATACCACCGGACAAAGAAAACTTGCGGAAATGGTACCTTATGTGTGAATTAACCCATCGTTTGGCAACAAATCATTTGCTTGTCATTCTATCCCGTAATACATAAAAAGAACTGTCAATTTGTAGGGAATTTTAGAGCAACATGTTATTTCCGGAACAACTTATTAATAAGAAACAATGAATACAGTACTAGATTGCTTATTCCCAGGCTAGTTAGTCCACAGATCATCCATGGAACATGACTCTCTTATTAATTGGGGAAACAAAAAAAATTAAAGACATGGAAGTCCATTTTTGAGTTATACCTCTAGAAGTGAAACTGCTCCGATTTGGGGCAACAACTATTCCTCATAACTTTATAAAATCGAATTGTATAATATCCCAATCTATATTGTTAACTTATAAATGGCGTAGCATGCATTCCTCTCAAAACTTTTAGTTGATAAGCAATATTTCATGACATGAATTTGGTAGCATGAAAGAAAAAAAATCACTCAAAACTGACAGTTTTGTTCGACTGTGTGTAGTTCGCTTTTATGAAATTATAATATTGCACTTAGGTCAAGGTATTTCTCTTACCGATAACTGAAAACCAAATTAGCATTGGAGTTGCATGTCTTGCGTATAATTACGCGGCTGTGTCAGTTTATTTATAATGAAATCAATGCTAATATTCCCCTACATTTATTGAGTAATGAATTGATTATAGGCAAGTCCACGACGGTCTATGAAGAATTTGCGCAGTTATCTGTGCATGTGGTATGCGTAACTTACATACTTTGACTATCTCAAGGGTTAGACAGGCCCCTTGAGAAGAGATGGTGACAGATGCGTTGAAAGAAGGTAGCGCACAATCCATTAGGTAGAGTGGCTGCCAGTAATCTGTGTACCACATGGATTTGGTCCATTCTCCTTGTTACCTATGAGAAAACAATCTGAGCTAATAATGAAACGGAGGAGTCTTCCCACTTTCATTTTTATCAATTCGCTGAGATTTTGAAAGAAGTAAGCTAGAAAATAAAGCTTCCTTTTGCTTGATAGGGCCGGGCAGTTAGAAAGAAGATGAAGTATTGTTTCCTCTTCGTCCATACACTCCTGCAGAAGTCGTTTGAATGAATGCCTAGCCTTTCTGTGTGCCTGCCTATTAGGCAGTGTCCACTGTCCAGTGATGACACCTATGGTGGCGCTTATGTACGGTCTAGTGAACGAAATCAGTCCCATGAATCTTCTTAAATCCAACATTGGCCAAATTTGTTTGGTTATTTGACACATCGTGTCAAGACCCCATCTGAGATTTGATTTGCTGTTAGCATGCTGTGCTATTAAGCTTTTGCATGTAGCGAAACGAATACCTATTGCACCGGTGTCGGTTATACGGCTGGTAATTTAGTGACATGTCTGGTAAGTTCTTCTTCCTTAAGGTTCCCAGGAATGTCACTATTCCCAGGCATCCAGCATGGGGGAATGTTAAACTTCTTTGACATCTTTTGCAAAGAGGAGCGGCAAACAACAACCTGTACAGCTCGGATGTTATTCAAAGACTGTCTTTGGACAGGAGTCCATCGTATTTCATAAATGGCGTTAATATTTGACTTGTACCATCCAAAAGGAATGCAAAAAAACATGCGACATTTATTATAGCTGCAATCAAAGGCAGAACATATTTGGATGTGGAATGCCGACTCAGGTCAAGAGTAAACGACTTTAAGTGGGTTTGTCAGAGAGTGGCTCGTATCTACACCAGTGTAACGTTAGCCCCATATGTGCAGATGGCTCTATCGATGAGACTGAAGACCTTAATAAGCAGGAATTTTACGATCTCCTTGACGGCGCCTATCTGGAATTCATACGATGCGATCGTAATTGGGGACTTAAATGCAAAAATCAGAAAGGAAAACATCTTTGTGGAGTCAGTTGGTAACCACGACCTTCACGAACGACATCAGATAATGGCTTCCGACTAACTAGACCAGTTTCCTCGACTTGAAATCCACTAGCAATTCGCATTCGTATTCGCATGCAATTCAAATTTCGACTGTTCAATAAGATGAAGCTATGGCATATAATTGCTATATGTCGCTATAAGATCCTATCCACCGTACTGTGTGAACGTCTTAAGCCTTTCTGCAACACAATTAACGCCAATTTTAACACTGAGGCAAAACCATTGAAAGCTATTTCGAGCCGAGACACATCATCTTTCCATCTACATTAATGCCGCGCATGATAGCATTCATCACCTAGAACTATATAGAACGATGACGGAATTCGGCAGTCTATATAAGAGACCAAAAATCCGCCGAAGTGTTTTTCTTCCGAAGGAGCCCAGTATCAGCTCTCCCTTGCTTATCGTCCAGCACTCGGCACCATAAAGTAGAACTGACAGGATAAGGGTTTTGTAGAGCACACATTTCGTCCTTCGAGTAAGGAGTCTTGAACCCAGTTGTTTCGCCAAACCGAAGTAGCAACGGTTTCCTAGGGTAATTCTTCGACGGATCTCCACAAGGGTGTCATTCGTGGAGTTTATGTTAACTCCGAAGTAGGTGAACTCCTTAACTACCTCGAAATCGCTGCTATTAATAGTGACGTTTTGTCCTAGGCGGTGGACAGATGCTTATTTGTTTGTTGATAGCATATAACTACTTAGTCTTGTCCTCATTTACTTCAAGGCCAACGGATTTCGCCTGATCTTTAATCACCGTGAACGCTTTTATCACGGCATGTTGGGAGCGACCGATGATGTCAATATCGTCCGCATAGCCCAGCAGCTGGATGGACCTGTTGAAAATAGTGCCTTCCGTATTAACACCTGCCCTGCACACTATCTGCTCCAGTATGAGATTGAAGAAGTCACATTATAGCGCGTCTCCTTGCCGAAATCCGGTGCACGTTTGGAATAAATCGGAGGAGCTACTTCCAAACTGCACGTTGCAGCGCGTGTTTTCCAGCGTCACGCGAGACAACTGAATCAGTTTTGCCAGGATTCCAAATTCGGCCATCGCCATAAAAAGCTCCTGACGATGTATGCTATCATATGCGGCTTTGAAGTCGGTGAATAGGTGGTGAGTTTCGACTTGAAATTCGTTGGTCTTTTCCAGAATTTGCCTCAGCGTGAAAGAAAAATATTTCGGCGGATTTTTGGTCCTGTGCACGAGGAGGGCGAATGGAGGCGAAGATACAACCTGTGCACGAGGAGGGCGAATGGAGGCGAAGATACAACCGCGAACACTATGAGCTGTACCAAGATGTGGATGTAGTCCAAAAAGCCAAAACACGTCGACTACATTGGCTCGGCCACATCGAGCGAATGGACAATAATGCTCCACCTAAGAGGAACTTCGAATCCCAGCCCCCAGGTTCGAGAAGGCAAGGAAGACCGAATCTCCGTTTCAAAGACCAAGCAATCGCGGATGCCAGAGCGCTTGGTCTAGACAACTGGAATCAGCGAGCCCGGGATCGTAGAGGTTGGGAGGCTGCAGTGTCTCAGGAAGAGACTCTTCACGGGTCGGGAGCCCGATAAGTATGTAAGTAAGTATATAATGGGTAAGCGTGACACTGGAAGACCATTTTCCAAGCGCATACTCGCTTTCTTTTAAAAGATGGAAAATCACACGTCAAGCTATTAAGATATATGATAACGTCATCATTGTTCTCCTGCACCGATAAAGAAGCATTTACCGCAATTGACGAACACACGAAAATATTATCAGAAACAGTAAAATATTTTCAAATATCGCTTCGATCGACTGCCAAAGTTCTATCATAGACTCGGAATGACCCTTTATATAGTTAGTTAATGTACTCTTATTTATCTTAGTACATAAATCATTCATTTCAGCTTAATTAATGTCAACTGATGTGATATAATGTCAAATAAATATTTTAATAACCATCAAAGGTAACTCTCCAGCACTTAACTGACAACAATAATCTGACCACTTTATTACATCTTCTCCCAGATAACCTTGACCACAATTAGCACCGTAATTATATAATTAAAGAATAGGGGTTTTCAACCCCATTCTTCTGCACGCCCAGAATAGCAGAGACACATAATAAGCGACATTATATTATCTTATTGTTATTTTTGCACTTTACGCTTCAATAACTCCAGTAGCAACTGCATAGTTTGACAACTACACACTCGTTGAATCCCCCTAAACAGCTGCTTATTCACAATACAACTACCCAACCATTCGTAGTGAATCATGACGAAGTTGTTGTATATTTTTTTAGCTTTTCGCCGGATACATTTCAGCTATATATCGTAATAGTTTACAAACAAAAACGTAGAAAAGATACCCCGCGTAATTAATTCGAGTTCCCATACGTGTGTAAGCTCATCTCATGACAGTAATGTCAGTACTTCGCGGTGCATCGTGCCGATCGTTTGCGTATTATCTCAACAGAGAAAAAAATCAATCCCAGGAAAAAAGTGTTAGCCCTTCGTCTCGATCAATGCAACTCGATCCGACCGTGTTGAATGTTTACGCTCGAAGTGACCTCAAGATCGCATAAATGAAAAAAATCAAGTAATCGATAAAATCAAAATCTTTCAGAAGTATCTCAACATTGGAAAACGGAAAATAACTCATTCGAAAATAATTTTTTTAGTTGTGACATAACTTGGGAAAACAAATTGTGTGATATGATTTCCCCTCAGTGACAAGTTGAAAATATAAAATTTTCAAATATGACAACTATCTTGAGCATAGTTTACTGTGAAATGGTGATTTGTTGGTTCTAAATTAAATTCGAAGCTGAACTCGTATGTGGATTATCTTAAGTATGGATATGCGTCTGATTATATTAACAACTCTACTTGTCATTGGTGGAGTGGATTTAAGCTGTAAGTCGAAATTACTGAATGTTGGCATAACACGTGACAGAGAGTTTTTTGAGGGATAACAATAGTTGAATGTAACCCTTGAGCTACTAGTTCTTATTAGGAAAATATATTTTTATATTCATTTTGCTAGCAAAGAAAAGAAACAACTGCTGAGTTTCAGTTTTCATTTTTGACGGCTCAATAGCTGAATTTAATTATTTAAATAGAGTGTGAGGATATAAATGGCTGTGAGGATCACGGTGATCTTATTTGTTTTGTGTTTTTCAACATAGATATTAACAAACCCTTAAAATTTCATTTTTTTACATAGTCGCCTTTTACAAAAAGGTCAAGTTGCCAAGAATATGCTTGAAAAGATCCTTATGGAATTTGAATTAAAATAAAGTGCGACATGAATTAAAAATTGCATTACAATCATAATTTTAAAAACCCATTTATGCCTTGTCGATTAGTCGTTGTACAACGAAATGTAATCACATACATTGTTGATTTACTTTTAATTTACTTACTTAATAGTACGTTTCCATAGAGTCGAAATGCGTCATTTCAGCCGAAATGCAAAGGATTCCGCCACACAATTTCACATTCTGAAACTCAGCATTCCGCTGAAATGCTATTTCAAATGACGTCCAAACCAGTTATGTTAAATCAAGCATTACTTTTTCGCCCTACAAAAACCATTTTTTTCTCCTAGAATCGTCAAATTGCTCTGTAATTTGTTTTAGAAAAATCGTTCAGAAAACAAATTTAAATTTAACAAAAAAATGAATAAACTTTGAATAATTAATGAACAATCGTATGATGTCCTATTGCTTTTTCTTTTCAAATAGCTTCTGCAAATGTCATATCCTCGGAATTACAACACATGAAATTGTTGAACATGGGCCAGATTTGCGCGATACCCGTTGTCCCTGATATTTGCTTTATTGATTCCACACAAAAAAAAAAACAAATACAATTTTTTTTGGTGGTACCCAGGGCATAGCTTATTCTCGCAACCATTCCTAGCTCTTATTTTATTCCGAATCCGAACAGTTGAGATAAGCATTTCTTGGTAGTTGATAGTACTCGTATCTTTTGTCAGATCATAGCAAGAGAAGGTCCAGTGGAAAAAATGTTTTGACAGTTGGAATGCGTTTTTTTTTTTTGTGAAAACTAGTTGGTTAGGTTATCGGGCTCCCGAACCGTGAAGAGTCTCTGCCTGAGACACTGCAGCCTTCCATCCTCTATGATCCCGGGCTCGCTGCTTCCAGTTGTCTAGACCAAGCGCTCTGGCATCCGCGATGGCTTGGTCTTTGAAACGGAGGTTCGGTCTTCCTTGCCTTCTCGAACCTGGGGGTTGGGATTCGAAGATCCTCTTAGCTGGATTTGGATTTGGTTGGCGGTTCGACCATCTGGAGAGCGCCAGGTTGCTGTGTGGATCCTTAGCCTTGGGAACCTACTTATCACAGTATTACGAGCTGCTGCAAAATCGATTTATTGGTGGCCGTTGTCTGTTGTCGTTTCGTGGATTCTGTGCTTACCAACTAAACCGCCAAAGATGTTTTCCTTTCCGACTTTAGCATTTAAATGCCCGAGTACAACTTTTACATCATGCTCTGCACAGGCTCCGTAGGCTCCATCCAGGAGGTCATAAAACTCCTCCTTGATGGGAACTTCGGCCTCGTCGGTAGGGGCGTGTGCACATATTAGGCTTATGTTTTGGAACGTAGCTTTGTTGCGGATCACAGAAAGGCGATCACTTATCGGCTTGAAGTCAATGACTTTTGCCCTAAGCCGATTTCCCAGCACAAATCCGCATCCTTATACATGCAATCTTTTGTTGCAGCTGTAATAAATGTCGCAATTTTTTCTCTTCATTATACCTGATCCTATCCATCGTATCTCCTGGATTGCGGTTGCATCTGCCTTGTACCGCGTGAGGACAGATTCAAGTTTTTGAGTAGCACCCGGGATGTAGAGTGTTCGTACATTTCAGGTGCATACTCTCATATCATAGTCCATTGACGTTCCGGGTCTTGTTGCCATATGAAGAGTTTCATTATCCGAGGCTGGTTATGTCTCTCTCATTCATTACTAATGGTTTTTTCCATGCTCGGGAAGTTACCCCGACGGCACAACCCCCAACCTGGAGGGCCAGGCCCTTGTTTTTTACCCTAGGACAGCGGGCCGGAGAAACCGATGTCAGTAGCCCATTTTGGGATATATGAGCGCTGCCGTTGACCCATTAAGGCTCCTCCGCCATCAACTCTTTTCCAACACTCTGGCTTAGTATTGGAAATCCCTTGTGTTTAAATATGTCGAAGCATCTCATATAGGGATTACACTACCAGTTCGATCTAACTGGATCTGCCGGCGCCACCGTTGACTCCATATAGGGAATTCCTCCGCTGGGGCCTGAGAGTGAGTGCCTTAGTGAGAGGACACTCCTCCCCCTCTCTCGTTTGCTGCCACCAACGACCTTCAACAGGGATTTGTTACCCCATCTCCAGTCGAGGTACTAGGCACCCACCAGTCACCAGCGTGGAGGTGAGAGTAGGAGTTGATAGTGAGAGGCTAGAGTGAGAACGCTTGTGTTCTCATGTAAAAGCATCACTACCCTTAAACACTGGTGGAAACACTATTTTCAAATGTTGAGTTTCGTTAATGAAATGACGAGTTTCGGTCTGGTAGAAACGTACTATAAAAGCGCTATAGTCCGAATGAACCAGGACCCCAACCAAAATGATACTCCAACTTACTCTGACTTTAAAAAAATCTGCCTCCAGTTGCGCACATCAAGTTGATTGAGGTAGGCTTATTCTTGGCGAGTCATTTAAGACGAGATCTTCTTCTTCTGCGTCTACCATCTGGATGGGAATCGACGAACCTTTGGGCTGAAATATTAGCATTCGTTCGCTATACATGATCTTGCTTGTCAAATTTCCGAAGCACTTTTTTTACAGGTTAAGTTCGAGATTACATTTTTGTGATTTTTGTAATTTGTCGGTTGAATTCTGCTAGACGTAGCAATATACGAAATTATTCAGTAGCTCAATGTTTATCTGTCAATTGTGAAATTCTGGGTCCGTAACTTTAAAATCGATTATCGATTACGGTAGTCAAGACCTCATGAGCACTTGCTCATTAATCGTCAGTGATTTGACGATTATTGTTTTAAGTTAAGCAGTGATATCGCCGACAGCAAAAACGACTATTGATCTTACGTGATACAAGATGTACCGTCGAAATGTTATTGTCAAACAACAAACACTTTACGGAATGAAGGCCCTGTTTAATTTTGTGTTTATTTACAGCTAAATCCATTTTTATCTCTTCCTTCTTTACACTTAATTTGAGATTTTTATTGATTGATTGTTATGAAGCGAAAATTCGAATTTAAGATTTTTACAAATACTTTTGTTTTAATGCAACTTAACGCTACAGTCCAGAATTAACCTATGCTTCAACCAACATCCTCTCCAATTAGCCCGGTCCTTAGTTAAATTTCTACTTATGCGCACTACTTATATAGAGGTCTTTCTCTACTGCGTCAGATTTCTGGCTAGAAATCGAAGGCTCTGCGAGCCTGTCCATTCGCTAGAAATATCCTAGCCATCCCAAACGTCGAATACGGAGTTTTTTGACCAGGTCTATGTCGCTGAATTTTTCGCACAAAATTACCAAGGATTTTTTTAATCCGCTTTTGATATGGTACCTGCTCCAGCTCCGTAGAGTAGGACTGGGATGATCAGGGTCTTGTATAGCATCTCCTCAGTCGTTCGAGTGTGAGCTTTTCTACTTGGAAATTACTGATTTCTCAAGAACGACCACGTTCATTAAAATGGAAATTGGTATGTAGTACAACATGAATATTCTAAATATGACTGCGTAGTGGGTACTCGATTGCTCAAAACAGTTAACTAACGGTGCATGTTGCAGCCATATTTTAATGTTGATTTTCTTGAAAACGACTCTAACGGTTTTGATTAGAATTATATGCTTAAATGTTGTAGACGTCTGTAAAGATGCTGCATACTCAATTTATCGTTAAAAGTGATTATAACGGTAATTAAAAAATTTAAAGATTTATCAAAAAAAAATAGAGTAGAATTTCAACCAAATGTTTTTTGATGTGACTGGGGTCTAGCTTTAGTCCTAGGGGCATATAACGGAACGTAATAAATGCATTTAGTAAAAACATTGGATTTTTGTAAATTTAAGCTTGTTAAACTTGTGATTTACAAAGTTGTTAGCTTAAAAAATATAGTTATGTGTGCAGAAACGTTTACTTAGACCTTTGGGATTATATTAATTAGGATTATGTTTACAATTTTACAAAGTATTAACGCTCAAATATCGGCTGTAGTTAACATTTTCAAAAGACTCTATTTTCTCCAAAACGTTTCAGACGATTTTTATTAAATTTGACAACTTAGGTAATGTACGTGTGAATTTATTAAATCTACTTACCTAAATTTGTTCCTAAGAAATATTATTATGGAATGTTAACTACCCATTATTAAGAGCAACAGACTCGCTAGTACCCAGGGCCATGCTTTTTCTCACAACCGTACATATACTTTTGCGTGATGTCGGGACCTCCTGTTTTATGCCGACTCCGAACGGCTAAGTTGAGATAATATTTTCATGACAATTGATACTACTCGGATGATTTGTCAGATCATCATGAGAGAAGGGGTAGTGAAAAATCATTTAGGTGTTGCTACGGGTGGATATCGAACCCAGACCTACCGCACCATGGCTCTATCCAGTATTGGATATAAAATTACTAAATTTCCACAGAACAATTAAAGACCACGAATTACAACATCAGTTATCGAGTGAGTGAAATGCAGGCGTTATCGAATGATCGAGTAACTACATTCGGATGATCACATACGAATGGTCACATATCGAATGCACATTTAAAATTGTACCAATTGTATTTGCACAATTCTGCTACATTGATGGCTGACAAATGTCAATTTTTTTGTTTTTCTGTGAATGTTTTGAAAATAAATTGGTATAATGTAATATTCTTAAATATTAAATAAACTATTTGCTGTATTTTCCATCTTCCGAGTCAGCAGGTGGACATTCTGTGTCCATTGAAAGAAAACCAAAAACGTTTAAAAGATAAAAGCAATCCTCTACAAAACAAAGCGAAAGGAAAATGAAATATACATTTTCTTGAAACATATCTCATAATTTAAACTTTCGATTAAAGCTTTATTAAAAAGGTCAGAGTGAATAAGAGTGCATTCTTAAACTTAAAATAACAAAATAAAAATATCTTACATTTTCTCTCAAAAAATATATCTATTCGACACCACAAATCATACCATCTGAAAATATACTCGATCACTGATGACAGAATACCAAAATTCGATACTCGAATCTCGCATGCGATCATACCAAATAAACATTTATCAGTCACGTATGACTCTATAACTGATGTGGTAATTCGACCAGAGATTTCCATTGTTTTTTGAATAATAATAATGTTAAAACACCACTATAGACTATTCAGAGAAAGTGGATTTGTGCAAACCCCATGGTAAGCACTATAGATACGGTGAGCTTCCGTCCTGTATTTAAGAGGACAGTCCTTTCTTTTCACCTTAGCTCTGTATTTTTTTCATTCTATTAAAGAACGGTTTCTGTTCTTTATTTTTGAATCTGTCCTTTAAAACAATGACAAAAACTTGCATGCATCGAGCATTCATTTCTAAGCAACAAAACAATTTTCGTATATCTCATATGAAAAAAGGCAAAAACTAATAATGCAAAATTATTGAAAATACTGCAAAATTATTAAAAATAATGCAAAATTATTGAAACCCTAAGTCCATGTTCAAACTTTGTGCTGACAATATAAATTGTAATCTCAGTGGCAAGAAATATATTTTTTAATTCAGAAAAGGTAAATAACATTGACGCTTTGAAGTATCGGAAATCAGTCAATAATTTTCACAAAACATGCCAATGGAATTCTGCATTTTCAGAAGTAAAACTGATTGAATGGGTCTTACTTCGTAAAACACCGGAATAGTCAAGTATTGTTTAAGCCTCAAATTGACTTCTCAGAAAAACAAATTAAGTTTTAAATGACGGAGAACTTTTCGTTGAACTATCCTATGTAAAAAGATACCTTAGTGCCAAAAAATAGTGCCAGTGAATGGCAATCCAACGGAAAGCCTGTTGGTCGGAGATGGGTTGAAATCTTTTTTCACATTAAATGTAAAAATATTATATATATAAAAATTAAAAATATATATATATATATACCCTATCCCATCCCATCCTTAAAATTAATATCCTCAAAATATAGGCCTTATGGCGATGAAATACAGAAAATGACATATATTGCAACGTATTTCTATTGCTAAAGTGGGCGTGGCAAAAAACATTGTATGGACGAAATATAGATATTAGGATTGTCTAAATACGCTGCTCAGACACTTTTTTGAAATTCCTTACGGTTTGGCTTAAAACTACATTTTTCTAAAACGGGGCGTGGCAGTGGGCGGATTTCAAGAATTTTTACACTTGTTCTGCTTCGTCGGCCAGAGAGTCTATATACCAAATTTCAACACTCTAGCTCCAAAATTTAAGGCCCAAAAATCGATGACACACAGACGGATGGACGGATGGACGGACGTACGGACAGACAGACATGGCTTAATCGACTCAGCTAGCGATTCTGAATTGATCCATATACTTGGAGGTATATGTATCGAAATTATTTCTCTATGTTACAAACTTAATGTCAAAACTAATATACCCCCCTATGGAATAGGGTATAAATACATAAAGGGTATTCATGCAACGTTGTAATTTTATTAAGTGCGAAAGATTGTAATTTTACGACGACGTTTCATGAACGACCCTAAAACTGCACCACTAAAAAATGCGGTAACCCACTGAATTCAATATCATTTTAGTAGTTTATTTATTGATAGAATTTTTTCCTTTTGTTCTATTTCCGTTCTCGATAATATTTTTCAGTTTAACGCAAACGTTTGATGTGTGAAAGTGACTGATTAAATGTCAAAGTAGCATTTCAAAAGTTTACAACGTTTACCATCTCAGTTTACGCACCTAATTCCTGTGAGAAAATTCCGATATTATTGGAAAAGATTTCCCATACAAATTTTGACAATTCATTTATCACGTCGTAATTTTATCACGTTTGCAATGTTTACGACGACTTTCCGACGTTACATGAATACCCCTATAAAGTTTGTAAAAAAATATAATCATTTTTTTGTTCTTTATTTTGCTTTGAAAAAATATGCTCAATGTAGCTATAGACTTCTCTGTTCCTGGATAAGAATGTCTGTATCATGATGGACCTTTTTTTTAGTTTTAGCCCTTCTATAACCTGAACCTCCCATATAACGGTTTCACACAAACTCAATATGGTCAAAAACGGATTTTGTCAATAGTAACATTGGTTTTCAATTTTGTTCAGTTAGGCAAGAGCCGTTTTTTTTTCCATAGGAATAAATAAAAATTAGAAAAAAAAATTAAATAGTAATCTGGCACCACTTTCCTCATGGAATTTAAAAAAAATTAATATCATGCTGTTTCAATCAATTTTCAACAAATTTGAAGTAAATCCGCCCAGCCTGGCATCACAGATAGACAGTCTGAAAGACGGACAGAATGTTAATTTTGATCGATATTTTTTCACGAAACCAATAGATACTTCCTCTATTGGGTTCGAGTAAAAATTATCTAGTTATTCTCTAGCAAATCTATCCAATGCACATAAAATTGTGCAGAAGCTATCCAAAACAAAAACTAAACAATTTATAATGAACCCAAGTGTCACGAAATTAATCGTTAACTTGTGAAGGTAATAACATGCATACAAATGAAGTCATACACACAAGCTTATCAGCGAGCACCAAAACAACAACAAAAATGCAATTTAAAAAACCAATAAAACTAGGGTAACCTTGAATTGTTATTCGTCATACTATTAGTGAGGTGTTACATTTTAAATTTAATCATTATGAAACTTTTTGGTGGGACAAAATGTAAATATTGTCTTAAAAAACTTACCAAATATGTACAATAATATAAGTATACAGCAGTGCCACATCAAAATATGTATTTATAAATCGCCTCACCATTAAAGTTCCATAAAAAACAATTTCAGTAGTTTTACAAACGCAGAATTATAATTTTGCATCACGCATCCAAGAAGTGTTTAATGAACGTACAGACCACTAGAACCCCTTTACATCGGACGTATCCACTGAATGTTTTTGACGTTACAAATTCACAGGGATAGTGTGTGACATTTTACATCTTCCGGGTTTTGTTGTTTTTATACCCTATCCCATAGGGGGGTATATTAGTTTTGATACTTAGTTTGTAACATAGAGAAATAATTTTGCTACATATACCTCAAAGTATATGGATCGACTCAGAATCGATAGCTGAGTCGAATTAGCCATGTCTGTCTGTCCGTCCGTCCGTCCGTCCGTCCGTCCGTCCGTCTGTCTGTTCGTCAGCGGTTTTTGGGCCTTAAATTTTGAGCAAGGATAATGAAATTTGGTATATAGGATCCTCGTCCGTGCCACCAGAACAGGTGTAAAAATTTTTGAAATCCGCCCACTGCCACGCCCCCTTTTTGGGAAAACTTATTTTTTGGCCAAACCGTAAGGAATTTCAAAAAAGTGTCTGACTAGCATATTTAGACAATCCTAATATCTATATTTCGTTCATACAAAGTTTTTTGCCACGCCCACTTTTTGGGGGCGTTTTTAGTAAAAAACGCTTTTTGTCCAAATTTTAAAACTTTCGAAAAAAAATTTGATGCAAATACTTCCGCAATGGTAATATAAACATTTTGTCCATAGATCATTTTCACCTACGCCCACATTTTGGGGGCGTTTTCTTAAAAAAACCATTTGTATACCCCATCCCAAGGCATTAGCAATAGAAATACGTTGTTTTTTGTCGAACCACACAAGATTTTGGGAAACTGTCTGAGCAATATATTGTGACAATGTCATTTTCTGTATTTCATCGCCATAAGGCCTATATTTTGAGGATATTAATTTAAAGGATGGGATGGGATAGGGTATTCAACGATCCGCATAGCGGATTGTAGCCTCTCATATGTTTTTTATACCCTATCCCATAGGGGGGTATATTAGTTTTGATACTTAGTTTGTAACATAGAGAAATAATTTTGCTACATATACCTCAAAGTATATGGATCGACTCAGAATCGCTAGCTGAGTCGAATTAGCCATGTCTGTCTGTCCGTCCGTCCGTCCGTCCGTCCGTCTGTCTGTTCGTCAGCGGTTTTTGGGCCTTAAATTTTGAGCTAGGATAATGAAATTTGGTATATAGGATCCTCGTCCGTGCTACCAGAACAAGTGTAAAAATTTTTGAAATCCGCCCACTGCCACGCCCCCTTTTTAGGAAAACTTATTTTTTGGCCAAACCGTAAGGAATTTCAAAAAAGTGTCTGAGTAGCATATTTAGACATTCCTTATATCTATATTTCGTTCATACAAAGTTTTTTGCCACGCCCACTTTTTGGGGGCGTTTTTAGTAAAAAACGCTTTTTGTCCAAATTTTAAAACTTTCGAAAAAAATTTTGATGCAAATACTTCCGAAATGGTAATATAAACATTTTGTCCATAGATCATTTTCACCTACGCCCACATTTTGGGGGCGTTTTCTTACAAAAACCATTTGTATACCCCATCCCAAGGCATTAGCAATAGAAATACGTTGTTTTTTGTCGAACCACAAAAGATTTTGAGAAACTGTCTGAGCAATATATTGTGAGAATGTCATTTTCTGTATTTCATCGCCATAAGGCCTATATTTTGAGGATATTAATTTAAAGGATGGGATGGGATAGGGTATTCAACGATCCGCATAGCGGATTGTAGCCTCTCATATGTTTTTTAAATAAAATTCTGGGTGGTTTTCGATGTTTGTATTTTTTAGGGTATTTTTCCTTGAAAATATGGATATATACATGAAAACATCCATTACATCGATATTGTTTATTTTATTACCTAATAAGGAATGGTTTAATAAGCGATATGAGTGCGAAAGAAACACTCTACTGGAAAACTGGTAAGTTATGCATTCATGGATATCTACGATGCAATAACATGGAAAATCAAGATCTGTTGACTTAGATATTTCAAAAACTTTCAATCGAATTTGGCTCAGAGATTTGCAGCATTCAAATTATTGACTGCCTCAAATACTGTACTGTAAGAACAAGGTGGACCAAAAGAGTTCACTCTACTGGAAGATGCTCTGTAGCGTTGGCGCAGCGCGAATTCCGTCGCCGATTCCCCGGCCGTCCGACACCGACTGTGCAAATACTGCGCCGTTTGGCCACTAACCTTGAAGAGTATGGGATCACATGAGACGTTGCCAAGAGTGGCCGCTGTTGCCGAGGATTTCGAGCTGTTGCCGGAAATATCGATCAGACGCCGTGCTTCGAAATCAGACATCAGCCGGTCACATAAGGCAAATTTTGGCCCAAGACTTGCGCATGTTCCCGAACAAAGTCCAGTCCGTGCATCAGTTGCTGCCTGTCGACCACCAAACGCGTGTAACGCCCAAGCCATCCTCAATCTCGAGGATGAAGTGGACGATTTTTCTACCAAAATCATAATGAGCGATGAGGCTCATTCCCACCTCAGCGGGTACGTGAACAAGCAAAACTATAGCTTCTGGGGCACCGAAAATCCACGAGTAATGCACGAGTTTTTTCTGCAGCAATTGGACGAATTAGGAGTGGAGGACATGTGGTTTCAACAAGGACGGAGGGAGCAACGGCACACACTGCGCGAGCCACAACCCATATTCTGAAGGGCCAAACAACATCGGATGACTTCTCTTGGCCCACTTTGTATATGTTGTCAATACAAAAGGACACACAACATCGACGAATTGGATAGAAGGTCACCATTGAAAGATATAACTTTGAGGTAATACGGGACTTTGTCTACCTCCGATATTAACTCTGACAACAACATCTCTTCAGAAATTAAACGAAATTAATGTTTCTTCGGGCTAAGAAGGCAATTAAGTAGTAAAGCCCTCACTCGAACTACTAAGGAGATCCTTTGTAAAACCCTGATCATCCAAGTCCTGATCAACGGCGTTGAGCCGTCAAAAGCGGATGAAGAAATCCTTGGTCGATTCGAGAGCAAAATTCTTAGAAAAATTTTCGGTCCCGTTTGCGCTGACTGCCTATAGAGACGAAGATTCAACCACGAACTATACGAGCTGTACAGCCATATACCCCTGTTCAAAAAACTCCGCAATGGACGTTTAAGATGGCTAGGACATGTAGAAAGTATGGACACCAACACTCCGGCTCGCAGATTCTTCGATTCCCAGCCAGACGTCGGACGCAGTAGAGGACGACCTCGCCTTAAGTGGCGCGCATAAGTAGAAACCGACATCAACCAACTTGGAGTGCGCAACTGGAGGCAGTTAGCTAAGGACCGGGCTAATTGGAGAGGCATGTTGGTTGAGGCCCAGGTTCATCTCGAACTGTAGCGCCTATTTAAGTTAAGTATAAACAAATTATTGTACAATGAAGTACACACCCTTTAAAAGTAAGAGCAAGTCTACAGTCTCGCAAATCGAAATAGAGAAAACAGTTAATAAATCAGGAGTATTCATCCATCTTCTAGACATCGCAATTTGTTCAGACATATCATGGCAGTAACATGTAATATCTTATGCAAACTCATTGGCAGCTTAACTAAATTACCTTTTCAGACCTATGAACTATTTTTCACGATCCCAGCTCCTTATCCTTTATAAAGTACAAGTAGGACAAGATCCCTAATGCTGTTCTCATGTTTGAAGTTTAGCTCCAAAGTTTCCAAATTTATTACACTTTATTCAAAGACGAATCCTATAGACGATTGTCCTCTTACTTCAAACTTCTAACTTTTCTCAGTGAAGATTTTTTCTGGGGTAATATGACAAGAGACTAGATTTCTCATATTTTAATGACCCACAAGATATGCAGTTATAGCACAAAGTCCAACCAAACAAGTGAATCGGTTGAATTCATCAACCGATTTTGATGAATTGCCAGCGGAACTGTTTAAATACAAAAGTGGTGCCTTGAAAGTGTGCATGCACCAAACATCAACCAAGTCTGGATGGATGAAATCATGACGAATGATTGAAATATCTACTGCATATGTCCCACCTATAAGAAAGGCGATTCCATGTCTTGGAACAACTGCTGATGCATATACCTTCTTAGTGTCGCATATAAGATCTTATCCACCGTACTGTGTGAATGCTATAAGCCTTTCTGCAACAGAACGTGCTGAAACAGATAATAATCTCGGAATGCACTTTATTTACTAAATCTGTCCAGATAATGGCATGCGCAGTCGATATCGACATCATTGGTCGCGCCTATCGTGCCGTTGTAGAAGCATTTGCGGCGATTGATGAACCCTCGAAAGTATTCTGAGCCCACAAACTTGGAAAAAATGTCATTGTTGATAGCAACAACTTACCTCGGAGTCAAAAACCCTATAGGGTTTTTACGTATACGTATTCCGTATTAGTGGGAAAACGGAGAACATTGACCCTTACAAACAGATGATACTTCGGTTTAGCAAATCAAATTGGATCAGAAATCCTAGCTTGAAAGTGTTAATGTTTTTCCACCGTACCCTTACCCTACCAGTCCTACTCTACGGTGATGTGCGCTTGACAAAAAGAAGGAAAGTCAAGTAACTTAGTGCTTTTTAACCAAAATGAATGGAGGAGAAGATACAACCGCAATGTGAATGTAGTTCACAAGGTAAAAACACTTCGACCGAATGATTATCGAATCCCAACCTTCAGGATCTCGAACCATCCGAACCATCTCGAACCATTCCGAACCATTCCGAACGAGGAAGTAAAACCGATCCTCCGGTAAAAGGATCAAGCGATCGCAATTGCTAGCGCGCTTGTTGATAAGAACCTTGTGTTCCTGTTCGAAGATTATGAAAGGCTGCCCTAACGGGTTGGATGCCCATAAGGTCAAGTAAGTAGTTATATATCTCACATCTTCAATAGTTTATCGTTGAATCCTCATCTTTAAAGCGAGTCAGCAAAACGGTGCCAAACATTTCCTAAAGAACTCGGAACACGAGATCCCGTTACCGTTTTCTTAGGTCTTAAATTTCGTGTCCAACCTGTTTTAAACGTTCACAAGTTTTGTAAAATTAAATCTTGTTAGCAATGTTGTGAAGAGGTATACTTCTAAATTGTACACCTCTGAAGGTATCCTTAAAGGATTAGAAAACGATGTAGATATGTAATTTTGATAAATCTTAACCTCAAATTTTGTTTTCCGATCATTATGATGATTTAATGGGCATTGACTTATCTTCGAAAACAGCCATAGTTATCTCATAGGACTGATTTATTAAGCACGCAATTTCATACCTTGAATATAAATAAAAATCCAGTCAAGCATACATGATGATGAGAAGAATTAATCTCTGCAAGCAAGCAAACGTTATAGCTATTAGAAAAATACTTGTTGTTTGATTTTACAGAACAATTAAAATTAATTAGTCATCGAAATAATTACTGAAATATCTTGCTTGTATAATTCTCCGCACAGACTCTCGAGCAATTGCAAATCTAAAGTGTCATCCACATCACTTGCTAAAAATCATATTATTTGCAATAACGTTTGCACCTAATGAATTTTATTCGATTTGTTGATTATTTTCTGTATTAAAGAATGCAAACCCTAATTCTTGGAATTTTTAAAAATATTAATTCGTATTTAAGGTAGTGTGCTTATTGCAATGCCTTGCACTTTGCAATAGTAACCTCAGTTGAAGTAAATTCCACAATTTTCTATAAAAATATGTAGCGAGACATGATTATATGTCTAGCTAATTTGAATCAACGTGTTATATATTTAAGCGTCACCAACAAACAAACAGATATTAGGTTATCTTCTGGTGGCTGCACGAGCCTGGCCACACCAGTATGTTTTTTTTTTTTTGTGATATCACATGGATCTGTAATTGTTTCTGATCCGAAAAATTCCCTTTTCTGCATTAAAAACCTCAAATGACCTTTTAGTTGTGAATCGAACTTGATATTTTATTCAAACCTAATGTTACGACGATGGAGATGCAAAATGGAACTTGCAATTCTCCCAATTTATCGGACTGTGGATGCTTAGCGTCTGGACGAATTAATTTGGATATAACGGGTGATTTTTTAGCTGGTTTGGTTTTGGCAACACTGGTTTTGACAGCTGACGTGTGTTTAGTACCTTGTGTCACTGTCAAACAGCTTCAGTTTGGTTTGCAATTTAACCATGGATCGTCTTACAAATGAACAACGCTTGCAAATTTTTGAATTTTACTATCAAAATTCGTGCTCGGTTCGAAATGTTCATCGCGCGCTGCTTCCATTTTATGATCGGCATTCTCGACCTTCTGAGCAGTCTATTCGGAAGATTGTGACCAAATTTCGCACCAAATTTACTTTGTTGGACATTAAACCACCAACACGTTTACGTACTGTGCGTAGTGAAGAAAATATTGCGGCCGTATCAGCTAGTGTGACAGAAGACCGCGAAATGTCGATTCGGCGCCGTTCCCAGCAGTTAGGCCTTTGTTACAGCACTACGTGGAAAATTTTGCGGAAGGATTTGGGCGTAAAGCCTTTTAAGATATAGCTGGTGCAAGAACTAAAGCCAGCCGACCTACCACAACGCCGAATTTTTGGTGAATGGGCTCTTGGAAAGTTGGCCGAGGATCCGCTTTTTTATCGAAAAATTGTGTTCAGCGATGAGGCTCATTTTTGGTTGAATGGGTACGTAAATAAGCAAAATTGCCGCATTTGGAGTGAAGATCAGCCAGAAGCATTGCAACAGCTACCAATGCATCCCGAAAAAGCCACTGTTTGGTGCGGTTTATGGACCGGCGGCATTATTGGGCCATATTTCTTCAAAGATGATGCGAATCGCAGCGTTACTGTCAATGGTGAACGCTACCGAGCGATGATAACAAACTTTTTTTTGCCCGAAATGGAAGTTCTTGACTTGCATGATATGTGGTTTCAATAAGACGGTGCCACATGCCACACAGCACGCGAAACAATGGCGCAATTGCGAGGCGAGTTTGGTGAACAGTTAATTTCACGTTTCGGGCCGGTTAATTGGCCGCCTAGATCGTGCGATTTGACACCATTAGATTATTTTTTGTGGGGGTATGTCAAGGCTAATGTCTATAGGGACAAGCCCGCTTCGATTGACGCACTGGAAGCCAACATCCATGCATTCATTCGTGAGATACCGGCCGATATGTGTGAAAGAGTATGCCAAAATTGGACTCAGCGGATGGGCTACCTGAGACGCAGCCGCGGTCAACATTTGCATGAAATTATCTTTAAACATTAAATTGCAAGGTTCAAACTATCGATTCAAATAAATATTTAATTCATTTTTTCGAATTTTTTGTGTTTTTTTTTTTAAAAAAAGTTCTAAACCTCTTAAAAAATCACCCGTTACAAAGTTCTTGGAATAATATCTACCCAGAGGTGTTTTCGGGATGGAAAACATTTAGGATACGCAATCTTTTATGTCGGAATGTGAATACTGAAAAACTTCAATTTGGTTCCTTACAATATATTTGTACTCATTATTTGAATATAATCAAGTGACACCTCTATTGACTTAAGGAAAATGTGCTCTTTTTGATGCGTTTTCCATAATTTTTTCTAGCATCTCGGGCGGTATAGCGTTGATTTCGACACGAATGTTTGCTTTAAGCTAGTCAATGGTCTGAGGCTTACTTGCGTAAACTTTGTTCTTCAAATAACCTCACAAAAGTAAGTCCGTAGGGGTCAACTCTGTAGATCTGGGTGGACAATCAATGTCACTTTCTAACAGCACACGTCCATAAAATTTTCCTTGCAGAAACTGCATTTTTTGATTTTTCCATCAAGACCATTTTCACAAATTTTTGGGCAGGCATAATGAGTCAACATCCACTGATATCGATTCCCATCGACTGTTTCGCCTTCTTTGAAGAAAAATGACATATCTAAGATGGATTTTGTGTTTCATGGCAATTTTGCTTGTTAACGTCACGCCGCGCCGCAGAGAATGTGAAATCGGCCCTGTCGGTCATCAAAATTTGCTTCCAAAAATCATCTTCAGTGTCAACTATTTGAGTGACTGTTTGGTTATATTCCAAACGACATGACATGGGCGGTCTGTCGCTTATATTCTTCATATCAATTGCACTTTTGGAAAAAAAAAAAGAGAAATCATCCTTCAAAATGCTTCGCAAGGTTCTGTGTGGTGTCGGCAACACTTTCTTTTAGCACTTCAATCAGTTCATTTGAATATCATGGGCATTAATGAACGACATGTCTATGATCTGCCAATATCCGGTGCTCAACTAAATTTGAAACCAAACGATGAATAGTGTTGACAGACGGTACTTGTTGGCCACATTATTTTCGAAACGTTGAGTTGACACAACTGAATAATTATTTTCAATGTACCAGCGTCACTATTTCGGCTCATTGTTTCGATATGAAGCAATTCATGGTTAAAATTGTACCTAATTAACGTTTCAAGTCAATCGGTTGTTAATGTTTGTATTTTGGCCAAATTCAGAAAATCTTAAATATCACTTCGTCTCCATAGCTCGTCAACGCAAACGGGACCGAAGATTTTTCGAAGAATTTTTCTCTCGAATCGACGAAGGATTTCTTCATCCGCTTTTGATACGGTCCATGCTTAAGCGCCGTAGAGCAGGACTGGGATGATAATGGTCGTATATAGGATCTGCTTAGTAGTTCGAGTAAGGGCTTTACTACTCAATTGCTTTCTTAGCCCGGTTGGCAAGAGCAATTCTTCGTTTGATTTCTGACGAGATGTTGTTGTCAGAGTTTATAGAGGAGCCGAGGTAGACAAAGTGCCGTACTATCTTAAAGTTATATCTGCCAATGGTGACGTTCTGTCCAATTCGTCGATGTTGTGTGTCCTTTCGTGTTGACAGCATATATTTAGTCTTACCCTCATTTACCGCTAAACCCATTTTTGCCGCTTCCTTCTCTATACTACCAAATGTGGCTATGAGATCACGTAGAGTCCTACCAATGATATCAATATCGTCGGCGTAAGCTAGTATTTGCACCGATTTTTGGAAAATTGTGCCTCTGATGTTGGCTCGGGAGATTTGCACAATCGTCTCAAGAATCAAATTGAAGAAGTCACATGACAGCGCATCGCCTTGCCTAAATCCTTTTTTGGTATCGAATGTGTAGGTGAGGTCGTTTCCACTCTGATGGAGCAGCGAGAATTTTTCATCGTCCTCCTACACAAACGGACGAGTTTGGGCGGTATACCAAAACTAGAGATGGCTCTGTATAGTTTGTCTCTATAAATGCTGTCGTATGGGGCTTTGAAATCGATAAATAGGCGGTGGGTATCGATTTGGACTTCTTGGGTCTTTTTCCAGAATCTGCCGAAGTGTGAAAATTTAATCGGTTTTGGACTTTCCTAGCCTAAAACCATACTGATATGGACCGATCAGTTTGTTGTTAAACGGTTTTAGGCCTTCACATATTACGGCAGATAGGATCTTGTAGGCGATGTTGAGGAGACTTGCCTCTGTAGTTGGCGCAGTTCAGAGGGTCTCCTTTTTTGTGGACCGGGCAAACGATGCTAAGGTTCCATTCTTTAGGCATACTTTCATCCGACCAGATTTGGCTTATGAGTTGGTGGATGTTACTTACCAAGTCATCTCCGCCATCTGTATAAAGCTCAGAGGGAAGGCCGTCATTTCCGCGGGCCTTATTAAGCTTGAGTTTGGATATTGCTATCCTCACTTCTCTAAGGTCGGGTGGTTGGCAGTTTTCGCTGTTGTTGCCAATATTGAATGGTTCGTTCTGCTTCACAGCGGAATGTTTTTCATCATCGCAGTTTAACAGTCTGCAGAAGTGGGTCTTCCATATCCTCAGCATCGACTGTGTCTCAACTACGATATTTCCTTATTCATCTCGACAGGATTCTGTTCGAGCCTTGTATCCTTGGCATTGACGTTTTACACGTTGGTAAATCCTCGATCGAGCGCTTTTTTTGCTCTTTTTTCTTCTTTCTTAAAAGCAGGTGTTCTCCCCTTCTTCTTTGCCTATAGAGCTCAATGGCAGCTCTCGTCTTCACCTGCAGCTTAGCCTTGTAGGCCTTGTTTTTGGCTGCGAGCATCTGTCGGCATTCCTCATCAAACCAGAGGTTTGTTGCTGGTGGCCGCGAGAAACCTAGCACATCAGTTGCGGCTGATCTAATGGCTTGTTGGCATCGTTGCCATTGTTCTTCGACATTAGATGCTGTTGGTGTGTTGTGAGTCGAGAGGTTAAGGGATATGCGTTGCGCGAAGGCCTTGGCGGTCTCTTGCGATTGCAGTCTTTCGACATTAAATTTTTTCTTGTTGTGGCGTGGTGGATATTCACATTTTTACCTTGGCTGCAACAAGGTAGTGGTTAGAGTCGATGTTAGCCCCTCGGAATGTTCAGACATCCAAAATACTGGATGCGTGCCTCTTGTCTATCGCAATGTGATCAATTTGGTTGACTGTTCGTTGATCTGGACACCGCCATGTCCCCTAAGGCATTTCGTTCCGTAGCGAAGCCAATTTGCCTAAGTCCGTTGCCAGACGTGTTGTCGTGTAGGCTGTGCTTTCCGACAATACTGCTAAAGATGTCTTCTCTTCCTACCTTTTCGTTAAAACCTCCCAGCAAGATTTTAACATCGTACTGTGGTAGCCCTCATAGGTTTTTTCAAGGAGTATTGCTGTTTTACGTCTTGTTATCAACACTCGTACTTATCGTTAAGCAAGTCAAATGCGGTTGGATGAGACCAGTACTCGATGGTTACCACTTGGAGGTAAAATAAGCACATTTGACGTGTAGTCAGAGTTAGAACCACTGGGCATTACCAATAAGAGTATACCCCCGTTCTACAACAACCAACCAAGCCTTTATGCGTAAAGACCGTCTTTTTGAGTGTTTACAAAACAAAGACCCCTTAACAGTTGTGGTTTGCATTAGGCATAATGTGGCGATATTGTTAAAAAAAACACTTATTTGCACAGTCGAAACCCATGGATCGGTAATTCAAAGAGCCATAACTATGCGGACCATTAACTGATTGACCGAAAAATGGGGCCTACTACCTTTCGGAAACAATTATTTAACAGAGCAATCCCTCAAGAATTCTTCATTTTTCAAAAAAGACGTATTATATTTCTCAAAATACGGTACACACACTTTGAAATCTCATAGCAACTTTATTAAATCATATGAAACCAACTACATACATCACTGATCAACATACATTTAGTTTCGCAATACTTGCGTAATGGACCATTAACATCGCAACCTTATAACTAGACCTTTAGTTACAGATGCAAACGAAATGTTGTAATAATTAAATATAATTGGCAACCATGATAATTTTCGTTTTCAACGACATTATTTAAGTAATGCCCTTATGTACATGACAAATGGATTTAGTTTTGCTCATTAAGTTTAGTGAGAAAAAATGTCGACATAACTTACTAACCCCAAACGCTAGAGTTTACATTCTTTTTTTCATCTAATTTTCATCTTTATTTTTTGTTTAAGCTAAACGTGTAATAATCGGCCCTATGGTATCCGTTCCGAAAGAAAAATTCTCCGATTTTGTACGAATCGGAAACTTTTGCTTCATGATAATCGTTCCAATCAGTTGTTCGAAACATTTCTCGGACAAAGCGCAACGCACATCGGTAGTCTACGTTTCATTGCGATGGGTTGCATTTTTTGCATCTGTTTTTGACAACCCCACGTAAATTTCTCTCCCATTGTCTCCGACACTTATTCTCCGCGGAAATATTTTTAAGTGAACAAAATGAACCAATGAAATAATTTTATTTAAGTTTTTTTGTTTAAAACTGGTGTTTTAGGCAAAATTCGAATGCAACAACAAGCAGCAAACAATCAGCCCTAGCAAGGTATCCGTTGGAGCGCACAATTTTCCGCAGCGCATACTTCGTCGGAAGTTCAAATTCTATTCAAGGTAGCTATGTTTCATCGGAAAATACTACGGCTTCACTTCGCAACATTTCGTAAATAAATTCCGCGCAGAATTTGTGTTGGAGAAAATCGGAAAATTAATGCAACTTAACGCACTTCAACGCAATTCGCCGGAACGCGTTACAAAATGTAGGAGAAATATTCCGAACAGCTTTTCGGAAGAATACCAGTAATCCTCCGAATCGTATAAAATCGGAGAATTTTCCCCTCCGAAGGATACCTCGCACCCGACGTTGCCCTTGCCTTGTTCGGAATTTCACTAAGAGCAAGAGGACACCAAAGAGGAATTTAGCTGATGTCAAATGAATGCGTTGATGCACCTTCGGAAAACAAATACTGTGAGTCTGTGAACCTAAATTCAGTCTCCGACTCCGACTGGATTTGCGTTGCGTAGGAAATTACTCTCCGAACGGATACCATGATAGGGCCAAATACATCCTCTCATTTCCTCTTATTTTCATTTGGTTTGCATTTCCATAATGAATGTACGTTTTATTAGGACTGTTGGTGACATAATACGTAGGCAGTTAGGCCTTTTTAATGTGTTTGTGCTGCACAATAATAGTGCTATAGAAAAGCACAGATATCCTGTGAATCGTCAAAGTTGTGCGTCCTTGGTATTGATCTCATTTACTGCTAAACCCACATTAGCCACTTCATTCTCTATACTCGAAAACGTGAAGATGACATCTCGACGACATCTGATTTCGACACCGTATGCTAGAAGCACAGATTTATGCTGTCCCTGGTGTCAGCTCGAAAGTTTTGTACATTCCTCTTAAGATTAATATTAAAAAGTTGCATGGCATTGCATAACCTTGCCTTAATCATTTTTGGTATCGAATGACTTGGTGAGGTTGTTGTCGACCTTGATAGAGCAGCGATAATTCTTCATTGTCATCCTGCACAGACTAGCGAGTTTGAGTGACATAAATCGATGAATAGATGATAAGTATCGAATTGGACTCTTTTTTCCAAGATTTATGTAAAGATTTTGCCAGTTGTATACTTTCTTAAAATAAAACCACACTCATAGAGGCTGATCCTGTTCTTAGTGAATTGCTTTTAAGCGTTCAAATTATGGCAGATAAAATCATGTAGGCGAAGTTGAGACTTATGGTCCTGTAGTTAGCACAGCTCAGAGCTTCAGGTGTACATTTAACCTACGATTTTTCCTTGTTCAGCTCGACCATATCCTTTTCGCGACTTGTGTCCCTGGTTTTGGCGATGTACACTTTGGTAAAATTTACGAACTTTATTCATCCAGTGGCATCTCTCTATATCATAGATCGAGCGCTTTTCTTGTACACGTTGCGTTTTATGATGCAGGTCGATGTTTTACATTATGTATGGATGAATATGATGTCGGCCAAATGATTGCCTCTGTCCGTGGTGCAGAAGCAAGCTCATTTAAGCACATTTTACATAACAATTTCGCAGACTTCTGGTGTAATTTCAGCAATTTCGTTTGTAATGTTGTCCTTAAAAATCGAGGTTGTGGTTGGTAGTTGATACTCCTTTTCCTTCAAGTACCACCATAAGAAGTACCCCCAAATTAGGAGCCAGTCGATATCACTACTTTTAGACATTATTCGGCCGGGAAAATTTTCTCGTTATATAACTGCCTGACCGGCCTCAATTTGAAAAAAAAATGGCCCGATGATGCCGCCAGCCCTTAACCATTGGGCTTTTCGGCAATCACTCTTGGATTATCATTCGCCCAAATGCGGCAATTCTGCTTATTGACGAATCCACTGAGGTGAAAATGAGCCTCATCACTGAAGATGATTTTCTTCGAAAATTGATCACCCACTGTTGCCATTTCTTGCCACTATTCTGACCATTGACGGCAGTTATAATGGTCAAGAGGCTTTAGTTTTGAGTCAATTGCACCTTCTTAGCGTGTAAGTGCAAGACTTTATGCATAATTTTCATCAACGACAAACGTGAGAAGTGGCTCTTCAGCCACAATATCGTGAACAGAAGCAATATTTTCTGCAGTACGAGCTGTACGATCATTCACTGGTGTTTTCACATCTCCTACAGACCCGGTTCGCTAAAATTTTTGCACGGTTTTTCCGATTGTGCGCACATTTGGACGATTAAATTGACCGAAAAAATCACGAAGTTCGCGATATGCATTTTGATTTGAACGCCCATATTTATAATAAGCCTGAATAACTTTAACGCATTGCTCGATTGTGTATCTTTCCATGGTTCAATTGAGTTATTACAGGAATAATCTACATGAATCGATTTGCTCTCGTTTAGTGCAATCCGCCAGAATCTTGTTCATTCATTAACCACGTTAAGAGCGTCTTGTAAATTCATATTTGTTTCCTCTATTGTTGTGCCTACTGCTAGTATAGCAGTATCATCAGCAAACGTGTGGGATGCCACGTGTAAATAGGAGGTACAAGGGTGGTCCAAGGACGCTTCCTTGGGGTACTCCTGCCATTATTTCTTTAAACTCTGAATATTCGTGTCCAATTTTCATACGGAAGAGTCTATGCTCAAGATACGATACGAGGATTTTATATAATTGTTCAGGCAGAACTTGTCTTAATTTGTATTAAAGGTATTTATGCTAAACCTTGTCAAAAGCTTGCGACACGTCAAGAAATATTTCAAATTTTCGTTTCTTTGAAAGCCACCCAGTTTGTTTATTCGTCACTAATAAAGATATTTTTACAAAAATTGTGGTCTTCTATAGCTAGGTGAAAAACTCAAGCACTCCATTCAATTATGCCAACGAACAAATTTTCATTGAGACAAAAATGACAACGAAATAAAAACGACCTGGAACATAAAACGCGCCCTGTTCGCCAACTTGCAGGTGTTCTTCTCTTTCTTTTGGCATTCTTTGTCATTAACAAGGTCTTCATGCAAATAAGTTGGATAAACCCAGCGAGAGAAGTTATGGCCTATTGACATCTTCTTGGTTCAGAAGAGTCGTTGGTTAAACGTGCCTTTTGTCAATTTGATTGACCGTTTTTTGGTCCGGAGATCTAAAGGTGACGGAATTGTATGCTTGCTATAGTAGTACTTATTTTTGCAGCGGATTTATTTAGCCTTAATCCGTTGCCAGACGTGCGATGTCATTTATAAGGTGTTTCCCGACAATTCTGCTAAAAATGTCTCCTCATCCTACGCGTAGTAAAAATCTTCCAGGACAATTTTAAAATCGTCCTTCGGTAGTCGCTTATAAGTTGTGTCGAGAAACTAGTATAAGTAATCTGTAGTTATCTTTTTTCAGAATTGATTTGTAGTCAAAGTTACAACGACGTTATATTCCCCAGGTTAATGCAAGTCAGTGTCTGCACTCGTTCTACAACACCCAACCATCAATAAAATTATGATTAGTTACTAAATTTTATGAAGATTTCTTCAAAATATACCCGCACATACTTATTTTATGTATTTTGTTTGCAGATGCACTTCTTTTCAAATGCCCAATTTACCAACTGCATTTTCAAAAGATCGTCGGGTTTCGACCACCGACTGATCTGATGACGAACAGCAACACCCTTTATGCGGCGGATCCAACCAACCCTTTCGATATAATTAATCCGATTTGCTGGGAACTCTGTAAGGCGGATGAAAATTGCATATCCTATGTGCACATATTGGACACAAATCGATGCTATGGATTCTCAATATTTGATCTATCGTACCGCTACCAGCAACTTGGTCAAGAGTTGCAACTCATTGCCGACAACAATGCAATCTACTTCGAAAAGACCTGCTTGAAAGGTAAGATCTCACTCAGGTGTACAGTGTTTTCCTTCTAATCCATCGACATATCAAGTGCCACCGAGTTGCGGCTCCAAACTGTGGATTCTTACAACAATACCCGGCAGTAGTTTGGTCTTTCAGGGCAAAAAGACTATTTCTACTCTAGTGTCGAAACGTGAATGTGCCGAGCGTTGTTTATTCGAAGACGAATTCCCCTGCCTGTCAGCGTCATTTGCACCTTCGTACAAAAACAATCAAGCACGGTGAGTTCAGTTTATTGACGATGACATAGACACAATGTACGAGGATGACCTAACTCAAGGTTCATCCATATTCAATGAATGTATCCAAAACAAATAAATTCTCTACGGTGCTGATCATCAATAGCCTATCGACACTAATAGGGATTTTCAATCTCAATGTGTTTGTTTAGTTTCAGAGAACAACTTCTAAAGACGGAAACATTGGGTCGATGTGTCCTAAGCGATAAGGATAAAATGCTCCAACCTGACGCATTTCGGGCGGCACCATTCGATGAGGAATATATCGAGAACCAGTGCTACGAGCGTCCAATTGAGAGCGAAAACTGTTCCTACGAGCTCTATTCAAACAGCACATTCATCTATGCGGAAGTCAGACATAATGGACTAACCCAAAAAGAGGTGAGGGCGAGTGGGTGCAGTGCCATAGCAATCTATCAAACAAAAGAGTGACTTTTTGATATATGGGTTATGGTGGTGGTTGCTTTATGATTCTGGGGATTTTTGATTTACATTTGATTCCCTATGCGTGGGTGTTCCATTCGTATAGTGCCAGGCCAGCTGTTCCAGTGAAACGAAATTCTACTGCCAAGGTGTTTCGTATTTTTTGGATCAAGTGATTGCCAACTCGGAGTGCTATTTACATTCGGAAGATATCATCTCGATGGGACCGAGGAGCTTAAAATTCAAACCGATGTCGGTGTACATGCGAAGGGTGAAATGCTTAGATGGTATGTACATGCTTGTATTGATTTGGATATTTTTTTTCTTTTTGGGGATTGAATGTTAATCGAATCGTAGATAGGTTAGGTGTGTTGGGTCACGATTTGTTACATCAAGCTGTTGGCATGTTGTATCTACATTCTACAGTTGTGGAGAATTGAAATGATGATGTCAAAAATGGAATTACGTTCTTTTTAGTTTTACTGTTTGTAAGGGGTGTTTGTATAATAAGTTAATAATGATAAATGAAGGTATCTCCTGTGGTAAAATTTTCCTTATTAAAGTGTCAATAAATAATATGGGAATTCAATTTATTTTTATAAGACTGCGAATATTTTCGTAATACTACGTTCTCACTGAGCAAAAAAGCTCATTTCGGAAATCAATTTGCAAATACGATAAATATCTCATACAAAATCAAATTTCGGTAATGTAAAGCCTTTCGTTTCCTATAACCAGAAGTAAAGAATTTTCTAGAATGAGTCAGCGAATAATAGGCGTGTTTCGCTTACGAAGCCCTCAGAGATTTTCCTCCGCTACCACAGTTGAGATTTGTTGATTTGGTAGAACAACAGAGGGGAACTTTTTCTGTCATAGTTTCCTCACATCATAGCATTTAATAATGATGTACATAATAAAATAACCAGCAGTACTCTCTTAGTAGAAACGGTGAGGGCACAAACCCAACAAATGTTCCTCTCAGTATTTTGAATAAAATCCGCTTTGCTAAGTGAGAAATCGTGTTTCACTTACGGATTTGTCCGAGAATTCAGAGGGAGCACGCTTAATATCTCCCTTCGTATCAAGAGGTCAGTATCTAACCGGCGTTAACTTTTCAGTTCAACTGCTGGAAAATGAACATGCTCAAATTTTAAACAGATAGCTGGGCTCAGCTATATCTTCTGACTACATGCTGCCCCAAATCGACTTTCAAAGACCATTCACTTGCATTTTTGCAAGTAGAGAGGAGTGGGTGAGGAACGAACTGGGCATCGAAACCATATCCATCTACATGGAAAGGGTTCATAAATGGACGTAGGCCTTGGAGCTGGAGTGTATTCAAAAACACTTAGACTAAATAGCACTTTTCGTCTCCCTGAGCACAGCATTGTCTTCCAGGCTGAGATATTGGCAGTAGCAGAGGCAGCCAAAGCGACCTCAATGCTGTCGTTACCACCAGATGATATCACCATCTTCATTGACAGTCAGGCTGCAATAAAAGCAATCTCTGCTGTCGAAATAAAATCTATACTTGTGAAGCGTTTTCGTGAAGAGCTAAACCAACCACACACGTGGACCCCCAACGGGCATCACTATGGGTCTACATTGACCTGAGTCTGATGAGGAAGACGCACACCGACTACCTCATCAATGTCCAATGCATAGTTTTTTTGTTATGAGGTCTATATCGCTGTACAGTTCTTAAAGTTATTGGTTGAATATACGTATCCATAGGCTCTCAACGCAAACGGGAAGATTTTCCGAATCAGCACCGTAGAACAGATCCTGAATGATCTCTTATAATAAACCTCCTAAGCAGTTCAAGTAACGGCAGCCTTCTTAGTCCTACGAAACAGCGGTTGACAAGAGTAATTCTTCGTTTGATTTCTGAGGCGATGTTGTTGTCAAAGTTAATAGAGAAGCCGAGGTAGACAAAGTTCCTTACTACCTAAAAGTTATATCTGTCGTTCTGTCCAATTCGTCGATGTTGTGTATCCTTTCGTGTTGACAGCATATACTTAGGCTTACCCCCATTTACTGCTTAACCCATTTTTGCCGCTTCCTTTTCTATACTAGCAAATGTGGATATGACATCACGTTGAGTCCTACCAATGATATCGATATCGTCGGCTTATGCTAGTAGTTGCACCGATTTTTGGAAAATTGTGCCTGTGAATTCCACGAATTACGCGTGTTGTGTTATCCTGTAAGGCTTCAATCGTGTTCGGCTTGTCCTCATAAACTAACGACTTTACATTACCCCACGAGAAATAATCAAGAGACATTAAATCGCATGATCTTGGCGGCCAACTTCCATTTCGCCATTTCGAGAGATAAGCTGCTCACCAAATTCATCCTTCAACATTTCCATTGCTTCACGAGCTGTTGCTGTGTGGCATGTGGCACCGTCTTGATGAAACCACATGTCAACCAAGTTCAACTCAGCCAACTGGGGCAAAAAAAGTCGCGTATATCATCAGGTCGATTATGACGACCATAATATGGTCGCAACAAACGGTGATATTTTTCACAGACCACGAATTTTGATAATAAATTTCAATAATTTGCAATCGTTAAAAAAAACCGCAAGAAGTAAAAGAAAATTTCCAATGATTTTTTTCAATGATAGCTATAACTGGGCCCTAACTGAGCCCTTAAGGTCCTACGGCATTTTCTATAGGCTCGTTTTTTTGAGAATTTAAATATCACGTTGTTTCGTTACTAAATGGACAGGAGTCAATCAGTGGCGTAGCTAGGTAACCAAAGGCCCTGGGGCAAAAAATAAACTAGGGCCCAAACTAAACTATTTAAAATCGTTTGTTCCGTATTCGTCGAGTTCCGAATTCAAAGTGCTCCAGATATGTTGTAATCCAGATTCGTCGCACTCTAGTCGACCAAATACAAATTGTAACTTATTTTAATGAAGAAATTAAAACTGTTACAGCTAAAAAAATACAGTCATGTGCCAGACACACAGATAGCGGAGGCATTTTAATAGATTCCCGTTGAGCATACGGAATCCTAATTAAGTAGAGATTCTTAAACCAACAACACCACTTTCTTGACCGGCTATAAGTTTTAGGACGAATCTGGGTCACGACAAATCTGGAGTATTTCGAGTTCGGAACACGATGAATACGAAGCAAATTTTTAAAATTTTATTAATAAGTTCAAGGCAAAATATAAAATATGTTTTATTCGTTCTGATAAATGTTTTCAGTCCGGAATGCCCTTAGTCTGCTTTCACACGTTGACTGCAGTGATGGTAAGTGTAGGGAAAAATCCCTACATGTAGGTATTTTTAACCCAAAAATGATTGCGTAGGGGAAAAAGGACAGATTTTTTAAAATTTTCGAAAAGTAGGTTTATAAAAAAAATTAAAAGGTGATAAAACTTTTCGCTTTTAATTTGCATAATATGAAAATTTCAATGTATTACTTTAATCTATATATATAAAAATGAAACCCGTTTTCCGTTGTCACGACATAACATGAAAACGGCTTGACCGATTTGGCTGATTTTTTTTTGTAGTTTTCTAATACTCTGTACAAGGTTCTTACGGAAAAAAATATTGAGAAAATCTCTCAGGTCAGCTTTGAGAAAATAAATACTACTAACACTAAAATACTATTACGGACCCTAAAACGAAACAGTACCCGGGCGAAGCCGGGCCGGGCAGCTAGTGATATATATTTAATGAGTACCTTAATATCATCTTACCCTTATCCCATTGCCAGTGTATTTCCTTCTTAATGATTTGCTTACCAAAACCATAGTACCATGCAACATTCAAATCAAATTTAATTTTCTTCCAAGTGTTTGATTCTGTTTTTGTTTAAAAACGTAATTCCAATTATTGTGTTGTGTTTGCATTGTTGTTGCAATTAAAGAAAGTTGAATAATTCAATATACCTATTGTTGTAATACTTTTTGACTTGGACTTTTTGAAAAATAGGTAAGCAAGACATTACAATATATTGATTTTCATTTCACTGGTATAGCTTTTTAGAACCAAAATGAGCTCCTCGCCAGGGTCAAATTCTCCCGACAGTAAGGCAGATGTAGTTCCTAAGAAAAAGTATCGTAAACAAAAATTCAACGACGGTTGGTTGGAAGCAGATTGTTTCAAAGGATGGTTGACAAAATTGAAAGATGATTTGTTTAAATGCAAGTGCGAAGCTTGTGACAAAATTTTAAATTGCGGAAAATCGGAACTTCTGAAACATGCGGAAACAAAGTTGCACAAAAAAAATGTTTCCTCCATCAAAAATTCTAAGCCCGTCAGTACATTTTTCCAACCAAAGCAGACAGCTCAGAGTATTGACCGGGAAGTACACAATTTTGAAGTAAAATTGAGTATGTTTTTCGCAGAGCACAATGTCGCTCTTCAAATTGTTGAACATTTACTTCCGCTTCTTAAAGACATAGTCCCGGATTCAAAAATCGTACAGAATTCCAAGCTGGGAAGGAAAAAATGTACCAGCATCATAAAAAATGTTTTGGCCAAACATGAGACGGAACAACTTGTCGAAAAACTCAAAACAAATAGTTTTTCAGTAATGATTGATGAGAGCACTGACATCGGGTTGAATAAATCTTTGTGTGTGTTAGTCAGATTTCTCGACGATGAGAATAGCAGAGTAGTTGTTAAATTGCTAGATTTGCTCAAGGTTGGATCGGACTGTTCTGCTGAAGCTCTATATAATAATTTCAAAGATTTTATTGTAAAGAATGGAATTCCCTTTGGCAACATTATCGGTAGGAAAATTTCTTGCTGAATTGTAGTTAACATCTGAAACTCTTTATTCAATTTATTACGATTAAGGCATGTGCAGTGATGGAGCTAGCGTTATGGTTGGACAGCACAACTCGTTTGCATCAAGATTACTTTTAGACAATCCAGGGGCGATTGTTATAAAATGCATTTGTCATTCAGCTGCAATTATTGCAAATAAAGCTTGCTTGGCTTTACCTAGAGCACCCGAAGAATTGCTGCGACAAATTGGGTCTTACGTTTCTGGAAGTTCAAAAAGATGTCTGCAAGTGGAAGAGTTCCAGGTGATGTTAAACGAAAAAAGAAGGAAAATTTTACGAACATCTGCAACGAGATGGCTATCTCACCAAAAATGCATTGAGAGGATTTTGGAAAATTGGGATGTACTATTAGAGTATTTTAGGCAGGCGGTTACCTCAGATAAGCTTAAATCTGCTGAATTCATTTTAACGGAACTAACAAACCAATGTAACAAAGCTTATTTGTTATTTCTCAAATACGTCCTTGAATATTTTAATACTCTAAATGCCCTATTTCAGTCAAAAAAAACTTTAATTCATGTTCTGCATAGTGAGTCAGTGAAAATCTTTTTTAAATTGGGACAAAATTTTATAAAAAAATCTGAACTTAAATTGAACGCTAATGTTAGATCACCTCATGTATCTGTACAAGTGGATCAAATATATCTTGGACCAGAATGCGGTGAGATAATAAAAAGTATTCCAAAACACGCTGCAGATAAGATAAGGCTTGATTGTCTTAACTTTTATATTACTGCTTTGGAAGAGATCCAACATAGACTACCCATACAAAATTAGACAATCTTTAAGGAAATTGGTTTCTTAAACCCAAAAATTGTATTAGGATTGGATGGGGATAGATCTGAGTTCTTATTCGAAGTTCTTTCCCAAAAACTTTCCTTAAGCATTAACGATCTATCGCAAGAGTGGAGATCGATTGAATACAATTTTGAAGAAAGTGAAAAAAAAAACGGTTATTTGAATTAGATGTTGAACAGTTTTGGTTTAAAGTTAGTAAGATCCGCAATTTTAATGACGAGCTCATGTTTCCTGCCCTATCTTGTCTCGCAAAATATGTCTTGACTCTTCCTCACGCAAATGCTGATGCGGAAAGAATATTTTCTGTAGTAACAGATGTTAGGACAAAAAAAAGAAATAAACTTAGTCACGAAAATCTGAGTTCGATGTGCATTATTCGGTCATACTTGCAGGATGCAAATTTGAACTGCGTTTCTTTTAAATGTAATAATAATCATTTTATAACATGAAAACCACAGAACTTTATGACCATCATATGTAAATATTTTAAATATTAAATATAATCTTCATAATTATTTTTATTTATTTAGATATATGGATGTAAAATTTAGTTATTTTTAATGCCCCTTAAGTCACTTTTATTTATAAGTGCAATATGAATTCCCTTCAAATTGTTTTTTTTTTGTATTATCTCTTTATGTTGTTATCGCTTTTTAATTAACTTTGCATTCCTATAAATATTAAAAAACAGAAATAATATTAAATTAACAATTCTAGTACTTTTCATTTAATGAACAATTTTAGTGGATTTGTAGGGGAAATTCTACGAAAGTAGGGATTTTTGCCATCGTTGGTAGGTATTTTCTTTTTTTTTTAGTTACCATCACTGGTTGACTGTTGAGTCAAGACTTTTTTCGAAGTTCTCTTTGTTATTTTTCTTTCGTGAGTCTCGCGCTTTTACACGACGACTTTTTCTCTTGACTCAAATTTGACATTCCTCTTTTATTCTGCTTGAAAAAAAACACCAGCAACCGAACAAATCTACGCAAGTAGAAAAAAAAAACGTCAAAAAGAGTCGCTGAAAATTTTGCCCATGATGATATCATTTTATCATCATGTTGCTTCATATAATTTCGTTGCTTGGAGATTCAGTTTCGGCTACTTGCGTAGATTTGTTCGGTTGCTGGAGTTTTTTTTCCAAGCAGAATAAAAGAGGAATGTCAAATTTGAGGCAAGAGAAAAAGTCGTCGTGTAAAAGCGCGAGACTCACGAAAGAAAATTAACAAAGAGAACTTCGAAAAAAGTCTTGACTCAACAGTCAACGTGTGAAAGCAGACTTACAACATACCTTATTCCTCTGCGAAGTAAATAGCTAGCAGGGTTGACAATTATATGCAACATCTAGTATTGTATAGTCCGTACCAAATCAGTTGGCCAATCTACTGCCAGGTCTCTTAAAATTTATTTTACAATATCTTAAATTGCTCTTAAATCCTCTCTCTGCGCATTCGACCGTTGGCAAACTAGTGCAAACCAAACCAGTTGGGTGGGCTTTGGGCATTCTACTGCGCAGGTCTCTTAAAATTTATTGTAATATATCATATATTTCCCTTAAATCCTCTCTCTGCGCAATCGACCGTTGCCAACTGATTTGGTACGCACTATACTTTAGAATAACACAACCAAGCGAGTGGTTTAATCAAAATCGTTAGAGCCGCTTTCGAGAAAATTGAGGTTATGTGTAATTTTTATATGGCAGGTACCGTTAATAACATGGCTAAAAGCAAACAAAAAAAATGGCCTAGAATTATGACCAAAAGAAACTTGGATACGAAATTTGAAGAAAATCGGTCAAGCCGTTTAGGCTGGGGAGACCATTATGGACAGACGGACCGAAGAACCGACGGACCGACGGACGGGATGCCAAAAACCACTTTTTTGGGTTCCGCTATCATCATAATGTTAGAATCAATCAAAATCTCGAGGTCGAAAACAATATCTTTCTCTTTGTAAGAGAAAGTTTAAAATGATGAGCTGGTCCATATTTAGAAGTTGAAAAGTAATACAATTTAAAAAAAAAAACACCTGTTGTCCTGATGGGCATCTGTTGGAAAAGTTCCGGAGGCTGTAAAAGTCCACGACCAAGAATTTGACATTTTTTATCATCACTGAACAATAAAATGTTCGTAAAATTTCCCAAGTAGTATGACGATTGATTTTACAAAATTTCGAAAGCTGATGAGATCGTTGGTTTTTCCGCTGTTACCTGTGCCACGCAGACATTGTCGTCGTTGATGTGATCAGCGACATCCTCCCTGATGGCGGTATCTTTAACTGCAATAATGGTCAGATCTCCTTCAGTATGCTTCTCAGCCTGCACTACAGTGGACATATTGTCCAAAATATTTGGGATTAAACTGCTTGTAGACGGCCGACTAAGAAATGTGGGGCACTGCCCCGTCTAGCCCTATGCGAGCTACGCCACTGGAGTCAACCAAAGTGTTTCGTATACGCGAACTATTGCAACTTGCTTAAGAATTATATTATTAATGACCCGATAAAACTCTTAGCAAAGTAAGTTAACTTCTAATGTTAGATAAGGGTGCCAGTCCTGATTGTCCAACTCATTACAAATATTAATATATTGCTTTTTTTTAAATCAAATTTAAATGAGTCCGAGATGTTAAAATTATTGAAATCAAAATTACAGATTAGTTATAAAGAAGGATGATACATATCTTCTGGGACGGATGGTGTGTGACTTCTACAAACCATACTATCATCGTTGTTGTTAGAAAAAAATAGGTCTAAGGTATGGTTTTGATAACTGTTTACAGGATTGAAGCCCAACGATTGTAAGGTATCCACTATGTCAGCTTCCGGTCCTGATAATGAACTACTAGGGTTTAGAAACATGCAATCCACATCACCAAGGATCCGATTAATATTGGGTTGGTTGAAATCATCGAAGATATATAATTTATCTGCCGTAGATTAAATTCCAGCAACATAACGTCATCCGAAGTCATGGCCCTAATATTGGTTGTGGCTCGCGCTGTGTGTGCCGTTGCTCCGTCCTGTTGGAGCCACATGTCCTCCAGTCCTAATTCATCCAATTGCGGCAAAAACAACTCTGTTAACATGGCCCTATAGCGCGCACCGTCGACTGTTGTCGTTTGACCAGCGGCGTTCTCGAAACAAAATGGCCCGATGACTCCTCCAGCGTGAACACCGCACCATGCAGTAACTTTGAGCGGGTGTAATGGCTCCTCGTGCATTACTCGTGGATTTTCGGTGCCCAGAAGCAATAGTTTTGCTTGTTCACGTACCCGCTGAGGTGGAAGTAAGCCTCATCGCTCATTCTGATTTTGGTCGAAAAATCGTCCACTTCTGTCTCAAGATTGAGAATGGCTCGGGCGTTGGTTACACGCGTTTGACGGTCGACAGGCAGCAGCTGATACACGGACTGGACTTTGTACGGGAACATGCGCAAGTCTTTGACCAACATTCGCTTTAGGGACGACCGGCTGATGGCTAATTGCGAAGCACGGCGTCTGGTCGATGTTTCTGGCGACTTCTCGACATCCTTGGCAACAGCGGTGATATTCTCGGCACAACGGGCGTTCCGGGGCCGGTCACTCTTGGCCCCGTGGTCCTATACTCTTCAAGGTTGGTGGCCAAAAAAATAGACACGATTATTCCGCGTTCTTGGGGAGTGTATCGCTCGATGGCTTGTTCACTTGTATTCTACATCTGTCTAGTCCACAAATGTTAAAACAGATTTGACATTGGCTGCCATTAACAAAAATAAGAGCATCTTCCAACAGGGTGATCACTTTTGGCCCACACTGTAGTTACCACAGGTACCGGGGATTTAGGTGGGATGTAGACGCATGCAACAAATTTCAATGGCCGAGAAATTGCTAAGGTCAACTTCAGTCACATTAAATGATTCCGAACTGCAATTAGAACACCTCCAAATCGCTGGTTTAAACTATTTTCCATAGAACGATCACGACGATTAACAAAAAAAATCGGAGGAAACATTTCGTTGTTGTTAAAACTCTCATCTAATCCACTCTCAGTGATAACAATGATGTCCGAAGAACTACTGTACATATTAATCAGAAATGTTGTCCCCTCTGATAGAAGCATTGTACTCAAAGTTGTAAGGTCAAATGCAAAGGTTGAATTCGCTCAATGTCAACCCTCGGTCTACAACCTTCTACAACGCTTTTCATTGCCTGTAAAGATTCAATGGCTGCAATTGATTTCTTTGGTCGATGTCAATATATAATTTTGTTTTTACAGTCCTGAATCATTGAAATGTGGCAATGGATTTTGACATACATTAAGCAAACCATTTAGCATTTAATAGTTTAAAACCTTTTGGCTAAAGAATTTTTATTTTTATAGTTCAACATTTTAATTTTTTTTCAGTATCAGTGATATGCAACAATGATGAAATGGTAGTAAAGTATTCACCAAAAGATTGGTTCCGTGGTAAAATCTATGTGAGTTCTCATTCCGAAGACTGTATGACATTCGGAAATGGAACAAGGTTGTAAGGACAAATCAGTTATTATTCAAAATAAGCTTTTAAATAAAGACATCCTTCACAGATCAACCCTTTTGCGCCTTCCTATTGGAAATGAAATTCAAGAAAAACGCTGTGGCATTCTCCGTGCTTACGAAGTAACTAAACAATACCAAAGGTTTGTATTCCCTTTTTTCTCATACTCACATAACTCAAAAGTTATTTCTTATACTTGTTTCTCTTCAATACCTTATCATTAATTTGGATCTTAGAACATTCATTTCAGCTTTAATCGTGATCCAAAATAACCTCAATGTTCAAACGCAAGGAGATCGTTTGATTAAGGTCGGTTGTATTATTAGCAACTCGTCCACTCCAATAGACCAATTGCCAAGTGCCATTGCTCTAGGTTCATCTCTAGCATTTACACAAAAGTAAGTCAGAAATTGAGAAATCCTTTGCAATTTATTCCGATCGAATATTTTCAGTGAGCTGCCAAATGAAGGCTCCATTCATATCAACGGCACTAAGCTAGAGATTCCGAAAATCTCCATGCAAGTCATTGATCTAAATCAACAGCACGAAACGAATGACGTACAGATTGGGCAGAGCCTAGAGCTGCAGATAATTGCTCAACCTCCAAATACCCCTTTCGACTTTGATGCCACTTCACTAGTTGCCAAGGCGAATAACGATACAAGTTTCATAGTCTTGATTGACGAAAGGGGCTGTCCAACAGATGTTACAGTGTTCCCAGCCCTGATAAAAGTATCTACAAGTAAAACGAAAATGTTGTACGCACGTTTTCATGCGTTCAAATTTGCCGGAACTTCGCTGGTAAGCTTTGATGTGAAAATAAACTTTTGTCCCGGGCGATGTCCACCAATCATGTGTCAGCAAGGATCCTTGCAAAGGAGCCGAAGAAGTGCCGATGGAGAATATTTATTCGGCGAGTCTATTCAAATAAAAAATCCACTCTATGTGTCCACTGTGATGGAAAATGTGAACGATCGCAATGCATCGGACGCTGTAAAGGAAGGATCTATATCTCATGAAACTATTCTCAAAAACACTGTTCCACCATATAATCTAGAGTTGCCTCTGAACTATGATATTAATGTGCGTGGCCCTAACATAGTCGACACAAAAGGATTGATTTATGGAGAAAAGGGAATTGTTCTTGTGGCTGGAGTTGGTAGGTCTGATTGTATCATCCTCTGAAATATCGTAACTGGCTTTCTCTCCCTAGATGACTCTGCCGCGGAGAACATATGCATCAACCAAAGTTTACTGATCGCAATTTTAATTTTCTGGCTGATATTTCAAGTCGCGCTTATGTTTAGCTGTTGTTATCTAATTCAAAAGTACAAACGCCTGGCGTCAATAGATGAGGAGAGGAGAAAAATCCAAGAGACTATCGATTACTATGAGGGACGACGGGTTCATTGGGCGGATCAAGGTGGCTACACTTTATAGTTCTGTTTTTTTTATAAATAACGCTTGTTTTATATATTAAAGTTGATATTGTTTTATTGGTTCTTAAAAAATCTAATTTAAGATAAAAGTTTTGTAATGAATAAGTTAATATAAAGAAATAAAAATTTGTTCAGTAATATAATAATAAATAAATAACTAGTCAAAGCTAAGCTTTCAATAAATATCAAGAGAGAAATTGGCAAAAATGAATGCTGACGACTGCGAAGCATATTAAAATCATGGTCAATTTGAACGAAAAATCGTTTATCTCGGTAGCGTTGGCGGAATCACTTACTTACCTTACGGGCCCCCGACCAGAAACAACAGAGCTTCCATTTTCGTCGATCCTGGAAACATTGCTTTCAATAGTATAGTCCAAGAGCTTCGATATTTGCCATTGCTTAATCTTGGTCATGTATTCTCTGCTCCAATCGCCTTCGCCACATAAGTATAGGACCAAACATTTAACAAAGAATTTTTTGTTCGAAAGTGTCCACAACAATTTTCACAATTTTTGAAAAAAACCTAAGATCTCCAAATCGATACATACTACTTAATCATCGATTTCAAATCTGCATACGACAGTATCTATATAGCCGAACTATTTTAGAGCCATGTCTTGGTTTGGTATACGGACTCAAATCTTGAGAGGATTGTTCAAAATACTCGAACGAACACAAAGGGCACTATCTTAGATCAATCTCAATCTAACGCCTTGATCATTCCAGCCCTGCGACGACGAAGCATGGTCCGCATGTTGTAGAACGAGGGCAGACTCTGATTGGCTTTAACTTGGCAGTGGTTGCAACTCTGACTACACATCAAATGTGCTTGTTGTTTACCTCCAAGTGGTAACCATCGGGTGAACTGCCGCGCAGAAGGTCTGGGTTCGATTCCCAGTCGTAGCAACACCTAAATGACTTTTCACTGGCCCTCCTCTCGTGATGATCTGACAAATCGTCCGAGTAGTATCAATTGTCAAGAATAGCTTATCTCAACTTAGCCGTTCGGAGTCGGCATAAAACAGGAGGTCCCGCCATCGTGCAAGAAGTACACACGAACACATGAATGGTTGTGAGAATGCTAGGCCCTGGGTACTAACGAGCCTGTTGCGCCAAAAAATTGTTTTTTGGTAACCATCGGGTACTGGTCTCATCCAACCGGATTTGACTTGCTTAACGATAAGTGCGACTGTTAATAACAAGAAGTAAAACAGCAACATTATAATCACCGTATTCAGAATGGCGCGGAATGAATACCAGGTCTGGCGTACCAGGCGAACCTATATGAGCTGCTTCGACATATTTGGACAACATGTTATCTAGGAATTTCAAGGGTAAGTCCGGCCCCTTGAACAGAGATGGTGGCGGATGAACCAAAAGGTCAATGGCAGTGCTCAATCCCGTAGTGGATACTGATGACCCCGTGTCCTAGAGGTATCTAATAAATTGGAACTGGCCCTCCAGGTTGGGGGTTGTGCTTTGGGTTAACTACCCACCCATGGAAAAAACCTTATGTTACGAAGCAACCAATAGCCTTGGACTGATATTATTGTTGACGACCCTGCTAAACGAAAAAAGGACAACGACGTTCGTATCTGCACCTGGAATGTGAGAACATTAAGCAGGAGAGGTGCTTGCGAACAACTAGCGGAAGCCCTAAACTGCTACAAAGCAGACATTACAGCCATCCAGGAAATACGATTGGATGGGCCGGCCAAAAAGAGGATGAAAAACTGTGACATCTACTATGGACCGTGTTATAGTAAGCAGAAACAGCGACTATTCGAATGCGGATGTGTTATAAGTGCCAGAGTTAGGCAAGAAGTCTTATGTTTCCAAGACATTATCGAGCGCATTGTAATAATCCGCATCATGACCAAATTCTCCAACATAAGCCTTATATAACTAAGGATTGCTTCTACGAGCTCTTTGACAAAACCCAATGAGCGAATGCCGACAGATGCTCGTAGCCAAGATCGAGGCCTACAAGGCTAAGCTGCAGGAAGACCCACTTCTGCAGACTGTTTAACGGCGATTACGAACAACATTTCGCTGTCAGGCAGAATGAACCATTTAATATTGGCAACGGCGTCGAGAACTGCCAACCACTCGACCCAAGTGAAGTGGGGATAGCAATATCTAAACTCAAGCTTAATAAGGCCGCCGGAAATGACCGCCTTTCCGCTGGGGCCATATTTTATAAAACAAATATCGTTGAAATCACTTCGGTCTCGTTTAAATTCGATTACATAAAATGAGTATCGTTCGTGATTTTACGATACTCGTTATTTCGTCGCATAGCTTTCGTTTTCGTTGAGCTGTCAAAAAATATTTCTCGTTTTACACAATCGCACTTTGTCGTGACTATCGTTTATTTCTGTTTCGTTTACTTGCCGCTCGTTTCGTTTTATGTAATAGAGCCCCTGAGCTTTATAAAGCTGGCGGAGATGACTTAGTAACATCCACCAACTCATAAGCCAAATCTGGTCGGATGAAAGTATGCCTGAAGAATCGAACCTCAGCATCGTTTGCCTGATCCGCAATAAAGGAGACCCTCTGAACTACGCCAACTACAGACGCATAAGTCTCCTCAACATCGCCCACAAAATCCTATATGTGAACGCCTGAAACCGCTTACCAACAACCTGATCGGCCCTATTTATAGAGACGAACTATACAGAGCCATCTCTAGTTTTGGTATACTGCCCAAACTTTCCGTTTGTGTAGGATGACGATGGAGAATGCTCGCTGCTCCATCTGGGTCGGAAACGACCTCACCGACACATTCGATACCAAAAAAGGATTTAGGCAAGGCGATGCTCTGTCATGTGACTTCTTCAATTTGATTCTTGAGAGGATTGTGCAAAACTCCCGAGCCAACACCAAAGGCACAATTAAGTGTTAATCCAACACTGAAAGAGCGTACAAATCGCTAATAGTAATGTATGGTTCAAGTTACTCATAAATGAAAATTTCCTATTCACCCAACCCTGAAGTAGTCTCGTCGCTTTTTCCGAGACAAGATTAACCCAAATTAATTCGGTGATACCGCATTTAGTGGATTCATCTGGCTCTCGAACCTGCTAAGTATGATCTCGTATAAACGCTTAAAGTGGATTTAGTTTGTGACTATGACAGCGAAAGTTTTATTAGTTTTATTTTCACAGAGGTTAATGACCTAAGTATATAACCCACAACATCAAATCTGCCTCTGCTGGAATTATTTTTAAATTGTGGTACCAGAATGGACATTTTAGAAAAAAAAACAACCGATTATGTAATATTAATTGGATTACTGGTTTAAGTGTACATTGTTTATTTATTTCTTCGGATTATAGCTCTCCCATTTGCGATGGTTAAGCTTATTGAAATCATCACAGTTCTCGGCAATGTCCCGCAAATACTTGGCCAGCTTCACAAGCTCCTTATCCGTCTGTCTATTAAAATGGGCTTGTCTGAATGGGCGAATTTTCAACCCACTCTTTGGGTTCATAAGGAAATTCCTCCTTATATCATCGAACATAATGGTATTCTTTGAGCTATACTGCGGATAGTTACCCCAGATAACACCGAGCGGCTTAACATCGATCACCCCCTTCTCGGACGTATGAACTGTGATCATTGCATTCGAATCCAAGTAGAACATAATCTTGTAGCATATGTTTGTGCTGACGCCCAACAGCTTCATTTTCTCGTCAATCCACCGCATACCGGTTGCTGACCAAATAACAATGTCATAGTCCAAATATGCTGACGTTAGAAACTCGTGCAAATATGGTCGCATGAGTTCGGCTCCAGACTCAGCGGAAGAACGATGATCGAAAAGCGTGTAGTCAATGTCTAAAACCAATAAACGTTTTCCCTCACGCGGTGGATTTAGAACTGTTATCTTATATTCCTTGATCCGTTTGGCAATTTTTGCCAAGAAAATTGCCGAATTTTCCAAAGAAACTTCCTTCTCATCTGGATCATCAAAGTCATCGATAACATCGGCCAAGCCCTCCGGTCGATTGCAGGCATCCTCGATGTCTGCCTCTGTGGAACCAACCATCATCAGCTTAAAGTTGGACTTTAACTCTAAATTGCTAATTTTTACATTATCCGGAGCTGGTTTTCCTATAAAACATAAACGAATGTATGCAAATGAATTGCAGAGTTATTTTGTTTAGTAAAAACACAGGCATAGGTAAGTTTACTTTAGCAAAATCTCACTTTTTTTGGTTCATCTTTGCGTGCTAAGCATTTATACATTTTTAAAAATGGTCGCTCACATTTAGTTTTAAAGTTATGGTTAAAAGAAAAATTAAATTTTTTGGTTAAATTTCCCTACAAATTGTTGTTGTATGACACTTTTGTTTTTCACAGCATTGCCAAGTTAAATTGTGCATTCACCCAACCTCGCACCCACACCAAATCATATAGTGTATCCATGCAGGGGGGTTGCAGGTGGGCAGCATGTCCCTCTATTTGGACGGCCTGTTACTGTTTGGTATTTTAGATTTAAACACGCGAAACATGTTTTTTTGTGTTTTAATATTTTTCTTTGACATGTTTTTTTTTCAACATGGCAACGCTGCGCACACCACTGCAGCAGAAAAAAAAACAATTTGTATGGAAATATAACCAAAAAATTGAATTTTTCTTTTAACCATAACTTTAAAACTTAATGTGAGTGAGAATTTTTATAAACGGATAAATGATCAGCACGCAAAGACAAATCGTTTAAACCAAAAAAAATATTGATAAAGTGAGTTTGTGCTGAAGTAAGTTTGTTCCAAAACTCGATATGTACCTTTAAATTTGAGATTCAGAAGTTTTTGACGTTCTGGGCGAACTTGTGTCTTCTTGAAGATTTCATGTTTCAAAACAGCGACAGTATCCTGATCTGTAAGGTCTGTTATCGGATATTCCTTGCCGCTCCATTTAACAATTATTGTAGCGTCTTTAATTTCAGTCATTGAAGCGATACTGTTCTTTGTTTCTTTTATTTAATTAAAATGCACGAAAATGCAGAACAACAATCTTTAGATTTGTTGACAAAACATTATCCATCTGTCATTTTTGCCGAATGTCATTCGCAACCAACATAGTGATGCCAAACTCATTAATTTTATTTGTATTCAATATTACAAGCTGAATACCGATAAGGTGGTGCTCTCATGATTTTCAACTAAGTGGCTCCACTACAATAAAAGTGAAGCTAAGCTAAAAGCACATCATTTTTAACAAATTAATAATACTGAGGAGATTGCAGCGAAGAGGGCTTTTAAGAACTTTGAGAGGTACCAATGACCTAATATTAATACAGAACAGCACGTTTGTAAAGTTTTTTTCGATTTCCAAAATCATTATGCTGGGATCTCATGCAGAGCTTGAAGCCTCATGACAATCAACCAACTTCCTTGCCTTTTGTACTTCGAGGATGTACCTTTTACATTTTGTTCTTCTCAAGTTCTCATTGCAGTTTTATTAAATTTGTTTTGAATATAGTTTCATTCAGAGTTATATTTCCTTGCACATGGCTGTTATAAGAAGTGTGTACCTAATAACTATACAATACCTCTCAGCCAAGCCACAATTTGCAGAAACGTCGTTATATATATTCACCTTTGCTGTGATGAGTTTCGTTGTGACTTGTTAGGATTATCGGAGAATCCGACAAATGTTATCGAGTCACAATAATCCTCACAAAGAATAGTCACAAGAGCTTGTGACTTTTGATTCCTCACAAGGGGGAGAATCGGGCTGTAATGCTACATTAACACGAGTGACACATTCGTCATATTAGTTTGACATTTAGTGTCATTACTGTGTAAATGGTTTTATATTTGTCATTGTTTTTTGTCATTACAAAATGGCGAAACATTTGTGTCATATCATGCTGGCATTATAATGGCATTTTATAAATGCTGTGTAAATACAACTTCATATATAGTGACAAGCTACGAAAAAAGAATAAACATTTTCATTCTCGATTATCACCTGACGAACTGTCGTCGATTGTAAAAAAAAAAGTATGTCGCATGGCCGTCTTTTGTGTGTGATGCTTTTTTTTTTATTGATATTCTGCCCTATCGAGGTATCATTCGGAGCGGAAAATTTTCCGCAACGCATAATTCGTCGGAGATTCAAATTCCATTCGAGGAATTTGTCATCGGAAAGAAATACTACACAAATGCGACGACAAAGCTCGTACTGTTCAGGGGTGGGTTTTTCCTTTGAGCTCGCCCTGGAAACACTAATTCAAACGATAAGTATGAAAATTACTTAAATAAATAGTTTTATATAATTACATACATTTTTCTATTACTCCACTTCACCTCGTAAACAAATTTGGGACGAATTTGTGTCGGAGGAAATCGGAAAAAGAATTGCACTCAGCTGTCAAAAATTGAACGAAAGATGCACCTGAACGCACTTCAACGCATGCGTTACAAAATGTCGGAGAAAAGCTTTTCGGAAGAATACCTCGAAGCAAAAATCATCGGAATCGTACAAAATCCGAGAATTTCGCGCTCCGACGGATACCTCGCTAGGGCCGATTAAGGGTATTCATGCAACGTCGTAATTTTATTACGTACAAAAGATTGTAATTTTACGACGACGTTTCACGAACGACCCTAAAACTCCACAACTAAATAATGCGGTAACCGACTGAATTCAATCTCATTTTAGTAATTTATTTATTAATAGTATTTTGTTCCAATTGTTCTCTTTCCGTTCTCGATAATTTTTTTTTTCAGTTTGGCGCATACGTTTGATGTGTAAAAGTGACTGAGTAAATATCAAAATAGCATTTCAAAAGTTTACAGCGTTTACCATCACAGTTTACCCACATAATTCCTGTGGGAAAATTACGTCATTGTTAAAAAAAATTTTCCATTCAAATGACAGTTAATTAATCACATTGTAATTTTATCACATTAACAACGTTTCGGCGACTTTCCGACGTTGCATGAATACCCCTATTAATTTGTTTCTGCTGTGGAAAATGGATTGGTAAGTACAAATTTGAGTTTTAAGTTCAGTGAATTGTATATATATCAAATTTGTTTAGTTTATGTGATGAATCTGCGCCAATGAATTCAAATGCAGCAGCAACTATTGTCATAAGTCGACAGCGCAAGCAGCAGAAAAAATGGACCAGAGCTGAGGAAGATAAAATGATTGGGAAGTAGGAGGCCATTTGGAATTATGTGCCATCGGAATACAGGAATCGCGACAAAAAAAAACCCTTTAAGATCGTTACTTTCTCGGTCTTTTGGCAATGGCTTCTATCAGACTTCTTCCTCCTCTAGTTTTAAAAGCAACAGCAAAACAAGCTGCAGTTTCTATTTTGCCTTCCATTTTCACTGCACTGAACAAATGTATACTATTTATATATCTGATTTTTTTTTATATGTTTGGAGACATAACAAATTGGATGAACGTGAAATATTAAACTCCAAAAAAAATTTTTGACTGATATATTTGATTGGTGTTATTTAATATTTTCAAATTCTGTCATTAGTGTAAATACCGATTTTACTGCCGTTGTCATTATAACATAAATAAATATCAAAAAGGAATGAAACGTAGTGACAATGCTTTCGTCACTATTTAACGTCATGTAAATGATGGTGTCATTTTAAAATGACAACAGCCATTTTCATTTGAAATATATGTCACTCGTGTAAATGCAGCATAACTTTGAGTATAAAACTTCGCAACCTTATTCAAAAATTAAATGTTTGATTATTATTTACCTTGCATTACATTTTCTCATAGAAAATACATGTTACCTGCTTTTTGGTTAGCATTTTCCACAATGTGTTGTTTGCTGATACACATGAAAATAAACAAGCTATCCACTTCGAATGTATTTTCCATCTTTCTTAATCCTCTCTTGATATACCAAACATTACAAATTAGCCACAGGACTGTTAACAATTAACAATTTGAATTCTATATTCACTACTAAAATTATCCACAAATTTCCACTGAGTAATATGTACTAATAGCTAGAAATCTTCACTCTCCTGTTTCTAAATAAATTCAGTGTGAATATATATATCTGTACCGCTACAGTGTGTCATTCTGGTTTGTGACTTCCTTTAAAATAAAATAAAAATATAACTTAAATTAAAATAAAATGTATTTGCAGTAGACGGTAGAAAATTGTATCGCCACCATACCACAATGTATGTAAATTCATCCTTAATAGAATGATGAATGCTGGTTTGTGTGCTCCTTGGGGGCCATGTGTACGATCATTTGCATCTTAATTTGGAACTGCGTAAAATAACAACTAAATGATCCGCGAATCCGAATGTAAATAATCGTGTTCCACTTACGGGTACGTCCGAGAGGTATATCTGAGATCACTGTAATTTGAACACGATTCTTTACTTGACAAATCTTTCCGCAATTTAGAAGAGTTAGTTTGGATTCATTCCCTTAACAATTCTGCTTAAAGAGTACTGCTGTATGTTACATGTGGCAATTAAAGACTCTTCTGAGTATATCGATCTACTGAATAAAAAATTCAGCTAAGCCGATGAGGGATCCGTAAGTGTCCACGGGAATTGAACAGGTTCCTTTGAAATTTAATTGTGGATCTCAGAATGACGAATAGCAGTTTGTTTAGGGTATGTTCCCTCATACAATTTCTATAATAAGGGTGTGTATGTGCCTGGCCGCACACGTTCATCCCAACGACTTCATTACCATGAACGCCGTGGCCACACAATAAAATCTTCGTTGAAATGAAGTCAGCTTTTACATGGAGAAACAACTCCCTCATATTTTCGTGTCTCTGATACCGATATTGAGGTATTTTTTCAAAATGAAATGGTTTGGATGTGAAACGTTCATACCCACACCAATAATTTTATTTGCAATTCTTGGTGGATTTACGGTGTAATCTGCAATCTTCCTTTCTTCTTTTGGCTCACAAAAAATCTACTTGTCTCATTGGAGATGACTTTCATTCCAATGAACATGTGCCCAGGCATTTACAATACAGCACATTTCGCCAAATGCGTTAAAATGTGCATTTTTTGATATGAAAACACTATTTGAACGCCCATACAACCTCTCACTTAAACCGGTAAACCGCCAACAGGCAACAAGTGTCATTTCACATAAAACAAGTGACAATCAAACTTTTTTTTTGCGAATTTCCCATTGTGTCATAACTTTTCTGTTCATTTGATTTAGTTTTTGTGTTTCCCTAACATAAATTAAAACAAAATTTCAAACTTTTACATTCGCTTTAACGACAAAATATTTTACAATGTCTGATAAACCTACAGTGCTAATATTAGGAGGTAAAAGCATAGCTACTCTACGACAAAGATCAACGCTCACACTGTCTGGAAATCCCTTTTATCTGCATCTTTGTTCTTTTTTTTTTCTAAATAGGGTGTGGATTTATCGCACGGAACTTGGTACACTATTTGGTAAAGAATGATCTCGCACAGGAAATCCGTGTAGTTGATAAGACCCCACCGCAAATGGCTTGGCTAAATGACGAGCATACAGCTTCGTATGAGAATGAACGTGTTGAGTTCTGCAGTGCTAATCTTATTAATGTTGGTAGGCTTAACGCATTTCAGTCTGTGTAGGCATTTTGTTTGTTAATAATATTGTTTCCCAGCATCATGTAAAAATGCATTCACACCGTCAAAAAATGATAGAAGCTGGGATATTGTGATTAATTGTGCTGCCGAAACCCGTCCAAATCAAACCGATGCCGTTTACAAAGAAGGAGTCTATAAACTCAGCGTCAATTGTGCTACAGAAGCTGTGAACATCAAGGCTAAGAGGTTTATTGAACTCAGCTCGGGTAGCGTCAATTCCACTGAAAAGTCACCGCTTAAAGAGGATTGCAAAAATGATCCATGGACAGCGGTGGCAAAGATGAAAGTCAAGACGGAGAAAGAACTGAAGTCGATGGAGAACTTGAATTACACTGTGGTGCGATTACCCATTGTCTATGGATTAGGTGATAAACGTTATTTAAGTGAGTATTCAATGTTGAGCAGGTAACATAATTTACTAATAATTTTGCTTTGTTGCAGTGCCTCGTATAATAATTGCCGCCCTATATAAATACCTCAATGAAACTATGAAACTTCTTTGGAACGATGCAATGAAACTAAATACAGTGCATGTACTCGATGTCGTCAGTGCCATATGGGAGGTCGCGCAAAATTCCAAAGCCATCGGGGAGATCTACAACGTTGTTGATGATTCCGAAAGCACCCAGGGATCGATTAGTGATATTTTAGCTGATATATTTGCCATCAATGTCGATTACTGGGGAATTGTTATGTCCAACCTTACCAAGGTATGTTATCCAAATAGGGTCCATTCATTTTCACTTATCGGCTTTGCTTGGTAAGCGTCAGAATTGAGGTTTTGGATGTTTGATAATTATAATGGTAAGGAATTTCGGTTTAGATGTTATTAGTTGTTTTGGTATCCGTCCACATACTTCCTTTACATTACGAGTTCCCGATCCGGTAAGGGTCGCTCGCTGAGACAAGGCAGCCTTCCAAATACAAAATAGCTAGTTTGGCACTTGGTAAACCAGGTGGGCGAAAAATCTGATATTTTATTACTGAGTCTGGACATAACTTCATAACGTTATTGTTTTCTCATCGCGGTATATTACCACACGTACTGATGTACTAATTTGAACAACAGTTGGGCCAATATTTCAATCCGGAATTTAATTTTATTTAGCTGCCCATAAGCAAATAAGGCACTACTGGAATATTTAATAAATTTGAATATTAATGAGTGGATTAATCTAGAGGCCGCCTGTATCACATCCACAACAATCAGGTCACACGAGTCGTGGTAACAAAAAGGCACACAAGTGCTACTTGGGTTCATGCTGAACCGCCACCTCTAGCTACCTACCAACTATGAATGAGTGGAACGCTAGCTGATATTAACTATGGTATCCCAATACCCTCTAATTAAAATCGGGATTGCGGGCGATGTACACAATTCTTCATGGCTTTGATATTCTGGAAAGTCCCAAGGTAAACAACTCACAAAATCCAACCAAAGCTACACGATCCACCTTTCGAAAAGATTCCCAACTTTAAAAAAAAAACCGTCAAAGCTATTCTCGAGAAACAAAAACATTCAAAAGGCAATCTTAGCAAAAAGTATCGTTATGCAACTGAATACATTATCAAATCTGACTACATCATCCCATCCGAAACAATCATACCAATCAATACCAACTTTCATCTTCATCTTGCAGACTCTCTCGTCCAATTTGTCCTTTTCAAATTAACGTCATTTGTATTTACAGCAGCAAACGTTTTATCTGTTTGCATTTGAGCTTCAATTACTGACTCTAGTCGTCCGATACACACATTCTCAAAAGCCACCTCACGCCAAAACACATTTATGACAGACCAAAGGAAAGCAAGTACCATGGATCAGTTGTCATTTCAACATGCACGTACCCAAATTTACTTATTGACAGATATTGTACCTGCTACATGCCACCAGACTTTCTTGGGGTGCCCGTCCTTTATGCTGTTGTTATACAGCACTACTTCTACCATCTTCCTCGTTTTCCAACCAACATGCCAACACGAAACCGTCAACGCGACGAAACGACACCGCACACTTAGGATAAATGACATACCAGCTACGCACTTCTGACAATATATCCCTTTTTTGCATACCAACATACGTGTTGACAGAGATACAAGCACACCCGGTTCCTTTCACAATTGACCACAAATCTGCTGGCCCAGATAGTGTTATTCAGAACAGGAATTCTTCATCGCCAAAATGATAAACCGTCAGCTTATGAAATTTATTGAACCACGAAAATGATGAAAATGACCGTCAATGTGGTTTTCGTAGTAACAGGTCCACTCATCTTCTTTGGATTAGAAACTAATTCTCTAATCGTTTAATGTGAGTAGTTTTGGTGGTCCTCAAGGCTCCATTTTGTCTCCGATACTCTTTCTCATTTACAAATGTCTGCATCTACTTATCAACTGTATGCCTTTGCTGATCACAGTACCCCCAGCATTTCACATTCGTCTTCAAGTCCACGCCCTTCATATCGGACGTAGAACGGAAATGCAAATATTCAAAATATTCATTGAATTACAATCCCTTAACGGTAAGTTTACTAGAGTTGGTTTCAATGGTTTCAAACAACAATGTTGTCTTATGTCTTAAAGCCAAAACTAATGGGCATTATCCATGAATGGCACATACATTGTCGAAACTGAAAGACTTCCCATGCTCGGTATATATGTTAGTAATGAACGAAATATTTGACCAATTCTGGCGTTAATATATAATAATGCCTATATGCGTGTATACGAAAACGGCCTACAGACGCTACAGCTCTTAACAAAAACCCACTTCCTAAACCATATAACAACACCAAATTCAAATGAGCCCTCACTTGAGAGTAGAGCAATAGACCAACATGAACGGACTGGGAATGATGAAATGGATTTTTGCATGAAAGAAAATGAAATGGGCCGTTAACTCATTTGCTTTGCATGGGGTTACATACCAAAAAAACTGGAGAGGTAACGGGCAAGTTTATACCGAAAGTGATCTCCCCAAATCGTACCGTCGAATTAGCATCACAAAACAATGGAAAAAAGCATTGATAGACACATATGGATGGTCCATTTAACAGTAAACCATTACACAAAAACCAATATGCCTATCAACAAGCAAAATCGACAACTCATGCTCTTCAGGAAAGAGCAAGGAAGTTGCTGTGGGATGTTTCCTTGACATCGAAGGAGCTTTTGACAACACCGAACATGCCCATATAGACTGATGCATCCACATGTAAATGGATAAAGCACATGCTTAACAGTAGAAATATAAATTCTACATTAGGCAGTGACAAAATCAGTTACGGGTTCGAACGGTTGCCCACAGGGGGGTGTTTTTACCCCCCTACTATGATCCATCGTAGTAAATGATCTACTAAACATACTCAGCAATGATGGTTTCTATGTCCAAGGATTGCGATCCTAATCAGAGGTAAATTCGAAGAAACAATCTCAGAACTCCTACTGAGGGCACTAAACCTCGTTGTCGACTGGTACGAAAAAGTTGCAGCTTCCACCTCTACATCTTCAGATACAAAAAGAAGCCAAGACAAATGCTTTCATGCTTTATCTGATAATACCGATAACTTCAAGCTAATCCATCCTGAAATTGTTATGGAACTTAATAAAGATGAAATACTTGGAATCACCATGACAAATAACTGTCTACCCAAATTCAACTTCAGCCAAAACGTCAAGGTAACATTCTTAAATCGTCAGAATTGGGAACAGAATAAACCAATATTTGCCAACGATTTTCATGTATGGTACACAGATGGATCAAAAACAAATGAAGGAGTTGGAGCTGGAACATACGGTGTTAAAACGAAAACATTCATTCAACACAAGCATGGACAAATGTAAATCCGTATTTCAAGCAGAAATCTTTGTTATTGAAACATGTCCCAGAGAAAATCTAAATAATTCCATAACAAACAAGAACATATATATCTTCTTTGATAGCAAAGCAGCACTCCTAGCCTTACAAAGTTACTAGATAACATAAAAACTAGTATGAGATTGCCTACAACTACTCACATTGCTAGCCAGCACAAACAGAGTACATCTCATCTGGGCGCCAGGACACATTGGACACGTAGGCAACGAAATAGCAGATATACTCGTTCGTATGCATCGGCTATGCTGTTGTTTGGTGCTGGGGTAGCAATGTGAACACTGGGGTATCAAAAGCAGTTCCCATCATAGACAATTTTTGTTGTATGAGATGCGCACTCTATGTAGTTCTATTCTCTTTGCTAGGAGTCAGATTCGAACTGTCACAGGGTTCCTTACTGGACATTGTCAAGTCAAAAAACACCTCATGACTATGGGATTAACTATGGGTATAACACCTGCAGACTATGCAACGAGGACGAAGACTCAGCAGAACACATCCTGTGTAACTTTAACTGCCTAATCAGATTACGTCAACACCAACTAGGTAAACACTACCTTGAGGCATAGGGCATATCTAACAGCCCACTCAAAGACTTACTCAAAGACAGAAGGATTCATCACAAATTCCGGTATCATTAGTGAGCTCTAATTGGATTAAATCACAATAGGTCGAACTTTGGCCGCAGTAATATGGTAACTCGATTCCAACTCCCTAACCTAATCTAATCTAATCTAATGCGTATATACGCCCGAACTTAAGATCAACAAACTCATGTTTTTGAGGCATGAGTTTGTTGATCATTGCGGCTAATTTATTTGTTTGTTTATTTATTTAAGTGTACCATCATTTATGTGAATAGTGAATACAAAATCGTGCGACAAAACTGATAAGAGACACAATCGTAGCGAAGTTTATGGTCTCGCTTGAACATCGCAGGAATGTCTCATGCCTTATAATCTTTTATCGCTATTATAACAACTGCATTCCGTCTCCTGAACATTTCAACCACCGTGCCATGAATGCTTATCAATTTACCCTCAAGCCTAACTTCGAACGCCTTATAAAATATAGAAATTCATTCCGAAAACCGAAGCTTGACCAAATTTAATTTGTTCTTCCCCATTATAATTTACAGACATTTAAATCCAACGCACATCGGATTGCTCTCTTTTCTTATCCCTGATTTTCTTAAACACTATAAACCCTTTAGCGTGTGATGATTATACATATAAAAAACAATTAATACTTTCGAATTTATACAGCTCAGTATGTCCGATACGGTTAGTGAAATCAACGACAAACATATGGGACCATGGGCAGAACTATGCCAGAAGGACGAAATCACTAATACACCGCTGACACCATATATGGACGAAGAGCAACTCTACCACAAGCATATGAATTTGGATAACACAAAACTAAAAGCCTTGGGCTATCAACTAAAATATCCAAAAATCACTCGAGACTCTGTTAAGGAAATTGTCGATGATTATGTTAAACAAAAGCTTTTCCCAAGATCTCTCGTGATGTGAATATGTTGTGAGATGAAGTTTATTTTATTAAAAACTCCTTCATCGGATGATATTACTTAACAAGGCTAACCTGCGATTATTGTATACCTAGCTTTAATATTCAAAAGTTTATAAAATTTTAGTTTGCTCAAAAGTGTACTTAACCCAATTGGCCAGTGATTTCGAATTTATATGCAAACCTATAATTTTTTTTTAATTAACACACAAACGCCAATTAAATATGAAACTGAGTGCCCTTAGTAAGTAATTTTAAAAAGACTACATGTGCCTAGAATTCAATTTTGTAATATGTATTATAATACTTCATATTTTTCTAATGCGGCAAATAAAATAACTTTATTGGTGGAACATTTATTAATAAATCACACTGCCCTTATAATTGTTTCCTTTTTTTTTAAAAATAGGTGTAAAAGACTGAATCACCTCAGAATGGAACTTTTCAGTTTTATTAAGTCTGCGTTATGGTTCAATAAAGAAGAATTATAACCCTACCAAGTGAACTAGTGAGGAGAACAAGAAAGCACTGAATCGAGCGGTCAGGCAATGAATATAGGAATCATTTTTCGAAAAACTTCGACACCTCGGCGATTTTGACTTTGAGAAAATCGTGCTTATTTCACCGGTACTTTGAAACTTGATTCTATGATCAAGATTATCTAATTGAATAAGGTAGATCATGTACACTTCCTTAAGGTGTCTATCCATGATTCAGCCTCTGATATCTTTTATCGTAACTAACGACTATATGATTTGGGTTTGAACTGGTTGTCTCCTACATCCCCCCAAAAAGTTCTACCAATGTGTTTGAAAAGCGTATTAGTAACATTAGTAGTCGATTTCCAAGCCGCATACGAAACCATTTATTAAGACAATCTATACAGAGCCATGTGTAGTTTTGGTATACCGCCCAGACTCGTGTGTCTGTGCAGAATGGCGATGGAGAATTTATTGTACTCCATTAGGGTCGGAAACGAACTCACCGCAACATCCAATAAAGAAGAAAGGTTTTAGGCAAGGCGATGCACTGTCATGCGACTTCTTTAATCTCATTCTTGAGAGCGTTGTGCAAAACTCCCGAGCCAACACCAGAGGCACAATCATTCATAAATCAGTGCAAACGCCGACGATATTGACATCATTGGTCGGACTCAACGTGATGCCATAGCTACGTTTGCGAGCATGAGTATAGAGAAAGAAGTGATAAAAATGTGTTTAGCAGTAAATGAGGGTAAGACCAAATAAATTTTGTCAACTCAAAAGTATACACAACATCGATGAATTGGACGGAACGTCTCCATTGTCAAATATAGTAGTAGGGACTTTGTCTACCTCGGCCCGTTATTAACTCTGACAACAAAATCTCGTCCTAAATTAAACGAAGAATTACTCTTGCCAACTTCGGGCAGAAGGCACTCGAACAACTAAGGAGATTCTATAAAAGACCCTGATCATCCCAGTCCTGCTATACGGCGCTAAAGTGGATGAAGAAATCCTTGGTAGGTTTGGGAGAAAATTTCTTCCAAAAATCTTCGATCGCGTTTGCGTTGATGAACTATGGACAACAAGAACTATACGCGACATACCCCTAGTCAAAAAAAAATCTTCGCATATGACGTTTAAGATGGCTATGACATGTAAAGCGAATGGACACCAAAACTTCAGGTAGCAGATTCTTCGATTCCCAACCAGACGTCGGACACAGTAGAGAATGACATCGTCTTAAGTTGCGCGCACAAGTAGAAACCGACCTCAACCAACTTAAAATGCGTAACTGAAGGCAGTAAGTTACGAAGTGGACTAATTGGAAAGGCATGTTGGTTGAGGTCCAGGTTTTTTCTGGACTGTAGCCTCACTTGAGTAAGTAACTACTTAAAGTCTCAATCACAATACAACTTTAGCGCGTTGCTTTGGCAGACTCGCCTAGTTGAGCAATATGAAATTATCCTATTATCTATCACAATCAGGCATATCGCCAATAAATTTTCCCGGAAAATGTTCCCATTCAGCAATCTGATTTACATTGCTGAAAAGGGAAAAATTCCCGGGGAAGTTTTGTTGCGTGCTGGTTGTCGAGTCCTTGCTGGCATGCTGGTTCCGGCTTTCTGCTCGTCGGAGGGCGTAGGCCCTTGACTCGAACACGTTACAAATTCATGCCAGTCTTACGGCTATCGATGACTAAGCCTGCGAGAAAATTCACCTTGCCCACCCTACCTTGATCTTCTTACTCGCCTTGAAGATCCCTTTCCGTGGCATCCTCTCTTCCTTTAATCCTCCATTTCACTTCACTTTTAAACCCTTCTTCTCATCCTCATTAACCCAGTTAATTAAAAGCCATTATTTCTAGTTTTAACACTCATAATCATTTAAATATTTTATTAAACGTTATCATTTCGAATTGCAACACTTTCACCGAATATTATTTTACAGTTTTCTAGATGTTAATCCTTTTATATACCTATTACTTTATCTATATAACGTTTTATGATTTGGGCTTCTTTACCGTCTTTTTATTGTCGATTTTACTTTTATCATTTGTCCCCGCGAAATTTAATTTATATGTATATATATAGTTTATATATTGGTTTTGCACTCACCCTTTGATTTGCGGTTGAACTGGCGATGATGTGGCCACTGCATCCAGGTTCTTTCTCGCTGTTGTGGTGGAATTTCACTATTTTAAAATCACTATATCTACACATAAATTATTAATTTTCTCCCTACAAAATTCCCTTGGTTGAATTTAAGTATATATATGTATAAAACAATAATTATATATAAGGATTTCAATCTTTTTTGAGTTTAAATTTACGTTATGTTAAGATTAATTCTTCTTTTTTGTTTTAAATTATTCGACTCAAGCGAATTTTCCTTTTGAAATTTACTTAATAAAATTAAAAAAAGTTATTGGGAATTTGTTCTTTTGTCGGTCCTCGAACCGGGAACCTTCTGCTCCGCTTTTGCTCTTTGTTCTGTTTTTGATGCTGCTACCGCTTGCACTATGGGACGGTTGGGAGTTTCGGCTCCTAACTTATGGCGGAGTGCTCCACTAAATGCCACCCACTTTCTTATCTGGACTTCGCTGTCCGATTCACCCACTTTTCACTACGTTTCACTGTCCTTAGAATTTTTTTTTAGCGGCCAACAATCTGTTGTGCCGCTAGTATTTTCTTTTGTTGCCGACAATCCTATTAAGGGTATAATTAATTAATTGCCTACTTTAAACGAGTTTTTAGTTTTACCTGGGCTTTTTCTTCTATGCTCTCTACTCTACTCCTTTTCGATTTTGTCTTCCTTTTTTTTTTTTTTTGCACAAACTTTTTCTTCACTTATAAAAATTAAACACTCTGGTAAGTATGTCAGGACGTCTGTCTCGCTACCGTTCAAATAATGAAGTGGCGGTTGCGGTTCTAATAACGTCGTCCACCAATTTCTGTTTTAGGAACAACTATTTCTTTGCTTATTTTGAGTGTTTTTAAAAGGGGTTGTTGTATTTACTACCTATTTTTACCTATCTATTTTTACAACCCTTTTCCGATGAACTCTTTAATTTCGATGAATTGACCTCTTGTCATTCAAACATTTGACAATCAAAACATCTGTCAGGTATCATTTTGTTGTCAATCGCCGGTGTTTTGCGGTCGTGAATTTTCTTTAATTCTTTAATTTTCTTCAAATTCGTAACAGTTTATTCGCGATAGGCCTGGCGTTGCGCCAACGTAAAATATCCCTGAAGAAGGTGGAAAATAACCACCGAAATGTAGGAGAAAATAATGAAATAAACTTGTTATGTTTGCATTCAAAATCATCGACCAAAAAAGCCAACAACACAAAAACACAGTGAAATATTCTGGTTAAAATGTTTTTCTTATTATGATTACACTATAGCAAAGTCAATGTAAAGCGAAATTGCAAGGACTTTCGAGATCGGACTGATAGTTAGGCAGGCAGGCACTTTGATTAGAAAGAGTTCAGAAAGACGTCACTAGGTATGCATACCGTAAATTATTTACGTTTGAAGAATTGCCTCATTATGATAAAAGATGTGAACAAACAGACTTGCGCAAACCTTAAGTTTTAGGCGTAAAGTAAATTGAACAATGTTTTACTGGATATTATAAATTATCATATTCTTTCAAAGAAATTGATTTCTCTTATCAATTTATATGGTCCCAAAGAATCGCGTAGGGAGCGAAAAACTCTCATAAACCCAACTATGGCAGCAATGAGCCTAAAACACGACGCAAGTTTAAATTGGATTTTTTTGTTTATGGCTAGTCGATTTTAAAAATCGATCATCATCGATACTTATTATAAAAAAAGTCCCAGTGAGCGGATCTAGATGTGGTTTTCACTGTTATAATCTGCATCACCATGGGCAGGATATTCAAAATTGATAGATTACAGGAGCTGAGCATTCGAGGTCTTAGTGGCAGAAATCATTTTTTTCGTCAATAAACAGCCCCTAACTTAACAACACTATAACAGCGGATAAGTCTAAAACAGAATCTGGAGTGTAGCGTTTTCCAGGCGGAAATCATGGCAATCAAAGAAGCCTTTTCTTGGCCGAAAAGGAATGCAATATCTACAAAGTGTGTTACCATCTTCAGTTTCATTCAAGCGGCAATCAAATCCCTGGAATCCATCTCGGTCAAATCAAAATCAGCCCACGAATGCCGAATATCTCTGAATGAGATGGCAGAGCACTTTACCATTCACCTCTTTTAGGTGTCGGCCCACAGGGACATACTCGGGAACTGCAAGGCGAATGAGCTTGCCAGACAGGGCACTACCCCAGTAGATATGTTAGGTATGCCCCTCGCTACATGTAAATGACAGATCAAACTGGATGCGATCAAGAAAGCAAATCGCAGATGGATAAACGGCGCAATGTGTCAAATATCCAAGCAACTGTGGATGGTTGGGTGTTGTAGAATGAAGGGAGACTCTGATTGGTTAACTTGGCAATGCCCAGTCGTTGCAACTCTAACTACATATCAAATGTGTTTATTTTTAATCTCCGATTGGTAACCATCGGGTACTGGTCTCATCCAACCGGATTTGACTTGCTAAACGATAAGTGCGAGTGTTGATAACAAGACGTAAAAAAGCAGCAGTATAATCACCCTGGTCGGAATGGCGCGGAATGAATAACCGGTCCTTGTGGCAGACAAGGTAAGGATGCGGATATCTACTACGCCACAAAAAACAGAAATACTGTGAAAAATTTAATGTCGAAAGACTGCAATCGTAAGAGACCGCCATGGCCTTCACGCAATTCGTATCCCTTGACCTCTCGATTCACACCATACTAACAGCATCTAATGTCGAAGAACAATGGCAACGATGCCTGCAAGCCATTCGGTCAGCCGCAACTAATGTACTAGGTTCTTCGCGGCCACCAGCAAGAAACCCCTGGTTTGATGAGGAATGCTGACAGATGCTCGCAGCCAAGAACGAGGCCTACAAGGCTAAGCTGTATGTGATGACGAGAGCTGAAATTGAGCTCTATAGGCAGAGAAGAAGGGAAGAACACCGGCTTTTCAGAAAGTAGAAAAAAGAACAAGAAAAGCGCGAGTTATATTTTATATTTAATGGAATAAAACAAAACACGAGTTTAAACAGGAGTACAACTTTATTCATTCACAGTTAGAATAAGACTGACTTAAAATAACTTGGCTCACCACAGTTATGTTGAGTCAACAATCTAGTTGGCAATATAAACGGAAATCCGTTCATGTGAATGACCTACGATTTTGCAATACAAAGTAAGCGGTTTTGCGTTTGTTTCGATTTGGTATGGAGTAGGTAGGTCATTATTATTATTATCGCGCGATCGAGGATAAAGAGAGGTGCCACTCCAGGAACGATGTTCGCAAATTTTACCAAAGTGTAAAACGTCAAAGCCAAGGATGCAACGCTGGAACAGAATCCTGTCGAGATGAACAAGGAAATATCGTAGTTGAGACCACGTAGTTCGAAGAACCACTTCTGCAGACTGTTAAACGGCGATGACGAACAACATACCGCTGTCAGGCAGAACGAACCATTCAATATTGGCAACAGCGGCGAAAACTGCAAACCAACCGACCTAAGTAAAGTGAGGAAAGTAATATCTAAACTCAAGTTTAATAAGGCCGCCGGAAATGACGGCCTTCCTGCTGAGCTTTATAAAGCTGGCGGAGATGACTTAATAAGTAACATCCACCAACTCATAAGCCAAATCTGGTCGGATGAAAGTATGCCTAAAGAATAGATTTAGGCAAGGCGATGCGCTGTCAGTCTTTAATTTGATTCTTGAGAGTATTGTGCAAAACTCCCGAGCCACCAGAGGCACAATTTTCCAAAAATTCGTGCAACTACTAGCATACGCCGACGATATTGACATTATTGGTAGGACTTAACGTGATGTCACAACCACGTTTGCTAATATAGAGAAGGATGCGCATAAATGGGTTTAGCAGTAAATGAGGGTAAGACTAAGTATGTGCTGTCAACCCGAAAGGACACACAACATCGACGAATTGGACAGAACGTCACCATTGACAGATATAACTTGGAGGTAGTACGGGACTTTGTCTACCTCGGCTCCGCTATTAACGCTGACTACAACATTTCGTCAGAAATCAAACGAAGAATTAATCTTGCCAACCGCTGTTTCTTCGGGCTAAGAAGGCAATTTAATAGTAAAGCCCTCACTCGAACTACTAAGGATATCCTATATAAGACCCTGATCATCCCAGTCCTGACCTACGGTGCTGAAGCATGGACCGTATCAAAAGCGGATGAAGAAATTCTTGGTCAATTCGAGAGAAAAATTCTTCGAAAAATCTTCAGTCCCGTTTGCGTTGATAGGCTATGGAGACGAAGATTCAATCACGACCTATACAAGCTTAACAGCGACATACCCCTGGTCGAAAAACTCCGCATTGGACGTTTAAGATGGCTAGGACATGTAGAACGAATGAACACCAATAATCCGGCTCGCAGTCTTCGATTCCCAGCCAGACTTCGGACGCAGTAGAGGAAGACCTCGCCTTAAGTGGGGCGCACAAATAGAAACCGTCCTCAACCAACTTCGAGTGCTCAAATGGAGGCAGTTAGCTAAGGACCGGGCTAATTGGAGAGGCATATTGGTTGAGGCCCAGGTTCATCCCGGACTGTAGCACCACTTAAGTAAGTAAGTAAATTTGATATTCGTTGGTCTTTTCCAGAATTTTCATTGGTGGCAGATGTAATAAATGTCTCATTTTTTTTTTATTCCTGATCCTGTCCATCGTATTTGTTAGATCGCGAGGACATATTCAAGATTTGATGTAGCAGCTGGGGTGTACTGACAGTAAAACCCTCAACTAGTTCAAATTTATTAGATACCCCTACGATATGGGGCCATCAGTATCCACTATGGGATTGTTGGCCTTTTAGCTCATCCGCCACCATCTCCGTTCAAGGGCTGTGAAGCAAGCAAACCCCATGACAGAAATTTGTTTTGACCTATCACACTAATTTGTCGCGATCTTCATCCATCTTTAACATACTGTACTAGCTCGTGGGGAAATATTGTTTATATGGTTGCGGGACACACCTAGCTCTTGCAGTGGATTTAGAAATAGAGACAACTTGCAGAACTGTAGATTTTACTTGTGTTCACGCTTGTTGACACATTTACGTTCTAAATTTGTCTGCAGCGGAAATGTGCTTAAACTAAAACAGATAAGGTGAATCTTGGTCGTTTCGATCGAATTGTGGAATCATCATCCTCAACCTAAAGTTCACTCGACACTATGTTCGAAATTACAAGCCACATAATAAGTTTTAAATTAATTTGATTATTTTATTCGGTTATAACAAGGCGTTTGCATCCAGAAAGTTGTATTCATTTAAAAGTACTTTTTTATTATTTTTTTATTCTCAATTAAATTGGTTTATTAAAATGCATTTTAAATGTTTACAATCTAAAGAAATAACATCAAAAAACAAAAAGAAAAAAAAAATAACTAAACAAAAAATAAAAATCATTTCCAAGAGAAACAAATAAAAGAATAAACATTGGTATATTATAATTTAGTTCTGCGAAGCTCGTAGTGCTATTCTCTTCTTTCCCGGATAAATTATGATTAGAGGAGAGTATGTGTTTAGAAGACGAAAAGATGCATTGCGTGCTGTGGCTACTCGACTTCCGTTGTTATTTCGATTTGTTTTAACATTTAGTTTTTGTTGGTTGTCGGTTGTGAGTGTTTTTTTTTTTTATTGTTGGATATGATTACATTTTATATTACTTATGGCAGGAGTTTGGTTGATGGATCATTTAATAAACATACATTTAATATTAAGTAAACGTTTTTTCATAGCTAATACATGGTAATCCAGTCCACGATTCCACCTTCCTCTCTTGCGATTGTTGTTGTTTTTTTTTTTAATTAAAACTATTCGTAAGTTGTTCATTTATAGTTTAATTCGCTTAGAAAGCCAAACCAGCATCACGGTAAGTGGTGAAGATCTTCTCAATCGAGTTGACATAGGCGGCGGTCCTCAAGTCAAGACCCAAGTTGTAACGCATAGCGGTCTTCATGATGGCACGAGCCGAACGTTCCATGGTGTAATCCAATCCAGAGTGTACAATATCCTTTTCAGAGGCACCAGAGATACGCTTCTGGAAAGATTCGGATGGTGTGACTGGGATACGACCGCCGACACGTCCGAAGCGACGTTCCAATGATTCCTGAACGGATTCTAGAAAATGAAAAAAAAAAACACAAAATTTAGATATCATTCAAAGGTGAAAGAAAAAATAGTTAACCAAAGCCAAAGCCACAAAACGGATTAGTAATGCTTCATTTTAGAAGAGTTGTGTTAAAAGTTAATGAATGGAAACAAAATAAAACGATTGCATGCATTTAAATGATTTATGAAGGGTTGGCATGGAAAAGCAACAGTTCATTGTGATTAATTAACGGTACTGGGATGTTTCTTATTAATCACATCAAAACTTGAGTAGAATCGCCTTTTGGTTATCTCGATTATTTAACACTTAGGTGGCAGAAAATAAAGTTCAACATGTGCGGGATGATGCAGAAACATGAGGAGAAATTGAAAAGCATAAAGGATGAGGGTTACCCAGTCCTGGTAATGAATAGTTCTATAATTTTTGCATTATTATTTTTTTCAGTTTTTTTTACGGTGGGTTAACAAACATGCAAACTTAGCGATGGAATCCGACATGCGCCTGCAACACCACTAACAACAGGTGATGCAGTCGCTTTACACATTCAGAATAACGCCATAAATCTCTTCTCTTTTAAATGTAATTGCAAATTAGGGCTCATTGCAGTCAAACAGCTGGCATAATGGTGAAACGACAACATAGAATTTATTATGCAGTAACTGACATTTACGGCCCACATAATAAGGCCTCAAACCTAGCTTCTTCAATCATTTGCCACAAGGAATGGAACCTCATGTTTAACGCCGAATCTGAACGGAAAATTTGAGAAGCTTCTTGTGACTCGTGAGTTTTTTACTATTAAATGTTGGTCAGACTTTCGTAAGAGGTGGGGCAGTGAAACTAAATTAGGTGTTGTTACTCTCGGGATTTAAATCAGAGACCTCGCCAGAATCTATTATAAGACTATGAGTTTCTCTTTGTCTTTTGCCAATGATTGACTGAATTTTGATAGCTGATTTTGATTGGCAGTATTGTCGCAGTAAATGCATTAATAAAGCCCTCTTAAATCGGTTACTAATTATCGATGAAACGCCGGTGATGCCTATATTAAAGGATGGTTTGAGTATGCTTGTTCCCTTATGGGTTTTCAGCATTGGGTGTTTCGCTTTATATTGCAACCGAGATTAAAAGCGTCCTAATATGAAAATTATACCTCATATAACCAACTGGAAAAAAAACCTTTCAACACAGTCACACCGATACGTAGGATCAATACGGATTTAAGTTTATAAAGTGCAACCAGGCAAAATGTCTTCAAATATCAATTTTTAAAAGATCATTCCAACTGCATTTAAATCCTAACTTCCTGGATGGTACAATTAAAACCGACCGAGAAGAAACTGTGACTACCTTGCCTCATGTTGACTTTCCATGGCCTTTCATAGTGTATACGTCATATAAAAAGTAAGATATCAAGAAATTTAGAGACGCAATATTCACTATTTGATGACACTCGACCGAATAGACCTCGTCCAGCGAGGAGTGTTGCAAAAACAAAAAAACGGCTGTAGCTGACAGGCAAAGTCACGATAAATCGATTCGGCGACGATTTCAAAAGCTTGGCCTGTCATATGGAACAACATGGATGATTCTACGCAAATATGTATCTTGATTTGAAGGCATACAAGAAAACGCAAGAGTTGAAGCCGGCTGACCATCCGTTGCATCATCGTTTCAGTGAATGGGCTCTCGAGAGACTTGCTGAAGTTCCACTATTTTCGACGAACGTTTGGTTCAGCGATGAGGCCCATTCATGGCTATATGCCGTATATTACATCCACTCAAAACAACCGTGTGGTGTGGTTTGTGGGCCGGTGGAATTATCGGTCTCCAACGTTCCTGCAAATGGGCCATGGCAATGGACTATTTTTAGCCTGAAATTGAAGCTCGGGATCCCGACAACATTTGGTTCCAACAAGACGGCACTACTTGCAACACAGCCCGCGAACCAATGAAGATATTAAGAGACCGCTTCGGTGAACGATTAACTTCAAGCTTCGGAACAGTGAATTGGGCAGATCATGCGATATCACATCGTTAGACTCTTTTCTTTGGGGCTACGTAAAGTCTAAGGTGTTTGCGGATAAGCCAGCTACGATTAAAGCAATGGAGGCCAACATTACCCGTGTTATTCGTGAGATACCGAGGAATATGCTCGATCGCGTCATCGAAAATTGGAAACGAGCTATCGTTCGGCCGAGAATGTCGTAGAGGTTCCGCCGGCATATATCAGACAACATGTCATCCCAATTGGGTATTCTACACACGTATTATGGCGCATTTTGGTAAAAGACTTGAAGTAGGGTCAGTCCATTAGCAGATGAGCAAATCGCGCCTAAACTGCGCTCACGAATCTTATCAATGAAAAGATGGTTTGCGTTAAAAATGATCATGAGGACCATTTTGATTTTAGAAAGATTTTTTCTAAACGGTGCGGACCAAGCGGTCATTGGATACTACAGAGCTATGATCAATGAATTACTACAATTCTTAATTAGATAAACTGGGAACCATTTCCAAGCTTAAAAAAAAACATCGACATAATCTGCAGGCTCTCGAACCGCTCATAAACAAAGGAACGACATCCTAGCAGCTTCTCGCCCTATAATTCGCAAGCGTCGACGGCATTTAGCCGACCATGATAAATATCTTACAGAATACTGTAAGCGACAGTACGTTGTCCATTTATATAGTTCCGCAAAAAAAAGTTTGACAGCGGACAGTTTAGAGTAAAAACTGCCGATAATGCTAAATATCTTAAAGGATATATTGTGGCTTACACTACCACAATAAGCTGCCCATTTACCGCAAAACTAGAAAAAAAAAAAACAGTTCCATAACTGAGTTTCGTGTTTGTAAAAATGGAGAAAACACCACGTTTTCATTGCTGAACAATCATTTAAAGATAATAAAAGAAATTCGGCTAAAGATTTCAGGTCATTTAGCCATACTTCCTTCCCCTGGAGCAGTATAGATGACAGCACGAATACATCAAAGCCAAGTCGACAAAAATAGCTTTTCAAGTGATGACTACGACTATGGCGCCATCTTGCACAGGAATTGGATATGGTGTCCATCCACTTTATGGAAGATTTTGCGGAAACATCTTGGTTTGCGTGTTTAAATCCAACTCGTGTAAAAATTGAAACCACAGATCAATTAGAAGCGTAGATTAGGTGAATGGTGGAAAAATTGTACGTACTCCTTTAACAACGATGCTGGCCAGAACGTTCTTAAATTGAACAACCATGATGTGCAGAAGCTGTGGTTTCAAGAAGACGGCGCAACATGTCACACAGCTCGTGCCACAATTGATTTGTTTAAGGAAACGTTCGGTGAGCACATAATTTCGCGTTTTGGTAATGTGAATTGGCATCCAAGATCGTGCGTTTAACACCGCTTGACTATTTTCTGTGGGAATATGTGAAGTCCGTAGTCTACGCCGATAAGCCCGAAACGATTGGCCACTTGGACTACAACATTCGCCGCGTTATATCCGATATACGGCCACAAATGTTGGAAAAAGTCATCGAAAATTGGATCTCCAGATTAGACTGCGCCCGAGCCAGCCATGGCCGTCATATACCAGAAATCATATTTAAATTATAATCCCAGAATATTATCTTTCGAATGTCAATTTCAAATTCAAAGTTCTATACCTCTGGGAAAACAAAAAGAAATCGTCTTGAAAGGGTCGAGTAAACACTACTATTGACCCATGACCCTCTATTCCATGAACAACATGGTACACATATCCAAATTTGACGACAATTTGACCGACATTCGAACAATTTAGTCGCAATTTTACGTGTTTCAATGTCTTTCGATATTTTCAAAAAACGATAAAAAATTTTGTCGAGATCATTTTGTAAGCAATTCATACGTTTTCCGTTGAAACGTATGGTTGTTACTAATTGTTTACGAAATTATTGGTGTTGGAAACATTTTACGATAATTCGCGTCAAAGTCGTTCCAAAACGTAAAAAGTTGCAAAGCATCGCAAAAGCATTCATAACCTGGCATCAGAAAAGCAGTGTGCATTTTTTTGACGGTTTGGAATTCAGTCCATATCCATGCTATGATGTAGAATCATTCAGTCAACACATACGAGTTACAGTACTAGAGGTACATATCTCATCTGTTGCAGTTTCTCGTCATGAATAAACTATCGTATCGGGGAAGTTTATTTCTGTAATCAGATAGATTATGAAAATGCTCACAATTCTATGAACAGGTGGACATGAGCCACAACAAACTGAGCAGATGGTCAACATGGACAAACTGAGCAGATGGTCGTTTAAAAATGCGTTTTGACGATATGCGCTAGATCGCAAATTTACCCGATTTGACCGCCACAGAAAGAACATCTGCCAAGAAGTGAAAAACCTCTCGCTTAAAATTAATTGGAAACCCAATTTAAATGACTTAAGTGCTAATCAACCCATGAAATCCTCTTCTGGCAACATTATCTGATTCAAACGGAAAGTAGAAATCATGCTACCATCCTAAATATTTTCTGACCCGCATAAGATACAATTTTACCGATCCTTTTATCGTCTATTTGAGTCAGAAGCTAAAAAAATATGCAGTAGGTATGCTAACATATCTTCTCATCTTATTTACAAATCTAAACTAAAATGATGTGAACAAAACCGACATAAAAGAATGGCTCCTAATGGTATTCGAAGCATGCTGGCTAAATGCAATTGTACAATTGAAAAGTGAACAAAATGACTAAAAAAAGAAAATGCAATAATCTCTACCTCTAAGTCACAACAAAAACGTATAAAATACAAAACTGTGCAAGGAAACCCAACATAGAAATGATGATTTTGAAAACAAATCCGAACAAAATTCGATTTACTGACTATGTAGGGTTGTGGTAGTGGTTTTATATTTTTTTTTTGATTGTGGTAGAAGGGAGAAGGGGATAAATTACGAAAAAGAAAATGAAATAAATAAATAAATACAAAGAAAAAAAATTCAAGAATTTGTACCGTCAAGAATAAATCTTTCAATAGACTGTTGGACTGAGGCTAAATAGTGGTAGAAGAAAATAAAAATATGTTTTCTTTTATTAAATAAATAGCAAAATTAAAAGTATGTTTTATTTTTTGTTTAGCAATTTAATTAAGGATAGGAAATTAATAATTAACTAATGATGTGTATAAAATGAAAACGAACAAAGCATCAAAATGGTTGCATGAATGAGCTCTGTAAAAGATAGAGTTGAAGATACAAGAGAAAAACTAAACAATGAGAATAAGAAAAATTGTATGAGTTAGCATCAAAGAGAGAGCGTTGTCTCGTTTCTCTAACAATTTCGTTTTTAAACTTAAGTTAAAGTGTGTGTAAATTTGGTTGTAAATTAATAGAAGCGAATATTGCACTTGAAACCCAAAATGTGTGTGAGTAGTGGTCCCTAATGCGGGGAATATGCACTTACCCAAGAGATGGTAGTTGGATTCACGCTCATATTTGAAGGTGAGACGACCGTATGAGACATGGTTCAAGTTCTTGAGCCATTCGAAGAATGATACTGTGACACCACCAGCGTTGATGTACAAATCTGGGATGACCAAGATGTTGCGGTCGATCAAAATCTTATCGGCAGCTGGGGTGGTTGGACCGTTGGCAGCTTCGGCAATGATCTAAAATAGTAAAGTTGAGATTATATTTCGGAGTGTACAATTTATTGATTGGCATACCTTGGCTTGAATTTTGTGGGCATTATCGCTTGTGATGACCTTTTCGACGGCAGCTGGAATGAAGATGTCGCATGGCTCGTACATGAGGTTCTCACCTTCGTATGGCTTAGCATGTGGGTAACCAACAATGGTGCCGGTTTCATTTCTGTAGTCTTCCAATTTCTGTTGGAGAAGAAAAAGAATGGAAAGTTTAATTCGACTGTATTGAGGATTTCTTAAAAAAAAACAGTTAAACCATCAGTCGTGATTGTGCTAAAGGGTGATCCAAACTTCACGTAAAATTTTAAATTAATAGTACAGTGTTGCCAACAGAAAAAAAGAATGCAATGTGACACCTGACAGTTTCGGGTTAATAAAATTGAGCGCTATACGAAAGAACAACACATTTTCATTGTTCAGCGATATTTAAAAAATTGCTGTTGGGTGTTGTAGAATGAGGGAATACTCTAATTGGCTTTAACTTGGCAATGCCCAGTGGTTGTAACTCTGACTGCACATCAAATTTGCTTATTTTTACCTCCAAGTGGCGGTCTAAAGATCAAGGAACAGTCAACCAAATTTATCACATTTGGATGTCCGAACATTCCGAGGGGCTAACGGACCACTATATTGTTGCAACCAAGGTAAGAATGCGGATATCCACCAAACCACAACAAACCAGAAATACTGTGAAAAAATTTAATGTCGAAAGACAGCAATTGCAAGAGACTGCCAAAGCCTTCGCGCAACGCGTATCCCTTAACCTCTCGATTCACACCATACCACCAGCATCTAATGTCGAAGAACAATGGCAACGATGCCAAAAAGCCATTAGATCAGCCGCAACTGAAACCCCTGGTTTGATGAGGAATGCCGACAGATGCTCGCAGCCAAGAACGAGGCCTACAAGGCTAAGCTGCGTGTGATGACGAGAGCTGAAATTTAGCTCTATAGGCAGAGAAGAAGGGAAGAACACCGGCTTTTCAGAAAGAAGATAGAGCAAGAAAAGCGCGCGATCAAAAATATATAGGTGCCACTCCAGGAACGATGTTCGCAAGTTTTACCGAAGTGTAAAACGTCATAGCTAAGGATACAAGGCTCGAAGAGAATCCTGGCGAGATGAACAAGGGAATATCGTAGTTGAGACACAGTCGATGCTGAGGATATGGAAGAACCACTTCTGCAGCGATGACGATCAACATTCCGCTGTCAGGCAGAACGAACCACTTAATATTGGCAACGGCAGCGAAAACTGCCAACCACCCGACCTAAGTGAAGTGAGGATAGCAAAATCTAAAGTCAAAGCTTAATAAGGCCGCCGAAAATGACGGCCTTCCCGCTGAGCTTTATAAAAAATGGGTTTAGCATTAATTGAGCGTAAGATTAAGTATATGCTATCAACACGAAATGACACACAAAATCGACGAATTGGACAGAACGTCACCATTGAAAGATATAACTTTGATGTAGTACGGGACTTTGTCTACCTAGGCTCCGCTCTGGCAACAACATCTCGTCAGAAATAAAACGAAGAATTACTCTTGCCAACCGCTGTTTCTTCGGGCTTAGAAGGCAATTTAGTAGTAAATCCCTCACTCCAACTACTAAGGAGATTCTATATAAGACACTGATCATCCCTGTCCTGCTCTTCGGCGCTGAACCATGGACCGTCTCAAAAGCGGACGAAGAAATCATTAGTCGATTCGAGAGAAGAAATCTTCGGTTGCGTTGACGGGCTATGGAGACGAAGATTCAACCACGAACTATACGAGCTATACAGCGATATACCCCTGGTCAAAAAACTTTTAAGACGGCTAGGACATGTAGAACGAGTGAAAACAACTACTCCGGCTCGCAGAGTCTTCGATTCCCAGCCACACGTCGGACACAGTAGAGGAAGACCTCGGCTTAATTTACACGCAATTAATTGGACCATTCTTCTTCAAATATGTTGCTGGTCAATCGAAAACAATTAATGGTGTTCGTTATCGTGACATGATAACCCAGTTTTCAGTGCCTGATATGGATGTCACCAACATGTGGTTTCAACAAGACGGTGACACATTCCATGAGTCATTAAGATTTTGCGTGAATTATGTGACACCCTTCAGATTTGCGAAACGAGTATTTTTTGCAGACTTTTATGCTTCAGATCGTTGGGATGCCGACTGTTCAAATCGATTTAAAAAAAACGAGCTGTCCAATTTGAGGCGAACTATTTGGCGATGTAATAATCATACAATCAGCAGATATAATCTTAGAATTATATTCCCAAGATCAGATTTCTGAGTCAAGAAACAAACAATCGTTTATGCCAAAAGCATTTATACCGTATAACTTAAAGTTCAGGTTCTAAGAGGATGAAAGGGCCCCTTACCTAATGCAGGGATTCAATTATTTGATTACAATAATCTCTACAAGTTACAGAGCATGGGCTTTATGATCTTTGTAAGCAGGTAAGCAGGTCATCTGTTCTTAGTTTCTTCTTTTTCAGATCGCTTTAGATGTAATGTTCTTTGATTTCTAAGAGAGAGAGAGGCAGAAAGTGTCCTTTCTTTCTTTATTTTTTTCTAAAAATCTGCAGAAGTAGTTATGAACTGAAGAAAAGGATGCCTATGTAGTATCCAATGTCGAGTGAAAATATTTTTTTTCTAGTTTGGGGGCATTGTCCGGTCTCATTTGTATTTGCGCTTTTATTTGTTAGAAATAAGTGAAGGCTAAAGCAGGTGTGGAGGTGATGGAGTTGTCGTGATGTGACCGAATGGCCTCACATGCGGAAGTCTTGTTATAATCAAAATTACTTCATCACAATTGTCATTTTGCCAATCCAACTAAAGGTTTACATGACAGAAATAATGTCAAACACATCCGTGGATTAAACTGTTGGCGACGACAATTGTTTTTTAAGCACCACAATTGAAGCCAAGATTATTCTTCAGACCAACGACAAACTGAGAGAAAGCTATAAATTTGGATTGAAAGGTACGGCATTCTAAAGATGCAGATGCTACAATGTTATTGGAGGACACACCATCAACGATTCTGCAAGGCTTAAAACATTGCGAAAGAAACCTCCGGTAAGTAACATTTTAAGCTGCCTTCCTAGTCATACTCTCTGATACCCTGTGGTCAACTATTTAGATTCTTATTTTGAATGTGTTTGGCCTGAAATGCCAATACGATGCATGTGTTTAAAAAAAAATCGATGGCTTAACCGTTCTTTTCTACAAGAGTATAGCTTTGTTTATTTCTATCTTGCAGTTGGGAAAAACTATTCTGCATTCATTTAATCAACGTGTTCACTGGTCTCCTTTTAAACATCAGCATTGCTACTTAAACTATTAATGTTTTAAAAAATAAATTGAACGATAAAGTCTGTCAACAGTCTGAGTATTTGTGTGAAACACCCAACCACACCCAACTATCCTCTCCTTTTCAACCTCTTAGCACACAAAATCAATGTTACATTCCCAATTAAATAGTATTTTTCATATAACACTCACGTGCACTCAAAGAACCAACCACCTCCCCCATTCCTTTTTTTTTTTTTTTTTTGATTATTTGCCATATTGGCAGACTGTATACAAAACCAAGCAAACATCTGTCGCACATCTGGCAACTTGCACTTTAAAGAAAATTCCCAATTAAATTGATCAATTACCTTGGGGTCAATGCCTTCTGGGTTGAAGATTGAACCATCATGTTCGATAATACCAACACATGTGGCACCAGCACGGACCAAATAACGGCATGTATGAAGACCTACATTACCGAAACCTTGGACGATGAATGTCTTACCACCCCATCCGGGTGTAGTTCCTGTAGAAAAGAAACAAAAAATAAATAAATTGAAAATCCATACTGCTTACAATTGCGCAATATACCCAATGCAATTCATGCATTCAGGGTATTCTTATGCAATACACCAGTAATGTTGCGTACTTACCAATCATGCTCATGTAGTTGGCCTCGTTGATAAAGTTCTCCAAGCCGTGGAAAACACCACGACCTGTGGCAGACACACGTCCATGAATACCACCCTGGTTAATTGGTTTACCAGTGACACAAGCATGTGCATTGATATCATTGTGACCAATAGTCTTGGCGTATGTGTCGGCAATCCAGGACATTTCACGTTCACCGGTACCCATATCGGGTGCTGGCACATCAACGCCGGGTCCAATGAATCCCTTCTTGGCCAATTCAAGGGTGAAGCGACGGGTAATCTTTTCCAACTCATGTTCAGAGTATTCCTTGGGATTGATCTTTAGACCGGCCTTAGCACCACCGAATGGCACATCGACACAAGCGCACTTGAATGTCATCAAAGCCGATAGAGCCTTGACTTCATCACGGCATACATCTAAGGAGAAACGAATACCTGAAGAGAGAAAAATTTAACATTAGAAGGGTTTCACATGACCTTTGAATAAAATATATAACAAAATTGATTTGCTTATGCTTCTATAAATATAAAAGAAGAAGAAGGGTTTCGGGGGCTAGAAAACATGTGCTCTCACTTAGCTGCGTTAATATTCAATTACTAAATACGACTTTATAGGCCAGGCTGACACAGATGTTGACTTTGAAAGCGAAGAATATTCTTTTTTGAGAAGATTCCCCTACTGAAGCAATGATCAAAACAACCCAAAAAATCATCTCCAAAAATCGTACATCAATCAAAATGGTTTGTCAATAGTCAGAAACAAGGGAATTGGCAACGAGTATGTGTGTGTTGTTCTACGCACTCAGTAACATGAGTAAACATAGAATATCAGTGTGCTGCATGCTCTCCTTTCATCCCTGACAACTCAAAACACAAGATATAGATTGCGGAGGGTGATGTATAGGTACATTTAAGGTATACTAGTATACTGAGAACAAAAAACGATTTCTATATCCTAGAACGTAAATTAACTTCCACTTACTTAAGAGGCGATACAGTCCGGATTGCACCTGGGCTTAAGTTTCACAGAGGCCGTATTATGGTTGCTATAGAAGATCATCAACAAAAATTGTGAATGTCTTAAAACATCGCCAGCTGGGGCCAACTGAACAAACGTGCCCAAATGTTTATGAGAATTTGTGAGCAATGAAAAATGTAGGATTACACCGCGATCAAATGGTGATTGCTGAACCATAAGTAATTATTTCATGTAAGATGGCATAAGTGAGACAAAAAATGCAATAAAAATAGGTTATGATACTGAACATTATTGACAATATATTATCTCCATTCCTCTGGCATCGAATGTAGTTAAATCTGGGTGATTAACGCTGAGTACCAGGACATAATGGCATAAAACGAAACGAACGAACTAGAATTGAATTGGGACCCTTTGCTATCCGAGCCCCACTGTCTTTCAAAGAACAAAACATCTCGCAATTCAAGCAAAAAGAAACAATAGCCATATTTATAGCTCAAAATAGGCCATCAATTCCTCTAGTTTAATGAGTTTGAGCAGCTTGCAACAGCCGAAAAAGAATGGTTAACGATCACTACTATCTACAAGATAGTGCATACACCTCTATGGACCACATGATCTACTTCTGCAAATGATCGGAGTCAATATCTCCGTCGGACACCCGAAATAACACACCACTTTATTTAAATATCACTACACACTTACATCACCGTTTTTCCTTTTCAGGAATAAGTATAGCTAAGTGCCCACGCAGGCGCTTTGGTTGAAGCCTTATCTAAGCGCCAAGAAAACATAAAACTTAATCTATGACAGAAAATTCCTCTCAAAAATGTAATTTTTCTTTTTTTGAGGCAAATTCGCCTTGATGTAGAATTTTCTAAATTTGATAACAAGACTTTCAGCTATATAGCTTCTATAAATATGAAGGAGAAGCGGTCCTAGGGGGACTGATAGACAACGAACAGACTAATTCGCTATACCTTAACTGTTTGACAGCACCTTTAAGATTTGAATTGAGATAAGAGATGTAAAGGGTGATCCATTTCGAGGTTCCCTACTTTTTTAAAAGAAAAAAAACACAGAAAATTCAAATTTAATGGAGAATGTTTATTATCATTTGAAAGAACATTCTTTGGCATTTATTTTTTGGAGATTATGTCTATCAAATGTTGGCCGTTGCTACGTCGCAGATGGTCCATCCGTTGAGTCCAAGTTTCGATCACTCGTTCGAGCATTTCGACTGGTAACTGGCGAATGACACGCGTGATGTTTTCCTCCAAGGCCTGAATCGAAGCGGGTTTGTCGGCATAAGCTTTTGACTTTACATATCCCCACAGGAAAAAGTCTAACGGTGTGATATCACACGATCTTGGTGGCCAATCGACCGGCCCAAAACGTGAAATTATGTGCTCACCGAAATGTTCTCTCAATAAGTCCATTGATTGATGCGATGTGTGGGAAGTGGCGCCGTCTTGCTGAAACCAAATGTCGCCGAGATCACGAGCTTCAATTTCAGGCATCAAATAGTCGGTTATCATGGTCCTAGTTGCTGCGAACGGCGCCGAATCGACTCTCCACGGTCTTCGTGTACACTCTCAGCTACGGCCGCTATATTTTCTTCACAGCGTGCTGGACGTGGTCTATTCGGTCGAATATTATCCAATAATGAATGCTGGGTCTCAAAATGGGTAATGGTGTTGCGAATAGTACGCTCAGTAGGCCGATTATGTTGACCATAAGTTGAGCGAAGTGCACGAAACACATTCCTCACAGAACGTAATAAAGTTGAACAATTTGTAAACGTTGTTCACGCGTAAGTCTTTCCATTATGAAATGCCAAACAATAATAAACAAAAATAACATGACAGCATGACACGACTCACACGTGATCTGTCAAAAAAGGCTATTGAAAAAAGTATCTCTACTTGGATCACCCGTTATAATGTTCCACCGGGTTTCCTAACCTACTACATACATAAACGAAGACGAATGAAAAACAACGCACAGATCAAACCACTAAGCCGTTCAGGTCTAAAATGTGAACTATGCATTCCTATTATAATATGGACAATAGCTAAGAGTAATTTTTATGAAATTCCATCCTAATGGAAGTGGATTGGTACACATACACCTGAATACACTCCAAGTGGAAAATTTTATTTCACGAGCAAAGAAGGGAGGGAGAGCTAGTAAGCCCTTAATGAATAAAGGAAGTTAAGTTGCCGCACCCTGTATTAATGTCGGAATTGAGTTCTATTGACATTGTATTACCGACATGGTTTGTCATGGTTTTGCTAGAGAGTAAACCAAGTCTTCCGAGAATGAATGGAATAGATGGGAGGGATTAGAATTAAACATTTAAAACAGGCGTGTCGTTGATAGGATTGAGTTTTCGGGTACTTCTACGTTTGTTGAAAAGGTTGAAGTTAGCCAATCCTAAACGACTTGCATTGATCGGTTTTATAGAAGAGCAGTAATCCGTTTTTTCCATGTTTTTTAAAGTCCCCCTACTTGGAGAGTGATCCAGTTGGTAGCTAAACTACTCAAGGGTAAACGGTTTGAGTTTGAAAAAAATCTTCTGGTGCCTCTAACACTCTGACAACATCATACCGTCAGAAATTAAACGAAGAATTGCTCTTGCCAACCGGTGTTTATTCGGGCTAAAATTCTTCGAAAAACCTTCGATCCCGTTTGCGTTGACGGACTATGGAGACGAAGATTCAATCAAGAACTATACGAGCTGTACAGCTACATACCCCTGGTCAAAAAAACTCCGAATTGGACGTTTAAGATGGCTAGAATGAAGAACGAATGGACACTAATACTCCGGCTCGCATAGTCTTCCATTCACAGCCAGACGTCGGACGCAGTAGATTAAGACATCGCCTTAAGTGGCGCGCACAGTTAGCTAAGGACCGGGCTAATTGGAGAGGCATGTTGGTTGAGGCCCAGGTTCAAAAAAAACTTCGCATTGGACGTTTAAGATAATTAGGACATGTAGAACGAATGGACACCGGCTCTTAGAGTCTTCGATTCCCAGTCAGACGTCGGACGCAGTAGAGTAAGACCTCGCCTTAAGTCGCGCACACAAATAGAAACCGACCTCAACCAACTTAGAGTGTGCAACTGGAGGCAGTTACCTAAGGACTGGGCTAATTGCAGAGGCATGTTGGTTGAGGCCCATGTTCATTCCGGACTGTAGCACAACTTAACTAAGTAAATTCCTCAGGTGAGGAATCGTGGTCCACTAACAGTTTTTCAGACATCTTCGAGCGATCTGTCAGTAAAGCACGACTATTACATACAATTATTGGTGTTACTTAACCGCTATTCAATCTAATCCCTTTTGGTTATCAGGGTATCATACTGGTTTCTATTTATTCGTCTCGATAAAGCAATTGTCACCTTATTCCATCATGTCACAAAGCCCTCAACAATCCACCCGCCGGTTATTTTTGAATTTCTTCGACACTCACTTCGGACGGAAATCGTTGCTCATTCTATGTTTATACGCTAAATTCACTATTATTTGGCCTCATTCCAATTTTGAAGTGAACTAAAAATACATGATCATTCTGTCTCAACGAGTTGTCGTCTGCTTTACAACTATATATTCATAGGGTCTTGTCTATTTTGTTGGGCGAAAACAATTCAATTCATGTGCAGTTTCAATTTCATTTTTTCAACTTTTTAAATACAAAGTTGAGTTGAGTCATTTGACGTAAATAGTTTAAGATGGATTTTCCTATCTTATAGATCCATTGCGTAATGGTATCGTTGAGGGTGATTTGGTATTAACCAGCATTTTGTCAGGTGACAAAATGATAAACACGTTAACTGTTTATTGGACTAATCACATAATCAGTAATGATACGGACACGGAACTGTTTATGCACTTTCGTTTTTATTTTGTTGTTATAAGACCTTTAAATAGAATTGCGATTATCAGTCGAGATATGGCCAAGTAACTGGCTTGTTTCGAGTGGTTCTATTGGAGTACTTTGTTTTAGACATGTGAGCAACTATCATTAGTTTATCATCGTAACAATGTGCTTGTGAAGTTTAGATACTTTCTGTTAATATAATGGTCATTGAACTTGATGTTCGAACAATGACCAACACGTGTTTCGATTAGCGCCTATACAAACATTGTCTAAGCAACTTCACTTGTAATTGTAACTATAATCAGATTTAGTTCGCTTTAATGAAACTAATTTACGTTTGTATCTATCCAGTTTCTAAACACCAAACGATGATTTTGTAAACAAATAAATCGTTAATTAAAACATCATAACATTGTAGAATATTTATATTACAAGCCACAAATTAGTGCGGTTATTCAATTAAATTTTGCATACCTATTGCAAAGTCTTGTATCAAAACAAAATGGGTAAAACAATCTTATAAGCATGACTATACAAACAACGGCAAAACATTGATGTCATTACACAAATTTAATTAGATAGTGCCAAGAGCCTTGGACTTGAGGTTTGAGGTTAGCAAATATGGTCGACCGCTGTTTCTTTCTATTGGCATATACGTGGTTTTCTGAAGGCGTGGTTCGTGACGTCAATGCCAAGCCCCCCAATTTTATACATTTGATTATCACATGGTAACAGATTAAGAATACATATGCGCAATCGGTTTTGGAAATTTGTGATCGTTTAACCTTATGGCGCACAAAGAAATTAAATTAATGTGAATAGGACTACAAGAAGAAGACATTCATGAATATTTAATATCCACCTGAATGAAGTCTATATTGAACGATATGAGTTTGGAGTGTGCATATTAACAATTGATAGGAAATGGCGACATTTTCTTTTTACTTGTACCGGTTTTACTTCCTGAGGAAGTCCCACTGGCAAATTTCAATAGATCAACTTTTTCTACACCCAAATGAATCGTTATAGGTTGTTAATATTGAAGTATTGAACTTCTAGAGATGAAGCTAAGTGCCACGTTAGATCCGTTCGAGTACTTTTGTGTTGAGAAACATGAAAACTGTCAAATCTCTTCTATCAAGTGACAAATTTCACATTTTAACGAAAAGTACCTTTACGAATTCGCAATGAATAATGATAAACGTCCAATTTTGAAGAATTTTGAACAATTTTTGTTTGACGTCTCATTCATAAAGCTTAGTATGCAGCTCGCGCTAAATTTTATCTCCCATACAAAAATCTCTACAGAGATAAAATTTAGCGAGCGAATTTATCAGTGCAGTACCTCGCTCACGAGATAAATTCTTAACTTCATAAAGATGGGACACACAAAATGTAGGTAGGGTATAACAATATTATGTGTTATACGAAAAGTGTTATACTCGGCGGAAGACAGGTCTCCACTTATTTATATATTTGATGGAAGAATTTCTCGAGGAAGACGACATCTTTATTTACAAAGAAAATAATAATATTACTGACATCTGCGAATGACATTTCCCTGACTCATCTATATGCTGTGTACGAATTTAGCGAGCATTTATCTTTGGATTGGAGAAAACAAGTGGAGAGTAGCAAAGATAAAATTTAGCGCGAGCTAAGCTTAACACTTCAGAATTTAAAGATTTTCATTTTTCTTCGCGGAAGCGTACCTATGGATACTTTTTGTTGAAATGGGTGACTTCTGTCTCAATATTGGAGATTTGACCGTTTTCATTTTTCTTCAAACAAAAGTACCCGTACATACTTTGTCTTTTGCCTATATAACCTTCCGAGAGCTTAAAAATGAACGAACTCAAATATTAAAACAAATCAAAGAAACATACATATTTTCGCAAATATTATCCACTGGAGAAGTTTGTCTGTGTACACTGGTAAACTTTTGTTTAAAGTACCCACCTGTTTTTTACCAGCACCGCCAGAGGAGGTGCAGAAACTCATAGCCACAATAGCCAAAGCGGATAAAATGCTAATGGACTGCGACGCCAACGCAAGGCATACGGTATGGGGAAGCTCAGAAGATAATGAAAGAGGTAAGGCACGACCCCAACCTTCGTCTTTCCTAGTACGGAAACACACAGGGGGTGGATATACCATTAAAAAACAAATAGTGATAGCTTTAGGATTGATAACTGGATAATTTCCAATCTGGAGTCACTCTCAGACCACAGATGGATCCTCTATGACTTGTATGTTGTGTCTCGATGCCATGACCAGTAAACCATTTAAAAATCCCAAGAGAGTTGATTGGACCAAGTTTGGCCAAGTCCTTCGGACAAAACTCAAAACCACAAAAGAAACAAACGCCCTTGTTATCGAAGAACTGGAGGCAAAAGTGCTGACCTAAGAGAAGGCGATGAACATACATACGCATACAAAGCCTCGTGTCCAGTTAAGCGAAGCAAAAAAAAAAACACTTCCTCGTGGTGGAATGAAGATCTCCCCAATCTCAGACAGATGACCAGTTCGATCTTCAATATCTGCCACAAACACAATTTTTTGGCAACCTTTTAAGGACTGTTTATGTCTGTATAAGAAAGCCATAAAAACATACAAAAGGGAGGCCTGAATGGATTATTGCCTTTCTATTGAAACCCTCAAGGACTCCGCTAGGCTAAGCAAAAGGAACACTGCAACCCTTCTTTTCTGAGAAGGTCAGATGGAGGGTGGACAGAATCCTCTGCGGAGACCCTGGAACTCTTATTAAACACACACTTTCCCGGATGCAGTGATACAAGTACGAAGCCCGGGAGATATCGGCATGTACAAACTGCACCATACAGTAATATCAATTCAATAATTTCCAAGGAAAAGATTTCCTGGGGTATTAAGAGCTTCTCTCCGTTGAAGTCTCCGGGACCTGACGGCAATCTGCCAGTTATGCTACAGAGAACGCGGGACTTAACAGTGCCATGGCTGGCGACAATTTTTAGAAGCTGCTAAGTCGCGCAACAAAAACCAGTTGTGTAAAGCGATACTGAGAGCGTAGTGCTCTGTGATGTGAATAATACTAAACCACGTATCTACTCGTGCAGACGCGCTCGAGTGGTATTTATACCGAAGGTAGGCAGCCACGAGACCGCGAAGGTCTTTAGACCAATCAGTCTAACGTCCTTTGTACTAAAAACCCTGGAGCGCGTTCTAGACATCCACATGCGAGGTTTTCTAAAAGAATCTTCGCTATACAAATCACAGCAAGCCTACCTAAAGGGCAGATCAACGGAAATAGCTCGCCACGAGGTAGTGCGGACAATCGAAAAATCCTTACACTATAAGGAATACACTCTAGCCTCCTTTTTAGATATAGAGGGAGCTATCAACAACGTCCTCATTGGAGCTATTCTTGAATCTCTGATCGAGCTAGATATAGAGGAATCTATTTGCCAATAGATAGTCTCTTTGCTCGGAACAAGAATTATCCAACAACACCGGGAAATAGATACTTAACCAAATTTGCTCATAGAGGAACGCCACAGGGCGGCGTCATCTCTCCTCTACTCTGGCTTATAGTTATGCACAAAATTCTTTTTAAATTAGACGAGGAATGGGTCAAAGTTGAAGCTTATTAAAAATAATGAAAATTTGACTGAAACATTTTAAGAATTTCGTACAAGATATCGTCGGAATATTGATTTAACTTTGTCAACTGTGAATGTGTAGTTAAATTAGAAAGGGAGATTCAGTTTGTGATGCTGAATACACTGACAGTCCAATGAACAAACTGTTCAACTTAGGAATTTAGTGTTGGCAAAAGTCATGGAGACTTCTCTAGACAAGGTTAGCACCCGGGCAGCAAGCTGTGGCCTTGGTGTAAACCCGAGCAAAACGAAATTGTTGCTATTTACCACCAAAACCAAAATACCCGACTTCACCCTCCCCCGTCTTAATGGCCAACCACTCACACTATCTTCCAGCGCTAGGTATTTGGGTATCATGCTTGACCGAAAACTTAACTCGAACATAGAGTAAGGAAGGCGTGTGTTGCCTTCTATGCTTGCAGCAAAACTTTTGAAAGAAGTGGGGACTTCAACCAACGATGACCTTGTGGATGTACACAGCAGTGGTACGTCCAATTCTCACATACGGCTCACTAGTATGGTGACCCGCATTGAGTAAAGGCTACAACCTCACAAAACTAAAAAGGCTGCAAAGTACAGCAAGTATAGGCACCACGGGCGCACTGAGGTCGGCGCCAACGGAGGCCCTTACTATGCCATTGCATCTCTTCCTTCTCGACCTACACATTAAAGACACCGCTTTATGCAGCTCAGTAAGACTCAAGGAGTCAGGATGTTGGAATGCAAGGCCGTATGGCCACAGCAATATCCTGGACTCGTTACCAAACGGCATAGTCACGTTTCCAACAGACTACATAACACCTATACTAAGCTTCAAGAAAGCCTTCCACGTAGGATTTTGAGAGAGATTTTGACACGATCTAAAATGAACTGTGGTGTGGGGTCCGGAGTTCGAAAAATCAGCACCCATTTGTTGATGTTCAATGATCCACTCAACGAACTTTGTTAGATGGGCAAAGTTATAAGTCTTCCGTTTTTGTGTCAAGCATGGAGACGCAGATAGTGGAGAGTTTCTTAAAATTTGCAATTCTTGTCTAAGACACCGAATTAATATTCAGGGACTTTTGCCAACACTTACTTCCGAATTTGAACAGTTTGTTCATTGGACTGTCAGTGTATTCAGCATCACAAACTGAACCTCCCTTTCTAATTTTTTTAACTACACATTCACAGTTGACAAAGTTAAATCAATATTCCAACGATATCTTGTACGAAATTCTTAAAATGTTTCAGTCAAACTTTCATTATTTTTAAAATATTGCTCAACAACAAAAGCTTACCAACCCTAAGCTTACATGCCAATTTTTGCGGCACAAATTACGGATAATTCCTGCGAAATCTTGTAAATTTGGAACACCCTTTATATTGCAGCGTGACCCCTTAAACTGGTCAAACCGACGATGAATATAACATCCTCTCCCACCAGTTATTCAAACAATTAAAATAAATTTATCTACGTCAACAATTTGCACATTGACTTCCAGGCTTATTGTATGACATATGACACCAATCGCCACACACATTAGTCAGTCCAAGTTGGTGCACAAACAAGTCAATAAAGAGTCCACCAACCAAAAACGTGATTCCAATACTACAGGGCAATGCGAAACCAAAAACGAATAAAACAAAACTTCCAAAGCAACTTTCGCGATCTATAGCAAATCAACTTGTGTATGCAGTATCAATTCGGATGTTTCGTCGCCCAGTAACACAAAAATTAATTTGCCATTCTGACACAAACTCTCTAGATGGGAAACAATAAAACCGGAAAAATCTGAGCAGGACAATGCTGCTCGTCAGTCATGACCTCATTCAAATGTGAGAAAAAAAGTAGTCATTGTCAAGATCACATGTACTGACTACCATAAGATCATTTGAAATTTAAAAAAAAAAATTGTTTTCGTTTGTTTAAAGTGTAGACCTTTTAACATTTCAGCAGCAACCAGATTGTTTAGTCAATCTTATCAATCCCTCACTATAAAAAAAAATACGTAGATACATGACTGTTACGTCAGGAATAAAAATTCAGAACAACAAGTTCAAGCTACAGAGTGGTGGTATGTTGTTAGTCACGAGACAAACTTTTATTCAACGTGAGCACAAATATGTTTGTATGATGTGATTTGGCAAAAGCGATTCATAGGGGGCTCGCAAAGAGTTGTGTGTTCGCTATGGATTTGAGTTGTTTTTCAGTTCAAAAATAATCTGAGGAGCAACACATTACCAATTCGAAATTAGAACAGCTCGGAGAGATAACCATGCTAATGGCTTTTTAACAAACATTTACGTCGAATGGTTTTCTTTTTGTATTTGCTCTGGTGCTATCCTCTTTAAGACCGTATCTTATTAGCTACGTGCTGATAATCCCATGTTGGCGAGTTGTTTGTTTAACAATTTTGTTTATCAGCTTCATAGAACAGCTATATGTGTTCTATTTCTTGTTTTCAGTGGTATATTTATATTTTTTGCATCTCAATTCTTTAGCCTTGAATGTGTTCAAACCGCTTGACAACAGGTTATTGATAATGATAAGTCAAGAGCCAAATATATGAAATTTTTATCTTTTTTGTTTTATCCAACGTTGTAAACAATTGGGTCATTTAATTGTTTTATTGGGAACATATTATATTGCTTGGACTTTGTTTCAAGGGTGGGTAGGCAAAGATCAAACAAACAAAATTATAACATATCCCCATAACGAACGTGAGTCGGTTCTATTTACAGAGTGTTTGTATATCGATATCTTTAGATACGTATCCATTTATTGGTGTTTATCACGTAGTTTGTACGTACTATAATTATATAATTTAGTAAACAAGCGTAAAAAAACATTTGCCGTTGACTTAGCAGCACGAATTTTTCACTCGAATAAGATTATGGTTACGTAAACTATTTTGTAGTATTGAGGTATTGTATTTAACGTTGTTAAGAACGTTAAGTCTTGTACAGTTTATTACAGCCTTTTACCTTTTTCAGTTAAAACAACTTTTCCAATATGCTTTAACGATGGAATCAATTACACCGAGAAAGTCAAATAAATAGACACACTAAAAAATCATCTTCACCGGAGATAACACCATGAATATTTGCCAAAATACTGCCTACGACCGCCTTAAAGTTTCTAGACATGATACTCAATAACTCAACAGCATTTCCCCCTTATGATAGAGGACTGTAGTATCAAAGAAGGGCAAGCAAAATTGTGTCTTTTGATACAGTTTATTCTTTCTTTTTTAAAATTCTTTATTTTACGACGTTGGGGAATACCAAAAGATTCGAAGTTTTACCCACTCACCCTAATCGGCATGACATGTACAATACTCAACAACTTTCTGATGTTATCCACAAAGGATTGAATTATATTAAAAAGTGAACTATATTAGTCTGCGTGCTGGGGCATAGAGATATTTCAGGAAACTATATTGGTGCTGACCTATCCTTGACATTCGTCCATAATCATATTACTTATGACCTCCGATACATGTTAACAATTACGCATACTAGATGCGATTATGAGAAAAAAAATGTGGAAAAACGGCACAAGGTGTCCCATATCCTGGAGATTCTTGTCTAAGTTTCTGCAGGGACGACCGTAACATCATCGGTTTCATTACAGGATATCCATATAAGCCTACTTGCAAAAATAATATGCCCCCAGCAAAGAATTTGAAGAGGATGTCTCGACGAAGGGGAAGAAAAATAAATTATGCACCTTCTCTGTGCAAAAATAAGACTCAACCTCTGAGCCTTCTTCTTTGACAATTTAGGTGACCTGGTAAACCATAGACTGAATTAATAACAGCAGTACTGCAACGTCAACACAGAACATTATTTACTAATGACGTTTAGGAATTCAGCCTAAACCTCCACCAACACATAGAAAGCGCGGTAGGGTTGACTAGACATAAGTATATGGAGAAAGATAGTTGTAGATTAGCTCCCGATTGCGACTGTTTTAATTCATACAAGATACAACGTATGCGCACACACGAGAGCCAAAAGATCATTAAATTAACTTTTTGACTACTTGCGCAGGTAAGTGTGGATTTTCTTACCAGCTTCTTAACACTCTGAGCTGTGATTGCTTGAATGAGTGCACATAAATGTGAGTTTCCGTACCCTGATCATATCATGTTAATCGTTATTTCAAAACCGAGTTTTATGAAATTCTAGCTGACGTCGTTTTGCCGTATAAATTATTTTTAGTGAACATTTTGGTTGCTAAATAAAAAAACATAAAAACATATGAAAAGGCTACAATCCGCTGTGCGAATCGTTGAATACCCTATCCCATTAATTCAACATGCCCAAAAAGTGGGCGTGGCTAAAATCTGTACGAAGATGCGGTATATAGAAAATGCCATTGTCACTATTGCTCAGATAGTTTATCAACATCTTTTTATGTGTTGAAGAGGGCCCGAATGAATCGATTCGCCACCGTGCACCGCCAAGCATTGGAGCATTGTCCATCAACTTTATGGAAGATTTTGCGCAAAGATCTTGGCTTACGACCTTACAAGATCCAGCTTGTGCAAGAATTAAAGCCGCGAGACCATGCAAATGCGTGATTTTAGTGTATGGGCCAAAAATGAGATTGATCTCGATGCTGATTTTCATAGCAAAATTTTGTTCAGTGATGAAACTCATTTTTGGTTGAATGGCTACGTCAAAAAGCAAAATTGCCGCATTTGGAGTGAAGAGAATCCATATGAGACCCTTGAGACGCCGCTACATCCACAAAAACTGACTCTTTGGTGTGCTATATGGGCTGGTGGAGTCATTGGGCCATACTTTTTCCGAAATGATGCTGGAGAGTTAGTTACCGTTAATGGAGACCGGCATAGAGTCATGATAACCGACTATTTTGTTCCCAAATTGGATGCCATGAATGTGGATGAGACACGGTTCCAACAAGACGGCGCTACATGCCACACAGCGCACGTCACAATCGATTTATTGAAGGAAACATTCGATGTGCTCATAATTTCACGGAATGGACCTGTCAATTGGCCACCAAAATCATGTGATTTGACCATTTTCATTGTGGATATGTGAAGTCGCTCGTCTACGTCCCTAGACTTCGAAATCGAACCTCTAAAAAAATAACCTTTATAACTTTAGAATTTGACTTAAAATCGTTTTAGTCTTGATCGACAAAATAGAATGATAGTTTATCGATCTCAAAGAAATCCAACGTAAATCAAAAGTCAAATATTAAATTTGAAACTGAAAGTGTGCTGTTGTTGTCTGATCTGGAACTGATTTCTGATGCAGCTGTACCGAGCCGGGTACCACAAGTACGAGGACAGTGGATACAACTCATTAGCTGTTGATATTAGATTCACGTGCTTAAATGGTCTTACCTAGCCCTAGTATGATGACGTTCCATTCTTTGATAAAGATCAGACGGATATGTTTTGATGGGATCTATGACAGAAAGAGGAATTGTGCGCAGTGGACAGTGAACGTCGTGCCACGCATAATTGTCCTTGTGAAAAACATGGAGTGCCTAAATCTAAGTCGCAAACGGATATCGTTTGTCCTTGTCAATATAATAGTAAATTGGATGCGTTTGAATTCAATTGGCACGTCTGTAGTAATCATTGGAATGCCTGTCAGCAGAACATTTTCGGCTCGGAATTTGCCATAAAAATGGCGGCTTCGATAATGTTTTTCATTCATTTTTTAATGACCAATGTACCATTGCACATGAACCCGTGGTGGGTTTAAATTCCGAAGTAAAATAAAAAATATAGAAAGTGTGGTGACATGCTTTTCTGTGTACGTACATTGGGGAATATGATGTCAATTAGAGCATTTTGCGTATCAACGATTGTACAGAAATCGGTGGGTAATTTTATGCCATCAGTATTTTTCATGGACAGCAACTTTTCCATCACCGATATCTAACAATTGTTTCAAGAATTTGTTGCATTCATCCCAGATGAATTATTTCAGCATTTAGGACCTCGACAATTGTTTTATTTTTATGTACACTTTATACACTTGTACACTTTATCTTGGTTACTTCGAATATTCAGTGGCAGCTGAAATGTTGAATGAGCTGTTCTGGCTCGATGCAATAAAATTGCTGTAATGCCAGATGCGAACGGCCAATGCGATTCCATTATTTGATCGTATTTCGGCGAGAGTTAGAGAGACGAGAAATGTTTTGCCAGTTCCACCTGATGCATTCAAAATATTGTCACAACGAAACGTAAACATAAACGTCAACTATCATGAAGATGGCTTCGTCAAATCGCTCCATACAACATGTATGGAAAATGAATTTTCTTCATAATTTGTTTTCGGGAATTTTCTTGGGTATTCTTGTTTTTTTGGGTGGTGCGAATAATCGAAATCTTTCCAGGCGTTCTTGAGTTATAAGCGTAGTAACCAAAGTCACTTAGATAGATAGATGATATGCCGAATGAAAAGTTAACTTTCGTAGGTATAATTTGTTTTGCATTTTTTTAAAAATCAATTTTTATATTGCATATTTTTAGTTAGTTCTTTAAAAAACTTGGCTAAATGTACCCACAAATAATATAAAGAAAGACATAACCTAGAAAGTAATCACACAGTGAACACTTTTCACCCTCAAAAGTGTACAATATTTATGTAACGACAAGGACCCCATTGAATAGTCATTGTATTCATCTGTTCTCGTCGAAATAAGGTTAATGAGGACACACTTACAGATTGGACCTAAGAGGTGGAAAACTTAACCTGCACTCTATTAGGATCAGAAATATGTGCTGTTGCATATCTCAAGATGACTTGAAATTCCACTGGTTAATTGAATAAAGCATTGCATACAAAAAAAGGTAAAAACGACAAAAAGAAAGAAAGGACACACAATCTAGATGGATTGGACAGAACATTACAATCGACAGCTAACATTTCTGCTTAGCAAGCAATTTCGTTATCCCTCACTCGAACTCCACAAAACGAATGATTTCTATTCATATAGACTTCACTAATAGGAACATTAACAGTGTTTCTTTATTCATTAACAACCAAGCTGTACCTTATGCAAATACCTTGGAATAAATTGGTACGCGAGTTTAAATGGAAAGACCACATAAAAAAGAATAGAGAAGAACTGAACCTAAAATATAGAAAAATGTATTGGTTACTGGGAAGAAAAAAGGACCTTTCTAACGCATGCTATATAAGCAAGTACTGAAGCTTGTTAGGACGTCTGGCATCCAATTATAGGTATGTACTAAGAAAACAAATACAGATACAAAAATTCCAAAACATAGTCCTTAGTGGAATAGTATTTAAATAAACGTTTCTTCTTCAAGAATATATAAAACCCGGATTACAATTTAATCAAAAAAACTTGAATATAAGATCAATAGGCTGCTTGATATTCAAGAAAGGCTTCTCGAAATTCAAGAAGAGAGACATACAAGTTATTTGGCACTGAATCAAATTGAATCAAAGCACTACAATTGGATACTTACAACATCAAACTGAATTAATAATGTTTTTTTTTTTATTTTAAAGGTCTGAACTATGAATATGTACCTATGTTTTGGGTTTTTTTTATAAGTCAAACATGAAATGTGATTTTTTATTTTGTAATACCATGCATTCTTTATCTATCTATACACGTGTAGTATAAAATAACGTTCCAAAACGTGTATGAATGCGCTAATCTCGAGAACTGCTGAACGGATTTCGATGTGGTTTTTATTGTTATGATCTGCATTTCCCTGGGAATGCTATAGAGCCCTATCGAGGTATCCGTCAGAGTGGACAATTTTCCGCAACGCATACTTGATTGGAGGTTCAAATTCCATTCGAGATATGTGTCATCGGAAAAAAAATACTACACAAATGCGACGGCTTCACTTCACTACAATTTGTAAATAAATTTCGCGAATAATTTGTGTCGGAGGAAATCGGAAAAAGAATTTCACTTAGCTGTCAAAAATAGAACGGAAAATAGATGGTTTTTTCGTTAAAGCCAAATTCCCTACAACAGTCGCCAGGTGAAACGGATCCGGAACTTATCTGAAATCGTAAAGGATGGTTCTCTCTGAACGCTCATACGGTGTAGCGCTGCGAATTTAAAAATAAACGTCGCTCGTTGGCAGGTATTGTACTCATTTCAAATCAATTTTTATTGTTCCTTTCTTTATAAGGGTTCCACGCATTATCAGCGCATTTTGAATATGTCGGGCTTAAAAAGTTATTCGAAGAAAGTGAGTTCGGGCATTTCATTCTTATTGATGATTTGGGCTACTCAAATACGAGCTACCTTGCAACGCCTTTCCTGAATGTCACAAACGCTGTTGAAAATCTATTCAACAAATCGCAGATTCAGATTTGAAACTGCGTCCAACGTCCTCATTTTAAATTTTGTATTTATATACCCCTATTACTGTTTGCAACAATTCCACATAATTAGTTTTGGCCCAACTATCCCTAAACGGAATTTTAATCGATTCCTTTAAATTCCGGAATAAACGTTTGTATACAAAAATTCGACATTATTTATATCATTTTTAGCATCAATAATCAAAACGCACCCAAAACTTGTTTCTTGACAAATATTTCACAAATATCCCAGGGAATTTTTTTTAAAACAGCAAGTAGGTAGGTACGCCAACTTGCAAATTTTAACATTCAAACCGAGAGTTTAAATAGTAAGGGTATTCATGCAACGTCGTAATTTTATTACGTGCGAAAGATTATAATTTTACGACGACGTTTCATGAACGACCCTAAAACTGCACCACTAAATAATGCGGTAACCCACTGAATTCAATCTCATTTTAGTAATTTATTTATTGATAGAATTTTGTTCTTATTGTTCTCTTTCCGTTCACGATAATTTGTTTCAGTTTAGCGCATGTGTTTGATGTGTGAAAGTAACTGATTAAATGTCAAAATAGCATTTCATAAGTTTACAACGTCAGTTTACGCACCCGATTACTGTGAGAAAATTCCGATATTGTTAGAAAAGATTTCCCATACAAATTTTGATAGTTCATTTATCACGTCGTAATTTTATCACGTTTACAACGTTTACGACGACTTTCCGACGTTGCATGAATACCCCTAGTGAAAATAAAACATTTTTCAACTTGCTGTTCAACTCTCGAGTTGAAATCAACTTGGAAGTTAGCCAACTTGGGAGTTTTCTGGAAGTTGAACAATAGTTGATAAAACGGCCCTAGGTAATCGTTGACGACTGAATGCTTTTTTGAACTTTTTGAAGTTTAATCTATTACATTAGACCCTTCCAAGTACGATATTTATTACGAATGGAAAATTCGGTTGCGTGAGCATTCAAATGGCGTGATCCCCACCCAATCCGATGATTCGAAATTATCGTATTATCGTTCGTACAATTGCCTATGCCTTGATGTTGTGTTATTTTTTATTCCACAGTTCTAATAAAAATGTGATAACTTGTAAATAGCAATCAAAAAACAACTATTAGGACTCTGTACGGATTGATTAATATACTTGATTAATTACATACTAAATAACCGATCATAGTACTATTATCAGACGATTAGATAAAATAGACCCTTAAAACGAAATCAAGCAATAGTACTTCATAGTTTGCCTTACAAACGATTCGCGCAATTAGCCACAAATCTTATCAATGCTTACATAACGAAAGATCTGACTTCTGGCAACTAAGAAAGCACAACTCCCCTTATAAGGAAATTCTTTTTATAACCTTAGAGAATTATGGCAAACAAAAAAAAAAAAAACAACAAAGATAAAGCTAATATCGACCTTGAAATCTATTTATTGGTTATACAGCCAATTGCGTCCTTAATTTTCTGAGTAAAGATAGACATTGTATTTTACAAATCCCCATGTGGCATTTATTTCTCTAACACGAAAATACGATAATTAGATTCCTACAATGCTATCTAGTAGTTAAAGATCAAATAACAAGCTGGCAATGATTAATCCACGAATTAACACAAACACTCTAATGCAAGCGATTCAAGTCAATTCGATAGGAAACCTTATTATTGACAGGCTCCCACAGTTTAATAAAAAAACAAATTGTGCGACATTTATTTGCTTGGAAAATTATCATAAAACGGTCGAGGATTAGAGAATGGTGCCACCAACAACAGTTGAACTTAGCAACAAGTTGTTTGAAAGTGTTTGTTATCTATTCTTAAAAAGAAGATTAGATATTTCCCACATGGTCACTAGAAATAATTCTTCATGGGGGTCTTATAAAAACTGCGAAGGTGTGTTCCAAAAATATAGAATTTACGCAAAATGTCGTATATCTCTTTGCAGGGGAAGCACGTTTCTTATTAATTTGTTTTTCTTTGATGGGAAAGCATTATGAAGTACAGTTTGCTTCAAGAATTTGTTGAATCTTATAGAGCTATTGCGTCATATGTATAGTTTGATGAATAAACATAAATCGACATGAGTAATTAAATTTGAAATGACGATCCGAAGTTTGCCAAGTGTACAGCATACAATTGATGGCATTCTCTACTGCGTAAGAGGTAGAGCTAAATCATTTCGTCGCTTTAAAAGAGTAACTTATAACTTCTACTAAACATTAATTGAATCGGTGAGTGGAAGAACAGTAAATGTACAAAATGCCACTTTTGAGAAAAACATAAAAAACTATGTCACACAAAAAATATCTAATTTTTTGTATAATTGAAGTATCCCTGTTCCCCAATATGTTCTTTGAATAAATAGTTCACAAAATTCGAATTAAATTTCTAAATTTATACTGAGAAGGTTGAACAGAGAGAGAAAAATATTCAAAGCCTTGTTGTAACAAGTGGAATATCCAGCCTACTAGGCCTAACGGACATCCAAGAGACTCAGTAAGGATTGACGATACCCTTGACGACCATGCTAAATGATAAAAGGACAACAATGTCTTTATCTGGACATGAAATGTTAAAACCCATAACAAAAAAGGTGCAACCGAACCATTAGCGGAACAATACAGACATTACTGCCATCCAGGCAACACGATGGGATGAAAAACTGATATATTTACTAAGTGCCATGTTAAACTGAGCCGAACTTGCGGCTTCTCTTAATTGTTTTATGCTTTGAAGACATTATTGTTCGAATGGAAAATAACCACATCACGGTGAAATTCGCCAACATAAGCCTTGTATGCTCGGCGGAGGAAAATTATGATTAAAACCTGCTTTGTCAAATCCTGGACGATACATATGAGCGACTACCGAAGTACAATGGTAAGGCCGTGCTGGTTGATTTAACTCCACATTAGGTAGAGAGTACTACGTCTGGCAATGAGTTTAGCCAGCACAATGTTCCCTCTCCTTGACATCCAAAAGTGTACATAGGGGTCGCGGAAACAACAAACTTCAAATTGACCTGAACATATACATACAAGAGACACGCTTCCAGTATTTTGGATATCCGGACATTCGAGCAACTAATATCCAATCGAAACATTTCCTCATTGCAGCCAAGGTAAGAATACACTTCGAATGTCCTGGAAAAAAAATACTCAAGAGCTCCTAATTGATATCCACTACCTATTCAAAGATTTCAAAACCGCATACGACAGCATTTATTGAGACAAACTGTACAGAGTCGTATTTAGTTTTGGTATACTGCCCAAAACTCGTCCATCTGTGTAAAACTGTGTCGGTAACAACCTCCCCGAAACACCGGATACTAAAAAAGGATTTACCCACGGTAATGGATTTACTTCTTAAACCTCTTGTGAGGATTGTACAAGCTGCCGATAAATCGGTGCAACGCTGACGATATCAACAATGTCATTTTGACTCCTGCATAGGACATGTGTGGTTCTTTTTAGATCAAAAGGAGTTTGAATCGAAACCAAACACAGTAAAAAGAAGAAAGAAAAACTGTTTTTCTTTAAGCTAGAATGCGGTCAAATTCCTAGTCGGATACAAGTATAGGATAACATTACTCAACAGAATTGACACAATTCTTGGGAAATCAAAAAGCAAACATGCCAAGCCCACATTACCGTCCCAATGAATCCTGCGCTCACCCGCTTCTACATTAAACAGATTGTTGGTACAAATTATAGGCGATTAGCCTATGTTACGTACGTTCTATAATGCAATCAACAATATTTTGCAGCGCATTCTTTCGATTGTAATTAATTTCGTAATTAGTAATTATTAGGTATACCGAACAAATAAGTGAAGCATACATATTTATTCATTTGATAACTTGAAAGTGTTTGGTTTAGTTTTTACGAGGTGTCATAATACAGTTTTATCAAATCCAATTACTCAAATCTCTATCATTTGTATAAGGCGCGTGAAAGCCTTTTGAACTTTCCAAAGTTTGTTCTATGAAGTCGTGACAGTGTCTGACGCCGGCAATTGTTTCGATGGGCGATAAAACACACATAAGCGCGAAAATGTTCACACTTTCGATACATCCGCTTCAAATATCAAAATAGAATCAAGAAATTCGGCAAATGTTCAGGTATATACATAGACTATCACTTGTTGATGGACTTCCAGTGATTGTGTGAGCTGCACCAGTTGGCAGAGCTTTTTTCTTTAAGTAAACTTTGTTGTTTTTTTTTTTCCTGATTCAAATTACATAACTGCACGAGAAAGGAAAAAAAAAACAAGCAATTCCACAAATCTGGGTGCAACAAAAAATTTAACGAAACCAAGTCATAGATGTGGACTACCTCAAATTTTTCTTATCGATTATAAATTTTTTCGTAATATGTACGTCTAGGTCTAGGTACTCACCTCCTTTGGTTGGAACACGATGGGTGCTGTGCTGGGCACGGTAGCCTGTAATCATTTCATAGTCTCCAGAGTCACGACGCAGGGGGAATGCAATCTCAATGATATGATCACATGGTTGCATAAGCATAAGAATGCCCCTAACCTTCTTCCTTTTCTCTTCCTCGGAGATTTTGCCTTTCATGTCATCGGTGAGACGGCTTTCAGCAATTTGGCAACCACGGTGAAAGAAATACTCGACCATGTCGAAGAAACGTGGATCAGCAGCAGTGGGCACATCCTTTAGGCGATCGGGAATCTGATGTTCAGCATAGCCACGCGATTGTAGGGCAGCAGTGGGCAAAGCCTTGACAAGAGTGGACACTTCTTGCTTGACAGCCGAGTGGCGAGCCAAGTTCTTCAAGTGGTACATTTTATCTAAACGTTTCACAAAAAAAAATTATGAAAACTAATGGAACTCTTAACGTTCTTTGCACAACCGTTCTTAGACCGACCACACAACGAACTGATGGAATGGTGGATGGTAAGAATTATTTTATTGGGAATTTGATGGTATTAGATTTTTATTTAAATACGGTGCTTTGCGGCAGCTAGTGGATACTGGTGTGTGTGCTCGTATCTTGGATTCGGTTATTTTCACTGACGCAGTGTACCTACATATTATGTATTATAAGTTTGTTTCTTACCGTTGCGGTAGCAATAGAGCTATAGAGGAAAGGAACTTTCTTATCTGTGTGGTGTGTCTGTATAGCAATCGAAACTTTTGGACAACTTTGGGTGGAGGTGGACGCAAAATTTGGTTCAGTTTGCAAATTACAAGAAACAATTGATGTAGTGGTGCAAACTTTTTTTTATCCGGTAAACTGACACGTGATTGACATTTACAATTTCACCACTGTCAGATGTCACCTGTAATGAACGAATACAGCCACAAATTTTTAGATATCTAATGGCAGAAGTCAGGCTAAAATTTGGTAAATAGTCGATTAGTTTCATTTTTGTGACATACAAGTAATACCTTGACACACTGGAGGTATGAATACCATGACATAAATACTATTGTATTGGCAATACCATGGGTAGCGACACACGCTTCTTGTAGAGTGAGTTGAGATATGGCAAATGAAAAATATAGTTCGTAAACGAATTAAGCCACGCAAATACTATGCTGCTCGGTTGGCTTTAGCGTGGTATTTCCTGACATATAGGTGATACATTAGAATGAAGTTCATCCCAACGAGAAAGGTAGATTTTATGTGAGCCAAAAAGAGAAGGGAAGATTGCACCGAAAATCCATTTAAAACAGAATTCTCGGTGTGGGCATGAACGTTACGCTTCCAAACCATTTCATTCTGACAATAAAACTCATATGAAATTTGCCTTTGCCGAGTGCAGACCTCAATATTGGTATCAGCGATACGAAGATATGAGGGGGTTGTTTCAGATTTCACCGTGTTCCACGTGTAAGGGCTCAGTTATAGCTATCATTGACCAACTTCATTGGAACACAAAACATGATGGAATTGAACTTTTACCTCCATAGCTGCTTATAGTAATCGTAGACAAATTCCGTTTCATTTCAGTGGAACGACAAACATTACTTCACAGAAATAAATCTTGATCAGTGAAAAATAAAAAGTGATTTTCTGCGATAACTAGAATTAAAAAATAAAATATGTTTGGATAATCATGTTCTAAAATTCATAAGCTTTGTTTTGACACCAACTCGCCAATGGTTGAATTTGTAATAAAGCCGCAATGAGTAAAAGAAAATTTCCAATGATGTTTTTCAATGATAGCTATAACTGGGCCCTAAAAGCTGACTTTTAGGAGTGTTATGCAGCCTTTATAATGCCTCTAAACGCAAAAACCGTATTCATAAAACTTATACAACGTTGAATATCCTGCATATCCTAAACGCGTCTGATAGTAAAATAGTGCCAGATGGGCCACAAGTCAGAACCACAAGTGATTTCAGAAAAATTTGCAATTTTTTTTTTGTGAATGCACTAGTCAAAGAAGAAAAGGATTACGCTGATGTGCACTCTTTAGAAATCGGTACTGATAGTCTACCCAAAACACTTTTCACACTTAATTGAGTTTTGTCTTTGCTTGATATCGCCATTTGATTTTGAAAATGCACCGCGGCTTGGCTTGTGATATTGAAATACATATTTGTGCGATATTTAAAAATATTAACAAGTATCTTATGAAATAGTTGCGAACCAGCAATGAGTTGGAAAATCAAGTTGTATTCATAAGTCGGCTTGTACAAAGTGAGAAGTGAAAATGTAAATAGCAAAGATCTCCTTATTTTGTTCCTCATTGATCTGGTTGATAAAAGGCACTATTCTATGGAAATGCAACCATAAAAAATAAGACGACAATGAGTCTTGTTACAGAACTAAAAGTATCTATTGTGATCTGTCGTGTCACAAATGTTCGAGACTCTATCAGTTTCAAATTTGTACTTGTCATTTGTTGTTTTAAATTCATATTCCAGAAAGCCAAGCTTTCCATTACCAAAAAACGGAATGAAATTGCCGAAAGATTAACGGCCAAAAAGTTCTATACGTTGAACCAGTGCACAGCCACAGTGGACGTACAAGTGAAGACACACAAAGAACACATAAAAAGTGATAAGTGCTGCAAATTCGCAAAGCTAAATTCAAACATATAAAATACACACAATTTTACATTTCGATTAAAAAAAAACACAAATACATACACAAATATCGAAATTGAGAAACCGATTAGTTCAGTCCGCCATATTGCATTAAAACAATCCTGAGGATTAAAACCCACAAACATAGTGGAAATAAAATTGCCCAGAAGTGTTAACTGAAGACGCATTAATTCGAGTTCCTCGAATTAAAATACATTTTTAAAAAAAGAACATCGAACGCTAGTACACTTCTGGGGAGCAGCATCCCCAATACCCGGATTGCCCGAGTGCGCTAAAGCGCGGATGGGCATGCAGCGAGCTTTGGGTTCAAAACCTAACACCCACCACCCAATAATCTTTTTTTTTATTTTTTTAATTGAAATTAATTTTTTTTAAATATAGTGGCAAATTATTAGATAGAAAACCTAACGAAGAAAAGGTAAAATTTCATAATTAAATCTCGACAAAGGTAAAGGACTACACATAACATATATATATATACAAATTAATTAATTTGAAATTTTCGCGAGTGAAAATCGCTATAGGTACAAGGTGCAGCAGCGGATGCAGTGGCCATTGGATCAACGTTGCAGAACTATAAAGGTACCCCAATAAAATAAACCGGTGAGTCTATAAAGAGACTTTATTAATTTTTATATATATATAACAAGTGATCTATAATTAAGTCCTCAAATTCTAATATATATATGCTATATGCATATGTATAAAATACGCGTTTCATTGTGTGATGCAAAAGCATATATAGTTTTTACCCTCTCTTCGTCAGTAAGTCTTTTGTAATTTTGTTTGAAAGTCAAAGTAATTAAGTACCAATTTACGTACATATTTTTTTTGTCAGTTTATTTGTTTAATTGTTTAATCGTAAAGAACATCGATCAAGCCACATAATAACTTCTTTATAAATCATGAGTATCATACGATGCAGAGAAATAAAAGAATGTTAATTAGATTATAAACCCAAAAGATGTGTTTGAACTAAGCGGGAGCAGTAAAGGATGAGGATGGTAGGATAGGGAAGGACGATAATGACGGCAAAAAAATTAGGAAGTGAAGGGAGGCAACATACGGGGTTATTGAGGCGAGTAAAATAACCATGGTAGGGAGGGTAGGAAAATATCTCGCAAGCGTTATCACACCCAGACGCAAAAGACTGGCATGGAAAATTTTTTTGTTGTGATTTAAAAAGGGTCAAGTCCCACACCCACCGACGAGCTATAGAGGGAACTTGCATGCCAGCACCGACCCAACGGCAAGATAAATAGTCGCAACAGTCTCGCTTATACAAAGACCTTTGTAAGCGTGAAATCCACCATAAAATTGATTTATAGGGTATACTCAATCTAACCACTGTTTTGTTGAATTACTAAGTTCGTGCTAGAGGTTAAAATGTCAATAGTCATGAAATAGACTTATACTACTTTCTTACTGAGCAAATACGCTCAGTACGGCATTAAATTTGCAAAATCGATCGAATTTTACTGAATTTCCCATACAAATTACAATTCCGTCATGTGATAATACCATCACATTTGTGTGGAATATGGATTCTTATATGGTAAAATAATAGGCATTAACAAGTGAACAAACCTTATTAAATTGGAATGGAACAGCTAAAATTTCAAATTGGAATTCATGTGACAAAATAAATAAAGGGTTAATTGTCAAAATGTAAACCCTGGAAACTTTCTTGCAAAAAAAGTTTTTGTTTTCGATTGTGCTATCTATTCAACAATTGATGGCACATTTATTTCTCTGTATTTTCGGCTATTATTTCGTCCAGAACCTCCTCGAAGTATTCCATTTTAATGTCAGGGTCGACAACATATGAATCCGGAACCGAAGTCTTTATATATTCCGCTTCCTCTGTTTTTCCCGACGATTCTTTTAGTTGATAAAATTTGCCATAACTACCTCTTTTTATTTAGAAAAACGAGAATCACTGTTTTGAATACATTTTAAAGGATTTGGAATTATTGTAATTTACTTAGGACTTAGTTTTGTTTGTTTGCAAATGTCAATTATAAGCTATCACAGGAAATTCGGAAATATAGCCAGTTGTCAAATGTAATTCGCAAACTTAGTGAGAACATCTTTTTGGTGAATTTTGAAATGTGCTCATTATAACTCCTTTGAGAACGTAGTATAATATCTACATTGAGTATATGAAGTGTCCATTTCTTGAGGTTAGGGTTGACCATACAAAATACTAATGACAGATTGGAACAAACGAAGAAGTAAACACACCATCAGAATGAATGTTTTTCATTTAGAAAAATAGATAATGATCATTGAAAAACAATATGTAATTTTCCGCGAAAGTTAAAATATAAAATTAAAATGTATTACTATGAACTTGTTTTAAAATTCATAATAAGCTTCGTTTTAACACCAACTCGCCGGGAAAGGTGAAAATGCAACAGCAAAAAATTAGTAAACGTGCATTGGCAAGCTCGACGAACAGGTCCAATTAATTTTTGGTTAGAAAGTCAATCTAGATCTCATGTAATACACTTATCTTTATAGCACATGTGCCTCTCTAGTAAACCTTCTGTCAAAAGTTAGTGCCGTGCGTTGCTGTGATGTGATCAATCTTTGAAAAATATTTGCATTTCTTTGATGAAAAAACCCTTCCAATCGGTTCTATTAGTTTAAACTAAGTTTGTTTTATACACAGTTAAAGTGTATATTATTTACTTCACGATATCAACTGATTGTACAGAATTCAAATTAAATTTATTTGCAAATGTAAGCACACTGGTGGAACTATTTTTTTCTAATTGATTTCCTTCGATGACAAGGGTTTTCTTGGTGCAATAAGAATGCATTTATAAGCAAAATACAAAATCGATACTTGATACCTACCGCTATGGCTAAAAGTAAAAGTACGATTTATCTTGCTTTTGAGGATGAAGAAGTCACTGAGAAGCACCGGAATCTCATGAACAGCACAGTCAACAAAATCGGAGGATGTCCTGTATGTTTATATTACTTCCATTGCATAACTGTTACTAACTAAATGTTGATATTTTAAAGGACTGGCCTGTTGCTGATATTAAAGTCCCTAACTGTCCTTTGTGTAACTCTCTTCGTCCATTGCTTGTGCAAATGTACGCTCCATTGGAAAACTCTCAGTTTCATCGTACCTTGTATATTTTTGCATGTTTGAATCCCACATGTTCAAACACCAGCAAAGGTTGGGTATGCTTGCGAGCACAAAATCTTGACTCATCACATTGTGATATTGAATCCCTGGGGAAAAAGAATAAAAAACCATCAACCGGCCAAAAGATGTCTTGGTGCAGTGGCGCCGACGATTGGGGTGATGAAACCGAAGATGCTAATCTTAACGAAGAGAATGGAAATGTAATCAAAATGGACAACTCGCGATTGTCGGACGATGAAGATGAGAGCAATTCAATGGAGAACGATTTGATTTGTGCCATCAACAACTTGGACGTTGATGACAAAAATGCTAATTGCGGAGCGCAGGGCGAGAGTAAAGTTGGCGCAACGGTTGGTGCATTTGGTACTGTTAACGTGCAAACAGTTTGTGCCGAAATTGAAGGCGAAGAATCGGATATGGTTTTGGTCGAGACCCCCAAAATCCCTGAAAGAGATCTTTTAGCACTGCTTAAGGAGAGTTCAATGGTTCCCTTAAAAGTTACCGATCCAACATTAAGGAGTTTCTTTTTGGCTGTAGACGAAGAGCGAAATATCTCGTCGCCAACAAATTACTTTGGTTTAACCGATCACGTAAGGGATCTCTATCAGGAATACAAGAAACGCGATGAATTGAATGAAACTTCAAGTCCATTAACACCACCATCACCTGGAAATGGTTGCGGCGGCGGTGACGGCGATCAGGAAATGTACGAAAAAAGCGTCCCCGTACATGGTGATGTTATGTTTCACAGTTTTTTGTCCAGCATTCAGAGTAATCCTGGACAGTTGTTGAGGTAAGAATGAAGATGAAACATAAAGGTCGTAAAATAGTATCTCTCTTTCAGATACTCTCGTGATAGCCATCCACTTCTTATAGCACCCCTAACTGATCCTATTCCAAAGTGTCAAAATTGTGGTGGAGAAACTGTTTGTGAGGTACAAGTTCTCTCTACGCTGATTCCCAAATTGCGAATGCAACAAAATGACGATGCGGCACCAATTGAATTTGGAAATGTTTTGGTGTTCACATGTCTCAACAGTTGCTGGGATACCCCTGACAAAATGCGTTACGAAAACATAATCGTCCAAAAAGAGATTTAAACCAACAAGCGCGTAGAGCATTTTAAACAAAAATCGGTACCTAGAAGAAAGCTTGAAGTTACAAATATAGTCCCTTGCATATATTTGAATTATTTCCTTTGTGCATTTGCATATAAGCTGGTAGATTGTAATCACATTCTTGTACTTTTCCGAGAAAAAAAAAAACACTTGGAGAACTGTTGCACATTTAAGTGCATGTCAATTACTATAGGAAGAGAAATAATGCAATAGAAAACCAACCATACACTTTTTGTAGAGATGGAACATATCCTTTATTACAAACAAAAAAAAAAAACAATTTTTGAAAACCAGTAATTAGTTGGATTGGTACACTGATGATAATTGACGCAACGAATGCATGGTGGTGAGTTATGTTTAAACAAAGACGGCATTTACAATAAAGATATCTATATATTCTTGTGGTTAGTTTAGTAATTTTACTCTTAATCAAGAAAGTAACTAATAGTTGAGTTTTCCTTTTATCGTGTAAAATCATTGAAGATGCATGTAATAACTAACAACTTCCATTGAGTAACTAACACTCCATTTGAACAGAAGAGCAAAATAATTATTTAAAGGTCAAGCAATTAATAAACATGTTTTTATCCATAATACTTCTGCATTGATATGTAACGGTGATAATATATATTTATTTAAACAAAAAGTAATTTATTTATATATAGAATATAAGAAAATGTAGTTCCGTAGGGCTTTCAACAAAACTAATTAACAAGAAACCGAAAGTTGACAAAAACCAAAACGTCGATCATTGCAAAGAAATGTCTCCACTATAAGAATTTTTTTTCTGCAAATAAAACAAAGAAATAAAATCTGATCCGATGATTGTCGTTTATTTTTTGAATTTATTGAAAAAGTATACATTCAGTTGGGTTGCTGTATATAGTGGACTAAGGCGCACCTTGTCTAGGGAATGGCTTCATTTTACTAAACCCATTTGTATTTATATTCATGGCGTTAGGGCTATTAGCGATCGGTTAAGATCGTTATAGACCATAACGATACACTTAAGTGTATCTATCTTACTTACTTATTGTGCTCCCGACCAGTGAAGAGTCTCTGTCTGAGACACTGCAGCCTTCCTTCCTCTACGATCCCGGGCTCGCTGATTCCAGTTGTCTAGACCAAGCGCTCTGGCTTGGTCTTTGAAACGGAGGTTTGGTCTTCCTGGCCTTCTCGAACCTGGGGGCTGGGATTCGAAGATCCTCTCAGCTGGAGAACTAGTCCATTCGCTGGATGTGGCCGAGCCAAAGTAGTCGACATGTACATCTCATAGAGTTCGCGGTTGTATTTGCTCCTCGATTCGGCCTCCTCGTTTTGAACCGAGTTGTTTCGCCAAGCCGAAGTAGCAACGGTTTCCTAGCGTAATTCTTCGCCGGATCTCCACTAGCCCAGCAGCTGGACGGGCCTGGGGCCATATTTTATAAAACGAATATCGTTAAAATCATTTCGTTCTCGTTGAAATTTGATTACATAAAACGAGTATCGTTCTTGATTTTACGATACTCGTAATTTCTTACGACTGGCATTGGGCAGTCGTATAGCTTTCGTTTTCGTTGAGCTGTCATAAATTTCTCGTTTTACACAATCGCGCTTTGTCGTGACTATCGTTTACTTCTGTTTCGTTTACTTGCCGTTCGTTTCGTTTTATGTAATAGAGCCCCTGTTCAAAATGGTGCCTTCCGTGTTGACACCTGCCCTGCGCACTATCTGCTCCAGTACGAGATTGAAGAAGTCACATGATAGCGCGTCTCCTTGCCGAAATCCGGTGTATGTTTGGAATAGTTCGGAGGATCTACTTACAAACTTCCAGTTGCATCGCGTGTTTTCAAGCTTCACGCGACACAGCTGAATCAGTTTTGCCGGGATTCCGAATTCGACCATCGCCATATAGAGCTCCTGACAATGTATGCGACTTTGCAAGTCGATGAATAAGTGGTGAGTTTCTAGGATTTGCCTCAGTGTGAAATGTTGGTCTATAGTCGATCTGCAGGATGCCAAACTGGTACGTGCCGATTAGTGTGTTGAAGAACGGTTTTAGCTTTTAGACGTTCACACAGTACTTTAGATAGGATCTTGTATGCCACATTAAGCAGGGATATTCCTCGATAGTTCTTGCAAGACATAGGATCGCCTTTTTTGTAGATGGGGCATATGGAGCTGATAGTCCAGTCATCGGACATGTTTTCTTCTACCCATACTTGGTTGATGATTCGGTGCATGCTCCCTACCTAAACATCACCACCGTATTAAAAAGCTCTGCTTGGAGCCTGCGGCTTTTTTATATCTAGGCCAACTACTTCTATACTAGGTGGTGAAACTAGTTCTTCATTGACTGGACGTGGGTTCTCTTATTGCCCTATCACTCTCTCTACATGATGCCCATTTAGCAGCTGTTGGAAATGCTGCTTAAACACATCTTCTATTCCCTGCTCTTCGGTGACTAGGTTTTCTTCGCTCTCTGGCTGCTGGCTATAAATCCGGAACGCAGGCTCTTCGCGTTCCGGTTTTATAGCCAGCAGCCAGTTGCTTGGCCTTTTTATAAAACCTCTTTGAGCTGGGAAGCTCTTCTTTCTACTCAGGGTCTTCATTTCCTCCCTTCTCCTGGCTCTATACTCTTCTCTCGCTGCCCTTGTTTTGAGTTGCAGCGCTTTCTTGTGTGCATCTTCTGTCACCTTTTTCCTGAACACGCATTCATCATCATACCCAGGGCTCTTTCTCGGGGGTGACTGGTAGCCTACAGTGGTTTCGGCTATCTCCTCGATGATGTCGCGATACTGGCACCACTGACTGTTGGCGTCTGTGGTAGGTGAGTGCACAGAGTAGAGTTTCATACTCAGGCGCTCGCTGTAGGCTCGCTGTAGGTCGAATTTCTTCTTCTGGGCAGTTCGCAGCTTCTTCTTGTTGGACAGTCGAACTCCGAATTTAGCCGCGACAAGAACATGGTCAGAGACCATGTGTGGATCATTAGCCTTGGGAACCTAGTGCAACTAATCACCGTATTACGAGCTGCTGCAAAATCGGTTAGTCGGTAGCCGTTGTCTGTTGTCGTTTCGTGGATTCTGTGCTTACCAACTAAACCGCCAAATATGTTTTCTTTTTCGACTATAGCATTGAAATCCCCGAGTACAACTTTTACATCATACTCCGGACAGGCTCCGTTGGCTTCATCCAGGAGGTCATAAAACTCCTCCTTGATGGGATCTTCAGCCTCGCCGGTAGGTGCGTGTGCACATATGAGGCTTATGTTTTGGAACGAAGCCTTAATGCGGATGACTTTTCGGCTTGAGGTCAATGACTTTTGTCATTAGCCGATTTCCCATGACGAATCGGCACCCTAATACATGCAAATGTCGCAACTTTTTTTCTTCATTAGGCGTGTTTTTTTTCTCTTCACTCCAAATCTATATAGGCTTAGCAAACAATTTACGTGTATACCTGATCATCGTATCTCCAGGATTGCGGTTATATATGCCTTGTATCGCGTGAGGACAGATTCTTGTTTTTGAGTAGCACCCGGGGTGTAGAGTGTTCGTACATTCCAGGTACATACTCTCATATCATAGTCCATTGACGTTCCGGGTCTTGTTGCCATATAAGGAGTTTCATTATCGGAGGCTGGTTGTGTCTCTATCATAACTAATAGTTGTTTTCCATGTACGGGAAGTTACCCCGAAAGCACAACCCCCAACCTAGGACAACGGGCCGGAAATACCGATGTCAGTAACCCATTTTGAGGAATGAGTTCTGCCGTTGACCCATTGAGGACTTCTCCGCCACTAACTCTTTTCCAACACCGTGGCTCAGTATTGGAATTCCATATAGACCTGGTGTTAAAATATGTCGGAAGCAGCTCATATAGGGATTACAATTACCAGTTCGATATAACTAGAGCTGTAGGCGCCACCTCCCCCGCTGTCGCCTGAGAGTGAGTACCTTGTAACGAACCCCGAACCCCGCGATGAAGAGCGAGTGGCATGTCTGACAAGGATGCCCCATCCGAAGAATCTAGACCTCTACCGGCACTATCACCCGTGCTGGGGAAGGCCTAGTCCACTCATCGTAGCAAGCTCTCATCGTGGCGAAGTTCGAGGCAATCCCTCCTACTTATTCTCTCCACCCTTACGACCCAAGGTCACAGGACCCTTGGGCCAGTTCGGGCAGACTAGTAGACCGGGTGTCCAGCCATCACGCAGCTCAGGCATAGCAATCTGCTCGGTAGCTCAATCACGCGCGTGGGTTCTTACCACGTGACCTGCACAGGGGTTACATTATTTTTATATGCCTGAAAAAACAAAACCAAATGAAATGCGAGAATGGTCTAAAAATATCTCACAAGTAACCATTTCATATATAAAGTGCGAGGCCCAAATTTGCGTCAATTTTTACCGCTTTCCGATCGTCCGTAATGAGAATGAGTGGAGAATATGAGATGGAATTTTTCTCCTAGAGCGGACCCACCCCTAGCTAAATCGAACTAAATTCGGCTTTAGCATCCGTGGCTATTGTACTGCTCCTAAGATTACATACCCCTGACGTCACTTCTCTTAATCTCCCGTATCCACCTCTATTCCTTCAACCTGACACATCCTTCAAGTTTCCTAAATACTATCCATGGCTTAACTTATGAACTCTCAAGAAAAACCACCCAAAATAACATCTATCAAGGCGTTAACAACACTCGACTTCAATACGAGAATTCGTATCCTTTCCCTTAATTCTCTACAACAACATCCCGGAAGCATTCAACCTGCTTAATAATAACGCTCATTGAATTTTTTGTAGTTCGTTATAAAATTACTCCGTTTATTATTCAATTTAAAAAAAAATGTATTCCACTACAATCACTACTTGCGACATTATATACTTATGAATAAAAAAAAAGGTTGTTATACCCTAGTCCATAGGGGGATATAAAAACAAAAATAAAGGTTGCTGTACTAAGTCAACGATGGTAAAGATACAATAGGATAGAACGTAATTATTTGTTTTCTTTTCGTTTAATACTTTTTTTCTTTATGTTTATATGATTTAATTGTACTCTTTTTCTAGTCTTATTTTGTTATCTTTAATATATATCTTTTTCTATTCTAATTCCAATAAAGTTTAATTATCTATTTATATAACCTTAAGGAACTTTATTTAGAGGATCGTTTTCGTGTAAATATATAAAATTAGTGACCATAAGTTCATGTTAATTTAACCAATCTATGTTTGTATAGAAAACTTACCCCTTTATGGATCGTGGTTTAGATACACTTAATTTCTCGCTCTCCATGGTGACGGGTATGAGGTGCACCGCATTCCTTCCTTGGGTCTGGTGTCGTTTGCACTTTTTGCAATGCCCGCTTGGGCTGGTCGATAAACTAAACTATTTTAAACAAGAGAGGTAAAACGCACTTGAACATAAATGGTTTACAATTCATTCAAAAAAATTAAAATAACTACGTAACTTTGTTCCTTTGGGGTTTTTTTCTTTGCGCCATCTAGGTACGAATATCTGTTCTAATTGCGTCTCGGTTCGGAAACGTGGTGGCGGCGAATATGGAGTGGCTGCGTATTTGGCCATCTCTCTGCGGACTCCTGGTGGATGCGGATAATCGATTTTTCGATATATCTGTTTGATAGCACTTATGCTGTATAAGATTAGGCTTTTGTTAATCTAACGATGGTTTTTTCTTGTTTAGAGGCAAACTAGGCAGCCTAATATTAGGCCGGACACGTGGTGGATGATGGCGCGAAGATAACTCGATGAATTTTTTTTAGCGAGAACTCAATCCATGGAGCCTACTGTTAGGCGTCACACGTGGTGGACTGCAACTCGTCGATTTAACGAGGGTTTTTACCGCAACAAGGCACTCTCTGCAGCCTACTGTTAGGCGTCGCGTGGTTTGAAGTGGTGCGGAGATGATTCAGTAGGTTCTCTCCGGGAATTTTATATGAATCTAGCGGAGAACCATGCGCTTGCGGTTAAGTCAAAATTTCCTCTCGGACACTTGGTTTCATGCGTATATTCGTTTTTTTTTCCTTCTCCTGACATGCGTTAGACACTCTCGTTGGTTAAACTTTCATTTATTTATTTTTTTCGTGGCAATTAAGGCGTGTGCTCTGCTAAACGGCAATATATCCACGTTTACTAAGACACGCACGTTTGAGTGGAGATAGCACGCACGTTTGAGTGGAGATAGCTTGGTAAGTATTTCGCTTAAGCTGTAGTCGGCGCTCGGCTTTATGCGTCATGTGTGTTTGCTATTCTTAGCATCAACGAATTTAATTAAAAAAAACTACTTTAAACATGCACTCGATAATAAAAACAAATAATAACGTGCAAAAAAAAATCAACAAAAAAATATACAAGGTGCTTATCGTCACTGACGTCAAGCTCGCTCGGCGGTTCACAACTTTCTGCCGATATTGCGCAAAAATCCACTCACCCTCGTGCCATTTCGCGCCGGGTGAGTCTCGCTTTAACATATGGGTGTTATAAACGAGATTTTCAAATGCCTCTAGCTCGCTAGATTTTATTCAGAAAATTCGATTATTGATCTTAAAATTCAAATCCCCGATTTCTGTATCTTTGGTTGACTTTTTATTAAATTCTGAATAAAATCCAGCAAACTAGACAATTCAAAAAATTTTAGCGCCAAGAATTCCGCGAAAAATATCAGCTACACCATCGTCCGCCATACGATCGTTCGCGCACAATGTCGAAAAACATCGCAGCCACTACTTCCATTCGCCACCGCATACCAGACCACATTTCCGAGACGTTATTATTTGAAAAATAAAAAATACAAAATAAAATAAAAAAAAATTAAATGGATTTCTTACAAAACACGACCTTTTCCCCAGCTCTTGCGAAGGAAAGGTCATGGAACAGAAATCAATGATATTGTTCTTAAACTGTACGCTCATGTTTATTCCTATCGACCCAGACCTGATATTCCAAGCTGGGTTATCTTATATTCTAGTTATGTAGGCTACCGTGGCGTATACGTAACCTAATAATAATCAAAAATAAAAATAAATAAAAATAATAAAATCAAATAATCAAAAAAAGGTGTTGTTGAAAATTAATATTTTGGACAAGTTATTCATCGCCGAATGTCTTTAGAGTGTGTTACACCTAGACTATTTCCTGATGGATCAACCAGATGGTAGAGATTATTCCCGACTATTTTGCTTACTCTAGCCTTTGTAAATTTTGGGCAAAGTTTAGCATTTATGCCTTTGGTAAAGTCGCTTAATACAAAGTTGCGCCGGTAAACTTCATCTCCTACTTTATATTTTACGTTAGAGCAACGTGTGTTATAAACCTTAGCATACATATTATGCGCTTTCTCTAGCGAGTTCTTAATGAATGAATGCAGAATATTCATTTTAGCTGCTTTCGGCAAAATTTCTATTTCGGAATTATTAAGACCGCCTAATACTTTTAAGAGTTTATAGTCACTTGCGTGCTCCACCATTCGCTGACCAAATACGGCTTAATGTGGGGACATACCTATAGCAGAGTGAACTGTAGAATTAAGAGCACAGTCTATTTGTGGAATATTTATGTCCCAGTTACTTGGATCACCATCAACATAGGACCTAATTGCAGCGAGTAGGGAGTAGTGCCTGAGGAGAATAAGCGGCTGTTCTGACATGTCTGATTCCAAACGTTTTCAAATATTTTTGGAAATCTTGGCTGGTGAATTGTTTGCCGTTATCAGTCAATATCGTCTCAGGTACTCCAAACACGGACAGGATATTCTCCCAAAGAAATGCAACGGCTGTATCTGATGTCGCTCTCTTTATTGCCTTGACAAACACAAATTTGGTTAGCTGATCTAATGCAACAATTATGAAAGCGTTTTCTCGCTTCGATCGAGGGTATGGTCCATGTAGATATGCTGAAATGGCCTATCAACAACAAACGCATTTCCCATAGATGCTCTCAGGGATATATTCGGTGCCTTTGTAGTTTTGCATACTTCACATACCGAAATAAAGCTCTTTACTTGCGTAGCCATGTTAGGCCAATAAAATTGTTGACGTAGCCTATACAGCGTCTTTGAAATTCCCCCATGTGCAGCCCTGGGTGGACAATGAGCGAGATAGATGAGGTGTTCAGTTAGCGCCGTTGGAACCCATAACTTCCAGGATAGATCATCTTGAATGGGGTTACCTGTGCTGTGATTGACCTTTTTATAAGCGTAACCGTCAGACACACGAAGGTCAGGTAACTGGTCTTTGTTTTGATTGATATCAATCAATCTGACGGTATTCGTCGGATTGAAAAGCGGAATCTGCTAGGTCAATATGCAGCACTTCAGTAGATCCCTTAGCATCCAAAATTCCAGATTCAATAGCTTCAACCTCGTGCACACGTGACAATGCGTCAGGTACAACGTTAAGGCTACCCTTCCGGTGCACGATTTCGAAGTTATATCCCTGTAGGTCTAAGCTCCAACGCGCTAAACGTCCGTCGCATGGTCTGTAACTACTTTAAATTTGTAGCCCTCAATGTATGGCCAGAATTTGTTGATGCCCATCACCGCAGCTAAACATTCTCGCTCTGTCACCTTATAATTTCGTTGCGCCCCGTTCAACTTGTGAAAATAATAGAGTATTGGTCGTTCCACACCAGATTCGTCTTCCTGGCATAATACAGCCTTAATACCTGTTGAAGAAGCATCGCAGAGGATGATGAATTCCTTACTGAAATCCGGGTTGACTAAGACTGGTGCGGTAACCAACATCTCTTTAATGGCATTAAACGATTCGGCGGCGTTCTCACCAAAGTTGAATTTTACTCCCTTTTTCAAGGTGTCTGTAAGATACGAAGACAGAGAAGAGAAGTTCGGGACAAATCGACGGTACCAGCCGGCCATACCTAAAAACCGCCTAACCTGACGCGCATTTTGAGGTACTGGAAAGTCTTTGATGGCAGTGACTTTGCTCGGGTCTACTTTTATTATCCCATTCCCAACCAAGAACCCAAGGTATTTCAGTTCTCGGTAGCAAAATTTGGATTTTTGAACGTTTATGATTAGTCCCGCTGCATTCAACTTGCTTGCGACTAGGGTAAGCAGATGGATGTGCTCTTCAAAGGTCGCCGAGAAAATTAATAAATCATCCAAGTAGACGAACACCTTTTCCCGTAATTCGTGAGGAATGACTTTATCCAAAGGGCATCACCTTAAATTGATAGAGTGGCCTACCAGGGACGGTAAACGCAGTCTTCTCCCGTGAACTTTGCTTCAGCAGTATCATCCAAAAGGCGTCTTTCAGATCCACACTCGAAATGAAGAATGTATCTGAAAGGCGTCCTAGCAACCCATCAATATGCGGCAGTGGGAACGCATCCTTCTTGGTGACGTTATTAAGCTTCCGAACGTCCAAGCACATACGGTTCTTTTCCCCTTTCCATACCAGGATAACAGGGGAACTCCATGAGCTTGAACTTTCTTCAATAACACCCATAGATAGCATTCGGTCCAACTGTGCATAGAGAAGAGTTTGAACCGCTGGAGATACGGGATAGTGACGTTGTATTATTGGAGGTTCATCCCCGGTATCAATTTCATGTTCCATTAGCCATGTTCTCCCCAAGCCCATATTAGCAAAGGATGGAAACAGGCGAACGGTTTTGCCTAGCTTGGATGATTCCTCGTCTGTTAAGACGTGAGCAAATGACAGGACATCACTTTTTGACGGTACGTCACTGGGTAAACCCCGACCCACGGAAATACTTCCTAAGTCGCAAGAGTTACCAGAGATTTCGGAAATAACATTAGGCGCTATTTGGAACTTCTTCCAAAAATCTACTACGAGATATAGATCCTTGTTAAGCGATGGGACAACAAAAAGCGAAATTTTCTTGGTCTGACCTTTAAATGTAACCTCACACTCACTAACCCCAACCATATCCTCCTTCTTGCCATTAGCTGTAGCTACTGCGGCTGAAAATGGTTTGTAGCTAATATTATTATTTTTAAAAAATTCTACAGCACCTGCACCAAAACAACTGCATGCCCCACTATCTAGAGCTTAATCCAATGGAATTTTGTACTTGAGGATTTTGGAGATACTTCCAACACTGCTGCGGACATAAATGGGGAAAACTCAACCCATTTATCGGACTGGTTACGAAGTATCACCAAAAAGAAGTTGTATTTAAAAATGTACTTTTACTAATGTTGTTAGTACAAACAAAATATTACCTTCAATCAAGGCGGTATTTATGAACTACCAAAGATACATCTAAATGTTATTAATAAAAAATTTTGGGCCCCACGTTGGGCGCCACCTGTAACGTACCCCGAACACCGCGATGAAGAGCGAGTGGCATGTCTGACAAGGATGCCCCATCCAAAGAATCTAGACCTCTTCCGGCACTATCACCCGTGCTGGAGAAGGCCTAGTCCACTCATCGTAGCAAGCTCTCATCATGGCGAAGTTCGAGGCAATCCCTCCTACTAATTCCCTCCACCCTTATGACCCAAGGTCACAGGACCCTTGGGCCAGTCCGGACAGACTAGTAGACCGGGTGTCCAGCCATCACGCAGCTCAGGCATAGCAATCTGCTCGGTAGCTCAATCACGCGCGTGGGTTCTTACCACGTGACCTGGACAGGGGTTACATTATTTTTATATGCCTGAAAAAACAAAACCAAATGAAATGCGAGAATGGTCTAAAAATATCTCACAAGTAACCATTTCATATATAAAGTGCGAGGCCCAAATTTGCGTCAATTTTTACCGCTTTCCGATCGTCCGTAATGAGAATGAGTGGAGAATATGAGATGGAATTTTTCTCCTAGAGCGGACCCACCCCTAGCTAAATCGAACTAAATTCGGCTTTAGCATCCGTGGCTATTGTACTGCTCCTAAGATTACATACCCCTGACGTCACTTCTCTTAATCTCCCGTATCCACCTCTATTCCTTCAACCTGACACATCCTTCAAGTTTCCTAAATACTATCCATGGCTTAACTTATGAACTCTCAAGAAAAACCACCCAAAATAACATCTATCAAGGCGTTAACAACACTCGACTTCAATACGAGAATTCGTATCCTTTCCCTTAATTCTCTACAACAACATCCCGGAAGCATTCAACCTGCTTAATAATAACGCTCATTGAATTTTTTGTAGTTCGTTATAAAATTACTCCGTTTATTATTCAATTTAAAAAAAAATGTATTCCACTACAATCACTACTTGCGACATTATATACTTATGAATAAAAAAAAAGGTTGTTATACCCTAGTCCATAGGGGGATATAAAAACAAAAATAAAGGTTGCTGTACTAAGTCAACGATGGTAAAGATACAATAGGATAGAACGTAATTATTTGTTTTCTTTTCGTTTAATACTTTTTTTCTTTATGTTTATATGATTTAATTGTACTCTTTTTCTAGTCTTATTTTGTTATCTTTAATATATATCTTTTTCTATTCTAATTCCAATAAAGTTTAATTATCTATTTATATAACCTTAAGGAACTTTATTTAGAGGATCGTTTTCGTGTAAATATATAAAATTAGTGACCATAAGTTCATGTTAATTTAACCAATCTATGTTTGTATAGAAAACTTACCCCTTTATGGATCGTGGTTTAGATACACTTAATTTCTCGCTCTCCATGGTGACGGGTATGAGGTGCACCGCATTCCTTCCTTGTAAGGACTTTTTAAAAAGTGTCTGAGCAAGATATTTAGACATTCTGAATATTATCTTTACTTCATCAACACAAAGTTTTTTCCACGTCCACTTTTTAATGCCACTTTTCGTAAATTTCATTTAAACCCATGCCCATTTTTGGGGCCTTTTGCTAAAAACGACGGCATAATGCTGGCAGTTTTTGCTCGACTAGATATGTTTTTTTGTATGCGCCAGGTGGAAATGGCAAAACATTTCCCATTTATCTAATTCTCGTTGAAATACGATAAAATAATGGCATCGCATTCGCCCATTGGCCGTTGCATCATCTGGTATTGCAACAACTTTATTGGATAGAGGTAGAACAGCTCACTCCAAATATTTAAAATAATCCAGTCGCAGTGTTCAACAAAAAATAAAGAACACAGGTTCATGTGCAACGGCACGGGATTGGTCATTAAAAAATTAATGAAAAACAATTTCGAAGCCACCATTTTTAATGGCAAATTCCGAGCCGAAAATGACACACATTCCAATGATTCCTACAGACGTGCCAATTGGTGTTTTATTTTGAATGGCGGTCATTATCTTCAACGCATAATTCCTCTTTCTGTCTTTAGATCCCATCGAAACATATCGGTTTGATCTTCATCAAAGAATGGACCATCATCTTACTCGGGCTCATCATCATGTCATGCGACAATAATTACAGTGATCACATTTATTACAGCGGCTGCACATATTAAAAAGTGTTATAGGTAGCCGACCCAAGTCAAGAGAAAGTGACTTTAAGACGGTTAGCGACTGTGGTCCGCATCCGAAATATCAGCATTAAGACTGAAGACCCTATCAAGGAGATATAATCTCCTGCCTGCCCGAAATGAGGTGTGAAATTCGTACTTGGTGACTTCAATGCGTTAATCGCAAATAAAGCATCTTCGGCGGGTTAGTTGGAAATCACAACTAACTGACTTTACAGCAGCATGAAAAACTGTGATGGACAGAACTAGGTTTTCTCGGCGTCGAATTCACAAAGCACATTACGGCAGATAGGATCTTGTAGGCGATGTTAAAGAGACTTATGCCTCTTTCGTTGGGGGATTTCAGAGGGTTTCCCTTTTTGTGCTGCGGTTCCATTCTTCAGGAATACATTTCATCCCACCAAATTTAGCTTATGAGTCGGGGAATGTTATTAAACTTTATAGGTAGTTTTTGAATAGTTCGTTCTGCCTCACAGCGCCACAGCGGTAGATTGTTCGTCATAGCCGTTTAACAGTCTGCCGAAGTGATTCTTCCATATTCTCAGCATCGCATATGTCTCAACTACATACTTTAATTGTATTGTATACCAGGCTTTGGCGATTTACACTTTGACAAAACTTGCGAACATCTTTCCTGGAGTGGCACCTCTCTATATCCCATCAGTTGCTGATGGGCTGATCAAATGGCTTGTTGACATCGTTGCCAATGTTCTTTCACATTAGATTCTGGTGGTATGGAGTTAATGAAGATGTTAATGTATACGCGTTCTGAGAAGGACTTGGTGATCTCTTGCGATTGCAGTCTTTCGACATTAAATTTTTTCACAATATTTCTGGTTTGTTGTGACGTGGTGAATATTCGCTATCTTACCTTGGCTGCGACAAGGTAGTGGTCCGAGTCGATGTTTGTATTTTCGAACATCCAAAATACTCGATTTTTTCAATTTGATAGAACCTTCGTTGATCTGGAGACCGCCATGTCCCCTTATGGATATAGAGGTGAGGAGACCGTGTGCTGGCTATAGTGGCATTTCGTTCCGCAACGAAGTCAGTTTGCCTAGGACCGTTTCCAGACGTGTTGTCGTGTACGCTTTGATTTCCGACAATATTGATAAAGATATCCTCTTTTTTTCTTACCATTTCGTGAATATCTACCAGCACGATTTAACATCGTGCTTTGGAAAAGTCGCTCATAAGTTTTGACCAGGAGCTCGTAGAAACAGTCTTTCACAATATCATATTTTTCCTTCGTCGGAGCGTGAGCGCATTAAAGCTATTGTTTCCGAATTTGGCCTTGATGCCGATTGAAGCATATGACTTCTAGCCTAAGTCAGGAACTTATAAAAAAATGCACATCTGAATAGTCGCTGTTTTTGCTCACTTTAACTGGTTTTTCATCCTCTCATAATCTTTCGCCCGTCCCATGTTATCATATTTCCTGTATGGGAGTAATGTCTGTTTTATAGCAGCTTAGGTCTTCCATTAGTTTTTCGCCTGCACCTCTCCTGTTTAATGTTGACACATTCCAGGTGCAGATACGAACGTTAATGTCCTTTTTACGCTTTGGTCCTTTTTTGATATAATTTGAGCGCACTCCAGGGGTTATGAACACCCTTTATATGTTTTAGTGGCATTAAGGAAATTCGGAATAAGAAGATAGGAGATACCAATTCACATTGGTTTTAAATGCCTGTAAGTTATATTGGAAAGAAAAAACAGAGTTTGGTTGAGCATTCCACATTCGTATTGTTGGGTTTATGTACGAATCTCTATATTTCAGCGTTTGTCCGAATATAGGCTCCAGGGTAAACTGATTCATAGCGTAACGAGTATTGAGACTGACTTATTGAATAGGAGGAATGCAGCTCGCTATTTTATTTGAGCATTGTTGTTAAAATAGCGATAATACAATGTATGGCAGCAGATATTTCGACGATGTTCGAGCGAAACTCAAGAGTTCGATAATCTAATGTATCCTATAATTTTTTTTTCGCACGCGTTTGGAATGATGCACTTTAAAAATATGACAGAAGGGGGAGCTGTCAAAATTAATATCAGTAGTCAGTACGCATTTCCAAGCTCAGGAAATTTCAATTCTCACGACATGAAAAATTCACAACACAAATAAAATGGAGGTAAATAATAAATTAGTGTGTGTTTTCTTCAATTCAAAAGCAATATATTTCCACATCAATTAGGTACACATAATAAGTTCATATTTATATGAATGCAATTCACACTTTCAGTCCAAGCAAAAGTGTATACATATAGCAAACGTATGTTTAGGTAAAATTATTCAAAAAATAAAAACCTTCATTGCAGGGGTGCATCTGCATCCGAATGGTAGCTCCTTACACACGAAAACCTCAATGGCGGATACTTAGAAGGTGTCAAATCGAAACCACTTGAAACTTCTCGCTTGTTGCGCACCTGTATAATGGAGTAGTTCTTCCAGATTAACTGGTTAAACTTTTTTTTGGGGGTGCTGGCAATATTGAACTCAATGCAGTATGTTGTGAAAGTGACATCTATATCAGTTGTAGCCACACTACCACGACGCTTATAATGATCGTTCTTTGTTAGCTTCTGATTTTTCTTTAACATCACTGTCACCGTGTCACCGTGTAAACGATAATTTCCACGCAATACTTCGGAACGTAATTGATTTTGGTTTTTCAAGCGTGTCACGCCTTGTGGCGGTTCATCGGAAGATGTCATCATTAGAACTGTACTGTCCGGCAAAAATCGAATGTATCGGTAATATTCAACAAGTTGGATTGGTCGATAAAACTGATCTTGGAAACTATTCTCTCCCATGCGGAGGTACGTTGTTTTACTTATGTAGCAGCCATTGAAGTGAAGGCGCTCCCGTTCTATAAACATATCTCGCCAGTTGTTGTATGGTGTACCAGTCAAGCATCCAAGGTTTGATCCCCAAACTCTGAAAAAAAAAGAATCTTTTGTCAGCGAAGCTTAATGGATATCGATTAAGGTGATACTTACTTCAGGCAAGCCTGTTTCCAGATCTCTTCACCCCTGGCACATAAGTAGAATCCTTTGCTGACCGCGGCACATTGCTCCAATGATTTCATATCCAACTGCGATGAAACTACCCAGCGGAGTATGTAAAACAATATTTCAGTTGGTAAATCCGAGATATGCAACTGAGTGGTGATGACACCAACATCACGACTGCTAAGAATAAGTTTTCCATGATTGGCGAGGTCGTTTTGGAATCGCGTATACAAATCCTCATCCAAGGGTTCTTGGTCGCTTTTCAAATTAGCTTCTGTGACCGATGATTTTCTAGTGGAGTTCACCACATTATTATCATTATCAACCTGATGCCGAGTTTTGCTAGCCTCATAAGCTTTAAATTCAATATCGGGATCGAGTTGAACCGCCCGCCGATAATACTGCAGAGCATCATAGACTTTTCCCCGCTGCTCAAGTTCCACGGCTTGCCGAAACAAAAGTTCAGCTTGTGCTTCTGAGCTGACCGTATCGTCAATCGACAATGAATTTTGGAGTGAGGCCTCTTTATCGGCTGTTGCATCCGACTTGAGCTCTTTTTGCCAATTTTCACGAAACTCATTGAGAGCCGAACGAAACTCGTTTGCCATGCTGTCTATCGGACTGGTGGTGGTAGCTGTGGTAGCCAACGAGGAGGAGGATGAAGAAGATTCAGCGTCAGCTTCATCCTCACCATCTGATTTGTTTCCAGCTTGATGCTTTAATGAAACCAAACAAAGTTTTTTTTTTATTACTACTGATAAGGAAAGAGGCAGTTTACAAGCGAATAAGAACAATTTGACCTATCTTATGCCAGGTATTCGATTATGCATGATTTCACTATGTCTGTTGCCACTAGTTAACCCTATGCCTAATCTAAGTACAGTCTGTTGTCTTAAGGATTGTTAAGAAAACATAATAATTGCACAAGCATTTTTAACTTAAACAGCAACAGAAAAAAAAAAACAGGACATGAGTACACAAATATATCAAAGGAACATTCTGCCATCACCTCTTAACATAACCTTACCATATTTATATTAGCAAAAATCTTCCTATCGCTTTACTCCGGTTTTGTTCGTATTCAAGGCCTTTACCAGTCGTAGGATGGTTCTTCGGGGAATGATAGATCACGGTCACTGTATCTTATGATGTAGGGGCGGTTCTTTACTTCCTTATATTGCAATTTGATTGAAACTGTTAGTGGGAAACTTTTGGCCATTATATATCGAACAAAACCAAATGAATCTCTCGCTATCAAGTTCGCAATTGGTAACTTTTGTTTTGCGATTGTGCCGAGAATATTTTTCTTCTTCGATCTGTCTTGACGATGTACACAAATCAGATTGTTTTATTTTTTTAAATAGGTGTAAGGAACTCTCATAAAGTACAACGGCAGCTGCAGCTCAATCTATTTTAGATTTTGCAGGTTTTTTAATCGTTATGTGAATTTGCTTTGACTTTTCTAATTTTAACTGCGTAGGTTATTTTTTTTTTTACTTTTTTCTCTGCAAAATATATGTGTCGTGTACGGCGTCTGCCTTATCCAACACAGCACACTGGAGTGATGTTAAACAAAATTTCACTTCAATTTGCGCACTTGAAACATTCCGAATAAATTGGATCCTTGGAGAGGATGGGAGCGCTTAAAGATTACAAAATCCAGACGGTAAACTTTTGTTGCTTCTGTTTTCATTCCGAATGTGGGGAATATTGACGTGTGGAAAAGTTTGAAAAGCGCCTCTACATGTGAAAAAAAGAATATCCTAAGTGCTATAGAATTAAGGGAAATTTTCATTTATACAGGATTACCATAAGAAAACTGTGTTTAAGACGAAAGTCCAAACGCGTATTTCCAAACATTTTACTATTAGGCAATATACAAGTTGATATGGCATTTAATGGAATAAATAATGGACTTTTGAAATATGAGAAATGCTGTGCGATTAGATTAACATTTTAATACAAAAATGTAATTTTAATTTGGCGCTATTTTTCCATACGAATAGCGCCACTTTTGCGACTAGTAGAGAAAAAAGGAATATTACAATGTATACCAAAATGCTAGCCTTCAGTCGTCAATATGGTTTCACATTCTTTTTTTCCTAATTTGTTGACGTGGTGAAAGATAGCTGTCACATGGATCAGCTGTTATTTTCGGAGAGGTGCGTTCAATTGATATGGTTTTTATTTTAACATCATGCTTTTTTTTTTAAAATATATATAGCGCAAAACTACAGTCACCTATTAAAATATAATAAGAGATCGTCCCAGTTATAGGATTAACTCGGAGTTGGCTCGAAAAACGTTAGTTAACTCAGTCCTTACACAACAACTTTGGTAAATTAACATAAAATTAAATGATCTGGTTTATTCAGCACTGAAAAATGAAGTCTTATAGGGTTTTCGATTGGTACAGAAAAATGGTCTGACAGCTTCCTTACGATAGTTTGAAATTTTTTTAAAGTAAAGTAATGGTTGGAACACAATCACGCTTTGGTGCGTTGCGTTTCAACCTTCAACCACAAAATGAAATACGTAAAATCTTAACGTAAAGTTGATGCAAAGTGCCGTGGGTCAAAGTGAAGGTTGGAAAAAATGTGTATTGTCAAAAAAATTGTTGTTGTTTTCTGGGATTTTCTCTGAAAGGGTTGTGGAGTACAAGTAAATATGTCAAAGCATGCGTAAAGCACGTCGGCAAAGCGAAGCTTCAAAGTGTGATTGTGGTTTAGCCATAAAAATCAAACAATAAAAGAGTGCAACAAACAAACTCTCAAATGACATGCAAACAAAAAAAATTGAAGAAAAATTGATCTGGTTTCTTTTCAATTGGGACAGGACAATCTTTAAGCTGCAATCAAAATCTGTATACTCCAATTCGAAAATGCAACCTAAAGCCTGAAACACACGTGCCGAGTCCACATTTCAGAAAATATAGAACACACCGTTTTCAATGGGAGTGAATACACTTAAAATATACAAACCAAAACATTTACTTTACTGTGAAATTACTTACGAATGTCCCCGTTACGAACCACAAGACGTTTACATTTCCAACGATAGCCATTATTTGTGTTAAATCTTCAAATGAATATCAACAATCACCACCACAGTAAGCTGAATGTTATGACAGGAGCCACTGTACTGCACATATGTGTCAAATACTGCTTATATGTCTTGCTTGCGGCACTGCATCCAGAACTACTTTCGGGCATAACAATGTATAGATTGTTAAAATCCGTTACTTAAATTGCTCTAAATTTTATATTACATACAAAAAATTCTACAGAAATAATCTTTAACAAAAAAAGTTTAGCAATGCAAATTGCAAACTTTTATTACCGATAAAATGTAATAAGTATATCGAGCACTAATTTTCTACACTTTTACAGAATTTTGTTGACTCGAAAGTTGAAACCATCGTTAACAATGTTGTCTGAAGAATTAGTATTTGAATGAATTAAACCGTAAAACACAAACGCTAAAATTTGTTATGTTCCATTGGTCAAATAATTTTTTTTTTCTCTCAGATCAATTTCGCAAATCTGGATTTTTCGGCAGATTTACACACACATTTATACAAATTATAGCTGTCAGTTTGACCAAAGTGATTTTCGTTTTGATTAATTATTATTTCGATTGTGAAAAACTATTATAAATCATTCGAACTGTAGCAGTTCAATGTGAAATATAATTTTAATAAAAAACAAACAACTTGTGTGACTTGAAACTTGACAGCTGCACCGACACAGAATTCACAGACAAGAAATCACAATAAAACAGAGACAATAAAAAAATCAATCTGAAATCTTGTTCCATTGGTACTAAAAATGATCAAATTTTAGATCGAAATCCAGATCTACCAATGGAAAACACCATTAAAATCAATAAAATCGCTAGTTAAATCTTTTTTACGAATACAATTCCTTTCAATGTAAGAGAACGTTAAGGCTGCGGTTATAGCTCATCATTGAAAACCATCATACGAAATTTTCTTTTAGGGCTCAGTTATAGCTATCATTGAAAAACATCATTGGACATTTTCTTTTACTTCTTGCGATTTTTTTTTATAAATTCAATCATTGGCGAGTTGGTGTCAAAACAAAGTTTATGAATTTTAGAACATGAATATCCAAAAATATTTTAATTTCTAATTATAGTTTTTCACTGATCAAGATTTATTTTTGTGAAGTAATGTTTGTCCAAAATGAAACGGAATTTTCCAATGAGCCTATAAGCAGCTATGGAGGTAAAATTTAAATTCCATCATGTGTTTTGTTCCAATGAAGTTGTTCAATGATAGCTTTTACCGCAGCCTAAACATTTAAAAAATGAAATAAAGTGTAACCCTACCTTAGGATCTAAATTTAAAAATGTAACTTGACGTAACGTAACAAAAACTCACCACGATATCATATTGAACTGAAACATATTTGAAATGTTGTTTATGTCCAGTCCATGTCTTCCAAGCCCATCAAATCAAAACCAAACAAATCAAGCAAAAAGTGAAAACAAACGTTCCAAAATTTTTTGAGAAATAAAATTAGATTAAACAATTTATTTGAAATCATGGAGAATTGTGTCGAAGTTAAATTGGAGACTGATGTGGTGACGGGGGAAACTGTTGCACACTTTGTTTCTTCTCTACTTGAGTTCCTTCTTTACCAGCGCAATCAAATACCATTCGTTTGCAAAACTTTTAAATATTTAATTTCGAAATGGGACTCAATTAATGAAAATAGTGACGGGATTGGAAATTTTCAGCTAGAACGCCAAAGAACCTCGGCCAAGCAAACAATGGATGGCATAAAAGCGATGGCGGAGGTAAGTAGCGCGTTTCCTATATTTCTCAATAATAAAATTGCTGATTACTACATATAATTAATCCTGCAGTTGCTACAAAAAGCATTCACCAAAAATGATGTAACATGTGTGCGTTTTCTGTTTGGATCGACATCGATATCACCGAAGGAGGCGTATACAATCAATATTCCGACCATATCTAGAAGTCACTCGTTTGAGAATCACAAACTAAAGATCTCACAACTGAATCAAGCTCTAATGTAAGTCACATATTTAGGACACATATTTATTCTTTTATTTTATTATTGGTTCTGTTTTAGTTCCCTTCTGACGTCGGATTGTTTGTACAAAACATTTTCCACTAACCTGTGTCCCACCAATGTTTTTCTTGAACTTGAAATGCCTGATAATGGTGCAAGTAGCTGGGACCAAGTTTTCTCAACAGACCCGTGTGACTTTCCTGCAAGTTGTAAAGAGATTGTAATAAATTTAGTCCACACACTTCCAGCTGAACATGTAGAAACAAAATGTTGTAAGGAATTGGTAATTTTCGAGGACATATCGAATTTATCACTGGAAAGCGACGACGAATTGTTGAAAGGCAAAGACAATACAACAAGTGATAAGCGTACCGGATGGTGGGAGGCATGCACAATAGTAAAGGGATTTAAGCAGAAAACCCTCAAAGGAAGCAACATTTGGCAATAAAGGGGAGTAAGAGTAGATAGTAAGAAAAACTGCAAATAGCTCAATATTTTAATAAAAATTGGACACACTGACTAGTAGTTTTTGTTAATTATATTATATGCTGTATAACAAACGACCAACAACCGATTGGTAACCATTCAACGGATAAAATCAACAACTCAACCGGCGTTTGTCGTAATATCTGAATTCTCAACAGCATTGCTTTGTACATCAAAGTGGATCATGATGTAGATTGTTTGATAAAATCAATTTAGCCATGATGATCTTCCTTTTAAATTGAATATTAGCATCATTTCTAAAAGTTAAAAACCCTGCAATACCCTTAGTGAGTGTCCAATACCTTTCATTAACAGCCTAATCGGTACCTACCGGTGTAGGTGTAGAACTCTGTCTGTGTCGTAGAGTAGAACTGGTCCGATGTTTGCTATCACTTCATTGCTTCATCGAATCTTCGTTATGCTGACAATCATGTCCTCCGAGTAACATGCACCCCATTGTTTTTAAAAACAATCAACTGTGCTTGGTTTGTTAACTTATCCTCGTCAAAACAAGGCGTTTTACAAGTCCCCTACTTATAGGTGAATCAGCTATATTTATATTGATTTTGATCGCGATTATCGCCCTATACAGCTCCAGGCCATACTTGAATTCGATGAAAAGATAATGAGTCAAGAGTGGATTATATCAAATCCTGGTCGCTTGGAGTGCATCGCGTATGGCTGGTACCCTACAGTAGTAGTTTCGGCTACTTCCTTGATGATGTCGCGATACTGGCCCTACTGATTGTTGGCGTTTGTGATAGGTGAGTGCACATGAATCAACACACCTCTCCCATTCCGTTGCCTCCATTTGTGTCCCCCTCTCAAAATGATGTCTCCTTTACTGAGTGGACCATCTGGTTGTTAATTGAAGACTCTGCGACCAGCACCGCTCGGCCAAATGAGCTTATTTGGTGGTAACATCTCGTTGATATCGATCAAACATCATCGGCATAATGCTTGTAGGTTAGTGCTGTGGCATTAGTGCGGTGGACTACTGCAGCCCAACCTCTTCCAAAAGTATAAAAAAACATCCAAGCTCTCCAAACATCCAAGATCTACCGAAGTGTAAAGATTTGATCAGTTGTGGACTTTTCTGGCATAAAACTACACTGGTAACGGCCGATTAGGTTCTTTGGTAAAGATGGACAAACGATGCTGAGGTCCCATTCTTCAGGCATCCGTCCAGATTTGGCTAATGAGTTCGTGGATTAAACTAAACAAGTTATCTCCGCTGGCTTGATAAAACTTAGCGGGAAGGCCGTCATTTCCGGCAGCCTTATTAAGCTTGAGTTTAGATATTGATATCCTCACTTCACTTAGGACGTGTGGTTGGCAGTTCCATCCAGGCATCCAAAATACCTGGATTCGTGCCTCTTGTCTATAGCAATGTGATGAATTTGGTTGACCGTTCGTTGATCTGGAGACCGCTATGTTCCCTTATGGATATCGAGGTGAGAAAATCGTTCGAAACTGTCTTGGAAACATTAGACTTCTTGCCTAAGTCTTATAACAAATCCGCACCCGAATAGTCGCTGTTTCTGCTCACTATAACACCTTAGGGCTTCCGCTAATTGATCGCCTGCTCCTCTCATGTTAAATGTTCTCACATTCCAGGTGCATACACGAACGTCGTTGTCCTTTTTTGTTTAGCAGGGTCGTCAACAATAAAATCAGTCCTTTTAGAGGCTATTGGTTGCTTCGTAACAATGGTTTTTTATATGGGTGGGTAGTTAACCCAAAGCACAACCCCAACCGGGAGGCCCAGTTCCAATTTATTAGATACCCTAGGACACGGGGCCATCAGTATCCACTAATGGATTGAGCACTGCCGTTGGCCTTTCGGTTCATCCGCCACCATCTCTGTTCAAGGGCCTGACTTACCATTGAGATTCCTAAAAAAAACCTGTTGTCGGAATATGTCGAAGCAACTCATCTAGGTTTGCCGGGTATTCCGTGCCTTTCTGACCAGGCTGTTTTTTGTCTTGTTATCAACACTCGCAATTTTCGTTAAGGAAGTCAAATCCGGACCAGTATCCGATGGTTACCACTTGGAGGTAAAAATAGGCACTATTGATGTGCAGTCAGAGTTACAACCACTGGGCGTTGGCAAGTTAATCAGAGTCTACCTTCGTTCTACCACATCAAACCAACTGGACCCTAAGCCGCAAGAAATTATGAATGCACGTACAATATTTGGAATTAAGGAATCCCATACCTATTTAGTTAAAGCGGAGAGTATGTAGCTAGGGCAGAACCTAACCACCAAATATTATCAAATATCATAAGCGTTGACCACAAGTAGAAGAAAATAACACTTTTAAAAATTGTTCTTAAAACTTTACATCACATTTATTAATATTTGCAAAAAGAAACTCGTTTGTTTTTTCGCTTTTTGTGTTTTTTTTTTTTGTAGAAAAGAAACTAATCTTTTTGTTACTTTCTTTTAAATACTTTTTACGAAGTAAACCGCTGCTACAGCAGTCCAAAAACGTCCGTTTATGTAGCCGTGCTCCATCCGTCAACATGTTTGTTTTTCGGTCTCTATAATTTTATTAGTACGTTATTGTTGTTTTTGTTTTAAACAGAAATTATATAGCAGTAGGTGATGCAGGTAGCAGATTATATTACCACCAGCCATTTGGACTGCTGCCCGCATTTAGATTTCCATTAATCGACGAGCACTGCTCGTCGCTTAATTTCAAGGCGGCAAGATTTTGCACAAAACCATCCAACGCTAATGTTGGATCATCCAGGTAGGGGGACGATCGTGAACTGTTGCCACTGCGGCTGCTCTTCATAAAGAGATCATTAATGTTGATGTTGACTTTTTGCTTCTCTTTGGGTGGCTCAAAGTCGTAGCTGAAACGCTTGAAGGACTCCACATCTCGATCACCTGAATCCAATTCGTTTAGATTAAGCAAGGCGTTTGGAGTAAAAAGATTTTCTATGCGAAAAGAGGTAGAGAGAGACCCTTTTTGTTTGTAAGATCACCTCATCTCTAGTAGAGAGACACACACTCACCTGTAAAATCGGCTGAACCCAGGTGGGTTGGCTGCTGGTGAGGCTGAAAACCCTTTGTTGGTGAGTATTGGCCTGGATTTGGACAGCTGTTGAAGATGTTTGAGGTCGTAGTCGATCGAGTTCCATATACGGGCGTGATTTCCACTCGATGGGCGACCGGTGATGTTGCGTTTCGGGCGAAATTTGAATCGTTCACGTTGTGAATGGAAACCTATTGAGAGAAAAATGGGTTAGGGCGGTTTATGACAGTGCATTTGCACTCACTTCATTGTTAAGGTTCTGTCCGGGCATTAGTGTTTTCAGGAAGGACGCGTCATCGTAACGTATAATGCCAGTGTTGGGAATGCCATCTAGATAATGATTGAATCCGGTTATCGTTGGTGGGGGTGAGTCCTCGCAGTTATGATGCATGGGACAATCACTGTTCTCAAACAAACTACCACTGCTGGAAAGCTGCTGGCTTCCACCGGAACTCGATGAGAACACATCGTAGCCGTTGTAGTAGTTCGATTGCAGTGAGGAGCCCAGATAATTGCATGCAGCTGCTGAAAGTTGAAGTCGTTAGAGAGTGCGGTTATGTTGAATTTAAGAATACATACCATTATTCTGATTTGATGAGTTGTTATCATGCGATGTATAGTTGTGCCATTGGGATTCCTTTGATCTTTGCTTTAGCTGTTGTGCCGTTTTGATCTCACTGCCAATTGCAGAGATGCATTTTCCAGTAGTGCCACTGGTCCTTAACGAACTATCGCCTACATCGCATGCATACCCATTGCTGAAAGGATCTATAGGAATCGTCGGCTGGGTGTTGCTATTAGTTGGGTTGTTATTAGAGAAATAGGAGAATGTGTTCCCCAAACTATTTGCACCACCGTCTGCGCAACCGCTGGGAACGGCAACGTTTTCCTGCGGTGGTGTGTAGTAGTTGCTTGCAAACTGGCGGTAGCTGTTTACCGGTAGACCGTTAGCTACTGCAGCTTGCAGTGCAGGATTGCGTATTGTGAACATTCCGTTTTCGTTCTTAATAATCGAAGCAGGCTGATCCATTGGCAGCGGAGCAATAGGCATACGACTTGGCATTGGCATAACCGATGGACTTGTCTGTTGCATCATGTTACCGAACATTGGATTACGAAGTGTTACCATTTTTGGAGCACCCGAAGTGTCTGCCATGGATGTGTTATTATTGTTGTGGGTGGTGTGGCTCTGTGCAGATGTCACGGACGCTTTGAATGTGTCTATTGATGACTTTTTCTTGTTTCGTCGCTTTCTGTTCTTGGACACCTTGGGCTCGTTGGCAAAGTTTGGTTTATTGGTTTGTTGCTTGGAGGCACCCATAGCTTCGACCATAATGACACCGCTTTGGTCGGAAGCACCATATGCTGGCATGTGTGTGTAGAAGCCAGATGTGATAATAGTTGGCTGCGATAGATTTGCATTGGGATGGTGCGCTGTTGCTGCTCCTGCTGTGGCATGCGAGAGTGGTTTGGAGAGCTTTTTGATTGACTCGGACTTGGCACGTAGTTGCTCACTTTTGCTGGGGTCCACCTTGGTTAGAGTTATACCCGGTGGCAGGGATAGATTCTCCACCTGGACACCACGATTAAGTTGGTCCATTATACTCACATTGGATTGGTGGTGCTGTTGAGAATAATGATGAACACGCTCCGATCTGTCATGGTGATGGTGGTGATGGTGCTGTTGCTGAGGTGGCAACTGCGGGTAGTTATTCGAGGTTAGGCGCAGATTTTGCATGGACTGCTGGAGTGAGTTTGCGGCGTCCATTTTGTTACCACCACCATTGGGGTATATCACAGATTGATTTCGCCTCGATTTCGGATTGACAATGGGCGCTGTAGGCTGGGCGACCGGATAGCTACCTGGTTGGGATTTATTTTTCGATTTACGCGAGCGTTTCGTTTTTTCTGGCAAGGGGTCACGTTGTTGTGCTTGTGCTGGTGGTTGTTGTGATTGCACTTGGGTCGACAGTCTTCGATTGGATAGAGCAGTAGAGGTTTTATTGTGATTCCTTTCGTTGTTATTGATGTTGCGTTCATTTGTCGGCAAGGTAGGTGGTACTGATGTAGTAGTAACGGTGCGATTTCGAATATCCCTCTTGGGGGGCGCTTGCTGTATCTCAATGACTTCTGGTTGTGCAGGTTTATTCAAGACGTTCTTTTGTGGCTTAGGTTTTGGCTTTACTTCGAGCGCTTTCTGTGGAATGATTGTTGGAGTCACGGTTGCTGTCGCAATTGGGGTCGGCTTCTCAACAACTTTTGTTGGCTTTGGTGGAATCACCACAATTTCAATTTCCGACTCCGCTTCAGATTCCGCTGTATCAGAGGAAACGAAATCATCCAGATGCAACATCTTGAACTGATTATTATCGAACTGGCCGTTATCGATGAATTTCTGACGCTTTTCCTTCTCCTTGTTGGCGGCTTTCTTGGCATTATCCAATTCCGGCGGTTTCTCTCGCACTTGCATAACAATTGGTTTGGGCTTTACCTTTTGACTGCAAACGGAATTATCTCTGGTGGTTGGCTGACTGCTACTAGTCACCGAGGGAGCAGGCGTTGTTGACTTCTTTGGTTTCTTATTGCCCGGTTTGTTGATCTCACTTGTCTCGACCTTTGCTGTTGCTGCCGTTTTCTTTTTTTGTGCCTTCTTTGATGCTTTTGCGGCAGCTGCTTGTTCTTGTCGCTTGATCTCTTCCTGCCTTTTTAGTTCTTCCTCTCGCTTGAGTTCTTCTTCTTGGAGTATCTCCAATTCGCGGGCTAGTCTCTCTTGTTCCTCCTCAATTTCAGCCAATTTTTTCGCTCGTTTGCGCTCCTTTTTCAGTTGCGTCTTAGTCTTTTCCACCGTGGAAGAGTGAGCCGTAACAGCAGTTTTGGTTTGAGGAACTGATGCCGCCTGTTGTTGATTATGGTTTTGCTGTTGGACAATCTGCCCATTAACAAAAGTGTACAGCAGTTTATCCTTGTCGGGAGAGGACCCTTTGGCCGTTACTGTTACTTGCGGCTCGGGTACGTTGGGCAAATTCACTCGACGTATTGTTACGATTCGCTTGGATGGATCAGTCATGTCGGTAGGTTGATTGGGCGCATAGCACATTTGTACGTTTGGTGTTGAGACAAGATTCGGCATAACAAATGGCGGGAAATTGTTTGCATTAGCATAAGGTATACTGTAAAATGCTCCCCCATTGAGATTGTTCTCTTGCGGTGGCAAAACAGCAGCAGTTGGCAGTGTTGCTGTGGCAGGTGATGGCGTCGATGATGGCGAATTAAGATTATGAGGAGTGCTTGTCGAGTCGACATTTTCCTTTGCAATCTCTTCGAGTTTCTCGATTTGTTGCTCTTTGGTTGGCAGATAGGGGAATTTAAATTCCACATTTGTTTGCTTAACTGTGGCTATCAACTCGAGTATGTTTGTCTCTACTTTTGCCTTGGCGCGGTTCAGCTTCTTAATATTTGCTTCGTAGTCGGAGATTTTCTTTTTGTCCTTCTTTTTGGACGACTTCAGTGTTTTCAGTTCGTTTTTAGCCGCAAATTCTTTGAAATAAATATCGTGAAACTGAGAGCGCAGGTCCTGCAGCTCTTGGATTCGCTTCATTTCTTCTTTGCGTTGTTTTTGCTTGGCCTTCTTGGCCATCTTTTTTTCGTTAATTGGACCTTTGGTCTCGTTCGAGCCTTCGATGAAGCTTAGCGTTTCGTTTACCCACTTTTTTACACTAACCTCGGGTAGGTTATTAAGCAAAGCAAAAATTCTATTAGTGTGTTGCCCACCGTTGGTGGGACTTAATGTCTGTTTGGAGTTTGACCGCTTTTTGACGGCTGCCGGCGGTGGAGGTGGTGGTGGAGCCGGCGTCGCCGATTGAATTTGAACTTTCGCCGATTGTAACTGTGGCTGAAGTTGTGTTGGCAGCGGTGTCGTCTTTGTGTTTTGTATCGGTGCTTGTTTATTTGGTTGGTGGGTAATTCTCTTGCACAGTGTACTCAGACACTCCAGACTGTCGTCGTCATCGTCGAGTTTTGAGTCAGTCAAACTGGGTTCGTCCAACTCGGGTGGGGTTAGGATTTTTGAGCAATGAGGCTGCTGATGTGGCGGCCTCAAAATTGGAGTCTTAACGTTTTTACGTGCATTTACCAACTGCGAGAGTTTCTTCCGTAGTCTATCACGGGTTTCATTCATTCGAGCATGATTACATTCCTAAAACAAAGTCAAATTATGTACAAACACGAAACCGATTTATAAGAGGTAACTAACCTTTTTGATTCGTTTTTTATTCGAATGATTCTCCTTACAATGGTCGGACATGTCTGCATGATCAAAGCAGCCTGTAAGGAAATACATTTTTAATAGAAGCTTATGAAACGTAGAAGAAGTGCATTCGTGTACATTTTTTCGTTTTATCCTTGGCACACTTTTTTGGGGGTGATTCTGTTGGTGTGACAGGTTCGAGTAGTTCTGATTCAGGAGTTCGCGCTTCTTCGGTATTTAGGGGTAATCTATGAAGAAAGATAGTTAATCAGCTAATATTGTTAAGTTCAGATAAACTTACTTGCTGCTTTCTCCCTTTAAGTATTGTGCTACATTAAGTTGAAACCTGTAAGTGAAAAATTGATTAGCTGGTAGTTTGGAATGTGGATGAAATTGCAAGATGAGGCTCTATGCCCCAGTTAATAAGCCCGATCTTGCTATTCTATGCACAACTTGGTTTTGAGGAAGTGACGTACATGGTTGAAAATTGAAACTGATATGTATCCTACATATTGAGCCTTTGAGAAACTAAATAAGGAAACACCAAAAATTGAACACTTTTCCTGGATAGTAGTACAAAATGTTAAAAGATGTTTTTTCTATGAATCTCTAGCGAAGCTGGTTAGCAACGTATAATTGAAATCATAGTCCAGTTGCCGAGCTGATGATGCAAGGTGAGGTTAGGAAGATTAACAGTGCAAATGAACTTGTTTCCTTTTAGTTATTCACTTTTTGTTTTAGTTGTGTCTACGTTCACAGTTAGGCTGAACATTCTACATGAGATGCTCTGACATATTTTGCAAATAAACTCCAAGTTAGGCAGCCAGCATGAATACAGGGTGGCCACCTAGTGGTTTCTTTTTAAACCATTAGTTGTTTTGACACTGACACTGAAATGATCCACTTTACGCTTGAACAGCGTTGGAAATTTTGAAAACTTATTTCCAAAATGAGTGCTGTGTAGCCCAAACATTTTTTTTGAAAATAAGTTTTGGCCAAAATTTAACACCCACCCGCGCCTAGTGTACGCATGTTTGTGCAAAAAGTTCTTGTGCTAGCAGACAACACTTATGGTCGCCGTCGTCCTACGGTGCGTACAGACGAGAATGTGGCTGCTGCAGCGGAGGGTGAGACTCAATTCACGAACATTAACTCGCCATCGATCTCAAAAGCTCAACATTTCACGCACTAGCCTGAGGAGAATTCTGGACAAAAATCCTGGATTATTCGCTTACAAGACCATCTGCTTCTTTATCGCTTTGCAGTTTAGGCCTTAGAGCAGCTTGAATTGGGCAACGATTTTGAGCAAAAAATTATCTTTTCTGACGAGAGGTGCATTTTCCTCTCGCTGTCTACGTTAACAAACAAAATTGCCTCATCTGTGGATCGGAAAACCCGTACGTTGTTGTCGAGAACCCGATGACAGTGTGGTGCGGATTGTGGAGTGGTGGCATCATTGGACTATTATACTTCGAAAATGAGGCTGGGAACGTTTCGGTCAACGGTGGGTGCTACAAAGCCATGTTAACCGACTTTTTTATTACTGAAATTGAAGACATGGATTCCGATGACCTCTGGTTCATGCATGATTACGCGTCATGCCACACAGCTCATGAAACAATCAATCTTTTGCGCACCAAATTCCCAAATCATGATATTAGCCGTCTTGGCGATATCAATTGACCGCCTCGAAGCTGCGATTTGACCCCTTTTTGTACCATTTTTTGGGGAACCGTGAAGGACCGATGAGGATGAAATATAGAAAATTGCATTGTCACAACTTATTGTTCAGACAGTTTATCAAAATTATTTACCGTTTGAGCAAAAATAACGATTTTTCTAAAAAGTGGACGTGTCAATGGAAGGATATTAAAAATTGTACACTTGTTCGGCAGACATGGGCAAGGATCCTATATACCATATTTCAGTATCGTAGCTTAAAATTTAAGGTCTAAAAATCGATAACGTACAGACGGACGGACAGACAGACATGGCTAAATCGACTCAGCTAGCGATACTTTAAGGTATATCTATCTAAATTATTATCTCTATGTTACAAACTATGTACCCAATCTAATATAAAGTGAAACTTTGTACCCACACTAATATAAAGAAAGTGTTCTTGGAATGCATCTCTACCTGTTATATTTTCGTGATATACCGAAAGGAGATGTCACAACTCTTGATACGTATGCCGATGACACCGCTATCTTAGCAGTATGTAAAACGATCGAAGTAACGACAGCAAAACGCACTGAATAAACTGAATAAAGTGAATGAATGGATCGCCCTCAGCAAAAATAATCTGTTCACGTGAATTTTACCTATAAGAAAACTAGACTTGCAAATTTTTCTAAACTCGGAAACGAAGCTAAATACCTGGGAATGACACTCGACTCAAAGTTGAAATAGAATAGAACTTTTCAATATAAAGTGCATAGAGAAATTGTCCAGGCACCGTGGTATACTAGCAACGACTATATCCATAAAAGTTTCGCGCGAAAGCATAGAAATCGACTAATCGTACAACAATATTCATTTTTCACCGCGATCTCGCCATATACGAAGTGAAGTAGCCTACCAAACTCAACCTCAATACAGCCAATGTTTCAATACGGAATTAAATTTACATGGATGAAATTTCATATCCGTATGCAATTAATCTACTACTGTTTCATTTATAGAAGCCCAACCTTGACAGTCATTCAACTTTTCGCATCATATTCATATGCGCTGTCTGACTCCATCTCTAGAATTGTATCCCTGCATCCTCACACTAAAATCGTCATTGCGGGCGATTCCATTGTACACCATTCAACTGGGCTTCAACATTCTGGACACCAGAAGGAAGATGTTGAGATCTTTGCTGAGGTAAACAACCCAACCCAGCTTGTAAATGAACCGACACGCATACCGGATATTAGCAGTCAAGCCGCCAACACCCTGGACTTGTTTCTTACCTCTCACCATGTTAAATACACCATCAACGTATTATCGCCTCTAAGTTCGTCAGACCACTGTATCATATCAGCAAATTTCTTGTACTCAAACCAGTTAAAGAGCAAATTCCCATGGCAATACGAGAAAGACAATTGGGAAGCATTGAACAGTTTTTTTTAGGAATTTTAACTGGTCCTCGATAGTGACGTGGAGCTGCTGCTGATATGATACCAAATATCATTTTCCTTGGTATGAGATATTTTATTACCAACAGAATAAAGAGTATCAGACCAAAGGCAAAAGGGTGCTATGACTTGAGCTGGAAAGAAGCTATCAGGTTGAGAGAGACAAACTTTCGGTTGTACAAGACCAACCCAACAGAGGAAAACCGAACAAAATTCAAACAAAGCAGAAATGACTGCAACGTCCATTTAAAACGTGTCAAATTCCTCTATGACCTAAAGTTGAGACAAAAAATTCCCCAGAGGTAGTAGAACAGACAAAGCCACTATGCGCATTTCGCAACGAATTCTACATTGCCAGATGGTGCTCAGTCTCCTCCTGTACTTGAAAACGTAGATCATTCTATGGGACAAATTCTCTTTCGTACTCGTACAGTTGAGTTTTATTTGATCTTGACATACACAAATCCGCTGGTACAGATGATATATGCCCCATTATTCTGAAGAGGTGTTCTTCAACGCTAGCAAAACCACTGCGTAAGTTTGTCTATCTATCCTACTCATCAGGACTCTTTCTGAGAAGATGAGGTAGATGGAAAACTGCATTTGTCCAGTCTTTACAAAAAAAATGCGAATCTTCTTCTCTCTCCAACTACCGACCAATTGCACTTACGTCGTTTCTTTCCAAGGTCATGGAAACGCTGATAAATCGTCAGCTTATGAAATATCTCGAAACACGAAAACTTGCCAATGACCGGCAGTATGATTTTCGCAGCAAGAGGTCTACTGATGATTTGATGACATATCTCACCAAAAAGTTGAACCAATCAATCCTCGATGGTGGAGAAAGCAAGATTGTTATACTTGATTTTTCAAAGGCATATGACAGGGTTTGGCATCAAGCCCTTTTGTCGAAAATGCGTGCATTTGGAATCGATGGAAAACTTCTTCTATGGATTTGAAATTATCATTCGAAACATTAAATTCAAGTTGTTTTGGATGGTTTCAAGTCTGCGACTCACCAAATAAATGCTGGTGTCCCTCAAGGCTCAGTTTTGTCTCCGACTCTCTTTCTAATTTTTATAAATGATCTCCTGTCTGCAACTTCTAATCCAATTCATTCCTTCGCTGATGACAGTACCCTCAGCTTCTCGTATTCGTTTTTAGGTCCACGTCTCTCATCTTCGAACGTGGACTCAAAACGGAAAAATATGTTAAGCTCATTGAATTCTGACCTTGACAGCATTATCAAATGGGGTAAATCCAACAGAGTAGAATTCAATGCTTCCAAAACACAATGCTGTCTTCTGTCGTTAAAGCGAAATAAAAATCTAGAGCCATTATCCATGAATGGCACTTACGTCGAAGATGTATTAGTAACGACTAACGTTGAAACGACCACATATTTCAAGTCGCTAAAAACGCAGCGAAATCTCTGGGTTTCCTTAATCGATGTAAGAAATATTTCACCCCTTCTGATCTGGCCACAGTATATAAACCGTTTATACGCCCTTAACTTGAGTTCAACGCCCACGCCTGGTCAAGGGCACCAAAAACAACATTGCACCTCCTAGATAGGATTTAAATGCGTCCGAAAAAACGTATAGTAGTCATAGGAATAGCAAACTCTTTAGTTTCGCTCGAACATAGTTGTAATCCTGCCTTACCTTATTTTGTCGCTATTTTAACAACCAAATGCTCAAATGAAATAGCCAGTTGCATTCCTTCCATTCAATAATTCAGCCGCAATACTCGTTACGCTTTGAATGCAAATCAATTTACCCTCAGGCCTATATTCGGACGAACACTGAAATATAGAGATTCGTACATAAACCGAACAACACGAATGTGGAATGCTATACCAAACTCTCTTTACCTTTCCATTTTAACTTGCGGGCATTTAAAACCCATGTGCATTGGTATCTCCTTTATTCTTATCCCGAATTTCCTTAGCGCCCGCACTGTGTTAAAACATATAAAGGGTATTCATAACCCCTTGAGTGCGCGATAATTATAAAAAAAATTCAGTCCTACAGATTTTGGATGATAGCAATTTATTGCGCTGACTACAAAGAACGAAACCTTTTGACTTGGCGTCTGAATTGCGTAATATGCAGGATCTTTCAATGGAAAGTAAGCTGTCAAAAAAGTATTAAATTCGTGATAGAAAAATTGCTTGATAAGTAGCAGTAACTAACAATTTATATCGAAGGGAGGTGTTTTAGAGCGAAAAAGATTTTGGTTATTTGTGAATTAGGAGTAACAACGATTTTTTTGCCATTTATCAATTGAATTGATTGAAATTACAACAACTTGTGTACAACAACACTATTTGATTAGAATGATAGCTATTTCGGACATTACCAAGTGTCCTCATGGCGCTAATTGAACGTTCAGTTCTCTGTATAAATATCGAAACAACTTAAATTTCACAAACAAAAAAATCATTTTTATTCAAATACCAACTACTTCAACGTTTCACACTCATTGATAGAAATTTTCCTGGATCCCGGTCACATATCGTATTAAAATCTTTTGAACTTTTCTAACACATTAGAGATCTTCAACCTTCTCACGTTTCGTGCCGCAAAATGAATCAGTCGAATCTTTATATTCCCTCTCCCTCATGAACTAATGCCCTTTAATAATCGAGAAATAGTGTATACACCAACCCGACATTATTTTGAGCACCAACCACCACAGGGCTCACTCTATCATTTGTTCACATACTCCGAATAACAAACATAGGTCAGGTTTGTAATATTGGTAGAAGTAAGGATATGTTTTACAGCTTTGGGTATAAATCCAACTATTGATATCATGATTTCTGTACCTCACCCTGTGTGAGGATACAGTGTAATAAGTCGGATAAAGTATACTGGAAAAACGAAATCTTAGCACCGATTGCCGATCCATAATGAATCGTCTAAATTGAACAGAGCCAATTACAGATTACAACACATGACACATAATCACAAGACTTACCTATCAGGGCTGGTGGTCGCACTAGATGCATCCGACGATGTCCTTAAATAAACAAAGAAAAAAAAATTACACAAATGAACCTTTTTTACCAATTTTTAACCACCTACTCATATGATTTGCTGCTACTTTCCTTAATTTCCTTATCCGTAACCGTTAGCCTACAAAAATTTTAAAACAAAAGCAATTCCAATAAATTTTATCTTAAAACACCTCTCGTGTGTAAAAACTTGTCAAATCACGTAATCTTACCCAGAGATTTTGTCAAGAAATCGAAAGAATTTTCCATCTTTTTCGGCGCCCTTGATTCGTGACGCCACCAACTGTATGTCATTATTGGCTAATTCAAAATAATCTAAATTTATAGTACTATCCTCGTCGAATTCGACGAAATAGCATGCAATGACCGACACCGCGAATGCCCAGTAGATTTTGAACACTTCATCGTCCAGTTGTGGACCCAGTCGCATTTTTGAAGAAACCACTCGACGATTATATTGCATAATATTCTTCAGCATTACCGTTAGGTCATCGTGGGTCATAACAAGTGGTTGATAATGTTGAATTAAATGCCAGGACAATGCCAAAGCGATTTCATTGTTTAGTATTTTTCTGGCCAGCAGACATGATGGCAATTTACAATCCAGACAAAAGTACTTCTCCTCAATCTTAGAGTATAAAAATGGCTTTCGATCTGTAATTATTGGATGGCTGACGTTTTAAAAGAAATTTATTGACAAATATATAATATGATACTTTACCTCTTAGATGCTTGAAAACCGCCCAAGATAAGTGGTACTCGTACAATTCGTCTGGTTCGAAGACTTCATCTTTCAAGGATCCCGATGACGCGTCACTAAAATCCTCTACGCTGTTCGTTCGCCTTTTGTCTTTTGTCTTGTACGCAAACAGATCATCGCTGGCACAGACATTGAGAATCTTCGACTCGTACAGTGTGCCATCTTTCTCTGCTCGCGATAGCGTAAGACACTTGGCACATGTGGAATTTGGTGACCTCTTTGGTGGTAAAGGTCCACCAGCGATACCACACGTGACACACTTGCAAGATCTAAAATCCAAAAATGAACAACGGATACGGTTAATTATATGATTAATAAAAGGTAAGTAGTTAAATGTCTTTAGAACAAAAGCAGATTCTTTAGAGGGAGATTCGGAAGTTACTTTTGAAGCGAAACGGTGCACCAGTTTAGAGCATCAGAGTTAATTTTTTGAATGACAACGGAGTAGCTTACTTACATAGTAAATGCTCTTTGAAAAACATGGCTCTCATTTAGACCCGCCTTTAGCTAACTGCTTAAAACTTCCAGTTGGTTAAAGTCGGTTTTTACTTGTGCGCGAAATTTAAGACGAGTTTGGCAAAGTAAACTCTATATTTCATAAGTATGTCCAAATAAGAGTTCATACTCTGACCATTAATGGGATTTGGTTTGCGCATTTGTTGCTTTATTGGCGTTAAAACAGTGTAAAGCAGGATGTAGTACTACGCTGTTTGAGCGAAATTATTGAATTACATTAAATCATAGTTGATTCTGATTTTTTTCACAATCCTCTCAAGGAAATCAAATAACAGAACATCACATTGTCTTCATGGAGTAGCGATAATTGTCAGCATTTACAGTTGGACGTGTTTCCGCAAGTGGTTGAGAGATACTTTCGAGTGTTGAGTGTTGTTTTGTGTTGAATTTGATATCCGATATCTTACATTGGGTAAGAATTGTCAGAATTTACTATGTTCGGACTTTCAAAATACTGCAGATGTGCATTTTGTTGATTGCAATCAGGTCGATTGATACCCTGTCTTATGAAGATAAACCATTCGTCACGCATCGAAGTAAATGAATCTTAAGGCCTGCTCAGAATGGATATCTGTAGCTTGTATCTTACATCACTGTCAAAAGAATGATACATTTCTTGCATGAAGTTGCCCTTTATTCAACTTCAAGCTACAGATTCACGAAGATACACATTGTGTAAGCGCTTACGGGTTGCCTTGATTTTAACTTTTTACTCAGCTACAAGCATCAGCTACAGATACGCATTCTGGGCGGCCCTTTAGTTTGATTTTAGGCGTGGTGTCAAATTGGTCGTATTTTGCGACAATACTACTTGTCTTGTCTTTAAATTCAGAGCTTTTAGACCACGTCTTTATTGCTGTAGAACTCGTAAAGTTACTACTAAATTACCTTCTACTTTCGTTGTCGTTGTCAGAGTTTATAACTGTGTCGAAGTAGACAAAACCCCTTATTTTCTCAAAGTTGCGGCAGTTAATTTTAACGTTCTGCTTATTTTGGCATGTTATGTGTTCTTTCTTGTTGAAAGCATATACTTGGTTGTGCCTTAGTCTACTGCTAAACCCACATAAGCCGCTTCCTTCTCTATTCTTGCATATGCAATGCGGGCTTTGCCGACCTCGATCGAGCAGAGAGTATTCTTGATCGTCATCCTGCACAGACGAATGAGTTTGGGTGGTATACCAATACTAGACAGACTCTGTATAATTGGTTTCTATAATGCAGTCCAATGCGGGTTTGACATCGATAAATAGGTGGTGGGTATCGATTTGGATCTCTAGGATCCGGTTGTTGGTAAATGTTTTCATGCGTACACATATTAAGACAGATAGAATATTGTTAAGGAGAATGATGTTAAGGAGAATTATACCTCTATAGTTGTCACAGTTGAGATGATCTCCTTTTTTTAAAACTTTTTTCAGGTGAGGCGTACATATAGCCTAAGATTGTACTTGCAGATATTTATTAACTCTGCATTTGAATTGTTGTAGATTGTATATTGGTGGAAACACGTCTTTTGGAAGTTCGTTTCAATGTTTGCTTCTTCTGTAACAAACAGAATTTTGGTATTGCGTCGTTCGTGTCGTTGTTCAATGGGAAGCTGAAATCGAGTGTCTTGTCGGTCGTTGAAAAGTAACGAGTCTGTGGATGATTCCTCTAAGCTCCTCCGAACATCTGCCGTTATAATATCTGTAATAAGGAGTGTATCTGCTACAAGTCTTCACTGTGCCAAAGGTTACAGCTTTGAAGTAAAGGAAAAAAAATGCTCTAAAATGCGGTCTTTGGATGTAGCCCAGTAAGTTCATTGTATGTTTCGGGGACAAAATCCATGAGAACCCTATACGAAACCTGGCCGTACTTTGGCTTTATATAGAAGTAGAAGCTGGGCTGGTGTAACTTCTTAGTTCTGAAAAGGTAACTAAGTTTGGACGTTGCTGATTTTTTTTTTATAATTTGCGCGCAATAAAGGGGTTATGAATACCCTTTAAATATTTTACCACAGTGCCGGCGTTAGAGAAAGGGAGGAAAGATTTTGGATGTAGTAGAGACTTAATCCACGAGTGGTGTACGAACTTACTTCGGAAAATCACTGTAGAACTTTTAAATTGGTGTATACTTTAAGCAGTAACTATCGAAGCTTTTTTTATTTCTTTGAACTATTGTTTCTAGGATTTTGGCTGGGATTGACCGCGCAATGTTCCGCTCATCAGGCGAACACATTACCACTACCCCGCGGCATTGTATGTTACATATTGTTGCCATGGTACATCTGACCCAATTGTGATGCCTAGCAGATGCATGGATTATTCTGGTTTGACGACTGTATTCTGAATTTCGATTTGCAGAACTGTGAACTTGTTCTTTCTTGTAAATGTTATATACTCGGTTTTCTTTGAGCTGAACTAGGTTTCCCTTACTAATTGTATAATCTGTTGTTCGTTTATAAAGCAGATTGGTATGCATCTCTGCTGGTATGCAGCAATAGCGGTAATAGACAAAACTAAATGCGAATATTAGATTTCTTCAAAAGGATCAGTAATAGAAGAGAATTAAAGTCCCAGTATGATGTGTGTTGCTACTTATATTGTCCACAATTAGAAATACTTACCCATTGTGATATTCCAGCAACTCATTGCACTCTATGCACTTGTCATCGCACAACAAAGTGTTTAGATGCACGCTATACGCCGAGTCTCGACCAGATTTCACAATATAGGAGAGCATGCTCTGCCAGACTAGCTGACGGTTTTCATGTGTTATCCAATCAGCAATGTCCACGCATTGTGAACACGTCCCCGTTACATCATTACGTATTACATCAAATAAATTGTGTACCGATTTCATACGCATTCGGCGGTTACGTTCTTCCTCCGACAAATTGTATAGATTTAGAGCTGTCCATGTTTCCTTCCAACTTCTGTCGATCTGAATCATTTCGTCATCGAATTGGATGTACCGCTTAATAAGCATTGAATGCTTTTTTGTCAGCTCGTTCTCCTTTAACTTTAAAAATAAAAAAAGCAATTACAACAAATATCATGAGGATTGTAGAATATAATGGGACAACTTACTGTTATTATGCACGCCAACATTGTGTCGGTCACATTCAAGTATATATGCTGCTGATACATTCTTTTATTCAACATTGTCCACGTGACGAAAAACTTCTTCAAATGATGATTTTCGAACGCAAACAGGAACCTTGATATGTTATCAGAGATATTGCAGAGTTCATCGTATCCATCGAGTACATCTGAAATAATATATCAACCAAATTAGCAAGGAGGGAATAGTTGGATTGGTTTAGCTTTTGTTTACAGGATAGCATTTCCTCTGCTGGGATTTTTTTATCTTGGATTTTGGCTATTTCCGCAAAACCTTCCCAATATGCTTTCACCACACATTCCACTTGGAAGGTCATCAATTCGAAAAGTTGATGCGGATCATCCACCAAAAGACTGTAAAGAGAAAGAGTAAATTTATTAAAATAAGAGATAGCGACAAGGAAGAGACTGATCGAGAAACTATTGACTTCCCAACACTCGGTTTGAGAAGGGGATTCAGGCTCGTGATAATTTGGTTGCGTTACCTCCTATTGATGGTCCCAAAAAACGATGTACCACCAAAAATGCGTATGCATTAGCTTGAATTAAAAGTGTTAACGGTCGTCTGTTGTAGGTTACGTGTGGCAACATTTTGTTTTACCAAATTTTATCAGCTAATGATACTACGAGTCGGATGCAGGATGACGAACTAATCTATTGTTTGCTAGAATATAATGAAGCAAACAAAGACCTTCAAACAAACGATTTCTTCAATCAGAACTCAGTTCATTTGCCAAAATTAGACATATTGGGAGGAAGCATATATGGTTACATCCTGATGTTCTGACAAATCATCCGAGGAGTATCAATTGTCAAGAATAGCTTATCTCAACTTAGCCATTCGGAGTCGGCATAAAACATGAATGGTTGTGAGAAACCTCGGCCCTTGGTACTAACGAGCCTGTCGCGCCAACAATTTGTACATATTTGTATTTATATATGGTTACATGGGCCGAATAGCATTCCTCGACGAGGAGCTATGTGTTATTCTGGCCAAAAAAATTATCCGATAGTCAAAAACGATGTCGAATATTAAGATGCTAGCACCAGAGGTCGAATAAGTCATAAGAGACACCATCACTGAGTCGAGCCGCCATCATAGCATAAAAACGCCGAACACAGAAGAGGAGCTTCTCTATGGATGCAAGGTGATCATCATTAGCATTAGTTCACAGACTTTGCAGGTGACATTAACAGTAAAAGCACAACACTTCGCTACAAGACCATCGGATGTCCTAACGAAAGGATTGTCCACAGAACACAGAGGAAAGTCATAACTCCAGGTAAACCAAAGAAACATACAGCTACCCCAAAAACTGAAGAGTTTAACTTAAGACTGTTAAGGCCTGCCCAAAATGCAGATACATATGTAGCTTGTTTCTTACATCGCTGCCAAAAGAGAGATACATTTCTTGCATGAAATTCACATTGTGTAAGCGCTTATGGGTTGCCTTGTTTTTAACTTCTTACTCAGCTGCAAGCATCAGCTACAGATACGCATTCTAGGCGGCCCTTTATATAACATAAAGATAAGAAAAGTGCAAATTATCGTGGGACGTAAAATACACATCAATTCGTTGGCTATAAATACACAGGAAGCAGAATGTGTGTGACATAAGAACCGTTCATAGAATCATTAGGGAGCCCACAAGTAAGCATCCTGAAAAAGACGTTGATGATTCTTTGCCAATTTCTGATGCAGATCAGATTGGACAACGATATTAACATTTGCCAACAATATCCACAAAACTTCTTAGAACAATTAATAAAGAAGGCTTGGCATGCTGATGAGGTGGAAGAAGAGAATGATTATCAAGCAACAGGGCATATTAATGGGATGCGGAAGTGGAACATTAAGACCAAAATGACAATGTCATACAGGCAGGTTTCTTATCTAGATTTGCTTGTAGGGATCATACTAACACCTTGCGAATTATCATGCAATGAATGGATCTTGCATCATTTTTAAAACAACAAGACAACGTGGCCGACGTATGCATGGATCTCCATCAAATGACAACAGGTGTTGAGAAAGAAGCCAACGTTATGGGACTGAATAATAACACTGCTAAAACGAAAATAAACCCATTGACTCGCCAAAGCAATGCATGTGTTTATAATGTTGACCAAGATATGACAAAGCAATATATAAACTTAAATGCCAAACTGCATACGGTTCCGCTTAAATATCAGATCGCAATGGTTACATATGTGAAAGGACAGCCACTTTGAAAAGAAAGCTGCCTGAACAAACCGTATTTCGACGGTGAATCTCTATAAGACAGCCAGGTAATTTGAGTAATCAATCCACACTTGATTTCAACAGCTAACTTTGCATGCACTCTAGTATTAATCACATCAATTTGGAAATATGTAGTTAGAGAGATATAAAGCACATTTCCAGACCATATGAGGTGGCGCGTAGGTCTAGTAGAAGCCCTCAAGTGGATATAAGTAAAGTTATTCAGAACCAGTTATTATTAACACGAAGCCAGTTTCATTTAAGACAAAAGAAAGATTGCATGTACCGATAGGAAAAGACTGGAAATATCTAGTACTTCAGTCCAACTATTCTTCGGAATGTATAAAGGCATAGGCTCTGAGCTTAGAAGAATGTAAAATTACCCTATCACTATCTGGAGAAATTAATAACAAGGTTTGGACTAGGACTAATACTAATCTCTTTGAAAAATATTTCATTCTCATTCAGACAAGACTTCTTTAATCAGCATTAGTTGGCCTACAATGATCAAGAAAACGGAAAAATTGGCCAAGTTGTAGGCTGTCAAAAAATAAAACAGCACCGATTAGTCATCTGACATCGAAGCACTCTAGCTTGAGTAGGATATATCATTACAGCGAAAAGGACATCTCATAGCCGAAGAAAAATTCTTTGCAATCCGTACTATGACGACTATAAGATCTGGCTGATATCCCTATGCAGCGACTTCTTTTCAGGTAAATATTTCAATTTAAGTAGCGATTTGTTTAAATGTCCGCTGGAAATATCAGTGCTATTCTGATAGTCGAAATGTTTTTTTTTTGTAATAGGGTACTTCGAAATGATTTCAATTATATGCTATCCGATTGCCGAAAGGTTTGAGCGGTGAAGAGAAGTTTATATTTCTGACCAATAAAAGGTCAACATCCTACACTGCAAAATTTGTCAGATGAAAGGACCGACTACCCACCACGAAAACCGTGGTAACCATATAAAGCTGACAGAAAGGTGTTGTGTGAAACACCAAGACTTTGCGCACTAGTTATGTGGACAAAATTAATCCGTCACTGATATATGCCTATGTAGGGTTTTCAATATTGGGTTGACCTTTAAAGAAATAATAACAGAATAACTATGTCTTGATTAAGGTCTTGGTATGTTTGCATTTAAAACTAGACAGATGCTAAAATGGAAAGACATGTCACACTGGCTGTTTGTTTACTTTTTTTTTGTTGTTTGTTGGGTTTTGTAAAATATATTAGCACTTCGAAAGGTGCGATTTGAAAGCTACACAAATACTTTGCACGAACAACCTGTGAAACATAACTAAATGCATTTGTTATTGAACATACTTACAGTGCACTCAGCAGAACTGAAACCATATTCTCCGTTAACGACAAGTCACATATAAAATCCAAATGCATAGCCTTGCTGTGGTTCATATCACCGGTCGTTAACCATGAAGCTCCCTCGCTAGCAAGATACATCTCATACCTAGAAAGCGATGTCGCATTCCTGTGTGAAATATAAAAAAAAAAACATTACACACCAATTGCAACAAAATATTAGAACACATACTTAAGTATTGGCTGGTATGTTTTTCGAATTGTAGCCTGTAGTATTTCCCACGTACTTCGCGTCTTCATTTCATCATCCATCAACAGTAGTATCACCTCGCGATAATGTAGACACTGCGGACATGTGCAGAAGGTGTAGAATTCTTTGGGACTGTGTTTCAACTTTTTTACAGTCTTCTGAAAAGAAAACGAGGCACACGTGAAATGACCAAGTCCTTAAACCATTCAGGGTCGGGCACTCACCCTCTTTGAGTCGGGACTGTTTACAATCACTTTGAACTCCTTTGGTGGCATCGCTGTGTCGGCAAATCGCTGCCTCAATTGATCTAGTGAAATAATTTCTTTGATTGGAAGTTGAACTCTTTTCGTAAACTTGGGCTTTTTTGTTATGTCTTCCGGTTCGGGATCACCAGACGATGACCCCGACGACAATGACGATGATGACGACGAAGATGATGCGGAAGACGAAAAGGTTTCTGTGGGTTCTATTGCTCCAGATTCCGATTCTACTTGTACTGTGTCGCTGATGCAGTTTATATCGGCTTTAGCTTCGTCCATTTTGCAAGCAAATTTCCTAGGCACGATGAAGTTTGGTGGTTTTCAATACGTCGCCGTGAATACCAATTGTGCGTGCACTTTTACTCCACTTTGCACGCACTCTTTGTGGGGAATTCGGTAGTTTTTTGTGAACCAATAACACCAGTATTCCACTACAGAACACTTTCACTTGCAATTGCAATTTAAGAATTATTTTTAATATATGTGTGAACGTCGTTTCGCAATCCAAACAATTCGGACACATTCAGCAAAGATATATTGTAGGTCCATTGATGTGAAGTTGGTTGCATTTTAGAAAAAGATTGGAATTGCATTCAATTTTGACATTTAAGTTGAACCTGTCGATATGTGTGGTAGAAGGATGGGGATAAAAATGGAAAATATGTTTATGCGATGAAACATTTGTCTCTATCTTGGTATAGATAACTAAGGGATTTTTTTAACCGGTTTTAAGGAAAATTTGGGGAGGACGATGGTGTCACGGTTGGCGGATAAATGTTTATATATAACTTTGTTAATTGTTTATAGGCAAAATGATAATATAATCGCGCCTAAAATTATGCACCACCAAGTGTTTCGGAAACTGCAACTGCACTGCAATCATTGATTGAAGTTAACTGAATGCGGCAATGGTATAAATGGATTTCAATAGTTTAATAGGGTGAGATATTTGTGATGCTTTAGAAATTTAGATTATCGTTGTTTTAAAATAAGTTATCGAATAACTTTTGCGAAGTAATCGAAAAGATAGGAAATTATCGATACGTTAATTTTGGCAGTAATTATTGATCAAAAGGCAAACATATATAATTAATTGAAAATATAAAAATCTTTGAACTGAACCCCTTCCAAAAAAAATATGTCATGTACCCATTTGCTTTGTTTATACCCTATCCCATAGGGGTTTATTAGTTCTGATACATAGTTAATTACACAGAAAATTAATTTCGATAGATATACCTTATAGTGCATATGGATCGACTTATATTAGTTAGCTATATTGCTTCTAAGCGCAAAAACCTTATTCATAAAACTTATACATAGTTGAATAGAGTCAGCATATCTAAACGCGTCTGATGGTTGAATAGTGCATGTATAAGGGTATTTTAATTTTGTTTATTTCAGTTTATCACAGAAGGCTGATCATCAGGGCTACCAAAGTTTCATTTTTTTTTACAATTTTTTAAACAAAGTGGTCGCTATGAGTTTCGCAACTATACAAATGACCCTTTGGTAAATCCTAAAACAAATATATCACCAAAAACCACCACAAACTAAAATTCTGCTCGTGTGTCTTGTTTGCTGCATCTGCGTGCCGGACTTCATACAGAACCACTACACATGTGTTTCGGGCCTAAATGCGTCTGATGGAATAGTGCCTGTATAAGGAATTTAGCGGATTGTAGCCTTCTCATATGATTTAATTTTTATTCTAAGTAATTATTAATTTCCTCTCCAAGGTAAAATTGCCAACGCACTTATTTTCGGTTCACTAAATTCTCTTAAAATTAAATGGAGGGTAAGGTTATTAGTTCGGCCGCCAAAAAGCGAACCTCCTTTCGTCCACAAATATGTTTTTTTCGAAATTATTATTTATAATTATCATTCAGCTCGCTGCAATACCTCTTTAGGAAGATTTAATACTTCAGAATTTAACAAAAATGGAAATGATATTAATAGATATTAAGGTTCGCAAAACTAAAATTATATATAGGCAGCCACTAGCTAGCGATATTTTGCATACCATTTTATTAACGGTACCTGTCATATAAATATTACACATAACGTCAATTTATTCGAAAACGGCTCTAACTATTTAGATAAAACTGTCTTAGTGAGGAACCCCCTTATTCATTGGAATTCGCTAAAATTCATCTGAATTCATCTGGTTGTATAGTTATACATAGCCGTATTTATTAGATTTCCTTAGGCGGGGTCTCAGAGGTTGCCTAGTTAGGCATGCCTAAATATTTAGGTTGCCTCTAGGCAACGTTGCTTAAATTCTTATTTATAATCGATTTTCCGTTGCTGCCTAACTAGGCGAAGTTTATGTCAAATAAAGTAGTAGTATTTACAAATCTAGTATAAAAAATTAAGATTCTTGTACTTTGTTTACATCAGATTTTCTTTTTTTTTTTTTGGGTTTGACAGCATATGTTATTTGTAAACAAATATCTTAAAGGAAGAACATGGAGCTATATGGGCAATGTTATATTGCTGTTCGGAATCAGTTTGAGGATTCAACAGTGGAGTGAAAAGAATGTTGGAGCAGGCATAGCCCCCATCATCGAGTAAGCGTTTTGTATATTTTTGGTCTCCTACTAGTTGGAGAATTCATAATATTCACTACACATAAATCATTTACAAGTGAAATGAAGCTTGATTCCATTCTTATGAAAATATTTTCACTTTATTGCAAACCACCACCCAAAATCTCAAAATAAATTTCCAGATTGAAATTCTCGTAAACGTCAAAATGAAAATGAAATGAAAATTCCTTAGGCAGCCTCTAGGCAGCCTTTAGGCAGGGTTCGCTCGCGCTTAAGTTAGGCGGCCTTTAGGCAACGTTGCCTAAATGTGAAAATCGATTATAAATACCGATTTTGCACTTAGGCAGTACTTAAAGGTTGCCTAAAGTTAGGCAACCTCTAAAATACTTTTATAAATACGGCTGACAGTGCATAATTATTTATGCAACTTTTTTAAGGGTTGAACAAATTCTTCTTACAGGGCATTGCGTCGAATTAATTGAAAAAAAAGGAAAATATATTAAAATTATCCGTTGTACAACTCGATAAAGTTACCAATGAAAAATTTTTATGGAAGCGAAACTCATAGCGACCACTTTGTTTAAAAAAATTGTTTAAAAATTTAATCTATGGTAGCCCTAATACTCTGCCTTCAGTGATAAACTGATATAAATGAATCGAAATGATATAAATGAAATGAAATCCTTATAAAGGCACTATTAAACTATCAGACGCGTTTAGGTTATGTAGCCTCTATTCAACGATGTATACGTTTTATGAATGAGGTTTTTGAATTTAGAAGCATTTTAATGACTTTATACACTCCTTATAATGAGCTATAAAATAGGGAAAATGGAAATGTTTCTATTAAATTCCTTTAATTTTTTTTTCCGAAAACAGTTTTTTTTTTTACTGAAAACGCCTTCAAAAAGTGGGAATGGCAAAAGAAATGTATAGACGAAATAAAGATATTGCGATTGTACAAGTGCACACGTGGGATTTACAGCCCGATTCTCCCCCTTGTGAGGAATCAAAAGTCACAAGCTCTTATGTCTATTCCTTGTGAGGATTATTGTGACTCGATAACATTTGTCGAATTCTCCGATAATCCTCACAAGAAAAGTCACAACGAAACTCAACACAGCAAAGGTGAATCGTAGTGTCATCAGCTGACTTTTAAAAACAATTAAAAGATTTCAAATTTGCCATTAAAAAAATGTATTTCAGCTGCACAATATGTTTGGAGTAGGTAATCTGATAAATTTTATGAAAATGTTTATAATTGAAGTTAGAAATAAATAAATTAATAGGGGTATTCATGCAACGTCGGAAAGTCGTCATAAACGTTGTAAACGTGATTAAATTACGACGTGATAAACGAACTGTCAAAATTTGTATGGAAAATCTTTTCCAACAATATCGGAATTTGCTCACAGGAATCGGGTGCGTAAACTGAGGTGGTAAACTTTGTAAACTTTTGAAATGCTATTTTGACATTTAATCAGTCACTTTCACACATCAAACGTGCATACGTGCATTAAAGTTTAAACGACCGAAATCTCCCTTTAAATCTTTAATGAAGAGTTAGTGTTATGTCATCTGCAATTTTCTGTTAAACAGATTCGTTAAAATGTTTTCGGAAGCAGAAGATTTTGATATTTTTGACGATTATGAGTTAATGAAAAAACCTATAGTTTATAAAAGTCGTGCGAATTCTCTTTGACGACCTTTATGATGGAGAATTTTACTGCCGATATACATTCGACAAAACCACCGTACAGTTCTTGATTGAAAATATCAATATTGATATTCCTGTAAATAATCGTGGGCTTCTTATTCCTTTAGCTAGTCTTCATTTTATTGAGACATTTTTTGTTTTTTCAAAGCCGTAAACGCAAAAACAACTGAAATATTTTTGATTGTAACTTTTATCTGTATTTGAGATTGTTTTACTGAAATGTCACTTTTTAGTGCGTTTGACTTAGAGTTCTAAGAGGAATGCACTAATTAGCGCCAAGTTAAAAAATGACTTTTATTAAAAACAAGTTAAGCAAGCGTTTAATTTAAAGTACCTCATAACTAGTGTGGAGTTAAACCCTTAAACATCGATTGACTATAAATTTGCGCCATTATTAGCGTTTGAATATAAACAAGTTTTTCTGAAAAGTGGACAGATTTTGAAAATGTGAACACTTGTTCTGCAAATGTACCTAATTTCATCATTTTAGCTCAAAAACTGGTAACGTTTGGACGGACCGACAGACATGGCTAAATCGACTCAGCTGGCGATACTTAGTCGATCAATATACTTTGATATATTTAAGTAAATTATTTTTCTACGTTATAAACTATATGCATCAAAACTAATAATAGGTAATAAACTACAATTTTTTTGTATTTATCGAAAACGCTTTTAGTTACATTTCGCTCTTGATTTATTGCAATGAAAGCTATAACTAGGCTCTTAAACCGTAGTCTTAGGTAGGTTTAACTTAGAAGATCGTTTAGCTTGCTCGTTCCTTAAAGTTGAACATCAGATAAAAAAAGGACAGTAAATTTCTCTAATATCGCTTTCGATTAGAATTTTCAGAGTTGCTCTCTGTTTTTATGTGTGTTAGTGTCCCATTTGACAGCTCATTGTTTATCTTCTGCTGTGAAAGAATAAAATTGCTAAAATGGATGAGAAAAATTTAAATAATTACATTGTTGTAAGCAATGAATGAGCAAGTGTTTTTGTATAAATCCAAGAAGAATATTCCAATAATTTATTTTATGTTGATTCCATTTTTCTTTAAATCAACAAATCAAACTGCGAAATGCAAACTTCAAACCGACATATATCAGGTGTCAAATGTTTTTGTATTGGTGGAAGGTGTAAATCTTACTTGAAATCGAGATTTTTAAAAAGTTATATAGATAAAAAAAAGAGGGTTTTTTGTTTATCACAATCGAAAACGAAAAAATATATCTAGAACAAAACAAAATCATATAGATCAAAAAGGAGTGCTTTTTGTATCCCAATCGAAAACGTTATAAGTCACTAATATATACGAACGGCGGCCTTAGTGAAGTACATCTGGTTTAAATATATAAAGTGCCATTCGAATACAATTTTAAAGCTATATAACCAACTTTATGAACGAAATTCAGCAAACAATTAACCGAAACTAAATATTAAACTACTACTCATCTCTTCTAAATCTTTAATACAACAATAATTTAAAACCATAAAAAACATTGTACAAAAATAAAAAACCGGCCACACATTATTTATTCAAAATGAAAATTAGGAGTAATAATCAAATGTAGCACGATAAATAAAACCACTGGAATGGCAATAACAATTATTATTTTATCATTAACACGAAATCTTGATATAATAGTAGCTCCAACTCTAGAATACTATAATTACTGTCCCAGTCAATCTTCAATTCATCCGGTTTATTGCTAAGCAAATGGCTCTTCTCTCGAAAAAATATGTATTCAATGTTATTATTTATATTTTTCATCGTAAACGACGGGTATTTCTATCACCTTTTCCTTAGGTCTGACGACACACTTTACTTGATACTGTTGACCTATAATACTTTCATCTCCGATTGCTGCAAACATCACACATCAGGTTGTTGGTATAGGATCACCATTTCCACGGACCATTATCTGTTTACCGCAGCTATGCATGCCGTAAGATCTGGAATTGATTAAGCTTCAACTGAAGTAGGTTCACGTAAAAAGCAAGACTTCCAAACGATAGTCTCATAGCATCTTCTGAAGCGATCGGTTGTAAATTATCGCGAATAGGATCCTAGTTAATTACGAGCATAAATATGGGCAAACGAGGTGTCTGTGTTATTATTTTAGTTCTGTATGTCGCAGTGAGTGTAGAAAGTATTGGATTAACCGAGGTGTTTGGTTGGAAGCAGATGGACTATGAGAATCGTGGCGAATCATCAAGAGGTATAAAGATTTGAGAGATAATGCTATGTAAAGTGTACCATTTTTTATAATTTTAAAATTTTGTAAGAAAAAAGCTATTAAACAAAAGTAGGTCAATACATTCTTACAGGACAAGTATTGGGCATATGTTACTGTGTCCGGTTTTATTTTGTATTTGACATGTTTGTTTGGGTTTTCACTGCTGACCTTGAGTAAACAAAAAATGCGTAATTTCGTTTTGAGTTGTGAGTTGAGAAAAACCGATAAAAATTGGTTAATTTGCAATGACAGTATCGTATACGAAGGTATTGTTTATTTTGTTACGAGACATGTAATCCGTTCATGTAATTGTTTGTTATTAAGGTGATCATTACTTACGTGATTTAAGGCTTTAAAATGTATTTTTGTACATATACAATCTCATTAATGACATCACAGCTTCTGCCTTGCAGATTATTGGTAAACACATAAAACATTGTGTGTAGTTGCTGTTATCAGCTGAATGTTAATGAAATTTGGAGAGATGATATATATTGAAACATGTTTATATAAATTTAAAAACAAATGATTGATGGAAGCGCCGTTTTTTATTTAAGTTAAGCAATTCTTATCAATTTAGAAGTCTATTTTATTTTATTTCGTGAATTATGATTCCAAATCATTAAATCGTTCGTTCTTTTTTTGAATTAATAAAATTAATTTACATTTTCGTTTCTTAAATTAGGTATTTAATAGCAACAAATATCAAATACCTACCACCACACTCAGTTGTTTAGAAAACTTCAACCGAAAGACACATGAAAGATCATCACACATGTTGATGATCACCTGTTGCGTTCACGTATATCTACATATATGTGCCATTGGATTCTGTTATTTACTTTACAGGAATGATGTGACCACATCTGGTAATTATGAGACTAAAATCACATTACTCGTATCTATACGTTATGGGCTTTAACATCCGTATCGGAATATTTTTAAGGCGACTAGTTATTGTAAAATATTCTTCGGGAATCTGAGCCTTTAATTTATAGCCCGATTCTCCCCATCATCACTGACACCTCACAAGTCACAAAATGAGGTGAAATTGATTTTGTGACTTTTTCGTATTCTCCCCCACAGTCACAACTTGTGAGAGTCACAAAAACAATCGAAATTGTGATCTCCTTCAGAGCAGGTCACAACTACCAAATTATTTGAGATTTTATATTTTTATTGTTGAGTAGTGTAAAAAAATGTAAGTTGAAATGAATATGGCGCATATTATTGACGAAGTTTCCTCCGAAAATGAAAAGTTAGAATTTTACAAAAGCACATAATTTTTAACAAATTAATAATATTGATAAGCTTGCAGCGAAGACGGCTTTTAAGAACTTTGAGAGGTACCAATGACCCAATATTTATACAGAACAGCACGTTTGTAAAGTTTTTTCGATTTCCAAAATCATTATGCTGGGATCTCATGCAGAGCTTGAAGCCTTGCCTTTTGTACTTCGAGTATGTATTACATTTTGTTCTTCTCAAGTTCTAATTGCAGTTTTATTAAATTTGTTTTGAATATAGTTTCATTCAGAGCTATATTTCCTTGGCTGTTATAAGAAGTGTATACGAAATAACTGTACAATACCTCTCAGCCTAGTCACAATTTGCAGGAACGTTGCTTATATATATTCACCTTTGCTGTGGTGAGTTTCGTTGTGACTTTTCTTGTGAGGATTATCGGAGAATCCGACAAATGTTATCGAGTCACAATAATCCTCACAAAGAATAGTCACAAGAGCTTGTGACTTTTCATTCCTCACAAGGGGGAGAATCGGGCTGTTAAAAAAAAGTTTCGAAGTTCCTGTGTGTGCCAATACCTGACACGATTGCCTCATTTCCATTTGAATCAAAAATCGTTCAAAGCGACGTTTTTGTGTTATTTGTGTAGATGTTGATCTCAGGTTTAAGATCTTTCCCGTCCCAATCAAACATAAACGAGATCACTTCTTCTTTTTTACCTTTCTCTTAAAATGTAAAGGTTGAGGTTGGTTTTAACTTGTGCGCGCCTCTTAAGGCGAGGTCTACCTCTATTGCGTTCGACGTCTGGCTGGAAATCGAAGACTCTGCGAGCCGGGGTATTGGTGTCCATTCACTCTACATGTCCTAGCCATCTTAAACGACCAATGCGGAGTTTTTTGACTAGGGGTATGACGTTTCCATAGCTCGTCAACGCAAGCATAACCGAAGATTTTTTCTCACAAAACGACCAAGTTTTTTTTATCCGCTGTTGATATGGTCCATGCTTTTGCCGTAGAGCCGTAGAGAAAGACTTGGTCAGGGTCTTGTATAGGATCTTCTTAGTAGTTCGAGCGAGAGTGAGAAATGGCCTTCTTACCCCAAAGAAACATCAGTTGCAATTCTTCGTTTTATTTCTGACAAGATGTTGTTGTCAGAGTTAATAGCGGAGCTGAGCCCAAGAACCAGCAGTTTTAGATTAAGGTTTTTATTTATTCAGTCATACTATTTAAAAATTGTCTTTGAACAATACAGCAATAGGGCCCGACGTATATCTTATGGATAGGGATTCATTGTTTATTACAATATTAGTGCTTACTTAATCTAATACAAATTTTAAAGAGAAAATTGACGGTATTAAGAGTAAAAAGATATATTTTTATAGAGGGATATCCCCTCTATAGTGTCCGTTGGTGTTTTTTTTCCATAGAATGGTTGATCTTCGTTATGGATTATTGCTTCAAATTCTGGGGCGTGATCTCACATAAAGTTATCGGTGACTGGGTTTCAAGGCTGTTGTAGAAGCTCTTGTATTTCCTGGTTGAAATGGTCGCTGATATTCTCCAATATTTTACGAGAGAGCATCATCATGAATTATTCGATGGGCAGATATCTCGCTTCATTGTAGAGCCTCTTTGTCCCAATATATTTCAGTGTTGCAGCGGTGCAAGAGCGTAAAATCTTCCTCTCAAATACTCCAATCCTTTCCATGACGGTGGGCGAAATCGTTAACCAAATGGGAAAGGCGTAGGTAATGACAGGCCTTATAAGCTGCTTATAAATAAGCAACTTTGTCCTTTGGCTTAGTCCAGTACTCATTCTTAATAGAGGGTGGACCAAATGAAGTGAAAAGCTTGAGAATAGTCCTGGCGTGGTCGTTAAATTTAAACTTCTCGCTGAAGTTTATTTCCAGATATTTCGTCTTTGGAGATAGAGAAACTGATGAGCCATCCGGGAGGGTGATCTTGATGTTCTTGCTTCTTCGTACTAGTGTTCATTTCCTTCTTCATCCAAGAACAGTAATTTGAGTTCTGAAACAGATGAGCTCCGTCTTGTTGCAGTTGTTTTTCAGTCCCCACTTCAGATAGTAATGCCAGAGTTTCTTTATATGTCCCTCCACTCTTCTTCTTGCTGTTTCCGGGGAAAGAGAACTAGAATAGGTAATGGAGTCGTCAGAATAAGGCAGCGTATTACAACCTACGGCGTTTGATGGTTGATCTGCATAAAAAGAGTGAATAGTATTGGTCCCAACTTCGATCCCTGTGCTTCTCCAGCGTTTTTTATTGTTGTCACAGATTTTGAACCATTTACCTGTACAAAAAAGAAACTATGTTGAAACTATTAATTATTCTTACTAGATATTGCGGAAAACCTAACTGAATAAGCTTGTAGATCAATCCTTTGATCCAAATGCTGTAGATGGCCTTTTCGATGTCGAGGAGGCATGCCACTGTTGTTTCTTTTTTGTTAAGCCCTCGGGTGACATCAATAGCAATTCTTCGTTTTATTTCTGATGAGATGTTGTTGTCAGAATTAATGCGGAGCTGAGATAGAGTGTCTTCTTTTTTGTGGATCGGGAAAACGATGCTGAGTTTAAATTCTTCATGCATACCTTCATCTCCCTATTTTTGCCTTTGAGTTGGTAAATTTTACTTATCAAATTATCTCCTGGCAGCTTTGTTAACATTAAGTTTAGATATCGCTAACCTCACTTCCTCACATTTAGATTAGGTGGTTGGTAGTTTTCGATGTCATGACGTCGCCAATATTGCATTTTTTTGCATTAGATACTGGTGGTATGGTATTAATGGATAAGGGATAAGTTCCACCGTTCTGCGAAGGACATGGTTGTGTCTTGCGATTGCAATTTTTCGACATAAAATTTGTTCACAGTATTTCTTATTTGTTGCGAATTTGACTTTGATACGGATTGTTACAATGCATTCGCTAATATCTTTAAAAACTTATTGCCTAAGTCTGGAACTTATAACAAATCTACATCCGAGTAGTCACAGTAGATGTCACAGTTTTTTCATCTTTCTTTTTGCCCGGCCCATCCCATTGTATTTTCGGTAAAGTCTGAATTGTAGCAGCTTATGGCTTTCGCTAGTTGTTCAGCTGCACCTCCCCTGTTTAATGTTCTGACATTCCAGGTCAAAAAGTAAATACTTTGCGGGATTGTCTAAAATCCCTCTCAAGAAATTTATACATTTTTAAAACATATTGCTGCTTAAGCTTAAACAATATCCCCCTTGATAATAAACGCTGCTTAGCTAATCAGTGACTAATTTTTGACATTTGCGCGAGTATTTCTTATGGTGGTATGTATTATTACGTATTATTATTTCTTATACGGTGGTATGAATTTATTAATGTTTTGCTATGTTTTAAATGTTTTTTTTTATCATATTTTGCAAAACGAAAACCAATCTATTAATACGTTAAAATTCCAGTTTTTGAATTAAAAATCACCAAGAGAGCATTGATTCTGTACAAAGATATTGTACACATAATATATCGACATACCTTCAGACGATTCTGACGTCACAAAACATGTTTTTTTGATAAAAATTTATTTAAAACGTAACTTAATGCTTAATTTATTAATAGCTGAACACTATCTGTTGTCCTATCTGTAAATATTTATTTACTATGTGTATAAAAATGTATAACCTACATGTAATGAAAAATCTATAAAATCGGAGGGCCTCGACCTCATAATGCATGTGCATAAGATATTTATATGTGGTATGAAATAGAAAAGTCATAAATACATGTATTTACCTTTTAAAACGTTTGAATTGATTTGCAATTTCAGGAGTAAACGCCCCATAAATGGCCTAAAATCTAGCTTTTAATTTGTTCGTGCAAAGTTTTAGTTTTTGCTACAAAGAATTGGACCTCCTTCCTTGCATAATATTTTTATACTTTGGAGTTTGTCAGGCTTTCCAAATGAGTTCTGTTACTTTCTGGATTTAAACAAGGGAGAGAACCATGTTTAGTTGTCCAACGTACTAACAACTATGCGCCACTTCTTTTGAAGACATTTAGAAATATTTATTAAATGTTCGCTTTCATTAAAATTAGAAAGTTATCACTATTTTAAGCACTCCTTTTGTAAAGACTTTCTAATGTTGAGAATATAAACAACACTGTAATGATTGTAAAACCTCTTATGCGACCTCAGGCAAAATGAGCAACCTTAACAAATTTAAGATATCATTATCTAATCTTAAGCTTAGCAAAGCTTCTCGAAAGGTTGGCCCAGACGAGCCGGGTCAGATGATCATGCACCAACAAAATTTTATCGTATAAAAGATTACCCAAATAATGGAACCTCAGCATCACTTTCCTGACCAACAAAAAATATGCATAAGACATGCTTTAAAAGATTCTGTATATCACTTTATATGTACGCCTGAAGCAGTTCACCAAAAACCAGGCTGGGGCCTATCAGATTGGTCTTAGGCCAAAACGTCCACAACCGATCATGTGTTCACACATCGTATGGTCCTGCAAACAAAAACAAACATTTCCAAATCGAAACCCATCATCTATTAATCGATTTTAAAGTTACGTACGGTATAGGCCATGCCTAGTTTTGGTATGCTGCCATAACTTGTGCGTCTTTATAGGATAACGATCTTGCTGTCACATAAAGACTAGGAAAAACTTAACGAAACATTCGTTACTTCTTTAAAATTGTTCTCAAGAGTATTATTTAGATTTCCAGAGGTAACATTAGGGGAGCAAAAATCCATAAAGCTATGCAATATTGGCATCATTTGATGAATTAAATAAAGATTTACTCCTGCCAAGAAGAAATCTTTGGTTGTTTTAAGCGAAACAAAATGTTAGCAATATCTCGGGTTATGGAAATGAAGTTTCAAGCACGAGCTTCACGAGATTGTCAAATAATGTCCGCATTAGCGCATTATACGTTAAAGTTGACTAGGACATATACAAGCCATACTCCGGCCTGCAGATTCCAAGCCAGATGGTAGAAGCAAAAGAGGACGACCTCACCTAAAGTGGCGCCCAAATATAGAAACCAACCTCATCTAACATGATGTGTGCAACTGGCAGTGAGCTAGGGACCAGCTAATTAAAGTATTATATTTGATGAGGCCCAAGTTTACTCCAGACTCTAGTATATGTCGCAGTTTGTCCTTCTCTTTTCGTTGTATTTTATGTTTGGTTAAGTTATCCGTTTAATGTTCTGTTTCAGTGGATTTCATTTTTCCATCTGATGATATAGCATCCCGCTTAGGTGGCGGTAAAAGGGCACGACCACCTGTTACCACTACGTCTGAAAGATATATCCCTTACAACAATGTTCCCATGGGAGTCAACCACTACAAGGGTAAACTTTTTATTACCATGCCGAGACGCCGCCTTGGTATTCCATCTACCCTAAACTACATCGATCTAAAAACCGTCGGATCTAATAAAAGCCCTAAACTTAAAGCGTTTCCTGATTTAGAAACCAACGCATTAATGGTAAGACTCTTCAACAGAAACCTCTAGATCCCCTAGTTCTAAACAAATTCCATTCGACAGACCAACCAGACTCCAAATGCAAATCGAATAATATCAGTTTACAGAACTAGAGTTGATGCATGCAATAGATTGTGGTTCATTGATACTGGATTACTGGAATTCCCTGGTAAGATAATGTCCATTCTAGACTAGAATACAAAAACAAAATTTAAATATACATTTTAAAAATTTGTCAAGATAACCGAATGCAAGTACAGCGACCATCTATTTGGATATTCGACTTGGAATCGAATAGAAGGCTACATCGATTCGAAATTCCCCTCACAATTGTAGAAACTGGACCGGGCCTAGCTAGTATAACCGTTGACGTGGACAAAAACGCATGTGACAAAGCATTTGCGTACATTCCTGACTTGGCCAATAATGCCCTCTATGTTTATAGGTATACGCTTGTTTGTAAGTCTAGATACATATATACTTATGCGTTTTTTTTAGCTTGGGAGAGAATCGTATATGGGCATTCCGTCATAACTTCTTTCATTTTGATCCAACTCAAGGTGATCTAAACATTGGTGGGCAGAGTTTTGCTTGGAATGATGGAATATTTTCAATTACTTTGGGTAATCGGGAACCGAATGGTTATAGGACAGCTTACTTTCATCCAATGGCAAGGTTTGTTATTAATAATCTTATGGGGCTTTCACAACGAACCGAAAACTGACAAAAAGTTTTCGAGTTGGTTTTAATAGCTAGTCTGTTCTGTGGGACCTGTAAAACACACATGTCGAATGTGTCAAAAGTTTTGTTTGCGACAACAACAACTTTCGACAAAATGACGTGTGTGAAGCGATATCATAACCTAAACGTTTTCAAAAACTGAATATGTATGGAAAAACTTAAGTTTCCCCTGTTTTAGGGAAAACTTGGCTTTCGGTTCGGTATGAAAACTATATTACTGATATATGTCAGCATTAAATGTAATAGGTGTTGTTTAATAGTGACCTGCAGCAAATATTTATTCAACTAGACAGGTGTTTTGTTGTTTGATAAATGTGCTGGTGCAAGTGATCCTAAATCATTAAATATCTACAGAGCAAATAATATATTTTTTTATATTATTTTTAGTACAAATGAGTTTGCAGTGTCTACACAAGTTTTACAGACAGAAAGTAATTCTGCACGTTCCTATCACAATCAAGACTTTAAGGTAATTACACAATTGATTTGTTTTGATTACAGATCTCATTATCTTTTCTTGTAGTTATTAGGAACAAGGGGTCAATCTAAACAATCTACTATGCATGATTTTGATCCCAAGACGGGAGTTATATTTTATGCGGAGATTATGAATAATGGCGTTGGATGCTGGAATTCAAAGAAAACTCCTTTCTCTTCTCAAAATGTTGGACAAGTAGTAATGGATCCAAAAAGAATGATTTATCCTAGTGACTTAACGGTAAGTAAAATAATAATCGCAATGGCGATCAGTAAACATTTCTTGTTGAACGTTTCAAAACGAAAATATAAAAATGTATTTTACCTCACGAGTCATGGTCAGTACAGATTCATTCATTCATAAATAAGGTGGCGATACTTTCCGGGGAACCTGGGCCTCCCTAGTTAGATGCCTACATTTTCTTTAAGAGGGTTGAGTTGGTTACTTTCTATGTGCGCATGTTAAAATAAGGTTTTTCTCTGCGTCTAACTTATGGCTTTAAATCCTCACGCCCTAGAATTGGTATCCATTCGCTCTACATGTCCTAGCAATTTTAAACGTTCATGTATCATTTCATGGTAATGGCATATACTTGCCATTTAATGTCAAACCCGTTTTTATAGCTTCACTCTCTATACTACCAAACGTGGCTGTAATGTCAATTCATGCCGACCTTATGAAGCGGAATGAATTCTTCATCTTTATCATGGACTGATGGTGAATTTTGATCGGTATGCCAACATTAATCAGGGTTCTGTATAGTTCGTTAAAAGAAATGCTGTACTATATGACTTTGAAATTGATTTGGACCTTGTTGCATTCCAAGATCTGTCGAAGTGTCAAGATTTGATCACATGTGGACTTTCCTGGCATAATACAGCCTTAATAATGGCCGATCAGCAGATCTTGTAATCGAAGTTAAGGGGTCTTATTCCTCATTGGTTGGAGCAGTTCAAAGGGTCCCTTATTTGTGGATCGAGAAATGTTGCTGAAGTTAAATTCTTTAGGCATACTTTCATCCGATCGAATTTTACTAATACTATAACTGGAACGACCCGTAGTTGGATTACTGAAATATCGTTTCTTGTGAGTAATTGTTGCATATCAGCCCTGAAGAAATGTGTGATGTACTATACAAAATACACCGGCTATAAAATTGTTCTGTTAACTATTTCCATGCAATGTATTTCTAGCATAAAACTGAACAAAATCATATGCTTATAATATATATTTTTATTTTTCTAGATTGATAATGAAGGAAACGTTTGGGTGATGACAAACTCAATGCCAGTATTTATTTATTCGCAATTAGACCCTAATGTGGTTAATTTTAGAGTTTGGAAACAAACTGTTCGTGATGCTGCTGCTGACACAGTCTGTGCAATATAGCTCGGATAGTTATATATTAATAGTAATAAATTAATTTTTTTTTAAATGTACTGGGTATCCTGTTTTATTTTTCTTATTATTATATTTTTCACTCTAAAAATCTATACAGGTTGTACCACGAAATTTATAGTCCGGTTGTTGTCGTTTCCATGCCTTCAGATTTGAGTTTCGGGATAAAAATGTATGATGAATAGCAGCAATTTATGCGGCATTAAAGGAGGAGCCGCAAGTGAGGCGAACCTATAACCCTTACAGTACACCTTGAGATGATGCTGCAGATGTTTATCGACTTGAATTGTGGAAGTTCGTTTCAATAAATCTATTCCCGTAGTTTGCAGTAGTACATTCTCAAATTTATATGAATGAGGGTTCATTTTTATCAGAGAAAGAAAAATTATACTTAAAAGGGAACGCGTTGAGTGAAATATAGTAAAATTATTCGTTTATTTAACACTTGTAACTTTCTGATATCATAAATTGACCTACAGAAATTTATGCAGTAAATTATTTAAGTGATTTTTATAGGGGGTAACGCTTTTTACTATTTCATAAATTCTCTGTTTTACTAATTTATGCATACGGGAACGACAATAAATAAAAATCAGTAATATTAAGTAAGAATCTTTAAAAATAATATCGTACTGGAGAAGACCTATTGTTTCCCATTATTGTACATGGAAAAATGGAAGATCTCCTGCATGTCTTCGATGAGATTAAGGTTAGAGATTTAAAGAAAGAGAAGTATATGGCGGATTGCTCGTCTTTGAATAGTCCAGTAAATTCAGTGCAAACATTAGAACATACCAATTCGAAGATAATGAAGTTTTTTTTTAGTCCGGGACTGATAGTACTGTTTGATATTAAATTGGTTTTGTAGTTAGTATTTGTAATAATTATCATCCGCTGTCGTGGAAATATGAAAGACTGCTTTTGTGGGCACATGGAAGGGCTTTCTTCAAAAAAAAACAATGTCTGCGATCGTATATCTTTAAGTATTGATGTTGGTTAAGTTATTGAAGATTGTATGCTTAATGGTGGCGCTGTTAGAGCTACATGATAACATAACAATTACATTTCATTAACCTACAGATGATTGCATCTTTTGGTGTAATAGATGTGTCATATAAGTCTGACATCAAAACCTTTGTTAAGGATTAATTTGCCGCAACTGCTGTGGTAGGTATTGCCACTTGTTAAAATATGAAGCTGTATAAAAAGACAGCGTTAGTCTACACCTTTCTGCAAAAGTTATTGTAGAAAAGTTTGCCTAGTGTTCGATGTCTTGCCCATGACAAGACATTCGCATAGTAGATTGCCCACACCCAGAGTTGTTCTCTCTATTACAGCTGCGACAGTTGGTGTTGGGGTTTGTTCACAGTCTTGTTGCATGATCGCCGAAGGGCATGTGTCCTGTATTGATCACTACCACCCTGGTCACTTCCACGGAATCTGGTTTTTAGAAAATGGCTCTCGGTCGTGAGTCCGATATTTTTTGTTAACCCTTTCATGGGCCCAATATAGCGGTTGATTCTGGAATAATCTTGGCCTTAACCAACATCCCTTCAAGTAAACCTGGTCCAGCTAATTGACAACAGCTTAGCACTTCAAGATGGTTTAGACTGGTTTCTACTTGTGCGTGCTACTTATGGCGACAGCTTTCTTCGATTCTGACGTTTGGCTAAGAATCGAAGTATTGGAGCTATCAGATACCTTTAGGATCTCTCCCGTTGGTCTTTCAGTTAATCCGCTTCCATCTCAATTAAAGCCTTAAAATTTCTTTAAGCCCTATATTGCGAATGTCAGTTTTTTTTTTCACTTCGACCAGCAAATGCATTCCCAAATAAAAAAAAAACCCCAGATGGTCGGCCAAATGATATCGCCACCGTGGGTTTCTTGATTCGGGAATCTTATCCTTAGCTAATTTTGGTCTCCAAGTAATATTTTATTTCCAATCTTCCCTGCATATCTACAAAGCGTCCCTCTATCCGCCATCTGAGAACGGGTCTGATGGCAGCGTGTGTTAATTCAGATAGGCAGTGATACAAGGGTCGAATTACCACGTCAGTTATCGAGTCATACGTAACTTATAAATGTTGATTTGGAATGATCGCATACGAGATTCGAGTATCAAATTCTGTCATCAGTGATCGAGGTTATTTTCATACTGTAGGGTTTGTGGTGTCGAGTGGATGCATTATTGTGAGAAAAAATGTATGATATTTTCAATGTTGTTTTAAGTTTCGCCATTATAAACAAGAATCCACTCTGAACCTTTTAATAAAACTGTAATAAGTAATATTACTTAAATACAGAAATACTGTGAAACAATTTAATGTCGAAAGACTGAAATCGCAAGAGATCGCCAAGACATTCTCGCGCCCACCAACAAGAAACCCCTGGTTTGATGAGGAATGCCGACAGAATCAATGCAGCCAAGAACGAGGCCTACAAGGCTAAGCTGCAGGTGAAGATGAGAGCTCTCATTGAGCTCTATAGGCAGAGAAGAAGAGAAAAACACCGGCATTTCAGAAAGAAGAAAAAATAGCAAGAAACGCGCGATATCGAGGATATAGATAGGTGCCACTCCAGGAATGATGTTCGCAAGTTTTACCGAAGTGTTTTACATAAGTCTCCTCAACATTGCCTACAAGATCCTATCTGCCGTAATATGTGAACGTCTGAAACGGTTTACCAACAACCTGATCGGCCTAAGACAAGGAAAGTCCACAACCGATAAAATTTTCACACTTCGGCAGATCCTGGAAAAAGCCCAAGATGTCCAAATCGATACCCACCACCTGTTTATCGATTTCAAAGCCGCATACGACAGCATTTATAGATACAAACTATACAGAGCCATGTCAAGTTTTGGTATACCACCCAAACTCGTCCGTTTGCGTAGGATGACGATGGAGAATTATCGCTGCTCCATCAGGGTCGGAAACGACCTCACGACCGGCACATACCAAAAAAGGATTTAGGTAAGGCAATGCGCTGTCATGTGACTTCTTCAATTTGATTCTTGAGAGGATTGTGCAAAACTCCGAGCCAACACCAGGGGCACAATTTTCCAAAAATCGGTGCAACTACTAACATACGCCGACGATATTGACATCATTGGTAGGATTCAACGTGATGTCATAGCTACGTTTACTAGTATAGAGAAGGAAGCGGCGAAAATGGGCTTAGCAGTAAATGATGGTAAGACTAAGTATATCCTGTCAACACGAAAGAACACACAAAGCCCTCACTCGAACTACTAAGGAGATCCTATATGAGACCCTGATCATCCCAGTCCTGCTCTACGGCGCTGAAGCATAGACCGTATCAAAGAAAAAATCCTTGGTCGTTTTGAGTGAAAAATTCTTCGAAAAATCTTCGATCCCGTTTGCGTTTACGGGCTTTAGAGACGATAATTCAACTACGAGCTGTACAGCGACATACCCCTGGATAAGATGGCTAGGTCATGTAGAACGAATGGACACCAATACTCCGGCTCGAAGAGTCTTCGATTCCCAGTCAGACGTCGGACGCAGTAGAGGAAGACCACGCTTAAAGTGGCGCGCACAAGTAGAAACCGACCTCAACCAACTTAGATTGCTCAACTGGAGGCAGTTAGCTATGGACCGGGCTATTTGGAGAGGCATGTTGGTTGAGGCCCAGGTTCTTTCCGGACATTCACAGAAAAACAATAAAAACAATTTGACATTTGTCAGCCATCAAACATCAATGCAGCAGAATTTTGGTAGTACAATTGGTAAAATTTTAAATTTGCATTCGATACGTGATCATTCGTATGTGATCAACCCAATGTAGTTACTCGATCATTCGATATCTACATTTCTGATAATTCATTAACATTTGCCGACGACGCTACACTTTACGCAAGCGGCTCAAAAATTGTAGACATTCAAATCCAACTTCAAAGCAAGTTGGATGGGTTCCAAGCTTTCTGCTCCGAATGGAAGCTTAAAATAAACTATACGAAATGTGAAATCATACTGTTCCGCACCCCAATAAGACGCGGTAATTCAGATTTGAGACGCAAATGGATCTCAAAATAACGGGTTCAAATGGTCTTCGGATCGAGTCGAGGACCGTTTTAAAATATTTAGGTGTTCATTTGGACAAGTTTCTGTATTACAATGAGCACATAAATATTCAATTAGACAAGGCAAGAGCGGCATTCATGTCGCTAAAAAGCCTGTTTTATTCCAACTATCTTAGATCCGATGTTAAGATCATTTGTTACCAAGCATTCGTTCGTCCAATTCTGACTTATGCGAGTCCAGTGTGGTGGAACATCAACCCATCGTATATGGAAAAGCTTCGAGTGTTCGAGCGCAAATGTGTCAGAGCCTGCACACAGATGTATAGGAGTGCACATTCCGATTATAGGCATTATAGGCATCTCAAACAAAAGACTTCTGGATGCTTCCGGTGTGTCCAGAATTGACAATGTCATTCTAGATCTTGTAAGGAATCACTTTGTTCGTTCGGCAAGTGTTAGCGAAAACGAATTAATCTCTGGATTATTCTATCCGAATCCTGGGTACTTCAGAAATGCCTTGGAAAGTGGATATATTCCACCAGAAACATTTCTGTTTCTAGATGCTTATGGCTACCTATCGGATTCAACGAACGTTCCAATAATATAGCATGCTGCAAGGAGAGCAACAAATAAAAGGATCCTTTACGAGCCTTTTGAGTCGTGGGACGGGAATACTGATCAAATGAGATGCTGCATTAGCATACCTGAACGCGATAAAAGTAACACTAACAGGTTAAATAGAGACCGATACTGGTGGCTAGACTGGGCTGAAGCCGATACTTAGGTTAAGTAAAACTAGGCCCTGACATGTGATCTCTGATCTAACGATGACTTGTTAGTCGATGGAATAGAGATCACATGACAGGGCCTAGATAGGTTAAGTTAGTCTTGTAAGTTTTATAGCGTTTTCGATTGGGATACAAAAAGCACTCTTTTTATACTCTAGAGCACTTTTATTACTCTAGATCAATTTTTTCGTTTTCGATTGGGATGCAAAAAGCACTCTTTTTTTTATTCTAGAGTACTTTTGAAGAATCTGGATTCCAAGTCAGATTTACACCAACATGCACCAACACAAAACCATTTAACATCTGACTTATGTCAGTTTGAAGTTTGCATTTCGCAGTTTGATTTGTGTTTTTTGTTATTTCTGCGAAAACTATAATTAGAAATTAAAATATATTTGGATAATCATATTCTAAAATTCATAAGCTTTGTTTTGACACCAACTCGTCAATGGTTGAATTTATAAAAAAGCCGCAATGAGTAAAAGAAAATTTCAAATGATGGTTTTCATTGATAGCTAATAGCTATAATTGCGGCCTAAAAATAAACAATAAGCTATTTAATGTTCGATTGGGACGGGTAAAATCTGAAATCGAAAACGCTATTAGTTTCATATAAAAAAAAAATTGCGACTGTCTTCTTATAGGTTTTGACTCACATTTTCCTATTTTCAAAAAAAAAAATATAGCTATAGTACATAACAATAATACAAAAATTCACAAAAAATATAAAAATTGATTTAAAAAAACAAATTATATATCATGTAATGCGAATGGTCTTTTACTTTGGAAAAAATTAAAAATGTGTAGTCTTTAGGCTATTAATTAATTAATTGTGAATAAATAAACGTTTTAAAAAAAAATCGACCCCAGATAAATGTTTCCGTCCAGCTTCCATCCTCCTGCCTGTCGATAATTACAACTTAAAGATCGTCTCTGGCGACCCTCTTATTGAAGTGTTTCGGCAGTTTGACATTGGTCTCCCCGTTCTTTATTGAAGTGTGTCAGGCTCTGTAAGCTTTCCCCGCTTTAACGCGTTAGTAGTTACTGCCCACTACGCTTCCCAGCTTCAGTCTTTCATTGCCCGTTAAGCTTTCTGTAATCTTCAACAACCATAAGGTAAAAATGTTTGTCAGAGTACTTATGTTCTACATAAGGTTTTTATACACCTGCAGGCGATTTCTTCTGATATTTTCGATTGTAATAAATCCAACCTCTATGAAATTCTGTAGAATAACTTCCAATATATTGCAGTCACATTAAATATACAAAAGTGACGAAACGTTGTTTATTTCTCGAAATAGGTATACAGATTTTTTTTCTCGAAACAAATTATGTGACAAAAGAACACTTATGATAATCTTAGATTTCAAAAAAGAGATTACATAGTATAGTGTGCTTTTGTGTCTGTGAATTGTGTATCTGTGTGTGTGCAATGAATTAAACAAAAAATTGTTTACATGAAATATAATATTTTCTAGTGTTGCATATAGAGATGTATATTAATTTTTCTTGTATATATATAAACTTTAAAATTGCATTTTAAAAACGTTTGATTTACAGGCCAAAAACGACATAAAACCCTAATTTCACAATCACTCAACCGCTTTATAAAAAAAAACAATTTTTTTGGAAATTTCCTAAGTCTCCTTTTTGGAAATTTACTGAGATTCTATAAAAAAAAGAGTATTCAACATATTTTGGATTACAAAACAAACATTTCTTTTAAAAACTAGAAAAAATATTTAACAACGTACTATTGTGATGTATCTAAGTTCCTTCAATAATTCTACAACTCTCTTGTCTATTATTTCAGTTTTAAGTATAAAAAAAAAAAATATCTTCTCCTACTTTTACAATTCCGTGTAGCAAAATAGAAATTTCATTCGATTAAATTTATGGTTTTTCCTAGTGGTATACAAAAATAATACAATTTCCTAATTATACAGTTTATATAGTTATCACTACTAGTAGAGTGAGTTGATGTCTATATAAAAAAATATATATATGTATATGTATATGAATGTATGCAGACTACATACAAAATTGTGTAAATAAAAGAATAAAAAAAAAATTAAGTCATTTTTGTTTGTGGAATGTAACTTTGCGTATGTACATCAATGTATGAGTAGATTATGTCCCATTTGGTGGGACATTGCTTTGATATGTCGTTCCGCTTTACTGCACTATGTAATCTTTATGGCTACGTAGAGATTTGAGTTGTTTCTTCAGTTTGGTGATCAGATCCGAGGGCTGGACAAGGATTGAAATGTCACGGCCCACACAGTTGAGGCGGTCACGGATTTCATTCTCCTTGAAGAACAGATTTAGTGGTCTTCCATTGATTTCCGTTAGCACCCAGAACGTGAGTGTTGTCCCATCACATGATTGTGCCTAAAATATATTTTTCATTTTAAATTCGTTTTATGTTGGCATGGAGAACACTACCTTCGGAGGAAGACCATGACGAGCTGCCAGACTATTGGGCACAACATCAACAATTGTTGAGGTATTGCCATCGCGTATCAAACCTAAGCATTGACCCTCCCGCTCTCTGCGTATTGCATAACCTCTGCCAAATGGCACTCTTCTGATTAGAACTTCAAGCTGCAATTGAGGTGTCAGTAATATTGGAGTATCAATAATGCTAAGGTATGCTATTGCATTCAAACTTACAAAAAGTGTATTTGTGTTGCGAATCACTTTGTTCGCTTCAGTTGCTGTGCTGATAGTGATCCCAGCAATAGAGATGAGTTGATCACCGATATGTAAAGCATTGTATAGCACCGGATGTTCCTTCTGTTTCCAACCTGCAACCCTGTGAATTAATTAAATTTCAAAACAAAAAACAATTTGAAATAAGAAATGGTTCCTCACCATACTGCTCCGAACGCATCGACCCATGCTATTGATCCGATGCAGTCCTTTCGCCGCAACTGCAATCTAACCCCACCAGGATGCATAATCTCACGACGCAACTGCAGTACTTGTTGTTCGCGCAGCGTCATTCGTTTGGAAGACTGAGCATTCAAAGCGTTCTCGTGAGCCAATCGGAACGGTTGCGGTGGCTGTTGCATACGCGTAGACACTCGCGGTTCATTGTTATTTGTTCGTGGGCGAGCTGGTGGAGCATCCGATGTCGAAGAACTACGTCTTCGTTGTTCCAGTGATTCGGAACGAGTCCGCTCAACAACATTATGAGGCTCTACATTATTGTTAGACAGTTGATTGCCGCCTTTCTGATGTGATGGCTTATTCATATCCTTACGACTAGGTCGTGCAGTTATCACAGCTTCAGTGAGTCCCCGTGTTAGGAAGGGTCTATTACCCAACGACGGCGGTGGACAATTCTCTCTTCCGTCCTGAAGCAAACGTTTTCTATGCATCGCTGGACTTGACTTTCCACCATTACGATGAGCCGGGGACGCAGCGGATGTCGACGGCAAATGTGGTCCTCCCGTCGATGTTGTTGCACCTGCAGCTGCGGATGATGTTTGTGTAGCAATACTCGTCCGGTTATTATCAGCAGCAGTTATCGATCTTTTTTTCAGTCCAGCTGAACAATTTATCGGCGAGGATGTAGAAGACTGTGGATTAGATGATTGACTAGCCTGATTCTTCCCTCGTACCAATTTTGGCGAATTGGGTACTCCGTGTTCGCTTCCATTGTGAAACTCACTCAAGACTTGGGAATGCGGTGTTGCTATAGGTATACTTGAGGTAAGAAATACCTTCTCGTAGTGCGCTGCCTTCTGTTGGACGACATCATTATTAACAGCAATGTTAGTCACACCCGAAGTATTCGTGGTGAGTATGATTTTCTTAGACAACTTCGGAGTGAGCGAGGACGAGCTCGGACACACAGAACCATACGTATTTGCGTTACTGCTTCCCCCTGTCACGTGTACGGTAGTGATCTTATGATTCTCTAAATGTGATCCAGCAACAGTTGGTCCTGGATTTGTTTTTTTCGCCTTTGCTGGCGATGAATACTGATTGGCAACTGCAGCAGCAGAATGAACCGGAATTGTACTAAGATTGGACGGAATTATTTGCACATTGCTTTTGTATTCCTCGCCGTGGTTGTTCTGCATATCGGGGAATTTGAATATTTCAGGTCCTTTATTAGATGATGGCAGCGAATTTGATACTTGTATAATGGTTATATTTGTGGAGGAGGAATCAGAACCGCCTGACACATCTGGGGGAGGATCATCGAGATCTTTTTCGACATCGAATTCCGTGATATTGTTGTTGATTGTAGTTAATTCAGGTGTCGTTTCGGTGATTGAGAGCGACCGTGATGTTTGTGGTCTGCAAATAAAAAGGATAGTTCATGAAGGATTTCAATGTTGCCAACAAATTTTATTCCATTCCAGGTCATGGTATGGCGTAATGGAGTAAACACTAAGAACAACTTGGAGTAGCAATGGAATCAAATTATTTATACTTACACGGACGGACTGATAGCTTGCTAGAATAGTACTATACAAAGAATGTTTTCATAATTCTAGGCAACTACATCACATACGCGAGGGATGGATTCCAAAAAAAAAAAAACACCACGTATGTCGTATTCGCGTACCTTAAGACTATAAACTGTATGAAAATATGTATAGAGATGCGTTCCAAGACAAGCAATTTTAAAATAAACATTTTATTCAGAGTACCGAAACTGAAAAACAATTCAAGATAGGAAGAACAAAAGCATTGATTAAATTGAATGAAAGATAGAAGGTAAAAACCAAAAAAAATTATAACAACAAATAGAAAACAAGGCACTGAATATCACGTCCCAGCTTGGTGCTCATCGATAGATTTTAAAAACTTAAGGATACTCGGTTGCTTTATAGCTCTTCTTCTTTCCTCCAGAATAAGTCGATATGGCGCAATCGAGTGGAACAGTCTTACAAGTGGGACTTCTTTCCAATTCAGAATCAGTGGTTTCTATAATAATAACAGCCTCATTTATTTTGGTTATCAATTTCACCAAGGTTTAAATGGTCAAATCGCCAGTTTCATGTTCATGGTCAATATCGCATTCATCCGGTTCGGATGTCTTCCAATGCAAAGCTAATTTTCCACAATGCAATCAAAAGCATCCCCAACATCATCTTAAACACATTCTGGCCATAATAGTCTCCAAACTGCATTCATCGTAGCATTTTGTTATGTCACACCAGGATGGCTGATATTTTGCATCACCAATGTTTTATGGTGTGTTTATGAGGTCCGAATATGGCTTCCGTAGAGTCAATTTCTTAAATGTTATTATAACTCCTTGGTCCATTGGCTGAATTATTAATGTAATGTTTGGGGGCATAAAAACAACTTTTACATGTGGGTTGGAATTGCAAAGGGACTGAGGATGAGCTGAGAATTAGGAGCAGGATTTGAAGTCTTAGTTCTGTGTCTTGCAGTAGAATTCAATTTCTGGTCAAAAACAATTTCCTAAACCAGTCGGTGAATAATGATGAATTCATAGGAAGTTCGTCCTTTCTTACATTTTTCAAAGCTCTGGGGTTTGGAGATTAACAGATAAGGTATGGTTTACACTTAAAATCACATTTCCACAAAATAAGAGGGTGCATCTATCTTTTCCTGCCTTGAACCATGTTGCTCTTTTTTTCTTCCTTGGAGATAGAAGTTCCGCTAGGCATGCGCTTATAATAAAGCCTAGTTTCATCCGCATTGAAAATTTGTTTAGCATCCACCGCTTTTAATAATTCCTTTCACCTCCACTTTGAATTTGTTGGAAGCTTATATGTCTATCGGCACTAGCCGCTTCGCCCCTGAAGTTTATGTTGTGTTTATGCGTAGCTACAGTAACAGCGGAGAAACCAACGATCTCATCAGTTTTCGAAATTTTGTATAATCAATCATCATACGACTTGGGAGATTTTACGAACATTTTATTGTTCAGTGATGATAAAAAATGTCAAATTCTTGATTGTGGGCTTTTACAGCTTTCGGGCCTTTTTCCAAAAGACGCCCACCAGGGCAACAGGTGTTTTTTTTTTTTAAATTGTACTACTTTTCAACTTTATGGGCTATTTCATAATTTTTGGTTGTGTTATTCTAAAATACTAGATGCTGCGTATAATTGTTAACTCTGCTGGCTATTTACTTCGCAAAGGAATAATGTAAGTTGTAAGGGCATTCTGGACTGGAAACATTTATCAGAACGAAAAAAACATATTTTATATTTTTTTCTTGTACAGGGTTTTTCAATAGGGACGCTAAAAAAGTAGAGCGACAGGGACAGCAAACGACGCCATATTTCTTGCCGCTCTTTTGACATTTCTCTTCAGTAAGTTTTGCCATTTCAACGAGTCGAAATATTTAAAATTTACTACCTAAATTCGGAGTCAGTGGCCTCAACGTTAAGAGCGCCACATCCAATTTATTGTCGTCATAATCGTCCTAGCAGATCAACAATTGAGCGTCTAGTGGAAAAAAAATTGAATCCACAGGCACAGTACAAAATGTTTCCGTGCCAGTGAGACAAAGAAGTGCCCGTAGTGTCGAGAATATTGCTGCCGCTGAGGCTTCAGTTGAAGAATGTCCAAATGTGTCTCTCACACGTCGTTCTCAAGCGTTGGGCATCTCTGTGACGTCGTTGGGGCGAATTTTGCGAAAAGATCTTGGCCTACATCCTTACAAGATTAAACTGACGCAAGAACTGAAGCCCCTTGACCACCAGAAGCGTCGTATGTTCGTGAATTGGGCTGAGCAACAACTTGAAAATGATTCAGATTTTCATCGAAAAATCATCTTCAGCGATGAGGCTCATTTCTGGCTGAATGGCTTCGTCAATAAACAAAATATGCAGTATTGGTCAGGCAGCAATCCACACGTACTCCATGAGTCATCATTGCATCCCGAAAAAAATTACGGTTTGGTGTGGTTTATGGGCCGGCGGCGTCATTGGCCCGTACTTCTTCCGTGATGATCAAGACCGGCACGTTACTGTGAATGGGAATCGCTACCGTTCAATGATAACCGAATATTTTTTGGCCCCAATTGGATGATATGGACTTGGAGGACATGTGGTTCCAACAGGACGGCGCCACAAGCCACGTAGCGAATGTCACAATCATTCGCACGCCTTGGTCGTGGGATTTGACGCCGTTAGACTATTTCCTGTGGGGCTACGTCAAGTCTATGGTCTATGACAACAAGCCAGCGACGATTGATGAACTTCGTACGAATATCGAACGTGAAATTGCAGCAGTATCTTGAAAACAGCTTAATGCTTGAAAACCGTCGAAAATTGGGTTCAGCGTCTGGACTTCTGCAAGCGTGCCCGTGGTGGCCATGCAAAAGTAATCGAGTTCCATACATTATGGCATCGAACGTACTTTCACAGGAATAAAGAATTTCATTGATATCCAAAACCGTTTTTGTTTTATTTAAAAAAAAAACTTTTGTAGCGCTCTTATTGAAAAACCCGATACCTTTTGATAAAATTTAAAAGATTTGTTCCGTATTCATCGTGTTACGAACTCGAACTACTCGAGATTTGGCGTAACCCAGATTTGTCGTAAAACGTATTTTTGGTTTAAGAATTTCTACTTAATTAGGATTCCGTACCCAAAGGGTGCTCAACGGAACTCTATAAACATGCCTCCGCTATCTGTGTGTCTGGCACAGGACTGTATTTTTTTAACGGTAACAGGTAGATATTTTATTGTATTCTCATAAAATAGTTTTAATTTGGTTTTTTAATTTTATTATAGAGTCGACTGTATTACGACTTATCTGGAGCGCGACAAATCTGGATTACAACAAATCTGGAATACTTTGAATTCGGAACACGACGAATACGGAATAAACGATTTTAAATAGTTTAGTTAGGGCCCTAGTTTATTTTTTGCCCCAGGTCCTTTGGTTACCTAGCTACGCCACTGGTTGTGGAGATTGTGATGCTTCCAGAATTTATAACAAACCATCCCTTGCTTGCTGCAAAATTCGTTTGTTGTGCTCCTGCCTCAACTCCTTTTTCCCCTGAAGATGATCAAAAATATTTTTTCCTTTGTTTGAAACTGTAACAGAGTCGCTTTTTTCTTGTTGTTGTCTTCAATCCAAGAGATTAGCAAAGTGTCCATCTTTTTCAGTATTGGATCCCTACTTAGATTTATTTTGTTAGCTGCTAAAGGAGTAGCTGAATTATTAACACTGATTTTAAATGTAGCTTAGTCAGACTTGACATAGCGTCGATATGGAGCCTTGTTTATAAAAAACCCAAGCGCACAAGAAGCCAAATAAACCATTCAAATAAACTGGCTGCGGTAGTAAAATTATTAATAATGTGGTACCAAATCAAAGAGGCAGAACTGCAAGAATGGGAAACTTGTCAGGGGTATAGTCTACAGGCCGATGCTTTAGTAAGGTCAAATTACAGTGTTACTTTGACTATTTGAAACATAAAGAACTAATTTTTTGGGTTGGGAGTTGCGGTTTGAAACTACTTCATTAAGTAATAAAATGTCAACTTGTCAAAAAAATTACGATAACGTTCGCATAAGCACTTGAAATCTTTAAACCCTTAACAAGTATTAGCTGGGTGCGTGAGCTGTTAAAGAAGATATATTTGCCATTAAGATATAGAAATAGGTGGGCCAGGAGTTTAGGTTCCAAACAGATTGCGGGTGATATGAATTGAACTGATTTTTATACACAAACCCATAGGGGTATATTAGTTTTGATACATAGTTTGTAACGTAGAGAAATAATTTAGCTAGTTATACCTGCCGGCTAAATCGACGTTTAGGTTACCGCAGTTTTGATTTAACCTACGATTAAGAAACTGCGGTTACCGAAGAGTGTTTGTTCACCAGATTTTTCGCTTCGGTTACCTAAAGTATATGGATCGACTCAGAATCGCTAGCTGAGTCGATTTAGCCATGTCTGTCCGTCCGTCCGTACATCACCATTTTTTGGGCCTTAAATTTTGAGCTAGAAGGATGAAATTTGGTACACGTGCTCTTTGTTGCAAGTGTAAAAATGTTTGGCATCCGCCCACTGCCACGCCCAGTAAAAAACGTTTTCAGTAAAAAAAAACTTTTTCCGGTCAGAGATTTTTGGAAAAAAAACTCGATTCAGAATCATTGGTAATATTAATATGGACATTTCGTCTATAGACCATTTTAACCTACGCCCACTTTTAAGTGGCGTTTTTATATAAAACCCATTTTTATACACTTGACTACCCCATAACATTGCAAGGGAAAAACCTTTCTTTTGTAGAACCATAAAAGTTTTAAAAACTGTCTGTACAATTTGTTGTGACAATGTCATTTTTTCTATTTAATCTCCATTCTGTTTGATTCCATATCCACATTTTGGGGATATTAGTTTTACAGATGGGATGGGATAGGGTATTAAACGATCCGCACAGCGGATTGTAGCCTTCTCATATATTTTTTACTATGGTACTTCAACTAGGGTAGGTCTATCTTGTAGTTTTTTTTCAATAGAAATGCTTATGTGGCAGGAAGCCTCTCAATAAAGAAACCTGCTAGTAATGCCAGAAAACGGCGGTTGTTATTTAGAGCACAAGATCGATGGGTTTGGTTCTTTGTGACCTTCCCACAAGTCTCTTTCGTCATCATACCTAAATCTCTGTATATCATCGTTTCTGATAAAAAAAAACCTTGCAAGTTATTTCTATGGTTTTTGCACAACCGCATAGTTGTATACCATATAGAAGCAACTTGTTACGTAGGTATACTCAACTTGGAATATCTTCCAAGCTCGTCATGTTTTTTTTACATGCGATTTCCATTTCCAAATACTTCGCCTCATTCGCATATGGAATGCTTATAGAGTCCATTAAAATATGTAAAGTTAACGTGTGTTGATTTTGCCTCATTGAGAGCTGAGTTTCGTGCAAATTTTTTAATAGCTCGTTGGACTCTTAAATCAGCTAATATAGCCGTATCGTTTGCGGCAGTTGCTATAATGGTGTATTCTTAAAGCGAATATATAAAAGGAATAGTACCGGGCCGAAGACGTTTCCTTAAGGAACCCCAGCCTTAATATCCTTAAACTTGGAATATTTATTTCCATCTTTAACATGAAAGATTCTGTCCTCAAGATAGGATTCCAGTATTATACACATTTGTTCCGGAAGAACGTTTCTTAGTTTATATCTTAGTCCTTTCTGCCAAACTTTGTTAAGACTAGACTCAAGAAAAACGCTTGAACAAATCTTTTTCTCTTCTAAGGCTTTTTCAGTTTCATTTGTTAATCTACGAATTGGTAGTAAGAAAATAAGCGCCATCGTTCTATCACTTGCTGTAATCTTTTCAACGAGATTTTATCCAAAACCTTTGAAATTACAGGAAGTGATATTGGTCTATACGATGTTTTATCGTTTTGAGGTTTCCCGGCCTTGGAACCATAATGACTTCTGCGACTTTCCAATGGTGTGGTACGTTCAATAGTCATATCGAAGTAGTTATTAGGTGGAATAACTTAACGAAGGCTTTATTCGGTAATTCTTAAAGTACATGTTCGGTAATTAAATCATACCTATATTTTTAAGATTTTCAATGACCTGGGAAAGTTCAGAATTCTGAAAAACTCAAGAGGCCACAACTAGGAAACAACTTTCTACAAGTTAATTAAACTGTGTACTACCATACGGTCGAACTGCCGCGCAGAAGGTCTGGATTTGATTCTTAGCAATACCTAAATAATTTTTCCTAGGCCCTCATCTCGTGATGATCTGACAAATCATTCGAGTATTAATTGTCAAGAAAAGCTTATCTCAACTTAGCCGACATAAAACAGAAAGTCCCGCCATCGTTCAAGAAGTACACACCAGAATGGTTGTGAGAAAAAAGCTAGGCCCTGGGTACTATCGAGCCTGTAGCGCCAAAAAAAAATGTACTTGCTGGTTCCATGACAGAAGATAGATGATGTAAACTTGAAAACGTTAATAAAAATTAAAGGAATAGATTGGATTAGACGTTCCAAACAAGAGATCATTAATAATAATGTGAAACAGTCTCGGAAACAAAACAGATGGTAGAGAAACGACAGCATTTTCCGGAAAGGAGCTTTATGCCAAATCCTGATAAACAAGCCTAGTTTACTAACTCTAAAAAATATACAAGCTGGTAAAATTTATTTACCTCATCAAATATCTTGGCATGCCTCCCTTCGGATGTTGAATCAGAGCTCTGAAGTAGTAGTATTCTTTGTTTTTAATTTCTTCTACTGCACTTTACTAAAATCGTGTCCACAACATATCGACCAACCAAGGATAATGATCAAAGAAGAAAATAAAAAGCTGAATACTGTAGACCCCTCATATTGTAGCAAACAATAAGTTTTGCACATTATTGATTATTTATTTTATTAAATTTTTGATCAATCAAAAACACGTCAAAATATATTTTCTGAAAATATGGACTCCAGTTCTGACCTTGATCCAGAAATTCTGGACAACCTTTACAAACATCAGCTACTGGAGCTACGTGAATTAACATTAAAACTTGATGACACTCATTATATAAATCTTTGCCGCAAATGGTTGCAAATATTCAATAAAACGTCCGAAGATGAAAAAGTCGCCCGAAACTGCCTGTGTGCACTCCTCTGCCAACAGCTTAAAACTAACGGTTGCCTTGCAATGCCATTCACAGATTTGTCCAATTGCAATCGTGATCTGACTCAGGTATTAACGACTTTGGATAGGAGCATAACAGACGAAAGTCATGTTATATTGTCATCGGGGGAAATTGCAACAGAGGATTGCGACATGGATGAAGTCGATATACTTAAAAATAGACTACGCCAAATAACAGAGCAAAGCGACGAGAAAGAGGCAAAGATCCAAGAACTCACTGCAATCATTGAAAACTGCAATAGATGCGAATTGGAGAATGATATTTTAAAAAAGATAACCACCGTGCTAGATTGCTTGACGGCAGAAAAGTGTAATGTGGACAACTATTGGATATTTAGACAACTCTTTGGCGAGGAAAATAACGCGGATTTGCACAACAAACTAACTGTGTTGGATCAACGTTTGCAGGGGATCCTTCAAGAGAACACTAATAAGCAACTTTGGTGTAATCGCAACAGATTGACAAAAATTATAAAAGCAAGAGAGGAACTTTTGAAAAAGTACAAGCAAGAGTTGCGTATACAAAAATGGCAACAAAAGATGACAATAAAGGTCATAAAGCTGCAATTCTGTTCAATTTTAAGTCGAGTTTTTCTTAAAAGTCGACACAAGAACCAGTGTCAAGTGTTTGATCTATTCAATCAACTAGAGGACAAGTACCAGAAGCTACTGATTGATTTCAACGCGTAGAGAGGGTTGTGCTTACCTTAATAGTTGGCGTCCATTCAAAGGCGGAATCGGTGATAGTGATTCGCAATCTATGGAGAGAGAGAAAAATATTTTATAGCGTATGGAAATATATTTTGTTTGCATTTTGACTACCTTGCTCTTTGTCGATTGAAGAACTAATGTCCAAGCGTACACTAAGGGCATCTGAAAATGCGCTTTGTAGTTCGGAGTTTGTTGTGCTGCTACGATTTGGGGAGTCGTTTAGACTATTCCTCGCCTCAAGTGCCACCTTGCTATGTGGTATTAGCTTTGGCCGGGCCAAACACATCACAAACTCTTCACTTAGATCGGAAAAGTCATCATCATCGTCATCGGCACTAATGCCGCCGCTGCTGCCGATATTAAGTTGTTCACTATAGTTGCTGATCGGGTCCGAGAGCATATTCAACAAGTTTTGTGTCAGGGTATTAGACATTGATGTCAGACAAGCTGATGTCGATGGAAGGGGTGCCGATACAGAAGACGTTGGTATTGAATTTGAATTCCTGGAACAGCTTTCTTGTGAAACTGCTGCACTGGTAGTTCCTGGCTGCCCATTCGATGACTGCCCAGCAGGTATTGCCGTTGATGTTATTGAGGAAGAGGATGATACTGATGGCACAACGCGTTCAACACCTGGAACAATAGCTGCTGGTACTGGTGGAGTGGCTGGTAATGGTGATGTGGGATCTCTAGTTGGCAGCAGTGGTGGCCGCACCTCGGGCAACTTGGTGTACAGATTCTCCCTTGGTGAAATTATTTTCATTTCCCGTAACTTTGAGCGTAACGTCTCAACCCATTCTTGCATCACTTCCCTATAATTGAAACACGTCATTAGTATTTATTTACTTTTTATAATATTTTCTTGAGTCACGAGAGGTGAGTGATCATATATATCGTATATTAACACTTGGCCAACGTTTGATTGCACAGAGATAATTTAGCCGGCAGTTGATCGTTGGATAAGTGTTATTGGATCGAGCTATATAAAATACGGATTCGTTTTCAAATCGCCGATTTGAGTTTTTATTAATTTTAGGTGATTGAGTGGGTCAAGTGTGGGAAACATTTAAATCGGTATAAATCGAGTAAACAATTTCTAAATATTAATGTAATGGTTAGTTGGCTAAATGTGTGATTTGCGCTTAGATAAACCTGTACCTCACACTTTTTTCTATCGCTTTACAATTTTTATTTTTTGCTACTACACTTTCGTTAACACCTTTTATTTGAACACTTTTGCGCCAAACAATTTTCATCCATTTCAGTGATTTTATTGACATAGAGCAAACCGAGTAGACAAAGCAAATCCGAGACAAGCCAAATAACGTTTGCCCACACTGTCACCACAAACAACAAAATAGTTGTCTTTGTTTTGTTTTATCTAGCAAGTTTCATCGATTATGGTAACAGGCCAATGCCAACTTACCATGACATTGCGTGAAAACGCACAACTTCGTTACTCAGTGTGACAACGAATTCGAATTCATGCGAGTTTGGGATGAGCGCGTGCGATATATGCTGCGTGTCTTGCATTGAGACCACCCACTCGGGATTATGCGATGGTGCAAGTCTGGGTTCCGCATAGCCCTCCAACAGAGCTTCTGTATCGTCATGCACACAAAAAACCACCCAGCTTCGATCCGATTTCTGTTGAATAAACAAGATTGAAGATACAAATCATCAGAATGTTGCTTGGAATAGGCAATTTCGTTTGCAGCAAGTGAATGTACATATTTGCATCGGATTGCGTGTGTGTATGAGGGGGTGAATGTTTTACCTTGGGACCGACAGTAATTTTTTTACCATCCGTGGTAAGACGTTTTAACCAACTATTCTTGTGGATTTCCCGGAACAGTGCACCACGGGATGAGCTCATTTTTTTATGTTGCACAGCTTTGAAGATTTTCTTTTTTCTTTTTTATCATTTGGATGTGGATGGATGCAAAGGATTTTGCAATTAACGCGGTAACGAAGCAAAACACATTTGTGCAAGTGGGAATTTTTTTTCAATTTCAACTGTGAAATGTCACTTTTGACAGATATCAAAGCGGAAGGATAGTTGCATACGTTTTGGAATGTACATTTAATTTCGACTTATGTTTGCGTTTATATGATATATATTGATTAAAACTTAACAGGGAGATTTCTAATTCGAGTTTAAATGTTCTTTTAGGGTACGTTTGTCTATTTTATTGCACGGTTCCTGGACACAAATAAACAAAATCACTATGCACCAAAAAATAACAAATTAATTGCACGGCGCCATATTTGTATTTCCAATAAGTTTTCCTAATTACATTCCACGTTCCAATTGTAGAAACAAGAAAGATGTTGGATCCACATGCTAAGGGGAAGGTTGCATTTGTTCTTGGATACTGACCTAGGTTTCACATTTTAAATCAATCTGTTTTATAGCAATTAGTAAAACCCACTTTATGGTATTTACTTTTTTACTTCAGGGCAAACAAAAACACTTTTTTTAACGTTTATTTATTCACAATTTCTTTATTACTAATTAATAGCCTAAATAAACTTAAAGACTAGACATTTTTAACTTTTGCCAAAGTAAAAGACCATTATGGTTCGCATTACATGATATATAATTTGATTCTTTAATTCAATTTTTATATTTTTTGTGAATTTTTGTATTATTGTATATGTACTATTTTTTTTTTTTGAAAATAGGAATATGTGAATCAAAACCTATTAGAAGACAGTCGCAACTTTTTTTTTATATAAAATAAAACCTACAAGACTATAACTTAACCTATCTAAACCTATCTAGGCCCTGTCATGTGATCTCTATTCCATCGACTAACAAGTCATCGTTAGATCAGAGATCACATGTCAGGGCCTAGTGTTACCTAACCTAAGTATCGGCTTCAGCCCAGTCTAGCCACCAGTGTCGGTCTCTATTTAACCTGTTAGTGTTACTTTTATCGCTTTCAGGTATGCTTATGCAGTATCTAATTTGATCAGTATTCCCGTCCCCCGACTCAAAAGGCTCGTAAAGGATCCTTTTATCTGTTGCTCTCCTTGCAGCATGGTATATAATTGGAACGTTCGTTGAATCCGATAGGTAGCCATATGCATCCAGAAAAAGAAATGTTTCTGGCGGAATGTAAACAAAAACACATATTATGCTCGGAGTTTTAAAAGTTATAGCAAATGAATTTTTATGATGATGCTGCCATCTACTTTTTCTTTTTTTTTGTGCGGCATAAGTTAAGCTTTGCTGGTCCTCGGACACAGAGACATAGAGGGCAATGAAATTGCTGATGAACTGGCAAGAAGGGATCTGCAGCCATCATTTATCAAGCAGACCAGTCTATCAAACGGCCACTTTGTGACCTCAAATTACGGGTGGGACAGAAAACACTGGATATAGCCAAAAAAAACATATGAAACTCCCTCCCCACCTGTGAAACATCCAAGAGGATGTCGCTTGAGTATGACAAAGCTAGAACCCACAAAATTTTTCAAAGAAACAGGGAATCTGTTTCGACAATAGTAGAGATACTTACTGAACACAACTTACTCAAAAGCCATAAACTGAAAATGGATCTTATAGATTTTTACCTTTATAGAGGCGGCGGTTATGAAGATATACACGAGGATACCCTCTGATCTACTGCACAATCCTCAGTCAACTATCAAACTATCGAAAACAAAAAAAAACTAAGAAAAAAACTTGCCCATGGCCTGTTTAATAATCTAGGCTGGAAAGGGAATAATAATGGACATCACAATTGGTCTATATTGACGAGAGTGTGATGAGGGAAGACATACAATGCCAACGTCATCAACCCACAAACCTAATCTAACCTAAATAAAATAAATTGTAAAACTTACAACAATATATATACAATTTAACAGTTTTCTATTAAACTAATAAATAATCAATCAATCACAACTATGTGACCTGCCGAAATATCTAAGTTGGTTGACTATATTTTGCTAAGGTATATATTTTGTATTTGCAAAATGGGTGTCTTCTGGAGTTAACAAATCTTCGACAAAAGAAAAGTCTCAGCTAAAAGTCGACACATTGAAAGCAATTCTCAAGCTGAAATGTAATCATTGTGCAGAGTTCTCCAACTCATTTAAAAAGGTGCTGGAAATTACTATCACCAAAAATTATGCAAATACGAGTTTATTGACGTTGAAGTATAGTTGGTATTATTAAGTTATACTTTTCTGAAACGACAACAGTTTTCAATATTTTTAGTTGATTTATAATTTTTAATACGTAAAAGATAATCATACGTCCGAGAGACGTATTACACTTTGTTAGTGTATTAAATGAAACCCATGAACTTTATATTATATATTCATGTTTTTGAAGTGAAACTTCTTTTGGGACGGTGTGAATTGGATTTAATGAAACATAAAAACATCACAATGATGGTGTTTTGATCCGGAAGTAACTTCCTTTATCTCTGGGTGAGTCCAGGAAAGCAATATCCATTGTTGTAAAAATCAAACAAAAGTTGCTACATTAAATTTGTATGTGACTAGTGACAATGCAGACGTGTTTTTGGAATTGGAGTGTTGCCTTAGGAAGGACGGTGTTTTTCATATGATGACATTGTGTTTATGGGTGTAAATACAAATTGCAGTACTTTGAAAAGGTAATATTATACGAGAGAAGCTGTAAGATGAAGATGAAAATTGGTATGTGTTCTGATTCGGGTGGGATAACGTATTCAGATTTGATGTATAAGTTGTATATCGGTACTTTTGACTAAGATTGCCTTTTGAATGTTTGACGGTTTTATCGATATTTGGGAGTCTTCCCGTAATTTGGAGCGTCGGATTTTGGATTTTAGTTGGATTTTGTGCTTAAAATGAAAAGAGAATATCTCCACACTGGAGATCTTGCTAAAGGAACTAATTAATGGCTATATTTGTATGATTGTCTTTTTGAAGTGAAACTTTCTTTGTGGACGTTGTGAATTTGATCTAATGAAACGAAAAAGTGTAACGAAAAAGGGATCAAACAAAATATCGGTTGTTGTCTGATCACCGAAATCAAGCAGCTCCGGTCGCTGTTAGTACTTTGATATGCGAACGCTTAGGAATACCGCGTGTTGTTGGTGATTGTAAGAGAATGAGATGAGTTCATAAAACCGGGTTTGTTGGTGAGGGGACTGAGTTTCGGGGTAAGAAATAGTTAAAATTCTTCAATCGAGTTTGTGCGGTAGAACAAGGTTAAAAACTACTCAAAACACATTTTTGACGAATTAAGTCAATTAATTTTCAATATTTCAATTCAACTCATCCCGTATGAAATGAATGCACTGTGAAGAAAGAAAGAGAGTGAGAGAGAAATTAAGCAGGGTCGAATTGCCACATCAGTTATCGAGTGAGTGAATGATGGTGTAAATACATTGGGACGATCACATAAGAATGGTCACGTATCGAATGCACATTTAAAATTGTACCTATTGTACCAGCAAAACGCTCCTACATTGATGTTGGATGGCTTACAATATCAAATGTATTGATTTTCTATGAATGGTATTAAAATAAATTGGTGTACTGAAATATTCTTAAATTTTAAATGGAGTATGAAAATAAACCCGATCACTGATTACAGAATACCAAAAATCCGATACTCGAATCTCGTATTTCAGTCACTCAGTATAACTCGACAACTTCTGTGGTAATTCGACCCCAGTTTCACTTCTACCGCGTGTGAACTCACACTCGATTTTTTTATACCCTATCCCATAGGGGGGTATATTAGTTTTGACATTAAGTTTGTAACATAGAGAAATAATTTCGATACATATACCTCAAAGTATATGGATCGATTCAGAATCGCTAGCTGAGTCGATTAAGCCATGTCTGTCTGTCCGTCCGTCCGTCCGTCCGTCCGTCCGTCCGTCCGTCCGTCCGTCTGTGTGTCACCGATTTTTGGGCCTTAAATTTTGAGCTAGAGTGTTAAAATTTGGTATATAGACTCTCTGGCCGACGAAGCAGAACAAGTGTAAAAATTTTTGAAATCCGCCCACTGCCACGCCCCCTTTTTAGAAAAACTTATTTTTTGGCCAAACCGTAAGGAATTTCAAAAAAGTGTCTTTGCAACATATTTAGACAATCCTAATATCTATATTTCGTTCATACAAAGTTTTTTGCCACGCCCACTTTTTGGGGGCGTTTTTAGTAAAAAACGCTTTTTGTCCAAATTTTAAAACTTTCGAAAAAATTTTTGATGCAAATACTTCCGAAATAGTAATATAAACATTTTGTCTATAGATCATTTTCACCTACGCCCACATTTTGGGGGCGTTTTCTTACAAAAACCATTTGTATACCCCATCCCAAGGCATTAGCAATAGAAATACGTTGTTTTTTGTCGAACCACACAAGATTTTGAGAAACTGTCTGAGCAATATAATGTGACAATGTCATTTTCTGTAATCATCGCCATAAGGCCTATTTTTTGAGGATATTAATTTAAAGGATGGGATGGGATAGGGTATTCAACGATCCGCATAGCGGATTGTAGCCTCTCATATGTTTTTATTAGATTTTATGAATTATATATATTATTTTGTTCTTCTACTTAGAAGTTTTTTTTTTATCAATTAAGTTTAATTAATTTTTTTTCAGAATTAAACAATTTCTTAGTACTAAGTCAAAATGATCTATAAATATATAAATATGGAATAAATAAGTAAATAATCGATCGACATTCACAATTTGGCCCAAAACTTCTATCGGTCACGAATAATGTTTAACAAAATCCATGCGTTCTATAATAACAATAAAAATGTTCAAATAACGACATCTTTACATCGCATCACAAACAAGCAGTGATATAGTGCGTACCAAATCAGTTGGCCAACGGTCGATTGCGCAGAGAGAGGATTTAAGGGAAATTTAAGATATTGTAAAATAAATTTTAAGAGACCTGCGCAGTAGATTGGCCAGCTGATTTGGTACGGACTATACAGTATCACTGCATAAATGTTTCACTTCTCTGACGTTCCACCACCTATCGATGAGGGCGTTAGTATCTCCATACGGACGTTGTTGACTGTTTGATTATACCCTATCCCATAGGGGGGTATATTAGTTTTGACATTAAGTTTGTAACATAGAGAAATAATTTCGATACATATACCTCAAAGTATATGGATCGATTCAGAATCGCTAGCTGAGTCGATTAAGCCATGTCTGTCTGTCCGTCCGTCCGTCTGTGTGTCACCGATTTTTGGGCCTTAAATTTTGAGCTAGAGTGTTCAAATTTGGTATATAGACTCTCTGGCCGACGAAGCAGAACAAGTGTAAAAAATTTTGAAATCCGCCCACTGCCACGCCCCCTTTTTAGAAAAACGTAGTTTTAAGCCAAACCGTAAGGAATTTCAAAAAAGTGCCTGAGCAGCATATTTAGACAATCCTAATATCTATATTTCGTCCATACAAAGTTTTTTGTCACGCCCACTTTTTAGGGGCGTTTTTAGTAAAATACGTTTTTTGTCCAAATTTTAGAACTTTCGAAAAAAATTTGATGCAAATGCTTCCGCAATGGTAATATAAACATTTTGTCCATAGATCATTTTCACCTACGCCCATTTTTTGTATTTTGTTATTTGTATACGCCATCCCAAGGCATTAGCAATAGAAATACGTTGTTTTTTGTCGAACCACAAAAGATTTTGATAAACTGTCTGAGCAATATATTGTGACAATGTCATTTTCTGTATTTCACCGCCATAAGGCCTATATTTTGAGGATATTAATTTTAAGGATGGGATGGGATAGGTATTCAACGATCCGCACAGCGGATAGTAGCCTCTCATATGTTGTTTTATCAATTAAGTTTAATTAATTTTTTTTCAGAATTAAACAATTTCTTAGTACTAAGTCAAAATGATCTATAAATATATAAATATGGAATATATAAATAAATAATCGATCGACATTCACAATTTGGCCCAAAACTTCTATCTGTCACGAATAATGTTTAACGAAATCCATGCGTTCTATAATAACCATAAAAATGTTCAAATAACGACATCTTTACATCGCATCACAAACAAGCAGTGATGCAGTATCACTGCATAAATGTTTGAGTTCTCTGACGTTTCACCACCTACCGATGAGGGCGTTAGTATCTCCATACGGACGTTGACTGTTTTTTTAAATTGAAATAAATAAAACACACTTTTATCTTTTTAACCTATAATACTTTTTTTTTTATTTTTTATAATATATTTTTATCACACATATTTTTTTGTTGCTGTTTTACAGAGATACATACGTAATAGCTATTTTTTCTTGTTTTAACGAAAAGTATTTGATAATTATACATTTCTGTATAGATAATTAGATATTTCGCGTTGAAAAGAGAATATTAATATTTAATTACACAAATGACGTATGTTTTGTTTAAATATCTAAACAAAATTCTGGTTGCACAGATACAACCATTATAAACATGATTTATTTATTGATATATATATATATATCTTTTTTTTTTCAATTTGAAAGAAATATTTAATTCAAAAATAGCGCTATGAACTACCAACATGTGTTCTAAGTCTGACTTGTTGTTTTCTCGTTTACAGTTATGAATTATATAAATTACAGTTTAAAAAATATCACATTTAAATATATAAATAAAAAAAAAATTATGTAAACATGCACGAAACACAAAAATCTTTTTTCGGCTATTCGCTTAAATGCTTTAGCCAATTTTCAAGATGTCGTTCTTTTCTAACTAGGTATGTTAAACAGCATTTTTTTAATTTTTTGTGAATTGTTTTAATTTTTTTTTTGTATCATTTTGATTTTTATTTGAACTTTTTATGGTATTTTTTTGTTCCCCATTGGGGAGAGATTTTCTTGTTGTTATTATTTTTTTTTGGTTTAATATTTATTTATTTTTTTAAATTACAATGAAAATGAATGTAGGTTTCTTTAATATACAAGCAACGATTGTAGTAGTATAGCAAATACTATATAATTGAAAAAAATTAAGAGAAGAAAAAGTTAAATATTAAGTAAAGTAAGCAGTTAAAAAATTGAATAATGAATGGCGAGCGTTTAGACTTTATCACAAACTGGATTGCAGTTAAATCGTCGTTCATTGTGAGTTTCTTTTTTTTTGTATCTGATTTTGGAACATGCGTTGGGTGTACAACAAACTGATGAAAGTTACTTTTAGCTGATGAAACATTTAAATTCTTGTAATTTAAAATTTGTTTTGGCTTAAATAAAGAAAATATTAAAACATTTTAATTCGAATTGGAGATGAACTGATTCGTGAGGGCGGGTTGCACTATAGACCAATGTTTTAAGAGTATCATCTGCTTATGATATTACTAAATCTATGACATAGTTTTGTATTGGAATGAATTCATCGGCCAAGGGGTTGAGTATTGAGTTTTCTACATTGCGGTCAGAGACGGCAAGCGAAGATAGAGCCTGTTCCAGTTGTTCTGCTCTATAGACAATTTTAATTTTATTCACGTAAGAATGATATAATAAAAATAGAGTTATAGCTACACTTACTTTTCTTTTTGCCATTCATTGATTTCAGCTTCGAGCTCATCGACAAACATTGCTTCTAAGCATTGTTCCATGATTTCCTCTTCTTCAAGCCGCTTTAATTCCTATAGACAATATGTAATGATACAAACATTGATTACTATTTTAAAAGATATTTATAGGGTGTTTTACATCTTTGTCAAATTCTTCTTCGTTCTCCATCCACATGTATTCAGAGAAATCAGTTTCTTCTTCTAGGTCTGATAGAGAATCATAGTCTTCCTCGATGGTATCAAATTGGTCAGACCAGTCGTTGCTTGGGCTTTTCATAATCATTTTAATAAGTTCTAAAAAAAAAAAAAAAATAGAAACACAAGGTGTGAAAAAATACATTAACAATAAAGTCAATGTTGTGATGGAGAATATAGCATTATACCGGAGAAGAGATCTTATAACAACATCCCGGAAGACTTGATAAAATTGTTAAATCTTATCAGAATGTTTAAACAGTAACGTCGGTAAGAAAACCCCACTTACGCTTTTAATTGTCCGAGACACTGCATACGTGACAACATATTTGACCTCAAGTATCGAAATATGTTTATCGTCACGTAGGAGGAAATGAATTTAAACCTTCTCTAGGTCAATAGTTTATTGAAAAAAGAGGAAGTTACCAGTCGGACATATATTTTTACACGACGGTTGTCTTATATGAGATTCTACACCTACATTTTTGCCAGGTACGCTGCTGGATTTTTAGAGATGTCTTTTGGAGTACACACTTTTAAAAACAGATACAAGAAGACACAACACTAACACTACTGCTGCATTTAGTTCTATGATGGATCTATTAAAAAAAAACTAACGTAGCAGACAAAAAAAGGAAACGTTTCTTTATTAATTGATTACGGGAGAAAACAATAACACCGAGATTGTCAATTCAGATAAAAATGGCTAGTTGAATAGCGATCGAAAGTATGGGTATCAAATACATATACAAATTTAGGCTCGTTAGTACCCAGGGACTAGCTTTCTCACAACCATTCATGTGTGCGTGTGTACTTCTTGCACGATGGCTGGACTTCCTGTTTTATGCCGAATCCAAACGGCTAAGTTGAGATAAGCTATTCTTGAAAATTGATACTACTCGGATGAAAGTGAAAAATCATGTTGGTGTTGCTATGGCTGGGAATCGAACCCAGACCTTCTGCGCGTTCATCGGACTAACCATCGCGCCACTGAGCCCCCAAATATGTCAAGTCTCTCATTTATTGAAGCCGGGAATGAAACAATATGGAGAATACCTGCTTTAAAAACTATATCCGGTTGGCTTTGGGACTCGATTTTGTTAGGTAAATTAACTGCCTCCAATTCCCTGTCGTTGGTTGGGTGTTGTAGAGCGACGGCAGAGCGCAATTAATTTGGACAACAGTGTACCTCGAATTTGACATACTAAACATATAAATGCCGGTGGTGACCACAGAAACAAATAATAGCTTTTCTTTGAATAGACGTAATCAGAATGAGTGGCGCTGTCTGCTGTTTTCAGATCAAAATATGGACCCGGTCCTCCAGGTTGTGGAAAAAATATATATTGTTACAAAGCAACCAAGAGTCTGTTGACTGCCATGCTTAACGAAAAAAGTTCGCGACGTCCGTCCTTGTAACGGGTGATCCAAGTAGAGATACTTTTTTCAATAGCCTTTTTTGACAGATCACGTGTGAGTCGTGTCATGCTGTCATGTTATTTTTGTTTAGTATTGTTTGGCATTTAATAATGGAAAGACTTACGCGTGAACAACGTTTACAAATTGTTCACCTTTATTATGAAAATTCACGTTCTGTGAGGAATGTGTTTCGTGCACTTCGCTCAACTTATGGTCAACATAATCGGCCTACTGAGCGTACTATTCGCAACACCATCACCCATTTTGAGACCCAGCATTCATTATTGGATAATATTCGACCGAATAGACCACGTCCAGCACGCTGTGAAGAAAATATAGCGGCCATAGCTGAGAGTGTACACGAAGACCGTAGAGAGTCGATTCGGCGCCGTTCGCAGCAACTCGGACTGACGTATGGAACGACTTGGCGCATTTTACGTCAAGATCTTAAATTGAAAGCGTACAAAATACAGCTTGTGCAACAACTGAAGCCGCTCGACCTTCCCAAGCTACATCGCTTCGCTCTATGGGCTCTTGAAAAGTTCCAAGAAGATCCGACGTTTTCGAGGCAAATTTTGTTTAGAGATGAGGCCCATTTCTGGCTCAATGGGTATGTAAACAAACAAAATTGCCGCATTTGGGACGAAGAGCAACCTGAAGAGATTGAAGAACTGCCACTTCATCCAGAAAAAACAACGGTTTGGTGTAGTTTGTGGGCCGGTGGAATCATCGGTCCATATTTCTTTAAAAATTATGCCGGTGCGAACGTAACCGTCAATGGCGACCGTTATAATGCCATGATAAACGACTATTTGATGCCTGAAATTGAAGCTCGTGATCTCGGCGACATTTGGTTTCAGCAAGACGGCGCCACTTCCCACACATCGCATCAATCAATGGACTTATTGAGAGAACATTTCGGTGAGCACATAATTTCACGTTTTGGGCCGGTCGATTGGCCACCAAGATCGTGTGATATCACACCGTTAGACTTTTTCCTGTGGGGATATGTAAAGTCAAAAGCTTATGCCGACAAACCCGCTTCGTTTCAGGCCTTGGAGGAAAACATCACGCGTGTCATTCGCCAGTTACCAGTCGAAATGCTCGAACGAGTGATCGAAAATTGGACTCAACGGATGGACCATCTGCGACGTAGCAACGGCCAACATTTTGATAGACATAATCTTCAAAAAATAAATGCCAAAGAATGTTCTTTCAAATGATAATAAACATTCTCCATTAAATTTGAATTTTCTGTGTTTTTTTCTTTAAAAAAGTAGGGAACCTCGATATGGAACCCCCCTTATATGAAATAATAGAAGGCTTAACTGATAATGTACAGCTGCTACAAAGCAGACATTACTGCCATTCATGAAATATGATGGGATGGTTAGAGTAAAATGCATGAAAAACTGTGACATCTACTCCGGTCCGTCTTGTAATGAGCAGAAGTAGCGAATATTAGGATGCAGTTTTCTTATAAGCGACAGACTTAGCCTTATATCCGCTCATGCCCTGACGAAGAAAAATATGACATTACCAAGGAGGAGAAGGGATAGAGAGGAAATTAAACCCTGATTTGACGGACAACGACGGCAGATGCTCGCAGCCAAAGTCGAGAGCTGACACTGCATTTCAGAAAGAAGAAAAAAGACCGGAAAAGCGATCAGTCAAAGATATAGAGAGGCGCCACTCCAGGAATGAGGTCAATTTGTCTACCTTGGCTTCGCTTTTAACTCTGACAGCGACATAGGAATCAAACGAAGAGTTGCTAACCATTGTTTCTCAAAAAGCAACATAGTAATAGACCCATTACACAAGCAACTAAGAAGATCCTATATAAGAGCCCCCTATCATCCCAATCTATGCAGTTTTATGCTAGTGAGTTTTTCGACCGTTGAGAGTTCGAAAACTAATAGCTTCGTCAAGTAGAAGTTTCATGCATGGATTTCTTTTGAGGGAGGTAAATACATCTTTAACATATGCAAATGACTGGTGTTTGTACCTATTCTGTTGAGGGTTTTAATGTTTTACAAGGACGTTGCTCAATTATTTTGTTCTATGTGGTCAAATTGAAGAAAGAGCATATCAATTACACTGCGCGACTGTTTTACTGCCATTTAGTAGGTGTGGTGGTATGAAATGTTCTGCAGACGAAACGTACAATACAATGTTGTTAAATTATTTTGTCTGAATAATTGTATTAATGAAATTGCCCCAAAAATTGGGTGTGGTTAAAAATGTTGTAAGGTTAAAATATAGATAATGACATTAGGTCTGTTCCCGTACAGAATAATAGGTCTGTTCCCGTACAAAATAATATTTACTGATTCTTACTAGGTCTGTTCCCGTACAAAATAATATTTACTGATTTTTACTTATTGCCGTTCCCGTACGCAAAAATAAGTAAAAGAGACAGCTCACGAGAGAGCAAAAAACTACCCCTCCATAAAAATCTGTAAAAAAATTTACTGCAGAAATTTCTGTTCGTAAAAATCAGTAATCTGTCAGTTGGTATCTAAAAGTGACAACTCGCTTGTTTTGACATGTGATTTATGTCATTTGTTCTTTAAAATGCATACAAAATATTTAATTTTACTGTTTTTTACTTAAACGCGTTCCCGTACTGTACTTTTTGGTAATTTTGTCTCTTTCTGAGATAATTTACCCCCACTCCAAGAAATTTGAGAATTTACTAATTTTTACAGAAAAAGTACGGGAACAGACCTAATATTTACTAATTCTTACTGATTTTTACTTATTGCAGTTCCCGTACGCAAAAATAAGTAAAAGAGACATCTCACGAGAGAGCAAAAACTACCCCTCCATACAAATCTGTAAAAAAATTTACTGCAGAAATTTCTGTTGGTAAAAATCAGTAAACTGTCAGTTGGTATCTTAAAGTGACAACTCGCTTGTTTTGACAGGTGATTTATGCCATTTGTTCTTTAAAAGAAATACAAAATATATAATTTTACTGTTTTTTACTTAAACGCGTTCCCGTACTTTTTGGTAATTTTGTCTCTTTCTGAGATAATTTATCCCCACTCCAAGAAATTTGAGAATTTACTAATTTTTACTGAAAAGGTTCGGGAACAGACCTATTGCCTAAATATCTTGTTTAAATACTTTTCCAAATATTATTAGGTCTGTTCCCGTACAAAAAAATATTTACTGATTATTACTTATTGCTCTTCCCGTACGCAAAAATAAGTAAAAGAGAGAGATCACGAGAGAGCAAAAAACTACCCCTGCATAAAAATCTGTAAAAAAAAATGTACTGCAGAAATTTCTGTTGGTAAGAATCAGTAAACTGTCAGTTGAGATTTGACAAGTGACAACTGACTAATAGCGTTTTCGATTGGGATTTTTAGATTTACTCTCAGATTTCAGATTTTACCCGTCCCAATCGAACATTAAAGAGGTTACTCTGGTTTTCTGTGTGTGTTATAGCGTTTTCGATTGGGATTTTTAGATTTACTCTCAGATTTCAGATTTTACCGGTCCCAATCGAACATTAAAGAGGTTATTTTGGTTTTCTGTGTGTGTTAGTGTGCATTTGACAGCTTTTTGTTTATCTTTAGGCCGCAATTATAGCTATTAGCTATCATTTGAAATTTTCTTTTACTCATTGCGACTTTTTTATAAACTCAACCATTGGCGAGTTGGTGTCAAAACAAAGCTTACGAATTAAAGAACATGATTATCCAAAATTATTTTAATTTCTAATTATGGTTTTCCCCGAAAATCACTTTTTAATCATCAAACTGCGAAATGCAAACTTCAAATTGACATATTATTAAGTAAATGTTTTTGTGTTGGTGCATGTTGGTGTAAATCTGACTTGGAATCCAGATTCTTCAAAAGTACTATAGAGTAAAAATAGAGTGCTTTTTGTATCCCAATCGAAAACGCTATAAATCAATTTCAGTGTCATATGCTTTGATTAATTAATTTCAATTTGCTTGGATTTGTTGTTTGTTAGTAAAGAATGCCACAATGTTCAATGTTCCCCAAAAACATTTCAACGAATGCAAGTTGGTAAGCTTCTGGAAATATATACATATGTATCTACAAATACATATTCTTCTTAATAAAAATGTATTTTACAATCCAGAATATAGAGATCAGTTTACCCAGCATATAAGAGAAACCCATGGGGATTTTAAAGAAATTGAGGTAGGTTTATTTGAAGCGAAAGGAGAAAAAGCAGCAGAACCAAGACAACTTAGCCAAGAAGATGTAGAGTGCAATGATTCTCAAGATAATGAGGAGAATTTTGCATATTACCAGAGTCAATGCGAAGAAGATTAAAGCTATTGGCTTGAAGCGCCAACCAAGCTGATATCCATATCGCTATACGATAAGTACCTTCCTCTGGTTGTCAAATCAACCATGTTCAAAATCAAAAAGCTAATCTCCAAAGACATTCAAGAGAGGGGTAAACATTTTTCATCAACCCAGGTCCAAGCTAAATAGGTATCATTTTTTTAAATTTGAATAGGCATATAACCGAAGGGCCACTATTAATCTAGCGAGCTGGCAGTGCTCTTTTTTTTCTGTTTTCTTTAGTTGCGTCGGAAGATTAGATTTAACAGCGAATAAAGTTTAAACAATAGACTTGTTTATGCAAATTAGATACGGGTTAAAATTTCGTAGACAAAGACAATCATGACACATACATTTTAAATAATAAACAAAAATCAGCAAATATGACATAAATGTAGGTATATACCTGTATGTAGGCGGTATGATGATAACCTTTTGGTTTGGAATGAGTTTTGTTTATTTTTGGAAACACACTGCCGACAAGACGTATGCAAAAAAAACTGATTACGTAAGCGTATATTTACAAACAACACAATTGACAAGTATACCTATTCACAGTTGATAAACACAATTTAGCAATACACGGCTTATCGATCGAATACCTACTTAGCTAGACATAATTCGCTCCTTGGAATCTAAACTCAAACTTGTGCACGTAGAGTTCACTCACATTAATATGTTTGCGTACACTTTCTAAACAAGGTCCCCCAGATGTACTTAATGTAATCGCATATAGTTTTATTCGAGAGCTAGTATGTGTAAATACAATTGTACACTCTTGAACTATGACTACATACGCAGCTGAGAACAGCGGTGTCATTAGCGATTTTTAAAACAAAAGAAAAATTATATGACCATGGATTTTATATATTTGATTGCTTCGCGTTACGTGCATTGACTTCGAATTATTTTGGTTGTCAGTTGTTAAAGTTTCATGCAAAAAGCCTTGATGGATTAGTTTACCTATCCAATAATTCTGTGGGTGTAATTAAAACGAAATCGTGCCCAAGGAAAGAATGTTGGACTCAATAGTAAACGTTCAACGAAATAATATGCACACACTTTTTCCAGTTTGTTTATTTTTACAAGTCATATATCATAATTAACAATTTTCAACCGGTTTCTGGTTTTTCCTTTGACTGTATGAACAGCTTATACAAATTGTACACAAGACGTTACACGCCTATATGTATGTACTTACATATGCAAGCACCTTTATAATGTAAGTACAAAATAACCTGAAACCATTGTCAGGAAGAGAAACGTTCTATATTCTAGGTCAAGCGCAAAAACAAATGTTTTGCGGTTGCCTACTCATTGCCAATACTTATGCAAATTACTGTAAATTCTTTTAAATATAGATATTCATATTTTTTGCGCATTAGGAAACAAATCTACCAACAAAAACAATACACCCAACGGCCAACAAATACATTTATGTACAATATTGCATAAAAATGGACAAAATGGAGTATGAAAATGTTTTCTCTTACCTTAAACTGTGAATTTATATGGGGAAAAAAGTATTTAGTTATGTCACTTTGTCAAAGATTTTACGGGGAACTTAATTTCGATTACAAACAGTTGTTTAAAAAATTATTAAACGAAAATTTTAGAGAAAAACAATTGTGAAAAGTCCAAGGGATATAATTTTCTTCAAGTTCTTTTTACTTTGTGTCTCGGCAACACCACCAGACAGGGGTGAGAGAATAAAAGTGTATTTGGATTAATTCGAAAATGGAAAGTTATTTATTTATAAAAATACAACTTGATATCGAAAAATTCGAACATGATGTATGACAGTAGTAGTTGGATGGAACGACAACTCAACATAATGTTTTCCTTGTTGTACGCATGGGTATATTATTATTGGAAGTTTTATGTTTCCAATAAGAATACAAGCCAATGGGTAGGTTACATTTGGTTTGTCCGTTCGTTGGTGCATGAGACTTAGGGCCGGTTTGTTCACTGTCGGTTAACTTTAACGAATGGTTATTCTAGCCGATAACCAAGAATGCGTTTGTTCACCGAAAATTTAATCGGAGAATCCACGGTTAGGTTAGGTAACCGCCCAATTATGTGCAGTTAATGCCATTTAACCGATGTTTTTTTTTTTTTTTTGGAAAATTGGCGAATTAATGCGATTATTTTTAATGAATATCGAAGTATTATAAATTATCTACATTATTCATATACGTGATATTAAATAATGGTAAATATTGGTAATATTTTAATGAATACTAATATATCAGCCCCTCCCTTGTTCTTACAAAATAAACAAAATAAGGGCATTCATGCAACGTCGTAATTTTATTACGTGCAAAAGTTTGTAATTTAACGACGACGTTTCAAGAACGACCCTAAAACTGCACCACTAAATAATGCGGTAACCAACAGAATTCAATCTGATTTTAGTAATTTTCTCGATAATATTTTCCAGTTTAACGCATACGTTTTATGTGTGAAAGTGACTAGATTAAATGTCAAAATAGCATTTGAAAAGATTACAACGTCTACCATCTTAGTTTACGCACCCAATTCCGATATTGTTGGAAAAGATTTCCCATACAAATTTTGACAGTTCAGTTATCACGTCGCAATTTTATCATGTTTACAACGTTTACGAGGACTTTCCGATGTTGCATGAATACCCCTAATAACACAACACAACTAATAACAAAGATAACCCATAGAATGAGTTTGGCAGATAAAATGGTGGGTCATTCCGTAACTTCGAAAACGATTATCACTCAGACGGTAGTCGAGACCTCATGAGCAATAATCGTCTGTCATTATACGATTATTAATTTAAGTAAAGCAAAAAGACAGCAAAAACACTATTGATCTTGCGTGATGCAAGATGTACCTTCGAAATGTTAACGTCAAACGATAATCACTTTACAGAATGAGGGCCCTAGAAAACTAGAACGATTTATTGCACATCCACTGTTAGGTTACCGAAACGAAAAATATAGTGAACAAACACTCTTCGGTAACCGCAGATTCTTAATCGTGGGTTAAATCAAAACTGCGATAACCTAAACGTCGATATAACCGACAGTGAACAAACCGTACACTCTTCGGTAACCGCAGATGCATAATCGTTGGTTAAGCCAAAACTTCAGTAACCTAACCGTCGATTTAACCGACAGTGAACAAAGCGGCCCTCATACTATGTTAACAAATACACTGGAAAATGTATTGTTTTAATGATTTATTTTAATATTTGAGTGCGCAACGTTACTCCAAACTTTGTCGTTTTTTTATTTTATTTTCGAAGGCATATGGTTACTTTTCATTAAAGTGAGAGAATTCTATCTCGATATTAAATATTTTTTTTTTGCCTTCGTTCAAAAGAATTGGAACGGATCAATTAATTTGAATTTTGTGTTGACATTAAAAACGAGTGGTACGCTACTTTCTCTTTCACAATTCCCTGTGAAAGATCAAATCCTAAGCATGAGAGAATTTGTCGATCGTCATAATTTGGCCAAAATACACAATAATATTAATTTTTATTATTGATGCTGATAATAATATATATGTACATACTAGTGGTGGCTGAGGTAATATCAAATCCCAAGCATGCGAAAGTTTGTTGATTTTTTTAGTTTGGCCAAATAAAGACCCTTACATTGATTTTGGTTACTGTTAAAACATAAAAGAAAATTAAATTAAATTTAATTCAATTTAACCAAATAGTTTGCGAGAAAAACCCGTTATAATGATTTTTTTCAAAAAAACTGCGTTTGAAGTTTTGTTGGAACTTATACACTATTACTTCTAATATAAGTTAAGTTTAATCAAAATCTTTAAAGCTTTTTTTCGAGTAAATTAACGTTATGTTTTTTTTTATATAATAGGTACCTTTAATAACATGGTTAAAAGTAAAAAAATGGAATTAAATTATGACAAATAAGGCTGGGTACGAAATTTGAAGAAAATCGGTCACCGACGGACGGAATTACAAAAATCACTTTTTTGGGTTCCGCTATCATCGTAATGTTAGAATCAACCGTAATCATGAGGTCGAAAATCTGAAATTTGAAGAAAATCGGTCAAGCCGTTTAAGACAGACGGACCGACGGACGGAATTCCAAAAATCACTTTTTTGGGTTCCGCTATCATCGTAATATTAAAATCAACCGTAGTCTTGAGGTCGAAAATCTTCACGAAAACAATAAATTTCTCTTTGTAAGAGAAAGTTGAAAATGAACGTGTTATTGTAAAGAAGTGAATATTGGAAACATTCAAACTGAATACAATTTATTCTACCGGTATGCATTTTCTAATCATTTCTATGTTTAGCTATGTTGAGCTTAACTCAATGCATAATGTATTCAATGCAGATCGGTCAATGCGAACATTTTCTTTAAACTCGTATACAAATGATATGTCTGTCAGATTGCCGTTGTGGCGAAGTAAATTATAATAGATGACAATATAAGATGACTACATTATAGTAGATAACAATCGATGTAATTTTATGGGTGCAGTAGCCTAGTGGTTAGTGCGTTGGAGGGGAACTTTTTCAAATCCACAACAACACCAAGTTTTTACTTGCTCCTAATAGAAAACATATAGGTTTCGTGAAAAAAAATCAAACTCCAAATATTCATCAAACCTAACATTACAATGGTATTGAAGCCCAAAAAAGTCTCGGTATGTGCACCCATGTGGAGGCTAAACGGCTTGAGAGACTTACATCAAATTTGATAGACAAATTTGATAGATAGGGCTAAACTAACGGTTGTGGTAAAACCAAAACTCCAACGAGCGAGGCGTACACTTTCCTGTGCCTATTTAAATATAAATTCATTCAGATAAATGTTCGTTAACAATAAATGCACACTATAAGTTAAATACTTACCACAAGGTAAATTTCAAAATATTTCAAATCAGCTGTTTTTACATTAGCAAATATTTGACGAATATGTATTAAACTTGTTGACTTAATAATATTTTAATAATTAGTTAGTTACTTTTAAATTTAACAATAACCTAGTGGCATCTTATTCGTCTCCTGGCTTAGCATTTTTGACAGGTTCCGCTATAAAATCGCCCCATTGCAGCTTTTTGGAACTTCCGAAACTGCCATACACAATCATACTGAGAGTATACGCTGCTGCCATTGAGTAATATAGATAATTCCATTCGCTTTTAGTTCCCTGAAATATAAAAAAAACGTTTTTTGATCACATACTGAAATGTTACTATATCATCCAACACACTTACATCACTAACAACACTGGCTATGGCATGTGGTGCCAAAATTCCACTTAAAGTCGCCGCCGAATTTGATATGCCTGTGAGTAATCCGGCAAATGCTGGAGCCATATCTATGCAACTTACCCAATACGCACCCGTAAATGACACATCAATTGAAGCACCAATAAAAAATATTAACACAACAATAAAAATACGATGTTCACATGTAAGAGCGGTAATGGCTAAAAACGAAATTATAGTAAAACAGTTTCCTAAAATAAAATAAACGATTTACAATTATTGTCAAATGAATTTATGTCGCATATGAATATAAGTACCACAACAGTAGACAATTCGTCGATAAACCGTTAAGCTTAACTTGGATTTCTTATACAATCTGCTAAATGTTAGCATCACAATCAATCTTGAAGTTAATGCGCCGACATGGATCGCCGATGAATAGAATCCGTTCTAAAAAAAAACGATGAAACTATTTTAGATGACGTAAAAAGGTCATCATACTTCTCTCATGTTAAAGTGCATTGTATCTCTGAGAAAGCGTGGCAAAGTTAAGTTGAGTACAATAAGACCGTAACTATGACATATATGTGTCACTATGAAGGTGAGTATGGGTCCAGTTGAAAGCATTTGTTTCCATGGAATGACCGGTACCTGCAGAAGGAAAATATTATTTTAGATACACTACATAGGACCGTTTCATTGCCAACGTGCAAATCGCTTAGTACTCTTTCCCATCACGTGTTTTATGGATTTTCAGAAAAACGTCTGACAAAAATCCAAAAATATAAAACTGTCATGAGAAGCTTATCAAATTTTCCGCTTCACCGATTGTTTGGTTTATTAATAAAAACACATAAGATGATTATACCATTTTCGTCTGATCCCTTCCTTTCTCCAAGTACAGTGCTTCTTTCTCTGATATCCATGGGTGTGCCTCAATTGTATTGTAGATTAAAAAGCTACAGGCAATTCCTATCACAAAAGCAAATCCACCTGTGAAGTGCATATTTTTTGTAATTTGAAAATGTGAAATACTATGGTTTGTTAACGTTAACCAATGGTTAAAGTTCCATTGTTAATACCCGGGGGCGCTAAATAAATGTATCAACTTACCAATCACATAAAAGACGTACATCCATCCACATTGGCACAAGAAGCTAGTTATGGGAAAAACTGACAAAGATCCAACTGCATATCCTCCATATGCAAAGGACATAAGTGATGCTCTTTCACTGGAATGTGCCCATACGGTATACAGTTGGTAAATGGCTGGAACAGCGAACCCCTTTAAAATGACACATAAATAAAAAAATTTTTAACACATATTGCGCATAAACAGTCAATAAAGTTTGGGAAATGATAAAATACTCAAAAAGTGAAGAAGATATTGTGTCAGCCGAGATTTTCCCCGAGTTCTGGAGCAACATCGAGTTCATATGGATCATAGCTCTCATCTTTATATTGATGAGGGATGATCCAATACCTAATCAGTAGAGGCAAAGAGCGACAGTTATCTTCTTTCAAAAAATTCAAAGGGAAAAGTGAAAAGCTAAGATTATAACCCTTCTGTCAAGTTAAAAGGCCGACTCTGATATTACGGCGGGTTTGAATGGGATATGTCAACCACAGATGAGATCCAGAGTTAAAGGTAATCATGAAAAAGGGTTTGCAAATATTGTCTACTGATTTCGAAAATGAATTTGATATATAATCAAAGTAGGGTAGGGCTAGGACAACAATTCCAAAAACCTACGAACATATGATTGCATCAGATATTCTGTTCTGACGATAAGGAAGATACAAAAACCTGGTGTAGAGGTGAGTGTTTATCTTAACAAATAGAGGTACATATTTTCTCTAACTCTTGCGTGTAATATACTTGAATGGGAAAGTGTTTCTACCAAATGGGAGTGAAACCGAGAATATAACCTATCGGATAAATATAAAAAATTGCAGAAAATGTTGCGCATACGCCTTGGTGCATACTTTTATGAAATATATAAATATTTTACTGTGGATACAATTTTGGATCGCAAAGCTGGCCGTATGGTGCAGTTAAATGGTAGAGTTATGATCTTATCGAGATAATTTCACTGATAAATAAGAATAAGAAGAAGAAATTGTTAGGCAAACGCCTAGGAGTATCATAACATCATAAAAATAGCAGGGTTATCGAAAATATCATTCCTGTTATCGAGAGTTCCTGGCAACGACACAATTATTGTAGATTATATATATGTACATTTTCTTCTTTTGTCGTTTGGATAATTGAATAATTGAATTACAAAATAAAAACTATATAAGTAGTATTGTAATGTTAAAAAAAAAAAACAAATTGAATAATTATTAAATTATAAAATAAATTGCTCTATAAACACTGCCGTGTTTTTATTTGATTGTCAAGGAGAATTTATAATCGAAGATTAGTAAAACGTGGGAACCTCCCAATTGCCGCCATTACAATCCGTAAACGAATGATCTCCTAAATTATATGTGAAGATAGCAAGGATATAAATGTTGCGAATAGACTTTAGCTTGCACGCCATAAAGTATCATAGATATACAAGAACTATAAAGAACCACTAAACAAAATCAAGAAAAAATTAGACATTGTAGCTTCTGCGATATCGACTATAAACCATTTATCTACAATGAAAAAATCTAAAGAATTAGAATTCGAAAATGAACATTTTTTAAGAATAGCACCCGAAAATCGGCAATAGTGTGCCACCTTGCACTGGCAATACAATAGTTTTGAAAAAGTGTACCTGATTTCGGCAGGATCTTTCATAATATTTTAACTTCACTTAAACATAAACTCTCCAACTAGAACATAATTTTCAGTTATAGCTATTGAAACACATCATTAGAATTTTTTTTTTTGAATTTAAAAAAAAAATGACCATGCCATTGAATTGAATTGAATTGACTATTGAAATACACAATAGGGGTATTCATGCAACGTCGGAAAGTCGTCGTAAACGTTATAAGCGTTATAAAATTACGACGTGATAAATGGACTGTCAAAATTTGTATGGGAAATCTTTTCTAACAATATCGCAATTTTCTCACAGGAATTGGGTGCGTAAACTGAGGTGGTAAATGTCGTAAACTTTTGAAATGCTGTTTTGACATTTAATCAGTCACTTTCACACATTAAACGTACGCGCTAAATTGAAAAAAAAATATCGAGAACGGAGGACAACAATAAGAACAAAATTCTATCAACAAATAAATTACTAAAATGAGATTAAATTCAGTGGGTTACCGCATTATTTAGTAATGCAGTTTTAGGGTCGTTCATGAAACGTCGTCGTAAAATTATAATCATTCGCACGTAATAAAATTACGACGTTGCATGAATACCCTTAATATTTTTATTAAACAAAATTCTGGATTACGATTTGAATTTGCGTATAAACTCGCTTGAATGATCATTGGAAAAACTAAAATATAATTACAAGAAATTCAAGTACTTTTTATTACATTTTTTTATATATTTTATTTTATTTTTATTGGAATAAATACCAGCACCGTTGGTAAAATTCTGTTTAATTTCTGAAACATTAGTAATTGGTCCGTTCGCGTACTCAAGCGTAAATCTAAATAGACATTGATGTACAGTTTCGCAAAACCGTTTGCTGATTAAGTTGTAAAAACCAAACGAAGAAAAAATATCATCGTCTATTTCCATATTTTCATCACGCAGAATTTCGGCTGATGAGGAATTGAAAATACATAGTTGAAATTTGCCAGCTAGGGGCGGGGGTTCGACAGAAACCAACCAAATGATTGTTTGCTTTTATAACAAATAACTGGGAAATGTGTTGTTTTTATGATTTATTTTAATATTTGAGTTCGTAAAAATATTTTTAAATGGTTTTATATGTAGGCAAAACAATTAAATGGAGGGATAATTTTTGTCGTCTCTTTTACGCTACTTCAAACATTGACGTATTTTCTTTGTGAAGGCATATCGTTACTTTTCATTAAAATGAGAGATTTCTATCGGGATATTGACAGTTTTTATTTGCCTTCGTTCAAAAGAATTGGAACGGATCAATTAATTGAAATTTTTTGTAAACAATAAAATCGAGTGGAGGAACTTGCTCTTTTACAAGGAATTGGGAATTAGATCAAATCCCAAGCGTGAGAATAATTTGGCCAAAAAATACACAATTATACTCCTTTTGATTATGACATAATATAAATAATGTCTAAATGTGATTGTCGTTGTCTATGTGAATGATAAAAATTTGTTATTTGCCAAAACTGAAAATTCCGTTAAGGGATACATAGTTGGGTCAAAACTAAGTATGTGGAATTGTTGCAAACAGTAATAGTAGTATACAAGATGAATTTCATTCAATTTGATAAAATAGTTTGCGAGAAATTGACAATTTTCTTTATATTGCCTAAATGCAAAAATCTGTAAGTTATATGGATTTACTTAAAAAACGAGTGGTAGGTGCACGACTGGGTCGTACGCAACATTCTCTTTCACAGCGAGTTGGGCGTTAGATCAAATAGTACGCATTTTGATTATTGATGCCAAAAATGATATAAATAATGTCGAAATGTGTTAATACAAACGTTTACTCCGAAATTCGAAGGAATCGATGTCAATGTGAATAATATTGATTTTCCGTTATTGGCCAAAACTGAAAATTCCGGTTAGTGATAGTTGGGCTAAAACTAATTATGTGGAATTGCTTCAAGCTGTAATAGTAGTACATATATTAAATTTCATTCAATTTGACATAATAGTTTCCGAGAAATTATCAATTTTCTTTATATGGCCTAAATGACAGAATCCGTTATATGGATTTTCTCGAAAAAACTGGGTACGCAGTTTTGTTGAAGCTAATATGGTTATGGTATATATAAAGTTTAATCAAAATCGTTAGAGCCGTTTTCGAGAAAATTGAGGTTATGTGTAATTTTTATATGGCAGGATTATGGCCTAGAATTATGACTAAAATACGCTTGGATACGAAGTTTGAAGAAAATCGGTCCAGCCGTTTAGGCTGGGGAGACCATTACGGACAGACGGACCGACGGACCGACGGACGGAATTCCAAAAAAACACTTTTTTAGGCTCCGCTATCATCGTTATGTTAGAATCAATCAAAATCTCGAGGTCGAAAATTTTCACGAAAACAATATCTTTCTCTTTGTAAGAGAAAGTTAAAAACATATGTATAAAGTTTAATTAAAATCGTTAGAGCCGTTTGCGAGAATAATGAGGGTATGTTTAATTTTTATATGGCATGTACTGTTAAAATAATGGCTAAAAGTAAAAAAATGGGTCTAAAATTTTGACCAAAAAAACACGTGATACGAAGTTTGAATCGGTCAAGCCGTTTAGGCTGGAGAGACCATTACGAAATCTCAAAAACTATTTTTTTGGGTCCCGCTATTGCGAAAAGTGTGTACCCAAGCCCGAGAACCTCAACGAACACCATTTTTTTATGATGACGATGGAAGAACCGTTAAAGTCAAAATCAACCAAATAATTTTTTTCAAAAATCCTTTCACGACAAAATTATTTGAAAGAACAATAATAGATAGAAAAACTCACTGCTAAAAATCCTTGCGACAATCTGGTGGCAACTGCCAACCAATAATGTGTGCGTGCCATTACTGGTATCAGTACAAACATAAAAGCTTGTCCAATTAGGCCAGCCAAAAGAAAGAATTTTCCACCAAATTTATCAGCCAGCCGCCCGGCTATAGGCTGCACAACCATATATCCATAAAAGTAGCTACTAAGCAACATCCACTCACTGTGCTTAGACCAAGTAAATTCACCTTCCTAAAAAAAAGATTTTTATGATTTAAAACAAAATACAACTTAACACATTTGACCAAACTTGCTGGAAAATCCTTTTCCCCTGCACTCGTTACATCATCTGGATCAAATGCACATGTTAAATTCGATTTAACTGCTAACTCCAGCAGGGATGTTTGGTTCTGAAATACACTATTATTTAGTATAAGATATTTATTTTAAGAGAAAGGAATTCCATACTTTGCTGGACTTGATCATGCACAAGATAGCAAAATTTAGTGCATTATTCATGCATAGTTGTGCCACCATAGCGCAGAAGGCGCAAATTGTGTACACAAGACGCCAAGAAGGCCACAGAGGTGATGCTGGCGTTTCCATCAAATTTCGAATTTCAAATTAATTGGCAATACGAAACAAGCTTAACCGAACGACAACAAATGATTGTGCATGGTTAAATTGTGCTTGTTATTGGTTACAAATGGCGCGTGTCAAATATAACAATGCATTACTCGTGTATTATACAAACGAAGATTAGTGTCTTCTAATCTGCTGCTGGTATACATTTTTTTGATATCTCTACAATTTGTCTGAAAGCTTGATTTAATAACCGAAAGTCGGGGTATAGGAATGAATATAACTTTGCATTTCAGCACGTTTCAGCGTACAGACTTACTAACTTATTTCTAAGTAGGTGTACGATCGTTTTGTATTATACAAACTAGTTTTGGAATTCAGTTGTATTGAAGATTTTGGAGGGTGATATATTAATTTTATGAAGGCTACTGACTGTCTTTCCCTTCGGTTACATATTTAATGTGGGTTTTTTAGTGTAATATATATGTATGTTAAATTGTAAGTTTGGTTCTTCCAATTACACATAGAGCTTGCTCATTTTGAAATATGACAAGGACGACGTTTTCTTCGAATCCATAAAAAAAAACCATACTGCTTATGGCAATTAGTATTATACATTCCAGAATGAACCTGGGCCTCAACCAACATGTCTCTCCAAATAACCAAGTCTTAAGATAACTGCCTCTAGTTTTCAAATTGGTTGAGGTCGGATTCTGGCTGAGAAATCGAAGAATATGCGGTACGGAGTATTTGTGTCCATTCCCTCTAGATGTCCTAGCCATCGTCTAATGCGGAGTATTTTTTTTCAAAGTTTTATGTTGCGGTACAACTCGTAAAGTATTTGATTGAACCATCTCAATAGACCCGTCAACACAAACTTGACTGAAGTTTTCCAAAGAATGTTTCGACAATTAGTTTTTCGTCCGCTTTTGAGTCTATATATCATATATATGGCCATGTTCATCCCAGACTAGATCTGTGGCCCTGAAAAGTCGTAGAGCATTACTATATTGTGTGTATTGATTCTAGTAGTTCGAGTGAGTGCTTTCTTATAGCGTTTTCGATTGGTATTTTCAGATTTGCTCTCAGATTTCAGATTTCACCCGTCCTAATCAAACATAAAAGAGGTTAATCTGGTTTTGTGTGTGTTAGTGTGTCATTTGAAAGCTTATTTTTTTATCTTTAGGCCGCAGTTATAGATATTAGCTATCATTGAAAACCATCATTTGAAATTTTCTTTTACTCATACAAACAAAGCTTATGAATTTTAGAACATGAATATCCAAAAATATTTTAGTTTCTAATTATAGTTTTCGGAGAAATCACAAAAAACACAAATCAAACTGCGAAATGCAAACTTCAAACTGACATAGGTAACTCAGATGTTAAATGTGTTTGTGTTGGTGCATGTAGGTGTAAATCTCACTTGGAATCCAGATTCTTCAAAAGTGCTCTAGAGTAAAAACATGAGTTCTTTTTGCATCCCAATCGAAAACGAAAATAATTTATCTAGAGCAAAAAAAGTGCTCTAGAGCATAAAAAGAGTGCTTTTTGTATCCCAATCGAAAACGGTATTACTTAATTACATTCTTAGCCCGAAAAAACTGCGGATGGCAAGTGTAATTCTGCATTTGATTTCAAGTTAAACAAACTAACTTACTACCAAAAAGTTTAAGCTGTCGATGGTGATTCTTATCTAATTTGTCGATATTACCTTAACCCACTTTAACCGCTTTATTCCATTTACTAGCATACGTAGCGATGACATCTCATTTGATCCTACCTATGCAATGAATATCGTCAAGATTATGCTTGGGAGTGTTGGCTCCGGAGTTTTGTACAATTCTCCCAAGAAATTTTTAATAAAGTCACATGAAAATGCGTCTAAATCCTGGTAAATTATTGTAATTATCGGTTTAGATTTCTTGGTTTTTTCCAGGATCTGTCGATGTCTAAAGATCTGATCAGTTGTGGGCCTTCCTAGCCTAATCCGAGTTGATTATAGCCCCTCGGAAAGCGCGGAGATCCAAAAAAGATCACCACCCCTGATGATTTTAAAAATTTTACTCGGAGTTACGTTTTCACATTTGACCATGTGCACTTTTATTATTATTATTATTATTACAAAATCGTATGGCTTTCTTGAACAATGTCGAGACCTAGTAAATGTAGTCGCTTTTTGATCTGGAGATCGCTATGACCTCTTATGGAAATCAATGTGAGGAAATTGTTTGATGGGAAAGCCACCACAATGTTAACATAGTACTTCGGTTATTTTTTTGATATTACATCAATTTCAACTAGATCTCAATATCGTCGATGTATTACTGGTCCTCTGGTCTTGGCGTGTATTGTTCTTATTTTATACAGGCTTAAATAGAAAAAATTAAAGGTCAGACGCAACTCAGACAAATTCCACAGAAATGTGGAAGAGTATTATGTTTTGCTAAATAGTCAATTTGCTATTTTAAAATTATTATAATTTTAAGTCAAACACTGGTGGAAGCATAATTTTAAATAAGTTCTAACGCTTAAGTCGTTCAGTCAAAAATGCTTTTTTGGACTCAGGGTACCTCAAAACAAAGAACAAATTACCAAAATCAAATCAAAATCGGTGATTTGGCAGTGTTGGTATTTATAGAACCAAATATCTGCTTATCTCATTTTTTCAAAAGTTTGATAATTATTAATTTTTTAAGTCTACTACATTAATTGTTCTTTTAGAATTAAAACAAATGTATATGAACATTTGAACACCAAATTAATTCAGAAAACATTGATTTATTACTTTTCTTCTAGCAATTGTTTACCATATATCGTACCGGAAGCAATTTTTGTAACATAATCTAGCTTATCCTTCGAATTCAGCTGAGCTCCATCATATAGAACTTTGTTGTGATAATATTCTATATAATCATATTCTGGACTCTGAGACATCGCCTTTCAAACAGCCGTATCATTTCCATGTAGGAGGGTGTTACATTGAACCACATGGGACAACCGTATGCGATTATTGGCATTAAATGGGCGATGAAGCATATGACTTCCACCCTTGAATCAAGTTGACTGCTTTGAAAGAGATTTCTTGTCAGAGCATAAGCCCCCAATACCCTGGCCAGACAAGCATCTACATTTTTATTGAAATACAGAAACTTTTCAAGCCAAGATCCATGCTTTCCATTGATACACGAATGTTTCCAATTTTTCTGGTATCGCTGGAAAAGCTAAGCACTGGGGTCTTGAATTTCAAATCATCGTAATATTTGTTACTGTGATCGAAGTCACGCTGCAAAAGTATGTTGATGACCTCGATTTTCGGACCTGATCTGTACTCCACTAGATTATCTGCGTATCTGAGGAAACCTGCAAGATTACTTGTATAAATGTTAAACAATATCGTTCACCACCCCTGATGTAAACCATTTTTAATTTTAAAAATTTTACTCGGAGTTACGTTGTCACATTTGACTATGTGCACTTTTATTTAGGTCGAAACCACCATTTAAGTTTTGGATATCGTCAAATAAAAATAAAAAAATGTAAGCAGACTTGTTTTTATCCTTGGTCAATAATTTTTTTTTTACAAAATCGTATGGCATTCTTTCACAATGTCGGGACCTAGTAAGTGTAGTCACTCATCGATCACTGCGTGGCCATTAGGTAATCCAAAGTATAGATCTGAAGGTATCGACCCCTGTTTTCTACCTTTTATAGGAGCCTATATATTCGGGCGCTAATCATTGCAACATCATAATGTTGTTTTATTTTTAGCTTATACTGTCCAGCAATCATCCCTGTGGAAAGAAGGATTTATATAACATAATGACTCGTCTATATAAGACTTCGTGTCAAAATGCATGCGATTATTCAATATACCTATTAATTATTTTGTTTTATAATTCTTAAATTTCATTTATTGCCATTGCTTTTTTGTAATTCTTTTAAGAAATTTATACAGCTTATGGATATTTGTTCATAGCATCGGCGAAAGCTGTCGTACCCCTTTTCCTAAAAATGAAATAAAGTTGTAGTATAATAGCATGATATAAAAAATAATATATAAGCATTTAATTAATGATTATATTTACATATGTATATTCTTATCTTATATTATATATATATATATCAAGTTTTGCCAGAATGAGTTTCTGAAATTTAAGCTGGTAACCAAAAATGTTAATAAGAATCGCTCATATTTGTTTCTACGTTCAAATAAAATCGTTATTTTAAAACTTTAAGATCATGCAACATTTTAAAATAGTGGTACAATTTAAAGTCTTCAATTCCTCCGATGATTTATTTGATTGATTGACAACTATGAAAATTACCTATATTTTCTGAAATTTATATGTTTTAGTGCATTTTTACACGAGAGCTCTTACTCGCGAACTAAATTTTAGAAGTTTTTTGCCAACGAGTGCGTCCCAACTGCGATGTAAGTACCTTTGATTTTGAGTATGTTTTGTCTTTTACAATGCATTCTGCGATTATCGTATATGGTATATCTTCAGTTTTCATTGAATTACCACTGGGTAATGACATGTGAATTGCTGGGGTATGACACTTGAAATTTGCACAAACACTCACAAAACTAACATAATGACAGAAAAAAATACTTTCATATCCGTCAATCTAAACCACGGATGAGATTTATTCCGGCCACTGTATCTATTTCACTTTTCACAAATAAAAATAACAGTTTATGTAAAACTGAAATGCCTTCATTCATTTTGGGCCTTCTCTTTACATTTGCACATTACAGTTCACAATTGCAACGTAGTGAAATGTAATCGGGCACTAACAATAATATAGGTATATTTTAAATTCAACACTGTGAACTAAAGTCAGAATATATTTCTGACCGTTATTGAGACCGAAACAACGTTCATGTGTCATGTCCCTATTCAACTTACAAAATATGGATCAGTAATAATTTGACTGTCTGGTCTTCCACTATAACTTCCAAGAAGTTCTATTTTTGGTTGACACCCCGGGGGTAATCGTTCTCTTAGTTCTTTCATATTGCTTTCATCCATACCAAAAATATAATCAAATTTATAATAATCAGCGACTTCTAGCTAAAAAAAAATCAACATTGTATTTGATTGTAATTAGTATAACGTGACAAGCAATTAACCTCCCTTCCGATATGTCTTAATTTTAAGCCGTGCTCAGATAACACATTTATACAACGCTGTTGTGGAAAGCGGTTCACATTCCATGAACGTAATCCAGCACTGTCGATTTCCCAATCGTGTATACCTTGCTTTAAAACAAGATTACGCATAACACTCTCTGCCATTGGAGATCGGCATGTATTTCCTACGCAAAAAGATAAAGGACGATACCATTAATCTTCATGTATAATCTCAATGTATAATATTTATCTCAAAGTATAATGGGTCACAATAGCTAATTTTATAAATATTCTTACCCATGCAGACAAAAAGTATTTTCTTTGAATTGCACATTGCGAGTGTGATTGCATTCAATTATACAGACTACTGGAGGCAGTATTTTATTATTTCGCCATTTCACATAACACATGAAATGACTCATAAAACTAAAACGAAACTCGTTTAGAACATTGAATAGGGTGCACCTACATCATATTTATCATGTGCAAATGTGAATTTGTAGTTGGTTTGCATATGATAGGTTTGTACTTTGTAAAAATATTTAACTATAATGTTTATTCTATAGACGTGTTCTACTTAAAAATTGAACAAAATTCTCTCGGCATTTTCAAGTGAAGAATCGTGTTCCACTTGCGGATTTTTAGGAGATTTCCGTAACAAGAATTTATTTAATGCACACCTACACCATAAGAGCGCAAAGGAACGCTGATTTTTCGGAATTATCCAAGTTATCGTAAGTGGAATACGCCTATTATGCTCGTCGGTAGCGGAGACCGGAGAGTGTACGTGACGACCGCGATGTATTACCTATTCAGAGCCATTCTCAACTGGCACGTATGTAACAACTTATCATATTTTCCGTAAAGGTCTTGGCTTGAAAAAAATTCTTCGGAAAATCTTCGGTCCCGTTTGCGTTGACGGGCTATCGAGACGAAGATTCAACCACGAACTATACGAGCTGTACAGGGACATACCCCTAGTCAAAAAACTCCGCATTGGACGTTTAAGATGGCTAGGACATGTAGAAAGAATGGACACCAATACTCCGGCTCGCAGAGTCTTTGATTCCCAGCCATACGTCGGACGCAGTAGAGAAAGACCTCGCCTTAAGTGGCGCGCACAAGTAGAAACCGACCTCAACCAACTTGGAGTGCGCAACTGGAGGCAGTTAGATAAGGACCGGACTAATTGGAGAGGCATGTTGGTTGAGGCCCAAGTTCATCCCGGACTGTAGCGCCACTTAAGTAAGTAAGTAAGTAAGTCTTGGCTTGAGGACATAAATTATCCAACTCATGCGACGCTAATTTTTGAGACTCTTTGAAGAATTTTAACTTATAGCGTTTTCGATTGGGATTTTCAGATTTATACTCGTCCCAATCGAACATAAAAGAGATTGATCCATTTTTATGTGTGTTAGTGTGGAATTTGACAGCTCATTTTTTATCTTCTTGCTGTGGAAGAATGAATTTAAGAAAATCGATGAGAACAATTTAAATGATTACATTGTTGTAAACAATGAATGAGGATTTGTTTATGTGGAAATCCAAGAAGCTGTCGCTTGATGCAGATGATGAAGAAGAATATTCCAATATTTTATTTAATGTTGATTCCATTTTTCTTTAAATAAACTTATGTTATTTAAAAAAAACTCTAAATTAAACACAAATCAAACTGCGAAATGGAAACTTCAAACTGACATAACACAGGTATCAAATGTTTTTGTGTTGGTGCAAATCTCATGATCTTGTGATCTAGAAAAAAATGGTGCTTTTTGTATCCCAATCGAAAACGCTTATAAATTTTGTTCCGCCATTTTTATTGCATTTGGGATGAAGAGCCACTAATTTGAGTGTGTACGATCGGGACCGTCGAAGTAGGTTGCAACTAGGAGAACCTTAATTAGGTAAAACTTGGTAGAAAAAAACATTTTCATATTAATTACCTACTTTATTAGATTACAGAATAGAATTATACCTATACTATATAGGCTTTAGAATTAAGATGTTATCGTATAATTTAGAGCGCCCGCTTGGGGTCAGTAAGTTAGTAAACTTGTTGATAAGTAAACTAAGTTTTACTGAATTTTTGCATAGCTTAAGAAAATTGAACTGCCGCGCAGAAAGTCTGTGTTCGATTCGAACTTCGCAGCCGTAGCAATACCTAAACGATTTTTTCATTGAACCTTCCTTTGCGATGATCTGTCAAATCATACGAGTAGTATCAATAGTCAAGAAAATCTTATCTCAACTCAGCCGATCGGATTTGGCATAAAACAGGAGGCCCCCCATCGTGCAAGAAGTAAACACGCAAATAATTTGTACAGTACAGTTTTTATAATTTGTGCGTGCTCAAGGGGTTATGCAAGCAGAAAAAAGACGCGCTTAATATAATGCAGCTACCATTTTACCCTTTTAATAAAACTCAATTATTTGCTAAGTACATATTTATTTTTATTTCAACTTTTTTTACTTCAACTTATTCAGTCCTCCAATTCTCTCCTTTTCAATTGTTCTTCCAAGAATTTTTTACAACTTTCCGATATTTGTTCATAACATCGTCGAAAATCAGCAATTCCATCTCCCTGAAACGTACAATTTATTTTTAGAAGGAGGAATATTGATATAAGGTCTGTTCCCGTACTTTCGCAGTAAAAATTAGTAAATTCTTAAATACCTTGATGTGGTGGTAAAAACTTTCAGAAAGAGAAATAATTTACTGAAAAGTACAGGAACGTGTTTAAATAAGTTATAGTGAAATCATTCATTTCGTGTGACTTTTAAAGAACAAACAAAAAATTAGTCAATGAAACTTTTATACAAGTTGAATAGTTTTTGTTTTTGTTTCCTTAATTCTAATTGATTACAAATTAAGACAAAAGGGCCCAACACACCGAGCAAAAGAAACCGAAACTTTGTTTTTTTTTTAAACTGCTAATTACTTCCAATTTGCTGTGTTTTTCAGTTAAAATACTTCTTAAATAAACCACACTAACCTCATTTATTTTTATTACTTAAAATCTTTTTATTTTAATATGAAATGAAAATCCGTACCGAAATGTAAGTTTTTTATTTTGCATTTTTTCGTACCGAAACTTGCAACTTTGTTTCTTTCGTTGTAAGTTCTGGTTGCGGAAGTTTGTAGACGTCACTTGGACTTTTTCTGTTTCTGTTCTATTTTCGGTGGGAATGAAATGTGAAACCCCAACAGGCAGTTCTTAAAGAGGAATGATCAAAAATAGACGCAAGCGTTAAGCAGAATTCGGTGAACTTGATGTCATCTAGACTTAGGGCTCAGTTAGTTAGTTTTGTTTTACTTCTTGCGGTTTTTTATAAATTCAATAATTTTCCGAGTTGGTGTCAAAACAAAGCTTATGAATTTTAGAACATGATTATCCAAACATATTTTAATTTTTAATTGTAGTTATCGTAGAAAATCTCTTTTTATTTTTCACTGATCATGAATTATTTGTGTGAATTAAATCAAAAACCAACAACCTGTGTGATTTGAAACTTGACATCTACACCGACACTGACTTCACAGAAAAACGAGGGGTGGGTGCACGACTGGGTCGTACGCAACTTTCTCTTTCACAGCGAGTTAGGCGTTAGATCAAATAGTATGCATTTTGATTATATATGCTTAAAATGATATAAATAATGTCAAAATGTGATTATACGAACGTTTACTCCGAAATTTGAAGGAATCGGTTTCTATGTGAATAATAATTATTTTTCGTTATTGGCCAAAACTGAAAATTCCGTTTAGTGATATTTGGACTACAACTAATTACGTGGAATTGTTTAAAACTGTAATAGTAGTATATATATTAAATTTCATTCAATTTGTCATAGTAGTTTGCGAGAAATTAACAATTTTCTTAATACGGCCTAAATGACAAAATCCGTTATATGGATTTTCTCGAAAAAACTGGGTATGTATGCAGTTTTGTTGGAACTAATATGCTTATAGTATATATAAAGTTTAATCAAAATCGTTAGAGCCGTTTTCGAGAAAATTGAGGTTATGTGTAATTTTTATATGGCAGGTACCGTTATTAAAATGGCTAAAAGCAAACAAAAAAAATGGCCTAGAATTATGACCAAAACAAGCTTGGATACGAAGTTTGAAGAAGATCGGTCAAGCCGTTTAGACTGGGGAGACCATTACGGACAGACGGACCGACAGACGGAATTCCAAAAACCACTTTTTTAGGCTCCGCTATCATCGTAATGTTAGAATCAATCAAAATCTCGAGGTCGAAAATTTTCACGAAAACAATATCTTTCTCTTTGTAAGAGAAAGTTAAAAAAAATTAAACGATACAGAGACACAAAAAATCAATCTGAAATCGTGTTCCATTGGCACCATCAAAATCCAGATTTACCAATGGAAAACGCCATTAGTTGACAAAGTAATAAAATTGATATTCGTGTTTAATAATTAATACTACTAAACTTTTAACAAAATTATTTTATGTGTATGGTGTATACATATTTTTGGGACTAACAATATATATTTTTTTTAATTTTAGAAAACTAAAGATGACAATCCAATCATTTTGGTATTGGGCAATATAAACCTTGAAATTGTATTTTCTTGTTTAAACAACATTTGGAATTAGGTATATCAAATGCAGCGCGATTTTAAATTGTTACTATTTTTGAAAACGAAACGTCTTGTGTCATGTAACAATTCTGAAAAGTTATCCGCAACTTCTACGCGAAATTTGATGAGTTATTTTTTTCGCTGTTAGTTGATAAGAATTATAATTTACCCGATCTCCAGATAATAAGTTATCTCACCCTTATTTTGTCTTAATTACAATTTTTTACTGATTTTTACATAAAAATCAGTTAATTACAAAATTTGTTATGCAAATAAATTTCTGCATAGAAAATCACTAAAATAATTGTACCCAAGAACAGACCTATTATTATCTTAAACATCTAGATCTAGCATATATAGCATATTGTATATAGGTACTACATAAATATTAATTTATGTAATATATATGTATATTCAACTTACGAAATATGGATCCCATATAATTTCATCCTCTGGTCTACCAATGTATGTTCCCAGGAGCTCTATATTTGCTTTACAACCTGGCGGTGATTGTTCTTTTAATTCATTTATATTGCTTTCATCCATGCCAAATATGTAATCAAAATGATGAAAGTCTGCTGTTTCCAGCTAAAAAAAACTCTTTGCAATTATCAAAATATACTAAATTGTCGAACAACTTACCACACGTCCTAAATGATCCGTAGTCAAACAGTGTTCGGATAAAACCTTAATGCATCGAGGTTCGGGATAGCAGTCTACATTCCATGAGCGCAATCCAGCACTGTCAATTTGCCAATGGTTTAGACCCCGCTTTTCAACAAGATCACGCATTATACTCTCCGCCATGGGAGAACGGCAAGTATTTCCTAAACAACACGAAAATGCCATACAATTCGAACTAACCAACAAAATGGCTTTACTCACCGATGCAAACGAAAAGTATCTTCTTCGGACTACACATTGCAACTAAAGAAAATAATACAAACTACAGCAGCTTTATAACTAACGATTGTGAAATACGAAGAGGTGATTCATTACAATAAAACGTCACAAGTTTTAAACTGGTTACAATTTATTTCGCTTAATACAATTAGAAAATAAGATTATTTTTCCACTTAAACGTTTCCAGCTAATGCTTCTTTTAGAAAAGCTTCACAGGCAACTGCACACTGTTGATAAGCCTTCTCGAAAGCAGCATCTCCTTTCAACTGAAAACAAAGAATTTATGTAGGCAATGTTTCAACATCTCATCATTCTTACATAATAAGGATCTTTAATGATTCGATCATTCTTGTCCAGACCAAAGTTACCCAACATGAGTAGCTTTGCCTTGGAACCTTTGGGTGCCAATCGATCAAGATCATCCATATTCTCTTTGTCCATGCCAAATATGTAGTCAAAATCTTCAAAGTCTTTGTTGCGGATTTGTCGAGCATGATTTGAGTATTTAAGACCATGATTCTTCATGACGTTAAGGGCACGATAATCAGGTGAATTGCCAGCATGCCAATCACCAATGGCGGCACTATCCACATACCAATCCTTGGCAACACCGGCTTTATCGATGGTGTCCTGCATCACCGCTTCCGCGATAGGGGACCGGCAAATGTTACCTAAATTCAGCGAGTATGAGTCTTGGTAGTCAGTCAGGAAATCGATTTCTCGTATATAAACTACCTAAACAGATCATTAGAACTTTCTTTGTCATATTTGCTGAATTTATTTTAGATTTGTTTTTATTAAAAAAAAAAACAGCTATACAACTTTGTGTTTCGAAAAATGTTTTGTATCAGGTTCGAATTTTGACAAGTGATAACATTTGCTTTCTCGTGCGGTTTAATAACGTTACGATGAGCCTGTCTAGCTAAAATTATTAAAAGGTTGCATTCAGATAAGAGATGGACATATGCGTTTTTATAGCAAATACGAAATAGTGCCCAAATCGCACAAAGTTGAATTTTCTTATATTTGATTTTGCTCCATTCCGTGTTTTTTTTCTTATCGATTTACCAAATCCAAATCCATTACATTCCATCCTAATACATGTATTTATGTTTTTATGTCAATCAAGAGTTATCAAATAAATACTGAACTGTGAGAATCAGAGATCAGAGATCTTACTTGATCTCTGGTGAGAACTATGTTTAATCTGACTCTCCGCATTTAGTCCTCCGAAAAAAATATTTCAGAGAAATAGCAAAATATTCCTCTAAGTAGACATACAGATAGCAGAGTAATTGTGCTTATCGGGTCATTGCTTTGGGGGGCGTTTCTAGCTTTTCATAGAAATACATGTATTTATGTTTGTATGTCAATCAAGAGTTATCAAATATATACTGAACTGTGAGAATCAGAGATCAGAGATCTTACTTGATCTCTAGTGAGAACTATGTTTAATCTGACTCTCCGCATTTAGTCCTTCGAAAAAAATATTTCAGAGAAATAGCAAAATATTCCTCTAAGTAGACATACAGATAGCAGAGTAATTGTGCTTATCGGGTCATTGTTTGGGGGGGCGTTTCTAGCTTTGTCATAGAGGGAACATATAATGAATCGAAATATCAACCCACATAAAGTACCATATCCATTATATACTCATTGTAGTTTGTGTGTAAGAAAATGTAATTGAATTGTGTTTAATAAAGTTTCTAAATAAATTAAATCCTGAAATAAGGAGTATAAATAATCTAGCCTCTCGAATAGCTTTGTTTCTTATCATTCAATCTTTATCTCGAAAGCTATCAAAATCATATATATTTGTTTTAATTCATATAAACTAATGATACATCATTATTAAAAACTTATTAAAGCCTATAGTTCACTGGTAGCGATCATTTGTACTGTCACTATTATTCCCGAACTAAAGATAAATGCTTGCTTACCCGGGATTTATATTTAAGAGTACAAAACTTAACTTTCATGGTATTTATATGTGTTAGTTTATCTGTACACGAGAGCTCTTAAGGGCCGCCCGGAATGCGTATCTGGGTAGCGATTCCTTACCACAGCGATGGCGAGTGCGAGTGCGGGTTGTGTATATGTGCACAAGAAAAATAAGAATGTGTGTGTGGATTACCTGTCATCAAGTCACTGGGAAATTTCTAATTTCGAAAAAATTTCCACGTAACTTCGAAAGGGAAATTTCTCAGTTGTCATAATCTCGCCATGTATTTAGGTGGTGAGTGGCGATGGCGAGTGCGGTGGCTGACAATATTGTTTGTTTATTTTCAAGTTCGTTTTAATTTTCGTTTATTTTCGTGTTATTAATCGTGTGTTATTTACAAAATATCAAATTGCAGTGTTAAAATCGTGTTTTTGTGTTTACAAGTGTTTTTTTTTTCAATTGCATTATTTTTGTTCTTGCACAGAATTTCACGTTTCTTTTGCAATTAATTGACAATTACCGGTTTGTCTAAATCCCACACATATGGAAGTTTTCGTGGTGTCTTAAATAGCTCAATTACCAAAACATTGAAAGATACCAGCAAAATTTAATTGCATGTCTAAGTAAACAAAAATCTCTGTTGTGCAAACACGAAACATTCCGGTCACGGATCTAAATGCTACACTCGCCAAGCATTCGTGTCTGCACGCGCCGACTGCGACACAGTAGAACCCATCATTTTTCCAGCGACCGATGGAGTTATCGCTGCCAAACATCAAGAAGACACTTTCATCTGTAGATACATTTCTACAACAAGACATACACGATCATCAATTGATAAAAATTGCCTGCTCTAAAAGTTTGTTTGTAGTTGCACCCAGAAACCTGCCCAGTGATGGTGCGCCATCCGTCGATCATTATGTTTCTTACATTCAAAGTACAGTTTAGTACCTACATCTCACGAATAAATAAGGTATCAAGCCACGTGAAAAAAAGAAGGATGGACATTGTTACACTGCAGCTCTGCAATAAACCCCTCGATCTTGCGAATATAAAAATGTCTTAAACAAAGAAGATTTGCCACATTGTGCATTTATATAATACCACAAGGAGAACACAAAACTAACATACTATTGTAAGTAGCAATATATTTTGTTTTTGTCCTTTTTATGCTACCACAAACTATGTTATTTTCTTCTCATTTCAGAGCAACTTTTCTAAGTCAAGCTATCTTAGATACACTGTTACTATGCTAGCTTCCTTTACAAGCATGGAAATGATGATTCACGAATGAATCATCAAACGGCAACACAACGCCCTCATCTTTAAAGGTCTCCAAGGCAGTCATTGTCGATTCGAGCACAGAATTGGGATGCCAAATGATTAACACATGTATCCTGTTATCGAAGTAAGTTTCTTCGCTAGATTTTCAATTTAAAACATAATATCGTTTGTACATTTTGTGTTGTATTTTCCAGATGTTATTTAATTATCAGAACGCAGCCACTTTATAGGCCAATAGTGGATCGATAATAATAATAGTCAACGCAGTGCTACATATCATCGCTTAATCCATTAGCTTACAAGCATCGAATTCAAAAGCACCAACCGCTTTATATCTATAGATTCTACAAGGTGGATAGCTGTATATAAATCCGAAGAATCAAGAACTTCTTAACTAAAAATAATTTCAATACCAGTGCATAGCCTAAAGCATACGCAATTTAATAAGCGACACAGAGTATTTGCTAATCAAAAGACTCTGTTATATCCACCTACTCACCAACCTGTTCATAAATAAAACTGTTAATGGGAAATTAAAATAAACAATCAAATTTAAAATACTTTTCTGTACTTGGTTGTTTTTATTTAAAAGGTAAAACTTATTGAGATTGTAGCTTATCATTTGGCGTCGTAAAAGTGGCATACTTCTATCGTTGGAAATATTTCGATGGTGTTCCTATTCCTGTTTCTTATCAATCGTGCAGGTATTTCTTTGTGAGACATTCAAGGCAACGCTTGTTTACATACGGAAGTGAACCCTTAATTATGCATTTTTGTTGTTGGTTCACTCCGGGTCATGTATATATGTATCCAAGGCTGATCGTAAACGCATTTCCTTCAAAGATAAGAGGGTTAATGATATAATCAATCATAAAAACGGTATCCCTTCACATCTCGATTAACACCATACTACCAGCAACTAATGTCGAAGAATAATGGAAACCCTTATGGTTCGAAAAAATAACGTTTTTATACCCAATCCCATAGGAGTATACTAGTTTTGATACCTAGTATGTGACATAGATAAACAGTTTAACTAGATATGCCTTATAGTATTAATATGAACTGCATCACAATTGCTCCGCCTGTTCGTCTTTGTATTTATTTAATTTTTAGTCGCAACCTATAAAGATACTCACCGCTCTGTAACAAGGGATAAAAACTGTGAATGAACGAATTTGTTATCAAATTACTTCCCATATCCTATTCCTCAAGATTGATAAATAAATAGTTACAATGTTGTCATTTATGTAAATGTTTTAATGTATACAAAAGTTTAACTTACAATGTCAATCAAGTAAAAACGTATGATTATATAAACAAATATATTTATATAACAAAATAACTTTAACTGTATTTGCAAAAGCTTAGTCGATGATTATTGATTATAAATATAAATATCTTGGACTGTTAAAAAAAAATGCTGGACCCCTTCATGAATCTTGTCTTGATGTACTAGTGTTTATTTCGCGATTCTATAAAATAAATCAAAAATAAATGGATGTTTAGAAACATATACATAGGTACCTACTTGCCTTCTGTCTTCACCAAGGTACGTTCCTGCTCCTTGTCAATCGTTCATGTGCATCATTTCCATACCTTTCCAGCACCGATTACCTTCCGTCGGAAGTCTGCTCGTAAACGAATTTCCTTAAAAGATAAGAGGGTTGATGATTGAATAACTTGTATAGCAAACCACTGAACTTACATTTTGTTCTCTTTGGATTGGGTCTACTAGATGTGTTGGTAAATAGTATTGAACCACTACGAACGAACTGGATAAAATATCCTGTGACTTCAATTTTCGCTATGTTTTACTGTTTATATGCAAAATCCAATGTGCATTTCTACGTTTGTGGCATTTGCTTTTTGCGTTTGTTGATATTGCCTTGAAGTTTTTTTTATGAAGGTTATTGGTAGCATATCTTCTCAGGCGAAGTTCATTCCGATTGTACTCGGTTCGGTATGTCAATTGTCAATCCGACACTAACCAAGGAAGGAGAATAACACATTTGAGTATTTGTATTTGCTTGTAATTCTACGAATGATAGAAGTCATAAGAATTGATAATGATATTTATGTTGTACTCACCCTTGTGTTGCGCTCCTGCTTTTTAATTGGGTTATATACACAGGTTGATTGCTTTTTAGGCTGGATGAGTAGGAGCGGTGCATACTTCTGTAGAATAATGCATTGATTATTTTGATTCTATGGAGGTAAAGTAATCAAATTAAAGATGAAAACAAAGTTAAAATGTACTCACCCTTGGTATATATTGTGTACATAACTAATTCCATTCATTTTGACTACGATTTCGTCTTTTAAACTGAAATTTGGAATCAAAACACAAAAAAACGAAATTATAATTTCAAAACAATTGCTGACAATTGTCAAATATCTGTCAAAGACAGCTGATTATTTCCTGAAGTTTGTTCACACATACTACCATAATCTTCGAATTCGGAGTCGCACCCGCACTCGCACTCGCTGTGGTAAGGAATCGCTACCCTGAACAAGGCGCTTACACAATGTGTATCTTCGTGAATCTGTAGCTTGAAGTTGAATAGAGGGCAACTTCATGCGAAAAATGTATCTCTCTTTTGACAGCGATGCAATATACGAGCTATACAGATATGCATTCTGGGAAGGTGTTTACCAGCAGACTGATTGTTCGAAACACTTTTCTTACTTCTCTTCTCAAACTATTTATTAGATGTCATATAAATTGTCATTAATGACATTTGAATGAAAACATATGATCAAATTACTTACATTCTACATTTAGAATCTTCAAATTACAGTGGGTTGCAAATGGTTTTGTATGTTTTAAATTCAAAATCAATTTTAAATGCCGGAATTTGAATGTTATAACATTTAAAAAGGCTATTTATAGCTTTTAAAATCATGAAATATGCGTCGAAACGTTATCGTCAAACGATAATCACTTTACGGAATGAGAGCCCTGAGTTAAAAATACAAAAATTTATATTTCAGTTATTTGATTTTAAAATTAAATCAGCAGTACCTGGTTTTAGTAGCATAAAGCATCGTTAGTTTATGTTTTGTCTAAAAATGAAATATCCATCAAGTACTTCGAGGAACATTTTGAACTCAAGCGATTAAAGTAAAATGCGTGTAGACAGCTAAAAAGATGACATCCTATATCCTTGATTAATTTATTTTATGTTTAACGATCAGTTCTCTATGGATTTCTTAGTTGCGTATATGAAAACAGGAACGATTTTTAGAATTATAGTACTTGTTTTGATTGAAAACATTTTCATTTAAAAATGGTGTGTGTTTTTTATTAATTTATGTTTTAATATTTAAAATAAAGCTTGATTAATTTAACAACAAAAGTATATCTTTTGATGGGCTGAGCACAATTTATTTGTATTTTAAGCTGTTTATTTTCATTTTGCATAGACTGGATACTATTAATACCTGTATTTCAGAGGTCCTTGATAATTTTAATAATAATTATCACAGACCTCCAATTTATTTAAATTTATTAAAGAAAAATTAATAAATTAAAATGAATGCTTTGAACATTAATTTTGCGAGATAAATAAGTAAAAACCATTTATTCTGGGAGTATACCACATTAACATTTTTTTATTATCTACTACATTTGTGTGACACATCTGTATAAAGTTAAGAATTAGCTGACTAGCGACATACTGATTTCCTAAATTGCCTCGCAAAACTATATATCTGTTGGAATTTTGTATTTGTATACTTCAAACGGTTGAACCTCATGCTTGTTGGTAGGATTAGTGAAAATAGATTACAGTTTGGGAGCCTCAAAATGAAAGTGGTTGAAGCGGGAAATTTATGGCTAAAGGGCCACCCAGAATGCGTATCTGTAGCTGATGCTTGTAGCTGAGTAATAAGTTAATAACAAGGCAACCCGTAAACGCTTACACAAATGTGTATCTTCGTGAATCTGTAGCTTGAAGTACGGTACTCCAACACGCTATTTCTATACCCTATCCCATAGGGGTATTTTAGTTTTTGAGAAATAATTTAGCTAGATATACCTCAAAGTATTAGAATCGACTCAGAATCGCTAGCTGAGTCGATTAAGCCATGTCTGTCTGTCCGTCCGTCTGTAGGTCACCGATTGTTAGGCCTTAAATTCGGATGAAGAAATTTGGTGTATGTGATCATACGTGCTGTTTGAACAAGTGTAAACAATTTCAAAATCCGCCCGGTTTTAAGAAAAACCTTATTTTCAGTCAAATGGTTAAGAATTTTGGAAAAAGTTTTTGAGGAGCACATTTAGACAATCCTAATATCCATATTTCGTTCATATATATCTATATTTCGTTCATATAAACTTTGACAAGCTAAATTTTTGGAGGCGTTTTTGGTAAAAAACCTTTTTCGGTCAAGTTTTTAAATATTCGAAAAAAACTTTTAATGCAAAAACTTTAATAAAATTAATATGAACATTTCGTCCTAAAACCATATTAACCCACGCCCACTTTTTGGGGCGTTTTCCTACAAAAAACGTTTGCATACTCTACCCCAAGGCATATGCAATAGAAAAACTAACTTATGGCGTTTTCCATTGGGAAAAAAAATCAATTTTTTTTGATCTGAGACCGATTTTGACAGTTGTTGTGTTCCATTGGGCGAAAAAATTGATTTTTTTTTTTGATCAGAGATCAATTTTGTAAATCTGAATTTTTCGGCAGATTTACCAATACCAATACAAATGATAGCTGTCAGTTTGACAAGAGTGATTTTCATTTTGATTTTTTACTTCGGTTGTGATGTAATGGATATAGACACAGAAAAGAAAGTTATACGTGAACTATTTAATTGATTGAATGAATTAAATGAAGATAATTTCTGTATTTTCAAATGTTTGTTATGTTTTTAATGTTGGCAGCTACACCGACGCTAACTTCACAGACACGAAATGACACCAATACAATGACAAAAAAAAATCTGAATCGTGTTCCATTGACACTCAAAAAGATCAAATTTCAGATCAAAATCAAGATTTCCCAATGGAAAACGCCATTAAATACTATACTATATTAACTATTTAATAAACGATAACTTAATACTAATGCCTTTCGAGATATAATCTAATTTAATTATTTAAATAATTATATTTTTATTCTTGATCTAGAAACAATCAAGAAAAAATTGGTATGTTATGTGTGTTTTTTTTTTATTTAAAACTTACATAATACTTTAAACAGCCACGGCAAGCATTATTTTTTTTAGTCCAACATGTTCATGACTCATTGACTCATTCTTAAGATAAATATAAAACAGGCTTCTACCCAATTTTATTACTTTATAGAGGAATAATTGTTAGTGGGGTCCATAACCCTTTCAGAGAAAAACCGAGAAAACAAGAACAATTTTTTTGACAGTACACAATTTTCCAACCTTCGTTTTGACCCAAGGTTTTACGAACTTCATTTTGTGGTTGAAGCTCAATGCCAGCCAAAGCTACATTGAAAAGCAAAACGCAACGCGCCAAAGCGTGATTGGTTCCAGCCATTAAAAATGTATGCTTATTTGTAAAACAGTTTTGATATTTCTTATTGTTCATATGCAACGACGGGGGGTGTTAGTTAGAATATCTTATATAAATGTATTTTGAAAGTAGGTTTTAAAACCATAATATACCCTTTTTACACGCCAGCGTCGAACAACCGTATCGATGAAGTAATCCGATTCTGTATGGCCATTTACACGCCCCTGCATCGATGTAGAACTGTCAGTCAAAAAAAAAAAAAAAAAAATACCCTGTCAAATGACAGTTGTCAAAACTCATTAAAAAATTGTATGTGTATTTTGAAACCCAAAAATGTACGCGAAAGAAAGCAAATAAGACAGCGAAATAGACGGACTTCTATTTTCTCTTTTTTGTTGACCATGAAAAAAAATAATAAACGGCAGAAACGTCAACAAAAAAACAACAAAAACACAAAACCGCATCGATGTAGTAGATCGATCGCTTTTACACGCCACGTCGACATACTACATCAATGTACCACTACGCGAACTATAGCATCGATGTATCTCCTATTTACACGACCATAAAACCACGTCGATGCTAAGCATCGATGCAGTGCTTCGCGGCGTGTAAAAAGGGTAATAGAGTACTTCGTACATTTATATGAAAACAAATTCATTGGCGTTGTTCGGGGGTAATTCACGAAAATTTATCAACTTGATATGAAATCGAATTTATGTTCATAATTTGGAATGTCGCTGTTTATCAATTTCACTCGCTTCTTATTTTAATTTAATAATTTAACACATTCACTTAGTTGTTTTTATATATTTATAATTTGTGTGCCACTTTGAAAAACTTATAATTTCATATTTCAATGCAAAAAAAATCGAAAAATCAGTACTCCCGGCCATATAAAATATCTCATAGCTTTCCTACATATCGTGTTTACTATAAAATGAAAGAGACAACGAATTTGTGAGGGAGATAGTTTCTCGAAGTACTCTTTTCTAGCGTTGAATCATACTCTTGTATATACGCTTAAACACATAACTTTGAATGCATCCATAGCTAGATTGATTTTTAGGAGCGCTTTCGCATCGAACGCGAATAATTTTATTTTTGAAGTATCGGGTACGTCAATCAAATACAAATCAAGGTATTTACAATTTGCAATTCCTTCAGAATTAATAAAAAAAAAATAATAAATCCTTTAGTTTTGAATACTATTTATAAGAATGTGATACTCATTACAGTTATACTAAAAATATGGAAACAACTATAAATGATGCAAACGAGGAATATAGCTTCGAAAATGAATGTGATTACATACAGGAATGTACGGAAATAAATGGTAAGTTGCAACCGGCAAATAAATATATAATCGCTGATTGTGTTTGCTCTTTAGTGACTGATGAAGCGGTGGTAGAATCATCATGGTCCCAGACCATAATCGGTTACCTGCTCGACGAGATTATGAAAAAGAAAAAAGACCTCCACGATCCTCGACATCGACGCAACAAGTTTTTCGCTATTATTCGTGATCAGATGGAAGCAAGAGGGTTCTACTTCACTGCGAAGACTTTGGAAAAGAAATTTCACAATTTGAAGAAACACTTCTCTACTATATGCCATAGCAGAGATACCGGAATGACTCCACGCTATAAACCCATAACATGGCCTTACTACCAACAAATGATGGAAATATTCGCCGAAGAACTGGAGATTGAGGATGCTCCCACAATGGCATCGCTCTACCCGGATCCATTACCACCAAAAAATGTTGTGTTGGTGAAAGTACCATCAAAAAAAATAAAAAAAAAGATACCAGTCGTAAACGTAACACTAGCCGAAGATGAATTAGAAGAAACTAACGAATTTCCAGAAGTCGCGCCCCGTTATGATGATGGTAATCCAATCGATTTAGATTTCTTTGTTGAAATACCAACGTTTCACTATCTCACTTCTGAACAGGGGAGATGGAGTCAATATGGGAACACACGTCAGTGCTGGCCTTTTTGCAGGAATGCATCAAAAGAAAATATCAGCTGTGGGACCCGCATTATCGTCGACGTTCGATTTTCAATGATATACGAAAAGAACTCAGAAAGATGGGATTATTCTTTCACGTCGAAACATTAGACAGAAAGTTGCGTAACATGAAGAAACAGTTTCAAGTAGCCGCCGATTCTCAAGCAGGAAAGCCTCCCAAACGACGAAGAGTTACCTGGTCTTACTATGAACATTTAAAAGAGATCTATGGTGAGGAGATGGAAAAAGAAATGAGACACAAAACGAAACCACAAACAACAACATTAGGAGAAAAACTTTCTGCTCCTAAGACTAAAACGAAATTTCGTCCTATCGCACCAAAAGGTAGCGAACCCATTACCGCTGCGACCTCGAATCCAATAATAGGTCAGAATGTGCAAGTTGTTTTGGTACCTGTAGTACCTCAAGCCAGGCAAGTAGTGCCCATTGTTCCACAAAAGGTTGAGTGCATTGATATTCAGCCATCCTCACCCGGGGAATTCGATTCGAATCACTTCTCATACGACGATACGCAGGAAATGCCGATGATGTTCGAAGAGTCGATGCTGCACGTCGATAAAAAACCCACATACATTTGCGAAAAGTTAAAGTTCTCACTTGATGTACTAGCGCTAGAGGAGCGCCGGACCGTGGTAGCAGAGAAAATGCTTGAAGAATTCATAGAATCTAATCGCATCAAGCAGAAGCAACTGCAATTAAAGCGATTAAAGATGGAATACGCCCTCAAAAGAGCAAAGATTAAAAAAGAAAACTATTCCACATAAAATAGGTAAAATCTTGTACAAATATTAATTTAATTAAATAAAGTCAAACAATGACAACAGGTAGTTTCTCTTCATCAGACCGTCGTAATCAGCATCTGTACCACTAGTATTTCCCTCGTCCACATTGAGAAAAATTTCAGTATCCTTAGCCTCCAAGACCTTCTCGGCATCATGACCGGTATCATGCATCAATATGTGATTGTGTAGGATAATGCAAGTGCAAACCATTTTATTGGCCAGCTCTGGTTTGGAGGTGTCGAGATAACTTAGTCGCCGGAACCGCGCCACCAACATTCTAAATGCTTGCTCGGTTGTCGCACAAGCTTTTAGAAGGCACTCGTTGAAGGCCATTTGTGATTCAGTGAGTATGCCTTCATCGTTGAAAGGTACCACCAAGTTTTTCAAAAGCGGAAAGTAATTACGCCCGACAATATGGTATTCTTCGGGTACAAGTGTTTCTATTTGTTTTGCCAATGGACTGTTACGGAAAACTCTCTCCGCGTGAAGGCAACCTGGCGCCCCAACATAAACGTCCGTAAAGATTTTCTGATGGTCACAAACGGCTATGGATAAACAAGTATTGGATTAGGGTGTCGATTAAGGTCAATAGTCTGTTTGACTTACCTTGCAAAACGATCGAATGTGTATTACGTTCATTGCAGTAAATCGAATAGCGTGATGGCTTCTTAATCTCGATGTGACAACCATCTATTGCGCCAATAATAGCAGGAATATATCCACCGGTTTTCGGTTTAAAGCCCTATAGATCCGTAAAATATTATAAACTCATTATTTTAATGCACAAATCTACGAACCTGCTCGATATGTGAAAATTCCACATCGGATGGCCAAGAGACGTGTTGCTTAAACATAACCAGCAATCCGTCGATAATTTCGCAAAAATATTGATAGGACGCACCTTTAGCCATACCGAAACGTGTGCCTACCGCACAGAAACTTTCTCGTGTGCTTAGCATGTATATGGTAAAGAGAAGTTTCTTCTCGATATTACTGATTTTTACCTTAATCGATAGCTTATGCAGAATTAAAGCGAAACAATTGCGGCTCATTCGGAAATAGTCAAAGAAATCTTCCTCCGTAAGCGATGGTATAACTTCTTCATAAAAATCATTACATTTAGGTAACAAATCCCTATTTCCTCGTTTTTTTCCGGGATCTTTCATTTTCGGAGAATCTTCTGAGTCGGATATTACTTCCAATTTGGTCTGATGATTCTCTTCGATTTGATTTACCAACAAGTTGACAATATCATCTAAATATTAAATGTTTCATTGAAATTTCTGAGATATAGTTTATGGTAAATACATACCGGAATTTGTTAATTCTGTATGGGTATTCATATTGAAATTAAAAGGTTCTAAACAAAAAAAGTATCGTCAACAAACAAACACAATTCTACTATCAAAATGTCAGATTTCTAGCATCTGAGAACTGTCAAGCAATAGAATTTTCGATAACTGATTTGTCTTTACCAAATCTCCATTAGTTGTGAGTGCATTCAACACTGCCTAAAGTTTCGATTTGTGTTTTTAGAAAGGCAGAGCACCCATCGAAATTATTTCCATTTATTTGTTCGGTGTTAGACTGTTGGGACCCAGATTCATAAAAACATATAGATCAATAAAACATATTAAATATTTGCATCATATATATAAAAATGCTTGTCGAAAGCTTGCAAGTGACATGAGGAAATTGTTAAATGATTAGTTTTTGTGCAAATATTAACAGCCGTATTTATAAAAGCATTTTAGAGGTTGCCTAACTTTAGGCAACCTTTAATTACTGCCTAAGTGCGAAATCGGTATTTATAATCGATTTTCACATTAAGGCAACGTTGCCTAAAGGCCGCCTAACTTAAGCGCGAGCGAACCCTGCCTAGAGGCTGCCTAAGGAATTTTCATTTTGACGTTTACGAGAATTTCAATCTGGAAATTTATTTTGAGATTTTGGGTGGTGGTTTGCAATAAAGTGAAAATATTTTAATAAGAATGGACTCAAGCTACATTTCATTTGTAAATGATTTAAGTGTAGTGGATATTATAAATTAATACATGCCAACTAGTAGGAGACCAAAAATATACAAAACGCTTACTCGGTGATGGGGGGCTATGCCTGCTCCAACATTCTCCACTGTTGAATCCTCAAACTAATTCCGAACAGCAATATAACATTGCCCATATAGCTCCATGTTCTTCCTTTAAGATATTTGTTTACAAATAACATATGCTGTCAAACCCAAAAAAAAGAAAAAGAAAATCTGATGTAAACAAAGTACAAGAAGCAGCAATGGAAAATCGATTATAGATAAGAATTTAAGCAACGTTGCCTAGAGGCAACTTAAATATTTAGGCATGCCTAACTAGGCAACCTCTGAGACCCCGCCTAAGGAAATCTAATAAATACGGCTGTGTGAGTCCATTGAACGAAATCGTTAAAGAGCTAAAAGCAATCCTTTGTTTTGACAAAACAAATGAAATTTTAATATTCTTGAAACATATTTTATAAATTAATTTGTTGAGATTGAAAAAATGCATTCCTGTCTATTAAAAAGAATATGAAAATATAAAAATGCATCAACTCGACACCACAAACCCTACCGTATGAAAATATGCTCGATCATTGATGACAGCATACCAAAATTCGATACTCGAATCTCGTATGCGATTATACGAAATCAACATTTTTCAGTCACGTATGACTCGATAATTGATGTGGTATTTCGACCCCTTGTATACATGCTTCCTACATGAAGCAATCCAAACCTTGCCAATGCAATACCTTCTTCACCTTCTCAGATCAATTTTGCAGATCTGGATTTTTCGGCAGATTTACCCCTCCTTGCACTAACACTAACTAACATAGAATGATAACTGTCAGTTTGAGTAGAGTGATTTCCGTTTTGAATTATTATTATTTCGTTTGTGAAAAACAATTATTAAAAATAAAACTGTAGCAGTTCAATGTGAAATAAAAATTATATCAAAAACAAACAATCAATGACTTGAAACTTGAGAGTTACAGCGATACTTACTTCAAAGACAAACCAGCAATCCGTCGATAATTTCGCAAAAATATTGATAGGACGCACCTTTAGCCATACCGAAACGTGTGCCTACCGCACAGAAACTTTCTCGTGTGCTTAGCATGTATATGGTAAAGAGAAGTTTCTTCTCGATATTACTGATTTTTACCTTAATCGATAGCTTATGCAGAATTAAAGCGAAACAATTGCGGCTCATTCGGAAATAGTCAAAGAAATCTTCCTCCGTAAGCGATGGTATAACTTCTTCATAAAAATCATTACATTTAGGTAACAAATCCCTATTTCCTCGTTTTTTTCCGGGATCTTTCATTTTCGGAGAATCTTCTGAGTCGGATATTACTTCCAATTTGGTCTGATGATTCTCTTCGATTTGATTTATCAACAAGTTGACAATATCATCTAAATATTAAATGTTTCATTGAAATTTCTGAGATATAGTTTATGGTAAATACATACCGAAATTTGTTAATTCTGTATGGGTATTCATATTGAAATTAAAAGGTTCTAAACAAAAAAAGTATCGTCAACAAACAAACACAATTCTACTATCAAAATGTCAGATTTCTAGCATCTGAGAACTGTCAAGCAATAGAATTTTCGATAACTGATTTGTCTTTACCAAATCTCCATTAGTTGTGAGTGCATTCAACACTGCCTAAAGTTTCGATTTGTGTTTTTAGAAAGGCAGAGCACCCATCGAAATTATTTCCATTTATTTGTTCGGTGTTAGACTGTTGGGACCCAGATTCATAAAAACATATAGATCAATAAAACATATTAAATATTTGCATCATATATATAAAAATGCTTGTCGAAAGCTTGCAAATGACATGAGGAAATTGTTAAATGATTAGTTTTTGTGCAAATATTAACAGCCGTATTTATAAAAGCATTTTAGAGGTTGCCTAACTTTAGGCAACCTTTAATTACTGCCTAAGTGCGAAATCGGTATTTATAATCGATTTTCACATTAAGGCAACGTTGCCTAAAGGCCGCCTAACTTAAGCGCGAGCGAACCCTGCCTAGAGGCTGCCTAAGGAATTTTCATTTTGACGTTTACGAGAATTTCAATCTGGAAATTTATTTTGAGATTTTGGGTGGTGGTTTGCAATAAAGTGAAGATATTTTAATAAGAATGGACTCAAGCTACATTTCATTTGTAAATGATTTAAGTGTAGTGGATATTATAAATTAATACATGCCAACTAGTAGGAGACCAAAAATATACAAAACGCTTACTCGGTGATGGGGGGCTATGCCTGCTCCAACATTCTCCACTGTTGAATCCTCAAACTAATTCCGAACAGCAATATAACATTGCCCATATAGCTCCATGTTCTTCCTTTAAGATATTTGTTTACAAATAACATATGCTGTCAAACCCAAAAAAAAGAAAAAGAAAATCTGATGTAAACAAAGTACAAGAAGCAGCAATGGAAAATCGATTATAGATAAGAATTTAAGCAACGTTGCCTAGAGGCAACTTAAATATTTAGGCATGCCTAACTAGGCAACCTCTGAGACCCCGCCTAAGGAAATCTAATAAATACGGCTGTGTGAGTCCATTGAACGAAATCGTTAAAGAGCTAAAAGCAATCCTTTGTTTTGACAAAACAAATGAAATTTTAATATTCTTGAAACATATTTTATAAATTAATTTGTTGAGATTGAAAAAATGCATTCCTGTCTATTAAAAAGAATATGAAAATATAAAAATGCATCAACTCGACACCACAAACCCTACCGTATGAAAATATGCTCGATCATTGATGACAGCATACCAAAATTCGATACTCGAATCTCGTATGCGATTATACGAAATCAACATTTTTCAGTCACGTATGACTCGATAATTGATGTGGTATTTCGACCCCTTGTATACATGCTTCCTACATGAAGCAATCCAAACCTTGCCAATGCAATACCTTCTTCACCTTCTCAGATCAATTTTGCAGATCTGGATTTTTCGGCAGATTTACCCCTCCTTGCACTAACACTAACTAACATAGAATGATAACTGTCAGTTTGAGTAGAGTGATTTCCGTTTTGAATTATTATTATTTCGTTTGTGAAAAACAATTATTAAAAATAAAACTGTAGCAGTTCAATGTGAAATAAAAATTATATCAAAAACAAACAATCAATGACTTGAAACTTGAGAGTTACAGCGATACTTACTTCAAAGACACGAAATTACAACAATACAGCGACAAAAAAAATCAATCAACCTGTGCGAAAACAACAGCTATGCCGATATTAACTTCACAGACAAGAAATTACAACAATACAGAGACAAAAAAAATCAATCTGAAATTGTGTTCCATTGACACCAAAAAGATCAAGATCAAATTTAAGATCAAAACCCAGGTTTACCAATAATGGAAAACACCATTCATGCAACGTCGTAAAAATATTACGTGTGCAAGATTGCAATTTTACTACGACGTTTTAGAACGACCCTAAAACTGCACCACTAAATAATGCGGTAACCCACTGAATTCAATCTCATGTTAGTAATTTATTTATTGATAGAATTTTGTACCTATTGTTCTCTTTTCGTTCTTGACAATTTGTTTCAGTTTAGCGCATACGTTTGATGTGTTTGATTAAATGTCAAAATAGCATTTCAAAAGTTTACAACGTTAACCATCTCAGTTTACGCACCATTTAAATTCCGATATTGTTGGAAAAGATTTCCCATACAAATATTGACAGTTCATTTATCACGTCGTAATATTATCACGTTCACAACTTTTACGACTTCCGACGTTGCATGAATACCCCTGTTGTCTTTTTCCAAATTAATAAACTAAAATATTTCTGAACGCTGCCCAATAGAAAAAGACAACACATCTGTGCGTACAACATACATTCTGCTTTTTGACATTTCATTTGTGTGTAATTATTTTGGCAGGTACAATTTCGCAAAAACAAAAGAAATTAGTTCTATAAAATTCTCAACGACTAGAATACACAAAAAAACGCAAACAATGGCATCTTCTTCTGATATGGCTTTGAAATCATGGGAGCTGGAAAATAATGTCAAAACTCTACCCTCATGCGATGAAATATTTCGTTATGACGCCGACCAACAGCGGCAAATTCTTGATTCCAAACCATGGGAAAAGGATCCACATTATTTCAAGGACATCAAGATATCTGCATTGTCTCTTTTAAAGATGGTTATGCACGCCCGTTCGGGTGGTACCTTAGAAGTAATGGGATTGCTTCTTGGCAAAGTCGAAGACAATACAATGGTGCATACTTTATACTTTTTCCAAACCCAATATATCTATCATCTAATCACCTTAATTTTAGATCGTCATGGATGCATTTGCCTTGCCGGTTGAAGGAACAGAGACTCGCGTCAATGCCCAGTCACAGGCATATGAGTACATGTCTGCATATATCGATTCTGCAAAAGAAGTTGGCCGGTTGGAGAATGCCATCGGATGGTATCACAGTCATCCCGGCTATGGATGCTGGTTGTCCGGCATTGATGTGTCGACACAAATGTTAAACCAAAACTTTCAAGAACCATTCGTGGCAATTGTTGTCGATCCAGTACGCACTGTGTCCGCTGGAAAAGTATGTCTTGGTGCGTTCCGTACATACCCTAAGGGCTATAAGCCACCAAATGAGGAACCGTCCGAGTATCAAACAATTCCATTGAATAAAATCGAAGATTTCGGTGTTCACTGTAAGCAGTACTACCCACTTGAGGTGAGCTACTTCAAATCTGCTCTAGATAGGAAACTACTTGACTCTTTGTGGAACAAATATTGGGTAAATACACTAGGTAGCTCGGGTCTGTTGACCAACACAGAGTATACCACGGGACAGATTTTTGACTTGTCGGAGAAATTGGAACAAAGCGAGTCCAGTCTGGGTAGAGGACCATTTGTCGTCTCAGGTATTTAAATGTTTTGTTTGATATCCAACAGAGTGTACATTTTTATCTATGTTCAGGTGGCGATATTAATGAAAAGCGCACCGAGGATAAACTCTCTAAGGCAACTCGTGACTGCAGTCGAGCCTCAATTGAACTGATCCACGGTCTAATGGCTCAAATAGCTAAGGATAAACTTTTCAACAAAATTGGCCAAAACAAATAAGAAACATCTTCTTTGTCAATATATACATAAACAGAAATAAATTACGATCTTAGACTGTTGTTTAATAAACTTTAACAAATGGTTTTCCTATTCTATACACTATCGAGTCACGCACACGTTTTCCACAGAGCTGATCACCATATGGGATGAGCGGTGGATTTCTAATCACCACTCCTCTTCTCTCTGGGGTCCAGACTTTAAACACACAATATCTATCTACTGGAATGCGTATTCCAACCCAACCAGCTGACGATAGAAGAATATCTGAAAATAATGAGTATAAACATGCTAAATCAACTCATGAACTAAATTCGTAATATTTACCACACGTTGCAGCGGTATTTGATTCTCCATAGATGGTAATGTCTTCCGAAGATTTCAGTCCGGGCCATTTTTCTAATCGTTCGTCATCCCCAACAGGAACGCCAAATAGTTCACTTCCCAAGTATTCATCGTAGATCTCATCGGCATATTTGGTTGGAGTAACAACCAATGGAAGTCTGTGCGACGAATATACTGGCAATCTAAAGTAGTTTTTTTGTTAATAACGCGCTATACCGACCGCATTCAATACGCCATGATTGCTACACTGTGTGTAATATTTGTTTCGACCGTACATAACGCTGGCAATAGCTCACTTACCTAATTGAATCTACATTCGATTCAAGGAAATCGATTCGTCCCAATCCTCCAAGGAACAATGTCATGCCTGGCTTAAGACGAAAACCCCTCGGGGCAATCATCTGTGCGGGGAAAATCTTTAGCAACTCTTCTGTGGTAAGTAGGTTGTGAATCTAAGGAAAACAATTGAGTTCGAATGATTTTAACAACTTTTTGACATGACAAACTTACCTGTTCTGGTTGCATTACACCTGGTGTATCGAAACACCAATGACATTTTTCGAATTCTTTACTCTTTTCATCTAACGTTAGAATTGGTTGAGTACCCATTGCCATTGAAAATGAATCATCGGGATCTTTCCTATCAACTATTGTGCGTCCTGGAAATTTGTTAGAATGTGTTCTATAAGAAGTCACAAGTATGAGGTTTTATTTTACCTATGTGTCCGATTAGAGTTGCCGCTTTAACGTCGCCTGTCTCGTTAGCTTGATCTCGTCGAAGTTTGTTTTCGGCTGCCCGTTTGTTACGCTCTGAGAAGAGCCTACGGAAACGATTATATACTACATATTCTGTTGATTAAAAATAAAACACAACGGGCACGTATCAGTGAATGGATTCTTTATAGGAAATTGGGCATAACAACTCTGAGGACTACATAACTACAAGACTGTTTGTAGAGAACTTAAGGCGATAATTAACCAATTTCATAAGCCTTCTTTAGGGATAAATAACATAGATGGATGTCCTCTTCGAAGAGGACACGTTTCTGCAGTCGTCTCCTTTGCCGTCTCAAATCTGAAGGGTTCAATCGTTCGCTCGATGTGGCCAAGCCAATATAGTCGACATTTTATTTTACCTTTTTTACTATATTTGCAACTTGGTACTGCTCATGAAGTTCGAGGTAGTATCTTCCCAATAAGCCTTCCTCGTATAAGACTAATTCGACTTAAAAATTTTCGTTCAAAAGTGCGAAAAACACTTTCCTACTTATTGTCCAGCACGCGGTCCCGTAAAGTGGGAGGATTAGGTTCCGGGCTCTTCTACATAACAAGGGATTGCTTCTACGAGCTCCTTGACAAAACCTATGAGCGACTACCAAAGTACGATGTTTAAATCGTGCTGGGAGATTTTAACGCAAAGGAAGGAAGAGAAGACATCAAGCCATTAAACTGATGTGCTAGGTTTCTCACGGCCACCAGCAAGAAACCCCTGTTTTGATGAGGAATGCTGACACAATGCTCGCAGCCAAGAACGAGGCCTACAAGGCTAAGCTGCAGGTGAAGACGAGAGCTGCCATTGAGCTTTATAGGCAGAGAAGAAGGGAAGAACACCGGCTATTCAGAAAAAGAGCAAGAAAAGCGCGCGATTGAGGATATAGAGAGGTGGCACTCCAGGAACTATGTTCGCAAGTTTTACCAAAGCGTAAAACGTCAAAGCCAATGATATATCGTAGTTGAGACACTGTCGATGCTGAGGATATGGAAGAACCACTTCTGCAGACTGTTAAACGGCGATGGCGAACAACATTCCGATGTCAGGCAGAACGAACCATTTAATATTGGCAACGACAGCGAAAACTGCCAACCACCCGACCTTAGTGAAGTGAGGATAGCAGATAGCAATATCTAAAATGAGCTTTATCAAGCTGGAGGAAAGTAAATCACAATCCAAATCTGGTCGGATGAAAGTATGCCTGAAGAATGTAACCTCAGCATCGTTTGCGCGATCCACAAAAAAAGAAGACCCTCTGAACTGCGCCAACTACATGATCCTATCTGCCGTAATATGTGAACGCCTGAAACCGTTTACCAGCAACCTGATCGGATCTATTAGTGTGGTTTTAGGCCAGGATGGTCCACAACCGAATAAATTTTTACACTTCGGCGGATCCTGGAAAAAAACCCAAGAAGTCCAAATCGATACCCACCTCATATTTATCGATTTCAAGGCCGCATACGACAGCATTTATACAGACGAAATATACAGAGCCATGTCTTGTTTTGGTATACCGCCCAAACTCGTCCGTTTGTGTACGATTCTCCATGAGGGTCGGAAACGACCTCACCGACACATTTGATAACAAAAAAGGATTTAGGCAAGGCGATGCGCTGTCATGTGAATTCTTTAATCTGATTCTTGAGAGGTTTGTGCAAAATACCCGAGCCAACACCAGAGGCACAAAAATCGGTGCAACTACTAGCATACGCCGACGATATTGACATCATCGTTAGGACTCAACGTAATGTCATAGCCAGGTTTGCTAGTATAGAGAAAAAAGCGGCAAACATGGGTTTATCAGTAAATCAGGGTAAGACTAGTATATGCTGTCAACACGAAATGACAAACAACATCGACGTATTGGACAGAACGTCACCATTGACAGATATAACTTTGAGGTAGCACGGGACTTTGTCTACCTCGCCTCCGCTATTAACTCTGACAACAACATCTCTTCAGAAATTAAACGAAGAATTACTCTTGCCAACCGCTGTTTCTTCGGGCTAAGAAGGCAATTTAGTAGTTAAGCCCTCACTCGAACTACTAGGGAGATCATATATAAGACTCTGATCATCCCAGTCCTCCTCTACGGCGCTGAAGCATGGACCGTATCAAAAGCGAGAGAAGAATTCTTCGAAAAATCTTTGATCCCATTTGCGTTGACGGGCTATGGAGACGAAGATTCAACCACGAACTATACGAGCTGTACAGCGCCATATTCCTGATCAAAAACTTCGCATCGGACGTTTAAGATGGCTAGGACATGTAGAATGAATGGACACCAATACACCGGCTCGCAGTCTTAGATTCCCTCAACCAACTTGGAGTGTGCAACTGGAGGCAGATAGCTAAGGACCGGGCTAATCGGAGAGGCATGTTGGTTGAGGCCCAGGTTTATCTCGGACTGTAGCGCCACTTCATCATTAACCTGAAGGGCACCTTTAAAGGCAATATCAGGGCAAGAAAGACAGTTAATCAAATGTTAAGATTTCGGCAGATTTAAAGAAATTACATAAAAAGTTCTGAAAAACTCAGGAGCCTACAACAGGGACACAATGTCTATCCGGTCCGATGCATCGATGTTGAGTGTTCCTGTTGACAACATTTACTTGGTGTTGACATGACTGTTAAACCCATTAAAGTGCTTCCTTCCCTTTACTCACAATCTCGCCGAAAATATTGACCGAGATAAACGAGATATCACAGCCGAGATTGTGAGTAAAGGGAAGGAAGCACTTTAATGGGTTTAACAGTCATGTCAACACCAAGTAAATGTAGTCAACAGGAACACTCAACATCGATGCATCGGACCGGATATCGCAGTGAACATAGCGACAACTTGGACTACACAATTCCAGACCGGGTTACTGAGGATACATGTGTTTTGAAGCCCAGTTCACCAAGAACGTTGGCGTAGTAAAGGTTCTAGCATATGTTAATCCCGCTTTTCCAACTTCTAATACGAGAATACAAATATCCTTCGCTTTGTGTTCTTTGTTTACCTGATGGTCGTTGAATAGGAAATTTTAACATCTGTAGTGTTGTTCCTGGCCAAGGGCATGTCGTTGCTTTCTTTACTAAATCGCTGGCCTCTACCTAGAAAAGAAATACTTAAAGTAAATACAAGCCTTCTCAAATTTTGCTTTAACCCACCCTACAATAGTCCGAGTTTAGTAAAATATTAAACAATGAACTTTTTCCAACGTTTGTACATCCAACTAGGTACACGTCGCCTTTGTTTATCCAAATTTTCTGCAACTGTGTGATTAACTCCTCGATGCCGTATCCAGTTTTTGCCGAAATTAAACTAACGTTCTTAATATTCATGGCATCCAAACCTACCATTAGGGGAAATTAGATTCTCATTAACAAAGGTAAACAAAATACGTACCACTCTTAACAATTTCCTCTTTCAAAGATCTTTTAATGTGGTCTAGATAGCCGGGTGAGTCTTTTGGCAAGAGATCAACTTTATTGCCTACAACGAAGATTGGACGTTTGTCCCCCAAAATTCTTTGGATTCCTGGCCAAATTGAACAAGGAAAATCTAGAAGGTCAACAATAAGAATGGCCAAGGCAAATTTATTCTTAATGGCCGACAGTGTTTCGATGTATGTTTCTGCCGTAACTTCCACATCCAGTGCTATGTTATAGTTCTTTAGAAAGTGACAACGCTGGCAAATGATTTGCTGTAAGGAATAAACATTGGCATACCTAAGTACAGCACGGATTTACAAATGGACATTTCATACCTTTAGTTCTTTGTCTGTTCGTCCTTTGAAAATTTCCATGGGAAGATACCCGGGTATTCCAGGATTGGCACAGTGCAAATGAGCTCCACAACCATTGCAAGGTATTTTCGATGGTGGAATTGATGGATCTTGAAGTTGATTCATTTAAAAGAATTGTTTATAGTAGATGAAGCTATCTCACCAGCACTTCCATACTTTGAATCGACTTCATCGTCCTCATCTAGAGCACTCTCGTAAAACTCATAGTCATTCATCCACCGTGGGGGTGGACTTGATCTTTTTGATTTAGTCGAATACAAAATCGGATCATAATATTTTTCAACGATTTGAGATTCGGCAGATTCCGAGTTATTGTCTGCAGTTTCTTGAAGAGATTTAAGGGCAACGGGAAATGATCGGACGGAAATTTGACTCAAGTTAAATTTTTGTTTTTCCTGTTCCCGTTGGTCTTCTAATATCTTCTTCCGTTTGAACCCTAATAAAGGTTTCTTCTTCTCAAGAAAAGAACTAAAGATGATTTTTGGTCTTGTTTCCGGCGGCAGTTTGGCATATGGATCATCGTCGGGATTTTTAACTGGAATAGATTTGCTTTTCGCATAATTTCTACATGAATAGATTATTTGGGTATCAGTGAAAAGTTTCCTAGCACGAGTACAACGGATCATGTTTATTTTAATTTATAAAAATCACTTTTTTTAATTAGCTTTTTAGCAAGGATGTAGTTTTTTTTAATAAATGTCAAGTTAAGCAACAGCTGATTAAAACACATGGTGAGGGCGACATCTGTTGTTGATGTTGAGCAGTTTGCAAACGATACGAATTAGTGTTACCATTATATAATTGTGTAGCGATAATACGTTTTAATATGGCAAATGGGCCTGCGCACACGAGTATGCTTCAACCGTAGTCATTATGGTTACTTTCCAAACACACGGGAATATGTTCAACCGGTTGAATTTTGTGTAATATAACAAACTTTATATGTATGTATACTTCCATGGTTTGTTTTAACTTTTATTTTCCGCGATAATGTACAACACAAACCATTTAAACTGAGTGACACCGATTTGTTTTGCGTATATATATTTTTTATTGAAATTCTTGTTTGTTGATTTTTTTTTATTTAATTCGATTAACACCGGACTAGCCGCCGTCTTTTTTTTTAATACCACAACTGTCAGAAACGCATGCATGTGTTGGTAGATTCAACCTCTTCAACCACTTAATTTTGGGTGAAAAATTGCTCTCCAGTGGCTCTCAAACTGTGCTCCCTCCTCACCCGTCCAACCATCAAACATGACGTTCAACCGGTTGAAGCATACTCGTGTGCGCAGGCCCATTAATACGTGTTTCGTTTAACTTTATCCACACGCACCCTTAGGCACCCTTGTGCCAATTGCATTAAAATGGCGGTTCCATTTTATCCACATTTTTTGACATTTCTGCAGGGGTAAAAAAAATTGGTACTTCAATCGTGTTGACTCATTCTCCGGTAGGTTCCCGATCTTTTCACCTTTTTCCGATTTTTTCACCTTGTCACGATCTTTTCACCTTTTTTCCGTTCTTTTAACCTTAGCTTTTTTAAGCCTTCATTCGTAAGCTCTATACATGCTATGCTTCGGACTAACTTCGTGCGATGTTCGACCGAAACATCTTAACGCATGGTACATGTACACATTAATTTCCGTGGTCTACAACCCTCTTTTTAATACTTAAATTTTTTCTTGAATCTTTACCGTGAAGTTGCTTTTAACTTCTGACATTAAGGGTCTCAGAAACTATAGATAAAGATACGTATTCTGGTCAGCCCATAAAGGCTCATTTGAACCCATTGTTATATCCTATAGGCATGGTGGAAGATCATTATATTGCTTTTAAGACAATTTTAATCCAGAGTTTACTTCTCTATTTAACCCAGCAAGTTCAATGAATTAATGCTGGATTATATGATCAGATGTTTTGACAGATGATCAAATAGCAAGAGAACAATTATTTTCAATTCCAATTATGTGAGCATTTGATTAAATGTTTAAGAAAATGAATACGTCTATGATATATTCGACTTCAGGATCTCAGCAAATCGAAATTGTTTGGAATTGAGTTGAACTTATTTAAGAAGAAAAAAGCTTGGGAGATCGTGACCATAAATCAATGTCATTTGTTTGGAGAAGAAGAAACCAAACAGCTAACAATTAAAGAGGTGCAGATGCAATACATTTTGATAACTTTTTTTTTACAGAGAAATTGATAAATCAACATACTGAATAACCATATATGGTGTCAAATTATCCTGCACTGAAATGAGTTAGTTGACTTTGTGTTAATTAAGAGTTAACTCAGCACTGAAAACTGGACATATTAGAGAAAGTAAGCTAATTTAATAATAATATATATATATAATAAGTAAGGTAATTTCCTTTTTTTTGACAAATTATGTATTGGGATCTTGGAAAGTTCCGGGACATAACTATTTGTCTCTTTTTCAAAGCAGGCCCTTTATATGTCGCCATCATAGTGATTTTTTGATACACTATCAGATCTATATATGTTGCGTAGTGCTTATAACTACAAGCAGCATCCTGCTCGTGTATGGTGGAATAGCATATTAGTTTCATTGTTTTGTTTCTGGTTATGCGCAACTTAGACAGGATTTAATGTTATACCGTAGAACTTTTAGGGCTCGGTAATTTTCATATTTTTATCAAAACATCATTAATATATAAACAATATTACAGGCCTTAAGTGACACTTGATGGAATTTATTTCGATTTTGTGCAGTTCGTTAGCCAGCTCGTTTCCGGCAGCGTTTCCAGCTGAGTTTGATTTTATTTCAGATAATGCTTATATGTCGATATATATGGTAATTTCATTGCGTGGTATTGCCATCATTGACACGCGTGAATAGTCCTTAATTCAGTTGTAACAAATCCACCTCATTATTGACGTCGGTTAAAGCAATTAAAAAAAAAAATCATTTAGAAAACGTGCGCTGTATTTAGTATGTGACTTTCTGGTTTTTGGGCTCCTTAAAGATAGTAGGGCAAGGTGGCCTAAAATGTCACACCCTTAGCAAACTGCTCGATATCTAGGTCTTAAAGTGAAATTCACTTTAAGCAGTATGTTCATCAAAAAGAATAACAAATGGCCCAAATATTTGTATGTTAAAAAAATTAAAATATGAATTTCCAAAAAGTATTTAAAATATTAAATTTTCAAAATGTCTACCCGTGCCACATACCAAAGGTTACTTGTATAAAATGGCTAGTATGCCAATGAACCATTTTACCAAAGTAGAGAAAACAGCTTTATTTGAAACAAATACGTAAGAAATAATCAATACAAAATAAACATAAAACAGTTGAAAATAATTCGTAGGTAGGTACCTACAGCAAAAAGTAAAAAAGGAACTTGAATTCAGACTTTTAGTATTTCAATTAGGTACCTGCGGCTTTTTGAAAGCTTGTGATCTTGCTGCAGATGTTGACTCGCTGGCTGCCTCAGCAACGAGTTCCGATTCCCTGATCGAAAGTTTCGTAGACAATCCCACCCAGCTTTCTTTTCTTTCTTATTAAATCGATGCTGTATAACATATGTTTCATCTACTTCAAAAGCAAGCCCGAATATGCGGAATTTCAAAAGCAAAATAAATTTAAAAATAAAAATATTATGTATGTTTAAATAATAGAGTTGTGTACGAAATAGGTATTCGTGAACCTTCCTAGACTTTTCTGATTGTCTTTACCTATTTTGTTGGTGTTGCTCGCTCGTTTGCGTAGTGCGTACTTTTCGGTACACCGAATATCTTTGACGCCTTACGCCAGCCTATTTCACCAGTTTCGATGGCTTTTATGGCTTTCAACATCCAATACTCCGCCCAGGATTGCCTATCAGTGCACCGCATGTAACGGACACCATAATTGCCTAGCATTAAAATGAAAAACTTTAATGTGTGTATAAAATGGCACAAAGTGCCTTTTTAAGTATTCTATTTGTTGGGCTCAGTTGGTGCAAGAAACTGCTGCGCAAAAGATCTAGGTTCGATTATCTCAGCCGTAGAAATACCTAAATGATTTTTCAAGAGTTCCCCTATCGCGAATCATTCGATAGTCAAGAAATGCTTATCTCTGCTCAGTCGATCGGATTCGGCGTAAAACAGGTCGTCCCGCCATCGTGCAAGAAGTACACAATCACACATGAATTGTTGTGAGAAATCATTAGAACCTGGGTAATAACGAGCCTGTTGCGCAATTTTTTTTTATAATCGAGTTCGATTTACAGATTTTTGGTAGATCTCGGAGGGTTCTTTAAGTGGACTCTGGAACACGCCGTGGTTGTTCGCTGGGGCATGCAGTGATATTTTGCCGCTATAATTATGTACTTACGAACACCACAGTCAATCACAACGAACAGTTTCCTGTAGCACCTGTGTCAGATGACTTTGACATAAGCTAATATTTTTTACCGTTAGTCTTGAATTGATTGTCATTCGGCGTTATAATTAAAGTTTCCCTCCTGAACTTCTATATTTTTCAGTTTTCATTTCATCGTCGTGGATTTAGGACATTTTTTGTTTCGTAGTTCAACAATTTAATTTTCCAAGATTTCTAGAAACTATTCAATGGAACTATCCGCCGACAACATAGAGGAGCTAGTAATAGCTATGGCAAGGTGGGCAAAGAGTGTGTTTTTTTTCAACATTTTATTTGAAAGATATTTCCAAATTCTTCTGCAGCAATCCAGAAAACATTGATTTTCATAAAAAATCAAACCCATCTGACCTGGTTATGGATACAGGTGTAGTTGATATTCAGGATTGTATCCTTAAAAATTCCTTAGAAACAATTGGGTTTGTATATAATTTTCTGCGTACTTATCGAAAATGTTTCATTATTTACTTACGTTCATGAACATCCGATGAAATATTTGAAATTCCTTTATATGAGCTTATTATTTACTAATGATATGGATTTCATTTAGGTCTTACAGCGGATCTTGTTCATTCAACGATATCTACTCTGATATCTGTGATATGAGCAATATTTTCGAATTGGAAACATCTAATGCTAATACGACTAACTCGCAGTTTACTATTCCTCAAACCACTGAGATACCCATCAGTTCTCCATCGTTTTTTCACATGCCAGATATAAACCTACAAGGAGAATACACAACAGATTGCAGTTTTTCGAACCAAGCGGAATTTCTTCAACCTCTCGACATAGATATTCAGTGGGCTGGATATCAATCAAATCCGACATCGGAGTTCGTCCATATTCAAGACGTGGCGTCTCTTCCTACACCTCCAATTGCACCATTGTCACCAGCTCAAACACCCACACAATTACCTTTGCCGATACAAGAAACCACTCCATTAAACGTCAACATTTCTCCGCAACTGAGCTCTTCAACACCTGTTGGACCTGTTCAGATATTCACTAATTGTAATTTAAATTTTTCACCGGTGATGGTAGAACAACCTCAAGTTATTCAGCAATCCAATATCGTCTTACCTACTGCCCAGGTCTACTATCCAATGGAGAATAATGTGAATTTCCTGATGCTCAATGAGCCAGCTGCAGTTTCTCTGAAGAAAAAAGTACACCGCTTTGATTGGGCAAGAGTTGTGCCGAGGAAAGAAATAGTCCGACCATTCCGCACTAGGAGAATTAAGTCGTCTCGTTCAACCTTTGATCTCGCGTCATATTTTGATACTAGTTCTATCATAATTCCTATGATACGAGAGCGACCTCGGTGCAAAAACGCAAATCGTCGCAAGCAAAAGCTACACACTATCCCGAGAGCGGATAATTTAAAGTTTGAAGTGGAGTCAGCCGAAAAAGACATCGAAGAAGCTGACAAATGTATCGACCTAAATAACAATAAAGAGGAGTTGTATCCCGAGACAGAAATTCCCGAGTTGGATGAGATCTTTAAGCGCAAGCGTCGAGGATTAAAAACATGCCGCACCGCGCAGCGAGTTAAGACACCAACATGTATTCCTTCCAAAGAGGAGAATGATGTGATGAGATCATTATCATCTTCCCAAAAGCAAATTATTGATGAAATTGAATCTAATGACTCAGATTTGAATTCCGACGATTCTCCATTAATAGCGGTTCGGACAATAAAATGTCAACACTGTCGAAAAATCTTCAAAACCGGTCGCTCCTTGACTATTCATTTGAAACGTTGTGACGCTGTGCGTCAGACACTACCCTCAAATGTTGCACAGCCAAGGAGTATACGAACAGCTTCTACGCAGAGCAGCAGCAGTAAAGAAAATGCCGATGTATTAGGCAACGATGTGCAGCCTACTGTGGAACAGAGATCTTGTACAAGGCCTCTTACACGTTCGCAAACAAATGCTGCAAAACGTAAGGCTGAAGTTTCAGGGGGTTCTTGCATCCCAAAGAAACGTCTCAAATGAATATGACCAAGCAAAGCTTTATTAAAATGTTGTTAATTTTTTTTTATTTTTAACTGTTATAATATTAAAATGTTTTCTATGCCCCGAAATGAGGTTACAACTTGAGCTGTATAGGAAATAAAAAAAAATAATTTTCTTGGGCGTATAACGTTGAGTTTTATCTCTTTTACGAACATGGGTGCGCTTTAGTCTATTCCGAGTGTCGATTGACTCAATATTTGTCGATAGTCTGCTCGTATAGTATTTGGTTGAACTTTCGCCTCAACAGCCCGTCAACGCAAACGGGACCGAAGCTTTTTTGAAGAATTTTTCTCTCAAATCGATCAAGGATTTCTCCATCTACTTTTCATACAGTCCATGCTTCAGCGCTGTACAGCAGGACTGGGATGATATTGTAAAATCTCGTTTCAAGTTCGAGTGAGGTCTTTACTTCAAAATTGCCTTCTTAGCCCGAAGAAACAGCGATTGGCAAGAGTAATTCTTCGTTTGATTTCTGACGAGATGTTGTCAGAGTTAGCTTTGCCGAGGTAGGCAAAGTTCCATACTATTTTCAAAGTAATATCTGTCATTGGTGACGTACTGTCCAGTGTCCAATTCTTCGATATTGTGTGTTCTTTCGTGTTGACAGCTTTCGTATGCGACTTTGAAATCGATAAATAGGTGGTGGTTATCGATTTGGACTTCTTGGGTTTTTCCAGGATCTGCCGAAGTGTGAAAATTTGATCGGTTGTGGACTTTCCTGGCCTAAAACCACACTGAAAAGGGTTGATCAGGTTGTTGGTAAACGGTTTCGACTCTGTAGTTGGCACAGTTCAGAGGGTCTCCTTTTTGTGGATCGGGCAAACGATGCTGAGGTTTCATTCTTCAGGCATACTTTCATCCGACCAGATTTGGCTTATGAGTTGGTGGATGTTATTTACCTAATCATCTCCGCCGGCTTTATAATTCCCAGCGGAAAGACCGTCAAATCCGGCGGACTTATTAAGTTTGAGTTTAGATATTTCTATCCTCACTTCACTTAGGTCGGGTGGTAGGCAGTTTTCACTGTCGTTGCCAATATTGAATGGTTCGTTCTGCCTGACAGCGGAATATTGTTCGTCATCGCCGTTTAACAGCCTGCAGAAGTATTTCTTCCATATCATCAGCATCGACTGTGTCTCAACTACGATATTTCCTTTTTCATCTCGGTTATGGTTTGTTGTGGCGTAGTGGATATCCGCATTCTTACCTTGGTTACAGCAAGGTAGTAGCAACAAACGTATGAGTCGAAGTTAGCCCCTCGGAATGTTCGGACATCCTCTTGTCTAACGCAATGTGATCAACTGGATTGACGGTTCGTTGATCTGGAGACCGTCATGCTCCCTTATGGATATCGTGGTGAGGAAACCGTGTGCTATAGTGGCATTTCGTTCCGAAGCGAAGTCAATTAGCCTAAGTCCGTTGCCAGACGTGTTGGCGTGTAGGCTGTGTTTTCCGACAACACTGCTAAAGATGCCTTCACTTCTTACCTTAGCGTTAAAAATTTCCAGCACGGTGTAAACATCGTATTATATAATCTTTTTCCTACTTTCCTGCTATATATAACACGGTCTGTAGTAGATGTCACAGTTTTTCATCCTCTTTCTGCCCGGCCCATCCCATCGTATTTCCTGTATGGCAGTAATATCTGCTTTGTAGTAGCTTGCGGCTTTCGCTAGTTTTTCGCCTGCAACTCTCCTGTTTAATGTTCTCACATTCCTGGTGCAGATACGAAAGTCGTTGTCCATTTTTCGTTAAGCATGGTCGTCAACAGTAAAATCAGTCCTTCCCGAGGCTATTGGTTGCAAAGCACCAAGCAAAGCACAACCCGCAACCTGGAAGGCCAAACTTTCTGTATAAAAGGCAATAAATTGCAAATAGACCTTTGATGCTTACACCGTAGGTATGGATATCATCTTGCGCCTTGGTACTTAGAGCAATACATGGGATCGCATTTCTGGTAGATGGGACATATGAAGCTTATATTCAAGGAGGATATATTTATGGGAGATGCTAAAGTCCATCTAGACTTGTTTTATGGTTTGGTGGATGTGCATTTCGATCCGTATTTGAAGAGTTCAGCTGGTAATCAATCAGAACCAGCTGCCTTGTTGTTCTTATTCGTTTTTTAGCTCCGTTAACCCTTCGTTAAATAGAGGTGGGTGGTTATCTTGTCCTTCGAACTAACTTCCTAACTTTCGCAACATCTGGAAATGCTGCTGCTGAATACATAGGAATCCAGCTGACATTTTTTTTGAGAATTCACACATGTTTCTCTTGTCGAGAAATTCCTTAGCTGGGAGGTAGCTTGTTCCCTTTTTTATGTATTCCTCTGGTGTCTTCCATTTTCTGGCTTAATACGAAGTCAGCATTTTCAATCTTGCAGAACCTTGACCTCAAAAAAGCTTTGCACGCACAAATAAAACAAAATGAAAAGCAATAACGCAAGTAGACACACGCGTATACAACTAATTATAGATTGTTCTTGAGAAGATCGTTTGTAGCTCAGAAGTCAACTTTAATGATATCGAAACAATGCTGACCTTCCATGATTATCTAGAGATATGGGAGTTAACTTGGTAAGAGGTACATAGCAATCAGTCTGAACATTTTTGGTCGGATCATAATATGGCTGAGGAATTGATTCACAGCATAGTTTAAATCGTTAACAAGAAACAGAGACATAAGCACGTGAACGTGTACCTGAAACGCCGTATAAACAATTGATCGGAAATTTATCAAATTTCACTTCTCATAAATAAATAAAAAGTAAACACCATACGCCGATGTTAATGCTGCATACAATAACATTTCTAGAGCCATGCCATGTTTTGGTAAACCGCCCAAAATCGTCCGTCTTCGCAAGATAAACCGAAACATTGGATACCTAAAAGTTATTTCATCCACAATGTACTTAAGAAAAGCATGATATACTGAAGATCCAACGTCAAAGGCACAACCTAACATAAATCTGTGCAACTTATATGATTGAGATAATAGCTTGACATCAACAAGGTGTCCACAACGCATTCCCCAGAAGAGAGAAGATGGTATATACTATCTTCTAAAAGGAATACCTACAATAAAACACAACACACTGAAGATTCAACCAAAAAACTTCTCTTATTGGAATGAAAAAGCAACAACAATAATGAAATAAAAGATTTTAAGAAAAGGAGGATTATCCATACATATGTATATATAGTTGAATTAACACACAATAAACGGGAATATTAATACTTTTCCGCCAATAGATACGCAGTATCCGATTCTTAACGCACCAGATCTTCAGGATTGAACATGCCCTTCATTAAAGAAAAAAAAAATCATATTAATACGAATTCTCTACAAAGTGATATGTTACTTCTTACCCTAGCACGTCTCAAGATTGAGTCCTTGCTAGCGTCATAGGGATGATCCTTTGAGGGAATTTCCAGAACAGCTGGAATAGGTGAGGTGTGTGCATCAATCACATGACGGATCAGTTCAGCGCAGTTCTGATTGATAAGAATAATATCGATGTCATCGCGTTTAAGGAAACGCTTGAAACAATCCTCAATCTCACTAACTGGTGTGTCTATGTAAACGAAAGGATAGATATAATAAATCATGGATTTCGCATAGCTTTAACTAACTTTTGTCGACAACCATAAAGTTGGGATGACGATTCTTGTTGATTTCGCCAACACCTCCGAGCAAAAAGCCAACACAGGTATCCTACAAAAAGAAAAAAAAAAACAAGTTTCCTTGAGAAAACATATTTTACTTTGGAGATTTGTTTTACTTACTTCGTCTCCAATAACGGAGATTAGTTTTCCTTTCATTGCCGAGTGAAGAGCCATTTTTGTTGAAAGATTATGATAGAAATTTTACTAAAATCAATTACTTGAGGAATAAAATTTTTCACTTCAAGTCAGCTGACACTTGCCAAAATCTTGTGATAGAAGTAGTGCCATATGCCTTCGTATTTTTCAGGTGGTGCCAGACCAACGATTTCTGAATGGAACGCAGAGTGGCTGTTCACAATGGAGTGAAACTATAAATTTTAGTTTTTGTTTTGGTGTTTCGCATTGGTAAAAACTCAATCTATTTTTTTTTTATCAAAAGACCGATTTTGACAGCCGTTGTGTACTATGTCAATTTTGCAGATGGATTTTTTGGGAGATTCACCTCTTCTTGCACCAACACCAATTCAATAGCAATCAGTTTGACAAAAAAACCCAAAGAGTAAAAGAAAATTTCCAATGACAGCTATAACTTTAATTTGAAAAGCTTGTAAGATATATCTTTTGGTGGTTTTTGTACAACCCCAGCCTTATTATAAACTCATTATAAGGAGCTTTATATACTCCATATTCATAAAACCTTTGTAACTTTGAATAGAGGCTGCATATCCTAAGGGTATTTAATTATTTTTATTTCTGTATACACAGACGGCTGAGCATCAGAGTTACCAAAGGTTCCGTTGTAAGTTAAAAAAAATCGTCCAGGGTATTTTTTGTATTTCAGCATTTGTGTTTCACTGTTTAATTTGTTCAAATGCTGATTCTTCTTTACCTACAGAGTCAACGTTATTCACCAAAGGGTAGAAAACAACATTGTAATCATGATCCCTTGGTAACTCTGTCGTGCTTTTTGGTAATTTATTTGACACAAATCGTATATAACTATTATGGGTGGGGAAATATGTTATGAATAAGAAATTGTGTGACACTGAATAAAGGCTGTATAAATACTTATGTACTGTATAACTATACAACCGTTGAGATGTGTTTTTAGATCTAATGAATAAGGGGGCATATGTCAATACAAAACTTGCTTATATAGAAGCAGGTTGTTGTGACACTCAACTTGAAATATTTTCCAATAAGCTCGCATACATTTGTCTAAAGTTTTTTAATTTTCTTCTTTAGCATTAATCCCAAATTTTTCGACTCATTCGCATATCAAATTTTTACAAAGGTGGATTGTCGAAGCGCAAAGCTGATTTTGTCTCATTAACTATGGGTCAGACTTTTGTTCATTGAACGATTTGTATCCCCGGCTTTGGAATCATAATGACTTCTGCGATTTTTCACTAGCATGCAAATAACAATAGTCTTGGCGAAGGTAGCGAGTAACTAAACTAAGGCCGATCCCTCATTTCTCAGTTTGGTATCGTTTCGTTCGGCTTTTGATGTTCGGTAAATCAATCATAATCAGTAGCCTTTTTTATACCCTATCTCATAGAGAAATAATTTAGATTGATATGCCTTAAATTATCTGGATTGGCTTAGAATGGATTGGAAACGATTAATTGATTTTAAAAATATTTTAAAAAAATCGACTGTCAAAATGTCGACTTTCGAAAAGTCGATTGGTAAATATACCGACTGATCAAAACGTCAAATCTTATAAAGTCGATTTTGGAAATATCGACTCATATCACATGCATCATTCACTTTGCCACTGTATATCAACAAACCACTCTTGAATAATTATTTTAGTTTAGATAAAAGTCGACATTTTCACCGACAAGTTTTCAATCGTCATTTAAATGGTCCGAATTTTAAACTGTCACTTTTTGGGGTCATTTATTTTAAGGATTGGATGGAATAGGGTTTTAAACGATTTTCAGAGAGCGATGTGACCTTCTCATATTACTATTATTAATAACCTGGAAAAGTTTAGTTAAAGACATGCTTTTTATTCGGACGTTGTCAGGATTTGTACGTGTTACATCATCTAACACCTTCAAAGTTGTTTGTAAATGCTCGGGGAACTAACTAACTAACTAACCAACTAACTAAAAGTAGGTTTTCTTGTAAATGCTTTTAGTAAAACTACTCAAATACTAAAAACCTTATTCTTTCATTTAAAATATACACAGACAGATTTCAGTTGTTATGAGTGAGTGAGTAAATTTTTAAGATGTAGTCTCAGCAGAAAATCTCCGCTTAGCCAAGTGAGAAATCGCAATTGTCAGAGATATTGTAGAAGTCCGTAAGTGATGAATACACCTATTGTCAGAAAACTATGTTATAGCAACACAAACGTAATGTCACATAGCCATTTGCAACAATCCATTTTCAATTAACTACTGATTTAAATAAAATAAATATCTGGGACAACGGCTCATGCAGGACCCCAGAAACAGTTTTTTTATTCATTTGTATGTGCGAAATTATTAACGAAGTCATTTTTTTTATTTTTAGAACGCCCAATTCTTCTTCTTCTCATGTCAGTTTTTTTTAACTTAGATGTTTCTCAGACTTTCGCAAGAGGCGTCAGTAGAAAATAAGAAGGTGCTATTATTTGCGGAATTTCTAATCAGGTACACGCGGTTAATAGTCCAGCACACTATTTTACTTTATTTATCTGTCATTATTGACTTACATACAAAACAGAAAAGTTTAAATTATTCTCTTCAGACTCTCTAAATATTTTTTTATGTATATCCCTGAAGATCAGGCTATTGTCGCTAGCCATCGGCCTTTCAACGTGTCTTCGAAACACCTTTATAAAATTCAGCTGAACATTGTTACGATTAAAATAAATTTAATAAAAATCAGAATTAAACTTTATTTTCGAGAACTGAAGGTAACATGTTTCTATTGCTCAATAGATGTCACAAAATGGTTATTGTGAATCATGACAATTCACAATTGCATACAATTATTAAATTGACACTGACAGCACGGTATCTCAAATGTCAAATTAGCAATTAGCGATTTCAGTTTTGTTTATATCGAAATTATTAAAAAGACAACATAAAATAATAATAATGAATCCCCTAACGTATGTATTTATTGCATTCTAATATCAAATTCACTGTTTCCAATTATCCTATAGGAATATGAAAAATGTCTTAAAGCTAAGCGAGCGCGACCTACAACATGGAGGTAAATCATCCTGGCACGATATGTATAGAGATTCGGCGTGGATATTCGTTGGTGGAATGCCATTCGATCTTACCGAAGGTGATATAATTGCGGTATTTTCTCAATACGGAGAAATTGTCAACATAAACCTAGTGCGGGACAAAATCTCAGGCAAATCGAAAGGCTTCTGCTTCATTTGCTTTGAAGATCAACGATCCACAATACTGACCGTGGATAACTTGAATGGAATTAAGGTTGGTCAACTCATTTACGTCCTTTTGGAAATTTATTTGTATATTTCATTTCATTTAGATCCTAAATAGAACTCTTCGCGTTGACCACGTGTCTGACTACAAACCACCAAAAGAAAACGACAAAACCGACGAGGAAACAAGAAGGTTGTACATGGAAGGATGTGCTCCCAAATTACAAATCCCCGAGGAAAACATCAAACGGGAACACGATAAAGCAAAAACTACTGAATCGGTGATGTTAAAGAAAGAATTGGATATCAAAGTAAAAAAGGAAAAGACTAAGAAAATAAAAAAAGAAAAGAAAGAAAAAAAGTCAAAGAAGGAGAAAAAGGCAAAAAAGAAGAAAAAGAAAAAGGCCGAATCAAGCTCTTCGGATAGGAGCTCAGTAGATAGCGATTCATCGTCAGATAGTGAACTTGAGAAGAAGAAAAAACACAGGAGTCGTAGCCGAAGTCGGAGTCCACAGAAGAGAAGGCAGGATAATGGACAACTTGTTGACAAAAGTCGCAATGAAGAAAGACGCGAAAGGCGTAGAAGCAATAGCCGAAGCCGAGACAACGAAAGGAGACGGAGAAGTCGGTCGTAGTTTTGAATAGACCAAATCAATTTAGAAGGTTTTGAATCGTTGTTTTTACATAGTCTTTAGGTCTTAACTTGCTATGCTTTGCTACATAAGTACAATCTTTAATAAAACCTTTGTTTACTTGAATTGTTTGTTTTTTATTCGACGATGAATTAAATAGTTTGGTTGTTGGCTACTTAGCCCTTGCTTAGGTTGTGAACTGTGAAGTCGACATTTGATATCCAATCAAATGTGCGTTTCGAAATTTATATGGATGAGAATGTGCTTGATAGTGGGATGTTGTAGAACGAGGGCAAACTCTGATTGGCTTTATCTTGGTCAAGCCCACTCATTATAACTTTCACTACACATCAATCGTGCTTATTTTACCTCCAAGTGACAACCATCGTATAGTGGTCTCATCAATCCGGATTTGACTTGCTGAACTAATAAGATCGAAAAAAAAACGAAAAACGAAAAACAATAACACTATAAAAAGTGTGCTCAGAATGCTTGGAATCTACTGAGATGAAAGTGTGCCTCGTCGCTAAAGATGATTTTCTTTGTAAAGTCACCATTCACTTCGGTCTTTTCAATCGAACCTTGTAAGTGTGTAAATTCAAATCATGCAACTGATGGCAGTTAGCTAAGGACCGGGCTAATTGCAGAGGCATGTTGGTTGAGGCCCATGCTCATTCCGGACTGTAGCACCACTTAAGTAAGTTAGAGAATGTGCTCAGTTGTAACTTGTCTCTTGGTAGTATATGACCGCTAGTTGTAATCATCAACATTTGCCTTTCCTGGGTGCAGTGTACGAGCATAGGACGAAAATTACCCTCACGTAATCATCAAATGCACAAATAAGCACAGATTCTAGAACAGACAAATAACGAAAGCAGGGCCAAAGTATTGGTGTCCATTTGCTCTACATGACCTAGCCCCGAGCCTAGCCATCACGTGCAATGTGAAATTTGTTTTTGAACAGGCCTACGTCGATGTATAGCTCGTAAAATTATTTGTTTGTCTATAAAATCATTTATTTCTCTGGGGTACCAAATATTGCTATAGCTCGCTATTTTGCTTTGATTGGGGAATTTTTTTCCATTCTTCTTTTTGATTAGAACGATAAAGGTCAACCTAGTTTTCTAGTTCCAATGAGGTTGTGAGCGATAAACCCAATCGAATATAATTTTCTAAATTGCAGAAGCACCCTGTACTGCATGTGAAGAAGCTGTTACACCTTTGCGAATCTACGAGAAGTGGCATTTTTTCAATTGAAGACGAATAGTGCGGACGAAATTTTTTAATTGAGATCGTTTTTCATAACAAAATTTAAAAATTAATGGAAATCACGGATTTATTTTTCTATGCATTTAAAATTAAAATTAAAATTGAATTTTATTTAGTTCGGAACGGAAAATTTAATGTGATGCAAAATTCCACTACAGATTCTCTGATTTTGACCTGTTAGGAGCTAACTTGCATTGTCTCGACTTCTAATTAAAAATCGATCGAATGTTATACACGATCGATGATAGGTATAAATGGTCCACATTGAGCATTATGCGATGGATGTTGCGCATGATAATCGAGGTAACCATGAATCTTAGTTTCCGTTATTAAACTGATGTAGCTATATATCCTTTTCCTTCAAAACCAATTCAAGGTCATTACAATTTAGAGACATTTAAAACCAACGGACATAGGTATCTCCTCTTTTCTTACCCTCCATTTGCTTAATGGCCACGCTGGCTGTGCTCAAACACTATAAAGGGTATTCAAGACAATGGACCTTCCTGTTGTTAGTTTGCACGCGGTAGGGTGCAGATTTATCTAACGGTCTATACTAACCTTGACCCTAGATCAATAAACACTACATATCCCTCTGAGATCTCCGACGAATCAATAGGTCAGTGAAACACGATTTCTTACATGAAAAAGCGGAGCTTTACTGCAACATTCTGAGATTTCATTATTAACTTTCTCTTACAATGAGAAAAATATTGTTTTCGTGTAAAATTCGACCTCGAGAATTCGATTTAGTAACATTACGATGATAGCGGAAACCAAAAAATTGTTTATTTTTGGAATTCCGTCCGTCGGCGGAGGAGCCCTCAATGGGTCAACGGCAGCACTCATATCCCACAATGGGTTACTGACATCGGTATTTCCGGCCCGCTGTCCTAGAGTCAAAACAAGGGCCTGGCCCGCCAGGTTGGGGGCTGTGCCGTCGGGGTTACTTCCCGACCATGGAAAAAACTACCAGCTATGGGAGAGACACAACCAGCCCCGGATAATGAAACTCCTCATATGGCAACGGAACGTCAATGGACTATGATATTAGAGTGAACCTGGAATGTACGAACACTCTACACCCCGGGTGCTACTCAAAAACTTGAATCTGTCCTCACGCGGTACAAGGCAGATATAACCGCAATCCAGGAGATACGATGGATAGGATCAGGTATAATGAAGAGAAAAAATTGCGACATTTATTACAGATGCAACAAAAGGGAAATCGGCTAAGGACAAAAGTCATTGACTTCAGGCTGATAAGTGATCGCTTTTCTGTGATCCGCATCAAAGCTAAGTTCCAAAACATAAGCCTAATATGTGCACATGCCCCTACCGACGAGGCTGAAGATCCCATCAAGGAGGAGTTTTATGACCTCCTAGATGGAGCCTACGGAGCCTGTCCTGTATTGTAAAAGTTGGCGGTTTAGTTGGTAAGCACAAAATCCACGTAACGACAACAGACAACGGCTACCGATTTTGTAGCAGCTCGTAATACGGTGATAAGTACCACTAGGTTCCCAAGGCTAAGGATCCACAAAGCTACCTGGTGCTCTCCAGACGGCCGAACCGCCAACCAAATCGACCATGTGCTAATTGATGCAAGGCACGCATCCAACATCCTCGACGTGCACACAATCCGAGGGGCAAACGTCGACTCTGACCATTTTCTTGTCGCGGCTGAATTCAGTGCTAGACTGTCCAACGAGAAGAAGCTGCGAACTGCCCAGAAGAAGAAATTCGACGTTGGACGCCTTACAACATCTGGGGTAGCCAGAGCCTACAGCGAGCGCATAAGTATGAAACTCTCCTCTGTGCACTCACTACCACAGACGCCAACAATCAATGGTGCCAGTATCGCGACATCATCAAGGAGGTAGCCGGAACCACTGTAGGGTACCAGCCACCCCCGAGAAAGAGCCCGTGGTATGATGATGGCTTACGCAGTTTCCCAGCTCAAAGAGATCGAAGTATCGCGCGATCGTAACCACGTCCGAATGATTTATAAAAACGCCAAGTAACTGGCTGCTGGCTACAAAACCGGAAGGCAGGCTTTTCGAGACAGCGAAAGAAACCTACTCACCGAAGCGCAGGGATAGTAGATGTGGAAAAGAAAACCCTGCGTAGAAAGAAGAGGGCTTACGCAGCGTTCCAGCTCAAAGAGATCGAAGTACCGCGCGATCGTAACCACATCCGAAGGATTTATAAAAACGCTTAGCAACTGGCTTCTGGCTACAAAACCGGAACGCAGGCTCTTCGAGGAAACCTACTCACGGAAGCGCAGGGATAGTAGATGTGTTTAAGCAGTATTTCCAGCAGCTGCTTAATGGGCATCATGAAGGGAGAGTGATAGGGCAAGAAGAGAACCCACGTCCAGTCAATGAAGAACTAGTTCCACCACCTAGTATAGAATAAGTTGGCCTAGCTAAAAAAAAGCTTAAGACCAACAAGGCCGCAGTCTCTGATGGCTTACCAGCTCCATATGCCCCATCTCCAAAAAAGGCGATCCTATGTCTTGCAAGAACTATCGAGGCATATCCCTGCTTAACATCGTATACAAGATCCTAATCAACGTACTGTGTGAACGTTTCAAACCGTTCTGCAAAACACTAATCGGCACTTACCAGTGTGGCTTCCGGCCCGGCAGATAGACTATAGACCAACTATTCACACTGAGGCAAACCCTAGAAAAGACCAATTTCAAGTCGAAACTCACCACCTATTCGTCGACTTCAAAGCCGAGTATGATAGCATACATCGTCAGGAGCACCATATGACGATGGCCGAATTTGGAATCACGGCAAAACTGATTCAGCTGTGTCGCGTGACCTTGGAAAAGTGCAAAGTGCAAAGTGCAGTTTGAAAATAGCTCCTCAGTACTGTTCCAAACATGCACCGGATTTCAACAAGGAAACGCACGAAGGGCTTTTCAACAGGTCCGTCCAGCTGCTGGGCTATGCAGACGATATTGACATTATCGATCGCTCCCATCGTGCCGTGATAAAAGCGTTCACGGCGAACAGGCGAAATCCGTTGGCCTTGAAGTAAATGAGGACAAGACTAAGTACATACTATCAACAAACAAACAAGCATGTGTCCACCGCCTAGGAAAAAATGTCACTATTGATAGCAGCAATTTCGAGGGAGTTAAGGAGTTCACCTACCTCGGAGTAAACATATAGACTCTAAGAATGACACCCTAGTGGAGAACCGGCGAAGAATTACCCTAGGAAACCGTTGATACTTCGGTTTGGCGAAACAACTGGGTTCAAAACTCCCAACTCGAAGGACGGAATAGCACACATTCCGTCCAACCCTTATCCTGCTTTATGGGGCTGAGTGCTGCACGATAAGCAAAAAGGGATAGTTGATACTGGGCTCCTTCGAAAGAAAAATACTTCGGCGTATTTTTGGTCCTGTGTGCGAGGGGAGCGAATTGAGGAGAAGCTACAACCGCGAACTTTACGAGCTGTACCAAGATGTGGATGTAGTCCAAAAAGCCAAAACTCGTCGACTACGTTGGCCACATCGAGCGAATGGACAATAATGCTCTAGCTGAGATGATCTTTGAATCCCAGCCCCCAGGTTCGAGTAGGCAAGGAAGACCAAACCTCCGTTTCAAAGACCAAGCCATCGCGGATGCCAGAATACTTGGTCTAGACAACTGGAAGCAGCGAGCCTGGGATTGTAGAGGATGGAAGGCTGCAGTGTCTTAGGCAGAGACTTTTCACGGGTCGGGAGCCCGATAAGTAATTAATTAAATATCCCTAAACGTTTTCTGTTTTGGCCTATATTTAAAAATCATTATAATTCGTATGGAAACTAATTTAATTTTTATAATCTGGTCAAACTTTGAAATCCATCAAATTCTAACATCTAACGCCCAACTCGCTGTGAAAGAGAAAGTTGCATACGACCCAGTCGTGCACCCACCACTCGTTTTTTTGTTAACCTACTCACCTTTCAGCAATGTGAAGGGAATTCATCATTATTATAAGCCGGGAAGTAAGGAACGGTGTTTTCAGAATAAGATTTCCTATGCTGGGAATATTGTTCTTCTGAATCAAAAAAATCTCGATGAGGCAGCGGAGGAAAATCTCTGAAAGATTCGTAAGTGCAACCGCTTATGATTTGCATAAATTTGCTTCTTGTTAGACCCTAAAATAAAAACGTTTATTTTTTTTTCTCCATTTTTATTGTAAAATAATTTTAAAACATCGTAACTAACAATTCTTTGTCTTAGTATCTTTTGTTCGTGTTACACACTATTTGCCATAGGTGCTATCTTATCTCCAAATTTGTTTTGTTTTTATTTTACATCTTTTATCGATGTGTTTTATAATAAATGTGTTAAATCCAATTTATTTGTTTCATAATTAAATCAATATGTAAACAAATAAGAAAAAAAAAATCTAACACTATTACTTAAACTTTTCGTTAGTTTGTAAACTAAGTCTCTGTGTTTTGTGTTTTAAGTATATTTTTTTTGTTTATTTTTTTTTATTCATTGAAATTTTATTATAAAATAATAACTAATCGAGTATACAGTTGATAAAACTTATTTACTAATTCATCAGTTAATCATACAAAAACTAAATTAATAGATTTGTTTACATTTGTTTTGGTTTGTTTCTGAAAGAATCAATATGAATGTGTGTGTATATATTTGTTTGTTCGTTCCTCTAAACCACAATAAAGTTGCTAATGTTTTTGTCGTTTAATTTGTTCATTTATTTTGCTGAGTTTATTTAAATTTTGTTTATGTACATTTATGTTTATAGACAAATATTATGTATAGTTAATTATTTTCTTTTGTTAAACCTTTTTATTTTAGTTGATGAAGTTTTTTTTTTATTTGGCTAAAATTGTTCTAACATTTTTACTATAATCTAGGTTTGCTTTTTCTTTGGTTTAATTTAATTGTTTTTTTTTCTTATTTTCTAAAAAATGTTAACTTTCTATTTCACAATTTTTTTTTATATCTTCGTTTTGTTATATTTTATTATTTTTTTTCTAAATATATTTACTAATTGTGTATGTGTGTTTTTTTTTGTTATTTGGCTCGCCATTCCTTATAACATACGACGAAAATTGAATTAAATTAATGAATAAACTAGGGTTTGGCTTTATGTTTTTTTTTTTTGGCTAAATGTAGAGTCTAGAATGTAATTTTAATTTACATAGTATCTTTTGTATTTGCTTTTACCTTTTTACATATAGTAATATGTTAAATTAATTTTCTATACATACATTATATTGTTGTATTTGGCAGTTGGTAATTTTCAAAATTCTTTTTGGCTTGTTTTTAATTTAATAGAAAATGAGTAAACAAATTGTTTATTACAATGTATTAAAAAAAACTAAAACTTTTTGGCTTGTTTTTAATTTAATAGAAAATGGGTAAACAAATTGTTTATTACTATGTATTAAAAAAAAACTAATGACGCTTTTTGATATAATTAATAAAAAAAAAAACAGAAACCAAATAAATCGTATGATTAAAGTTTATATCATTAATCTATATTAATAACAACGCAAATGTTTGTTTGTTCTTAATTTAAGGGCTGATCAGAATCTTAGAACTTGTAATGTTATTCCTGAAAGGTATTTCATCCAGACGCCATTTAGCATTGCTGTCAGATATACAAAATTCTATAAAGAGATAAAAGGTCTGTTCCCGTACAAAATAATATTTACCGATTCTTACTGATTCTTACTGATTTTTACTGATTTTTACTTATTGCCGTTCCCGTACGTAAAAATAAGAAATAGAGACAGCTCACGAGAGAGCAAAAAATTACCCCTGCATAAAAATCTGTAAAAAAATTACTACAGAAATTTCTGTTGGTAAAAATCAGTAAACTGTCAGTTGGTATCTAAAAGTGACAACTCGCTTGTTTTGACAGGTATTTATGTCATTTGTTCTTTAAAAGGCATACAAAATATATAATTTCACTGTTTTTTACCTAAACGCGTTCCCGTACTTTTTGGTAATTTTGTCTCTTTCTGAGATAATTTACCCCCACTCCAAGAAATTTAAGAATTTACTAATGTTTACGGAAAAAGTACGGGAACAGACCTATTATTTGCTTCTGATTTTTACTCATTTTTAACTATTGCTGATCCCGTATGCAAATACAAGTAAACAAAATTTACTGCTGCAAAAATGTTTGTTGGTAACTACAGTAACAGGTAGTAAATTGTCAACTGGTGTCTGAAAGTGTCAAATTGTTTGTTTCGAAATAGCTTTTATGATTTATGCCACCTGTTATATAAACTGCAAACGAAAAGACTCATTTAATGGTATTTTATTTAGTTGGGTTCACATACTCTTCCGTAAATTTGTCCCTTTATGAGAGAGAAATTGAGAAAATACTAATTTTTACTGCGAGAAACACGGAAACGGATCTAAAATTTAGTGAAGAAATTTGGCAACGCACTAAATGTAGATAGGATATATATTGTGTTATACGAACAGTGTTATAATCATCGGATGGAGGTTTTCACTTATTTATATATCGAAATTAATTTTTAACGCATTAAGGCCTAGGGGTATCTAATAAATTGGAACTGGCTCTCCAGGTTGGGGGTTGTGCTTTGGGCTAACTACCCACCCATGGAAAAAACCATTGTTACGAAGCAGTCCTCGGAAAGGACTGATATTATTGTTGACGACCCTGCTAAACGAAAAAAGTACAACGACGTTTGTATCTGCACATGGAATGTGAGAAAATTAAACAGGAGATTTGCAGGAGAACAACTAGCAGAAGCCCTAAACTGCTACAAAGCAGACATTACTGCCATCAAGGAAATACGATGGGATGAGCCGGCAAAAAAAGGATGAAAAACTGTAACATCTGTTATGGACGAAGGCAAGAAGTCTCATGTTTCCAAGACTTTAGCGAACGCATTATAACAATCCGCATCAAAGCCAAATTTTCCAACATGAGCCTTATATGAGCACAGGCTCCGACGGAGAAAAAGATGATATAACTAAGGATTGCTTCTACGAGCTCCTTGACAAAACCCATCAGCGAATATCAAAGTACGATGTTAAAATCGTGCTGGGAGATTTTAACGCAAAGGTAGGAAGAGAAGACATCTTGAGCAGTATTGTCGGAAAATATAGCCTACACGATAACACGTCTGGTAACGAACTAAGGATAATTGACTTCCCTACGAACGGAATGCCACTATAGCCAGAACACGGTTTCTTTACCTCGATATCCATAAGGGGACATGGCGGTCTCCAGATCAAAGAACAGTCAACCAAATTGATCATATTGCGATAGACAAGAGGCACGCATCCAGTATTTTGGATGTCCGAACATTCCGAGGGGCTAACATCGACTCGGACTACTACATTGTTGCAGCCAAGGTAAGAATGCGGATATTCAGCACGCCACAACAAACCAGAAATACTGTGAATGTCGAAAGACTGCAATCGCAAGAGACCGCCAAGGCCTTCGCCCAACTCGTATCCCTTAACCTCTCGATTCATACGATACCATCAACATCTAATGTCGAAGAACAATGGCAACGATGATAACAAGCCATTACATCAGCCGCAACTGATGTGATAAGTTTTTCGCGGACACTAGCAAGAAACCCCTGGTTTGATGAGAAATGGCGACAGATGCTGGCAGCCAAGAATGAGGCCTACAAGGTTAAGCTGCAAGTGAAAACATTGAGCTCTATAGGCAGAGAAGAAGGCAAGAACACCGGTTTTTAAGAAAGAAGGAAAAACACCAAGAAAAGCGTGCGATCGAGGATATAGAGAGGTACCACTCCAGGAACGGTGTTCGCAAGTTTTACCAAAGTGTAAAATGTCAAAGCCAAGGATACAAGGCTCGAACAGAATCAGTCGATGCTTCGGATATAGAAGAACCACTTCTGCAGACTGTTAAACGGCGATGAGGAACAACATTCCGCTGTCAGGCAGAGCGAACCATTTAATATTGGCAACGGCGGCGAAAACTGCCAACCACCAGACCTAAGTAAAGTGAGGATAGCAATACCTAAACTCACTAAACGCTTAATATGGCCGCCGGAAATGATGGCCTTCCAGCTGAGCTTTATAAAGCTGGCGGAGATGACTTGGTAAGTAACATCCACCAACTCATAAGCCAAATCTGGTCGGATGAAAGTATGTCTGAAGAATGGAACCTCAGCATCGTTTGCCCGATCCACAAAAAGGGAGACCCTCTGAACTGCGCCAACTCTAGAGCCATAAGTCTCCTCAACATCACCTACTAGATCCTAGCTGCCGTAATATGTGAACGCCTGAAATTGTTTACCAACAACCTAATCGGGCCTTATCAGTGTGGTTTTAGTCCAGGAAAGTCCACAACCAGTCAAATTTTCACACTTCGGCAGATCCTGGAAAAAACCCAAGAAGTCCAAAGTCGATTTCAAGGCATACGACAGCATTCATAGAGCCGAACTATACAGACCCAAGTCTAGTTTTGGTATACCGCCAAAACTCTTCCGTTTGTGTAGGATGACGATGGAGAATTCTCGCTGCTCTATCAGGGTCGGAAACGACCTAATCGACACATTCGATACCAAAAAAGGATTTAGGCAAGGCGATGGGATGTCATGTGACTTCTTTAATTTGATTCTTAACAGGATTGTGCAAAACACCCGAGCCAACACCAGAGGCACAATTTTCCAAAAATCGGTGCAACTACTAGCATAAGCCGACGGTATGGACATCATTGGTAAAAGCGGCAAAAATGGGTTTAGCAGTAAATGAGGGTAAGACTAAATATATGCACAGTGTCAAAAGCGGATGAAGAAATCCTTGGTCGATTCGAGAGAAAAATGAACTGTACGAGCAGTACAGCGACATACCCCTATTCAGAAAACTCCGCAATGGAGGTTTAAGATGGCTAGGACATGTACATACAACGAATGGACACCAATACTCCTGCTCGCAGAGTCTTCGTTTCCCAGCCAGACGTCGGACGCAGTAGAGAAGACCGACCGCAACCAATTTGGAGTACGCAACTGGAAGTAGTTAGCAAAGGACCGGGCTAATTGGAGAGGCATGTTGTTCATCTCGGACTATAGCGCCACTTAAGTTAGTAAGTAAGTAAGTAATTAAGGCTTAAATTAATGAAAGGAAAATGCATTTTCGGTTTTTTCGCGTATAATTTTAATGAATAAGGTTTTGCTTAAAGACTATTTAAAAAAAATGCATAACTTTATAAACTCCTTATAATGACTTTGTCAGTGAAGCTTTTTATCTTTAGATAAATAAACTAATTAAAACCTAAAATAAAAGAGTTTCTATTTAAGTCAAATTATGTATAAACATTTAGTGACCCTTATTCCGAATTTGAATATGCATTTTTAATTTGAAAGGGCAAACAAAATGCGATTTTGGAAGCGTACGAATGATCGACAAAAAATTGTCGACGGGACAAGTCTAAATTTCATCAACTGTTGAAATGTCGACTGAAGTTTGATCGACAGAAAAAATTGACAGATTAAAATTCAGACCATTAAAATGTCGATTGAAAAGTTGTCGGTAAAAATGTCGACTTTTATCTAAAATAAAAGAGGAGTACGCTCTTTGAATGATTAAAATAACACTCTTCGGTCCGGTTTTACAGTGCGAGATCATTTTAGTTTTGGGATTAATTTTGGGATCGAATTAACTCGAGAAAGTAGTTATTTAGTCAATTAAAATCCAGAGTTAACTCGGCAAGTTTGGTGAGTTAACCCTGGGATTAAATGATCAGATGGATTTGACAGATGATGAAATACCAAGAAAACAATTTTTTTCAATTCCAATTATGTGAACATTTTATTAAATTTTTAGAAACTAAATGCGTGTACGATATATTCAGATTCAGATCTCAGCGACTCTAAACTGTTTGAAATATTGAGTGTGACTATTTTAGGAATCTACACATTTCGATAACTTTCGATAAATCATGAGTGCTACCAAATAAATGCCATACACGGAGTCAAATTTAATCCTCCACAGCAAAATTAAATTTATTCCGGGGTTAGTTAATTCTGGGTTAACTCAGAGCACTGAAAAACAGTATACATTAACAATTATCCAAGAGTGGCATGTTGATCGACAGTGGCAAAGTGAATGATGTTCACATGCATGCGACTTTTTACGAGTCGATTTTGACCAGTCGGTATTTGTACCAATCGACTTTTCGAAAGTCGACATTATGAAGGTTGATTTTTTTCAATCGACATTTTAAAAATCTGCAAATCGTACCCAACCCATTCTGATATCATTAAAGCTTTGGGACATTTTTTTTTAATAATAAACAATTCTGTTGAAAAATGTAATTTTAAAATTAATTAAAATACGTGTGATAAAAGTAATGTTAATAATTAAATATAATGTTAATAATTAAATATAATGTTAATAATTAAATATAATATTAATAATTAAATATATTCAGAGTAAAAACTCAAAGAAAATTATTGTTTCTTAAATTGAACAAAGATAACGCAAAATAATCTCAAAGAAAATACGAATGTATCGATATTTTAATATTATTTAAATGAATTTATTTTCCTTAATAAAACCGGCTTTCATATATTTAAAATAAGTTGAATCATAATTTTATAAATAAAAAAACTAAACAAACTTTGATTTTAAGTGAAAAATTATTAAAACAAATAAAAAATATTTACAGACATTTATATAGTTCAAAAACATGAGCATTGATAACTATAAAATTTGTTTCAAAACTACATTTAAGCTTGAAAGAGTTACATGAAATATATTTATATGTATGTACCGAACGTATGATATTGGACTTTTTTTTTATTATATTTTTGGATTAAATCAATAATTTCAACTTTATTGAACAGTATTGGAAATATATAATAAAAAATGCAAATTGTAAAAAAATAACTAAGATGTAGAACTTTTCGTTTAAAGATTTGATTCTTGTCTACTTGGTAAAAAACGGTTTAATTTTCTGTGCGTGGTTAGGAGAAACTAACATCATCAAATTATTTTTAATTGAACTATTCTGTTTCTTGACTTCGTTCTGTTACGAATGAACTGCTTATCAACAATGTTTACTTAAATATTTTCTTTTCTTTTCGTTCATACATTTTTTTGTTTTTTTTTTGTCATAAATTTATATTTTTCGTTTTTTTTTTTAAATTTTTTTTTAAATTTTTTTTTGTGTATTGGTTCGTACGTTTTTCTCTTTCGATTTTCTAAAACAGTCGTTTTAGATATTTTATAACAAACGCGTAATAACTTTCAGACATTAAAACACAGGCACTCATTCCCATTGCACATAAAATAGGAGGAATTATGAATACGAATTTTGTACAGTTAAACTGCTATTGAGGCGGACGACAACGGCCGGCCGATGTTCCCGAAAAGTCGATAGATTTTTGTTCGATAATAGGAATTCGATCGTCGTAGAGTGTTGGTGCCTGTAGTATGATACCAGCCGTTCCGGCAAGCACTGCCAATGTGAATATCCAGAGGAATAGCCGATCGAGGACCATTGCGACGTATTTCCAGTCCTCTTTAACCTAAAGAGGAAGAGGAAATAAAAAAAACAGATTAGAAATCGTTTTGTATGTATTGGAAAGTAATTTTTTCAATCAACTGTCCAGTCATTTCCAATTGCAATCATTTTTAGAAAAACGGAAATCGCTACTTCCTTCTCTTAAATCGATTCAATCCATACACAGAGGAAACACAAATCCTTTCACAAATTTTTCTTACCTTGGTTGAGTCCTCTTGCATTTTTGTATGCTCTGCAATGAAACGTACACAGAAACAGCTTCGATGCACTCTTGGTGGACACTTCGAATGGGAGAATGCTGGATTATTGATTATGGGACTCTTAATGCCCGTAGGTGGTCCCATGTCTAAGTCGGGAACGGCAGTTAAATCATCCGATCCAGATTGCGGCAGAGTTGGAATTGGCCCATGGATTTGACAACTGCCACCGAATGGTCCGGTACCGGTTAAGCTGCAAAAAGCAACGCTATACAGATACAAAACAGAAAAAAAACAGTAAAACATTGGACACACACAAAATATAAAACCAATAAAATCATTTTTTTTAGGAATTGCGTTTGCAAGTCGATTTCAGTTTGAGAAAAACAGGTATAACTTGATTAGAGCGGATATAGAGGAAAACGATTTTTTCATGTCTGCCAAATAGACAGGTTAGATAGAGAGGGGAGCGAAAAAAATTAAACAAAAATTGTATTCAGGAAGTTCATTTTCAACTTTTAATTGGGTCAGACAGCACTCACTGACATACCTGGATGGCGACAAATCCTCTTTTGACGGCGTTCGACTATATGCCATTGGACTGTGGTCGAGATTCGTTGTTGAGTAGTACGGATAAAAGCAGGCATGTGTATCCTTCAGCAGTAATTTACTAAAAAATATGTAAAAAAACCAACAGAATATCAATATAAATCCGAGAATTTTCATGTTTTTGCATTGTACGTGTATGTTGTAGCGGTGTTGTGGACTCACCTTGTTTCAAAGTTGTATTTCGGCCGCCGGATGAACAAAAATTTGGGCAGGAAATTGATGAATACTCGTTTAACCCATGGCGCCATTCGATGCGTTTGTGGTGACCGGAAATGGACATTTAGTACAACCACGGTGACGCATATACTGTTGAAGAGAAGCAAATTTTGCAAAAAAAGATTTAGAAAAGTAAATAAAGAGTTAGAGTTCTTTTTTCTCCCTTTTCGAATATTAAGGGGGTTAGAGTGAGTTATAGTTAGATCATGATCTATAATATCCCACATAAATAAACCGACCTATCTAGCGGAAATTGTGAATATTTCATGGTTGAGACCCCGCAAGTGCATTACAATTGCAGCAGTTTAAACAAAATTCGTGAGTCCGTCTTTTTAATTGACAGTTCAATAGAATATACGAATTATTTGAAGAGCCAGTTTATAAGAGTTTTGTTTTTTAAGGCAATGGCCATGCCTCAGATTTCAGATTACATGTAAAAAAATAAGGTAAGGTGATGTGGAACGCAAAATCTTACTGAATGGTAATGTAAATGTCAAACTATACCAACCCTTATACGTTTATCTATTCAGAATAAATTTTCTTTGTCAGAAGAGTAAAAAATAACTTAAATAAACCTATAATAACGGGTAATTTTACTGAAATCAAAAATAACTCATATTTGAGTGTCCATGCGTCAATGTTCAACTTGTTTCGTCAGGCATTTCCCCTCTAATGCCAGGTTACTAAAATGATCGATTGACCAATGAGAACAGAGCTTCATCAAGATATCTTACTAAAACTAAAACCCGGAACAAGGCCAGTGTATCTTCAGATATTAATTCTGCATCAGCGCCAGCAGTCAAATTTTTAAACTTGTGCGCGCCACTTAAGACGATGTCTTCCTCTACTGCGTCCGACGTCTGGCTGGTAATCGAAGACTCTGCGAGCCGGAGTAATGGTGTCCATTCGATTTATATGTCCTAGACATCTTAAACTTCCTATGCGGAATTTTTTGACTAGGAGTATGTCGCTGAATAGCTCGTATAGTTCTTAGCTAAATCATCATCTCCATATATGTAGCTAACGCATAGTTAACGCAAACGGGACCGATAGAATTTATGAAAACTTTTTTGCCTCAAAACGATTTTTTCGTTGGGTGTTGTAGAACGAGGGTAGACTCTGATTGGCTTTATCTTGGCAATGCCCAGTAGTTGCAACTCTGATTACACATCAAATGTGTTTATTTTTTACCTCCAAGTAGTAACCATCGGGTACAGGTCTCATCCAACCGGATGTGACTTGCTAAATGATAAGTTCGAGTGTTGATAACAAGACGTAAAACAGCAACACTATAATCACCCTGGTCAGAATGGCACGGAATGAATACCCGGGCTGCCGTCCCAGGCGAACCTAGATGAGCTGCTTCGACATATACCGACAACAGGCTATCTAGGAATCTCAAGGGCAAGTCAGTCTCCTTGTACAGAGATTGTGGCAGATGTAGTAGGGGACATAGCGGTCTCCAGATCAACGAACATTCAATCAAATTGATCACATTGCGATAGACAAGAGGCACGCATCCAGTATTTTGGATGTCCGAACAATCCGAGGGGCTAACATCGGCTCGGACCACTACCTTGTTGCAGCAGGTAAGGATGCGGATATCCACCACGCTACAACAAACCAGAAAAAAATTTAATGTCGAAAGACTGCAATCGCAAGAGACCGCCAAGGCCTTCGCGCAACGCGTATCCCCTAAGCTCTCGATTCACCCGATACCATCAACATCTAATGTCGAATAACAATGGCAACGATGACAACAAGCCATTACATCAGCCGTAACTGATTTGATAAGTTTCTCGCGGACACCGAGACAAGAAACCCCTAGTATGATGAGGAATGCCGACAGATGCTCGCAGCCAAGAATGAGGCCTACAAGGCTAAGCTGCAGGTGAAGACGATTCTGCCATTCAGCTCTAGAGGCAGAGAAGAAGGGAAGAACACCGGCTTTTCAGAAAGAAGAAAAAATAGCAAAAAAAGCGCGCGATCGAGGATATAGAGAGGTGCCACTCCAGGAACGATGTTCGTAAGTTTTACCAAAGTGTAAAACGTCAAAGCCAAGGATACAAGGATCGAACAGAATCCACAGTCGATGCTGAGGATATGGAAGAACCACTTCTGCAGACTGTTAAACGGCAATGACGAACAACATTCCGCTGTCAGGCAGAACGAACCATTCAATATTGGCAACGACAGCGAAAATTGCCAACCACGTGACCTAAGTGAAGTTAGGAAAGCAATATCTAAACTCAAGCTTAATAAGGCCGCCGGAAATGACGGCCTTGCCCTTCCCTCTGAGCTTTATAGAGCTGGCGGAGATGACTTGGTAAGTAACATCCACCAACTCATACCCCAGATCTGGCGTGTTGAGTTGCCTGGAACCTCAGCATCGTTTGCCCAATCCACAAATAAGGAGACCCTTTGAACTGCGCCAACTCTAGAGGCATAAGTCTCCTCAAAAACGCCTACAAGATCCTAGCTGCCGTAATATGTGAACGCCTGAAACCGTTTACCAACAACCTAATCGGCCCTTATCAGTGTGGTTTTAGGCCAGGAAAGTCCACAACCGATCAAATTTTCACACTTCTGCAGATCCTGGAAAAAACCCAAGAAATCTAAATCGATACCCACCACCTATTTATCGATTTCAAAGCCACATACGACAGCATTTATAGAGACGAACTATACAGAGCCGTATCTAGTTCTGGTAAACCGCCCAAAACTCGTCCGTTTGTGTAGGATAACGATGGAGAATTCTCGCTGCTCCATCAGGGTCGGAAACGACCTTACCGACACATTCGATACCAAATTGGACAGAATGTCGCCAGTGACAGATATAACTTTGAGGTAGTACGGGAATTTGTCTACCTTGGCTCCGCTTTGTTTCTTAGGGCTAAGAAGACAATTTAGTAGTAAAGCCTTCACTCGTATCAAAAGCGGATGAAGAAATCCTTGGTCGATTCAAGAGAAAATTTTTTTCGAAAAATCTTCGGTCCCGTTTGCGTTGACGGGCTATGGAAACGAAGATTCAACCACGAACTATACGAGTTGTACAGCGACATACCCCTGGTCAAAAAACTCCGCATTGGACGTTTAATATGGCTAGGACATGTAGAACGAATGGACACCAATACTCCAGCTCGCAGAGTCTTCGATTCGCAGCGAGATATCGGACGCAGTAGAAGTAGACCTCGCCTTAAGTGGCGCGCACAAGTAGAAACTGACCTCAACCAACTTTGAGTGGGCTAATTGGAAAGGCATGTTGGTTGAGGCCCAGGTTCATCCCGGACTGTATCACCACTTAAGTATGTTAAGTATATGGTAGTAACAACGCTTCCGTTTAACTGCATCCATATCAGTCGGCCTATGGTGTTTGCCAATATTTAATTTATTTATAGATTCTTCTATTTGACACGTCTATGCTGAAATTCAAATTAATTATAACTACACTGGGCCTAAGAAGTTACATTTGTGGCACAATTGATTCCTCAAAATCGTCTTAATCGCTTTTCTCGCCTAAAAAATCTTATGAAATCCAAACCCTTCATCCCATATTATCTCATTAATCCGCCTTTTCTACTACATCAGAGCCAACGTTTTTCCTAATAAAAGTTTATATCGATTTTCGGTGATTACTTCTTGAATCCACCAACTCTCCCTTCGAATTCTTGTAATAAAAGTGAAACAATAAAATCAATTCGATTACCCGCAGGATAGATGAAATTAGTATACAAAGGTTATCCTCATCAACAAAACGGACTGCTCCTGAAAGGAAGAGATGCACGGTGACCGCAAATCAATTTCATCAGAAATTTCGTAACGTCATAATCCGTTTCCAGGGTAGTATTCTCACAGGAATTCTGATTTAATTAACTTCCTTGTAGAGCTCTACTGATTAGAGCAATCATCCATTTACCTGGTTTTGAGTAGTTCTAAAAGTATAAGCGCCAGCACAGCTCACAGTGTGCCATTTGGCTTAGTGTGCGTGGAATATTAGTCGATGGGATATGACTTCTATTCATTAGAGCAGCCTCCACACTGCCACTAGACCTCAAATCAAGCATATCATGGGAAAGGAAATCCAAATCTCATTACACTTGATGGGATTATAGACAACATTATGAAGCATACCTGTGCACAGGATGATTTCGAACCTCCATCGTCATCATATCATCGTCATTGACATTAAGTCATCTGTGAGTTATTTCATTTCCTGGGAATTATAGGATTCATAAAAACCAACCAAAAGATGCACTTGATGAACTTCAAATTGATGGAATTATTATGTTGGGGATAAATATACGACCTATATTCGAGTTCGATACTGCAGTGTGGGTGTGTAAAAAGTATCCATTTGTGATTATTATTTTACCCTACATGATGGATGGCTTGTAACATAGAGAAATAATACGGATTGACATATCAGTAAGTACAAGACGTGGCAAAAGTAATTTCAATTTGCTGCCATTATGTTAGAAATAAAAAAAAAGTGGCTTTGTTTTTACAATCATCATTTTCAGCTTAATGTAATCGATTCCTTAGTTGATACAATTTTTTGATTGTAGCTCGCAAGAAATTGGTAAATGGAGTTTTTAAAAAGCTCCTGAGAAATGTGGCCGTCAGATCTGATCGGACAGTTCAAATCGCTTAGACGGGAGATAACATGGCCCAGAAATTCGTGATCAAAAATTTAAATCATTGTCTGAGCTGTGTGAGCGGTTGATCCGTCCTTTTGCTTTAGACCCAATTCAGCGATTGGCGGCGAAAAAGTCGATTATCATCTATCTGTTCCACTTACCAGTTGCATTTATGTCGTTGGCGTCCTTAAAAAAATAAGGGCCAAATACTTTTTCATTTCTGATAATTCTTTGCGACACCTACATCTGGATTCAATTCGCACGAGACGCTCAACCAAAGTCTTAGTTATGCAAACGATGGCGAAAATCAAGCTTTCTTAAAACAACAGACTTTTATATAAATATACACATTGACTAAGTAACGAAAGTCAATACTCCGGCTCGCAGAGTCTTCCCCATCCTTTTTTAATAAGGTTCAGTACCAGTGAGCACTATGGCAGTATGGCCACTGAAGCAATTCCACATTTTGCTCTCTTACCAATTTTTTTTAACTATCCCCGCCGTATGAATAGATGCGTTGTCCTGCTGGAAAATCTAATTTATGCTTCCAAAAATATCGCAAAATTTTCGAAAATTTCTTTCCAATATTCCATTGTAAGATATTGCAGTCATTTTGCTGTTAGTTAAATCTAGTTAGTTAAATCGACTATTTTATTTCTTTTGTATTAACTATTTCATACAATCTTAGTCTCTATGGTTTGGCTTATGAGCCGTCTACTAGTATGCCATTAATTACTTATTTATATTTTTTTTTGCTTTTTTTACACATAAAAGTTAAAAAAAATAGAATTCTTGTCTTGCTAAGGTTAAAAGCATTCCTCTATTATACAGTTTCTGTACCGTAGTACGTATAGAAGGTCCCAACCTCTTTCGCCATTAAGGATACTCATTGCTTCATATATTGAAAATAGTGCTAATCTTATCAGTATGATTGCGGATCAATTAATATGTCCTGTCTGTAAATGATGATCCAATCGACTATAAAGGGTGATCCATTTCGAGGTTCCCTACTATTTTAAAGAAAAAAACACAGAAAATTCAAATTTAATGGAGAATGTTTATTATCATTTGAAAGAACATTCTTTGGCATTTATTTTTTGAAGATTATGTCTACCAAATGTTGGCCGTTGCTACGTCGCAGATGGTCCATCCGTTGAGTCCAATTTTCGATCACTCGTTCGAGCATTTCGACTGGTATATGGCGAATGACACGCGTGATGTTTTCCTCCAAGGCCTGAATCGAAGCGGGTTTGTCGGCATAAGCTTTTGACTTTACATATCCCCACAGGAAAAAGTCTAACGATGTGATATCACACGATCTTGGTGGCCAATCGACCGGCCCATAATGTGAAATTATGTGCTCACCGAAATGTTCTCTCAATAAGTCCATTGATTGATGCGATGTGTGGGAAGTGGCGCCGTCTTGCTGAAACCAAATGTCGCCGAGATCACGAGCTTCAATTTCAGGCATCAAATAGTCGGTTATCATGGCACGAACGGCGCCGAATCGACTCTCCACGGTCTTCGTGTACACTCTCAGCTACGGCCGCTATATTTTCTTCACAGCGTGCTGGACGTGGTCTATTCGGTCGAATATTATCCAATAATGAATGCTGGGTCTCAAAATGGGTGATGGTGTTGCGAATACTACGCTCAGTAGGCCGATTATTTTGACCATAAGTTGAGCGAAGTGCACGAAACACATTCCTCACAGAACGTGAATTTTCATAATAAAGGTGAACAATTTGTAAACGTTGTTCACGCGTAAGTCTTTCCATTATGAAATGCCAAACAATACTAAACAAAAAAAACATGACACCATGACACGACTCACACGTGATCTGTCAAAAAAGGCTATTGAAAAAAGTATCTCTACTTGGATCACCCGTTAGTAAGCTCTGTATTCCGATGACTGAGCTTCGTTTACAAATGTATCGTAAATTCGTAGGTTTGTTTTCTCCAATTAGTCTTAAAATTTTAGTTTTAGTAGACTCGACTGTCTATTTGGCGTAACTAAAAGGTTATAACCGCATTTCAATCCTAGAACTTACCACTCTTGAACACATTTAACTTTGTACCGTAGCATTGGGGAAATCACTATTCTGGGTAGGCGCTCTTGATTCATTGCCATGACTTTTACGATAAATTCAAAGAGTGGTGCTACTTCCTTTTCCAAGTATACTATGTAATTTGGGAAACTACTCGATAATCTAAAAATTCTCCTAATAAAAAACCGGAAAACATTTTCTACAACATCAAATGTGCAGTATCCCCAAACTTGCGATGCGTATAGAAGGATCGAAGTAGCTGTAGCCCGGAATATTTTCTTTTTTGATGTGTGCGAGACATTTTTATTGCTAACACACTTTCTGCAAGTTTAATCTTATGGTAATTGTTCATATTCAAGTTGGGTGTAATCACAACTCCGAGATACTTATACTGTTTGACAATTTCGATTTGCTCCCCTTCAAAAGTCCATTTTTCGTTTTGAGAATATCTTCCCCCGCCATCTCTGAATATCATCATCTTTGACTTTTCCAAATTTACTGTCAAGTTCCACGTTCTGCAATAAGAATCTAACCTATTTATCATTAACTGCATAGTATCTACTGTATCTGCAAGAAATACGATGTCGTCTGCAAACATCAATTCTGGAATTTGGGTTCCACTTATTTGGATTCCTCATTTAACGTACTCAGTAATGGCATTTATGTACAAAATAAATAGCATTGTACTTAGGACGCACCCTTGTTTAACACCCATTGTTGTCTCAAATTCTTCCGACAAATGGCTACCGTCCGAAACATAAGCGGGATTATTATTATACAGAGCTCGTATCACGTTTGTCACCTTGGGTAAGATTCTACATATTTATAGAGCTTGTAGAAAAGCATTTCACGCGAAATCGAATCAAAAGCAGCTCGAAATCTACGAAAAACGCGTAAAGCTATTTTTTTTCTTTTTAACTTTCTCTTACAAAGAAGAAGATATTGTTTTCGTGAAAATTTTCGACCTCGAGATTTTGATTGATTCTAACATTACGATGATAGCGGAGCCTAAAAAAGTGGTTTTTGGAATTCCGTCCGTCGGTCTGTCGGTCCGTCGGTCCGTCGGTCCGTCGGTCCGTCTGTCCGTGATGGTATCCCCAGCCTAAACAGCTAGACCGATTTTCTTCAAACTTCGTATACAAGCTTATTTTAGTCATAATTCTAGGCCATTTTTTTTGTTTGCTTTTAGCCATGTTAATAATGGTACCTGCCATATAAAAATTACACATAACCTCAATTTTCTCGAAAACGGCTCTAACGATTTTGATTAAACTTTATATATGCTATAACCATATTAGCTTCAACAAAACTGCATACCCAGTTTTTTCGAGAAAATCCATATAACGGATTTTGTCATTTAGGCCATATAAGGAAAATTGATAATATCTCGCAAACTATTATGTCAAATTGAACGAAATTCAATATATATACTACTATTACAGCTTGAAGCAATTCCACATAATTAGTTTTAGCCCAAATATCACTAAACGGAATTTTCAGTTTTGGCCAATAACGGAAAATCATTATTATTCACATTGACATCGATTTCTTGAAATATCGGAGTAAACGTTCGTATAAACTCATTTCGACATTATTTATATCATTAATCAAAATGCGTACTATTTGATCTAACGCCTAACTCGCTGTGAAAGAGAAAGTTGCGTACGACCCAGTCGTGCACCCACCACTCGTTTTTTTATAAATTTCACTTATGTTGATCTGCGAAAATATTTGGTCAACAGTTAAACAGTTTGTTCTGAAACCAGCTTGAAACTCAAAATGAATTTTCTTTTTTCCATCCACTCGGTAATTCTACTAAAAATTAAACTGGCAAACAGTTTGGCAGATGTGTTAAGAAACGAAATCCCCCTATAGTGTGCTGGATCGTCGAAAATTATTTTTTTATGCAGTGGAAAAATTATCGATTTCTGGAAACCCTTAGATACGTCAGCTGTTATGAATTTTCGGTTGAATTCCATGCTAAGTGCTGATCGGAATTCCAATGTGCAATTCTTCTAAAATTCAAACGGAATGCGATCAATTCCTGGCGCTTTATTATCCTTGGAGTTCCAAATCCCAATTTTTGCTGTTTACAACTTAAGTTCAACAGTTCCATAGTAGCTTACTGCTCCCCATACCATAAAACCACCTTCTCGACTATGAGCTGGGCTTAAAAAACGTTCGCCTTTTCTCATATCATGAAAGTAATAGTCAAATCCATCAGGTCCATCAAAATTGAACATTTGTTCATCCCAAAAAAACACGTAACGTCATTGTTCTTGCCAAGTCATTGTGCCTCGAAAAGTTCAACCGCATACACTTCCGTTGATGGTTTAGTGGTGGCTTTTTTGGAAGTTTCAGCCGTTTTAGATGATTGGAACTATCAATCACTCTTTTCATTGTGAAAACATTAGCAGTTACACCAGTTTTTCAATACATTTTCGAGTCGTTGGAGTTGGAATCAAAACGAAACATTGTTCTTCTATCAGCCGCTGTTGTTGCTGTTTTACTACCCCCATTCGTGTTTTTTTCCATACGACTCTTTGTTTCTCAAGTAAAAGTAGATCACATTAAAGCTTCGTCCAATTTTTATAGCAATATCACGTCCAGTTGGTTCTTGCACCTGAAGTAAGTCGATATTGGCCTTTTCGTTCTGCCCATGATATTCCAAAATTCAATTTATCGATTACAATTACTTAAGCAGAACACACCAGTATAACCATGTGCTTAGCTTATTCAGTTGACTTAACAAAAAAATGCATTTTCAATATAAAATGCTTTGGACTAGATTACTACTTAAGTGGCGCTACAGTCCGGGATGAACGTGTGCCTCAATCAATTAGCCCGGTGCTAAGCTAACTGCCTCCACTTGCGCACTCCAAGTTGGATGAGGTCGGTTTCTACTTGTGCGCGCCACTTAAGGCAAAGTCTTCCTCTACTGCGTCCGACGTCTGGCCGCGAATCGAAGACTCTACGAACCGGAGTATTGGAGTCCATTTATTCTACATGTCCTAGCCATCTTAAACGTCCAATGCGGAATTTTTTTTGACCAGGGGTATGTCGCTGTACAGCTCGTATAGTTCGTGGTTGAATCTCCATAGCCCGTCAACGCAAACGGGACCGAAGATTTTTGTCTCGAATCGACCAAGGATTTCTTCATCCGATTTTGATAAGGTCCATGCTTCAGCGCCGTAGAGCAGGACTGGGATGATCAGGGTCTTATATAGGATCTCCTTAGTAGTTTGAGTGAGGGCTTTTCTACTTAATTACCTTCTCAGCCCGAAGAAACGGCAATTGGCAAGAGTTATTCTTCGTTTTATTTCTGACGAAATGTTGTTGTCAGAGTTAATAACGGAGCCGAGGTAGACAAACTCACGTACTACCTCAAAGTTATATCTGTCAAGGGTGACGTTCTGTTTAATTCGTCGATGTTGTGTTTCCTTTCGTTTTGACAGCATAAACTTAGTCTTACCCTCATTTACTGCTAAACCAATTTTTGCCGCTTCCTTCTCTATACTAGCAAACGTGGCTTTGACATCACGTTGAGTCTTACCAATGATGCCAATATCGTCAGCGTTTGCCGTTGCAAAGATTTTTGGAAAATTGTGCCTCTGGTGTTGGCTCGGGAGTTTTGCACAATCCTCTTAAGAATCGAATTGAAGAAGTCACATGACAGCCTAAATCCTTTTTTTGGTATCGGTAAGGTGTCGGTAAGGTCGTTTCCGACCCTGATGGAGTAGCGAGTATTCTCCATCGTCATCCTACACAAACGGACGAGTTTGGCGGTACACCAATACTAGACCTGGCTCTGTATGTTCGTCTCTGTAAATTCTGTCGTATGCGGCTTTGAAATCGATAAATAGTTGGTCGATTTGGACTTCTGGTAGAAATTTGATAGGTTGTGGACTTTCCTGGTCTAAAACCACACTGATAAGGGCCGATCAGGTCGTTGTTAAACGGTTTCAGGCGTTCACATATTACGGCTGATAGGATCTTGTAGGCGATTTTGAGGAGACTTATGCCTCTGTAGTTGGCGCAGTTCAGAGGGTCTCATTTTTTGTGGATCAACGATGCTGAGGTTCCATTCTGCAGGCATACTTTCATCCGACCAAATTTGGCTAATGCGTTGGTGGCGGCCTTATATTAAGCTTGAGTTAAGACATTGCTATCCTCACTTCACTTAGGTCGGGTGGTTGGAAATTTTCGCTGCTGTTGCCAATATTAAATGGTTCGTTCTGCCTGACAGCGGAATGTTGTTCGTCATCGCCGTTTAACAGTCTGCAGAAGTGGTTTTTCCATATCCTCAGCATCGACTTTGTCTCAACTACGATATTTCCTTGTTCATCTCGACAGGATTCTGTTCGAGCCTTGTATCCTTGGCTTTGATGTTTTACACTTTGGTACAATTTGCGTACATCGTTCCTGGAGTGGCACCTCCCTATATCCTCGATTGCGCGCTTTTCGTGCTCTTTTTTCTTCTTTCTGAAAAGCCGGTGTTCTTCCCTCCTTCTCTGCCTATAGAGCCCAATGGCAGCTCTCGTCTTCACCTACAGCTTAGCCTTGTAGGCCTCGTTCTTGGCTGCCGTAGCGGAGTCAATTAGCATAAGTCTTTTACCAGACGTTTTGTCATGTAGGCTATTTTTTCCGACAATATTGCTAAAGATGTCTTCTCTTCCTACGTTTGCGTTAAAATCTCCCAGCAAGATTTTAACATCGTACTTTGGTAGTCGCTCATAGGTTTTGTCAAGGAGCTTTTGGAAGCAATCCTTAGTTATATCATCTTTTTCCTCCGGCGTGAGTGCATATAAGGCTTATGTTCTCGAATTTTGCCTTGATGCGGATTATTACAATGCGTTCGCTAATGTCTTGGAAACATAAGACTCCTTGCCTAACAGACAAACAGTTAGCAGCAAGAAATGATGAATTTACGTTCAATATTTGCAATTAATGAATCCCATACCTTCGAAAAATGTTGTGTCTATTCAGTTAAAGCGGAGTGTATCTAGCAACAAATTAAAATTACATACAAAGTTTTCCCAACAAATCAAAATCTCGGATCTTTGTATTTACGCCAAATCAAGGAAATCATCAATATTTTCCCTAACTATACTCTCCAGCTGAATGAAATGTTATATATGACCGACAATTAATATTTATAATTCCTGATACTTAGTATTAGCCTAAATGTCTATTAACGGATTTTTTCGTTTTACAAATAATGACACTCCCTAATTTTCATCAAATTCATTTAAAAGAATTCGTAGATGACGCACTAAATGTGTGCATGTACGACCAAGTCATACACCCACTACTTAGATTTTAAGCCGAAAGGCATTAGTTTTTAAGTTGTTAGTATTTAATTTAGGGTTTCCGCAGAGGAAAAGTAAGTTAGTTAAGTTAGTAGATAAGTAGGCAAGTTTTTATTAATTTTTGTCTAGCGTGTAAGTTAGTTAGAAGTTTAAGAAAAATAAAAATGAATTAAAAAAAAAAAAAAAAAATACACCCACTACTCGTTTTTTAGCAACAAAAGTTTCATAAAAATATGAAACGAAAAAAAACTGAATCATTATCGATTTCAGTATATCTGAAATAGTATCAGAAATATACTATAGTACTGTCTTCAACAGCGCTGCCTATTATATCCTATTATAGTACTCCCATGCCATCAAATTCGAAGCGCTATACTCCTGTTGTACAGGCATATTATTCACATAACGCTAATCAAACCATCGAATTGCCGATTTCAATAGAAATCTTCCGGCAAAAGCTATTTGTTCCATTAGAACGAGCACATTAGGATCATTTGCACGCACTCCAGTTACCAGAACTCTGAATGTGTGTGTGTATCGAATGGCATGAGTATGCACTCATCCTTGGCAAAATACATTTCGGTCAAATACATTGGCATGGTCAGGCTATATATTTCCTCTCAGTCTCCAATATCCTTAAACACGATATGATTGTCAATTATGATACATGGCTCATCGATTCCGACTGCACTTAAGTGAGTTCCATTTCAGTTATAGAAATTCTTGATATTATGTGCTAACCTCTTCTGCTTCAATCAAATCTGTATTCATATATGTCTGTGTGTAGGTACAATGTTTAGACGGATACGAAAACTCAGAAAACGTTCAAATCAATTAATGTAACCAGGATGATGGCACAGCAATCAAGGGAAATTTCTATCCGCTTTGCAAGCATGAAGCTGCACACAGTTTGACGATGGTAAAGTTACGAAAAGTTCGAATTTAAATTCAATTAGGAAATGTTCGAAAATGCAGACGCATATGTGCAACCATCTTTCGCAATCATGCTTAGTCTACAACAGTAACACGATGAGAGCGATGAGAAGCGACGTTATCCTGTCGATATTGCGGTGGTTAGTTAGTTAGATTACAGACAGCGTAACATCGACATATGATGGAGTGTGATGTGGGTACACTCGCATGCCACTCGAAGAGGGTATGCACCAGCATACAGCTCTTCTCCTAATGAATTGTATAATGAACTGGCAAAATTGTTCCATTAGTAAATTTATTAGGCAGTGAGTACGGCGTACAGTAAACCTTATTGAGTAGCAAATTAAATTAAAACGATAGAGGCACCATTTGTCCATAAAAATACATCAAAGCATAACTATCACCGGCACTGTACGTCATGTAATGATACAACAAATAAACGTGAACAGTGTGACTGCAAAGAATGTACACAGTTCATGGATCTTATTAGCACAGATAGCTCAATAAAACAAGTTTATTAGATACGTGTTTAGTAATCGTATCCAAACGTCATCTATCAAAGTGAAAAGTTTGCAGTAAACGAGCAACGTGATCTGTGAAAAATGTGCACCGTTTGTCGACTTGATAATACGCGACTTTTTTTTGCCTAAGCTATGTTGAACTTGGTTGACATATGGTTTCATCAAGACGGTGCCACATGCAACACAGCTCGTAAAACAATGGAAATGTTGAACGATGAATTTGGTGAGCAGCTTATCTCTCGGAATGGCCCTGTGAGTTGGCTGCCAAGATCATGCGATTTAACGCCTTTTAATTACTTTTTGTGGGGTTATGTAAAGTCGTTAGTCTATGTGGACCAGCCGAACACGATTGAAGCCTTACAGGATAACATAACAAGCGTAATTCGTGGAACACAGGCCGAAATGCTCGAAAAAGTGACGCAAAATTGGACATTCCGAATGGACCATTTGAAACGGAGCCGCGGACAACATTTACATGAAGTTGTCTGTAAAACGTAAATGGCAAAGGCCTATTTATCGATTACAATAAAAATTTTGAATATTTGATTTGACTGTTTTATTCGATTTAAAAAAAAATACGCTTGAAAATCACCCTTTATTATATAAATTCATTTAATGTGCACCCAATAGGCGGGCTCTACTTACTTTGCTTTTCATTTTCAATTATAAGATAATTTCAATAATGAGTGAAATAATAACGGGTGATTTTTTAGCTGGTTTGGTTTTGGCAACACTGGTTTTGACAGCTGACGTGTGTTTAGTACCTTGTGTCACTGTCAAACAGCTTCAGTTTGGTTTGCAATTTAACCATGGATCGTCTTACAAATGAACAACGCTTGCAAATTATTGAATTTTACTATCAAAATTCGTGCTCGGTTCGAAATGTTCATCGCGCGCTGCTTCCATTTTATGATCGGCATTCTCGACCTTCTGAGCAGTCTATTCGGAAGATTGTGACCAAATTTCGCACCAAATTTACTTTGTTGGACATTAAACCACCAACACGTTTACGTACTGTGCGTAGTGAAGAAAATATTGCGGCCGTATCAGCTAGTGTGACAGAAGACCGCGAAATGTCGATTCGGCGCCGTTCCCAGCAGTTAGGCCTTTGTTACAGCACTACGTGGAAAATTTTGCGGAAGGATTTGGGCGTAAAGCCTTTTAAGATACAGCTGGTGCAAGAACTAAAGCCAGCCGACCTACCACAACGCCGAATTTTTGGTGAATGGGCTCTTGGAAAGCTGGCCGAGGATCCGCTTTTTTATCGAAAAATTGTGTTCATAGATGAGGCTCATTTTTGGTTGAATGGGTACGTAAATAAGCAAAATTACCGCATTTGGAGTGAAGATCAGCCAGAAGCATTGCAACAGCTACCAATGCATCCCGAAAAAGCCACTGTTTGGTGCGGTTTATGGGCCGGCGGCATTATTGGGCCATATTTCTTCAAAGATGATGCGAATCGCAGCGTTACTGTCATTGGGCCTGCGCACACGAGTATGCTTCAACCGTAGTCATTATGGTTACTTTCCAAACACACGGGAATATGTTCAACCGGTTGAATTTTATGTAATATACCAAAATTTATATGTATGTGTAATTCGATTAACACCGAACTAGCCGCCATATTTTTTTTTAATACCAAAACTGTCAGAAACGCATGCATGTGTTGGTAGATTCAACCTCTTCAACCACTTAATTTTGGGTGAAAAATTGCTCTCCAATGCCTCTCAAACTGTGCTCCCTCCTCACCCGTCCCACCAACAAACATGACATTCAACCGGTTGAAGCATACTCGTGTGCGCAGGCCCAATGGTGAACGCTACCGAGCGATGATAACAAACTTTTTTTTGCCCGAAATGGAAGTTCTTGACTTGCATGATATGTGGTTTCAACAAGACGGTGCCACATGCCACACAGCACGCGAAACAATGGCGCAATTGCGAGGCGAGTTTGGTGAACAGTTAATTTCACGTTTCGGGCCGGTCAATTGGCCGCCTAGATCGTGCGATTTGACACCATTAGATTATTTTTTGTGGGGGTATGTCAAGGCTAATGTCTATAGGGACAAGCCCGCTTCGATTGACGCACTGGAAGCCAACATCCATGCATTCATTCGTGAGATACCGGCCGATATGTGTGAAAGAGTATGCCAAAATTGGACCAGCGGATGGGCTACCTGAGACGCAGCCGCGGTCAACATTTGCATGAAATTATCTTTAAACAAATTGCAAGGTTCAAACTATCGATTCAAATAAATATTTCATTCATTTTTTCGAATTTTTCTAAACCTCTTAAAAAATCACCCGTTATTCTAAATTGAAATACAAAAAAAAACCTATATTTCGAGTTTTTGGTAAAATTTAGGGTAACTACGCAGTTTTGCTTCACACATTAGTTTTATGTATACGTTCAGTTTTATCAAAATCGTTGGAGCCGTTTTTGAGAAATTTTGTTTTTACCAAAACCGTTACATAGTGGGGACCATAAGGCGGTGGTTACGACCAACACTAGTAGCTCTAATTCGCACTAGTGCGCTAGTAAATCTTATGTATGGATAATCAATAACGTGGCCGCAGATCACGTTTTTTGCATTCGCGCTAGTCCACGCTAGTCCGCGCTTGTATTTTTGTACATCAAAATTCATTTGATTTTGAACTTTACTAGCTTGAACTAGCGCTAATTGCAAAAACCCCTCCGGGTATTCATTTAATAACTGTGTATATAAAATTTAAAGTAAACCCGACTTATAACCGATAGACCGACAGTCCCACTTTTTCGGACTTCTCCATCATTTTTAAAATCTTGAATTCAAATTTTTTAAAAGAAACCATTACTTGCTCTTTAAGGGGCATGCAAAAATCTCAGCTATGACAGTGGAGATAAACTTCTGTGGGATCCTTATGTGGAACAGACCTAATGAATGTCGACACCTTTATTGTCACTATGATACAAACGTCGACAAACTTTTTAAGTGCACAGTATGGTTCATTATTAAAGGAGCATATCAGGAGATGACTGGCTTATCCGTAAGTGCTCAAAATCAAAACATTTCTTACCGCCCGAGACCGTCCATGTATACAAGGTAATATCATAACAGGTTGCCTAAAAATTTAGTGCGATGAACTGCCGCGTAGAAGGTATGGATTCGATTCCCAGCCGTAGCAGCACCGAAATTATTTTTCACTGGCCCACCTCTCGTGATGATCTGACAAATCATCCGGGAAGTATCAATTGTCAAGAAAAGCTTATCTCAACTTAGCCGTTCGGATTCGGCATTAAACAGGAGTTCCCGCCTTCGTACAAGAAGCACACACGCACACATGAATGGTTGTGAGAAAGCTAGGCCCTGGGATTCTAACGAGCCTGTTGCGCCTAAATTTTGTATTTTTTTTTTGGTTCTTGCAAAATATTATTTTTACTGATTTTACCGATTTTTACTTATAGCCGCTTCTGAATGATTTTGATTATCTGATTATCTATCTGAGAGAAACTTCAAGAAAAGTAGGATTTTACAGTACGGGAACAAACTTGATGTTAATGTGTCATGTAGATGTGTAATTTATGTTGTAGACAGATAGAGAACTAAGTTATTTTATATATTTATAATTTTGTCATTGGGACTTTTTGAAATAACAGCGTTTACCATAACAGACGACCACAAACCTTAAATGACTTAGAAGCCAACATTGCAGAAGAATTCACCAAAACATTTATAATCTCAATAACTGGTCTAACGATGTTGATAAAAATAATTAACTACGCTTGCTTAGTTCGGTACTTAGAAATATATCTGCACACCAAGTTTTTTGTCAAAAGTACGACGTCATTTAAAAAAATTGTTTTTTTCTCAAAAATGTATGAATGGGTAGAAAGCTTGGACTTACTTACTTACTTAAGTGGCACTGCTGTCCGGAATGAACCTGGGCCTCAATCCACATGCATTTCCAATTAGCTCGGTCCTTAGATAACTTGCGCACTCCAAGTTGGTTTAGGTCGGTTTGTACTTATTTGCGCCACTTAAGCCGTGGTCTTCCTCTACTGCGTCTGTCGTCTGGCTGGGAATCGAAGACTCTGCGAACCGGAGTATTGTTGTCCATTCTACATGTCCTAGCAATCTTAAACGTTCAATGCGGAGTTTTTTGACTATTGGGAATTCGCTATAGAGCTCTTATAGTTCTTGGTTTAATCTTCGTCTCCATAGTACGTCAGCGCTAACGGGACCGAAGATTTTTCGAAGAATTTTTCTATCAAATCATCCACTTTGGGTACGGTTCATACTTCAGCGGAAGAGCAGAACTGGGATGATGAGGGTTTTTTAGAGGTATAGCCATTTTGTCAGCTGTTAAGTAATTTATTTTTAGTTTGGTTTGGCATTTAAGGTCAACATAATCGTCCATCAGAGCAATTAATTCGATTAAGTATGGAACGTTTTCGCACCACGTTTACTCTAAATGATAATACGCTTCCACGGAAGAAGTCATTGCTGCTGTAGAGCTTAGCGTAGAGGAAGACCCGAATCAGTCTATCCACCATCGTGCACAGGAATTGGATATGTATCCATCCACTTTATGGAAAGATCTTGGTACGCGTGCTTACAAAATCCAAATCGTGCAATGATTGAAGCCACAGGATCACCTAGCAAGGTGTAGATTCGGTGAATAGTCCCAAAACAAGATTGCCGTTGATCCCAAGTCTCGTAAGCTATTTTATTTAGCGATGAAGCAACAACACTGAATGCAACACTTTTTTGGCACAGAAATCCAACTTATCGAAAAAAAGCAAATGGTAAGAGATGCAGATGATTAAGCTGTTCCTGTTTGGTATATGCTATGATCCCTTTTTTTCAGGTCATAACATCACCGATGAACAAAAAAACAGAATGCAGCAACAGACAATTATAGAAGAGGATTCACATTACAGCGTACGTATGAATTTCTTTCAAAAAAAATTATTAATTAATCAAAAAAACACAATCTGGTGGTGGTGTATTACATCAAAGTGTGAAATAACAGTAAACCTGTTAATGCATGCGTAAAATAACAACATTTTTTTCGGAGTGTTGGGAATTGCTCTCCAGTTAATATCTTCCTGCCACCGTCGTGGCGTTTTTCATTTGAGATTCGAACATCGAGGGAAATTCTGCTGAATAATTCATAAAATAAAAAAAAAATCCACATGCAGTCGTATAGACAAAGTGATATCCAGTAGATGGAGTACATTCCCTGGTGTAAAATAATTCATGATTAATATCCACAAAAAATTCTTTTTATCAGCATACTTGAGTTCAACCCTCAACCCACTGTATCTGCCTTAAATGGCGGCTGCAACCCTTGTCTCTTATCGATATGATGGTTAAAGCCAGCATAAAATACCAGCTCTTATGAAAGGCGTTCGTTGGAAAGCGCGTTTATTTCTCTGTGTGTAGATGCTCACACGATGTGGTGTTGCTTCCCTTGGGCTACTATAACACATACCTACACATAATATGCACTCCGTTTCGAGGGAAATAAATTTGCAATTTTAGAAAAGGTTTTGAAGTTCCTTTTTAAAGATGGCGGGGTTGTTTATTGTAATTATTGGTATAGAACAAATTTGCTTATGTCATATCAGGCTTTCCGTCGCATGCATGACGAAATTGACTGTTGAGTGTTGACTCTCTTGTCCAGGACTTGCTTAACGAATTTTTATTTTTCTGTAAATTTTAGCAGGGTGGTGTTGAGATATGTTTTGCTTTAGCTGGATTCACACCCAGAGCACAGAATTTTATCCCAGAGAGCAGCGAATTATGTAATTTCGGATAATTTTTTTGGTTATTTTACCAAAATATGAAAACAAAACAGATTTATGTGTATACGTAATTATTCTCCATTTTTAGAAATAAGTCATTGATGACTAGGTTCTAGGGGATAGTAAACAGTGGAGGTTAACTAACTTAACTATTCTGATCCCAACATAATGAAGAAATATATATACAAATGGAATCGCTCTCACTCTTGTGTAATTTCTCATTTTCGAGTGTAACTAATTTTGGTCTTGTTCCCAGTGTTTGAGTTGGGTTTTTTCATACACGTAAGCATTTATTTTATTACATGGCGCCGAATCCCGGGAGGATCTGGTCACGAAGCTGAAAATTCCTACTACTGCACGAGTAAATCTATCGTTGATGCTATTTGGATCCAAAACCCAAACTCCATCGAAGGTGTTTAATAAAGTGAGAATTGTTCTCCAAAGTCAGTATAGCTTGAAACGGGTGGATATTGAAGCAGTAGTTGTGCCAAATATTTGTATCGATCTACCTCCGCTCGACTTGTCTTGATGATTGATTCAACATCTACTTATGGCTGATGTACATCATGCAAACATTGACACAGAAGAGGGATTAAGTCTACTAATAGGCTCTGACAAGTATTGGTCAGTAGTCACCGGTAAACAACGTTGCATCTCTCGATCTTTCAGAGCAGTGGAAACTATTTTTGGATGGACACTACAAGGAAAGCCTTCGCTTGGTAAGAATGTTTATTTGAACGAAAACTCAAGTTCTTCCCCCCATTGCAGCGCTGCTTTGTGTCTTACGTCGTTGGAAAACGATTGCGAAACATTTTGGTCGTTGGAGAACATCGGCATTCGACAAGAAGAGGTGAAAAAACAATAGTTGGCAGAGGATACGATTGCCCAATGTATAACCCGCAAGGGATATTGATACGAAGAAGCTCTACCACTCCACAACAACAAAGAATAAGCATTGAAACGGTCGAGATCTCTGACGGTGTGACTATCCAAGAGTCCAACTCTTCTTCAAGAATATGATGCAGATATACAAAAGATGATGTCCGACGGTTTTGCTGAGCCTATTCCTTCAGGTACACAGTGTCAAAAAGGCGCATATTTTATCTCCCCCATCATCTAGTGTTTAAAGCAGACAGCAGCACTACAAAAATGAGTTTATTTGACGCCTCCGTTCGCAGTCAAGACTATACTTCGATAAACGACATGTTACAGGTGGGTGCTAATCTGCTCCCAGACGTCCTCAAAGTAGTGTTGTGTTTTTAGACATGGACGTTATGGTGTCGTAGCCGATGTGGAAAAGGCATTTTTGCAGATTATGCTGAACAAAAACGATCGTGATGTTCATCGGTTTGTTTGGTTCGCTCCAGGTGGACTTTTTCGTCAAATGAACCAGTACATCGAGTACCAAATGACTAGAGTTACCTTTGCAAACGGCCACCATACGGGAGCATTTGCATCTATAGAAAAGGCTATTTTTCCTGAAACTTGTCATCTTTTGCAGAAATGTTTTTATATGGATGACGTCGCTCCTATAAAGGATAATGGCCTTACATTGCCAAAACTCGAATTAACTGTAGCTCTGATAGCCGCTCGGATTTGCGCATATCTAAAGCACTCCCTCAAATTTTTGATTTGTGGGTTTCATCTTTGGACCGATTCGAAAATAACATTGAGCTGGATCCAGGGAAGAGACAGCAAGTGGAAGCCTTATGTGCAAGGTAACGTGGAAGAAATAAAGCGACACACAAAGGTCTCAGAGTGGCGGCATTGTAGCGGCAAGGAAAACCCGGCTGATCTGGTGACGAGAGGTGCCAGCGCCAATGTGCTGCAATCATCTTTACACTCGAAGAATGGACCATCCTGGCTTAAGAGTGGAGATTTCCCTATCCAACTTCACGGACACGGCACTAATCATGGAAACTGCCGCAGAATTAACACCTTTATCACATTAACTTCCGTATGAAGACGTAGGTGCTTGGAAGCATCTTGTGAGATGTGAGATGACGGCGTACGTTCAACGGTTTATCAGGGCTTTTCCTATACAAGGAATGGTCCATCATCTAAATATCTAAGCGCACAAGAAGTTACGCCTGCAGAACTTTACTGGGTCAGGTATGTACAGTATATACGTTTTTTTTGAACGAAATTTGCTCGTTGCAGGAAGAGAAGGCAATACCGATGACCTATATGATAAGAGAACTGGTTCCCTTTCTGGATGACACAAATTTTTGAGAGTTAGTTCCTTGACGACTCTTTAAATATACGACATCCTATCATATTGCCTAGGTCTCACGTTACCACCCTTATTATAGACGAAGACGAGTACCATCAACGTACAATACACGGTTGGACAAGTATTGTATTGTCTCAAATAAGAACAAAATTTTGGATCCCTAAGGGATGCTAATGCATCCAGCAACTAATAAGAAACTGCGTCATATGTCGTTAGCTGTTTGGAAAAGCGTCTTCAGCACCGTTTGGCCCATTACCCATTGACCGGCTCAGTTTATTTAGGCTGTTCGATATCATTGGGGTCGATTTTGCTGGTCACTCTACTCCTTTGATAATTCAGACAATGGGGTTAAAGTCTACATAATGGTTTTCACATGTGCTGCAATCCAAGCTGTGCACCTTGAGATGTTGCTAAATTTATCAAAGGATAGTTGCCTAACAAGTCTCAAACGTTTTATCACTCGTAGGAGAATTCCATCCGTTATATAATCCGATAATGCTAAGACCTTTCTCAGAGCCGCCTTAGAAGCTAAATATCGAAAGTTCTGATGATAGAAAAATTCCAAATTTCTTGCCGCACAAATGCATAAAATGGAAGTTTTCTGTCGAGAGAGCTCCTTGGTGGGGAGGATTCTGGGAGCGTCTCATACGAACTATAAAAAATATCCTGAATGTGGTAATAAGCAAAGCCAGACTAACCTCCGATGAATTGATAACTCTCTTAATTGAGGCGGAAGGAGTAGTAAATTCACGTCCTCTAACATATGTTGGCACCGATGCGTTGGCCGCTGAACCGATGACACCAGTTTACTTCTTGAGTATACAGTACGGTCCTACGACACCTATCCACGTTTTCGAAGATGTGAACGGTATTCGAGTTCTATGGACACGACTCCAAAAGTACACTAAATCGGAAGGTCACGGAATTGTTAGGTCTGCAGAAAATATATCTGCTGTGCGAAAGAAACAAACCCAAGATGGTCAATATCTCGTCTCTCAAAAGAACTTCACCTTGAGTTTTTAATTGTGACTTCGATCTGTGCTCATAAACAATTCAAGACAAGGCATGAGAGATGGTAATCGTAAAGGATCATACACAACGACGTGTAGCCGATGATTTGGCTCTAGAGCAGAAGACCCGAACTTCGACATTCCTTGGATGAATGAATATTAAAAAAAGACAAAAAAAGCGTAGGTTTTCTAAAGTCAGTCTGCGTCGTATCTTCACTAAAGTGTCATTCGTAGAGTGGATGTTGACTTCGAGGCAGATGAACCTTTAACTACTTTAACATGTTTACAACCAACATTAACATTTTTTCCAAGGTTCTTCAATTCAGGAATGGAGCGTTATATCTTCGTTGACTAGAGGTGGACTGGTTTCTTGCCCTTTATACCCATTAGGCAGCTGCTGGAAATGCTACCTGAATCCAACAACCATTCACTTCCCGTCAGTGACTAGGTTGGCATTGTTATTTTATTCCGTAGAGCCTCTGGCAATCTCCGGCTAACTATGCTGACCAGGGTAAAGGATTTTTTTATGCACCATTTGCAGCTTCTTCCCGTTGAACGTTTGTCCCTCTGGATGTGTTTACATCCAGGATGTTAGATGCGTGCTTCGCTTCTATGAGCACATAGTCAATTTGGTTGGCGGTTCGACCATCTGGGGATAGCCAGGTTACTCTTGAACAAAGTCGGCTTCCTACGACGAATCCGCGTCCTCATATGAACATTCTTTGGGTTGCATAAACGTCGTTAATTAATCCTGCTCGTATTTCCTGAATCGCGGTAATCTCTGCCCTGTACGGCTCGAGGACACATTCACGTTTTTGAGTTTCAGGTGCATAACTCGTAAGTCGTTGTTCTTAAGTAAGTCGTAAGTCGTTGTTCTTAGCAATTAAAAAATAGTTATGAGAGAAACAACAGCCTCGGATAACGGGTCCCCTCAAACACCAACCAGACGTTTGAGGGGACCCGTTATCCGAGGCTGTTGTTTCTCTCATAACTATTTTTTAATTGCTAAGAAAGGTAACCTGACGGCACAATTCCCAACCTGGAGGACAATTTCCAATTTATTAGATACCTCTAGGACACGGGGCAATCAGTATCAACTACGGGATTGAGCGCTTTCGTTGGCCTTTGGGCTCATCATATTTGTTCAAGGGACCTTACCAAATATGTCGAATCAGCTCATTTAGGTTTTTCACTTTTTCCATCCTAATTGGGACTGTACCGTGGAATCCATCTTAGAAATTACACAGCTGTCGTATTGGAAAAGGACTTTGTTCCTTAGTTTGAAGACAGATCTCCCCGGTCGCATCTGCTGCTTTATACAGGAGACCGATAATATGAATTAAAAATGGTTTTTCGAGGCAGTAAATTCTGGTTCTTCCCAGGGAATTCACTTGGGACCTTTATTATTTGCAATATTTGCGAACGACATAGATTCAAAAGAGTTTTTCTGTAAATGTCTGGGATTTGCAGATGATTGGACGTTTTTTTGTTGAGTAAATTCTCTAGCCGATTGCCATAGGCTACAGAATATTAAAAATTGGTGTAATTGTAATAACATGCAACGGAACTTATAAGGTTTCAACATTTTTCGCATTTGGCGACCTATGTATGGTGACTCACTAAGTTGGTATTTAATAGAGTTGATGAAATTAAAGACTTGGAGGTCTTAAATTTAAACAAACATATTGACAGTACAATAAACAAGACAAAACGAACAGCAAGGATATTTCGGAAATACAAACTCTTAAAACCTTACATAAGGCGTGTTTTTTTTCTCTTCACTCCAAATCTATATAGGCTTAGCAAACAATTTACGTGAAAATTATTTCATAAAACATTGATTTTGCACCTATTTTGCAGCGTAATACTTACTGGTTGTGGTATCAGCTGCTATATTTTGAAATTTTATTATTTTTGACAGCCATTTTCGATAACAAACGAAACAAATAGGTTTGGTAGCACATTTTCTATCCAGGCTAAGGGCGTAAAACTGGATAATTATCCAGGTTTCGCGAAATCTATATAGGCTAAGGTGTTGTTGTATTTTACACGTCAATTGTTTGCTAAGCCTATATAGATTTGGAGTCAAGAGAAAAAAAACACGCCTAATGTAGCTTATGAGGTTTCTGACATTAATATTAGCCAGCTCGCCTAGATTATCGAAGATGTACTCCCCCAAATGCAGCTTCCTTTTTACTGAGAGAGCTGGGCAAGAGCATAGAAGGTGAGTAATACTTTCCACTTTATGAGTATACTTTGCAACTTTCTTCGTCCAAGCAGCTTCTACAGAAGTCATTGCTGAAGAAGCCTAGTCTTTTTGCGTGTAGGTCAATGGGACAGTCTCCTGTAAGGACAGCATTTTCGAGCAGATGGAGCGCTTCTGGGTAAATATTAGGCCAGAATTCGAATCCGACTCCCATTCAAGGCGACTGGTTGTCTGAAGTTACGCTCAAAACTGAGTTGGGTAATGGTGTGCTCGGTGTTTTCTGCAATGTTAAGGTGCCGTCACACCATGCAAGGAAAGTGCTCGCAGCAAGTTTTCCAAAAAAATATTTTTTTTAAATCTGTGCAAGTGCTGCAGTGAGCAGTCACACTATGCAAGGAAAGTGGTTGCAGCAAGCGGGTTTTTGGGTGCTCGCAAACACTTACTGAGCAAACTTTCTGCAAGCACTTTTCGGGTCGTTACAACATGCAAGTCACCAGATCTTGTTCAGAAAGATTATTTTAATCTCATATGATTCTACAAAAAAGGACGTTTTGTATGGGATATGTTTTACAAAGAGGTTATTCCAAAAATTGGGCGAGCTTTAAAATGATATACGGCGAAATGTTGATGGTATTATTCTCGAAATATTTTCATCAAAAGTTTTTTCAATTTTGCAAACATTCCATCTATTTTTCACGGCAAAACAGGCGCGACCGTCGAACTGTCAAATAACTATAAACACACAATGCAAACTTTTTTGTTTTGCTTCAAAAACCAGGTTGCTTAGTGGAAAATGTACAAATGTACAAAACTTGAAGCTACATACCGTGCAAGCGGCAAGCTTGCTACAAGTGATTTGCTTGAAAGCAAAGGCTTGCATGAACTTGTCACACAATGCAAGCCTCCGTTGTGCAAGCGTTTGCTTGCAAGCATATCACTTGTAGCAAGCGCTTGCATGCAAGGACTTTTCGGGTCGTCACACCATGCAAGTTGTGCTTGAAGCAAGGATTTTACTTGCTGCGAGCACATTCCTTGCACGGTGTGACGGCACCTTTAAGGTGATTCAGAAACTCTGTGTGTTCACCCTGATTGGATGTCCATTGTGACGAGGCTCTCAGTCTCACAGCTACACAAGCTGCGGTCTGTTTGCCGTAGAAGTCTAGGGGCACTAGATGTAGGATGGAATTTAGGGCTGCGGAGGGAGTTGTTCTAAGAGCTCCGCTAATGTATATGCAAGCTGATCTTTGAACTTTACCTAGTAGGTTGCGGTTGGAGTAGAATATGTCCCCCATAATTAAAAATGAATTGCTTTCTTGCTCTTTATACCGTCTTATTACATTTTAGTAATGGAAAATAATAATCATCATATAAATGCATAAAAACCCGCCATTTTGTTTTGTATGTGTACGAATAAATTAGTTTTGACTCCGAAATCCACCTTGCATATCCCAAGCCGGTACTCATTGATGGTGTACTCATCCACCCTCGATTTCAAACTCAATATTAATAAAAGCAGCAAATCGGTAAAAAAAAATAGACATCATATAAAAAAATGCTACGCCTAGCTAGGATACCACATCAACGGGCAGACAAACAAAAGTCAACTGACTTACTACTTTATAAGCTATGTATGTGGGTATTTTGCTACGTATGCGTTCCGTATTTCGTTTGTTTGCATAAAGCGCCCAAGCCTGCTTTGTAAAATAAACGACCTCATTCCGGTTTCGAATGAATTTATTTGTATGATGAAGCCACGAAGGGAAGTTAGATACATACCCTTGAGATGAATGTACAGCACTGCGCTGGAACCCTAACCCTTTCCACCTCATTCTGATCTAAAATTTTGTACACACTCCGGGCATGAGGAGCGAACGAATACAAAAAATCAACTTGTCATTGGGGTAATTAACTTTTTAGGAAAAAAATTTGATTCTCAATGGGGGTGGAATGGTGCACTTGTCACTGCGGGCGGATAAAAATGATTAATAGAGGAAAGTGTTCTCGTTTTGTTTGCCGGTCACCCTTTTGCCAAACTCGAAACCAAGCTGTGTAGGCAGATCCATTCACAATCCAATGTATTTACTAATGTGCAAGTGAGATAGAGTATGGTAAGGTACTTCAGTTGGCCAGGAAGGGATAAGTTGGGATTTTTTTCAGAATTGTATGAAGAAGAGTGTTTTTTCTGTTAAAGCTGAACAATGGGTGGAAACACTGCACCAAAGCTTAGGGAGACACCGACAGGAAATTGTATGATTGCTTTTGATGATGATAATTTCAGACGGAAAGTGATTCATCTGATGAGAATGTTATATTACGTTGCAATTAAGTCAAAAGTGAAACCATTTCAATCAAGAAATACAGTATGGAGTGTAAAGTATACAAAGAGGCATTAGAGTATGTTTACAATCAAACTTGACAGATGTGACGTTTTATATATTTTTATTTAGCGTTACGAAAATCATTTTTTGACTTGAAATCCCAAAATTGTTTTTTTTTCAACTTAACATTTTGTTCTTTGCTAGATAATGCCATCGAAATATTTAGTTAGAACAGACATGTTCCACTTAGGATCCCACCCAGATCTTCAAAAATTCCGTAAGTAGAACACAGTCCAATACTTTGCTTAAAGACTACAGCTGGTTATTTTGTGTGTACTATAATTAAGAGAATTCATAATTTTTATGAGCTAAGAAGCAAAGAAATTTTTGTTTGAAAGAAAAAGTTTCCCTCTGCTAAATATATGAAGGGTGTTTTTTTAGAGGCATAGAACTTCTAATTGAAATAAAACACAAGAAAATCGTTTTAATGTCCATCGATTGACTTTATTGGAAGGATAATTTTATGCCATTAAGGTTTAAAAATGATTTTGGGCATGTGGCTGCCGCTGCTGGTTCGAATAAAGCCAAGTCTAGAGGTCCTATTTTCAACCAATTTTTCGACGAGCATTTGGGGCCGAATGTCGGCAATAACGCCACGAAAGTTAGCTTCCAAGTACCCTAACGTTTCTGGTTTGTTGGCGTAGACAAGCGACTTCACATATCCCCAAAGAAAATAATCCAATGGTGTCAAATCACACGATCTTAGTAGCCAATTGACAGGTCTATTCCGCGAAATTATGCGCTCATCGAATGTTTCCTTCAATAAATCGATTGTGAGGTGTGCTGTGTGGCATGTAGCGCCGTCTTGTTGGAACCACATCTCATCCACATTCATGCCATCCAATTCGGGAACAAAATAGTCGGGTATCATGACTCTATACCGGTCTCCATTAACGGTAACTGACTCTCCAGCATCATTTCGGAAGAATAAATGCCCAATGACTCCACCAGCTTATAGAGCACGCAAAACAGTCAGTTTTTGTGGATGTAATGGCGTCTCAAGGGTCTCATGTGGATTCGCTTCAGTCAAAATGCGGCAATTTTGCTTGTTGACGTAGCCATTCAACAAAAAAAGAGGCTCGTCACTGAAAAAACATTTTGCGATGAAAATCAGCATCGAGATCAATCTCATTTTCGGCCCATACACCAAAATCACGACGCATTGCATGGTCTCGCGGCTTTAATTCTTGCACAAGCTGGATCTTGTAAGGTCTTAAGCCAAGATCTTTGAGCAAAATATTCCATAAAGTTGACAAATCTCCAATTGTTGTGCATGGTGGCGAATCGATTCATTCGGGTCCTCTTCAACACTTTGCTCTACAGGGGCAATTGTTTCTTCGGTGCGCACTGTTCGACATCACTGCGGATGCGGATCGAAAACAATCCATGGACAGCCGAATAAATTGCTCTGATGGACGATTATGTCGACCATAAAATGGACGGAGCTTGCGGTAAACTTCCGAGCTGAACCATTATTTTCGAAATAAATTTGCACGATTTGCAAGCGTTGTTCATTTATCAACCTGTTACTGATGAAAAGGCAAACCAAACTGAACATAAATGACATTATGTTTCCCGATTTGAACACAAAATGTCAAATTCTCTATTTGAAAAACCACCATTTAAAAAAAAACACCGGTTACAAGGTGGGCCATAAGAGTTCACCCTATAGGAAGATGCTCTTATTTTTGCAAATGGCTGCCAATGTTAAAACTGTTTTGACATTTGTGGACTAGACAGATGTAGAATACAAGTGAACAAGCCATGGAGCGATACACTCCTCAAGAACGTGGAATAATCGTGTCTATTCCTTTGCGTAACAATTCGTCTGTAGTGTTGGCGCTGCGCGAATTCAGTCGTGGGCCGTTCGACACTAACTTCGCAAACACTGCGCCGTTTGGTTACCAATCGCATTATAGGGCCACCTTAGCCGAGTTTTTTCTGCCACAATTGGACGAATTAGAACTGGAGGACATGTGGTTCCAACAGGAAGGAGCAACAGCACACACTGCCCGAGTCACAACCACAAAAAAAGGGGAGCCAAACAACATCGGATGACTTCTTTTGGTCCACCTTGTAGTTCCACTGTGTCCAAAAATCTCAGCTAAGGCAAATCTTCGCATGCGTAACACGAACATATACTTTCAGACCAAAACTCCCCACAAAAAGGGGGATTTTTCAAAAAAACGGGCGACACTGTATAAGAGTGAAACTACTTGTTGAGTATGGACTCTAAGAAAATAAATCTCTGGAACAATTCATTGATGCTAAAAATGCAGCAACGAACTGAATTTTATTAATCATTGTAAAGGTTAGTATTAGCTTACAAGCTTACAAACTGGATGTAAAAACATTTTCAGTTATAGGTAATTCCACATTACAGGAAGCCATCGAAACTTGAACATAAGTCAACATTTGCTGAAACGATGAACTTTCCTTATTTCCTATATCGTGGAAAAAAAATTAAAAGCCATAGTGGAGGGCCAGTCTTTAACTATTGTGTTGATGTGAATTAATTAGTTGCAGCGTAACGTAACGTGTGTCAAAGTCATCAAGTATTTTTGCAACGTAACTTGAGAGAAATTGTGTTTGCTAACCTTGTTGGACGGTTAAGTGAAGGGACGTGCGGAAACATGAATTGGTCGTCGCACATAGTTGGTGAATGCCAAAACACACAAAGGCTTTAGAAGTGAGCGATAATCTCAAGTGCTGTATGCGTAGGCAGGCACAATATGAACTTGATTGTATTGTGTAGTGGGCAGTGTAAGTGATGATTATACCCTATCCCATGGCCATAAGGGTATATTAGTTTTGGTCTAAAATAACGGGTGTCCCATAATTCACCCAAAATTTGAATTTTGCGCCATTTAATATAGTACTGTGTTGCCAACGGAAAGAAAAATAATTAACAATGTGACAGCTGACAGTTCGTGGTTGGTAAAAATGGAGCACTATACGAAAGAACAACGCATTTTCATTGTTGAGCAATATTTTATTGCTGTTTTGGTGATTTGCAAAAGTTTCAAATGGATGCCCCACAATTCACTGAAGCATCGAGTGACTCGTTAGTTTATAATGCAACTTACTAGTGAATTTAAATCGGACATTTGTGCTCAGGTATAGATGGCACTGCAATAACATTTCCTGTTACGAACATTTACGCTTCTTTCTGTTTCAATTTTATAGACTCGGCCATTTCATCACAGTTCGTACAATAGATAACACTCTTTAGTTGAAATAGTGACTATAGTGGAAAAGTTTAAGAAAGTACCTTAAGACATATTATTCTAAATTATATTTTAGACTCATTAAGATATTGTTTAATACATAATTAAGATATTTTAGATATTAGTAACAAATAAGTAGCTAATACATCACAAGAAAGATTACCAGACACGTGCGAAAACATACATTTGATATTAAAATACATCATTGCAACAAGAGTGAGCTCAACAAGAATCAAACAAAAAAAAGGATAGTTCTACCTAACACCTACACGCTAATTATTTTAATCCTACGTCTATTTCTAAATCACGACACTCTATAAACTATACATGCACACAAAATATCACAGAAATAGTATTGCACAGTGTTAAGTTATCACAGACCTTGTATAAAATCTACTTATATCTATTAATTCTACAAAAATAACCTATTTAATTCGTTAACACGTATAATTATCTATACATATAAACTACATACATTGAATCTACAAACTAAAATATTATATATAAAAAAAGGAGCAAACATATCACATAATTGTAAAAAAATCATATTGTGTTTAGGTTAAAAAGAGTAATTTGTCGTCCTATTTTAAGTTAAAATTAAGTATATCATGATTAAAACCATATTTGAGTTCTCTTTTAATTATGTTAATAAAAATATCATGAATATTTGTTAATAATTTCGTCTCGGGTCAATTTTTTTTATATTCAATGGCGCAGCTATGAAACCTCTCACATTTTTTTTATGTAAGGAACTTAGCTTTACCCACCCCAAGCCCTGAGCGAGCCGGAAGAAAAAATAAAAGAGAGTGTCAACATAAGCTAGGTTTCCTATCACTCCAAAACTAACTCTCTTAATAAATTTAATAGCTGTGGCCATACGCTACAGATATTATGGCGCCCAAACTATAGGTAAAAAAAATGCATAAGCTTACAGCTTATCTAGCATCAAAAACATCAAGATCAATAAAATAAGTGAGAGAACAAATGTTACATTAGATCATGTAGTGATCGTACATCAAAACAAGTTACAACGGTGAATCCTAGCAAAGCAAGTGAATTTTGGCAAATCATAGTTAGTTTTCATTTTTCATTCTGTGTAAGTGGGTCAGACTTATGCTTAAGCGGTGCTACACGCTACATAAAATCCCCATACATACATAATATACAGTCAATGGCAAAATTATTTGCACATTGCATTGATAGCACTTTAACCAACCTATAAAGCGAGATAACTTTTGAAATAAGAACAAATTGTTTATTAACTTTTCTTATTTCTAATGTTTGAAGTTTTATTCAAAAAGTAATTAAAAAACTTAAATCAAATTTCAACAATTAACAATTAAATTCATACAATATAAAAGTGGCACAATTATTTACACATCCATCAGACAGAGGCAAAATTATTTACACAAACCCAGTTTTTTCGTTTTCACTATATCTGGAAGCGAACAAGAAAAATATTTTTAAGTTTTAAGTTAACTGTTATTAAAGTAATACTACTTAATAGGTTGTGCTTCCTCCTTTTGCCGCAATAACTTCTGCAAGGCGTCTGGGCATTGAGTCTATTAAGCCTTGAACTTGCTCTACTGGAATGGAACTCCAAGCCGTTATAAAATCATTCCAAGTTTGGTCTGCAGTTCTGCCAATGTTTTCAGGAATTTTAGATTTTACTATGTGCCAAAGATTCTCTATTACATTTAGGTCAGGACTTTGCGGGGGCCATTTTAAAACTTCTTGACCCACTTCTGCCAAATACTTTTTTATGTTCCTGGCGGTGTGTATCGGCGCATTATCATGTTGAAGGATAAAATCGCTCCCGATATATCTTTAACCAGAAACTAGTGCAACATCATTTAAAATGTTTAAATAATATGACTGTTTCATGTTATCGGAGCACCTTACAAGTAGACCTACTCCACTATTTGATATGCAACCCCATATCATGATCTTGCCTCCTTTGGAATGTCGTGTGGGTTGAGTGACGGGTTGCTTGGCCTTCATTTTAGGGGTGGAATAATAAAACTTACGCCCATATGTACCGTCCAAGGAACAAGCTGTTTCGTCCGTCCAAAGAATGCTCCTACAAAACTCTGGTGGTTTGTTGATGTGGTCCCTTGCAAATTGTAGCCTAACTTTCCTGTTTTTGGGTGTTATATGCGGCTTTTTCTGGATAACGTAAGCATTTATTCCGTTTTCTTTTAATCTTCGTCGCAATGTTCTCTCACTTATATTATTATTTTGGCGATCTTTGTTTATGTCTATAAGTACACTTTTAACACTTTCACGTGGGTTACTTTTGAAGGAACGAACAATCTTAGCATCTTCCCTTTTTGATGTTACCCTTTTTCTGCCCCTACCAATTTTATTTTTTACGCTTCCACATTCGTTAAACTTATTAATTATATTATAAATGGTTTTCCGGGTACAACCATATTTTTTAGAGAGTTCCACTGCCGAAAAACCCCCCTGGAGTTCTGCAACAATGGCTGCTCTTTTTTCAAGTGAAAGCTCAATAGTTTTTGGCATCTCGTATAACTTTTCTCTATTATGGACCTTGCAAAACTGAGCGCAATATTTGGACACCAAGCAAAATATCATTTAACGAAAGAAATTTAGAACCGTCACTTTGCCAATGCAGTTATTTGCACTTGTGTAAATAATTTTGCCTCTGTTCGATGGATGTGTAAATAATTGTGCCACTTTGTTTTCTTTGAATTTAACTATTACTTGTTGGAATTTGATTTATGTTTTTGATGTACTGTTTGAATAAAACTGCAAACATTAGAAATGAGAAAAGTTAATAAACAATTTGTTCTTATTTCAAAAGTTATCTCGCTTTATAGGTTGGTTAAAGTGCTATCAATGCAATGTGTAAATAATTTTGCCATTGACTGTATAAATATCAGTTATAAAGTTTCTTGGAATTAGATTTTGTGTGTTTCAATGCGAACATATTATTTCTTCTAGTATTCTTTTCTGATTACACGTGTTAGTAATTATCATACCCCGCGGTTAGAAAATAATGTTGAAGATCAGTGCGTTTTCTATATTCATCCCGCAGTTAAATTTACTTTGATTTGTCATATCGTTATTGCTTTAATGAATATATCGGATGATCTTGTTATCTATTCATAGTCTGTGTATTGTTTAACGAAAGGATTGACCCGAAAATTATATGAATGTTAAAAAAATAAAAACTAACCAAAAATATAAATTGTGTTACATAAAGAACTGTGATTAAGTATAAAAAAAGTATTTATATTGTATATAGTATATGGAAAGTGAAAAAAAAAAAACAGTGAAATAACATTTCTGCGAACGGTGAGAGAGTGCTAACATATATCATTGGGATACGGATAACTCTTAAAACTACGGTAAATCTTTACATACATACATATTTCATATTTGTTTATTTTTTTTGTTTCGTTTGTTTTTGTTGCATTATTAATTTTCTTATATATTAGTTGTTTGTTCATTTCACAAACATTACAAATTTCATTGGTGTATCTGTTGTGGTAATTAGCTATCGTTTATTAGTATAAAATGGATTTTTCACTTTTGGATAGTGATGAAATTAGATATGAGTGCCAGATTAGAGATTTGCCTACTGAAGGAAGTGTTAGGAATTTAGCAACACAGTTGTTTCCAAGATATAAAGCAGAGTGTGAAGGCAATGTGTCATATAGTCCAAAGGTTGTTAATAACTCTTCTAAAGAAATCAACATATGTCAAGAGAAAATTGATTTATTAGGTAATTTCGTTAAGGCAGCTTTAAAATCAGGAGATGTGAATGTTTTAGAAAGAACTAAGGTTAAAGCGAAACATATTGAAAACCGATTAAGAGTTTTGTTGCAGAGAAATCCTAACCTTAAAGTTACTATTCTCAGAATGTTGAAAGAATTAAAAGATATTGAGGTCAAAAATACCGTAGACAGTTCTCAAAGTGGTATTGGTGATGTTGCTGGAGCCATTGTTACAGAAGACATTCCAGTAGCAGTGTCTTTGACTCAAAATGAAGTTTTAGCTGAGCCACGTGCACTTGAAAATGTTAGTTCGAAAGATATTTTAGAAGGTACAGGTGTACAAGATAAAAGCATTCCCACTTCCATTAATGTTTACAATTCTGAAACAGGTGCTATTCCTAAGCCGGTCAGAACATCTTTGGCATCTAAATTTGGAGGTCTTAACATTCATCATTCAAACTCTCAAGAAGCCTTTAATAATATATTGTGCAAACAATCAAGATTATTTTCACTACCTTCGAATAGTAATGAATTTCCAAAGCCAAATTATGAAGACCATGATCAAACATATTGTCGAAATGATAGAAATGTTGGTGCAGGTGTATACCAAAATAATTTAAATGAAACCGCACAACGTTTTACAAATTCTAATTATGATTATAGCAGGCAAAATCGTAGTATTGCGAATTGGGGCTTAAAATTTAATGGAACACCTACTCCACTTAGTGTAGAGCAGTTCATTTTTAGAGTTGAGATGTTGGGTAAAAGTGAAGGAATCCTTGGTGATAATATGGTGTTGGCAATGCATCAGTTATTAGAAGGGCATGCCAAAACATGGTTTTGGATTTTTATCCAACGAAATCGGTCACCTACCTGGTCACATTTCCGTTTCTCACTTATAAGCGAATTTCAATCACTTAATAGCGATCATGAGTTACGTCGACAAATAGAATCTCGTAAGCAAAAGCAAAGAGAAACTTTTTGTGAATTTAAGCTAGCTATTGAGTCAATGGATTCTTTACTTAGAGTTCCATATTCTGAAGCAGATAAGGTCAGCCTGTTAAAAAATAACATGCATCCTGCGCTTCGGAAGTATTTAATTTTGGAACAACCAGCTACTGTTGATCAGTTAAGGCTAATGTGCATGAAGATAGAGAAGGGTTTGTCGGAGATCGGCGAGTCTTTGGATGACCAAGTTTTTCAAAGGCGCAGAGTCGTAAATGAAATACAAACAGCAATTGAACCATTACCTTATATTTCAGAACAAATGTGTAGTAGCGAAGGCAACTACAATGTAGAAGAAAACAACTATATCATTTGTTGGAATTGTGATGACATAGGTCATGGATTTGTACAATGTCCATCGAATGTACGAAATCTTTTTTGTTACAGTTGTGGTGCAAAAAATGTTAAGAAACCCAACTGTTCTAAGTGTTGCAATTTAAACTTAGGACCGGATGTCAGACAAAGAGACTATCGGCATCCGCATCACAATCACACAGTCTCAAACAAAATTCATCTGATCTCTCGACAGAGAACAGACCAGAATTGCCAAACAGATTTTTAAACAAAACAAAATTTCCCGATCGCAATAGATGTTTAAAGTACTTTCAGAATAAAAGGCAAGATTTCAAAACCTTTAAATCACTTATTATGTCTGACAGAATAGACGGTAGACCTTTTGCTGAAATCAATATTGAAGGCAAGAAATGCAAAGCTTTATTAGATAGTGGTGCATCCATCTCAGTTCTGGGTAATGGTGCTTTGGAGCTACTAAAGGAACTTCAAATACCATATTCAAAAATTAATTGTTGCTTGCATACCGCAGACGGAGCTTCGCAAAAAATAATTGGTTTTGTTTATTTGAATGTTACCTTTCAAACAGTTTCTAAAGCGATTAAATTTTTTATCAGTCCTTCTCTGAAACGTAAAATAACACTGGGTATCAACTTTTGGAATGAATTTAGTATTTTTCCAGCCGTTGTTAATGAAATAGAAGAAGTCATTGATAGTAATATGCAATCTCTAACAGAAGAGCAAAGGCAAGTTTTAGACGCAGTCATTAGCACGATACCATCATTTAATAATCTTGGTCTTGGCAAAACATCGGTCCTTGAACATGAAATTGATGTAGGTAATGCTAAGCCCTTGAGACAAAGACATTTTCCGATATCTCCCGCAAAACAGAAAATACTAGACAGTGAGATCGATCGAATGCTTAGGTTAGGTGTCATTGAAAAAAGTACAAGTTGTTGGTCTTCACCTGTAGTTATAACAATGAGAGCCAATGGAAAACCAAGGCTATGTTTGGATGCTCGTGGAGTAAACTCTCTTACTCTCAAAGATGGTTATCCTGTTCAAACAATTGAAGGGACTGTTTCTCGTATGAAAGTAGCTAAATACATTTCATCCCTTGATCTCAAGGAAAGTTTCTGGCAGATACCGCTTGCTAAATCATCGCGCGACAAGACCGCTTTTGCCATTCCTGGAAGAGGTCAATTTCAATTTACGGTTATGGCATTTGGCCTTAAAAATGCGACTCAAACAATGTGTAAGCTGATAGATCGCGTTATTCCTTACGATCTGCATGGGGACGTGCTTACGTACATCGATGACCTTCTTATCATGTCAGAAACCTTTGAAGAACATATGGAGTTGCTATCTAAGGTTTCACGTTGTTTGAGAGATGCCAACCTAACGATAAATGTAGATAAAAGCAAGTTCTGCCAAAAACAGATAAAATACTTAGGATACATTGTGGGTGAGGATGGTTTAAGAACAGATCCCGACAAAGTAAAAGCAATATCTGAATTTCCACGACCAAAGACTTTGAAGCAGTTGCGGCGATTTTTGGGTATGTGCCAGTGGTACATGCGAATGGTACCTAATTTTGCTAATACAGCAGCACCTCTAACAAGTTTAACTGGGAAAAAGTTCACACCAAATTGGTCAGATGAAGCTATTGATTCCTTTGAGAATCTTAAACGGATGCTCATTTCAGAACCAGTTCTCGTTCCGCCAAACTTTGAGAAAACCTTTTATATTCAGTGTGATGCTTCTTCACAGGGTGTCGGTGGAGCGCTTATACAAATGGATGATGAGGGTAATGAGAAACCAGTGGCATATATGTCAAAAAAGTTGAGCACAGCTCAAAAGAAATATTCGGTTACTGAGCTTGAATGCCTTGCGGCGGTACTAAGTATACAGAAATTTAGACCGTATATTGATGGGACACATTTTGTTTTGATAACCGACCATGCTAGCCTGAAGTGGTTAATGGGGCAAAAAGACCTCAATGGTAGGCTGGCTAGGTGGTCCCTCAAATTACAACCTTACGATTTTAAGATAGAACACCGTAGTGGTAGATTGAATATTGTCGCAGATGCTTTATCTCGCATGGAAATGGATGAATTGGTTGCTGGAGATAATTATGCAGAAGTTGATCTCGAATCTGATGCATTTTTGAATTTCGATTACGTAAATCTAGTTAAAGAAGTACAGAAGTCACCAACAAGGTATCCTGATTTAAAAGTTTTGAACTCGAAATTATTCAAGCGTGTATATTTTCGAAATCACGATGTTAGTTCTGAAAATGAATGTTGGAGACTCTGGTTACCTAAGGCAATGAGGCAAGGTCTCATCGCAAGGTACCACTGTCCTCCAAATTCAGCACATTGTGGCATTAATAAATTAGTGGAAAAGTTAAGGCGATTTTATTACTGGCCACAAATGGTTACGGATGCGAGCGCCTACATCAATAATTGTGAAGCTTGCAAAGTTTCAAAAACAAGTAACGTTATTTTAAAGCCACCAATGCAAACCAGATTTCCCTCTGTCAGACCTTGGCAAGAACTACACATAGATTTTGTTGGACCATTTCCAATGTCAAAGAATGGAAATATCCATGCTTTAGTAATTCTTGATAATTTTTCAAAATATGTAATTGTGAAACCATTACGAAAAGCAACATCGCAGCTTGTGATAAGAACCCTTCAAGAAAATGTTTTCGATGTTTTTGGTGTTCCGGAGAAAATTATGTCTGATAACGGTTCGCAATTTGTATCAAAAGAATTTAAAAGTTTTTTAAGTGCAAATGGAATCAAACAATTGCTTACTGCCTCTTATTCACCACAGGCTAATGCTGCTGAACGTGTAAATAAAACTATTTTCACGGCGGTCAGGCTTTATGTTGAAAATGATCATAGAGAATGGGACAAACATTTAGGCCAAATCGCTTGTGCACTGAGAAATGTATCTCATGATTCCATCGGATTTAGTCCTTACTTCGTTCTCTTTGGGTTTCATATGATCACACATGGTTCGCAGTATGATGTGCTAAGGATGCTTGGAAGTCTTTCTGGTAATTCTGAAGAAATTGTACCAACAGAGGATCGATTAGTAAGGATAAGAGAAAAAGTATTAAATGCACTACAGCAAGCTCAAAAGAAACATGCACACGCATATAATTTAAGGACCCGCAATGTTACTTTCTCTGAGGGACAAATTGTATATAAGCGAAATTTTACGCAGAGTCATGCAGAAAAATATTTTTGTTCGAAACTGGCACATAAGTTCACCAAGTGTCGCATTAAAAGAAAGTTAAGTGATTGTAGGTATCTATTAGAAGATTTAAATGGTAAATCCTTGGGTGTCACACATGCAAAGGATATTAAAATTTAAATAAATTGCCCGGCTTACTCATTTGGGAGCATGATTCAGGTATGGGTCTGCCCCGCGTTGGAAATCAAACAACGTCAGAAAAGCTGCAACTCAAGCTAATAGGTATGCATTTCAAATGCAACACTTTGCATGCGGCAGTCCTTGCATTTGCGTTGAAGCATCGAGTGACTCGTTAGTTTATAATGCAACTTACTAGTGAATTTAAATCGGACATTTGTGCTCAGGTATAGATGGCACTGCAATAACATTTCCTGTTACGAACATTTACGCTTCTTTCTGTTTCAATTTTATAGACTCGGCCATTTCATCACAGTTCGTACAATAGATAACACTCTTTAGTTGAAATAGTGACTATAGTGGAAAAGTTTAAGAAAGTACCTTAAGACATATTATTCTAAATTATATTTTAGACTCATTAAGATATTGTTTAATACATAATTAAGATATTTTAGATATTAGTAACAAATAAGTAGCTAATACATCACAAGAAAGATTACCAGACACGTGCGAAAACATACATTTGATATTAAAATACATCATTGCAACAAGAGTGAGCTCAACAAGAATCAAACAAAAAAAAGGATAGTTCTACCTAACACCTACACGCTAATTATTTTAATCCTACGTCTATTTCTAAATCACGACACTCTATAAACTATACATGCACACAAAATATCACAGAAATAGTATTGCACAGTGTTAAGTTATCACAGACCTTGTATAAAATCTACTTATATCTATTAATTCTACAAAAATAACCTATTTAATTCGTTAACACGTATAATTATCTATACATATAAACTACATACATTGAATCTACAAACTAAAATATTATATATAAAAAAAGGAGCAAACATATCACATAATTGTAAAAAAATCATATTGTGTTTAGGTTAAAAAGAGTAATTTGTCGTCCTATTTTAAGTTAAAATTAAGTATATCATGATTAAAACCATATTTGAGTTCTCTTTTAATTATGTTAATAAAAATATCATGAATATTTGTTAATAATTTCGTCTCGGGTCAATTTTTTTTATATTCAATGGCGCAGCTATGAAACCTCTCACATTTTTTTTATGTAAGGAACTTAGCTTTACCCACCCCAAGCCCTGAGCGAGCCGGAAGAAAAAATAAAAGAGAGTGTCAACATAAGCTAGGTTTCCTATCACTCCAAAACTAACTCTCTTAATAAATTTAATAGCTGTGGCCATACGCTACATCACCCAAAATTTGAATTTTGCGCCTTTAAATATCTAGTAGATACTGTATTGCCAACGGAAAAAAAGATAACAATGTGACAACTGACAGTTCGGGGTTAGTAAAAATGAAAAATCTGTAGAAAGAACAACGCATTCTCATTGTTGAGAAGTATTTTTTTAAAATAACGGACGATTCTTCTTCGCAAATGCGGCTGGTCAGGAAGTAACAATTAGTCCTGTTCGTTATCGTGACATGATAACCCAGTTTTTAGTGCCTAAATTACAAGATATGGATGTGACCAACATGTGGCTTCAACAAGCCAAGTGCCATATGCCATACAGATAGAGAAACAATTAATTAATGCATGAGTCATTTGCTTATCGGCCGTTTCTGATTAAAAATCTGTATTTTCTATCAAAATTAAATTTTGCGTGAATAATCGAACACGCTTTAGTAACACAAAAATAATGTAGATATTTATGTACCGTAAAGTATCGAACTTAAGTCAAATTAACTATGTCTGTCCGTCCATCCGTACATCACCAGTTCTTGTGCCTCTAATATTGAGCTAGAATGATTGAATTTGATACTAAAGTTTTTGTTGTCGTTTGCCCTTTAACGAACAAATGACATTAGACAAACGATTTGTCATTTTCAGATACCAAATGAAAGCTTACTGATTTTATCAACAGAAATTTCTGCAGTTAAATATTTTACTGATTTTTATTTTGGAAGCCGCAGTATTAGTGCCCATGTTCCTCCATATTAAATGCCCAATTTCTCTGTCTACATAACCCGTTAACACAAATAGGATCAATCATTTTCCGACAAAGCCTTCACTCAAAACGACCAAGGACGATCTGGGTCTTACATATTATCTTCTTAGAAATTAGATTTTATGCTTATCACTAAATTGCCTTCTGAATCTGAAGAAACGGCTGTTGGCAAAAGGATTTTTTTTGATTTCTGACGAGATATCATTGTCAGAGTTTGAGATCTAAAAAGGAGTGAATTTAGGTCTGAGGCCAATCAAGATCGATTCTCATCAGTTGATGGAATGTCTGAATTTCATAAATGAATCTTAAAATCTTCCATTATGCACCTCGGACATCTTCAGTCATGGCTGCAATATGCTCCATCAAACAAGTGGTACAGGGGGCTTCAAAGCCTAAACGCTTCATTGAACGACGACCAGCGGGTAATGGTGTGGCTTGGAAAACGGTAACGGTATACACATTAAACTTTTCAGCCTCACGAATCTAAAAGACTCAATAACGCAATGGTTACTGTGATCAACCGCCGAGCAAAAGGTCTGGGTTCTGCCTATCTTGCTTCATTGAACGACGACCAGCGGGTAATGGTGTGGCTTGGAAAACGGTAACGGTATACACATTAAACTTTTCAGCCTCACGAATCTAAAAGACTCAATAACGCAATGGTTACTGTGATAAACCGCCGAGCAAAAGGTCTGGGTTCTGCCTATCTTCTTGTGATGGTTTGATAAGTCATCCGAGCAATATTAACGGTCATGAAAACCTTATCTAAACTAAGCAGTTTGGGTTCAGCAAATCTAGAGGTCCCACCATCGTACACGAAGTACATACGTACACATGGAAGGTTGTGTACGACATTGAGTTCCGAGCCTGTTGCGCCAAAATTTGTATTTGTATTTCTTAAATCTCATGAGTGCTGATAATGAAAGGTTAGCAGAAGATGAAAGGTTAGAAGGATTAAGATCTAGTGAGAAGGAAAATCGGGATAAGATATCTGCTGGGTAAGGATAAGAGTCGGTGTGGTAGACTTATTACTCGAATAGAATAGAAAAGTACGTCGGATAATAAAGTGTGTCAGAAGGTCGGTCTAAGAAGTAGTAGAGTCATATTGTGAGAAAGGATATTTGGTAATGAAGGTCTCTTCTTGGCATATGTTTCTGCGTAGAGTTCGATCAGGCGTGAAAAAATATCGGGTGGATGTAATGGTTTTGGTTGATGGTCGGGCATGAATGGTTGAAGATCATGCTTGGGGGACAAGTTTTGTGTATACTGGCAGAGCCAGTACATAAGTATTTAAATTATTTTTTTATTACTTTTATTTTGTACGAATTGTATTCTAAAAACACAAAGCCAGATGGGCTACGGATTTAAAAGCGTTAAAAGCCATATGGTAGCCAAATCCTGTGTGCGAGGAGGACGAATGGAGGAGCAGATACAACCGCGAACTCTATGAGCTGTACCCAGACGTGGATGTAGTCCAAAAGGTCAAAACACGTCGACTAGATTGGCTCGGCCACATCGAGGGAATGGACAATAATGCTCCAGCTAAGAGGATCTTCACATTCCAGCCCCCATGCTCGAGAAAGCAAGGAAGACCGAACCTCCGTTTCAAAGACCAAGCCATCGCGCTTGGAAGCAGCGAGCCCGTAATCGTAGCGGATGGAAGGCTGCAGTGTCTTCACGGATCGCGGGCCCGATAAGTAAGTAAGTATGGTATAAAAACGGTCTGAGGTGTAAGTGTATGGTTCTGCCATTATTTTGAGTGTACCGGTACGTTCATGTCATAGCAAATCGTTCAAATGGCAGCCTCGACTTCGCTGGCAGTGGTTTAAGCGATCGTTCCATTTTTTGGTGGCTCCGATATGTACGGCGTTATTCCGGTAATAGCGTCTCGAATGATGGCCTCGAGATTGTCCAAAGTTTTAGGCTTATTAGCGTAGTGTTAGGATTTGACGTAGTCCGAAGGAAAATAATCGAGTAGTGCAAAAGATTGATGAAAGCTCGTCGTGAGATGACCCAGTCGCCAAATTTCTCCTTTGAGCGTTGCGTCCCTTGTATGGACGAGATGGTGGAGAACATATCTTCACCTGTCATCCCTCATGGAGAAACATCTGGAGACATTGTGAATCTAACAAAAACTCGGGCCTCGCATTCGTATCGGCTAGATGCATGGTGATTTTGGTTACTATGACGTAAGACCTCTTCAACAGTATCTCCCTCAGGCATAAAAACAAATTGAATGTAACCCCAATCCAGGTCTTGTGGCAATATCCCACACTCACCGCAGAGCTAGGGAGGGGAAGGTTGTGTCTGTGCCGCAATATGGCTGGACACCCCTCCTGTTAGTCTGCCCGGACTGGCCCAAGGGTCCTGTGACCTTGGGTCATAAGGGTGTCTTAATGAAGGAAGTTTTTCTGCCATTAACCAGGAACGAGGCTTCGGCCAGCACGGGTGATAGTGACGGAAGGGGCTGGTTTCATTCAAATATGGACAAAGATTCTTACCTTCATATTCGGCTTCCTGCGGGCGTTCGGGGTTCGTTACAAGTGACGCCATCTTATAAGAATCAAAGCTCTAGCCACAATAAGTCGGTTAACAGCGCTTTAAACTTGGGACTATTGATGGTAATGATGTTTCCTTCCTCATTTCGAGAGTTATGCTTGTTGACATGCGTTGACAATGCGCTCGTAACAGCGTTGTCTATACCCATCCGGCTTCAATTCTTGGGTCAGCTGGCATTGTTCTTATTACATAAAATACACAGTCACAGCTATATTTTTATTACCTTCAATGACAGGTAATAATCCACATTTCAATTAGAAAAGAAAAGAAAGTCCTTTATTCATTAAGAAATTCCATTACCATCAAAACATCATTAAATGTAAAAAATTCATCGCCCTCATATCCTTCCTCGCATCGTCATCTTTGAATAATCTGAAATTAACGCAGCTATAGCAACTCGTATTTCAATTTCATTACAAGCCCAACTAAGCTAAGCATTTAATTTCGGTCTTTGATGCGTATACAACAGACAAGAAGGAAAACTCCGATTAAGGATTATAAGCAACAATAATTTATTCAAAATATTACCTCCCCAATGCCATCCCTGCATAATGCAAACTGTCCAGCAGGCATGTACCAAGTGCCAAGTGGTTAACTTTTGTTTTTTTTTTTAATTTGTAAATGTAAATTTATATAACCGTTATTTATAGGATATTTCACAACTTTTCTCCCACTTTTAGGATACAATGGACGATGACCTCGGAAACGATGTCGTGCACAGAACACCGCACTAGAAGACATATAAAAGGTGAAATGGTGAAAAAGTTTATGGACCATTTCGAGAGAAATAAAGTCGAAATAAATTTTCAGATTGTACACAATCAACGACGAGAACTTAATTATAAGAATTTGGTAATTATTCCAGCTTTACATTGTACCTTGGGGTGGTCATTTTGAATTAATTGCTTCACTATGCGAGACGTGCTTTTAGCGCGATAACAAAATGCTACTTGTCAACTCGCAACGTGACGTTAATGTTCACAAGAGAGAAAGTCATTTTACGACCTGTCAGGCATTTCCAAATATATTTGGAATGTTGTACGGTATTTGACGATGTCGTATAAAATTCCAATGAAAAACTTGGAAAATAATGATTTATTACATTAAAATAGGAACGAAATTTGTGCGCAATACTTTTTAAAAATATTATAAGCTGACAGCCGACAAGGATTCAAGGCGTCAACTATCAACAAAACCTAGTGTTGATGATTTGTTATTGGGCAATGGTGAGTAACACTTTAATTTCTTAAATTGCTGCCCTTCAACTTGTTCAATTTATTTTCATGGTAGGTAAACATGTTTTTGTAAAATCCATTTTAGCGTAATTGGGTTGAATTTACTAATTTATTGGGCTAGGCCGTGTGACAATTGCGTTAAAATGGAACAATTATGCTGTGCCAGTTGGAGAAATGGGATTATTATTTTGATACTATTTTATTAATTGTAAGTAAATTTCTTTCTTTACATTTTATTGAAATAAAAAAATAGTTCAGGAAACCTTTAATTGTTTGTTATTTGTTTTCATGATTGTAGATATACATCCTACTTTGTTCAAGTGGAACATAATCTTTTCGTAACCATTCTATTTTAAAAACCCAATTTTAGTTTATTTAAAAACTATCATTTTATTTATGATATAAAATACATGTTCCTTGAACCCTGTTATTGAATTATTTAATGGCACTAAATTTATAAAGAGTATGAAAAACTGTGATATCTACTATGGACCTGGTTATAGAGAGCAGAAACAGCGACTATTAGGATGCGGATTTGTTATAAGTGCCAGACTTAGGCAAGAAGTCTTATGTTTCCAAGACATTAGCGATGGCATTGAGGTCAAATTCACCAACATAAGTCTTATATGCGCTCACGGTCCGACGGAGGAAAAAGATGATATAACTAAGGATTGCTTCTACGAGCTCCTTGACAAAACCTATGAGCGACTACCAAAGTACGATGTTAAAATCGTGCTGGGAGATTTTAAGGCAAAGGTAGGAAGAGCCTACACGACAATACGTCTAGTAACGGACTTAGGCTAATTGACTTCGCTATGGAACGAAATGCCACTATACCTAGCACACGGTTTTCTCACCTCGATATCCATAAGGGGACATTGCGGTCTCAAGATCTACGAAAAGTTAACCAAATCTGGTCGGATGAAAGTATGCCTGAAGAATGGAACCTCAGCATCGTTTGCCCGATCCACAAAAAAGGAGACCCTCTGAACTGCGCCAACTACAGAGGCATAAGTGTCCTCAAGTCTACAGATCCTTGAAGAAGTCCAAGAAGTCCAAATCGATACCCACCACCTATTTATCGATTTCAAAGCCGCATACGACAGCATTTATAGAGACGAACTATACAAAGCCATGTCTTGGTTTTGTATACCGCCCAAACTCGTCCGTTTGTGTAGGATGGCGATGGAAAATTATCGCTGCTCCATCAGGATTTAGGCAAGGCGTTGATTCTTTTTTGATTCTTAAGAGGATTGTGCAAAACTCCCGAGCCAACACCAGAGGCACAAATTTCCAAAAATCGGTGCAACTATTAGCATACGCCGACGATACTCACATCATTGGTATGACTCAACGTGATATCATAGCCACGTTTGCTAGTATAGAGAAGGAAGCGGCAAAAATGGGTTTTGCAGTAAATGAGTGTAACACGAAAGGACACACAACATCGACGAATTAGACAGAACGTCACCATTAACAGATATTACTTTGAGGTAGTACGGGACTGTGCCTATCTCAGCTCTGCTATTAACTCTGACAACGACATCTCGTCAAAAATCAAACGAAGAATTACCCTTGCCAACCGCTGTTTCTTCGGGCTAAGGAGGCAATTTAGTAGTAAAGCCCTAACTAAAACTACTAAGGAGATTCTATATAAGACTCCGATCATCCCATTCCTGAAGCATGGACCGTATCAAAAGCGTATGAAGAAATCCTTGATCGATTCGAGAGAAACATTCTTCGAAAAATCTTCGGTCCCGTTTGCGTTGACGGGCTATGGAGACGAAAATTCAACAACGAACTATACGAACTGCACAGCGACATACCCTTGGTCAAAAAACTCTGCATTGGACGTTGAAGGTGGTTAGGACCTGTAGAACGACACCAGTACTCCGGCTCGCAGAGTCTTCGATTCCCAGCCAGATGTCGGACGCAGTAGAGGAAGACCTCGCATAAGTGGCGCGCACATGTAGATATCGACCTCAACCAACTTGGAGTGCGCAACTGGAGGCAGTTAGCTAAGGACCGGGCTAATTTGAGAGGCATGTTGGTTGAGGCCCAGATTCATCCCGGACTGTAGTAAAGTAAAGTAAATTTATTATTATTGGAAAGTTATTTATGCAATACATATACATTTTTGTCTTCAAGTCTGTATTTTAGCAATCCCGTATAAATGGAAATTACCTTCAATTCTATAGCACTCTATATGTTCTTTTTTTAAATCTTTTCCATCCATCTTTTCCACTCGTCAATTGTACAGTGCAGTGGCCTATAGGGTCCACACATTATACATGCATGCACGCACTGTAAACTGTTGCGCAACCAACCTGGTAGTGTATGCGGTATGAGCGTTTGCAGATAATTTTGATAAAAAAAATATCCCTGGAGTGACAACACCTACGTTTTATTCACTGCTCCATTTCTTGCGGAAGACTGAGAAACATCCAAGATCAACACTGTCGTGAGAAGCTTTCAAATTTGCTGCCCGAATTCGGCGTTAAACAGGAGGTTTTCTACTTTGTCACAGAAATACTAACTTCGCACATACTACAGAAAGGAGAAGCTAGATTTGAGACACTGTATGGGACGTAAATGCAAGATATTTGGCTTTCATTTCATTTCCATTGAACCACCATGAAGTTTCTTCAGTTCTCGTGTTTACGTCGCCCTACCGCTCAATTGCTCTTCAGTCACTGGGAGCCCTAAGAATACGAACAGAACAAACGCTTTATTTATGTTTCAAACAAAAAAGAATAATTGACACACATCATTTTATCATTTTTAAATAAACAAACAAAAATGTAAACCACTTTAGCTTCCAATATTATAATTGAACAAAATAAAAAAACTACAAGCACATGTCACATGAATTCTGAAGATTTTAGGAGTTTGGCAACAAAATTGTTAGCTTGTAGAATTTGTCGATGCATATTTCGTATGGAGATATATTTATTTTGTTGGAGGCTTGTTTTAGTATATTTCGTATAACTTTGTAGGGTTTCTCTTTACCTAGCTCTGAAACCAAAATCGTAGAGCAGACTGAGAACAACGCAACTTGACAAGAAGATGGAGCAATAGACAATTGGACAGTCAGACATAATTACCCTCGCTACACAGCCTATACTTATACAAAACAGGCATACGAAATACACGTAACATTAATGCTTGTAAGCAATATGGCGATTAATTAGATGGAATGGTTAACAATGGCACGCACACATGAATGGTTGTGAGAAACCTCGGCCCTGGTTACACTACTAACGAGCCTCTTGCGCCAAAAATGTGTATTTTTTGTATGGCACATGTCTTACTTTAAAATCCACCAAGTAAGTTTGCGAGAGAACTATTTTTTGTATTTCACTATTTTCTAATAAGGGAGGCCTTCTGCTTCTATACAATTTTCAACATCCTATTCTGGTTTTTATAGGATTATAGCGTCCTTTTTTTTAAGCAGTTTTGAATGATAATTACAGTCGCTAATAATATTTAATAAAAAATAGGGAAATGTTTTAAGGTACCTGAGTTCAAACAATTAGGTTTAAAAAAATGTGTGTCTGCTTTGATACACAATATCATGTACTCATGGTAATCGATATAAATCAAATAAAGTTACATTTTATTGAAATGCTTCATTTTCCGATTGACGAAGATATTGATTTCGATTGCAATTGATAGGAAGGAAACTTTAATGAATTTAATAAACCTTCCTACTCAGTTTGTGTCTTAAATGATATCAGCGGTTATTTACTAAAATCATCTGACTGACTGAAGAAAAAATTTTTTTTTTCAAATCTTATCATAAAAACAAAATTTTCTGATTTTAATTTATACTAAACCACTCAATTTGTGTAAAAGCACATTTCTGACGGATATGTAAGTTTCGGGGCAGATTTCCAGGCCTTCCTACACCAACTCGTCAAACACTAAGCCATATAGCCATTTGCCTCGCCGAGACTGGAAAACATGTGATAGGCTTCGTTCAGCCACGAGGCTGAAGATGTCCTGCAGTCCCCACTGACATTAACTAACAATTTGGGATGTAATGAGCGACTGTTACGTTAACAAACAAAACTTGAAACTCTGGGGACAATCCATCATTCACGACGAGTCATTGCATCTACTCAAAGTCACTAGTTGGTGACTAATTTACGCCGGATTTACGATGGCGTTAATAACAAGGTAAAGGATAATAAACTATGATCAACGAGTTTTTATGACGAAAATTAATGAATAGGTCTGGTAAGACATATGTTTCTAACAAAACGGTGAAAACATACACACTTTGCCGGATAATGGACATTTCGAAGGCGTTTCCAGATCGTTAAATTTTCACTTTCCCGAGATTCTCGTCAGATGTTTAAAAATGCGGTAAAATGGTCAGTTTCAATGAGCTGCCACTTAACCGATATCATCTCCAAGAACTAATATAAAAAGCATATGACAAAAATTTAAAAATATTTATTTTATGTTGTTTTCATTTTAAAGATATAGCAAAACAACAGTAGGCCACCCTGTACTTTTTAACAATTAAAAATATTGAGAAGCTTTTTGTCAGTGGCTAATTCATTTATTCAATGATATGATATGATATATTTATCTGTAATATAAAACAGAAGAAAACGCGCTCAAAAGTGTCGTCTTTTTCTCAACGAAATCGACTCTTCTAGGAATAAGTTCTATGTGTTCAGTGTATTTATATTTTTATATGACACTACTTAACCGACAGCTTTGAGTATATTTAATATTTAGAGATTATATTATGTTCCAAAGGGATTAGTTTATTTATTTATTATATTTTATTTCATTGCGTAAAAGTTGCAACAAAAGTAAACAAAATCAATTTTTTTTTGAAAACATTTGCTCACCACAATACTCCAAATTGGCATTAAAATTTAAATTTCAGAAAATAGTGCGGTATTAGGATATAAACATGAAAACGTGGTCACATATGAAGTGGATCAATAAAATGTTAAAAGGGTTCGAAACTCATTTCCCCTATACATGCGGTTTTTTATTTGATTAAACGATTTAACGGACATGAGGTTAAAGTTTTAAATTTAATTCTCAAACCGCTGTGAATGCAAAAGTACCAATGAAATCGTGTGTATTCATTTTACAGGACACACAAATATTCTTACCGTTGTAGGTCAATAATAAATATGGCGTGATGTATAATATTCATGTGTATGTGACTTACCTTATTGAGACTAATATCATCGCGAATATAAGATATTTCCCTAGTAAAGGCACAACTAGAGATGTTGGTGGAATAATTTCGACAACCAGCAAAAAGAACACATGGAGACTAATAAGAATGGATATCGAGAGTGTAACCTGTAAAAAAGAAAATCAAATTAGAACGTTATATAATCGAAAATTACGTGATTTAAAATAAGTTGAATAGAGCAAATGGTAAATAAATTTAATAATATTCTCCCTGGAGGCGTAAGCTTTGCCGAAATCCTCATTAAGGTACTTCTTTACGCTGACGACTTGCTGCTGTTGGCTGAGAACTTTACGTTTCAACTCCAAATAAACATACTTCAATCGTACTGTGAGAAATGGGATCTCCATATCAACGTCCTAAAATCCAACATAATGATATTTGAGAGCCGTCAAAGGAGAAGTTTGCCTGAGGAAACGTGGCGACTGAACAACGAGCGGATTGATGTAGTATGTGAATTCAAGTACCTCGGAGTGTTGTTCACATCTAACTTATACTTCGGCAAAAACGTAAAAGAAAAAGATAGTGAAGCTAAGTTGGCTCTTAACTTGATGCGGCCTCAATTTTGCGAGTCAAGATGTTGATCTATCAGCTAAATATCAAGTGCTTAACGCGACTGTCAACACTTGCTTGTGCTACGGTGTACAGGCCTTTGGAGTTAGCACGTTTGATGGTTTTGAAGCTATCCAGAGATATTTCTTCAAGCTACTACTACGATTACCGAACTAATATACTTATGTATATGTGAATAAGCCTCTTGGTATGGTGAGTCTAATAGCGTTTTCAATTGGGATTTTCAAATTTGCTCTCAGATTTTAGCCATACCAATCGAGAGAGATTTTTTTGGTTTTGTGTGTGTATTAGTGTGCCATTTGACAACTCATTGTTTATCTTTAGGCCGCAGTTATAGCTATCATTGAAAACCACGATTTGAAATTTTCTTTTACTCATTGCGGCTTTTTTTATAATTTCAACCATTGGCGAGTTGGTGTCAAAACAAAGCTTATTTAGAACATGATAAGCCAAAAACATTTTAATCTATTATAGTTTATCTAATCTAATTATAGTTTTCGCAGAAAATCACTTTTTAATTATCGGTGATTACAAAAAACAAAAATCAAACTGCGAAATGCAAACTTCAAACCGACATAAGTCGATGTTAAATGATTTTGTGTTGGTGCATGTAGGTGTAAATCTCCCTTGGAATCGAGATTCTTTAAAACTGCTCTAGAGCAAAAAAAGAGTGCTTTTTGTATCCCAATCGAAAACGTTATAAGAACTTCTCTTCTGTCAGCGACGCACAGATCAACGTTTGACAATATGGTGTGTCCGATTTGACAATGAAATTCTTCCACCAGCTCAGCGTATGCTCTTTGTCACATTCAATCATATTGAAATCATTGAAGAACTCGAAACTTAGCTGTAAAAAGAGGACCTCTACCATTAACCTTCAGGATGGCGTCATTGAAATCATCATGGGATTCGAATTTCCAGTGGATCTATTGATTTTCGGTGAGGGTTCGCTTTGAATTTCTTAGGTCGACTACTGTGACGGGTATACCTTCCTTTATCTTGTCACCAAGTTTCAACTGATTTTCAATCATTACAGCCGTAAACTATTAGAATTTATTATTAGTCCCACAGATTAGGACGTACCCTCCCCAGAGCGCTCTGGATTGGCCGCAGTTATATGATATGAGAGGCAATTGAAATTTCATTCTCGCTGCAGTCAATTTTCGGCCTTATCTTCCAAATACGATTGCTTTATTTTTTTGTTTGCCCTATTATACTTTGCGAAATTGTCTTAGAGCAGGAATATCCTTTACTGGCTTTAACCAAATTATTCGTAGTGGCAGCAAAGGCTTCAATTATTTAATTCGCTGTCCTTCGACTAATTTGGTTAAAGCCTGAAAAAGCGGAGCCCAGTCCAGAAACTAGAATTCATATATCCCATCGGCACGATTGTTTGATATCTTAGGCTTAAACTCCATGAAACGTAAATAGAAAATAGCTACAGACTTTGCGACAGTGTGTGATACTGTGATTATCCGCAATAACTTTTCTCGACTAAAAATCCATCCAGGTGAACTACAGACGGAGGGTATTATAAATAATTTAAGACAGGCTTTTCCGGCAGCAACCGAATAGGCATAATGTCAAAAGATTGATAGGGCATGGAACCAACCCAGGGGTATATAACACTTTCTACCCGTTATTGAAGAAGTACGTGTCGCCATCAAAAAGCTGAAGAACAAGCAGGAGCAGAACTCTTTAAATACGGAGGTGTTACCATATCAAACCATCAACAAAGTCTAGATGGATGAAAGCATGCCCGATTACTGGAATATCAGCCACATTTCCTTTCTCTACCGGAACGTAATCCTCCTAGTCCTACTTTAAGGCACCATATGCTAAGCAATAAGTAGGAAAGCGGATCAAATAATTCTAATATACGAGGAGGAGAAAATATAACCTCGAAATTTGTGGGCTATAACAAGATGCGGTTGTTGTACCAATCATAAAAAAACAGGTCGATTACATTGGTTTGGCCGTTTCTAGCAAATGAATATTAATGCTCCTATCTTAGAATCCTAGTCTTTTGGTATGTGAATAAAAAGAAGACCGAACCTCCTTTTAAAGGATTAAGCGATCGCGGATGCCAGGGCACATGGAGCCAACAGGCTTCCTTGTTTCAGGCAGAGGATTAGTTCTATTTGTTCAATTGTTACATTGGCCACGACGTTTAAACAATTTCCTCAGGCAGAATTAATGGTTCCCGTTTTTTTTTTTTTAAATGACAACGAATTCAGATCGGGATGTGAAAATGTTGGAAGATTTCATGGATAGCTCGGTCACTTGATTGTAAGTAGGAGATGACAAGATTCATCCTGCTGGATAAGCTTATAGCTTTTATCAAGGCTAATGGTTTATCCGACAATTCAAAAATACTCTATTAAGACTGAACAACAGGTGGATGGGGGGACAAGCCTTGTGTGGAAACACACTGCGCCACTATTGCTAAGAAGCTAAAGTACAATCCACTCTCCGAAGTGAAATGCTACCAATCACTGAAGTACCTTATCCCATAATTAGTGCTGATCTCTAACACAAACATAACCTTCCTGACAACATAAACCACAGCCACCTACTAGATCCAGCAACAGGACTCGAGAAAAAATGTTCCATCGCACCAGCTCTTATCGATTCTGTTAAATCCATTTCCGAAAGATATAAGCACAAGGATATAAGCACAATGGATTTCTAAGGTGGTTAGAAATCCATCCAATAGCTCTGGAACAAAACACCATTTAAAGCATCAGACAGCTGTGTCCGACTTAAAGTAGCTGTGAACTACTCAAAGTAGCTAAGAAAAGTTCTTGTGCTAGTCCGTTTTACATGACAAAAATGAAAAGTTGACACTGGCGACATTATGGTGATTATCTTAGACTCAACATTCAGACCGCAATCATAACACCGTCAGCATGCCGACACATTGAGCTTTTATCGACGCCATTTAAAGAATGCTGCTTCAACTCATGCTTCACTAAACGAATTTCTTAGGTTATGTTAGGTTAGGTTGTAGTGGCTGCACGCGATGCGTGTAGGTCCATTGTGGTACCCCATGGATCTGTCGACTTTTCCCTTTATTCGTTCGCCTAATTGAACCATTCAGAGCTGACTGTATAGCGTAGAAGGTTTATGACATTGATATTAGCCAGCTCACCTAGATTATATCAAAGAAAAAGTTTCCCAGATGGAGTTTGCTTTTGTCGGAGAGAGCTGGACAAGAGCAGAGAAAGTGAGAAATACTTTTTCCCTCTTCATCTTTGTCCAAGCAGCTTCTACAGAAGCCATTGCTAAAGAGGCCTAGTCTTAGCGTGTAGGCCTATAGGACAGTGTATTGTAAGGACACCGATTCTGGTGGTGATGTTTGATCTATTAAGCATTGTCAAGCAGATGGAGTGCTTCTGGTTATAGTTTGGCAAGAATTGCCTTTATATTTGACACATTTTGCCGATTATCCATCTGCGTTTTGGTTTCTTGATCGCATCCAGTTTGATCTGTAATTTACAAGTAGCGAGGGGCATACTTAACATATCTACTGGCAGTAGATAATTAAGGTAGTGCCCTGTCTGGCAAGCTCATCCGCCTTGCAGTTCGCTGGAATGTCTCTGTAGCCCGGCACCCAGAAGAGGTGAATGGTGAAGTAATCTATCATCTCATTAAGAGATAGTCGGCATTCGTGAGCTGATTTCGATTTTAACGAGGTGGATTGATTAGCTGTCACTGAAGATGTTAATATACTTTGTGGATATTACTTTCCTTTTCAGCCATGATAAGGCTTCTTTAATTGCCACGATTTCCTCCTAGAAAACGCTATAACTATCGGGAAGGCGAAAGGATATTTGTCTTTTGGACGCAGTGTCCTCAGAGGAGATGGCGAAACGTTGAATCTGTTCCTTCGCCCAGCTAAAAGACGAGTTTGCTTTACAGTTCGATCTACGGAAGGGATATTATGGATACGGGCAACCAATTTTCTAAGTGTCCGTTCCTCTATATAGGTAGCTTTGACAGGTTTGATCTGTATGGAGTTGGAGCACGATTGATTTGATGAGAGTTCAGGATGGGGGCTTACCCCTCGCATCTCTTGGCTACGTATCGGACCAGATTCCAAAACTAATGTCTTCCCCGATGGCTCGGATGCGTTAACAGCCACAGAGGTATTACTTTCGCTGGCAGATCCATTCACTACGCTTGGACCAGGTTTTTATGGGAGGATACCGGTATGCTAGACCACACTAGCATATGATTGACCGATTCTCCAAGGTATGGTACTCCGGAGGTCGCCTTCTATCCGGATACTCCGTTAGCGACTAAGCATTAGGAAGAAATCTCAGCCTGGTCGATCATCGGCACAGGTCGTATGAAACCTTCATCCAGCCCTTTAGTTAATTTTGGTCCATGAGTGTTATAGAATATTTCCACCAGCCCTGCGAGTGTGCCGGCCACACACAGGGGCCCCCTATCCGCCACCCGGGGATGAGTTCGATAGGAGAGTAACAAAACTTTGCTCGAATTTCTTAAAAATGAAAAGAGACCAGTTCCATGGACAGCAGCTGGAGAAGCAGGTTTCGAGCAGGTAAAACAACAAGTCGCTAAATCCACCCTGCCTTCACGATTCCACTCTCTAAACTTTACCTGACCACCGACCCATCTAGTATGCACTAGGAGCTGTACTCGAGCAGAATGTAGACAACGAATGGGAACCGCTCTCATTCTTTTCGAAAAAAAAAAATCCATCTGAACTAACAGCCTCATACAAAGCCATAAAATACTTCCACCAATGGATCAAAGCCAGAGATTTAAAATTTAGGTTCAATCACAAGCCACTTACATCCAACAGCGTGCAGACAAATCTTCACCTCGCTAGTCAGAAAACTTAGTTTCATCAGCCGGTGTACACAAGCTACAGTACTTTGTATATCACCAGTATAGAAAAAAATATTACAGATGCATTATATCTGAATATGTGTTCTCATCTGTTCGAGCACCATCAAATTCATCCTAGCAATTTAGAACCAAGGATAATCAATGAAATCATCTGAAAAACTCGCGTACTTAAGTTAAATGTCAACATGGTAAAATAGCCAGAAGGGGGAGTGGTGTGGGAATTCACTGGCCATCTATTGAAAATAATTCAATCCACTTACCGAAGTGGTATGCTACCAATCCATTTGGACAATTCAAATTTGTCAGTTAAAGCTTTATCCCAAACACAAATCCACTCGATTCATTCCCCATCATAGAAGCACGCTATTCTTTGTAACCTTTATTTTGATTGATTTTTGTTTTAAATATTTTATCTAATTAAAAGCATTTGCTTTGTAAAATATAGAGATTAAACATATTGACTTATTTAAACGTTGAAAATAATCCCCAAACTTGCTTGTTTGGCTTCGGTAATGCTTCTTTAATCATCTCTTATTCGCTCTGGACACAAAAGGAATCACATAAATGGCTATACAGTTTTCGCACTTTATTAAACTGTCATTCTTATTTAGTTTATTCTTTTCCCTCACTTCCAACCAATAGGTCTGTAGAAAATAAACCCCCATTTGCGAGATTCCTTTTCCAGTCAGGCTCTATTGAGTTACATGTTACCGACACCAATCAAATGCGAGTTAATTAATAACATTGTCACACCAAACAAAGACTCACTCTGCAAGTGTACATAAATAAACCACAAGACACGCCCTCTTTCATTATATCCCTCGTTTTAGCTTATTACCACCCCCAACCCCCACCGAAGACCGCAAAAGGATTCCACAAGACAGAGGACGCAGACTACCATTAAAAATGTAACCAATTTCAATTAAACGCCGCTTAATCCAACATCCGGTACATATTTTTACAATTTACCCTCTCCCTCATAACGACACTCTGTGTGCAAATAGGATCACGATAGTATCATAGGATAATCTTCTGCCCACAAGGTAATAAAAAAAATCCTGCTAACAAAAAAGAACATGAACATCCAGCCCCCATTGCCGACCATAGTCTTTATTTCTTTATTTTATCATCGGTCTTTTCTCCTTCATGTCCTTTTTTGCATTTGCATTGAACGGTGCCGGTAAAGCATTTGGCCATCCTCTGTGGTTTTGGGTAAGACAAAAAAAAAAAAAAAATAAAACGATATACAAAAAATGTCACTTACCTTCTCTCCACTATCTGATGGCAAATAGAACGTTAACACCGTCAGGAATGATATACCCATGCAAGGAATAATTATGTTCACCGTGTAGAACAGGGTTTTCCTCCGCATCGTTATGTTAAATGTGATATCCAAATACGGCTCATCGCAGCATGTGTAGAACTTCTCGTTCCTGGTGTGGTGCATATAGGGATGCAATCGGCAGCAGCAGGACCAAAAATGACAGCAAGTAAAATGAATGAATGAACACGAGTTAAAATAAATAAACATAAATTTAATGTTCACAATCCTATCCTATCCTATCCTAGCCGAAGAGGGTGGTTGTACCGGTCTAGCATTAAAGGCGGGTGGTCGTGTCGATATGCAGTGTTCACAGTTCAGTGATGATGGTAGAGAAAATTTTCCTGTTTCCATTAAAGCGGAAATCATTACACTGAATAAATGCGATTTAACAGTGGTGTTGTGTTTTTTTTCTCGGGAAAGAGGAAACATGAATAGGAAAACAGGACGTACTATAGTGATGTTCTGTTATGGTGTAGAGTCGACCAAACAATTTACTGTTATTGCAGTTGCGTATAATGTTGTCGTTGCCATTAAGAATATTCTTCGAAATGTGCGTCGATAATATGTGTGACTTCCTGATTCCGTTACTAATATTTTGACGATTGTGCGGAGAATAAATTGTAGAAGTAACAGTGTTGCCAGGTTTTTTTTTGTATATGTCACCCGCATTCATTCGCGTGTATTCATAACAAAGCAAGCCAAAACCTAAATTTTCACAAACTACACGGCCATCAGATATCCGTTCGGATCTTGTACATCCAAAACCAAATGTACAAACGTATGCTTAAGCTACAGTAACCAATAACGCCCAAAAAAATATCTCACCTGACCCTGTTTCAAATGTATTTTCGATTATTCTTTCAAAACTTTAGGAACAAAGAAAAACGAATAAACTTATTTTTGATAGGCTTGTTAAGCTCGAAAATAGTTTTCGCAATAGAAGTACCCCACCTTTAACATGAATAGATTGCTTAAAATTCTTACGTGGAATGCCAATGGCCTTTGGCAAAAACTTGGAGAACTTGAATTATTTATGCATGAAAAAGATATAGACATCTGTTTAATATCCGAAACTCACGCAAAGAGTAATTCGAACTTAAAAATTAAAGGTTACAAACCTAGCCTTCTCACGCTATGTTGGATTTTGTTCGGCATGGCCTTGACGAAAACGATAGTGCTGAAAACTACTGGGGTAAGGCGTTTAGCCTTAAGAACGGAGCGAGAAATGAACAGTTTCCAAACTTAAAAATTGTCATCCGCCTTTTACTAATTTTGCTATTTGCGAAAGCACCAGTCGAAAGAAAATTCAGTGAACTGAAAAACATAAAAACTGAAAACAGAAACCGCCTACATACTGACACTATAGTTTCTTTAATGGCTATCAGAGAAGGATTAAAAAGGGGAGGTTGTGTGCATTTTGAACCATTAAAGAAAATGTTAAAAACAAAGATATGGCAAAAAAAAAAAACAAAGACTGAATAAAAATAAATAAATAAAATTTATCGATTTTTTATTAAAACCTGTTTTTGTATTTTACTAGATAATTGTGTGGGGAATTTGTGGGGAAATGGAACTTTGTTCTTCCCCAAATTGGGTAATATGACATCGAATTTTGGGTAATTCGGGAAGTTGGCATCGGCAACACTGCTCACTATATATAAAAGAGTGTATCGAACATTCGATTGATCTTAAATTAGAAATCGAAATAATGCAAGTTAGCTCTATACAAGTCAAAAGCAGACAATCGTTTCTGAAGATATCGTCTATTTACTGCCCACCACCATGCAAGGTTGACAAAATTGACTTTGAAAACTTGCTTAATTCCCTTGGACAACGTTTTGTCATCGGAGGGGACTTTAATGCAAAACATACATTCTGGGGATCTAGATGCATATCACAGAAAGAAAGGATGCTTTATGATGTTGGTAGAAAGTACAATACCGAATTTCATTCTACGGGAAAACCAACTTACTGGCCAAGTGATGTTATAAAATTACCGGATTTGATCGATTTTTCATTGTAAAAGTTCTGTCGTCCAATCGAATCAAAGTTGAAGAATGCTTTGATCTTTCCTCTGATCATTCTCCAGTCATTTTAACAACGAGCGAGTCACTGATTATAAATGAAAAACCACACAGATTAACAAACGGGAAAACCGACTGGGTGTATCGCTTAGAACCCCATTGGAGCTCGAAGTCGCGGTTAACTTATATATTACTCACTATATATATAAGAGTGTATCGAACATTCGATTGATCTTAAATTAGAAATCGAAATAATGCAAGTTAGCTCTATACAAGTCAAAAGCAGACAATCGTTTCTGAAGATATCGTCTATTTACTGCCCACCACCATGCAAGGTTGACAAAATTGACTTTGAAAACTTGCTTAATTCCCTTGGACAACGTTTTGTCATCGGAGGGGACTTTAATGCAAAACATACATTCTGGGGATCTAGATGCATATCACAGAAAGAAAGGATGCTTTATGATGTTGGTAGAAAGTACAATACCGAATTTCATTCTACGGGAAAACCAACTTACTGGCCAAGTGATGTTATAAAATTACCGGATTTGATCGATTTTTCATTGTAAAAGTTCTGTCGTCCAATCGAATCAAAGTTGAAGAATGCTTTGATCTTTCCTCTGATCATTCTCCAGTCATTTTAACAACGAGCGAGTCACTGATTATAAATGAAAAACCACACAGATTAACAAACGGGAAAACCGACTGGGTTAACTTCTTTATCGATACCATCCAAAAAGCAGCATGGAATAATACTTCTCAACAAAACAAAATAGTGAGCTATAGTAAAATTAAGTACCCCCGAGAAATACAAGATTTAGTAAGACAAAAAAGAAAAGCTTGTAAAAGATGGCACCAAACTCGTGCCCCGCAAGATAAAACACATCTCAATCGGTAGAGTAATTTGCTATCAAATTCGATTAAAATTTTTAAAAACCATGCAGTAGAAACTTGTCTGCAAAGCCTAACCACTGGAAAGGAATCGAATTATTCGCTCTGGAAAGCAATTAGAGTCATAAAACGGCCAAAAATCGCCGTGCCGCCAATTAGGGTAACTCAAGACGTTTGGGCAAAAAGCGATAAGGAAAAAGCTAATGGTTTGCCTCACATCTTGAGGAAACATTTAAGCCATTTGATGGTCCATCGCAAAATGAAAACATTAATATATTCGAGAGTACAACCGATAATAATATAGTAAGCTATGCAAGTATTGCCGAGCTTCAACGGGAAATACAGAAACTAAAGCCTAAAGAAGCTGCGGGTTATGACCTGATTACAGGAGAACTTCTTAAAATGTTGCCACGGAAAGCATTAACTAAGCTTCTTTTTATTATAAATGCGGCAATCAGATAAGAATACATACCAAGACAATGGAAAGCCGCGGAAGTGATTATGGTCCTAAAAGCAGGAAAATATTTCACTCTTTCCAATAATTTCAAAAGTTTTTGAACGGATATTACTCGGTCGCATACACCCCCTAATTGACCAGAAACGTCTTTTACCTGACCATCAATTTGGGTTTAGAAGTAAACATTCAACGGTGGACCAAGTACATCGAATTACAGATTGATTTACAGGTTAGCAGCACTGGTTAGTAATGGCGTCCAAACGTCGTCTGTCAAAGTGAAAAGTTTTCATTATACTCTGCCATTTAACCATGGAAAGACTTACAAACGAGCAACGATTGCAAATTATTGAAATTTATTTTAAAAATGCGTGCTCTGTGAAAAATGTGCACCTGGTTAATCATCCATCATCGTGCTGTTATCACCAAATTAACTTTGTTAAATATTAAACAGGGATGAGCGGATGCAAATATTTTAAAGCTCACATCCGCGGATGCGGATTAAAATTAACTCTTTTTAAAGAGACATAATTTAGGTACATAAATATATGACAAATATATATAATGTATAATAATCTGTATTTTATATTCAAATGCTTAATATTTAAAATTACAAATTGGTGCATTATATCAAAGAGTATACAACTACAAAAGTTGGCATCTCATACAACGAAAATTTACTATGAGGGGTACTGATGTTGATACCCCAGTGTGCACATCGCCATACCAGCATCAAGCAACATCATAGCCGATGCATACGAACGACGAAAATTCCCCTTCGCACTTATCACCCACGTCAGAAGCAGCTAAAACATTTTTAGCTGTGATGCGTACCCTATAGTTATATACCTCTTTGATTATATTTAATAAATAGTAGTCGCGGCTTTTCCAGCTTCCAACCTGTTTCGCAAAGGTTCATATATAAGTCCCGCGCCGCTAAATAATTATTCACTTGGAACACTGGCTGGTGGAGGCGATAAATATCTGCGTGCTATAGCAGATAGCATTTTCAACTATCTACGATTAACGCTCCACCAGTTAAGAGGACTTTCAGATACGTTTATTCTTTTTTTATTGCGATACGAGAGAAATTCCTTCTTAAGAATAGTACTGGGGATAATATTGTCTGATGTTTCCTCTTCGCTTTCATTTTCACTTGATGAATCCACCATCATTGCAAGATCGGTTTTCAAGCATAAATTACAAGCCGTAGCGGAAGTCCCTGGTTGTGCGGTAGCTGTAGTTTTTTTCAAAGGAATCTCCCATTTTCATGTTTTAGGTTTTTCTAAATTCGGAATATCATTATCAATGTTTTTAGCCTTCAATATTTCTTCTTTTATCTTTTCTTCGGTCATTGGTTTGATCTTTTGTGCTTAAATCGAGGGTCTAATTAAGTGGATATGGCAAATAAATTGCAGTGCTCCAAAGCAGAACATTTTGCAAAAACTTCAATCCTCAGAGTCTTGACTGCCAGCCGAATCAGTCACGTTTTGCACAAAATCCGCATCCGAAAAAAGATTCGCATTGATTATTGCGGATACGGATGTGAATATCCGCAACATCCCTGCATTAAACCATCGACTCGCATGCGTACAGTGCTTACCGAAGTGATATTGCAGTCGAAGCGTCCAATGTTAATGAAGATAGTGAAATGTCAATTCGTCACCGTTCTCAGCAATTAGGCATGTGTAACTCAACCACATGTAAAATTTTACGTGCCAATTTGGGTTTGAAAGCCTATAAACTTGTGCAAGAATTGAAGTCCAAATGACCTACCACAACGTCTATTGTTTGGTGAATGGACCTTAGAACAGCTCCATGAAAATCCGCTTTTTTATCAAAACATTGCGTTCAGCGATGAGGATCATTTCTGGCTCAACGGATACGTAAATAAGCAAAACTGTCGCATGTGGAGTGATGAACAGCCACATGCCATACAAGAATTACCGATGCATCCCGAAAAAATGACAGTTTGCTGTGGTTTATGGGCTGGTGGCATCATCGGTCCATTTTTATTCAAAGACGACCGTGAAAGAAACGTAACCGTCAACGGCAAACGATATGGAGCCATGATACGCTACTTTTGTGTGCCCCAGTTGGCTGAGTTGAACTTGGTTGACATGTGCTTTCATCAAGACGGTGCCACATGCCACACAGCTCGTGAAACAATGGCAATGTTGAAGGATGAATTTGGTGAGCAGCTTATCTCTCGAAATGGTCCTGTGAGTTGGACGCCAAGATCATGCCATTTAACGCCTCTTGATTATTTCTTGTGGGGTTATGTAAAGTCGTTAGTCTATGTGGACAAGCCGAACACGATTGAAGCCTTACAGGATAACATAACACGCGTAATTCGTGGAATACAGACTGTATCGCCACTTGTAAGTAATTTCTACTTAAAAATAATATTAATACGATGAGTTATCTTTAGACTGGGTTACCATCTACTATTTTTTTTGGACAGGTATACCTATATATTATTGCAAATTGTCTTAAAGCAAATACGAAAAAAAAATATGAAAATGATACAATCCACTTTGCAAATCGATTAATACCCTTTACCATTCAATACTTAAATCCGGCTCGAAGGACCAAAAAGAGCTGTATTGAGTAAAGATGAGTAAAATGAAAATGTCCGAATACGCTCTCTAGTTTTCTGAATTGTTATAAACTTTATTGGGTTATCAAATCATAAATTTAATTGATATATTGAATATTGATTTGACATAGGAATGTTGACATTTTATTATGTAATGGATTTACATTTACATTACAAAATGGGTAAGTTACATTCACACAAATAATACATTATTTTACATTAATACAAATAATCTTGCTGCATCACGTGGGGTTGGCTTAAAACATTATATGGATAAAATAAAATAAGTGACATTATCTGACATTTTCGTTTGACCAAAATCTACGTTTTTTTTTCTGAAATCAAGCGTGACTGTGAGCGGATTTTAAAACTATTTTGTTGTTGTAATGAATGAACAAAGTGCTTATATACTAAATTGTATTATACTGGCTCAACATTTCTGACCAAAATACCACTATCACTATAAGAATTTTCATCGATAGTTTTTTTTTTTTGAAATTTCCTTAAAATTTTACCGAAACAGTTTTTCACCTAAAACTAGCAAAAAGTGGGTGCGACAAAAAAAACATTATATAGACGAAATATATATATATTGAGATTATCTAAATATCTTCTTTAGATACTTTTTCAAAATTCTTTACGGTTTGATAAAAAAAAACAAAGGTTTTCTGAAAAGGATTTTGAAAATATTAGCACTTATTCTGCTGAGAGCAGCAAAGACTTTTTGTGTGCCAAATTTTATTATTTAAGGCCCAAAAACTGCTGAGGTAGTTACGGACGAAAAGACATTCAGCTAGCGATTCTAAGTTGATCCATATAATTTACGATATGTCTATCGAAATTCCATTGCGCGTCATCGGGTAAGTACACCTTCAATAAGCTTTTCTTGTTTTCGTTTTTTAAATGCTGCTACTTTTTATATTCTATTTTCTCCTCTTCGTATATACTCTCATTTGCAAAGAAATCATGTGGCTTACATATCCCATAATATGTTTTTTACCATCTTCATTTATTTTCGATGAAAAAGTGTGCTCTATTTTTGTATCATCAGGTTAGCACTTGCAAATTATGTTCATGCAAAATTTAAGTGCATATCCTTTGGATTCAGGGACAGGGGTCTTTTTTTTATGTTTAGTTTCTGTAAATTGGGTAACCACTCATTGAATAATAGGTAAGCTCGCTTTGTCGCTTACATTTGTCCTGATCTAAAGGCCGGGTCATGAGTGTTCGATGCTTTTAAATTATTCTATTATTACCGCCTTCATTCCTTTTACCGTATCCCGCCTTATTTCACAGAACTGCGATATAACTTTACGACTCTTTCTAATATTTTTTTTTGGATATTTCACTTATTGACAGCCTTGACTTCTTGAAAGTTTCAGTTTTTGATTTCTCTTTTTCAGATAGCGATTTTCTTTTCTATGTTAATAGAGTACTTCAGCTGCAAAAAAAATGTTGGTTTCATATGTTGAAGATATGCTAAAAAGAATTTGTAACAGTAAGATCAATTTTATTAAGCTTATGGGGGTGTGCTATTCTGATGACGCGCAGTGTATTTTTCTATGTTACAAGGTTTGTAATACAAACTATGTATCAAAGCTTAGATACCCCTATGGGATAAGGTATACAAACAAATTGCTAGATGTACTTAAAATATTGGTACCACGAGTTCCGTCAGCTAATAGGGAACACAAAATCCACTTTTAAAATTTGACAAAATTTTCTTTTTTAAGAGTGGAAAAGTTCAACGTTCCCTTTAAAGCCTGGCAACATCTACAACATTCAAGCATTAAGCTCATAAACGAGATGTACATAATTTGCATGCATAGCACTCAGTCGCATTCCGCTTCATGTATCCCTCTCCCCCCACCGTTCAATATTCTGCAGTACTCTCTCGTTCGGCGGTATGCTGATGATGGAATAACTTGAGGGTGATATCGGTGCGACACTAGCACGTAAAATAAAGCCGCACATTGATTGCAATCGTTATAATTTAACTGGGTCCTTAAAAAAAGTACACAAACCCATACGAAGTACTCGCGGAAGCATTTACAAGCAGAGCCCCATATTCGGGGGCGTATGCGTATTTTTTTTGTGTGCATTTACACTGAATGCCAAATTAATTTTCCATATTTTTCTCGTCGTACCTATGTGTAGGTACATCTGAAATTTTAAGAGTCTGCATGTAATTACACAGAGCAAAGTGTTGGAAAATTTTAACTTTTAATTGCTTCAATGGGATAGATGAAGGTACGTCTGTGTGTGATAGTGAGCGGTGCATGTAATCACAGTCGGAAATGTTTCATTTTTTTTATGAAAATTCAATTTACCATTTCTTAATAAAAATCCAGCATAAAAATATGAATTATCGTCTGTTTAATTTGGGAACGAAATAAGTTTTCTGTTTGCAGAGGATGTTGAGAAATTCCCTTTTTTTTGTTGGCGGTGGAAGAAGAATGTTTGATGAGCTCGTACCATAATTGCAATGGAATCTGGATGTAATTAGATACTTTTTGAAATGGGATTGAAGAGAATTTATAGTTTGTTTCTTATATAAGTTAAGTTGAATTTAAATGGCAACTTGAGGTTGTTTAACTTGGTTGTATTTGTCGAAAATGAATGCTTGGTTAAACAGTCAAGGGGGTGGTTAAACTTTTTTTTTTCTTCCGAGTGATGTGAGTTCACTTGAAAATGAAAGCACAAAATAATGATTAACTTCAGAAAGTACAGATATGTAGTTCTGATCGTATATTTACGGAATGAAAAACTTTCTCCAAAAAGGTTAAATTTTAGGGTTTTTTTTTGCTCATACTTACAAACTTAAGTGGCTCATATTACAGGGTTAATCTGAGCCTCAATCAACATGTTTTTTTCAATTATCCTTTTCCTTAGCTACTTGGATACTTTAGATTGGTTGAGGTTGGTTTCTTCTTGTATGCTCTACTCATGGCCAGCTCTACCGTATCTACCATTTGAGTGGGAATCAGAGACTATGTGGGGTGAAGTATTCGTGCCCATTCGTTCTAAATAGCCATCGGAAATGTCTAATATGGTGTTTTTGTCGCTGTATAGCTCGTAGTTAGAAACTTAAACGGGACCGGAGATTTTTTGAAGAATATCAAGACATCCGGACATATGTATAGCATGACTGATATATTGTGGATTTTTTTATAAGCTCACCAAATTACTTATTACTATTAAGAAACTGTAGTTAAAAATACAAATCTTTGGCGCAACATGGTCGTTTTTTTCCAGGGCCTAGCTGTCTTCAGAACCATTCATATGCGATCACGTTCCGACGGAGGAAAAAGATAATATAAATAAGGATTGCTTCTGCGAGCTCCTTGACAAAACCTATGAGCGACTACCATAGTACGATGTTAAAATCGTGCTGGGAGATTTTATCGCAATGGTAGGAAGAGATGACATCTTTAGCAGTATTGTCGGAAAATATAGCCTACACGACAACATGTTAGGTAACGGACGTAGGCTAATTGACTTTGCTACGCAACGAAATGCCACTATAGCCAGCACACGGTTTCCTCATTCCATATCCATAAGGGGACATGGTGCGATAGACAAGAGGCACGCATCCAGTATTTTGGATGTCCGAACATTCCGAGGGGCTAACATCGACTTGGACCACTACCTTGTTGTAGCCAAGGTAAGGATGCGGATATCCACCACCCCACAAAAAACCAGAAACAGTGTGAACAAATTTAATGTCGAAAGACTACAGTCGCCAGAGACCACCAATACCTTCGCGCAACGCGTATCCCTTAACCTCTCGACTCACAACATACCACCAGCATCTTATGTCGAAGAACAATGCCGCAACTGATGAGCTAGGTTTCTCGCGGCCACCAGCAAGAAATCCCTGGTTTGATGAGGAATGCCGAGAGATGCTCGCAGCCAAGAACGAGGCCTACAAGGCTAAACTGCAGGTGAAGACGTGAGCTGCCATCGAGCTCTAAGGGCAAAGAAGAAGGGAAGAACATCGGCTTTTCAGAAAGAAGAAAAAAGAGCAAGAACAGCACACGTTCGAGAATATAGAGAGGTGCCACTCCAGGAACGATGTTCGCAAGTTTTACCAAAGTGTAAAACGTCAAGCCAAGGGTACAAGGTTCGAACAGAATCCTTTCGAGATGAACAAGGAAATATCGTAGTTGAAACACAGTTGATGCTGAGGATATGGAAGAACCACTTCTGCAGACTGTTTAACGGCGATGACGAACAACATTCCGCTGTCAGGCAGAACAAACCATTTAGTATTGGCAACGACAGCGAAAACTGCCAACCACCCGACCTAAGTGAAGTGAGGATAGCAGTATCTAAACTCAAGCTTATTTAGGCCGCCGGAAATGACGGCCTTCCCGCTGAGCTTTATAAAGCTGGCGGAGATGACTTGGTAAGTAACATCCACCGAGTCGTAAGACAAATCTGGTCGGATGAAAGCATGCCTAAAGAATGAAACCTCAGCATCGTTTGTCCGATCCACAAATAAGGAGACCCTCTGAACTGCGCCAACTACAGAGGCATAAGTCTGCTCAACATCGGCTGCCGTAATATATGAACGCCTGAAACCGTTTACCAACAACCTGACCGGCCCTTATCAGTGTGGTTTTAGGCCAGGAAAATCCACAATCGATCAAATTTTCACACTTTGGCAGATCCTGGAAAGAACCCAAGAAGTCCAAATCGATACCACCACCTATTTATCGATTTCAAAGCCGCATACGACAGCATTTATAGAGACGAACTATACAGAACCATGTCTAGTTTTGGTATACCGCCCAAACTCGTCCGTTTGTGTAGGATGACGATGGAGAATTCTCGCTGCACCATCAGGGTCGGAAACGACCTCACCGACACATTCGATACCAAAAAAGGATTTAGGCAAGGCGATGCGCTGTCATGTGAATTCTTCAATTTGTTCTTGAGAGGATTGTGCAAAACTCCCGAGCCAACACCAGAGGCACAATTTTCCAAAAATCGGTGCAACTACTAGCATACGCCGACGATATTGCCATCATTGGTAGGACTCAACGTGATGCCATAGCCACGTTTGCTAGTATAGAAAAGGAAGCGGCAAAAATGGGTTTAGCAGTAAATGATGGTAAGACTAAGTATATGCTGTCAACACGAAAGGACACACAACATCGGCGAATTGGACAGAACGTCACCATTGACAGATATAACTTTGAGGTAGTACGGGACTTTATCTACCTCGTCTCCGCTATTGACTCTGACAACAACAATCGTCAGAAATCAAACGAAGAATTACTCTTGCCAACCGCTGTTCCTTCGGGCTAAGATGGCAATTTAGTAGTAAAGCCCTCACTCGAACTACTAAGGAGATCCTATATAAGACCCTGATCATCCCAGTCCTGCTCTACGGCGCTGAAGCATGGACCATATCTGTTAAGAACTATAATCAACAATGTTAACAAACAACCAATATTTTACCCTACTAAATTCTCTTATACTAAATTGTTCTAATCAATACTGAAATTAACTGTACATTACTCAAATTGAATTATTCTTGAATTGTTACTCTCATTTGTACTCCTCTTTTATTTCTATTGTTTTGTTGTTTCGTATACTGCCGCTGCTTGTAATTCACCAAAGCTCTGTCTCTTTTGAATCTAGTCACCATCCAAGGCAGTCGCAGCAGCAGCAGATTACAAGAAAACTGAGTATATTCTTATATTATACACACATTAATTAATTATAAAACCTATTAAACCAATTTACATTTGTTTCAACAATTACTTAAAACACCACATACAGTCCACTCCAATACAATACAAAACATATTGGTCCATCGAACCACGGATATTAGTTTTATCAGTGCCGTGCTTACTTTGATTAAACAATTGTAGAGACAGTTTAATATTCGTCTCCTAGTATGTTAATATGAATGTTGCTCCTCGTATGGAATCTTAGCGAGTTGAGTCACTTATGGTTTTTTTTATACAAGTGAATATACCTACATAAAAGTGTACCTTTTCCATAAAAACATTGTGCATTTTAATAAAAACGTGCCAATAGTTTTGCAAACTTTTATCGATATACAAGGTCTTGTACATTTGTGAGTGTAAGGAACAGTTTTATTCGGTTTTCTTTGAGCAATTAAAATGCAGTTTGTCAAGGGAAAACGTGGCCGTGCGAAGGCTTCTCTTACGATGCAATCAGCCTTTTCCGAAACTATTAGTGATTCTACCACGCTTTCTACTTTGGAAATTCACTTTTCGAGGCTTAAAGAAGCATGGTCTGATTTTAAAACGCTGTCAGATCAAATGTATGAATTTGTTGAAGATCCAGGGTTTGTGGATCCGGAAATAGAGTTCTCGGAGTATGAGGATAAATATTTAAAAACACATGCTGCAATAATAGCAGCAATTCGCGCAAAAACTCCAGTTCCAAATGCTACTTCTGTGCCTACCGCGGAATCAATCGGTAAAACTTTATCCGCACAACAGTTTGAGTTTTTGCAAAAACTCGAGGCAACAAAATCGGCAAAATCAGTTCATCAACCACAGCTATCTGTGCCTACTTTTAATGGAGATTATAAAGATTGGCCAGGTTTTAAAGACATCTTTCTCGGAACTATCGATTCTAATACTTCGCTTACTGGGACGCAAAAGTTTCAGTATTTAAAATCTTTTTTGGGAAAGCAGCCGGGGGATCTATTTAAAAACACACCATGTACAGATAGTAACTACGTAGAGGCTTGGGATAAATTAGAAGAGCGTTACGATAGGACGAATTTAATAGTCCAATCATTTATTGAAACTTTTCTTTCATTACCATCAACAAACTCGTCGAATTCTACATTGCTTCGCAAAATATCTGACGACGCTGATGAGGTTATAAGAGGTCTTAACTCATTGAAATCTACGTCTAGGGACCCTTGGTTAACCTATATCTTGCTGCAAAAATTGGATTTTGAAAGCAAACAGGCATGGGCTAATGAGGTAGGGTCTAGAACTGATAGCACTATCCAGGAGTTTCTTGATTTCTTACAGGCCAGATGCAATTGTCTTGAAGCTTGCTGCCCAGTACCCGATACTTCTTTGTTGAAACGAACAAATAAAGTTCAAAAAAGCTTCCGGTCACACATGGTTGAAACCAAAGTAGGTTGTCCAAAATGTAAGGAGGACCATCAGCTCTCCTATTGCAAAACTTTCACATCGCTTAGCTGTGAAGGTCGACGTGACTTTACTAGGGAAAATAAACTTTGTTTTAACTGTTTTCGTTCGGGACATGCATCAAACAGATGTCGTTCATATTTACGCTGTAAGATATGCAACAGGCGACACAATACGTTAGTTCATCCTACTGAAAATGTAGCACCAACAACATCACGTGGAGACAATCAAAACAATCAGTCTAGTACCCCCTCATCGTCGAATAGCTCTTCCAATCCTCCAATAGTTAATTGTCATTCGCTGGAATCTTCTCGTCGATTTTTGACTGCTGCTGTCGTAAATGTTCGTGACAAACAAGGATCTCTTCATACTATCCGCGCGTTGTTGGACACAGGATCGCAAGTCTCTTTTATAACAGAGCAGGTCGTCCAACGCTTAGGATTAATGCGGAAACCATCGCGGATTCCCATTATGGGTGTTGCATCCACTTCCGCAGGTGTTACCAATGGTTTGGTAACAATTAACTTATCTTCAAGGTTAAATACAAACAACATTGATATTGACTGCTACGTCATATCCAAATTAACTTCACAACTTCCACCTGTCTCTCTCTTACATGTGAATACTAGCGCTTACCTGACGCTTGAATTAGCTGATCCTAGTTTCAATAAGCCAGGGCCAATTGACGTACTTATAGGAGCAGACAGGGTGTTTAGCATCATGAATGGATCTTCGAAACCAAAAACGGTAGATGTTCCTAATTGCATTTCAACAATATTCGGGTGGGTGATAGCAGGCAGTATTCAGCAGCAGCGGTCATTCAACCACCAGGAAGTAAAAACGTTTTGTACACAGCTTGCCTTTTCGCAGGAGTTTGATCTAGAGCGTTTCTGGCGTTTAGAAGAAGTTCATTGTGAACCTATCCTATCAGTTGAAGAACAACAAGCTGAGGATCATTTTGCTTCAACTCATAGTCGTGCATCTGATGGACGTTACATAGTGCAGCTGCCTTTTAAAGCGAACTCTACTTTGAATCTTTGTAACTCTTTTGGAATTGCCTTTAGTCGATTACGTTCTATGGAGCGTAGGTTTACTTCTAATCCTAAATTAAAATTAGAGTATACTCGCTTTTTAAATGAATATCTCGAACTAGGGCATATGGAAGAAATACCACAACATGAAGTTGATCAGCTACCCTCCAGCTGTTACTATTTGCCTCATCACGCGGTTATTAAAAGCGATAGTACGACCACTAAGTTAAGGGTTGTATTTGACGGTTCCGCTAAGCCTCATCATTCGGAATCATCTTCTCTCAACGAGCTTTTACTTGTTGGACCCACTATTCAACGCGACATTTTCGCTATTTGTCTTCGAAGTCGTCGTCATGCATTTGTTATTTCGGGAGACATAGAGAAGATGTTTCGTCAGATATTGGTTGCTTCGGACCACACACATTTTCAGCGAATCATTTGGCGCACTTCACCGGAAGAAAATTTGAAGTATTACAGGTTGCTAACAGTAACCTACGGTACATCGTCGGCTCCGTTCTTAGCGGTACGCACCTTGAAACAGCTAGCACTTGACTACGCCAAAACTCACCCCAGAGCCACTAACGTCATTCTTAACGACTTTTACGTTGATGATGTTATTTCTGGAGCAGATTCTGTAGAAGAAGTCATAGCTCTTCGGAATGAGCTTGTAGAAATTCTCAAATTAGGAGGATTTAATTTACGAAAGTGGACTACAAATTGCTGGCCACTTTTACTTTCATTGCCAGAGGAACAACGAGAGCTGTCCCCAGTTGAATTTGAAGAGTCAAGCGTGGTTAAGGTTCTTGGGCTACGGTGGTGTCCATCTACTGATTGCTTTTCCTATAAAGTAGTTCTTTCTCAGCCAACAACATGCACCAAACGTCGTATTCTTTCCGATGCTTCACGTGTGTTCGACCCACTAGGATTCCTTGCACCGGTAGTCGTGGCCATAAAAATATTCTTCCAGGATTTATGGAGAGAAAAACTTGGTTGGGATGACGACGTTCCTGAAGAACTCGCACATCGCTGGAACATCATTCGAGATGAACTTCATATGGTCGAGTCGTTATCCCTCCCAAGAATTATGTGGTCGAACAAAACCAACTTTGAACTACACGCGTTTTGCGATGCATCATTGGACGCTTATGCTGCCGTTGTTTACTGCCGAAGTGTAAATAAGCATGGAAACGTCGCGATCAACATTGTAGCAGCCAAAAGCAGGGTTGCTCCAATAAAAGTTTTATCATTGCCAAAACTTGAACTTTGTGGAGCGCTTTTGCTAACACGACTTATTAATAAAATTTAATTATCTTTGCAGGAAAAAGATCTTCGTGTTATAGCATGGACAGATTCTTCAATCGTATTGCATTGGCTTGCCGCTCCTCCTAAAAAATGGTCAGTTTTTGTTGCGAATCGGACATCGGAAATACAATCGTCGATCCCATTCAAATGCTGGAACCATGTTCGATCTCAAGATAACCCAGCTGATGTTGCTTCGCGAGGTATTTCACCGTCACTTTTAGCTTCCACAGACATTTGGTGGAATGGACCGTTCTGGCTAAAAAAGGAACCCACTACGTGGCCAAAATCGCATTATAGGATGGAGGATGTTCCTATCGGAGAACTGGAGGAAAGAAAAAGCAACAAAGTTCAGGTTTTTGTTTCCAATATAAACTCTGAAAACATTATTGAACAAATGACATATAAAACTTCGAATCTGTTAAAGCTCGTTCGCGTTGTGAGCTATATGTACCGGTTTATACAAAATTCTCGCTTTAAAAACAATAGAATTTCTTCATCGTACTTGACTTGTAAAGAAATTTCTGAAGCTAAAATTCGTGTTATAAAAAGTGCCCAATCTTCATTATTCAACTGTGAGATAACACTTTTAAGCAAAGGTAAAGAATTACCTTCAAAAAATAAACTTTTGCCTCTTGCTCCATTTGTCGATAGATCAAATGTTCTTCGGGTCGGTGGACGTATTCAAAATTCTGAGCTATCGTACAATGAAAAACATCCAATAATATTGAACAAATCACATCCCTTAGCAGAGCTTTTAGTTCGTTGCTTACACGTGCAGTATCTTCACGCTGGTGTGACTCAAATGATCGCTTTACTAAAACAAAATTACTATATCCTCGGGTGCAGAAATCTCTTACGCAAAATTGTTTTCGGATGTAATAATTGCTTTCGACAACGTCAGGCGTCATCTCACCAGCTGATGGGTAATCTCCCAGTAGAACGTGTTCGGTTTGCACGACCCTTCAGCAAAGTTGGTTGCGATTATGCAGGGCCGATCACCCTTCGCCTAGCTCGTGGTCGGAACCCCAAGTTCGTCAAAGCATACATTGCTCTGTTCGTGTGTTTCATTACTAAAGGAGTTCATATTGAGTTGGTTGGAGAATTATCAACAGATGCATTTCTTTTAGCACTCGATCGGTTCGTGGCGCGTCGCGGTAAGCCATCGGAAATATGGAGCGATAACGCAACTAATTTTCATGGAGCTAAAAGAAAACTTGGAGAACTCTATGATCTCCTTCTGAGTCAGCAGCAGAACACCATCATCATGGATCATCTTTCCAAGGACCAAATCACTTGGAAGTTTATACCGCCCTCTGCACCTCACTTTGGAGGATTGTGGGAGGCTGGTGTTAAATCAGTTAAATCACATCTTAAACGCGTTATCGGTGATCACAGGCTGACATACGAAGAGATGTATACCCTCTTAGCCAAAATCGAAAGTCTACTAAACTCACGTCCAATGTGGCAAACATCAGACTTTGAACCAACCGCTCTAACTCCCTCCCATTTCATGATTGGAGAATCTTATTCTACAGTCCCAATACCTGATGCTTCTTGCCCTATTATTTCAATAAAAAATAACTGGTCTCTTTTACAGGCATTAATGCAAGGCTTCTGGAAGCGCTGGCACCAAGAGTACTTGACATCACTGCAGAATCGACCAAAGTGGCAAAAGGCACAACACAACTTTGCCATTGATGACGTCGTGTTACTAAAGGAGCCCAACTTGCCTCCTTCTAAATGGGTTCTTGGACGTGTGACTGAAATCCATCTTGGACCAGACAACAAATGCCGAGTAGTCACAGTAAAGACCATTAGTGGTAGCTATGTTCGACCAGTGGTGAAACTTGCTCCCTTGCCGTTTACTGAAAGACCGGAGTCTTCCAGGGGGGGCTGAATGTTAAGAACTATAATCAACAATGTTAACAAACAACCAATATTTTACCCTACTAAATTCTCTTATACTAAATTGTTCTAATCAATACTGAAATTAACTGTACATTACTCAAATTGAATTATTCTTGAATTGTTACTCTCATTTGTACTCCTCTTTTATTTCTATTGTTTTGTTGTTTCGTATACTGCCGCTGCTTGTAATTCACCAAAGCTCTGTCTCTTTTGAATCTAGTCACCATCCAAGGCAGTCGCAGCAGCAGCAGATTACAAGAAAACTGAGTATATTCTTATATTATACACACATTAATTAATTATAAAACCTATTAAACCAATTTACATTTGTTTCAACAATTACTTAAAACACCACATACAGTCCACTCCAATACAATACAAAACAAAAAAGCGGATGAAGAAATCCTTGGTCGATTCGAGAGAAAAATTCTTCGAAAAATCTTCGGTCTCGTTTGCGTTGACGGGCTATGAAGACGAAGATTCAACGACGAACTGTATGAGCTGTACAGCGACATACCCTGGTCAAAAACCTCCGCAATGGACGTTTAAGATGGCTAGGACATGTAGAACGAATGGACACCAATACTCCGGTTCGCAGAGTCTTCAATTCCCAGCCAGACGTCGGACGCAGTAGAGGAAGACCTCGCCTTATGTGGCGCGCATAAGTAGAAACCGACCTCAACCAACATGGAGTGCACAACTGAAGGCAGTTAGCTAAGGACCGAGCTAATTGGAGAGGCATGTTGATTGAGCCCCAGTATAACATCCATTATACTTTACAATTGTTTGTTGGAAACAAGGTTTATTTTTAAACTAATGTGCCTCATAAGGTCTGGTTTAAGAGCATAACCCCCTTTTACTTCATTTAAGTCAAACCTATCATTTTTGTGTATAAAAGAGGACAAGTCACTATAGTCAGCATACAATTCTATTGAATTCCTTTCTGAATATTAATTTACAACACACAATCTGGCTTCTTAACCTAGCTTATCGTTCGAAAAAGATGTGTTTATTACTATACATTATTTATCTAGATATTTATTGTATATCCAATAACGAACAAAAATATGCCTTTATAAAATAATCATCGCCATTCAATGGCAATCGCAGGACTGTACCTTAATCAATAAATAAACTCAGCAATCAAATTAAACTCACCTCACTGCTGGCACTTCCAGGATATCCCATTCAACGGACATATAGAACTCTGAGAGATCAACTCCAACATCGACTATATTGCTGCCCTGCTGTTCGTCCATGTGCCGTAAATCCACCTATTCAATTCGCAAGCCATTTGATTGAATTGATTGTGTGAGTGCGAATCCATTTCATTGTCCATAGGATGAAACAAAATCGTCGATAGGATACAAAAAACAAACGAAAAATAGAAGTACATTTTAGAATCTCAATCTATAAATTTGAAATTAAACATTTAACTTATTCCGAACTAAGTAATATATATATTTTTTTTCTGTAATAATAATGTTATTTTATAATAATTTAAAAAAATGAAGAATGAAAGCGAGAAAGCATGCAGTTTTTTATTTAATTTTTTTTTTCAATATATTTTTTTGTAGATTTATTTTTTTTTGTCAAATTGAAAAACTTAAGAAAAAATATATAAAAAAGTAATATTAATAAATTAAAATTAAAATTAAAAATAAAATAAAATAAAAGACTGTTTGTTCTTTTATATTTCCATAGAAATATTTAATTCAAGCTAAATTTGCCTCATAACGTTACACGTTGCTTTTCTAATTTAATGTTAATTACTTTTTTTACGATTTATATTCAACTTTTAATAGAACTTGGTTATTTTACTTTGATTACTAGATAAATGAAAAAATAAAAGAAACAAAATGGTAAACGTACGGTAAAAAATAAAATCAATAGAAGTATTTATTTATATGGAAATTTTGAAAATAAATTTGTTTGTAATTTAAAAATAGAAAATTTAAAGTTTTTGCGAAATAATATTCAAAGAGGATAGAAGAAAAATAAAATAAAATTATAACAATGAAGCGGGTATTATATATAGATATTTTTTTATTTAACACATGTGTTTCGAATTTATTTACTTTTTTCTTTTTTTTAATTTAATGCAGCAAACACATTGATATTTTGCAATAAAAAAAATAAAATTAAGAAAACAATGGCATTCCCATTCGCATTCAAACTAAAGATCATTCTAAGAAAAATAAAACAAATTCATGCATAAAACAAATGCATAAAAACGAGACAAAAAATAAACTAATTCAAGATGCAACTACATATTGTATCTTTAATTTATTAAGTGGTTTCACAATGCATAGATACTTGACAGGAGCATTCAGATGTGCATACACATGCATTCTAGAGATCATGCTTTCCTCTAGAATTAGGATGCATAGGTTCATTTGTATATTTCATGAGAGACTGCAGGCGTTCTGCATGCAATGAGACTTAAAAAAGATACGGATATTCATGCGTCACTTATCAACATTCACTCAGACATAGGTTTGCATTCGATTTATTTTATTGTTTTTTTTTTCAGGGAGAGAATCAATATTACGGTGGATGCATACAAGAAGGGATAATTTTTTTCAAATATTTAGATATATGTTGACAAAATCCAGTGTTGTGATAGTGCATACAAATAAAAAAAAATAAAATCAAAAACTATGTAAACACATATTCTCATGGGTGTTCAATGCAATCCAATTTTAAATTAACTGAAAAATTAAATAAATAAATAATAAATAAAAAAAGTGATTCATTCAATGTAGATATTACATTTATATTCATTGCGGTCAATTTCCGTTATGGGTGAGGTTTACTTTATTTTCTTTTCAAGTGGAAAAGTTTGTGCAGATTAAATTTTAAAAGTGTTGCAGGCAGATACATTCGAGCAATTTTGTTTGCTTTATTCGTTTGAAAAAATAATAAAAAAAAAATATTTAAATAAAATATGTACAAAACTTAAGCTTAATAATTAAATTTCGATTTGTAGATTCGTCGTCAAGAATTAAAATTGTTTTTTATATACCTGTTTTTTTTTTAATTATATGTCTTTTATAATCGTGTGTACATACAATAGTTGGGTTCGTAAAGTGTATGCGTGGTTAGTGATATTTTGAGAAAAAAAATCAGTGTTATGTCAAAATAATATTATTTAAAATGTAGGTCAATTTGATTTGTTTCAATATTTTACATTTGTTGTACGGAGTATACGAGTCTTAACTTTGCGAAAATTATATACCCTTCTTCACACCAAAACGATTTATTTTGTTCGTTTTGAAAATGTATTTTATATCATTTTTCAACATCGAACCGCTTTTAAAAAAATCAGTTATTTACTATGCGTATAACAGTAAAAGGATAAAGAATATCAATGCTAAAATTTCAAACTAAAAAGCAAAAAATTAGAGAAATACAATCGCAAAACACGTTATCCTACAACATCTTAAATATTTTTGGAGTTCGGCCAAGAATCTTTTTGAAATATATTTTTTACACACCCAAAAAGTAGGGTTTGCTCAGAATTATAAATGTAAAGTAATGTAAGTAAGGATAATATTATTTCCTTTATTTTGTTAAAAGCAATGTCTACTTAAAATTTCAAAACAAAATATAAATAAAATGCTCCCAAAAATTGCGAACAATATTATTTAGACACTTTTTGTATTTTTTTTAAAAAACTAACAACTTAAAATTTAAATCTCGAAATACAGAGTACAACATTCTTAACATAATGTTGTTTGGAAACTTGAACTAGTACGCTGTTCGCGATAAATTTTAGCGTTACTCCTTAATTTCTCCCAAACGATGGTGCTTAATTGTTACCCGACTATAGATGAGCCGAGGGCTCAGTGGCGCGATGGTTAGTGCGATGAACTGCCGCGCAGAAGGTCTGGGTTCGATTCCCAGCCATAGCAACACCTAAATGATTTTTCACTGGCCCTCCTCTCGTGATGATCTGACAAATCGTCCGAGTAGTATCATTTGTCAAGAATAGCTTATCTCAACTTAGCCGTTCGGAGTCGGCATAAAACAGGAGGTCCCGGCATCGTGCAAGAAGTACACACGCACACATGAATGGTTGTGAGAAAGCTAGGCCCTGGGTACTAACGAGCCTGTTGCGCCAAAAATTTGTATTTTTTTTTGACTATAGATGAGCCAGAGACGCGACATAAATTTGGCAGATGTCTCCATAGTAACCATTTTTATTTTTCTCTTCATTCCAAATCTATATAAGCTTGTTTTACAATGTACTTGTAAAATACAACAACACTGGAAAATTATCCAGGCTTACACCCTTTGCCTGGATAGAAAATGTGCTACCCAACCTATTTTTCTCAATTGCTATCCAAAAAGGTTGACGAAAATGCTTAAAATGGCTGCCGATACCACATCCTGTAATCATACGCTGCAAATATTTTTATCTTTGCTTTGAATATGAACCAAAACTGCAATAAGTGTAGTAGTGGATAAAGTGAAAAATTGTACTTTATTTGCAAAAACAAAATTACACATCAAAAATTGAAACTTGAAAAAATTGATTAGCGTTTTTTTTCTCATGTGTATCTAAGCCTGTATAGATTTAGAAAAAAAAAAAAACACGCCTAGTATGTCGTGAAATTAAAACTTTTTCCTCAATATATAGATCCACCGTAATTTAAAGATTTATTTAATAAATTTAATTTTTTTTTTTATTATTTTTGGTCGATCTGCAATAGCGGCAAATCGTTCAAAATTATCGGCGATTTTTCTGATTTCATCGATTTTACACGGTGCAAAAATTAATGCCAGGACTCCATTAGTGATTCCATAAACAGATATTTTTGAATAACTGTTACCTTAGTTATCGTTATTTGTTGGTAACATCTATTTTAAGTAACCATTCAGTAACAATTATTTTGAGTAATGCAATTCAGAATCAATGGGGTATAAGGATATAATAATACAAAATTATTATTCTATCAAACGAAATATTTTACGAGGAACGATACAAAATTTAGTCTAGGCAAGAGTGCATTATCTTATAATTTTCATAGGATTTTCATAGGATTCATATAGATACTTTACGGTATGTTTAATTTAAACTCTGAGGTATAAAAACCGAACAGACAGGAAAACACAGACAATACTCCTGTTAGTTGGCGGTTTGCATTATTTTAGAGCTTGACAAACCTCAGCGGACAGGTTTGCAATATTTGAAAACCTACAAGTTGCATTTTGCCAACCAGCTGACAGGTTTCCGATATTTTGTAGATTGATAGTAATAGTGATAATTGCAGAAAAGACAAGATAAATAACAAAAATTATTGAACAATATTAAAATAGTAGTTTGCAAGAAGCATATACTAGTATTTGTGTAGGATTGGAAGTAGGATATTATACCAGATTCACATCTTACTTTCGCTCACTCATATTTTGCAAGAAAAAGGGCTATTATGTACAACTAATGAGAAGCAATGAGATCTGCGGATTTTAAAAAAAAAATCAAACAGATAGATTATATTATATAAAATTGATAAAAATAATAAACAATTTTTTCATACTCAAATATGCTAGATATAAATTTTCGATAAAAATTTGAATATCTAATTATTCAAAATTTTTATTATTTGTCATTTCTATAACTATATGTGTTGTCATTTCTATCCAAAACAAAAGATAGCTTTTTTAACACACTGAAACATTCCCAACTAACAATTTCGCTTCGATAATGCCCTAAGCTTTTTCCCCTCCAGCAATACCTATAATACCAATTACTATTACTTGTAGGATGTCTTATGGAAAAACATTTGGCGCACTTTAAGGAAGCTATTGTCTTCTACTATTATTTTCTTTTGTTTTTATATATTCTTATATTATTTACTTTTATTAATTTAAATTTCAATCTCTTATAATTATTAAAACCCAATTCGTTATTATGAAAGTATGAAATTCAATGCAATTAATTATATAAATTGCACGGTAGTCCAACACGCTATCCACTAGACTGTACTCTAGAACATGAAAGACGAGTAAGTACAACGAAGTACTTGAATCGTGTTGACTCATTCTTCGGTAGGTTCCCGATCTTTTCACCTTGTCCCGATCTTTTAACCTTCGTTTTTTTAAGCGTTCATTCGTAAATTCTATACATGCTATGCTTCGGATTAACTTCGTGCAAAGTTCTACCGAAACATCTTAACGTATGGTCATGTACACACATCTCCGGAAGCTTAAAAACAACCTTTCGGAAGTTACGTCATTATAATTTCGGTTATGCTTGTGAATTTTCCTGCATAATGTCTTACACAAGCTTCTACCCAAACAATCGACCGCTAAAATGCTCAACCTCCGCACCCAAGTACTATATAAGGCCTATAGAAATAATTGCTTGTGGAAATTAAATTTTTGTGCTCTATAAGAATAATTGTTAGTTGGGATTGTTTGTCAACTTTTGTAGAATAGGCATAAAAAATCTGTCAATGGTTTATTTAAACTAAAAGTGTTGTCAATTTTATCGAAATCATTTGAAAAACAACCAATATAGCTTTTTTTGGGGAACATCCATTTGAAACCCATATTCTTGTATGCCATTTGTTTCACCGATTGTTTAAATTGTCCAAATCTGAAAAATGACAAGTCTCCAAAATGTTTGGGCAATTTTTTTTATAACATTGTCAATATCTCTACTGAGACATAGTTATTTTAATGAACTTTTCGGAGATATTGGAGTGCCGAAAGAAAACATAAACAATTCACAAATAAAAAAAGTAAACAAATTTCATCAAATTCAACTGCCAACGCGAACGAGAACATAGCAGCGTTGCCTGGAAGCTAAACACAACGTATTTGATTCTAGGATTGGTGGAGAGCAGATAGTTCCACCTGAGACTAGTTTTATTGGTGCAGAAGTTCTAGGAAAAAAGGTACATAAATTGCCACTGACTTAATGGCAATAGAACTGTCTAATACAACAAACAGCAAACAGTTTTGGGATAAAATTAAGACTCTCAAAAGTGTAGAATATGTCTGTTTAATTCATATTTCTACTTCAAAACTAGCCGATTATTTTAAAAGTCTACTTAACCCCACTGATATTCATGAAAGTATACAATTTGCCGAGCTTCATATAGTCGATGATTTGATGGAGAGGTAATTTGAAATAAGTGAACTTAAGACTAGTCTTCATAATTGTAAAAATAAAAAAGCACCAGGTCCTGACAGAATAGGAAATGAATTTTATAAAAATGCCCCTGCTAATTCTTTAGCAAAGTGTTGTACCTCAGGAGTTCAAAGATCCTATTGTATATCCAATATATAAAAAGGGAGACGTCAATATACCATCTAACTACAGAGGAGTATCTTTTATGAACTCGATTGCTAAGGTTTATTCATCAATCCTATTTAACAGAATTAACTGTTGGGTAGAAAGAAATAAAATACTGGGTGAATATCAAGCTGGGTTCCGCAAAGGATACTCCACCGTTGACAATATATTTTCACTGACAACGATCGCCCAATACTTCCTTAGGCAAAATAGAAAATTATACGTGTTTTTTGGGGACTTCAGAGCTGCTTTTGATTCAATTGACCGAAATGCTCTCTTTTATAAACTTTCACAAAAGGAATGTCAACTCAAATGCAAAGGGTCCTACAAAATATGTATAAGAACACCCGGCAAAGAGTATGGGACGGAAGAAATATATCCGAATGGTTAAAACTAAATCTAAATGCGACGGCTTCACTTCACTACAGTTCGCAAATAAATTCCTCGAAGAATTTGTGCCGGAGAAAATCGGAAAAAGAATTCCACTTAGCTGTCAAAAATTGATCGAAAAATGCTCCTGAACGCAATTCGCCGGGATGAGTTACAAAATGTAGGAGAAATATTCCGAACAGCTTTTCGGAAGAATACCTAGAGGCAAAAATCCTCCGAATCGTACAAAATCGGAGAATTTTCCGCTCCGATGGATACCCCGATAGGGCTGATTTTAATGGAACTTAGATAGTAATAAATAAAATAAAATGAAATCATGTTTTTATAGCTAATTTTATGATTAAATATGCTAAGAATTTATTTTTTGAATTTATATACACACACACAAACGCAAGGCCTATCGATTTTATTGTTTCATATTCCATCCTAAACCAAATCATGTTATGAATATTGTTAATATTTTAAATTTAATAAAATAAGTCGAATCTTATCTCTCTAGTTATTTTCACTTTTTATCTAAAAAATGTAGCCCGGTAAGTGCAACAACCTCGGTTATTGCAAATGCCTTAATTTCGTAAATCGAAATTATTAAAATCGATTTTGTACATTTGTAAAATAAATATCCTTAAATTTATATTAATCTTTGAAAAATAATTTGGATAATTCTCTTACATGCTCTTGCATCAAATCGAATAAGTGGTTTTCAGGATATGGGGATTTTATTCTTGCCTACAATGCAATAAAAAATCATGTCTGGGTTTTAATACAAGAAACTCTTGTAAATGAGCTGTTAAGTCTTCATCTGCAGAAACCGAACTTTTCGATTTTCGTAATGTTTGGTTTAGTTTGGCGGGTCGAAATTCTGCTTTTCAAAATTCTGTTCTACTTTTTCAAATGTTTTTTCTCGAACTAAAAATTTTTTTTTTACAAAGATAACGACGTTAATCAATTAATTCTTATATTGAAATTTATTATTTTTTTTACTTTTACGGTTTTTTTTTTAAACTATAATTTATTGTCCGTTTTTTGATTTAGTGTTTTTTTCTTACAATTTTCACCCGAATCCTGAAATTAAAGCTAGAGTTTGATTTGTGTTTTCATAAAACCAAGACTTGCGCTTTAGGAGCAATAAAAGCCCACACATTGAGGCTTTAAAATGGCTAGGACATATAGAGCTTATGAAGTCCAACTCTCCGGCATGCAGAGTAATCGATCCAAAGGCAGGAGACAGCCGAAAACCACCCATGAGTTGAAGCCGACTTCAACCAACTTCTAGGCAGTTTGCTAAGGATCAAACTTAATTGAGAGGTGTGGCCCAGCTCACATAAAGCGCCATTTAAATATACATACATTTAAATCATCATCCTCTTCCCATATATTTTCATATTACTACATGAAATATGTGCGCGACGTTTCGAACGGAATTTTCATTTCGGTATCAAGAATGCTGCAATTTTGAAGATTCCTAAAACTACATCGGAGCTGCAAAGCATTAAAGGACTTAGCACTTGAAATGGTGTAAGTCTCTTAACAGACTCTGTATGTATTCCCGATTTATTCATCGCTCACTGCTGCCCATGACAACGTTATCCTTCCCTTCAATATCGCACTATTTGCATGCACACGTATACTCGTAGTTTTATTCATCGATTTCGCTGTGATGGGTCCTTTTTGTGCATGTCGCTTATTTTCCCTGGATTTATGCAAAACTATCTGTCGAATGTTTCACAAATAACTCGCAATATCCTGCTTTTACTGCACTGCATCTGTTTTGAATTTATCTAAGCGATTAGTCTTATTTCTATTTTCTATTTCTATTTGCATGTGTATGTGACGTTTACTCAGAATACTAACAGATCCTGCAGGATGTCACGTTACAGCAATTCGTTAAGGGTTATTGCTACAATGTAAATATGAATAAATAAAATTTGGAATTTATCGTTTCGTGAGAAAAGAAATTACGGACATTTGATTGATTTGTTTGAAATATTTTATATGACTTCCTTTTGATATTGCAAAAGTTTTATGTTCCAGGTGGATGTTTTTTTTTCAATAACTTTCAATTGAAATACAATTTTATAATTTATATTTTCTTGATTGATTATGTATGGAATATGATGTCGGTCAAGTCGGTGCATCTGGCGAGTTCTTTTAGGCATATTTGCATTTGCCAACTTGTTGTGAAATAGTTCGGTTAGCCAAGCTTATCGTGCTCCATTTAACTCGACATAATCTTCCATCTGAACAAGTTATTCGGAACACGATGTAACGTGTTTACACCTTTAGAGAATAATACGCATCCCCAAAGACGACTAACAACGAACCGAAGAAGTTGCTGTTATGGAGCGCAGTATTGAGGAGAATTCAAATGAGTCAATTCGCCATCATGCACTGAAATTGAAGCTATGACCATCCACTTTGTGGACAATTATACGCAAAGATATTGACTTATAAGATCCAGTTTGTCAAGAGTTGAAACCGCGTGCCTATTACGAGTCGTATGTATCGTGAATAAGTCGAAAACATGATTCAGCTTTATCGTCATTTTAAACGCAAAATGTTGTTCTCCGACGAGGCTCATTTTTGGTTAAATGGATAAGTAAACAAGCAAACTTGCTGTATTTGGAGTGGAGAAAACCCAGCAACACGGCGCGCGACATTATCAATTTATTGCAGGAAACATTTGCTCACCATAAAATGTCACGTAATGGATCTGTGAACAGCCCTCCTGAACGATCCTGTGATCTCACACCTTTAGAATACTTTCTTTGGTATGCGAAGCCACCAAGTAAAATAACTTGGGGTGGTCCTCGACAAAAAAACTAAGCTGGAACTCCCATATTAACAACAAAATTCAAAAAGCAACCAGAAACATGTATGGTAAAACCTGGGGAATCTCTCCAAAGACCACGCTTCAATAGTATGGTGGAACAAAGTCACCCAAAAAAACAACTATAAATAAATTAAACAAGGCACAACGGCTTGCCTGTCTGGGCATTACCGGAGCTATGCGTACTTGTCCCACAGCGTCTATAGAAGCCTTAACAGGACTAACGCCCCTCCACATTTATATAAAAAAAGTGGCAATTCACAGCTCAGCAAGTTTGACACAAGCAAAAGAGTTAAACATTAGCGAACACCCAGAATTAATTGAACTACTATCCGAACTTCCAGAACTTGACATGATCTGTGCGGTTACAGACCGCATACCAAAGACACTATGCTTCAACAAAAGATTCTCAACGTAGATCACAATCAGAGAATCATGGTGTACCAATAACCCACCAAACTGCCAAAACGGCCTAAAGTGATATACGGATGGTTCTAAAATGGACTCAGGGGTAGGAGCTGGCATACATGGACCAAATAGGAACATCTCAATACCTATGGTAAAAAACCCTAGTGTATTTCAAGCTGAGCTCCATGCCATAAAAGAATGCGCAAACCTAGTAAACAATTCAGGTATTGAAGGCGCAAACATTTATATATTCACGGACAGTATAGCAGCTATGAAAGCCCTTAACTCACATATAATTGACTCCAAATCAGTACTACACTGCTTCAATTCCCTCCAAATATCAGCTCCATAAACAAAACCAGACTATGGTGGGTCTCCGGGGATTGAAGGTAACGAAAAAGCTGATGACCAAGCCAGAAAAGGTTCAGAAACCCCCTTCATTGGACCCGAACCCTTCTGTGCAATCCCCAAAACAGCCATAAATCTGGTTATAAAAAACTGGGAACAAAACAAGTGTTATTCATACTGGGAGAATATAACAGGCCTAAAACAGGTCAAAAGAGCTATTCAGCCCTTCAAAGCAGATGCCAATAAGACACTAAATCTTCGCAGGTACGATATTGGTCATCACGGTCTGCGATATCACCTAAACAAGATGCATCTAGTCGACTCACCGGAGTGCAGACTATGTCTAGAAGAAGAACATATCATATGTAAATGCCCGGCCCTTTACGATATGAGAAGGGAATCTTTCCTCAGGGAATTATTAAGTTCCGAAGAACTAAGAAAATCTTTTGCTAAACGTATTATCATCCACATTAGGAGAGCACAATAGATCTTTTAGGTCGACGTGCATCTTACTGCTTAGGCAAGTCAGAATTTAAAAAGAGTACTCCTAAAAGTATACACCATCTTGGAAGTTCTAAAAACTGAAAAAAGTGACTCCCCGAAGTTAGTTCGGACACCACCCTTGGAGTAAGTCTCTACTTCATCCAAAATCTTTCCTATCATACCCTTCCTTCCCCTTCTCTAACGCTCGTACTGTGGTAAAACATTGAAAGGGTGTTTATATCTCCTTGTGATAGTTTACACTTTAGGGATTTGTTTTGTATTAATAATTATTCATTTTATTTAAAATTAAAGCTAAGGTTAAGATTTAGGTGGTTGGATGTAAAAATATTTTCCTAATGTGAACAAAATTCAAAATTAATTTTTTTTAAATTTAATTTGAATATTATTTTACATAGAAATATAGGCAATGATTTAAAATCCAAATATGTTAGTGACTAGTGTTAAGCTCGGTAGATAAATAGATAAATAATCGAATCGAACAAGTTGGAAAAATACATTGGTTCAAGTGATCCTTATAATTATTTTTTTAACGACATAAATAACAATTTCATTGGAATTCAATTTCAAATGTGTTGTTATCAACATAATTCCTTGACCAACTTTATTGCCCGGAATAAGGCCAAGCCCCTAAGCAATGGATTGCAGCTGCATTTGACAAAGTAGCCTGACCTTCAACAAACAAATTTATTTATCACACTCATGACATTCTAAGCCATAGTTTCTTCGATAGTCCATTGTTTATGACATTTTCATTTCCTAAGTAGACAATAGAATGCACAAAAAACAATGAGCAGGGAGGATTAGGTAAAGGAACTTTCATTATACAGACGTGAAAGGCGCTTATTTGTCTTTCTTTATTTTCCTTGCCTTTGTCAAGAGTTTTCTCAAATATTGGCAAACGAGATATAACCAAGAATTTGAAATAATTTTCGTAATTAAAAAGTTAAGAGATTATGTTCTGTGTGTTTGTAGTTTATTAAGGAAATGTCCTTTCTCAGAGGTATAGATATATTTATGAGATGTAAAATGTTTGCTGTGAAAGTGAACTTTTTCTTTCGTTGGTAATTATTTTGAATGAAAATGATAAATATGTAACTTAATGTCACTGTGAGTGAAGTTTATATCTTATTACATTAAAAATTCTTCTAATATGTATTTGAATATTTAATTAGAGTAAGCATTTTTTTTTGGAAATTTCATGTTATATACGATGGGCATTTATATTATGTAAAGGATATCATTTGGACCCAAATTATAAGAGAGTATCGAAAAATGAATTTTGAATGGATGAACTTCTTCGTATGTTGGAAAATAGAATGTGGCCGTGGCTGATTTCAAATTTAGAACATCTGAATAAAATCATTGTTCGGTAGTAATAAGTTTTATTCTTAAAAAGAAATGTTTGGTATAAACGGCCTATGGAAGACCCCAAATCTAGTTTCTCCATTCATTTGTGTGTGTGAAGTTATATTTTTGGTACACAGAATGGGACATTCAGTTCAACGCCGATTCCGAGCCGCAAATTTTTAAAAGTTTCGTATAAGCTTTATATTCCTGGATTGCTGTATAAATTTTGTAAGATATGGGGTAGTGAAATAACGTACTGTTACCTTCTGGAATTGAACCAGGGACCCGGAGACCACCCATAGTAACCACTAGGCCACTGCATCCATGTTATTTTTGACACTTTTATTTGGACTTATTCAGTTTCTGTTGGTTAAAGCATACTGCTAAGTTTTTATAAACAAAAAGTATTTACAGGGTGTCCCAAAACCTACACCATTTTGGAAGATGCTGTAACCTTTGGCAGCAACTTGCAGTTTCAGAAATCTATACTACTCAAAATAATGCAATACACGTGAATATTTTTTTACTGAATAATTCGTTAAACACTGAGGCCCAGTTTGGGGTTGGACCTCTACTGGTCGCGTCCTCGGGTGGTGGATAGAAGGAGCCGCAGTAAAGCGAAGTTTCGTTCATTCGTTACTAAGCGATCTGCGGCGAATGAGGGTTTACTGTAAATGTCCATCGTGAACCAATCCAGCCGACTTTATGTAGGTCCGCGTCCATCAGGCTTTTTATAGATGAACAAGTCTTTTAAACAGTGTATTAAATAAGCAATTGCTTCTACTTGGCGCATGAAGTGGGAGAGTAACTTGGTGTTGCTGCTAATAACTTACCTTGTTTAGTAGTGGGCTCAGTGGCGCGATGGTTAGTGCGATGAACTTCCGCGCAGGAGGTCTGGGTTCGATTCCCAGCCGTAGCAACACCTAAATGATTTTTCACTGGCCCTTCTCTCGTGATGATCTGACAAATCATCCGAGTAGTATCAATTGTCAAGAATAGCTTATCTCAACTTAGCCGGTCGGAGTCGGCATAAAACAGGAGGTCCCACCATCGTGCAAGAAGTACACACGCACACATGAATGGTTGTGAGAAAGCTAGGCCCTGGGTACTAACGAGCCTGTTGCGCCAAAAATTTGTATTTGTATTTTTGTTTAGTAGTGTATAAGTAACTTCGATTTTGGACTAGGTTTGCTATGGAAACCATAAGGAATCGATGCGGAGTCTCACCATAGACTATAGTATGGTAACACGGGAATCATGAGCCCCTAAGACTTGTCTTAGCCTGATTTTGAGGTAGGCCCCTTGTGGGAGTATCGTGATGGTTGTGGTTTATCTATTCTAAAGTTGATGCTGCCCACTTTAGAATACAAGAGGTACAGATAGATCTCGATCCTTATCAAGGATGAAGTTCGTGCCTAACAACATGATTTTCGAAATGTACCTGGGTAACGTGTCCTGCGTTGGGGTGCTAATCACACTTTTCTATGGTTCTGATATGTTGGTAGGCCAATCGTGAAATAAAAGCTGTTCACGTTAAGCTCTACTCTAATTATCTGAGGCGTTTCGCATGTCGCTACTACCAAAGAGTATAGAACTACATAGAGTGCGCATCCCATTCAACGAACATTTTTTATGTGGGGTACTGATTTTGAAACCCCAGTGTTGACATTGCTACCCCAGCATCAAACAACAGCATGGCCGATGCATACTAACAACCAAAATTTCCCTTCGCACTTACCGCCCGCATCTGAAACGGGTACAATTGTTAGCTGTGATGCGTACTCTATGTAGCTCTATACTCTTTGCTACTAAGTAAAAATAAAGGCGTCGCTTTATAATATCCCTACCGTAGTTGTAGTTGTTGTGGAGAACCATGACGTGGTACACAATTGGACTTTAAACGTTCGCCTCTGTAACGAATTTTGGTGAAGATATTCCCTTACAAAATGCAGACAGTCCATCTGCTCTCCATTTGCCTGCAGTCTAAACACCATGTGAACAAAAAACATATGAGTACAATCCGCTGTGCGGATCGTTCAATACCCTATCTCATCCCATCCTTAAAATGAATATCCCCAAAATGTTAGCCTTATGGAAATGAAATACAGAAAATGAAATTGTAACAACATATTGTTCAGACAGTTTATCAAAATCTTTTAATGTTTATATTAACTGTATTAATGTTTTTGCATCGAAAGTTTTTTTTTAAATATCCCTAAAAATTTAACGAAACCGTTTTTAACAGAAAACGCCCACAAAAAGTAGGGGTGACAAAAAATGTTATATTCAAAATTCCTTACGGTTTGACCAAAAATAACGTTTTTATTAAAAGTGGGCGTGGCTGTCGGTGGATTTTGAAAACTTTTACTTTTTTTTGTAGGCACAAACAAGGGTCCTTTATAACAAATGTCATTGTCCTAACTCAACATTTAAGCCCTAGAAATCGGTGACAGGCGGACGGACGGACAGACAGACATGGCTTAATCGATCAGCTAGCGATTCTGAGTCGACCCATATACTTATAGGTATATCTAGCTAAATTATTTCTCTACTTTATAAGGGTATGGGTAGAAAAATGTTTTTTTTTTGTCGAACCATAAAAGATTTTGATAAACCGTCTGAACAAAATGTTGTGACAACGTCATTTTCAATATTTTATCGCCATAAAGCCCACATTTTGGGGATATTAATTTTAAGGACGGGATGGGATAGGGTATTCAACGATCTGCACAGCGGATTGTAGCCTTCTCATATGTTTTTTTTTCATTTTCTTAGTTTTAGGATTAACCTCGATTTAACTCGAGTAAACTTTTTTTCAGTAAATTTTTCTCCTGAGTTAAACAATCAAATCTGGTGATTATGCTTTAAATGTTATTATCTATGGTTTTATTCGGAGACAACTTAGCACCAAAAGACCGGGCGTTAAACGAAAAGGTTAGGTTCGTTTGGGTAATTCTTAGGAAAGAAAAATGAAAATTAATATTTCATAGGAAAGTACGCTTTCGAAAGGAAAAAATAAAAAAATTAGCTAAAAATTGTGGTTTAATTATAAACTTCATAAACATATTGATTTTTATATTTAAAAATTAAAATTCTGTGTACAAAAAATTCTATTGTCATTATGTACCTTATTGTAGTTATCACAATGTTATTATTTTTGTGGCCCAGCATGACAATTATTTTAAGTTTGTATTTCATAATTTGAGTATTAGGAGTAAGTACTTATTCATATTCGTTTTTTACTTTACATCAAGACACGATTAACTTTTACATTTTAATATTATTAATAACGACAGAAAAAAGTATTTACTTTTATAAGATTGCGGTGATTTAGAAAATTTTGTCTGGCATCACTGCATGTCGTATCTACCTACTTCCATTTCTGAACGACACTGGTTAAGGTTCAGGGTAAAGTGTTTCGGCTAAAACCAGATCTCACAAAATCGGAAAATGCATAATCATTTAAAAATGTTTGTTGGCGATTTAGTACTTTTATTTTTAACCAGACGTGTAATTTCTAACAAGCTAGCCAAACAGTACCTGTAACCTGAACAATAGACAGTAAGGGTGACCTTCTTTGCTCGATTTTTTAAACCTCAATTTTTGGTGGCTCTGTCATAATGTTAAATCGCCGAAAAATGTTGTGCGATGGAAATTTTTCAGATTTTGTATTAGGCAATATGAAAAAGATCCCCTTTTTGTTGTTTTATTTCTAATGTGATTTTTTTAAGGGGTGTAGAGCGACAGGCTCAGTATAACGATGGTTAGCGCAAAGAACTGCCGCGCCAAACGTCTGGCTTCGATTTCCAGACGTAGCAGCAACTTAAAAGATTTCTCACGATGATTTGACAAATCATTCGTTCGGATTCGGCATTTAACTGGAGGTATCGCCATTGTACAAGAAAAGTATACACGAACACATAAATGATTATCAGAAAAAAGCCAGGCCCTGGGTACTAACGAGTCTATTGGGTCAAAGATTTGTTTTTTTTTTTAATTTTTATAGATTCCCACCAAAAACACCTATTAATTGAGTGCATTAAGGGTGCACTAACAACGGGAGTCGATTTTGTTAATAAGGCCTTAGATTAAGTCAATGATATAACGCAAATAGATTTCGATGTTGATTTGTATTAGAAATTCTAATTAATGTTATTTGAATTTATTTTAATGTTTGCATTTTTTAATTTATAGAAATTTGTCAAAAAAAAATTATACGCAGCACCATCACAACTATTTACATATAAAAATTATATACGAATCTCAAGATCTTAAATAAAATATTAATTAATAGTTGATTTAAAAAAAAATATATGGGGAAATCGTAATCATTCACCATGCAGCATATCCGCATGCAGGATGTAGTTAAATGTGTTACAAAACATAAAATATTAAACAAAAAAAATGATTATATGGGAGTTACTAACTAAGAGTATCCATTTTATTTGGTTTAGTTATGCTGGTCATTATTTATCTTTAGAGTTTAATTACTTTGCGTGTGTTTTAATTCGAGTATCATGTAAGTGTTTGCGTGTAATATCGATGTATGTTTGGTGCAAACCAAAAACTGTGTTCATTCGTCATTTTTGCTTAAATTTCAATTTAATTTCGATGTTAATGTTAATTTCTCAATGAAGGTGTTTGATTTCATTTGCATTTTGTGTAGGTACGTTTTATTTAGTTTTTTTTTTTTATCCTGTATGGATATGAATTAATTTCGTTATTTAAAATGGTAGTTTTTAATCCCTTTTAGTATGCCTAAAGCTGCAATGATATTAAAAATTAAAAATTCACTAAAACAATAATGGCATTCCCATGTTTGATCGAAACTACTAAAGTTTGGCTTTGTTTTAATTATCCACGGTATGTGCTGTTTCATTGAAAAAAATACCGCAAAATGTGAATTTTTTACAGAATGCCAACAAAAATTATAAGCACACTTTATGGTTTATATTATGGTTGGTTTGAGATAAGTTTAGGCTAATGCAGTCCATTGTATTTTTTATGTTGTACAATTGATATGTTTTTAGGTGTTGTTTTTATTTTTATTTGACAGTTCTATAACTACCACTTATGAGAGGTCTAATGAATGTTGCAAGTCCGATTGGAAATAATAATATAAAATATTGCATAAAATTGGGGATAGTATGACATTTCAAAAAGATTTAGTAATTTTGAAAAATATAAAATATCGGGGTCAGAGTATGTATAAATATTAAATACGTCCTTATAGATGTTATTTTTAGACATAAATTATTTGATTGAAGAGACGCATACATATATATCAGAACAAAAATTCCTCACTGCGATAGAAAAGTTAATGGTTTCTCAATTTTCTTGGAGGATATAACCTTTAAATTACACCCAGCAGTTTTTTTAAGCACTTTGAGGATTTTTGGGATTATTCAAATTAATCAAGACGTAGCATGTTAATATTATTGTACAGATTTATTTTTGAGAGTAACGTCGAGGATTGAGCAGTAACCAAGATGATATATTGAGACCCAGGTACATGGAGTGCACACCTACTTAAGTAATCAAGTGGAGGAAAATCCATTTCTTTTTAGTGGGGGAAAATCCATGCCAGCGCTAAAAATCATTCGAAAAGCAAAAAAATATATACTCAGCCTAAAAATGACGACAAAAAAGGTTAAACAATTGTAGGTGCTAGATATCAGTAAATAACGAAAATATACTTGTCGGATCTTTGAAAAACAAATGGGTCTCCATGGCCTTTTTTATAATTTGCGGGCACTCATTGAATACCCTTTATATGTTTAAGCATAGTGCTGGTGTTAAGCAAATTCAGGATAAGATGAAAGGAGGTACCGATGCACATTGGTTTTAAATGCCTGTAAGTTGTAATGGAAAGGGAAAACAGAGTTTGATAGAGCATTTCACATTCGTGTTGTTCGGTTTATGTACGAATCTCTATATTTCAGCGTTCGTCCGAAGATAGGCTTAAGGGTAAACTGATTTACATTTGTAGTGTAACGAGTAGTGCGGCTAAATTATTGAATTATTTCATTTGAGCATTGGTTGTTAAGATAGCGATAAAACAATGTAGGGCAGGAGATATTTCGACGATGTTCTAGCGAAACTAAAGAGTTCGCTATTCTAATGTCTCCATAAGTTTTTTCGCACGCGTTTGAATCCTATCTATGTGGTGCAATGTTGTTTTTGGTGCACCCGACCAGACGTGGGCGTTTAACTCAAGATTAGGGCGTATAAACGTTTTATATATTGTGGCCAGATCAGAAGGGGTGAAATATTTCTTACATCGATTAAGGAAACCCAGAGTTTTCGCTGCGTTTTTAGCGACTTGAAATATGTGGTCGTTTCAACGTAAGTCGTTACTAATACTTCTTCGACGTAAGTGCCACTCATGGATAATGGCTCTAGATTTTGATTTCGCTTTAACGACAGAAGACAGCATTGTGTTTTGGAAGCATTGAATTCTACTCTGTTGGGTTTTCCCCATTCGATGATGCTGTCAAGGTTGGAATTCAATGAGCTTAACATATTCTGTCGTTTAGAATCCACGTTCGAAGATGAGGAACTTTAGTCTGAAAACGAATTTGAGAAGCTGAGAGGACTGTCATCAGCGAAGGGGTTCATTTGATTAGAAGTTGCAGACAGGAGATCATTTATAAAAATGAGAAAAAGAGTCGGAGACAAAACTGAGCCTTGAGGGACACCAGCACTTATTTGGTGAGTTGCAGACTTAAAACCATCCAAAAGAACTTGAATTGAACGTTTCGACAGATAATGTCTAATCCATAGAAGAAGTTTTTCGTCGATTCCAAATGCACGCATTTTCGACAAATGGGATTGATGCCAAACCCTGTCAAATGCCTTTGAAATATCAAGCGCAACGATCTTGCTTTCGCCACCATGGTGGATTGATTGGTTCCACTTTTCGGTGAGATATGTCATCAAATCACCAGCAGACCTGTTGCTGCGAAAACCATACTACCGATCATGGAGAAGTTTTCCTGTTTCGAGATATTTCATAAGCTGACGATGTATCAACGTTTCCATGACCTTGGAAAGCAATTGGTCAGTAGTTGGAGAGGAAGAAGATTCGCCCTTTTTGGTACAGGCTGGAGAAATGCTGTTTTCCATCTACTCGGAAAGAGTCCTGATGAGTAGGATGATAGAAAAGCTTACGCAGTGGTTTTGCTAGCGTAGAAGAACACTTCATTAGAATAATGGGGACCAGAGGATTTGTGAATGGTAAGATTAAATAAAACTCTTGCAACTGTACGAGTACGAAAGTGAATTTGTCCCATAGAATGATCTACGTTCTCAAGTACGGGCACAATCTGGCAATGTAGAATTGGCTGCGAAATGCGCATCCTATATAACATAAGGGGCAGAAAATTGATGAACAATTAAATCAGTTATACTACAACCTATTACAGGCTGTCCCACATGGATCTGCATTGTGACCTTTCCTATCGAACATTATAATGATTGACTTGCAACTCACTTGTCACAAGGAGAAGGATAACTCAACTTTTAGTTTCAACAGCCCAGATTAGGAGGAAGATGCTTAGTACGGTGATTTATACTTTCAATTGGAGAACTAATTTTCTAAGGAAAATAATATGCAGACTGAATTACATAAAAAAAAGTTGTACTTCGAAAAGGACTGAGACAAATATTCGTCTTTTAGAAATTACCTCGGGTTTTGTTATGAAAAAAACCAGCAACTGCATACAAATTCAGTTCTTTTTTTTAGGAAGAAATATTCGAAATTTCTCAAATTTCCTAACTCAATAAATTCTTAGAAGGAAAAAATCAAGAAAAATTATACAATTAATAAATTAAAAAAGTCGCAAAGCGGACAACTCGGTAAATGTTGATCTAGATATTACAAAATTTGGGATTCATATTGATTCCAAACTCTACTTTTCAAAGTGATACTTTTGGAATGTTTTCAGGTTCATGGCAACTTTACCTGAATACCCGACAGAAAATTTGACCAGGGCATAGTGACATTTCAGGACACTGTAAGGCTGATGAAGGCGCAGCAAATCAAATCTCAGATGGAGTCTAGGCACGACGTGTCAAATAACCAGCCAAAGCTGGATTTAAGAAGATCTAAGGGACTGATTTCGCTCGCTAGATTTTACATTAGCACCATCATAGGTGTCATCACTGGAAACTGTCTAATAGGTAGGCACGTAGAAACGCTAGGCCTTCACTCAAACGACTTCTGCAGGAGCTGCATGGACGAAGAGAGAGAAGAAACAATCATTTATCTTCTTTGTAAATGCCCGAAAAAAGGAAGCTTAAATCTATCAAAATCTCAGCGATTTGACAAAAACGAAAGTGAGAACTCTACTATATTTCATTAATATTAGCTCAGAATGGTTTTATCTGTATTAACAAGGAGAATGTAGAAAATCGACGATGGTGCTAATACTGGTCTAAGTATGCTTCGATTTCGCTGGCAGCCACTTTAACTTAACCTAACCTGATTGACAGACTGTTCACTGAGAAGAATTAGCTTAAAGTGTAGTGCTATTCAATATGATGCATACGAAGTCATAAGAAATGGCTAAGTTAGCACACTTACCTACGAAAGTAGACGAACCTTTAAACTCGGGCTCTAATCGGACCATAAAGCATGATAATAGAGTTGTCGTTTAATCATTAAGCGGTAATAAATATGTGAATAAGTGAACAATCCTGCCTAAAACTAGTGGAAAAGTAGCCAAGAATCCCGGAAAGGCACAAAAAAATGTTACCAAGTCCGTTAAGAAGAAGAAGCGCAAGACGAAGGAAAGCTACGCAATCTACATTTACAAAGTACTAAAGCAAATTCATCCCAATACTGGAATTTCTTCAAAGGCCATGAGTATCATGAACAGTTTTGTAAATGAAATTTTCGAACGTATAGCTACCGAAGCATCTCGTTGTTACTGCCTGCTGAGCTTGGTAAGCACGCTGTTAGTAAAGGAACTAAAGTTACCAAATCTACTAGTTCCAAGCAAATTATCCTCTTTATATATATAATACGACTACATTTCATACACTACAGTGTGTTTGTGCAAGAACAAATACATTGTAGTACACAGGAGCACAAGTGACAAATGCACACATATACACAGAAAGACTGATTTTAACACGTTACTCGTAACTGTTACGTTATTTCACCTTCACTTTATAGAGAATTTTGTAAGTATTTCAATAGAGGTTAATCATTTTGTAAAAGTTTTTTAATCACACTATCCCCGCTAAATGAAATTGCACACGGACCTAATTTATTTATATTTGAATGTCGTTGTGAAATATATATAATCATGTACACGTACATAATTATTATGTTCTTAATAATTCATACTTTTAATATTTGGCAATATATTTAACTATCGCAATTATTTGTAACTTTCCCGTAGAGTTTAAGTAAAATATTAATGCTGGCTCATTCAATGAGCGCGGTTAATTTGTTTCTTAGGTAAAAACTATTTGCAGACATTAATCATTTATTTGTTGGACATTAAACCATCGACTCGCATGCCTAGAGTGCGTACCGAAGAGAATATTGCAGTCGCTCGTCCAATGTTAATGAAGATCGTGAAATGTCAATTTGTCGCCGTTCTTAGCAATTGGGCATGTGTTACTCAATAACATGGAAAATTTGGGTTTGAAAGCCAATAAAACTTCAACTTGTGCAAGAATTGAAGCCAAATGACCTACCACAACGTCTAAATTTGATGAATGGGCCTGAGAACAGCTCCATGAAATTCCGCTGTTTTATCATTATTATTATGCGATTTAACGCCTCTTGATTATTTCTTGTGGGATTATTTAAAGTTGTTAGTGTATGTGGACATGTCGAACACAATTGAAGCCTTACAGGATAACATAAAACGCGTAATTTGTGGAATACAGGCCGAAATGCTCGAAAAAGTTGAACCTTCCGAATGTACCATATGAAACAGAGCCGCGGACAACATTTACATGAAGTTGTCTTTAAAACGTAAATGACAAAGGCCAATTTTCTGCTCACAGGATGCTAGCTTACCGACGTACATCTTTTCTTTCAAATAACCCCAAAGAAAGAAGTCAAACGATGTCGAATCACATGATCTTGGCGGCCAATTGACATTGCCACCACGTGAGGTAACACTGCCATTGAATTTGTCGCGCAAAAAAGTCATTGTTTAGTTAGCTGTGTGGCAAGTGGCACCGTCCTGTTGAAACCACATATCGTCCACATCCATATATTCTAATTCGAGCCATAAAAAGTTCGTTATCATCTCACGATAGCGAACACCATTCACAGTAACAGCCTGACCGGCCTCATTTTGGAAAAAATACGGCCCGATGAAGCCGCCAGCCCATACACCGCACCAAACAGTCACTCTTTGTGGGTGCATTAGTTTTTCGACAATCACTCTTGGATTATCATTCGCCCAAATGCGGCAATTCTGCTTATTGACGAATCCACTGAGGTGAAAATGTGTCTCAATTTTCAATTTGTTTTATAAAATATTTTTTGATTTTTGCTTCTGCCAAAACCCCTTAATCCACAAATAAAAAACTATTTTGCTTAATGCCGAAAATCGAAAATGTAATTTTTTTAAGTCCCAAGTTGTAGCATCATTTAATAAATTCATTTTATTTGTATGATACTAGTAGGTTTTGACATTTTATTAACGGAGTTTTGAAGAAGAAATAACAATGGAGGCATCTGCATTAATTGAAATAAACTAAACTTTCTATTTCTGATTTCAAATTGGTGTAACAGCAACCAAAAATCAAATAAAATTAATTATAACGGGTGATCCAAGTAGAGATACTTTTTTCAATAGCCTTTTTTGACAGATCACGTGTGAGTCGTGTCATGCTGTCATGTTATTTTTGTTTAGTATTGTTTGGCATTTCATAATGGAAAGACTTACGCGTGAACAACGTTTACAAATTGTTCAACTTCATAATGAAAATTCACGTTCTGTGAGGAATGTGTTTCGTGCACTTCGCTCAACTTATGGTCAACATAATCGGCCTACTGAGCGTACTATTCGCAACACCATCACCCATTTTGAGACCCAGCATTCATTATTGGATAATATTCAACCGAATAGACCACGTCCAGCACGCTGTGAAGAAAATATAGCAACCGTAGCTGAGAGTGTACACGAAGACCGTGGAGAGTCGATTCGGCGCCGTTCGCAGCAACTCGGACCATGATAACCGACTATTTGATGCCTGAAATTAAAGCTCGTGATCTCGGCGACATTTGGTTTCAGCAAGACGCGCCCACTTCCCACACATCGCATCAATCAATGGACTTATTGAGAGAACATTTCGGTGAGCACATAATTTCACGTTTTGGGCCGGTCGATTGGCCACCAAGATCGTGTGATATCACACCGTTAGACTTTTTCCTGTGGGGATATGTAAAGTCAAAAGCTGATGCCGACAAACCCGCTTCGATTCAGGCCTTGAAGGAAAACATCACGCGTGTCATTCGCCAGTTACCAGTCGAAATGCTCGAACGAGTGATCGAAAATTGGACTCAACGGATGGACCATCTGCGACGTAGCAACGGCTCACATTTGATAGACATAATCTTCAAATAATAAATGCCAAAGAATGTTCTTTCAAATGATAATAAACATTCTCCATTAAATTTGAATTTTCTGTGTTTTTTTCTTTAAAAAAGTAGGGAACCTCGAAATGGATCACCCTTTATTAGTAAATGTCGATTTCGAGGTGGAATGTATTAATGTTTTGAAATATTAACCCGTTTACATCACAAAAAGCGATATGGTGAATTTTACACGAACGACCATATAATATTACTTATATTGCGATAGTGTATATTGCCAAATGTATACAGCCCCAGAATTTTAATGAAGTTTACTTTCTTACAAGTATTTGCATGTTATCATAAATTTTTTTTTTCTGATTACATTCAAAAAGATATAAATAACTCAAGTCTCGATGCACATATATACTAAAACAAACTTTATTAGCTCAAAGCATATAAGCTTCCCAGTAATGAATTAACAAAAAAATTAAAATAAACATTTCTCGTGAGATTATTCTAGCTGCGTCATAGAAGTCATCTAAAACAGAATACAACCAACTGAATAGCGATTCTTCCATTATTACAGTATACAAGTATAAGTAGAGTATATATATAAATTTTTTTTTTTTTGATTTCCATTAAAATAAAAATTTTCATATTCAACTAATTCCGATAATCATCATCAATCATTCACAGAAAACTCAAACTGTATACTGACTTTCAATGAAAATATTTTTTTTTTTAATTTTTTTATATGTTAAAGAGTGCAATGATATTGAAAACTTTTTCTCACATTTTATTTTCATAATTTCGTTATCTTTCGAATTAAGATCGCCGATCCCACACTTGGATTTACAAGGTTCATTAATTAAAAGAGAAAAAACAAGAAAAGTTAATTATTATAAAATACATTCAGAATTTTTTTTATTTTTTAGTGTATGATCTTATTTAAGTTTTCTTTTTATTTATTTTTTTAAGAAAAAATTTCCAATAAATATTTTTGTTGGTTTACTTTTTTTTTAGGTTTTCTCATCTCATGTATCATTAGTTTCCTTTACAACAACAAGTAACACGAAAAAGAAAACACTTATAAGATGGTAGCTAAAATTTGTCCATAAAATTTCAAAATTAATAATGTATATTAATATTTAAAATATATATTCATTTTGAATATTCAATGAAGTTATTTTTTTTTTTTGGGTTTTCATTCAATTTCATTATTTTTAAAGTCATGCAACCGTTTTTATTGTGTAACCAATGGCATGCAAAACTGTAATCAAATTTCGAGATAGTTTTTGTGTTGATTTGTGTATTTTGAAGCTTCACAAAGCTTTGGCACATATTTTTCAACCAAAAAAGTAACATGCTGTTTAAAATAAACAAAACGATATGGATTTTGATAAACGCGTTTTTGACTGACGACATGCATTTGTGTTAGGTACACATGTTTTGTAGAAGAATTACCGTGTGATTTTATTGTATCCGAAATGTTATTGCAAATAACTTTTCAATATGAAATAAAAAAAAATGGCTGTGTAACCCCGGAAAAAATTGTGCGGTAAAATGCATGAGTATACTCAGGACCTATAATTGCTTTTTTTTTAAACTTTTATTTGTCGGTACAATGTCTATCATAAAATAAGAATTCAGCAAGTGTATTACTTGTGAGTGGCGCCCAACTAAAGGACACGAAATTTTATCATCAAAGAAAAAAACTTATGATTATGGGTAGTTTGTGATTTGCTTTTTAAGCCTCGTAATGACAGTAGTGGCTACAAACACAGACCAAAATTGAACCCAACTGAACTATTCTGAGGACTGATTTATCCAATTCGTAATATATCCTTTTGTTAGGGCTAGGAGATGAAGTACACAAAAAAAATAATAGTGCCCTTTTGCTATATCTTAAGAATTTCTTGAAGCTGTTTGGATTTAAGAAAAGGATACATGTAACACCTTCTGTAGGCATAATAAGATGTTATTGTCGAGACTTTCGCGTATCATCGATATTGTGAAACGAAAGGAATTCTCCACTTGAAATCAATATGTGAAAGGTCGCCCCATTATTTTCAATTCAAGTGATACGCACAAGGAATCGTATAAAATGAATAGAAATGATAATTTTTTGTATGTTATATCTACGTCGTGGACTCGAACTGCGTCTTTCATTTTTTTCAGTCAACGGATTGTGCCACGTTTATTGTGAATTATTTATTGTCCAATTATTGTGTTGACAAGAAGAAATTGATAGAAAAGTGCTTAAAAACTGACATAAGAGTGCGTTGACTATGAATAAGTATGTGAAAATCTGAATGAAAATGCGAAATTTAATCAGTTTGATAAATTTCAGTTTAAGTCATTGAATTATTCCATGCTCTATATGCATAATTCACATTCACTTAGACGGCATTTATTATACTCTTCGATTTTTGTTTGACTTTCGCAAATCAGTCTGCACATTGTAACTATCTCTTACTGCACCCGCTTGTACTTTGATTTCCACACTAAGCCAAATCAGTATAGATTAATTATTGATAGCCTATTTGAGCAGTTTACTATAGAACTTCCTTGAATATATCTTGATATAATATAAGTCCGAGTTTTTTCTGCATTGTGTTGACAAACGAATATCCAAAAAAAGTGTAACATGTCTTTAATCAAAATAGTTTTACGGATTATAAAGTCACATTTGAAAGTGACAGTAAATTACTGTCAGTAATCGTTTTACGGCGTTTATTGGCTGCATGTGCCGCACTTAACATTTCGCCCAATGCCGTCCTTTTATTATTATCTTTGGAATTTTAAAGACAATTAAGTTTCAAAATTGTTTGTTTGTTTTAAAAAAAGAATAAACAAATGCCACTGATCTTTGTAAAATAAATTAAAAGACATGCAGAAAATTATACACATGCAAGGAATATTTTTCATTGAATATTCAAATCAACTAAAACATGACAATATCATTCCCATTGAATTCTGCAGCATAAAGTCGCGCTAGTATTTAATTTTATTATTTTAATTTTTTTATGTATACTATTTATTTTAACATATAAACATCAAATTTAGCTAAATTATTTTTTTTTTTTATTTCGCATCTACAAAATTCAATTTTCGATTGCCTTTCACTTGACTAAGAAGAACGCTATCACAAAATTAAAACCAAAATAATAAAACTTAACATTCCGTATTCTTAATTATTTGTAACAATATATAAATTCACTTAGATTCACTTAATTAATTTGCATGATTTTTTTTTGTTTTTTTTTTAATTATTTTTAATTTGTTTAATTAGGAAAATAATAGTATAGCATGTATGGGCACCTTAAAACCATCATAGGTCCAACTTCCTAATTTTAAGATGCACGTCTGTACATCATATGGAAAATATTCAACATCGATTGAACAGGATGACTTATAGACGGCTGGTGGTTGCCATATAACCAAACCATTACTATAGACTGTTGCTTTTGTCATAAGTGTTACTTCATAATGACCATCAGCACTGTAAAAATATTTGGGTTTTTTGTTTTTACATAGTTCCGTATTTTTGTTTTGTAATTATAACACTTTTTTGTAATTAAAAAAAAAAGAATTTAAATAAAAATATAAAACGTAAACACATTTTTTGTTGTAATGAATTAAGATATATTGAAAGAGTAAACTCTTAAAAAATATTTCACTCATTGGATTTTTTTTTGGTGGGTGTAAAGGTTTAGATGAGAATTTGTTTCAGTCGAGATTTCCTAAGGTACACAATGTTTTAGTTGTAGAAGGAATTTTATTATTTAGCATGTGGGTACGTAGATTATGTAATGGTGTTCCAAGAGTAATCAGATTTGAAAACAAGAACTGCTTTGTATGCATGTAAGTCCGAATTGAAAAAAATAATAATAAGAATGCAGTTCAAGAGTGTATTCGACCATTCAGTAGCCCAGATCTTACATGTCTAATATTTAAATTTTTAAGCGATAATTTATTTAGTTGAAGACTTCTTGGGTATGCGCAGTAGAATTTGTGAACATAACACTTAAATTCTAGGGTAAACACTTATTCAACAAAGATAATCTGAAAGTTTTAAAAATTAAAGAATTAGTATCAATATTCTTTTAATTAAACATTCCATCAAGAGCGTTTAATGTTTTTGTTGATTTATGCCAACACAGCCTGTAAATACATTCTTCCTTAAAATGATACCAATCCATACCCTAAGTTAGCTAAACCTAACCTATACCCCTTGCCTATTAATGGGGAATTTATTTACAATATTAAAGTTACAGGAAGGATATATTTATAAAATTGTTAAACAGTGGTGTATTAAACTGTTCGTTATAAGGAACACAAAGCTCTAAAGCCTAAATTCAATAGCTAATATAAACTACCAATTACGATTAAACTAGAGAAAATAAAAGTATTAGAATCTGTATTAAGTCTTTAAGTTTTAAGTTAAGTACCATTTGGTCAGAAAATATGGCGCACCTTCTTTATTTTTAATTGTATACAACTAAGTACAAAAAGCTTGCAATTGTTATTTTTCCAATAGCCCTTTACGAAATTGTAGAAGTGGAATAAATATTTTTTTTTGTAAAATAAAAAAAAACTATTTCTTTCAACAATCTAATGAAGCTGTTACCCATTAGATAAGTTGTTCTGCAACTATGCAAAGCTCAAAATAGTCCATCGAATCATCTCCAAAAATTGTTCATCAGTTGAGAGCATAGTTAACAATCTAAAGTACAAAAAACAGACGTACCAAGCTGAACCATATGAAAACAATAGCTCAGTTCCATTTGTTTTTTTTTCGCATCGAACCGAAAAGTAATTTTTCAACAATTTTTTTGAGAGCTGCTTTCACACCAAACACCGACCAGATTACGTTTGACTTTTTAGAAAGCAAAATAATTAACAGATTGATGCACCCATATAATTTTTAAATCCGACTTGAAGGCATAATCACAAATTGGCGGTCCATTTGTCCACTTAAAAAAAAGTAATTTAAAAAAAGGGTTAATTTGCTAAAAAAAGTGTCGCTAACATAAAAAAATTAAAATATTCCGGAACAAAAATGGTTAGTTAGTCTGCAATTCTCTGGACCGTGTAGATCACACATCTGGAATGTATAAAGGGTGTGTTCGCTCGAAAAATCTTCAACAAAAGCAGTTTCGAGATGGTTACGCCATAGCCTAAAAGTTTTTGAAACTGAAAATGTATGGAAAAACATCAGTTTTTGAGTGTTTCTGTGGAAACTCAATTTTTTGTTCGGTGTAAAAAACCGTTAAAATTAACTTTTAACCTTGGTTAACAATTCGATGGAAATGCCGCACAAAATGAAGTATCTATGATTTCACATGCCCCCTTTTTCTATTTTTTTTCCTTTCAGGGTGTTATGGCATAAAAAAACGTGTGACGTAAAGGATACCCATCCTTTTACAAGCGGCTCAAACAAATGGCTACTTTCATCAATCTTGGAACAGAAGAGACCAGATCCAGTAAGAAAGAAAAATTTAATAATGTTCCCTGCATTTAAGAAGTTGGCATGATTATAAAAACAGCAAAGGTCTCTGATTTTTATCTTACAGAGCAATTTTTAAAGGGTTTGAGCAAAAAAATAATTTACAGCTTGGTTCTACGTTTCACTTTTATCCGAAATGAAATTGAAATCGCTCTAGAGTGAAATTTCCGATTTCACATTCCAAAAAAAGTGAATTTACGTGTTCCACAATTCGGTTTTATCATTTTGTGAGTGATTTCAATCCGATCATTTTATGGCTCAGCCATAGCTGTCATTGAACAATTTCATTGGAACGCAAAACATGATGGTATTGAAATTTTACCTCCATAGCTGCTTATAGGAATCGTAGGAAAATTCCGTTTCATTTTGGTGGAACGACAAACATTACTTCACAAAAATAAATCATGATCAGTGGAAACTAAAAAGTGATTTTCTGCGATAACTACCATTTAAAATATGTTTGGATAATCATGTTCTAAAATTCATAAGCTTTGTTTTGACACCAACTAGCCAATGATTGAATTTATAAAAAAACCGCAAGAAGTAAAAGAAAATTTGCAATGATGTTTTTCAATGATAGCTATAACTGGGCCCTCAGTATCTATGAAATTGTTGGGATGAGCTGACGCAATTGCAAATGTAAGTGTATAATATCTAAGTGCAGTAGTGTTATTTAGATGTTGAATAAATATATTAAAACATAATGTATTTTAACAGGGGTAAACACAAGAATACTTCACAGGAGGCAATATATATTGAATTCATGGACAGGCATAAAGATCTTGAAAGAGGATTCATGAAAGGAGATCGTGTAGCAGACGACGCTTTGTTTTTGAAAAGATACTATTTTGAAATCCTACTCATAACCAGTGCATTGAATGAGAAGTATTCTTTCCAGCCGTCGATGTAAATGACCCCAGGAATATGAAATTCATCAATGAAATGTTGTTTTGATTTCCGTTTTTCTTCATCCCACATGGAATGTTTGACCATCTTGGACACATTTTGTTCTTCAAAACATTGAAAACTCTTTTCGATATCTTTGATACAGTGCTACGGCCCAAAGCAACATCAGAATGTTTTCCAATTGATCTCAGAAAGCAAGTAACGCAAAACTGAGGCTAAATCCAACACACAAGAAATCGATAATGGTCTTAGATGTGGCGCAAAAGTTTGCAGCAAAATTTGGAAAACATGTTTATTAAGTCCATATTATCACCTTATAAATTATAAACATAAATCTTAATGAAATAAACATTTTTAATTTTCATTTGAAATATATATTTGAAATACGCAGCATCTGCAATTTCTAAAGGATTAGAAAGGGGTCTAATCGTTCGCCTTTTTACTTTATTCTCTGCATACTTTTGTTTCTTCAACTTGCAACACCGCAGCAATATAAATAGAACTCATTATTTTATAATTTATTATGTATTTTATAAAAAATGAAGCAGACTTTTTAAACAAAACAATTTATCAAAATAAAAATAATTTTGCAATGTCCCATATGACAGATGGTATCAGCTGTTCTTAATTTCACCGAGTGATTTCGAAAACTTTTCGAAGTCGGAATGTGGAACACCAAAAACAAATTCACTCGATTTACAGAAGTAATTTCACTTTCATTTCACTCGATTTCTGGAACCTAGCTGTTAGAACATCAATTTTATAGATCAAGCCATCGCAGATGCTAGAGTAAATGTTAAGCCCGAAAGAAATATTCATAGTTTGATATTTGGTCCCATATGTAAGGAAGGCTTTTAGAGAATAAGATGTAACTGTTGACTGTATAATCTGAACAAAGATGTGGTTTTGTATAGTGAAGCTAAGCCGGTAGGCTTTATTAATACGAACAATTATAGGTTATTTTTATAATATTGAAAGATGAACTCTAAGTCAGAGAATACTGTGTGTCTCAGACATAGACTGTCTACAAGTCGCTAACCCAATAAGTCAGTAAGTCTTGGTTAACTAAGAGAATGATTTATTTTGTCCAAAGAATGTAATGGCATGCTTTGACAGGTATTTTTTTTAAAGCAGTATTAAAAAGAGTGCGCCATATCCTCCTGCTATTTTCTTAAAAATAAATTATTATTATTTAGTTGCTTGAAATATATGTTGAAATTGTTCTTTTCATCATAGTGTTATATAAAGAACGTTAGAAAGGCTAAATTGGCACTGGGTAATCATAAACGAGTATTACTAGAGCTACATTTACCTTAGTCTTGTAAGGCGTTAAGTTGAGTAAGATCTGTCAGTCCAAATGTTTACATTTTTACAAACTGCTGTACCTATATTATATTGAATTTATGCTAATTAAAGTATGATGACCCTTGGAACACCCTGATTCAATACACTTTTAGAGATTTACCACACATTAAACAAAAAAAGTGAATGTCCATATAAGATTACCACAAAAAACTTAAATTATTTTTTTTAATGGCCCCACTTTTGACCGCATTGGTAAATGCATTCTTTTAAAAATTAAAAACTATACGTATAGCTAAATTCTACTTTCTAAATATGTAAAGTCGTTTTTTTTTGTTTTAACTTTAGAGATGATTTTTTATATATAAAAATTTTATTTATGTTTAAATGTTGTAGTCGAACAAAAATTTACCACCGTAATGTTTTATGTAATAAAAAAGACGTGATTTTGTTTAAGGTTATGCACTTGTTTATAAATTTGTGTATAAAAATAAAATTAAGAAAATGAATAAATTTGTTTGTGATAAAAATAACTAAATAATAATAATTATTGATGTAGCTAATTATATTGAGTTATGTTGTACTAGGCTAATACACCCGTTTGTTGTGAAAGAGTTGTAATTGTTTTTTTTTTAAATTTACCAACGTCACACATTCACTCGTAAAGGAAAGGTTTGGTATTAAACAAGTCTACTTTGATCGTTTTTGTTTTTTTTTGTATTTATTTATATATAAGTTGAATAGTATGGTATAATAGTATATAGTAGAAAATATATAAATATATTTTATTTATTATTATGTACAAAGTATTTGATAAAGAAAGGTTATTCGTACCATCACACAGGTGTAAGAGGCGGGGTTAGTTTGTATACTTCATATATTTCTTTTGTATAAATAAACATAAAAAATAAAATGATAATGTATAAAAAAAATTGTTTAACCTTAGTCCCATAATTGTCGTGTTTCCCATGTTATCTAATCATATCTTTATTAAATTAAAAAAAGAACTGTAAGTTATGAAGTAAATTTGTTATTACTTTCCGAGAAATATATATATTATTGTTAATTCACAGTTCTTTTGTAAATGTTTATTAATTTTTTTCTTGTATTTTCAAAGATATTCAGAAACAAATAATAGAAAAATCAAATTAAGAAAATAATTGAGAAAAAACTGTAATTTTGAAGGTCGAAAGCTTTTGATGTAATATGATGGAAATGGGTAACAATGGATTAGTTTTAATTTAATTATATGTATCTAGTATGGAGCTTATCCTTTAAAAAGAAAAATGTTGGTTAAGGCGTATTCTATGATATGCAATGTAAAAGCAATTATTTCTAAGTTAAATTTATCAAAAGCTTTTGCCTTAGTAGAAATGAGATGATGGATTGTTTTTTATAAAATAAAAAAAAAATTCAAAAAAAAACTTTTAAATTTAACAATATGAACATGAAGTAATAAACGAAAGAGGAAGAACTAAATTATAAAATGCTTCTCGGTTATAATCACTAGGTATTATTGGAATATATAAAAGTATTTGAATAATTTTAAAATGACATATTAGCTGGAGTCTGTTTTTTTTAAATTGCATTACCTACACTTGTGGTCATTGAATGTACAAGGCATTGTTTTGGAAAACGATTCTTAAAATAACATTTTAAAGTCGCAGGTGTTTGAAAAGCAATCCAAGATATGTGGAATCAATTACTAACGTACGCAATGAACAGCAGGATCTGAAATGCTGTTTCAGATCCTGCCGTTTGTTTCGAGAATTATCAGCTTTGATATTTGAAAACTGATCAAATTTCGTTCCTTTAAATCTTATGTAGAAGAATGGTATAAATGTAATAGTACAGAGTTTTTGAATAGTATCAAAATGCCTCTCTAAATAAGGAGTGTTACTAATTAGTTTAGATGCATAGCATCCTTTAAAATGATGCCATATATGATGCATTTGGTTAAAATTGTTTGAAAAATACTTAAATTCCTGGCGATAAGAATATTTGACATAAGCAGTGATCAGTCAACAGGATGGTAATAGAAGAATACATTTCGAAATTCTTTTGACATAAAAAAAAAGGATTTTTTTTAGAAAACGCCATCACGTGTTTGAAAATTAACTAGAGGTAAAATAAAGATTTATATTTTCATTCAACATTTTTTTGGGAAAAGAAAATACAAAATATTATTTGCAAAACCTTTTTTTTTTTTTTAATTTTTGTTGAAAATGAAGTTATCGCTGTTCGGTTTGAAAGCTTTATAAGAGTATCGCAAAAAAATAATCTTTATTTTTTTTAAACAGTTAGGTAGATTTAAATTAAAACACTGGAAAATAAAGTTCTTAGCAAACGTCATCATTTTTGAACAGAAAAGCGGGCGACCGAGGATATAGAGAGGTGCCACTCTTTTCACTCGTTTTACCAAAGTGTAAAACGTCAAAGCCAAGGATACAAGGCTCGAACAGAATCCTGTCGAGATGAATAAGGAACTATTGTAGTTGAGACACAGTCGATGCTGAGGATATCATAGAACCACTTCTGCAGACTGTTAAACTGCGATGACGAACAACATTCCGCTGTCAGGCAGAACGAACCATTTAATATTGGCAACGGCAGCGAAAACTGTCAACCATACGACCCAAGTGAAGTGGAGATAGCAATATCTAAACTCAAGCTTAATAACATCCACCATCTCATAAGCCAAATCTGATCGAAGGAAAGTATACCTGAAGAATGGAACCTCAGAATCGTTTGCCCGATCCACAAAAAAGGAAACCCTCTGAACTGAACCAACTACAGAGGCATAAGTCTCCTCAACATCGCCTACAAGATAATATCTGCCGTCATATGTGAACGCCCGAAACCATTTAACAACAACCTGATCGGTCCTTCTCCACAACCGATCAAATTTTCACACTTTGGCAGATCCTGGAAAAAACCCATGAAGTCCAAATCGATACCGACCACCTATTTATTGATTTCAAATCCGCATACGACAGCATTTATAGGGACGAACTATACAGAGCCATGTCTAGTTTAGGTATAACGCCCAAACTCGTCCGTTGGTGTATGGTGAGTGATGACGATGGAGAATTCTCGCTGCTCCATCAGGGTCGGAAACGACCTCACCAAGAGAGGATTGTGCAAAACTCCCGATCCAACACCAGAGGCACAATTTTCATCCATCCATCCATTATCTTCTAGATAAAAATAACCAGACTTAATGAGATTTTAATTGGCGACTAACAGCGATAAAAATATTTATCCAATGCGAAGGGCTCCATATTGAAAAATCTTCTTTGAACATTGATGTAAACAGGCTCCGTAATATCTATCATTCGTTGCACAGAACGAATCTCCCCTGCCTTAATGTAGCTTAACCTCTTATATTTTGAAGATATCCAAAAATAGTTAGAGGAATTGGTCTATGAACCAATTCCTCTAACTATTTTTGGCCGTTTTTTGTCTAAAGGCCAAAATGAGCATAAACCTTTTTAGGTTTTACCCGGGGGATTTGAACACTTACAAACCGTTTCTATCTTTTTTACCCTTTTTTCGGCGAAAGGTTTAGTTGAGACAATCTTTTCAAGAGGTTTCAAAAAGCCTCAAAGGAAGAAGACTTTTTTAGTCAGATCTGCCGATATGGCCGGCCAGTTCAAATGACCAAAACAAAAATATCTATCGTGGTTCGAGATGTATAATTGCTCCGTCATGCCGAAACTCCCAATGCTCGATACCCAATCCAAATACTTGCGGCAAAATACAAATCGCTTAATATCTTAGCGTCCTTAAAAATGTATGGCTATCACTTTTTCACTGCAAATACAGCACCGAACAGTCGCTTTGAGGGATTGCACGAAGAGCTGTGCATTTTGTGTGGATTATTCGTACTTCTGAAATACAAATGTTGTTAATTCACATAGCCACTGCGATCGTAGACACAGCTGAGTTATCGAGCTGTAAACCGATAGAGATGAAAGGACCTGGTTGTCGCCCTATGCTACAGGAGATGTTAAAGTGTTGCTGCAACAGCAAATCCCGAAACAAAAGAAGAAGAAGGACTGCGTTAAATCAACAGATCGGAAATTGGTCAAACAAGCAGTAACAATAATTCCTCGTTTTTCAGGTATTCAGAGAGAGATGAAAGGACCTGGTTGTAACCCTATGCTACAGGAGATGTTAAAGTTTTGCTGCAACAGCAGATCCCGAAACAAAAGAAGAAGAAAGACTACGTTAAAACAACTGTTCGGAAATTGGTCAAACAAGCAGTAACAATAATTTCACGTTTTTCAGGTATCCATTTCACTATCTGCCTACAATATAAATGGCAGCACAATGCAATTTGGCGCCATTTGCAAAAAGTACATATATTCCACCATAATTTTACGTTTTTCCAACTTTGTAAGTTTTATTATTGAATTCATGAGCAGTTCATCGCGCTACGAACTCTGTCACAGCCACAAATATATTCTTTAAAAAATGTTTGAGATGTCCAAAAAATCTGTAAAACGAATCCCAACTTGAGGGATAAAATTGCTGAGATTCAAGTATTTGCATTAATTTCCTCACCTTTTATACTAAAAGAGCACAGGTGGTTAGTTTTGACGTCCAGTGAAAAGAATTCATCAATATTATATCCTGGAAAGTAAGGAAATTTATTTTTTGGCAGAAAAGTCACCATCTGCGGAGAATGTTTGGCGTTTTAATTGTACCCCTCGACCAATATAAATCATCGCGTAAAATTAAACAACGTTGATCCAATAACTTTTAAATCATGATCGTGATCTAGATAACAGCCAAGTTTATGTACAGCGGTTGTTATCTCATATAAAGCAAAGCAATGATCTTTAAAAATCATGCTTGTTAAATAAAAAAAATCCTTGCTCTGTGCCAGCCGAAGAAAATCTCTGAGGGATAGTTTAGTTCTGCGAATCTCTCCCAGATTTTTTTCAATGACTAATTTTTGTTAGATTAATCTTTCCGCCCTATCTGCTATAAGAGTACACATGTTTATTTTAAACGATTCAGAAAATAAAATCCATAATTTATGTGTGCTGTGAGGCGAGGACATTGAAATTTGCAGATGAATTTAGTTTTATATCAGGATTTTGTTCCATTTAAGTCTTAGTAATCAGTAAGCGGAACTCGTCTAATAGCTCTGCCAGATTTCCGAAAAATACATATAAAAGTAAAACATGATTTTTTATCTGAAAAACATTAGCTAAGACCAAAAACATTTGTTTGACAGATAAATATCGCTTCTGCTGAAATTGTTGTTCCATTTAAGAAAAATCTCAGCTAGATTTCTAACAAATCTGCAATTCTTTGAATTTAGAAATTCAGAAATAAATATTTTGAACGTTTTCCAAACAACGCCCTTGTACTGTACTAATGACCACCAATAGATTGCTTATGTTTCTTGTCAAAAATCTTGTTTTGTGTTTTTGTACAATTGATTGTTTTTTTTTTTTAGTTTTGTTTTATTAACCTACCTTGAACCCATCATATGTCCAACTGCCAAACTTCAGGACACATGTCTGTTCGTCGAATGGGAAATACTCTACATCTATTTCGCATGATGACTTGTATATAGCCGGGGGCTTCCATTCGACTAATCCTTCAGAATAAATAGTCGCTTTTGTTGCAAGTGTCACCTCGAAGTTACCATCGGCACTAATTATAGTTTTGTTTGTTTGTTTTATTTTTTCATATATATATTTATATTTTTTTTTCAATTTTTTTTTCGTAATACAAATTTCTTATTAGAAGAAAATAATACATTTTAGTTACTAAAAGTGGTAAGGGAGTTGTTGGCTACTTTACAAGTTCCTGATTGGGAGGTTTCTCTAAGGCAATAAGTGGTAAGTGGCGGTACTGTATGGATATGGGTGTTGATGTAGTGATTGTTTTTTTCTGAGTGTGTGTGTTTTTATAAAATATTTTTTTTTTCCTGTTGGTAATAATAAACTAGTTAGTTTGGGTCGCCTTAAAGTGATTTAAAAGTTTCCCTAAGATATATATAATTTTTTTTAGTGAAATTTATTTTTATTTAATTTTATGTTTAAAATACAACGATATATTTTTTAATTTTAAATTAAATTTGGCTTCACATGTAATTGGAAATTTAACACTTAGAAAAAGTATATGTATATATTGAGAGGTTATTTTTACGATAGAGTTGAGTACAAAAAAAAAAGTAAATTAGAGATATGAAACACAAAATTGAAATAATACTTAGGCATATAGTTATGTTTGGAGGGAGTTTCCGTTGATAGTTTTAAATTTGATAAAAATATAGAGATATTGTAGCAATTTATGTTTAAAATGTTATTGCATAGGAATGTGTTCGTTGTTGTTTTATTTTATATGGTTAGTTATATGTGTGATTTGTTTAATTGGTATGAGGTTTGTTAATATGGTAAAGCACATCGAAAATGATGTAATACTTACTTATTGTAAAGCACTATGTCTGGTCGCCAGATGTGATCGGATGGTACATGCAGCATGTGAACACCGCCATATTCCTTGGGCTCCCAACGAAGTTTGTAGTCATACCAGGACTGAATGAAAATAAGTTGGTTAAGATTTCCTCAATGTTTGATGAAAATTGAACTTACCTGTTCCACCCAGAGATTTGTTGTCATGATTTGATTTTTTAGATTCTGAAAAATTGTGAAAGAAAGGGTTTTATGAGATGGTTTTTTTGTTTATTGTTAAAAGTGTTCCCTAATTAGACACCATAAAATGGCAATTGTGAAACTATTACTCCTGAAACTAATTGGATTTCCAAAAAAATATGTTTAGGTTGCCCATCCTAAAGTTGTTTAAATCGTTAAGATCGCTGTGGAAGCACTATCCTATTTCAACATTTGGATAACAAAAAAGAAAGTGTACAATAATTTCATCCTGTTCCTTGTCACTGCCGCATAGGCAAAATTGTCGCAACTTTTACTCATTTAAAGAACATGACTGCCAAGTTATACCTAGGGCTTGATGCAGTATACCATTACAACGTTAGTTAAATTCAAGTTAATATCCGAAATAGCAACATTTAAAAAAAAAGCCAGATTGACATGCACGGAATAGCCGGACGTAACACTAAGGGTTTTGGTTTGTGCTTAAGCCTATTAGTTAGAAATTACCAAATGCATCAAAATGGATTGATTGTATTTTTCGCTTTACGAAATGAAATGAAATGAAACGTATCTGCACTTGGAATGTGAGAACTCCAGGAAAGGTGCAGCAGAGCAACTAGCGGTCATTACTGCCATCAATAAACCAATCGTATTTCCTGGATGGCAGTAATGTCTGATACTTGCTCGTTGCACCTTTCCTGTTTAATGTTCTCATATAGGCCGGAAGCTTGTATCTGACTTCCCCAAAATAGATACTTCCACATTTGGAGAATCCCATACGAGTTACACCCTTCTATTACTATCATCTACCCTTATGACCCAAGGTCACAGGACTCTTGTGCCAATCCGGGAAGAATAACATCTTGCGGCCCAGGCATGACCATCCCCCTCGCGCAGCCGCGGGTATGGGATCTTGCCACAAGCCTGGACGGGGGACGTGGTAAAGGAAAAAAAAAGAATGACGGGGTCTTACATAGTCGCGCTGTAACCAAAACCATATTACTATACAACTCACGAATGCTTGCGAGGCCCGAGTTCCACTAAATTCGTATGTACACCCATATGTACATTTATAGTGAGAATGAGGCGGAGAGAGGATGAAGGAAGTTCTCTCCGAGCTGGCCCACCCCTAGCTGAAACCAATTTAGCATCCACGGCCAGCGCATCGTTCTGTTTGCGATGACCCTTTACCCGAGTTTGATGTGTTGAGGAACGTTGGTCTATGGCTTTTGAGATGAAAGACCTACGATTTAGAGAGCTTTGACTTCTTCTTCTTAGTATGTAATCGTTTCTCTCATAGTCAATGAATCATGTAAGATGGATTTATTAACAGCCAATCATGATAAACTAGAAATTTGAGCAAGAACTATCTGTCTTTGGAAAGAGCAAGAAAGTGTAGTACACCATGTATCGTCGTTTGATATATTATTGTATCAACTACATATATTGGGAGTCTTCTGCACTTTCAGGAGGTCAGGCATTTGCAGCCAACGCGTTAATGCAATTCAACAGCGACCGTTGTTTGTAGTATTGGAATGCGGCGATGCACGCACTGCGATACCTTCAGGGATCCAAGAAGGCAGCCATTTTATAAAGAAAAAACATAAATTCAACTCTTCGCTTTTACCGATGCAAGTTATAGGAGCAATTTCAACGACAACGAAGTATCAAAGTTGGTACACATTTATTTATGCATGTGGAAGAGTCCTCGGTGGTTCGAATAAATAGAAAATTGTGACTACGTCAAGCACTGAAGCGTAGCTCTTTTTCTCAGTTCTGTTACAAACACCCTCAAGGACCAGTAAGGCTGTCTAAATCTAAATCAGCTGTCAAAACTGTTTGCATTAATCCAGACCTCTATATCGTCCTGATCAGCAAACCCTACAAAGCTATTAATGGATATGTAAAAACATACATTTATAAAACTGCTACGAACTCCGAGTCCGACATTTAAACAATATCAGAAGCTGCTACGTGACATCGTAAGTCGTAACAAAAACAAGACGAAAACACAGTCATAGGACGCGTGGGATGTAGGATGGGGCAGTAGGAAAACGAATGCAAGAGGACGAGAACTGCTGAAACATTTGCAGCGCTGGACCTCATTGTACACAACAAAGGCACAAAAAATACGTATTGTAAAGCAGGCACGGATCTGTTATTGATATAACCTTTGTGAGCAGCACCCTAACAAGAAGAACAAAATGATGGGTTATCAAAGTAACACTGACCTCCAGGCTGTTATTTTTATGTTCATGAAAGAAAAACGACAAAAACGACATAATATCACTGACCCAAAGTTCGATAAAGAAGTGTTTTATAAAAAAAATACTCAATTGAGTTCGAGAACTGCGGATAGCCTAGCCCTACAATTTACAGAACTGATGACATCTGTGTGCAACGCTCCTATAACGAGAAAAAAGCCTACCACATGCTCATCAAAGACCTTCGATCCTTCAAGAACGCTATAAAAATGGTCAGTAAAACAGTAAAAGCAGCAGCTTTAATAAGAGATGCAGACAGAAATCCCTGGTGTACTGCATTAAGGATTGTCTCGAAGAAAGTGAATGGCCATAGATTACCTCAACTTGTCCAGTCATTTTGAAGAACATCGTAATGATACCCTTCCCGCAACCGTCACCGACACACTTCCCAGTTGTAATTGAAACATCAAACTGTCGTCGTGCAAAAAGATTAGAGACAAGAAGACAGCGGACCCAGATGGAACCCCAAACAGAGCACTGAAAACGGCTATTAGCTCAAGACCTGATATTCTCATAAAAGTATAACACATAAATTCCCAGTGTTTCTTTAAAGATACAACCTTACATACTTACTTACTTAAGTGGCGCTACAGTCCGGGATGAAGCTGGATCTCAAGTCTCAACCAACATGTTGGGAACCCTAATCTCAACCAACATGCCTCTCCAATTAGCAGGGTCCTTAGCTAACTGCCTCCAGTTGCGCACTCCAAGTTGGTTGAGGTCGGTTTCAACTTCTAAGCGTCGGTTGTGGACTTTCCTGGTCTAAAACCACACTGATAGGGGCCGATCAGGTTGTTGGTAAACGGTTTCAGGCGTTCACATTATAAAGCAGATAGGATCTTGTAGGCGATGTTGAGGAGACTTATGCCCCTTACTTACCAAGTCATCTCCGCCAGCTTTATAAAGCTAAGCGGGAAGGCCGTAATTTCCGGCGGCCTTATTAAGCTTGAGTTTAGATATTGTTATCATCACTTCACTTAGGTCGGGTGGTTGGCAGTTTTCGCTGCCGTTGCCAATATTAAATGATTAGTTCTGCCTGACAGCGGAATGTTATTCGTCATCGCCGTTTAACAGTCTGCAGAAGTGGTTCCATATCCTCAGCATCACTGTGTCTCAACTACAATATTTCTTTGTTGATCTCGACAGGATTCTGTTCGAGCCTTTGGTAAAATTTACGAACATCGTTCCTGGAGTGGCACCTCTCTATATCCTCGAACGCGCGATTTTCTTGCCCTTTTTCTACTTTCTGAAAAGCCGGTGTTCTTCCCTTCTGCTCTGTCTATAGAGCTCAATGCCAGCTCTCTTCTTCAATTGCAGCTTAGCCTTGTACGCCTCGTTCTTGGCTGCGAGCATCTGTTTGAGCATCGTTGCCATTGTTCTTCGAGATTAGATGCTGGTGGTATGGTGTGAATCCAGAGGTTAAGGGATACGCGTTACGCGAAGGCCTTGGCAGTCTCTTGTGATTGCAGTCTTTCGACATTACATTTTTTCACAGTATTTCTTTCTGCCTTTGCGTTAAAATCTCCCAGCACGATTTTAACATCGTACTTTGGTAGTCGCTCATAGGTTTTGTCAAGGAGCTCGTAGAAGCAATCCTTAGTTATATCATCTTTTTGTCGAATTTGGCCTTGATGCGGATTGTAACAATGCGTTCGTAAATGTCTTGGAAGCATAAATAATGAAGGGAGTCTACGTATGGAAGTTGGTTAGCAACCATCTCATATCAAGTTGTGTAATCCAGAGAGAAGAAAGAGCAATCTCCCTCAGAACTGGAAAAAACCCATGGAACAATATTACCGCTGGAAGATAGACACAAGAGACCTAAATGTCTATAAATGCAGCTTCTAAAAATCCATGGCGGATTCAAGAAGTAATTGCACAGATTCGGGCACGACACCTTACCAATCTGTCCACAATGTCGGAATGAAGAAAAAGACGAAAGCATCTAATTTGGGATTGGGAGAATGAATGCAGACCTCTCAGATACAAAGCTCATAGTTGGAGTGATAATTCTGTCAGGGGAAATATGGAATAAAGTAAACGATTTTGTTATGTGCATCCTAAATAAATCGAGGACAATTGGGCTCCTTAGGTAACATAACGCCGAAGAGGAGAGTCTATCAATCCCAGCAACGTAATACCTAACGACAGTCTCGCAGATAGAGTGGTAGACGATGGTACGGATTTGTTTTAGTATGTAGGCACATGAGTTGATTAGTCAGGTGCGAATCATGCATGGTAAAAGCACGGGCTAATAGATCTCAAATCCTGTGACACAAAAAAAAAATCGATTGATTTGCTTACACAATACCAAAATCAAGATCCATTTTGAATATCCTTTATTAAAAAATATTGCTCCGAAGAAGAGGATGTGAATTAACTGCAAATCAAATTAAAAGAAATCAATTTAATCGCTACGAGATTTTCACAAGGAAACTAACGATGTCTTGGAAACTTTTCCACATTTCATATGGATTCACAGGGATTGCTAATTCCTGACCATGATGCAATCATTGTGACAATACCGATAGATTTCTTTGTGTCTCTTCTTTCTCGTTTCGCCTCCTTCAAATTTGCTACATAGACGAACTTCGGAAAAGGGTATTTCACTCTTTTTTCTTCATAATTCCATTAAAAAAAAGCTCACAAGTTTCTTAACTTTCAAATTGTTACCTTGAATAGACAATTTCAACACTGATGCAAAAACTCCGTCAATTCACACAGACATAGAATTTGTCTAAGAGAAAATTTGAATGCAACTGAAAGATAACTTACAGTTTGGGGAAAGGATAGCAAAGGACTGACTGACTGTGAGCGGACACAATATAAAGTGAAACTTTCTCAACATTTCGCATGCACTTCACTTAGTTGGAATGGGTTTTGTTGCACCTAACACATAACTTCTGAGGTATCCATCTCTTAGTAAATGAATTCAAAAACAATAGCAAATGTCAAAATCATTGGCATGAATATGCAAGAGAGACTTGACGTTTCTATTCATGCGTTCACTCTACACCTGGAAGGGATATCTACGTATCTCTGTGCTCACTCCATACGTGTGAAAAAGAAAACGTTATACTTCAGGACTCTGAACATTCCTGCCTTTTCTATACAGCTTACAAGTACACTTTTGTTTGAAGCAGAATGTCATCCTTTTATGAATGATTTCTTTATGCTTTGCTTTGTGGGAATGGGGAAGGATTTTAAACTCATTTGACCCGGGGGGGCACTGTGACAGCACTTTAAAAGGTACTTTTCTCAATTAGAACCGATCAAGGGACATTGCGGGCATCTACTTCACGTTCCGTTTTACGTCAAGTTTCCCAACCACATACATACGAGCACAACACACCTTTTGCACCATTGCCTACGGTCGCACCTTTCCCTTTATTTACTTGTGTAACCGTTTACAGTTAGTTGAACATGGGGCAAACCGAGTTTTGCTTTTGCTCGGCTGACATGTCATGTGGTACATTAAAATGTGGAACACGACAAGTTAAAACGTTAAATGGCCCAAAGGGACTTGTGACGGTACTTTTGAAAGATGAACGTGATTTGAAATTTAGGGGCGAAAAAAATTCCTAGTAGGGGAGGGATTGAGTGACACTTACCACATCGATTAGCTGCGACAACTTCAGCTTTATGCAGACCTTTAGCACATCGGTTGTATTCACCACGGGTCGCACCAGTTTATTGTAATTGCTGAGTAGATCATCGTACAGTCTTTTCGCATCGGGATTGCCCGCCACCGCCCCGTGCACCATGAGAGCCGATAGGAGCCACGCTCGTATCGTCTCCCCTGTTGTGGGTGACATTTTCATTTTGAAGGCCGTTTGTGGTTGACGTTCAAGTTCTTGGCGGGTGGCGAATAGAAGAGGCGCTGCATCAACAGATACTTTTTATAATTGCCTGCGGTTGTTGTTGATGTAATAGCATTTTTTTTAAAAGAATGATTTTTGAAAGCTAAATCAGTTAGAGATGCAGTTTTTAACTGTGTATCCGTAATTTATTGCAGTTGTCCATCTGAAAGGAAAAGAAGATGAATTTAAAATAAAATCGGTGTGAAATGGTGTTTTTATATAGAATTTGGGTTTGAAAACAATTTGAATATTTTTTGAATATTGTTGACTTATGACATGCGAAGGTTGATAAAAATTCAACTCCTTGCCGCCCATATGCAGAAAGTTTCTTCTTCCTACCAGAGCTCAGTGGAAGAGAAACGAACTAGTAAGAGATTTCGACACGTCGTCTACACCGACGGACCTAAGATGAACTGTGGTGTGGGGTCCGGAGTCTACTCGGAATCACCGAAAATATTGGTATCATACCGCCTACCGAATTTTGCCATCGTATTCCAGGCGGAATTGCTGGCTATCCAAGAGGTTTGCACGCTACTGGGTTGTGACAATGCCAAGAAGCAAAATATTGCTATTCTCGTAGATGGCCATAAAGGCCATCAACTCGGCTACCATATCCTCCAAACTGGTACAGGAATGCCGGAACGAATTTGCCATCTTGGAGAACGATTCAGGCAAGGCTTAGTTCTTTACGGCTCACTTGCGGAAAGGGTCCGTATCCCGCTAGGTGCGGTTAAGGGTATTTGTCCCTCACTTTAACTTCCTGAAAAGGCCTACTCCAAATGTAGAAGGTTAAAAAATTGCATCATATAGAGAAAGATATCGCCGTCCTACGACCAAAACAGAACAAACTATCTACTAAATAGAACCCGCCCAGATATCGCAAGAATTACGGCGATAGTCACGGGGCACTGGCCAATTGGAGACCATGCGGCCAAACTAGGGATCCCACACAACCCTCAATGCCATATAGGCGTATATACGCATTACATATTGAGGCCAGATTAGCCCAGTCCTTAGCTAACTGGCTCCAGTTACGCACTCCAAGTAGGTTGAGGTCGGTTTCTACTTGTGCGCGCCACTTAAGGCGAGGACTTCATCTACTGCGTCCGACGTCTGGCTGGGAATCGAAGAGCAGGAGTATTGGTGTCCATTCGTTCTACATGTCCTAACCATCTGTCGCTGTACAGCTCGTACAGTTTTTGGTTGAATCTTCGTCTCCATAGCCCGTCAACGCAAACGGGACCGAAGAATTTTTCCCTCGAATCGACCAAGGATTTCTTCATCCGCTTTTAATACGGTCCATGCTTCAGCGCCATAGAGCAGGACTGGGATGTTCATGGTCTTATATAGGATCTCCTTAGTAGTTCTCGATTTCTGACGAGATTTTGTTGTCAGATTTAATAGCGAAGCCGAGGTAGATAAAATTCCGTACTACCTCAAAGTTATATCTGTCAATGGTGACGTACTGTCCAATTCGTCGATGCTATGTGTCTTTTCGTGTTGACAGCATATACATAGTCTCACCATCATTTACTGCGGCATTTTTGCCGCTTCCTTCTATATACGAGCAAACGTAGCTATGACATCACGTTGAGTCCTACCTATGATTTTTTTTGGAAAATTGAACCTCTGATGTTGGCTCGGGAGTTTTGCACAATTCTCTCAAGAATCAAATTGAAGAAGTCACATGACAGCGCATCGCCTTGATTAAATCCTTTCTGGTATCGAATGTGTCGGTGAGGTCGTTTCCGACCCTGATGGAGCAGCGAGAATTCTCCATCGTCATCCTACACAAACGAACGAGTTTGGGCGGTATACCAAACTGTAAAGTTCGTCTCTATAAATGCTGTCGTATGCGGCTTTGAAATCGATAAATAGGTGGTGGGTATCGATTTGGACTTCTTGGGTGTTTTCCAGGATCTGCCGAAGTGAAAAATTTGATCGGTTGTGGACTTTCTTGGCCCAAACCACACTGAAAAGGGCCGATCAGGTTATTAGCGTTCACATATTACGGCAGATAATATCTTGTAGGCGAAGTTGAAGAGACTTATGCCTATGTAATTGGCGCAGTTCAGAGGGCCTCCTTTTTTGTGGATCGGGCAAACGATGCTGAGGTTCCATTCTTCAGGAAAACTTTTATCCGACCAGATTTGGCTTATGAGTTGGTGAATGTTACTTTCCAAGTCATCTCCGCCAGCTTTATAAAGCTCAGCGGGAAGGCCGTCATATCTGGCGTTTTATTAAGCTTGAGTTTAGATATTGCTATACTCACTTTACTTAGGTCGGGTGGTTGGCAGTTTTCGCTGTCGTTGCCACTATTGAATGGTTCGTGCATCAGTGAGCAACAATGACGAAACATAAGTAGCTTACAGTCCGAAATGAACCTGGGTCTCAACCAACATTTCTGCTTGTACGTGACACATTAGGCGAATTCTTTATCTGCTGCGTCACACATCTGACCATTAATCGAAGGTTCTGCGAGCCGGAATATTGGTGTTATATAATGAAAGTTCGAATTCATGTCGCGAAAAAGATCCGATGCGAAGATTATTTGTTACCAGGCATTCGTTCGTAAAATTCTGACTTATGCGAGTCCAGTGTGGTGGTACATTAACTCATCGTTTATGGAAAAGCTTAGAGTGTTCGAACCGAAATGTCTCAGAGTCTGCGTGCAGATGTATAGGAGTGTACATTCCAACTTTAGACATTACGTCTCAAACAAAATACTTCTAGATGCTTTCAGTATGTCTAGTGTTGACAATGCCATATACTGGACTTTGTAAGAAATTACTTTGCTCATTTGGCAAGTGTTATCGAAAATGAAATAGCTAATCTCTGGATTATTTTGTCTGTATCCTGGGTATTTCAGAAATAAATGAGAAAGGATTCAATGATTGACCCAATCATATACCATACTGCAAGGAGAGCCAAAGCTAAAAGGACCCTTTGCGATCCTTTTGATCTTGGGGGAGGGAATACTGATCAAATGAGATTCTGCATTGGCATTCCGTGATGCAATAAAGTAACACTAACAGGTTAAGTATAGAAAAATACTGGTAGGTGGACTGGGCTGAATAAGTTAATTTTTAAGGCAATAATAAAAGTTAAAACAGGGCTTTTGGATGTCCTAACATTGCAAGCAGCTAACATATACTCAGATATTGGAGATATTTTATATCGAAAGACTGTAGTCGCAAGAGATCATTTGTCTGAATAGAGGTGGGATCGGCTTTTTACTTTTTTACGATCTGCCGTATTTTGAATTACCGATTAAGGACTTTTCAGCCCAAAAACCACATTGATCAGGTTATTAATGGTTCAATGGCTTGATATATTACGACAGATAGACAGATATAGGATACTAATGTCTCCGTATTTTGCACCAGTTCAAATGGTCTTCCTTTTTGGATCGAGAAGCGATGCTATGGTTAAACTCTTCAGAAATACTTTCATCCGATAAAATTTTGCAATGGTTTTTCGATGACATTCTTCCAAGCTTACTGATGGCTTGTTGGTAATGTCATGCTTTCGTCATAAAACTTTCACACAGCATTTCATTGATGGTGATTGATTACCAGATTGATTATCTTGCCTGCAACAAAAAAGTTGTTGCAGTCAATGTGGTTTTGAAGAGATTGACATCCAACATAATGCAGGTGAATGCATTTTGTTAATATTAATATGGTCTATTTAAGGTCGATAATAGGTTTTGTTGAAATTTCTACTCTTTTCCATACTTCGCCAGTGGTAGTGTTAGCCAGTGTTAGCGCATATCTATCAGTCAAATGTTGGCGAATTCCACTCTGAGCTGTCACAATTCATTCACTGATATAGTCGCAGCGAAAGAGTTCATGCCTATGTCTGTCGCTATTTAAAAAGCCTCATCTGAAGTATCGCTTATTCTGGTCCCTATAACAAGAACTGTTTCTGCCACAATTCCGTACATGTGATCAAAAAAATACTTATTTATAAATACATTAATACGTTCTTTTGATGCTTTGCAGTATTTTATAATTTAATAAATGAATTCAATGGACTAAAACATCCCCATAGCCGCTCACTGTGTTGAGCAACATTAAATCCATAACATAAATTGTCTTCACATCCTCAAACCCCTTTTAATGTCCTTATTGCTGCCGCATATTAACCCCAAGCAATTAATTTTTACGATTACTACCACAATTACAATCAAAAATATTGTTTACAACTTCAAACACAATAACTACGTATGTTTATCTGCCCCCAGAGGAAGATGTGTAGTAGGTAGGTAGCTACATTAGGGTGGATCGATTTTTTTATGTTTTTTTTTTTAAATCTGATATCATTCACGATGGTTGGGTGCTGTAGAACGAGGGTAGACTCTGATTGGCGTTAACTTGGCAATGTCCAGTGTTGCAACTCTGACTACACATCAAATGTGCTTATCTTTACCTCCAAGTGGTAACCATCGGGTACTGGTCTCATCCAACCGGATTTGACTTGCTAAACGATAAGTGCGAGTGTTGATAACACGACGAAAAACAGCAACACTATAAACACCCTGGTGAGAATGGCACGGATGAATACCCGGCCTGCTGTCCCAGGCGAACCTAGATGAGCTGCTCTGACATATTCGGACAACAGGTTGTCTAGGAATTTCAAGGGTTAGTCAGGCCCCTTGAACAGAGATGGTGGCGGATGAACCGAAAGGCCAACGGCAGCGCTCAATCCCGTAGTGGATACTGATGGCCCCGTGTCCTAGGGGTATCTAATAAATTGGAACTGGCCCTCCAGGTTGGGGGTTGTGCTTTGGGCTAACTACCCACCCACAGAAAAAAAAACATTGTTACGAAGCAACCAATAGCCTCGGAAAGGACGGATTTTATTGTTGACGACCCTGCTAAACGAAAAAAGGACAACGACGTTCGTATCTGCACCTGGAATGTGAGAACATTAAACAGGAGAGGTGCAGGCGAACAACTAGCGGAAGCCCTAAACTGCTACAAAGCAGACATTACTGCCATCCAGGAAATACGATGGGATGGGCCGGGCAAAAAGAGGATGAAAAACTGTGACATATACTACGGACCGTGTTATAGTGAGCAGAAACAGCGACTATTCGGATGCGGATTTGTTATAAGTGCCAGACTTAGGCAAGAAGTCTTATGTTTCCAAGACATTAGCGAACGCATAGTAACAATCCGCATCAAGGCCAAATTCGCCAACATAAGCCTTATATGCGCTCACGCTCCGACGGAAAAAAAAGATGATATAGCTAAGGATTGCTTCTACGAGCTCCTCGACAAAACCTATGAGCGACTACCGAAGTACGATGTTAAAATCGTGCTGGGAGATTTTAACGCAAAGGTAGGAAGAGAAGACATCTTTAGAAGTATTGTCGGAAAACATAGCCTACACGACAACACGTCTGGTAACGGACTTAGGCTAATTGATTTCGCTACGGAACGAAATGCCACTATAGCCAGCACACGGTTTCCTCACCTCGATATCCATAAGGGGACATGGCGGTCTCCAGATCAACGAACGGTCAACCAAATTGATCACATTGCGATAGATAAGAGGCACGCATCCAGTATTTTGGATGTCCGAACATTCCGAGGAGCTAACATCGACTCGGATCACTACCTTGTAGCAGCCAAGGTAAGAATGCGGATATCCACCACGCCACAACAATCCAGAAATACTGTGAAAAAATTTAATGTCGGAAGACTGCAATCGCAAGAGACCGCCAAGACCTTCGCACAACGCGTATCCCTTAACCTCTCGATTAACACCATACCACCAGCATCGAATGTCGAAGAGCAATGGCAACGATGCCAACAGGCCATTAGATCAGCCGCAACTGATGTGCTAGGTTTCTCGCGCCCACCAGCAAGAAACCCCTGGTTTGATGAGGAATGCCGACAGATGCTCGCAGCCAAGAACGAGGCCTACAAGGCTAAGCTGCAGGTGAAGACGAGAGCTGCCATTGAGCTCTATAGGCAAAGAAGAAGGGAAGAACATCGGCTTTTCAGCAAGAAGAAAAAAGAGCAAGAAAAGCGCGCGATCGAGGATATAGAGAGGTGCCACTCCAGGAACGATGTTCGCAAGTTTTACCAAAGTGTAAAACGTCAAAGCCAAGGATACAAGGCTCGAACAGAATCCTGTCGAGATGAACAAGGAAATATTGTAGTTGAGACACAGTCGATGCTGAGGATATGGAAGAACCACTTCTGCAGACTGTTAAACGGCGATGACGAACAACATTCCGCTGTCAGGCAGAACGAACCATTCAATATTGGCAACGACAGCGAAAACTGCCAACCACCCGACCTGAGTGAAGTGAGGATAGCAATATCTAAACTCAAGCTTAATAAGGCTGCCGGAAATGACGGCCTTCCCGCTGAGCTTTATAAGGCCGGCGGAGATGACTTGGTAAGTAACATCCACCAACTCATAAGCCAAATCTGGTCGGATGAAAATATGCCTGAAGAATGGAACCTCAGCATCGTTTGCCCGATCCACAAAAAAGGAGACCCTCTGAACTGCGCCAACTACAGAGGCATAAGTCTCCTCAACATCGCCTACAAGATCCTATCTGCCGTAATATGTGAACGCCTGAAACCGTTTACCAACAACCTGATTGGCCCTTATCAGTGTGGTTTTAGGCCAGGAAAGTCCACAACCGATCAAATTTTCACACTTCGGCAGATCCTGGAAAAAACTCAAGAAGTCCAAATTGATACCCACCACCTATTCATCGATTTCAAAGCCGCATATGACAGCATTTATAGAGACGAACTATACAGAGCCATGTCTAGTTTTGGTATACCGCCCAAACTCGTCCGTTTGTGTAGGATGACGATGGAGAATTCTCGCTGCTCCATCAGGGTCGGAAACGACCTCACCGACACATTCGATACCAAAAAAGGATTTAGGCAAGGCGATGCGCTGTCATGTGACTTCTTTAATCTGATTCTTGAGAGAATTGTGCAAAACTCCAAAGCCAACACTAGAGGCACAATTTTCCAAAAGTCGGTGCAACTACTAGCATACGCTGACGATATTGACATCATTGGTAGGACTCAACGTGATGTCATAGCTACGTTTGCTAGTATAGAGAAGGAAGCGGCGAAAATGGGTTTAGCAGTAAATGAGGGTAAGACTAAGTATATGCTGTCAACACGAAAGGACACACAACATCGACGAATTGGACAGAACGTCACCATTGACAGATATAACTTTGAGGTAGTACGGGACTTTGTCTACCTCGGCTCCGCTATTAACTCTGACAACAACATCTCGTCAGAAATTAAACGAAGAATTACTCTTGCCAACCGCTGTTTCTTCGGGCTAAGAAGGCAATTTAGTAGTAAAGCCCTCACTCGAACTACTAAGGAGATCCTATATAAGACCCTGATCATCCCAGTCCTGCTCTACGGCGCTGAAGCATGGACCGTATCAAAAGCGGATGAAGAAATCCTTGGTAGATTCGAGAGGAAAATTCTTCGAAAAATCTTCGGTCCCGTTTGCGTTGACGGGCTATGGAGACGAAGATTCAACCAAGAACTATACGAGCTGTACAGCGACATGCCCCTGGTCAAAAAACTCCGCATTGGACGTTTAAGATGGCTAGGACATGTAGAACGAATGGACACCAATACTCCGGCTCGCAGAGTCTTCGATTCCCAGCCAGACGTCGGACGCAGTAGAGGAAGACCTCGCCTTAAGTGGCGCGCACAAGTGGAAACCGACCTCAACCAACTTGGAGTGCGCAACTGGAGGCAGTTAGCTAAGGACCGGGCTAATTGGAGAGGCATGTTGGTTGAGGCCCAGGTTCATTCCGGACTGTAGCGCCACTTAAGTAAGTAAGTAAGTATATCATTCACTACAGTTAAGCTTATTTAAATGCAGAATTAGACTGGTATGTATTACCACAGGGTGGCCCAAGAAGTCCCACTTGATGTGGTTATGCTATATCTTAAATAATATTAAACGTGTTTTTGGTTCTTCTATAGAGAGGTTTTTGGAATTAGAGACCTAGCTCAGGTTTTTATAAAAAAAAAATGGATACAAGAATTCACAAAAGTGATACGAAAATTACGGATTACGAATTGCTCGCATTGTTACACGCTGGCGCATAAAGATTTTAAAGTTAATTAAAAAACTTCTGAAATATTTCGTACAAGTGGGCCATACAGGAATCTACTATTGATCAAGAAAACTGTTGATATAGGCGCCTGCTATATGACTGGCACTGGGCATTCCCTAAGCGGAGCAATGGAGTTGCGTGAGCGTACCTGTAAGGTGGGGTCAGTGGTGTGATGGTTAGTGCGATGAACTGCCGGCGCCGAAGGTCTGAGTTCGATTCCCAGCCGTAGCAACACCTGAATGATACACAGCGCAAGCGATGTACATATATCGCATCATGGTATCAATATTTGCGAGTAGTGACATCACAGCTTGAAATTTCTGGCAACACTATTGCTTACTTCGATAGTATTGTTATGTGTAATTTACTAAACAAAATGCTTTGTAAACTGTCTGAACAAGGTGTTATGACAATGTCATTTTCTATATTTCATCCATATAAAAAACATTAGGTATTAGAAAAAGTTGAATTTTAAACTCTAGATTTAAGAAAAATGTTCCCAACCCATCTATATAACATGCCTTTGTATAGAACTTGAATCAAGCTGCTTCAACTGTTACATTTATTAGGCATAGACTTAACAGTGACATCGATTTCAAACACCAATAAATTTGACCTCAGGAGACTCCAATAGTTTTCGTAGATTAAATCTTTTGTATAGTCCTCAGTATACAGATAAATAGATACGATATGCATGATCCCATTAGTCGCGTGAATAGATTTAGAATGCTACGAAACAGATCTGATTTGATGAGAAATTAAATTTTATCGTGACCCTAGGGTCGTGTAAAAGTTTCAAAATCTGAAAAATGTTGATGAAAAATTATATTTTATCGTGACCCTAGGGTCGTGTAAAAGTTTCAAAATCTGAAAAATGTTGATGAAAAATTAAAATTTATCGTGAAATCTGAAAAAAATTGATAATAATAAAAATTTATAGTGACCCTAAGTCGTGTAAAAATTTCAAAATCTCATAAATTTTGATGAAAAATGTGAATTTATCGTGACCCTAGAGTTGTGTAAAAATTTCAAAATCTGAAAAATTTTGATGAAAAATGAAAATTTATCGTGATCCTAGGGTTGTGTAAAAATTTTGAAATCTGAAAAGTTTTGATGAAAAATGAAAATTTATCGTGACCCTAGCTAGGGTCGTGTAAAAATTTCAAAATCTAAAAAATTGTGATGAAAAATGAAAATTTATCGTGACCCTAGGGTCGTGTAAAAATTTCGAAATCTGAAAAATTTTGATGAAAAAACTTATCGTGACCCTAGGTTCATGTAAAATTTTTAAAATCTGAAAAAAAGTTCGTGTAAAAAATTAAAATCGTGAAACCAGGGTCGTGTAAAAATTGTTAAATCTGAAAATAATTTGATTTTTTGAAAAATGAAAATTTTTCGTAACCCTAGTGCAAGAAAACCCTATTCATAACATTTAATAATGTCAAAATAAAACATATTTTGTTGTGATGTGAACAGCTTCTATCAAAATCTCGACTTTGGTTTTCGGATAACGAGTAATCCACCATAGTATGTAACATTTTTAGTACTGGAGCACATGTCTCGATAGTGTCAGAGGAATGTATGGTTAATTATATGCATTTAGACTGGTATTCTTTCAACGTATAGATAAATATGTTTCATACTGACATACCTGAGATCCTTATATGTCTTAATATTTGCATCCATTAAGTGTTGACTAGACTAGATTTAGAATTACATTCCTACTGCCAACAAAACAGTTATTTGATTTTACAAATTTATAAAAAAAACATATGAGAAGGCTACAATCCGCTGTGGGGATCGTTGAATACCCTATCCCATCCTATCCATAAAATTAAAATCCCAAAAAAAAAGTGGGCATGGCTAAAAATACGATGTGGATAAAATAGAAAAAATGATATAGTGACAACTAAATCTTCAGACTGCTTACAAAACACTTTTACGGTTCTACAAAAGACTAGGTTTTCTCCTTCATATGTTATGGGGTAGTGTATAAAAATGGTTTTTATATAAAAACGCCCCCAAAAAGTGGGCGTGGGTTAAAATGTTATAAAGACGAAATGTTCATATTAATAATGTTAATGATTCTGCATCAAAATTTTTTTCGAAAAATTTAAAATTTGACCGAAAACAGTTTTTTATTGAAAACGCCCCCAAAAAGTGGGCGTGGCAAAAAAAATATATGAACAAAATATAGATATTACCATTCTCTAAATATGCTGTTCAGACACTTTTTTAAAATTCTTTACGGTTTTGCCAAAAATTACGTTTTTCTAAAAAGGGGGCGTGGCAGTAGGCGGATTTCAAAAATTTTTACACTTGTTCTGGTGACTCGGACAAGGATCCTATATACCAAATTTCATTATCCTAGCTCAAAATTTAAGGCCCAAAAATCGGTGACGAACAGACAGACGGACGGACGGACACACGGACGGACGGACGGACGGACGGACAGACAGACATGGCTAATTCGACTCAGCTAGCGATTCTGAGTCGATCCATATACTTTGAGGTATATGTAGCAAAATTATTTCTCTATGTTACAAACTATGTATCAAAACTAATATACCCCCCTATGGGATAGGGTATAAACATATGAGAAGGCTACAATCCACTGTGCGGATCGTTGAATACCCTATCCCATCCTATCTGTAAAACTAAAATCCCCAAAAAGTGGACATGGCTAAAAACACGATGTGGATAAAATAAAAAACATATGAGAAGGCTACAATCCGCTGTGCGGATCGTTGAATACCCTATCCCATCCTATCCATAAAACTAAAATCCCCAAAAAAGGGGACATGGCTAAAAACACGATGTGGATAAATAGAAAAAATGATATAGTGACAACAAATTCTTCAGACTGCTTACAAAACACTTTAACGGTTCTACAAAAGACAAGGTTTTCTCTTGCATATGTTATGGGGTAGTGTATAAAAATGGTTTTTATATAAAAACTCCCCCAAAAAGTGGGCGTGGGTTAAAACGGTTTATAGAAGAAATGTTCATATTAATAATGTTAATGATTCTGCATCAAAATTTTTTCGAAAAATTTAAAATTTGACCGAAAACAGTTTTTTATTGAAAACGCCCCCAAAAAGTGGGCGTGGCAAAAAACTTTATATGGACGAAATATAGATATTAATATTGTCTTAATATGTTGTTCAGAAACTTTTTTAAAATTCCTTGCGGTTTGGTCAAAAACTGAGTTTTTCTTAAAAGGGGGCGTGGCAGTGGGCGGATTTCAAAATTTTTTACACTTGTTCTGTAGGCAGAGACGAGGATCCTATATACCAAATTTCATTATCCTAGCTCAAAATTTAAGGCCTAAAAATCGGTGACGTACAGACGTACAGACGGACGGACGGACGGACGGACGGACGGACGGACGGACGGACAGACAGACATGGCTTAATCGACTCAGCTAGCGATTCTGAGTCGATCCATATACTTTGAGGTATATGTAGCAAAATTATTTCTCTATGTTACAAACTAAGTATCAAAACTAATATACCCCTATGGGATAGGGTATAAATATGACATGGTGACAACAAATTCTTCAGACTGCTTATAAAAAACTTTTACGGTTCTAAAAAAGACAAGGTTTTCTCCTGCATATGTTATGGGGTAGGGTATAAAAATGGTTTTTATATAAAAACGCCCCCAAAAAGTGGGCGTGGGTTAAAATTGTCTATTGACGAAATGTTCATATTTATATTACTAATGATTCTGCATCAAAAGTAATTAGAAAATTTTAAAATTAGACCGAAAAACGTTTTTTATTAAAAACGCCCCCAAAAAGTGGGCGTGGCAAAAAACTTTATATGAACGAAATACAGATATTCAGATTATCTAAATATGTTTTTCAGAAAGTTTTTCAAAATTCCTTATGGTTTGGCCAAAAAATACGTTTTTCTAAAACGGGGCGTGGCAGTGGGCGGATTTCAAAAATTTTTACACTTGTTCTGCTGGGAGCAACAAAGAGCACGTGTACCAAATTTCATCCTTCTAGCTCAAAATTTAAGGCCGAAAAACTGGTGACGTACGGACGGACGGACAGACATAGCTAAATCGACTCAGCTATCGATTCTGAGTCGATCCATATACTTTGAGGTATATGTAGCTAAATTATTTCTCTATGTTACAAACTATGTATCAAAACTAATATACCCCTATGGGATAGGGTATAAAAACTAGACAAAAGCCACGCGTATACCAAACATTTACCAAGAATTTATTCGACAATAAATTGCAGATGAAGGATGTGTAACAAAATAAAGGACGATCAAAGCAATTCATATAATAATAGCATTCCCCAAATATATCAATATCAGTTTGAGCGAATCCTTCTCACTTTGCATTGCAAATGCAAATATAAATATAAGTGTCAAAATTGTCAAACAAAACTAAAAAGAATTCTTCTCAATATGCGATTTTTTTGCAGTTGCTATACGGTAAAAAGCAATTCGATTTCACGTCAACTTTCCAAAATAAAGTTTTTCAACAGTTTTTTTTCTTATTCCTTAAAATGGTGTTAACTCCCTTCAGCGACGAGAAAGGAAGAAATTTCCATATTTGGATGCACTCACACGTTAATATACCTGCTGTGACAGAATTTCACACACGAAAGGTATCAAATAATGTTGGGTTCAGCACAGCTCTTGTGACAATGGAATAGAAAAAAAAAGAAAAATCCTTGTGAATGGGGTAGGGTCTTACCTACGCCTTAACGTTTTATTTTTTCAAATTACGTTTGGAAAAATGAAGCTTGGAGGCAAAAAGCGTTTCCGTAACGGCAAAGGATATAGAATTTGTAAATGGGAGGAAATACTCGTACAGTGGTGTCGTCAAGATATAGTGGCGTAGAATGCCAATTATTTAGATATGCACATATTTTTAAATATTCCTGTAGTTTCTGTATCATACCTTGATCCCGTCTTCTAGTATTGATATCGCAGAGAATTGGTGTCCCCAGGATAAGGGTCATCTTAAAAATATCATCCACTTGAAGAACTCTATACCGTTCTTGTTCAGGAAGATTACACCAATTATCAAAAATATATCTTTTTCCAAGCTCTGTTTTGCATCAATAAGGTCCAATTTTGATCCTTGAGGGACTACATATTGCACGCGTTCCTTTTGGCTTGACACCTGCCTGTTGTTCAGGTATTCATTTAGCCAATCTGACATCAAACCGCTTATGCCAATGCATTCAAGTACTTCTATTACCTTTAGATGGTTCAGCCTGCCAAAAGCTTTACTAAATCCACGAACAGCAGGAACGAACAACTTGTCAGTAAGCTTATTTTTCTGAAATCCGTACTGGCATTTTTAGCAATGAAGTCTTGAAGCCTCTTAGTTATGACTTTTTCAAGGCACTTTTCAACCATCGGCAATATTGCTATTGTTAAATACAAAGTTGGATGAACTTAGCAAAAACCAAAGTTTGCTAAAACGTCTGCTAGGGAAATACATACACCAAAGCTTTAAGGACCGCTTTAACCATCAACAATATGGTTAAAATGTTTTCGCCATAATATTTTCCAAGACAGAGTTGAAAATTGGATCTTGAACAACCAGGAAAATCACTGGGCAAAAGCAATATGAAAAAGTGTACTTAAACATAATCATCAACTATTTGAATGCGGATTTGTAATAGGAGACAGACTAGGGCAAAAATCTTAAGATTCGAAGCTTCGTAGCTTATCAAAAGCCCATTATGACAAATCGCAACAAGGATTTATATGCTTACATTGGAAAATGATGAGTTCACCCAAGACTGCTTCAACAAAACTTCTGAGCGACTACCAAATGTAACGATTTGAAATCGTGCTGGGAGATTTTAATTTTAAAAATATTTTTTGATAACACACAGTACACAACGACACGTCTGGGGAAGGACTTACGATAATTGAGTTCACAACAGAATGAAATGCCACTATTGCCAGCACACCTTCCTTCAATTTAACATCCATAAGGAGACATAGTGGCACTTGGACGGTCTATCAAATTGACTAAATTGGGATAGTCAAGAGGCGCACGTTTACAGCACCCTGCACCGAACATTCCGAAGCACTCGCGCCATTTTCTTGTTGTTTAGAAAGACCGTGTTCGCAAGAGACCGCCCAGACCTAAGCAGAACGAAAATCGACCAGCATCTATAATGTCGAAGTTTCAACAATCCATATATGATCGGCTGCAACTGATATGCTTAGTTTCTATCGCTTTCCAGCAATAAACCCCTGTTTTGGCGAAGACACGAGAAAAACGAGAGCCTTAAGAAAGCTATCATAGAGCTTCATAGGTACAGCATTGAACAGAATGCCACCATTAACTGGTATAACCTTGAGGTAGTAAGGGATTTTGCCTGCCTCGGTTCCACTATTAACTCTAACAATGACATCTCGTCAAAGATCAACCACGGTTTTTTTCTTTTCGATCTGAGGGGGGAATTTATTATTAATGACCTCACTCGAACGGCGTTAGGAAATATCACCCAAACTGATTTGGAAATAACGCCCAAAAAAGTTAATAACGTCCGTAATCAAAAAAGAAAGGGAAGTAAGACCCAAAACGTTTTGGCCTAACACCCACAATTCCATATCGCCCAAATCAATAAATGGCAATACCGCCCACTCGAACTAATAACGAAATTTTATATTACACCTAGGCCTGCTCTACGCCACTGAAGGATGGGCCGTATCAAATACGAATGAAGAAATCCTGGTTCATTCTAAGTGATCTCACGTTGGCACAAACTAACGAGGCATTACCCTGCTAAATGTCGCAGAGCCTCTCCAACGCATTATGTGAATGTCTGAATCGGCCTCCGGCCTGTCAGTGAGATTAGTGACCATATTTTCATACGTATGCTGGAGAATCCAACGTTTTTCAAGTCGAGTTACATCATCTTCAAAAAGACTAGGCCTGACTTCTGTAGAAGCTGCTTGGAGGAAGAAGAGGATGAAAGTATACCTCCCCTTCTCTGCTCTTGTCCAGCTCTCTCCGACAAAAGAAAACTTCATCTGGGAAACTTGTTCTTTGATAACCTAGGTGAGCTGGCAAATATCAATCTCAGAAACCTCCTACGATATACAGTCAGCTCGGAATTGTTCAATGAGGCGAACGTATATAGGGAAAGTCGACATATCCACACAACGGACTTTTAACGGACTAAATGTGCACGCGCTTCGCATGCAGCCACTACAAACTAACCTAACCTAAGCTACATCATGTTCTCAACTTCACTTGAAGGCCGCGTTTGATAGGATTAATTTGTCGGAGCTAGAGCGACATTAAAATCGGTGGTCGCTACCGTCGTGCCATTGTAGAAGTATTTACGATAATTGACGTACAGGCGAAACGCTGTGTTCCTGTAGTTAACGAGGTCTAGATAACCTTGGAATGTCAATGTTGATAGCAATCATTTTGAGGCAGTAAAGGAATTCATCTTCCTCGGAGTCAACATCAAACCAACTAATGTGGAGATAAGGAAGTGAATATTTTCGGAGGAGTAGGAGATACAACACCGAGTTTTGTGAGCAAAAGTGACTTCATTTTATCGACCAACTTAAGCATATGAATAGCAATGCCCAGTCTTTGAAATCTACAAATAAAAGCATTCAGGTTCGAGATGACAAGGAAGGAAGACGACCAGAATCGAAGTGTCTACTATCGAAGAGGATGTGAGGCAGAAAACCTCAACGGATCGGTAAGTCAGTTAAGTAAAAGTAAGTTTAATCCAATTGCCCATGACAATTCTATACCCGCTTAAGCATAAATTCCCTCATGTAAAACAATTTTGATCGAAAAATATTTTGTTTATGGCTCAAACTAAGTACAAATGATTGTCAAAATGCTCACAGCAAACAAAGAAAAGGTGGGAAAAATAAAAATTTCCTTCTTTTGACATCACTGTGCTGTAAAGTTGAGTCAGTTTACCTCAAACGAATTGCCAACCGCCAACCTCTCCCCTAAATCACGTATATTTACAGCCAAATACTGTATATGTACTGACGAATAACTGTGACAAGGAAAAAAACGCAATTCCATGGTACAGGAGCAAAGCTGCAAATCTGCCAAATAGAATCCTTTCACTAAGTTCTCCCCCCAGCCATGGAATATTGAGTGTCCTCGTTTTCTCTCATTTGTTTGGTTAGGCAAATAATACATGCGATGGTATTTCTTGCTGAAAAAAGATTAAACCTAGCAAAGAACTCACAAAGGATAAATAGTAAGTTGATTTCTTTTTCGCCGCGAGAAAAAAATTGACAATGCAAATCACAATAAATAAAAATAAGGCCTGCAAATCAGAAAAAAATAATGTCGAATCGCCTTCAAACCCATATAACCCTGATATATGTATGTCCAAAGGGATGTAAAGTTTTTATCAGGTGATTTGGAGTTAAGGCACCGCCACCATTCTCAACCTCGGTGATTATCTAACGAACTTTTTGGTCGTCTATTCCCAAGATATACAAAAGATAATCGAAATACGTTCTGAAAGTACGAAACTCACATTTAAAATAAAAATATGTACCTACTGGATTCACATACCGATTTATGTCACTTCCTGCTTTTTTCCAAGAATTGATCCGTTGATTTGTTTTTTTTTCCGCATCCTCATTTCTAGGTGAATCATTTATTTTGATGTCATTTTATGACGGTTCGATTGCCAAGAATTTTCGCTGCGTCGCGACGCTCAATGCTGGGTCGAAGGAATGCCATCGATGGCAGAAAGAATAGGTTAGTCCTTTGTCAGGATGGTAGATGGAATGCCTTAATGTAATAAACGTCAATGGATGTGCAGTGACATGAATTGCGAATCACTGATAGTGCCGATGCCATAATGGTACTTTAAAGTACTTTATGATGTGTTTCCACCTCGTTGGAAGGATGGACGGAAAATGACATTACTAAATTATGATGTGGTTTATTGAATGTCCTTTAAAGGGACAAAGTTACATACTTATTTGACTTGGTTTTCAAAAAAAATTATGGTTCTTTAAGTGTGTTGGGCTGTAGAACTATTTGTTGGTATGGATTAGATAAATGATCCAACTATAACTGATATTGTTTGGAAGTTGTATTAAGAAACTTTAATTCCAAAATATTTTTTTTAAGAAAACGCCTAATTAGTAGTCTCAATAACTTTGCGGCAACATCTGACAAATAGTACGTAACTAGATCACTAACATTTATTTCAAAGAGATTCTTGCTATATTCTGTTAAAATTTCAGAAATTAGCGTGACTTAGAAATACAAATTTTTGGCGCAACAGGCTCGTTAGTACCCAGGGCCTAGCTTTCTCACAACCATTCATGTGTGCGTGTGTACTTCTTGCACGATGGCGGGACCTCCTATTTCTGCCGAATCCGAACGGCTACGCTAAGATAAGCTTTTCTTGGCAATTGATACTACGATATACTGCTACTTCAAAGAGAAAACTAATTAAAGTCATAATTGTTGATAAGCCTTGAGAAGAAAATTCTAAATGAGAAGATCCCAACATTGCAAATCGAAGACAGTCAGTATTTCGTTGTCGGCTGCAAAAGCCCTTGGTTTATTAAAAAAAATCTTAAAGAAGAATAAATGACTGAACCCCTATCAATTTTTATTTATTTTTGTTTTGTTCGGTTATGTTTTAGATCCTAAGCCTAAAACAACGTTAAACTATCCAGTTGTCTAGTTTTAAGAACTTCCTAAGCCGACGGTCTAGTACAAACTAAATGCCGGGAGCTACATTTCTCAGGGACTGGACATCCCTTCAATACCTATGTCTGTATGTACTGACCAAATTCACAGTAATACAGGCAAATAATAATTAGTATCCTGTCCTTAAAGTGTAATTATTCGGGAAGAGTTGGCGGAACAGGAATACTTTGGGGATTACAACCAACGAAATAATTCCCAGTTACCTACTAAAGCTATTCTATAATATGTCTTTTCTTGCTTAACACCATTACAATCTTCTAAGCTACCGACAACCATTTAAGGTTAGATTGGTGAGTTGATAAGGTAGATGATATTCGTCCTTCATAATCAGGATAATGTACGCATTTTTGTATGCCCTTATTGCATTCGGGTGTTGTTGCAAATCCGTTAGTTTTGCAAAAAAATTATTTTCGTAGAGTTTTGTTTCATTATGCGAATAAAATCCGCTGAGCCACAATGTGCGGATTCGCCAATCTAGCTGGACAAATAGATAAAATCAATTCGAATCGACTTTAAAATGAATGATTTGTTGCTTGTAAGTGTAAATGAATAAACGATTATAAAAAATGCAAGTTTATTATTTGTAGTAGCGATATTATTAAGAGAAAAAGACAAATAATTACAGTTTTATTGATACAAAAAAAGCTTTTCTAAGAGAATACAATTTTTTTTTGTAATTTTGCTTTAGAGTTTGATTTCTGAGTGCTAAGATTATATAATTCCTGGGTATATTATTAAAATAGTGATATATATGATATTCAAATAGTGATATGTTAAAAAGTAAAATCTTATAGTTAGATTTTTTGTTTAAAGATGGAGTTTTATTTTGCCACACAATTATTTTTTCTTCTGCAGGACTTAAATACGTTTGAATGGGAACAATTGAAATGCTAAATAAACTATCATCTATTTGATCTTCTGATGAAAATAAATTTTTTTATTGTTTTGCCTTAGCCCGATTGCATCCCCATTTGATCAAAATATTAAGATGATTTTCACCAGTCTTAAGCTCATCCATACCAAATGAAATCCCTTCCCGAGACAAGCAAAGTCCTTGCATGCAATGGTCAACCAATGACTAAAGTTGACTTTCAGCATATACTCGTTGACTTCAATTTGTTGGATAGCATTCCTTTTTTGACTTTTTCCTAGGAATGGAAAAGATTTGTAGATTTTAAGTTTACTTTTCAATCAATAAAGCCAATGCTTCATCAGAAGATGGAACCAGTGAATAAAAAGGCTCAGATTATTTAAAAAAGTATTTTCATTTCCGTACCTTTACCCCATAAAGCTTCAGAAATATCCTTCATATGTTTTGCTGAGTCTCGTTTTATCATTTTACGGAATACAATCTCGCTAGCCTTTAAAAGTTCTTGAAGGTTCGTTAAATTAAAAAAAAAGATTTTTTTACTTTCCACTTTTTTTCACGGCATTGTTCAGAACATTTTAATAATTGTTTTTCCTAATTTTTTAACTGTACCATCTGTGTCTGTAATATCAGACAATACTTATGGTTCAACTAGCCAGGCTGGTTCTATGGTTCTACCATTTTTCAGAAGTATTGAAAGATCAAATATTGACCATCACCTATATTTTTTTTCGAAGCATCTTCAGACAACCCCTCAAGACCGTATTTCATTGTTTTTAATGTTAGAAAAAATTCTTTGCGTTAAACTTTGGATGACTTGGTAAGTAACGTCCACCAACGCATAAGCCAAATTTGGTCGGATGAAAGTATGCCTGAAGAATGAAACCTCAGCATCGTTGGCATGATCCACAAAAAAGGAGACCCTCTGAACTACCCCAACTACAGAGGCACAAGTCTCCTCAACATCGCCTACAAGATCCTATCTGCTTTAATATGTGAACGCCTGAAACCGTTTACCAACAACGTGATCGACCCTTACCAGTGTGGTTTAGGCCAGGAAAGTCCACAACTGATCAAATTTTCACACTTCGGCAGATCCTGGAAAAAAACCCAAGAAGTCCATATCGATACCCACCACCTATTTATCGATTTACAAGCCGCATACGACAGCATTTATAGAGACGAACTATACAGAGCCATGTCTAGTTTTGGTCAAACTCGTCCGTTTGTGCAGGATGACGATGGATGACGTCCAACACGAAAGGACACACAACATCGACGTATTGGACAAAACGTCACCATTGACAGATATAATTTTGAGGTAGTACGGGACTTCGGCTCCGCTATTAACTCTGACAACAACATCTCGTCAGAAATCAAACGAAAAATGACTCTTGCCAACCGTATCTTCGTTTAAGAAGGTAATTTAGTAGTAAAGCCATCACTCGAACTACTAAGGAGATCCTATATAAGACCCTGATCATCCCAGTCATGCTCTACGGCGCTGAAGCATGGACCGCATCAAAAGCGGATGAAGAAATCCTTGGTCGATTCGACAAAAAAAATTCTTAGAAAAATCTTCCGTCCCGTTTGCGTTGACGGGCTATGGAGGCGAAGATTCAACCAAGAACTATACGAGATGGACAGCAACATACCCCTGGTCAAAAAACTCCGCATTGGACGTTTAAGATGGCTAGGACATGTAGAATGGACACCAATACTCCGGCTCGCAGAGTCTTCGATTCCCAGCCAGACGTCGGACGCAGTAGAGAACCACAAGTCGAAACCGACCTCAACCAACTTGGAGTGCGTAACTGGAGGCAGTTAGCTAAGGACCGGGCTAACTGGAGAGGCATGTTGGTTGAGGCCCAGGTTCATCCCGGACTGTAGCGCCACTTAAGTAAGTAAGTAAGTAAATATTTTATTAAAAAAGCGATTTTCTTTCAAATTTTAAGGAAATTCGAAAAAAAAAACTTTCGACACAGAAACATTGGTAATAGCATTTCATCCATAGATCATTTGAACAAACGCCAACATTTTGGGGAAGGATTTGTATATTTTACCCTAAAGCATATGCAATAGAAAAATGTTGTGTTTTTGTCAAAGCATAAAAAGATTTTGATAAACTCTCTAAGCAATTTATTGTGACAATGGTATAATCTATGTACCATCTTCCTAAAGATTTTAGCCACGCCCACTTTTTACGTAGCTAGTTTAAGGATGGAATGGGATAGAGTATTCAACGATTTGCACAGTGGATTGTAGCCCTCTGGTATGTTTTTTTTTAGCAAGCAAAATATTTCTAGAAATAATTTATATGACAAAACAACGTTTACCGGGTCATCTAGTACATTTTTAAAACTTCATCGCACTTATGCCATTACATCATATATAAGGGTATCGTCAATGAATTTGATGAACCATTCAGTTGGAACATTGTTGACCATTTTGACAAACAGAAAATGTTACAGTTGTATTCGAAAGATACTATTTTCTGATTCAACTGTACATTTTTATTACTACAATGTCTACATTATTACCTTTTGTTAGAAAACCCTTGTCAGGGTTTCTTTACATTTTGTTGTACGTGCATGTCCTGTTATTAGCTTTACAAACTTATTTTATCCAGCTACTGGTGACCGCAGTGCACAACTTTACTATCCGTGCAGCAATCTATTAGAGCACTTTAGATAAACAACACGTTTCATCGCTTCATATAATCTCGCATGAGGACACGCGAATACACTGTCCGTATAAAGGAAACATAGCTATCCATCTATATAGGGTATTGCATCACACACATGGATGTCGTACTACAGGTTCTATATTACATCAGTACTCGTATCGAATCTCAAGACGCGAATTCGATTCACCAGAAAGATATTAAAAACAAAATTTATTTTTCCCAATAGTAACGTTCATCCTAGCGACCTTAGGGGTTATTTTTTCTTATATTACATTGTATGTGCCCTCATCAACTTTTCCATGGATTCAGTCATCTCTGTGTGTAAACAGTGTACAGTTGCGTGCGATGTGAGAAACAACAAGGACTACACGAAATGAAACTTTCACATCCGTGCTAGACAAGAAATTAAGTTTTTAAGTTTATAGCGTGTATCCTTACCACATCTTCCTATGTTGTCATATCCATGCACATGTGTCAGGTGGAGGTGAAGGGCCCACTTTTGGGCTACACTCAGAAAATCGATTGACTGTGTTTGGTTTTACTGTGGTAGGTATATAGCTTCAAAGCATCAGTATCGTCCTTGCTAAGGAATCAAACTTTATTGAGAAAGTTTTTTTTTTCTTCTTTCTCTCATCCCCTATAGATGACCTGATTTGAGCATACCCCTCCCCGTATACACTGCTTTTGCCGTATTTTATGAACGTCTTTACGGTATGGTGTGGCTAATGGCGATGATACCGATGATAAAATTAAGTTTATCCTCTTTTACTTTACTGGGTCCTTGAAGGCACAATAAATCCTGAGTCTACGGACATTTGAGATGCGCTACAACATGGTGACTGTATGAACGTGTGTATTGTGTAGTATATCACATGTGCTAAAATACAAAAAGCCAAAATCTCAGTTACAAGGTGCTCTGCTGTCAGTCTTATAGGGGAATGTGATATTTTATTGTTGGGAATATCAAAAGCGTTCGTTCTTCTTTTTCATTTGCAATAAAATAATAATTTTACAAGAGCTTGATAGTCATAGATACTTTGTGTTTATGATTTTGCTTTTCTGGTATCATTTAGATTTATTTTTGATGTGGTATACAATTTATCGGGATATAAAGGAATGGCTGCCCAAATATAAGGATTTATATAGGAATGATTGCAGTAGGCTTTATTGAGTTTCAATATCTACATTGAGGGGTATAAGACATAAGAATTAGGCTGTGAAAATTAAATCAAATAATAGTTCGAGGTCTCCATATTAATATACCAAAAAATGTATAAATGCTCCTTCTAAAATTGCTACAATCAAAGAGTGAAGAAAACACTCTGTAAGGCACCCACGATGACTTCTTCCATTAGGCGGAACTTCTTGGTGAACACATTTTCCCTTTCAAACTTGTTGCTATAGTTAGCAGTGGCGAGGCGTCCATATAATTCGATTCCTAGAGAGTTACCTTTCAAAATTGTACTTATACGTGAATCTTAATTGGCGTAATATTTATTATTATTTAATTAGTTTTGTTGGTAGCAGACGACTAATTCACTGAATTCGCACGGAATGTTGTTCTGTGAATGTCTCGTCAAAAGTAATACAAACTTTCAAAACCAAGCATGATCAAACAAAATTTCAGAAAAACATCGGGCGGTTACAGATTTATCAGGTTGAACCACCACGCTACAGTCCGTATTGAACCTGTTCCTCAGCGAATGCCTCTCCTATTAACCCGGTCCTTAGCTAACTGCCTCCAGTTGCCTCCAACTCCAGGTTGGTTGAGGTCGGTTTCTACTTTTGCGCGCTACTTAAGGCGAGGTCTTCCTCTACTGGGTCCGACGTCTGGCTGGGAATCGAAAAATCTGACCGGGGGTATGTCGCTGAACAGCTCGTATTGTTCTTGGTTGAATCTTTGTCTCCTTAGCCCGTCAGCGCAAACGGGACCGAATATTTTTCGAACAATTTTCCTCTCTAATCGACCAAGCATTTCTGTATCCGCTTTTGATACGGTCCATGCTTCAGCAGTTCAGCACCGTAGAGCGGGACTGGGGTGATCAGGTTCTTATATAGGATATCCTTAGTAGTTCGAGTGAGGAATTTACTACTAAATTGCCATCTTAGCCCGAGGATACAGCGGTTGGCAAGAGTAATTCTTTGTTTGATTTCTGGCGAGATGTTGTTTATAGAGGAGCCGAGGTAGACAAAGTCCCGTACTACCTCAAAGTTATATCTGTCAATGGTGGCGTTTTGTCTAATTTGTCGATGTTGTGTGTCCTTTCGTGTTGACAGCATATACATAGTCTTACCCACATTTACTGCTAAACCCATTTTTGCCGCTTCATTCTCTATACTAGCAAACGAGGCTATGAAATCACGTTGAGTTCTACCAATGATGTCAGTATTGCCGGCGTATTCTAGTAGTTGCACCGATTTTTGAAAAATTGTGCCTCTAGTGTTGGCTCGGGAGTTTTGCACAATCCTCTCAAGAATCTAATTGAAAAAGTCCCATGACAGCGCATCGCCTTGCCTAAATCCTTTTTTGGTAACGAATGTGTTGATGGGGTCGTTTCCAACCCTAATGGAGCAACGAGAATTTTTCATCGTCATTCTACACAAACGGACGAGTTTGGGCGGTATACCAAAACAAGGCATGGCTCTGTATAGTTCGTCTCTATAACTGCTGTCGTATGCGACTTTGAAATCGATAAATAGGTGGTGGGTATCGATTTTGACTTCTTGGGTTTTTTCCAGGATCTGCCGAAGTTTGAAAATTTGATCGGTTGTGGACTTTCCTGGCATAAAACCATACTGAAAAGGAACGATCAGGTTGTTGGTAAACGGTTTCAGGCGTTCATAGATTAAGGCAGATGGGATATTGTAGGCGATGTTGAGGAGACGTATGCCATTGTATTTGGCGCAGTTTAGACCCTCTGAACTTTTTCGTGGATCGGGCAAACGATGCTGAGGTTCCATTTTTCAATCATACTTTCATCCGACTAGATTTGGCTAATGAGTTGGTGGATGTTACATAGCAAGTCATCTCCGCCAGCTTCAGAGAAGGCAGTCATTTCCGGCGGGCTTATTAAGCTTGAGTTTAGATATTACTATTCTCACTTCACTTAGGTCGGGTGGTTGGCAGTTTTCGCTGTCCTTGTCAATATTAAATGATTCGTTCTGCCTGTCAGCGCAATATTGTTCGTCATCGGCGTTTAACAGTCTGCAGAAGTAGTTCTTCGATATCCCCAGCATCGACTGTGTCTCAACTACGATATTTCCTTGTTCATCTCGACAGGATTCTGATAGAGTGTATCCCTGGATTTGACGTTCTACACTTTGGTCAAACTTCCAAGAGATCAATGGCAGCTCTCGTCTTCACTTGCAGCTTAGCCTTGTAAGGCTCGATCTTGATGTTAAGGCTCGATGCATCTGTTGGCATTCCTCATCAAACCAGTGTTCTCTTGCTGGTGGATGCGAGAAATCTACCATATCAGTTGCGGCTGATCTTATGGCTCGTTGGCATCGTTACCATTGTTCTTCGACATTAGATGCTGGTGGTATAGATTGAATCGAGAGGTTAAGGGATACGCGTTGCGCGTATCTCAGTATTTCTGGTTTATTGTGGCGTGGTGGATATCCGCATTCTTACCTGGGCTGCAACAAGGTAGTGGTCCGAGTGGATGTTAGCAACTCGGACTGTTCGGACATCCAAAATACTGGATGGGTGCCACTTGTCTATCGAAATGTGATCAATTTGGTAGACTGTTCGTTGATCTAGACATTCTGCATTAACGAATTGAGGGTAAGGTTTTCTCTCGCGGAGATCACACACCGAGATCGTGCGATTTGACCACTTCAGACTTTTTCTTGTTGGGATTTCTAAAGTCGCAGGGTTATACCAATAAAGGGCAATCGACCGATGTCCTACAACATTAATCTCTTTAACAAAGTCTCAATGCGTTTTTAGGAGCAAACTAATATAATCCCCCATCCGTTTACATAATGATATCACTTTAACTGCCGTTGAAAAAACATCGCATATCATCACTACATCACTTTGATGTAATTCCCAAAAGTTTTGGTCCCCTAAGTCAACCCCCTTTTATTGTTTTGGTCATCCAATGACACGACCAAATGACCTCCTTAAAGTTACAAAAAGAGGAAACAAAAGAAAACACAAAATGTCTTCACTTTAAATTACGCTCCAAAGTAACCCCAACAAAGTGTCGCTTCGGAGCATTCATCCAAAGGAAAATCGCAAAACAAAAGGAAACTTCAACACAAGGGATGCTAACAGTGGAAAAGCAAACAAAAACCCAAGAACTATATATTGTTTGCAATGTGACAATGAGAGTTGCAGACGACAACACAATACCAGGGGAGACAATTCCTGTACTAATTCCTTTGCATGGTGACCTCCCTTTACTGTCTTGAGCCTTACTACCCCTCCCCCACCAAATGTTAGCGAAAACAAATCGGGAAAGCTTGCACCCACCGTGAAGAAAAAAACTGTTTTTTGCTTTATCCTTGCATCTCTGATAAATGCAGACATGCTCGTGTTCAGTTTTTTTTTTTTCAATTTCAAAGGACACAGCTTCTCGTATTGCAGTGCTAACTTCACATCCATTATGCTGCCAGAGTTATCCTTTTGTTCGCTAGACCATAAGCAAACACTGCAAGTAATGTGCGAACATTTATATCACTCAAAGGACACACACATCTATCCCACTCAATGGTTGTGCACCATTTTTTGTCACATTATAATGCCTGGGAGAGATAAAAACTATCCTTGTGTGTATTCCTTACAGCATAGAGCGTGCTAACTTTTATATGTCTCAGAGCAGCTACAAACCTTTCTAAAAGGAAGGCAATGCTTGACACACAGAAAAACCAAAAAAAAAAATCATACAAGGTTACTCTTTACGATGTCAATGCGTAAGTGCGCATCTTTTATATCCTTCTTCGGGACACACATTCCCATGCACACCCGCACTCTGAGAATATAAACGAGACAATCCCAGCGCGCTCTCAAAACTCTTGAACAGTGCTAGCAGCCATAGGCAAACTTTTACCCTCCATCATGCGAGAAGTTGGCAAACTATACGGGACCGCACCACCACCAGCTCCAAGTTCTAGGATTTGAATTTCTCAAGTAGCCAAGTGGGCGATAACCCGCCCAAAGAAAATGGGGTTCTTCTATACTGTGTTACGCTTATTGCATGTTTTAACGGTTGCGGTAAAAGTCCTGTTCGAGTTTCGGGGGAATGGTTATCCTAGACGCTTGTAGTGGCGTTTATGGTTTTTCACTATGCGGCGCAGCTCGGCGAGTGTACTGTATAGTTCCGATGGTTTGACTCTTAATCGAATCTTAAGTTTTCGTTTGATTATAAAAGCAGGGCTAATGAATGAGCCACTTCAAAGGAGCGAACTAATTTTATTAATTAATAGCACTGCGGGCGTTCGAAAATACCGCGCGAATCATTAGCAATCCGTCCGCACTACATCCGTGATGCAGGAGTGTACCGAGGAGCTCTACGTTTTTAAAATTACTAGTCATGGATTAAATTCATTTATAAGATTGCGGTCGACGGAGAAAAAGGGTGTATTCCGCGTGCGAAGCTCGAAGGATGGAATTAATTGAAGTACGAACAAGCAGTGCACAAAAGTAATTTGCTTTTGACGGCTGTTTTAGTACGACATCAATATTAATGCCAGAAAGAAAGGTAAAGGAATAAATTCGAAGAGTGCTATATAGATTCTATGAGTATCTACGGTTTGTGCGAATACTGTAATTGGATTTAAGAGCACACAAGAAGGCAACAAGCTGGGTAGCTCATCTTCAAATACTATTTTCTATTCAAGATTTGAATAGAAGTTTTTTAGATTTAGGTTTATTGATTTGAATAAAAATTTATTCTGTAAATTGCAATATCTTTGTGTGATATTGATATTTTAATAGATAAAAAGGAAAATGAAACATGAAACAAGTTCAAAAACGAAAACAAAAGTACAATTAAATATATTTAAAAGTAAGCTAAACTATATAAAAATAAATTAAAACCAAATTAATGTATGCTTTTTTAATTTGTGTGAGAAACGACTGTTTTCATGGGGGTTAATGAACATAAGAGAATGTTTCATGTAAAAAGAACATCAAGTTACATCGAAATGCAAGATGTACCTACTTTAAGGTTTATTAATATTTCACACATGTTTTGCAGTGAATAACAAATTCATTTATGGATAAATGCTGATAAACATACTTAAATAAATTGCGTTGGACATATTTTTGTTATGTTTTCATGAAAACGCTTCAAAAACTTTAGGCACATGAAATATAGATACATTTCTTGTCCTAAAATCTTTGACCGTCTTCATTATGATTTGACCAAAAATTTAGTTTTTTTCAAAAAATGGACACATTTTGTACATATGTACGGGTGGGATGAATACCATCATTATATACCGAAATGGGCGTGACAGTGTGCATGTTTTGTACATTTGTAGTGGAGGACCTTTATTTCTAAGAAGGCAGAAGAATGACCAAAAGGCTACCGGAAGTACGACTTAAAAAGGGTGTTTTTTTATAGGTATAGAACTTTGAAATGGAATAAATCAAAGATGATTTTTTGAAATTAACATTTAATTTCTTTACTTTTACTTTTTTCGAAAGATAATCTTCTGGCATTATAATTTAAATATGATTTCTGGCATATGACCGCCACGGCTGGCTCTGACGTACTCTAATCTGGAGGTTCAATTGTCGATGACTCTTTACAACATTTGTGTCCGTATATTGGCAAAATTGCGAATGTTGTTCTCCAAGTGGTCAATCGCTTCGAAATTATCAGCGTAGACTTCACATATCGCGACAAAAAATTGTCAAGCGTCGTTAACTCGCACGATCTTGGAGGCCAATTCACAGGTTAAAAACGAGAAATTATGCGCTCACCGAAAGTTTCCTTCAAAAAATCAATTGTCGCACGAGCTGTGTGACATCTAGCGCCGGCTTGTTGAAACCACAGCTCCTGCACATCATGGCTGTTCAATTGATGAACGAAAAAGTCAGTAATCATAGCTTTATATCAATCACCATTGACTCTAACGTTCTGGCCAGCATCGTTTTTAAAGATGTACGGACCAATTATTCCACCAACCCATAAAGCACACCAAACAGTCAGTTTTTGTGGATGTAACGGTATCTCAACATACACTTGAGGATTATCATCACTCCAAATACGGCAGTTTTGTTTATTGACGTATCCATTCAACGATTAAATTGACCGTAAAATGGACTTAGTGCGCTATACGTATTTCGACCAGAACCATGATTTTCAAAATAAATTTGCATAATTTCGAAGCGTTGTTCAGATGTCCGTCTATTGATGTTGAAATGTCAAACAAAATTAAAAATAAGTTACTTGACAGCTGACAAAGTGGCCGCCAATCAAAATAGTGTTGCCAACTTTAAGATTATTTATGTGGGATTTCAAAGTAAAAATCTGGAAGGAAAACATCTATGGCGTGTAGGTTGCAAATTACGAAATGACAACAGATAATGGCTGGCGAATAACTGACATGGCAAAAGTCTGTAAAAACGTTATTTAAAGGACTCGGTTTCCTCGACTGCTCGTGAGGAGTATAGAATCAGAAGAACCAGAGAAGAAATTATTGTATAGGAAGAAAAGAGAACATGCAGCAGGGTACAGGAAGAACATACCTCAGATTTTCAAAAAAGCCAAACAATTGGCTTCAAAGTTAAAACGAAAGAACAAGTGCAAACTAGTTACCGACACGCAGGGAATTATAGATTACTATTGGTAGCATTTCCAGCAGCTATTATATGCGCATAATGCCGAGAGGTGATAGGGCGATTATAGCGGATGTCTGTATCCTAGCACTGAGATACAAAATTTTCCAAAAGCGAATTTAACTGTTTTTGAGCTTGTAAAAATATTTGGAATAAAATTACATGCTTGTATACTTTGCAAAGTAAAGAGCGGATGAAAAAAATTCTTCATAAAATCGTTGGTCCCGCTTGCGTTGACGGACTATGGAGACGAAGATTCAATCAGGAGCTATACGAGATGTACGGCGAAATAGAACTGGTGAAATTAATTCAGCATTGGACGTTTGAGGTGGCTAGAACATGCAGATAGAATACTATGCAGATTTTTCGATTTCTAAACAGACGTCGGAGGCGGTAAAGGAAGACCTTAAGTGGTGCGCACATGCAGAAACCGATCTCAAACAAGTTAAAGTTTGCACGTTGGCTAGCGCCACTTATGCTACTAAGTATTTTATTGTTTAGGTATTCCAGAGCTACTAGATGTCGGTTTGATACAATTTTCGGAGAAAGACCTAACAAACGCGTTAAATAAATTAAAATTGAACAGAAACCCTGGTCCAGACGGTATACCAGAGGTAATTTAAAAAAAAATTAGTATCTTTTTAAAAGTTATATTTAACCAGTCATTATTAACTGGAAGGTTTTTAGAAGAATGGAATTTATTTATACATTACTGCAATCTATAAAAACGGTTTAAGACATAAAGTAGAAAACTGTCGACCCATATCGAAGCTTTCTGCAATTTCTAAATTGTTTGAAAGCATGTTAGGGAGAAGTTTTTCTTCGTAGTAAAGGAGGTAATCACGAATAATCAACATGGTTTTATTCGAGGTAGATCCTGTGTTCCCAATTTAACATTTTTAACTAATTATAATTTAACAGCTTTAAGGAATGATTGCAAGTTGATAAACTCTACACTGACTTTACAAAAGCCTTTGATAGAGTGCCCCACATGCTACTTTTAGCAAAACTAAAATCTTTGGATTTTCATTCCTCAATGATTAAATTGTTTCATTATTATTGAACAAACAGAAAGCAAATGGTTAGGATCAATGGTTATGCTTCTCGCAAAATCGATGTAACATCCGGTGTCCCGAAAGGTAGCCATTTCGGCCCATTGCTTTTTATTTTGTTTATACCCTATCCGATAGGAGTATACCTATTAGTTTTGATCCATAGTGTGTAACATAGAGAAATAATTTAGCTACATATACTTCAGAATCGATAGCTGAGTCGATTCGGCCATGTCTGTACGTCACCAGTTTTTGGGCCTTAAATTTTTACCTAGGTTGATGAAATTTGGTACACATGCTCTTTGTTGCTCCCAGCAGAACAAGTATAAACATTTTTTAAATCCGCGCACTGCCACGCCCCCTTTTTAAAAAAACGTAGTTTTTGGCCAATCCGTAAGGAATTTTAAAAAAGTGTATAGAAGCGTATTTAGAGAATCGTAATATCTATATCTCGCCAGTATAAAGTTTTGGGGGCGTTTTTAATAAAAAAAAGTTTTTCGGTCATATATTAAAATTTTCGAAAAAAATGTTGATGAACATTAGACCATTTTAAGACACGCCCACTTTTAGGGGGTGTTTTTATATAAACAACATTTTTATGCACTTCCCCATAACATATTCAGGAGAAAAACCTTGTCTTTTTTAGAACCGTAAAACTTGTTGTGACAATGTCATTTTCTATGTTAAATCCCCATCGTGTTTTAAGCCATGTCCACATTTTGGTGACATTACTTTTACAGATGGGATGGGATAGGGTATTCAACGATCCGATTGTATATTTTTGTTTTTGCCGGGTGGATCTTAAAAATTGTGTATATTCAATGGTTATAAATTTAAATATCGTTTTTTTAAGTAGTCTATAAGGTTGAAAAATCGGCGGATGATCATCTAAGTCGCGCAACAAAAACCAGTTGTGTAAAGCGATACTGAGAGCGTAGTGCTCTGTGAAGTGAATAAGTATTTTCTTATATAAAAATTACACTTCCAGTGTTCACTACTAAATTCTTAAAAATATGGGACTGAGTCGTATCGAAACTGTTATTTGGATAATTTGGAAGCACTCAGAGGCCCGCACGTACTGGCGTTAAGGAAATTGAGGATAGGAATGTTTTGGTTACCTGAAAAAGGATCAACAAAATAAAGCCAAAAATGAAAATTTTCGCCTTCTTTCGTTTTGAATCTGGAAATAACGCCAAATTTTCGATTTAACTTTATTTCGCTTTGGAAAACGAACAAGGTCAATTTGGCTTAATTTCGTTTTAGAGTTTCAAAAACAAGCGATTTTTGTTACGATGCCGTGAACGAAGGCAGTATGAACTAACGCCATAACATTCTCAAAGCGAAATAAGGCCTAATTTTACGTTTAGTATTATTTTGTTGGGCCTTATTTCAAGTCACCGCACGTTTTGGCTTTGGTACAAATCTTTATATTTCAGTGCAAGTCAGAAAATAGATTAACACGTTTTTTTATTTTTGAATTAATTTTTTATTTAAATTTTAAAATATTAACTTAAAAGTTGACAAAAATATTTAAACTTAACATTAACAGGTTTCCTTGATCTAATTGTTCCTTAGATGGCACTCCAAGCTGATCATTGTCATTATTATTAATGTCCTGTATCCTTAATAGGCTAAGTGATAAACTGATTAAGGATATTGCAGCTTATTGAATAGGAGAAATGCATCTAGCAACATCATTTGAGGGGGAGTATGAAAATATAAATTTCTGTCATGGTGTTAGTTTTGTGAATGTATATCCAACTTTCAAATGATGGTATGTTCTAACTATTGACATGAAATTTGAATGTAAAACTTTGGCGGAAATATTGATGATATTGGCCGGAGCCAAAAAAGGGACATTTACATTTAATACTAATAAAGCACATGTATTCATTACAAAACGATTGGTGGATGCACGACTGGGTCGTAAGCAACTTTCACCTTCACAACGAGTTGAGCGTTAGATCAAATGACAAGCATTCGATATTTGGACGCTTTGCATAATTTGCTCAAAATACACAATAATAATAATCATTTTGATAATTGATGCTTAAAATCATATAAATAATGTCGCAATGTGAACGTTTATTCCGGAATTTAAAGGAATTGGTGCCTATGTCAATAATAATGTTTTTCCGTTTTTTTTTTCCTAAAACTAATTATGTGAAATTGTTGCAAACAGCAGTAGTAGTATATAAAATAAATTTCATTCAATTTGACAAAATAGCTTTCGGGAAATTAAGAAATCCGTTTTATGGATTTTCTCAAAAAAAACTTGGTATGCAGTTTTGTTGAAACTCATATGCTATATATAAAATTTAATCAAAATCGTTGGAGCCGTTATTAAGAAAATTGTATAATAATATTATAATGTATAATTTGTATATGGCAGGTACCGTTAATAACATAGCTAAAAGCATAACAAAAGGCATAGAATTATGACCAAAAAAAAAACAGGATATGAAGTTTGAAGAAAATCGGTCAAGCCATTTCATAATGTTAAAATCAATCAAAATCATGAGGCCGACTTTTTTCAAGAAAACAATTTTTTTCTCTTTGTAAGAGAATCTTAAAAACTTTAAAAAAAAAAACATAAATAATGCCTATTGTAATAATTCTGTATTTACATTTTATTTTTTTTAGAATATTAATTCTATATTTGTGTATACAGTTTTTTTTACCCGAATTTCCCAAATCATCATTTAATTCTATTAAATGAAATGATTTTTTAAGCATATTTTTTTTTAAATATCGAATAAAACTCTCAAATTTGCCACAAATATTAAATTTTTTTTATTGTGGTCGATAAATAGGCCTTTGCCATTTACGTTTTAAAGACAATTTCATTAAAATATTGTCCGCGTCTTCGTTTCAAATTGTCCATTCGGAAGGTCCAATTTTGCGTCACTTTTTCGAGCATTTCGGCCTGTATTCCACGAGTTACGCGTGTAAAGTTATCCTGTAAGGCTTCAATCGTGTTCGGCTTGTCCACACAGACTATCGGCTTTACATAACACCACAAGAAATAATCAGGAGGCGTTAAATCGCATGATCTTGGCGGCCAACTCACAGGGCCATTTTGAGAGATAAGCTGCTCATCAAATTCATCCTTCAACCGTCTTGATGAAACCACATGTCAACCAAGTTCAACTCAGCCAACAGGGGAAAAAAAATCGCGTATCATGGCTCGACATCGTTCGCCGTTGACGGTAACGTTTCTTCCACGGTCGTCTTTGAAGAAAAATGGACCGATGATGTCACCAGCCTATATACCACACCAAGCTGTCGTTTTTTTCGGAGTGCATCGGTAATTCCTGTATAGCATGTGGCTGTTCATCACTCCAGATTCGACCGTTTTGCTTATTTACATATCCGTTAAGCCAAAAATGTGCCTCATCGCTGAACACAATTTTTCGATAAAACAGCAGATTTTCATATTTTTCACAGAGCACGAGTTTTGATAATAAAGTTCAGTAATTTGCAATCGTTGCTCGTTTGTAAGTCTAAACTCTTAAAAAATCACCCGTTATTTATATAAATATTAAAATTTATTTCTTGAAGTAGATAATTCTCAATTTAAGAAGAATATAAAATTTTTTTTTTTTTATTATTTATGTAATCTTACCCTTTCAATAATATTAAAACAACATCTATGGTCTTGCTGCCCTGATGTATTCCAATGTAAATAATTTCATAAATTTATCTTGCAAGTTATTTTTTATAAATGAATAAATAAATTAATTATAAAATTATATTTCATTAAAAAGTTATGGAAAAGCATCGACCTGGTATATAAAACGCACCCTGTACTTTGCGATATGTCTATTTAAATCATTTCTCTATATAACAATGATAGCGCATAAAAAGCCTAGAGTTTCATAAAAGAAAACACAGTGGCCGATGTCATTCACAAATAAAGTAAATAGAAACGTTCCCGAATTACTTTCCTGTGGTACACTAAATCTTCCTTCAAAACAGTGAGGAGAAAAGTTCCATATTTGAACTAACTGGTTTATTTCTCTTAAATATTTATAACGTTATCAATTTATAAAAAGTAGGTCCGATACCAACTGAGTTGCATTTTTTCTTTTCCTTTGTCGTTAAACTCTGGACAGATTCAATAGGTTTCATAGATACATGCTCTTTACTTCTAACCTTTAATCTATATGGAAATGAAGCGCTGATGGCGTCGTTATCGTAATGGCATGCCTATCATTTTTGGTTGAATAAAACCAGCATTTAGGGCAATCTGCAATCAATGCCTTGTCATCTATTAAACAAAACAAAAAACAGTAATGTACAACCTTCGATTTTTTATTGTAACATCCTTGCAGTAATTGTTGTCTAACCTATATGTGTATATATATACTAGAAAGCACACATCTGTGCTTACTTCAGTCAACGACTCTCAAGATTCAAATTGTTTTCAAATATTACATATGTACATCGATAAAACATAAAACACATCGATTCTTCCCTCAAACAAACACACACACAAACACTTGTTCTATTCGTCATTTAACGATTGTCCTTTCCTCAGTCAGGGATTATATGGCAAAGGTATACAAAAAGAAATCAAATAAACTTCAAACTCTTAGTCGCTTTCACTTTTAAATTAATTCCCATTTCTACTTTACTTAGGCAAAGCCTCACATATACATTACATGTCCCTCAGATGGGATGTTTTTTTGAGAAAAGTACCACCACTATAAGACAACAATATACAAAGTAAATGTTTGTACATGAGTTATATACTCAACAGAGTAAAACGAGAAGAAAAGTCCTCGTAATACCTATACGAAGTAAACTTCTCATTCTCCAGAGCGTGAATGCAAACACTATAAGCAAGTCTCTAAGGAACGAACAAAAAAATCAAACTAAACACAATCCTTTCTGCAAAATAAGCCACTTTGCCTTATTGCTAGTCAACGCCGGATCTCAGAACTTCGTTCTTCTTTCTATTGGGAAATTTTCATTTTGTAATGAGGACTTGTGTGTTTTTTCTAGCAGCTTTGTTTCGAGAAAAAATCGAAATCGATCCTCTATTTTTTGCTTCTCCGGAATGTAGGAACGGTAAGGGAGGTTTGATGATTGTGGCTTTGCAAATATTCTTTTTTTTAAGTCTGATGGGGTGAGTTTAGTTCAAATAAAAGGATATGTTAGGTTTTGAGTTGTCGATATTTAGGTATGTCTTCAAGTAAGTATAGTCCTACATGGGTCCATAGAGATATCATATCTTTTTAGACGAAATAATGATTGAACATGTGAGAGATAACGGGTGATCCAAGTAGAGATACTTTTTTCAATTGCCTTTTTTGACAGATCACGTGTGAGTCGTGTCATGCTGTCATGTTATTTTTGTTTAGTATTGTTTGGCATTTCATAATGGAGAGACTTACGCGTGAACAAAGTTTACAAATTGTTCAACTTTATTATGAAAATTCACGTTCTGTGAGGAATGTGTTTCGTGCACTTCGCTCAACTTATGGTCAACATAATCGGCCTACTGAGCGTACTATTCGCAACACCATCACCAATTTTGAAACTCAGCATTCATTATTGGATAATATTCGACCGAATAGACCACGTCCAGCACGCTGTGAAGAAAATATAGCGGCCGTAGCTGAGAGTGTACACGAAGACCGTGGAGAGTCGATTCGGCGCCGTTCGCAGCAACTCGGACCATGATAACCGACTATTTGATGCCTGAAATTGAAGCTCGTGATCTCGGCGACATTTGGTTTCAGCAACACGGCGCCACTTCCCACACATCGCATCAATCAATGGACTTATTGAGAGAACATTTCGGTGAGCACATAATTTCACGTTTTGGGCCGGTCGATTGGCCACCAAGATCGTGTGATATCACACCGTTAGACTTTTTCCTGTGGGGATATGTAAAGTCAAAAGCTTATGCCGACAAACCCGCTTCGATTCAGGCCTTGTAGGAAAACATCACGCGTGTCATTCGCCAGTTACCAGTCGAAATGCTCGAACGAGTAATCGAAAATTGGACTCAACGGATGGACCATCTGCGACGTAGCAACGGCCAACATTTGATAGACATAATCTTCAAAAAATAAATGCCAAAGAATGTTCTTTCAAATGATAATAAACATTCTCCATTAAATTTGAATTTTCTGTGTTTTTTTCTTTAAAAAAGTAGGGAACCTCGAAATGGATCACCCTTTATTTATAATATATTGGTTTGTGTGCAGGTCCTTATGTATCGAAGAGGTATTTGGTCCATCTTGATTTATTGCAAAAAATAACAATTTGCGCTATTAGTAGATCTTCCAAGTCCTTCAATTCATTCACCTAGGATCTGTCCAGGAATTGCCTACGGCTATTAAAATTGTGGAGTATAGATACTGTAGATTGTGACCTATAATCTCTCAGGTCTATTGAAAGCTTTCTCTTCTGGAGTCCCGGCGAAAAACCGTGATCTGCTTACAAGTATTTGTATTACCCTTCATTAATCCCTATTCCATAGGGGTATATTAGTTTTGAAACATACTTAGTAACAAAGAAGAATAATTTTGATAGATGTACCTCAAAGTATATGGATCAACTCAGAATTGCTAGCTGAGTCGAATTTGCTGTCTGTCCATCCGTTTCTCCATCCATCCCTTTTTGGACTTAATTTTTTAACTAGAATGACGAAATTTGGCACACGTACTCTTTGTTGCTCCAAGCCGAACAAGTGTAAAATTTTAAAATCCACCCATTGCCACGCCCACTGTTCAGAAAGACTTTCTTTTTGTTCCTAAGGGATGAACCTGGGTCTCAACCAATATATTGGTATTGTTTAGCTCTCATTTTTTTCCTAAATGAAACAGCAGTGTGTGCCGTTGCTCCGTCCTGTTGGAACCACATGTCCTTCAGTCCTAATTCGTCCAATTTTGGCAGAAAAAACTCAGCTAACATGGCCCTATAGCACGCACCGTCCATTGTTGTCGTTTTACCAGCAGCGTCTTCGAAAAAAATGACACGATGACTCCTGCAACGTGAACAGCGCACCATGCAGTAACTTTGAGCGGGTGTAATGGCTCCTCGTGCATTACTCGTGGATTTTCGGTGCCCCTGATTGCGCGTTCTTGTGGAGTGTATCGCTCCATGGCTTGTTCACTTGTATTCTACATCTGTCTAGTCCACAAATGTCAAAACAGATTTGACATTGGCGGCCATTTGAAAAATTAAGAGCATCTTTCAATAGGTTGATCTCTTTTAGCCCACCTTGTACTTAATCTTAATCTCATTTACTGCTAAATCCATTTTTCCCGCTTCCTTCTCTATACTAGCAAACGTGGCTGTGACATCACGTTGAGTCCTACCAATGATGTCAATATCGTCGGCTTATGCTAGTAGTTAAACCGATTTTTGGAAATTTGTGCACAGTCCTCTCAAGAATCAAATAAAAGAACTCAAATGACAGCGCATCGCCTTGTTCTTTTTCGGTATCTTATGTGTCCTTTCCGACCATCGTCATCCTTCACAAACGGACGAGTTTGGGCAGTATACCAAAACTAGACATGGCTCTATATAGTTAGTCTCCATAAATGCTGTCGTATGCGGCTTTGGAATCGATAAATAGGTGGTGGGTATCGATTTGGACTTCTTGGGTTGTGGGCGATGTTGAGTGGATGCGTGCCTCTTGTCTATCGCAATGTAATCAATTTGGTTGATCTAGAGACCACCATGTCCCTTACATATATCGAGGTGAGGAATCCGTGTGCTGGCTATAGTGCCATTTCGTTCCATAGCGAAGTCAATTAGCCTAAGTCCGTTTCCAGAAGTGTTGTCATGTAGGCTGTGTTTTCTGACAATACCGCTAAAGATGTCTTAAATTCCTACATTTGCGTTAAAATCCCCCAGCACGATTTCAACATCGTACTTCGGTAGTCGCTCATAAGTTTTGTCAAAAAGATCGTAGAAGCAATCTTTAGCTATGTCATCTTTTTCCTCAGTCGGGGCGTTAGCACATATAAGGATTAGGTACGAACCCCTGGTACATGGGACCATTAGCATCCTAAACGGGATTAAGCATTGCCGATGGCCTTTCGGTTCATCCGCCACCACCTCTGTTCAAGGCGCCTGACTTATCCTTCAAATTACTAAATAACCTGTTGTCGCCTAGGTTCGCCAGGGACATCAGTTAAATCTAGACTGCGTAGATGCTAATATAATATGTCACCTCTCCTGGAGATTAATTTGTCAGTGGAAATTAACAAACCCCGCCCTCTAATGTTCGGTCATAGCTGCAAATTAAATGTCTGCAAAATAAGCATCATATTGGCTTTTTTATTAGGTGGAGTCTTGACAGCTAGAGTGTAACTTTAAGCTAGTTTTGTAATGTATGACAAGGTCGAATTAATAATATAACTTAATAATTGCTTTTGATCACATTTCTACTCTTCTAACTAAGCCAACTGAAAAAAATCCACTTCACCTACCTACAGAATCATATTCGTGAATGACGCTGCAAAGCGTTAAGTGTTTGGCAGTTTTTCTCACTCTTCATTTTCCCACCCACGTTTACATGTTCACATATGTTAGCACGTTCTCCAAATGTTCGTTCCCGCTTTCAATTCATTAAAAAAAACCGAATCGTGTCATAGCACTTTTCTACATTGCTAGCTCCTGCAACATTTCAAAGCCAGCGCTACAACATTCCATCTTTTTGCATTAAATACCACTGAAACCATTAGTGTTGCTTTCCAAGTACCCAATTTCCATTACTTACACACAAGCTACCACGAAATAGCTTAATTATGCCTTAAAAAACAGCCAACACTAACTACTTCGAAATACATCCAACTGCCACGGCAATGCAATAAACGTTCACAAATCACTGAATCGGATTTTGGCACCGTTTGACTAGATTTCCCTCATCTCTGATAAGTTGCATGTGCAGCAGCAAAAGACCCAAAAAAAAAAGGAGAAAGGACTTGTCACTCGTTTTCATACACGTACACGATGCAACATCACACCCTTCCACTGAACAACCCTAACACAATGGGCGAGATGCGCAATTAACCTACATTACATTTAAGGCTCCTGGCAATAAGCAAATCCAAGAGACACCAACCAGCAGTATCATAATGTACCATCCAAAAGGACTACGTTGGTGCCCCTAAAAACGCGAGAGTGAGAATATGGAACAACATCACAGATAGATTCTTGTTGAACGAAATGTGGCAAAGGAAAGTTTCACACATATCTGCACATCGACCTACCGAAGCCATCTCTCTCGATTCTGTGGCCCCTTCAAGGGTCACATTCCTCAAGAAGAACTTGTTGACCCAAATTGAAGAGCTCCAAAAACACTCAGTTGTTCATATTCTACTAGTGCATCAAAAAACGGCTAAAAAGGGCAGCAGTTCAAAAACATAAAAGATTCCAATGCAAAACGATAGATACGGATGTTTATGACAGAATCTCACTGGTCTGGGGTTAGTTGACGAGCGATGTTGGCTTTTTAATCCATAAACGCTTCACTGACGAACAATACGTTCATAACGAAATAATCTTAGGAGACAAGAAAATAAAAGAACAAACCATAACCAAAAAAATAGAAAAATTATTTCATGGATCCACTTGTATCTCAAACAATAACAAAACAATAGCTTTCAGCCACCCAGAATAACAATTCCTATTTCTGGTTGTGTAACCATGAATAGCACTCTCTGTGCTCCTGCTGCAGGATGCACATACCCAATTGTACACGAGCCGGGAATATTTATTTTTTTTTCCTTTAAGTTGGTATTGAAAGATGGTGGTAAAATATTGAAATGCTTGCTGATAAATGTATCGAGATACTAAGCGCGCTGATATAATGGCCATCCAACAACAAAAAGCCACAACGATGATGCAATAAATTGGAACAAGGATTTGTGGCAACAACTAAATTTTTCTTGCAATTCACCATAATAAACGATAACTGTCATAATGCAAATTGTGCAGAAGACAGAACGGATAGCGAAACGATATTATCCGCCAACTAGCGCACCAGTACGAGCAGGGCGGAAGGATGAGAAAAGGAAACATAACAACCAATACTAACATTGTATAGTATGGTGAATAAAACTTCCAAACAAAGAACAGCAGCTATGCTAATATTTTGGCAGGGAAAACTGTCAGCGATGCAACACAAAAAGCGGGGTTTTCTTTGGCAAAACAAACAGTGGGTTGGTTCGATTAAAAAAGGTGCTTGATGCAAACAAATAGCAGAATGTAGTTAAGAAGTAGCGTATAACGGAACATGTTTGCAGTTATAGGACAAATTATTTGACTGGAGCTTATTTGAATAACTCTTATCGTCTATCAAGGGCCAGGCTTCGAGTAACTATCCAAACAAAAACAAAAATTCGGAGCTTGTAACTTGAAGTCACGGTTGACTCCCCTATCGATCCGGTCCAAAAGCAGCTTGGGATAATACTCTTCCAAAAAAGCAAAATATTGAGCAATAGTAAAATTAATCCCCCGGGAAATAAAAGATTTGATAAGACAAAAAAGAAAGGCTCGTAAAAGATGGCAATAAACTCGTGCTAAGCAAGATAAAACACTTCTCAATCGGTTGAGTTACTTGCTATTAAATTCGTTATGTGCAAATCCTAACCGGTGGAAGAGAATCGAGTTATTTACTTTGGCAAACAATTAGACTCATAAAACTGCCAAAAAACACTGTGCCACCAATTAGGGTAACTCAAGATTCTTTGGCAAAAAGCGATAAAGAAAAAGCAGACGATTTTGCCAAACATCTCGAGGAAACATTTAAGCCATTTGATGGTCCAGCGCAAAATGAAAACATTAATGTATTCGAGACCACAACCGATAATAATATGGTAAGATAAACAAGTATTGCCGAGCTTAAACGGTAAATACAGAAACTAATGCCTACAAAAGCGCCGGGTTATGACCTGATTACGGAAGAACTTCCTAAAATGTTGCCTCGGAAAGCCTTAACTAAGCTTCTTTTCATTATAAATGCGGCATACTAAGACAGTATGGAAAGTAGCGGAAGTGATTATGGTTCTTAAACCATGAAAATCACAGACTGAAATAAAAGCTTAGAGGCCGATTTCACTGCTTCCAATAATTTCGAAAGCTTTTGAAAGGATATTCCTCGGTCGCTTACATCGCATGATTGATCAGAAACGATTTTTTCCTGACCATCAATTTAAGTTTAGAAGTAAAAATTCGACGGTGGGCCAAGTACATCGAATAACAGATATAATTGAGAAAGCTCAGCCGTATTTCTTGACGTGTCGCAGACTTTTAACAAGAAGTGGCACAGAGGCAAATTAAGACATGTTCTGCCTGAACAATTATATAAAATCCTCGTGTCGTATCTTGAGCATAGACTCTTCCGTGTGAAACTTGGAAACGAGTATTCAGAGTTAAAAAACAATGGCATGCAGTTGTACCACAAGGAATCGTACTTGGACCACTCTTGTATACAACTCACAAACAAAAGATGTAATATTTGCAATGATTGCTGACGATACTGCTATACTAGCAGTTGCCACAATAATATGAAATTACAAAACCCTCTCAACGAAGTTAATGAATGGACAAAATCCTTGCGGGTTGCACTTAACGAGAGCAAGTCGATTCATGTAGATTTTTTGTAGAAACGGACAAACAATTTGCCTGTATTTCTAGATACAGTTAAAGTCCCGTTTGCAATCTCGGAATGACACTCGATGCAAAATTAAATTAGAAGTCGAATGTAAAAAAGAAATGCGAACAACTTAAAAATAAATACAGAGATCTGTACTGCTCGGAAAATAGTCAAAGCTTAAGCAAGTACTAAAGCAAGTACTAAAGCAAGTGCTAAAACCGGATTGGGCATATGGTATACAACTATGGGGTTGGACCAGTTAAACGAATTCAAATGTTTTACAAACTTTTGAAAACAAAATGTTAAGATCATTCGTCAATGCACCGTGGTACATAAGGAACAAAGATCTACGCAGAGGTCTGGGTGTACCCGCTATTAAAGATGAAAACAAAAATTTTGCACGAAAACAAAAACAGAGTTTATTCAGACACGTTAACACAACTTACTTACTTACTTACTTAAGTGGCGCTACAGTCCGGAATGAACCTGGGCCTCAACCAACATGCCTCTCCAATTAGCCCGGTCCTTAGCTAACTGCCTCCAGTTGCGCACTCCAAGTTGGTTGAGGTCGGTTTCCACTTGGGCGCGCCACTTAAGGCGAGGTCTTCCTCTACTGCGTCCGACGTCTGGCTGGGAAGCGAAGACTCTGCGAGCGGGAGTATTGGTGTCCATTCGTTCTACATGTCCTAGCCATCTTAAACGTCCAATGCGGAGTTTTTTGACCAGGGGCATGTCGCTGTACAGCTCGTATAGTTCTTGGTTGAATCTTCGTCTCCATAGCCCGTCAACGCAAACGGGACCGAAGATTTTTCGAAGAATTTTCCTCTCGAATTTACCAAGGATTTCTTCATCCGCTTTTGATACGTTCCATGCTTCAGCGCCGTAGAGCAGGACTGGGATGATCAGGGTCTTATATAGGGTCTCCTTAGTAGTTCGAGTGAGGGCTTTACTACTAAATTGCCTTCTTAGCCCGAAGAAACAGCGGTTGGCAAGAGTAATTCTTCTTTTAATTTCTGACGAGATGTTGTTGTCAGAGCTAATAGCGGAGCCGAGGTAGACAAAGTCCCGTACTACCTCAAAGTTATTTCTGTCAATGGTGACGTTCTGTCCAATTCGTCGATGTTGTGAGTCCTTTCGTGATGACAGCATATACTAAGTCTTACCCTCATTTACTGCTAAACCCATTTTCGCCGCTTCCTTCTCTATACTAGCAAACGTGGCTATGACATCACGTTGAGTCCTACCAATGATGTCAATATCGTCAGCGTATGCCAGTAGTTGCACCGACTTTTGGAAAATTGTGCCTCTGGTGTTGGCTTTGGAGTTTTGCACAATTCTCTCAAGAATCAGATTAAAGAAGTCACATGACAGCGCATCGCCTTGCCTAAATCCTTTTTTGGTATCGAATGTGTCGGTGAGGTCGTTTCCGACCCTGATGGAGCAGCGAGAATTCTCTATCGTCATCCTACACAAACGGACGATTTTGGGCGGCATACCAAAACTAGACATGGCTCTGTACAGTTCGTCTCTATAAATGCTGTCATATGCGGCTTTGAAATCGATGAATAGGTGGTGGGTATCGATTTGGACTTCTTGAGTTTTTTCCAGGATCTGCCGAAGTGTGAAAATTTGATCGGTTGTGGACTTTCCTGGTCTAAAACCACACTGATAAGGGCCAATCAGGTTGTTGGTAAACGGTTTCAGGCGTTCACATATTACGGCAGATAGGATCTTGTAGGCGATGTTGAGGAGACTTATGCCTCTGTAGTTGGCGCAGTTCAGAGGGTCTCCTTTTTTGTGGATCGGGCAAACGATGCTGAGGTTCCATTCTTCAGGCATATTTTCATCCGACCAGATTTGGCTTATGAGTTGGTGGATGTTACTTACCAAGTCATCTCCGCCGGCCTTATAGAGCTCAGCGGGAAGGCCGTCATTTCCGGCAGCCTTATTAAGCTTGAGTTTAGATATTGCTATCTTCACTTCACTCAGGTCGGTTGGTTGGCAGTTTTCGCTGTCGTTGCCAATATTGAATGGTTCGTTCTGCCTGACAGCGGAATGTTGTTCGTCATCGCCGTTTAACAGTCTGCAGAAGTGGTTCTTCCATATCCTCAGCATCGACTGTGTCTCAACTAAAATATTTCCTTGTTCATCTCGACAGGATTCTGTTCGAGCCTTGTATCCTTGGCTTTGACGTTTTACACTTTGGTAAAACTTGCGAACATCGTTCCTGAAGTGGCACCTATCTATATCCTCGATCGCGCGCTTTTCTTGCTCTTTTTTCTTCTTGCTGAAAAGCCGATGTTCTTCCCTTCTTCTTTGCCTATAGAGCTCAATGGCAGCTCTCGTCTTCACCTGCAGCTTAGCCTTGTAGGCCTCGTTCTTGGCTGCGAGCATATGTCGGCATTCCTCATCAAACCAGGGGTTTCTTGCTGGTGGGCGCGAGAAACCTAGCACATCAGTTGCGGCTTATCTAATGGCCTGTTGGCATCGTTGCCATTGCTCTTCGACATTCGATGCTGGTGGTATGGTGTTAATCGAGAGGTTAAGGGATACGCGTTGTGCGAAGGTCTTGGCGGTCTCTTGCGATTGCAGTCTTCCGACATTCAATTTTTTCACAGTATTTCTGGATTGTTTTAGCGTGGTGGATATCCGCATTCTTACCTTGGCTGCTACAAGGTAGTGATCCGAGTCGATGTTAGCTCCTCGGAATGTTCGGACATCCAAAATACTGGATGCGTGCCTCTTATCTATCGCAATGTGATCAATTTGGTTGACCGTTCGTTGATCTGGAGACCGCCATGTCCCCTTATGGATATCGAGGTGAGGAAACCGTGTGCTGGCTATAGTGGCATTTCGTTCCGTAGCGAAATCAATTAGCCTAAGTCCATTACCAGACGTGTTGTCGTGTAGGCTATGTTTTCCGACAATACTTCTAAAGATGTCTTCTCTTCCTACCTTTGCGTTAAAATCTCCCAGCATGATTTTAACATCGTACTTCGGTAGTCGCTCATAGGTTTTGTCGAGGAGCTCGTAGAAGCAATCCTTAGCTATATCATCTTTTTCTTCCGTCGGAGCGTGAGCGCATATAAGGCTTATGTTGATGCGGATTGTTACTATGCGTTCGCTAATGTCTTGGAAACATAAGACTTCTTGCCTAAGTCTGGCACTTATAACAAATCCGCATCCGAATAGTCGCTGTTTCTGCTCACTATAACACGGTCCGTAGTATATGTCACAGTTTTTCATCCTCTTTTTGCCCGGCCCATCCCATCGTATTTCCTGGATGGCAGTAATGTCTGCTTTGTAGCAGTTTAGGGCTTCCGCTAGTTGTTCGCCTGCACCTCTCCTGTTTAATGTTCTCACATTCCAGGTGCAGATACGAACGTCGTTGTCCTTTTTTCGTTTAGCAGGGTCGTCAACAATAAAATCCGTCCTTTCCGAGGCTATTGGTTGCTTCGTAATCATGTTTTTTTTCTGTGGGTGGGTAGTTAACCCAAAGCACAACCCCCAACCTGGAGGGCCAGTTCCAATTCATTAGATACCCCTAGGACACGGGGCCATCAGTATCCACTACGGGATTGAGCGCTGCCGTTGGCCTTTCGGTTCATCCGCCACCATCTCTGTTCAAGGGGCCTGACTAACCCTTGAAATTCCTCGACAACCTGTTGTCCGAATATGTCAGAGCAGCTCATCTAGGTTCGCCTGGGACAGCAGGCCGGGTATTCATCCGTGCCATTCTCACCAGGGTGTTTATAGTGTTGCTGTTTTTCGTCGTGTTATCAACACTCGCACGTTAACACAACGGTTCTCCAAATTCTTGACGAAACACATTTATTGCGGCGTCTGAAAAGAACTAAACCCTTGGATTTGGCCATATAATAACAAACAACTCTATAAATTGCGTAAAAATCAGGAACTCTCAAAGAAAAGTTACCTGCCAAATATTCATACATACTGGTCATAAACAAATTGCTAGATAAGATAGTTGCAATACAAATACAAAAAGGTTGGTGGTTTTATTGTGTAAAAATCTCACACTATTGTGGACACGTTCTCATCGTGTCTATGAAGATTTCCACCAGCCCACGTAAAAACAAAAACAAAGTTATAAAACAATTTAAAGCTTTAAATTCCGGGGAAAACTGTACCTCAACAAAAATATGTCTCTCCAATCAGCTGGGTCCTTAAATATCTGTATGAAGGTAGTATTCTCCTTGAGCGCCTCAGATAAGACGATATTTATCTTCATTGAGTCTACAATCTTCCTGTGAATCAAAGACTCTTCTGACTGGAGAATTAGTGACCTTACTGACTTATTTACTTAAGTGTTATTATATTACGACATTAACCTGTAAAAGTCCTATCCATCTAAAACATGCCCAATGAGATGTTTTTTTAGGATGTCCTTTTGCAAACTAGAATGAAGATTTTGAACGAAGAACCAATGACTAATCCCCATCATGATTGGGATGTGTTTGACGGCGAGGGCTATTTATCGAGCTATTTATCTATTCTATTGTGGGTGCAGTGACCTAATCGTTCGTGAGTAAGATTACTAAACGAGGTCCCTTGTTAAACCCCCGAAAGTTAGAGGAGGCAAATGATACAGAAACCCTTACGGGTAAAACAATCCACAGGATTTAAGTATTTTTACTGCATCACTCTTATGAATGTCTAAAAACTTCCAAAAGTATACAACTGTCATGAGAAGCTTCTCAAATTTTCTTGAGAATAGGAGTTCCACATTTAACATATGAGTTCTATACTTTTTGCCAAAATTTAACTTTGCAACATACAAATAAAGAAGCTAAGTTTGAGACCCTGGCCTTTAATGTCATTATCATTTTATTTATGCGATCGCCACCCAGTGTGCCTTCCGAAATCTTTTTAATGTACCAACGCTTTGCTCTACTACGTAATCCAAAACATGAGTTCGTTAAGACGAAGAACTCGATCCACCGGATAACCTGAGAAAATAGAGCCATTGAGAGCTTCAATCTAATACCACGGCATTGTAAGCGGAAACATAATATGTCTGACTGACCTTGGACTTACCAATAGTTCAGTGAACTGGTTGCTTCAGGATGAACTTCGTAGTTCCGTAGTTCCAGAAAACGGATTTGGCAACACACTGAACATGAGTTACTGGGATTATGATGCCAATTCTTGAGATGCCATCAAAGGTCTGTGCATTCACTTAAATTCACACTGTGTCCCGGAAGTGAGGAAATCACAGAAAGAGCCAATTGGAAGGTCCCTTAAAAAATTTACCCTGAAGTTAGACATCCAAACAAATACACAAGAATTTTTGAAACTTTACAATAATGATGGTAACGGAGATCCAAGTAGAGATACTTTTTTCAATAGCCTTTTTTGACAGATCACGTGTGAGTCGTGTCATGCTGTCATGTTATTATTGTTTAGTATTGTTTGGCATTTCATAATGGAAAGACTTACGCGTGAACAACGTTTACAAATTGTTCAACTTTATTATGAAAATTCACGTTCTGTGAGGAATGTGTTTCGTGCACTTCGCTCAACTTATGGTCAACATAATCGGCCTACTGAGCGTACTATTCGCAACACCATCACCCATTTTGAGACCCAGCATTCATTATTGGATAATATTCGACCGAATAGACCACGTCCAGCACGCTGTGAAGAAAATATAGCGGCCGTAGCTGAGAGTGCCTGTGCGAACGTAACCGTCAATGGCGACCGTTATCGTGCCATGATAACCGCCTATTTGATGCCTGAAATTGAAGCTCGTGATCTCGGCGACATTTGGTTTCAGCAAGACGGCGCCACTTCCCACACATCGCATCAATCAATGGACTTATTGAGAGAACATTTCGGTGAGCACATAATTTCACGTTTTGGGCCGGTCGATTGGCCACCAAGATCGTGTGATATCACACCGTTAGACTTTTTCCTGTGGGGATATGTAAAGTCAAAAGCTTATGTGTACAAACCCGCTTCGATTCAGGCCTTGGAGGAAAACATCACGCGTGTCATTCGCCAGTTACCAGCCGAAATGCTCGAACGAGTGATCGAAAATTGGACTCAACGGATGGACCATCTGCGACGTAGCAACGGCCAACATTTGATAGACATAATCTTCAAAAAATAAATGCCAAGGAATGTTCTTTCAAATGATAATAAAAATTCTCCAATAAATTTGAATTTTCTGTGCTCTTTTCTTTAAAAAAGTAGGGAACCTCGAAATGGATCACCCTTTATTAGGCCCCATCTTATGGAACATTATGTATGATAAGCTTCTGATAAGGCTCGGAATCCCAAAAGTAGGGAAAAGTCATTGGGTTTGCTGATGGTATAGCAATCGTTGGGGTTGCTAAACACTTGGAAGAAATAGAAGATTTAGGAAACGAATGTAAGAAGGTGGATGACAGTAGTCGGGTTACAGCTCACCGTCACCGAATATAAAACAGAGGCAACAAAGCAGCTCGGGTAAGTAGTGCTTTATCAAGAATAATGACAAACAATGAAGGAGACAAACAAATAAGTCTAATTCTGTGAAGGGTTGTGTAGTCCGGTCTAATGTTTGCGGCACCTATATGAACTTAATCAGTAAAGATTAAGTCCTACGCAAGAAGGATAAAATCCGTAAACAGACGTTGTGCGCTGAGAGTGTGCAGTACTTTTCGGACGTTGTCAGATGATGCTATATATGTCATCGCGGGAATGCTATCATGGCTAGCGAGCTACACAGGATCTACGATCCAGACCCGAGCTTCAGTCAAAAATAACAAGCTGACGGCGAAGCCGTGGGTTATGACAGGAGAGATGGAACCCTATTGTAAAGAGAATTTGGACGCAAAGACCGGATATTGAAAATGGATAGATCAAAATTAGGGAGAAGTAGTTATCTAGCATATAGGTCTTAACTGAACACGGCTGAGGATATTTACAAAAATATGGGCTAAAGAAATCCCCTGACTGTTTTAACTGCGGGGGTCGGTACGAATTTGTCCAGTAACCTCGTTTTCATATGGAGTGAAGTGAACTAAATTCAGAGATGGGAGAAACACCACATGTTCATATCGAACTTAATATGGCACACAGTGAAAGAAGTTGCAGCGATAATCCTGATAGAATTAAGACGGCTGGAAAAAGTCCGAGAGAGCAACTAAGAACCATCGGCATGCAACAAAGTGTAGCCTAAATGGCTAACAAACCCAGAGGGAAGTACGGCCGGAAGAGTGATTGAAGTGAGCAGGGTGTGGTCTAGTACGCAGGCGCATTCCTGAAATCAATTGAGGTCTCTGGATCGTGGATGCTTGTAACCCGGACTGCTTGTATCTTTTAATGATTACAAACCGCTTGACAACTGTTTCAGCTAGGATTATTGTTCATTTTTTTTTTTAAGAAAATGTGGTCAATGTGAATTCAGGAACGTATGCGATCAAGTTGGAGGATTTTTGTTTGGAAGGGCGATCGCCAAATCCTTGCTCATGGACTTGGCTGACAAATCTCATCCTGAAGCCTTCATCAAAAGCATATCAATGAGGGGAAAGTAAATTTTCATGTGAACAATTGCAGTTAGAATGGATATAGTGAACATATTTCGACAACAAATGGTTTAATATTCTGATGGGTTAGAAGGACCCCTTGAAAAGTGATAAAAGGCCAAAAGACAACCAGCAGCACTCAATCCTGAAGAATCATACTAACTTTTCACTTACTCTGTTGGTGAAGACCCCTCAACGACGACACATCCTCTTAGATTCTAGGCACGTTGATTCCAAGCACCAAGGGATTCGCGATCCTCTTGATCCCTAAACCAGGATTTCGTCTTTTTTGTCATCTTAAGCCTGAAGGCTGGGATTCGAAGATACTTTTGGCTGGAGCATAACTGCTCATAACGCTTGCGGTATCTTCATCTCCATTCGCCTACCGATTGCCTATCATATGCACCACTTTCCTGTTAATTGTCCAGGTCTCGGTGCCGGCCATCCGTTAGACTAAGCATTAGGTCATTCCAGGTATGAATTTTGATCGCGCTTTCTTAAAAACCAAAATTTTCTAAACGTCAAACGTCATTGTATCTCCGCGTCATGTGTCATTCATTGGGGTTGATGTTTATTCCTGGATAGACACACTTGTAAAAAAATGTAAGCAGTAAAGAAAAAGTTTTATCTAGTAATATTAAAAATGCAGTTTTAATAAGCGCTATGGCAACGTTTTATATAGCCATGGGTTTGTGATGTCACTTGTCAGAATAAAATTAGTTTTTGTGCGAACTTGAAAGAGTTAGTAATGAGTAGTTGTGTAAAGATAATTTGTTTGAAAAGAAATCTAAAATTATAACAAGAAAAAAATATTGACGAAGGGTGAGTAATCACTGAGTCTTCTAGCTTCTTTTGTATCTATTTTCATCATTTATTATCTAAATTTAGTTGTACTGTATTCAATTAGTCAATAAATAGAAAACAAATTCCAGATATCCTTAGATTATATTTCTGACAGAAATCTCGGCATGACAACCATACTGTTTGTGTGTGTGGCGAAGGCTATCCCTATTCCCGCTTATGTGTTGGTTGTTGATTAGCCGGTTCTACGACAGGTAAGTCGGACGGCGTGGGTGGCTAACTACAACCACATATAAGTTTACGTGTGTGTGTGGGAAAATTAAAAGTCCGCCGGTTCCATTCGGATGGTGTGTCGTGTCGTGTGAGGTTTGCGCTTTCCCCTATTCCCGCTTATGAGTCAGTTGGATGTTGATTAGCCGGTTTCCCTGACGACAGGTAAGTCGGAAGGCGTGGGTGGCACACGTTAACTATTCATAAGTTTGCGTGTGTGTGTGGGAAAGCTTGCCAAATTAAGACGAGTTGTGTGAGGCGTAGTCTTATCCCTATTCCCACTTGTGAGTCAGTAGGCTGGGTAGATGCCAGTTTCCCCTGAAGACAGGAAAGTCTGATGGCGTGTGAAGTGACCGCCGTCTGCTCAAGAGTTTGTTTGTGGGTGGGGTTAAAAGCTCGCTGGTTCCACCGTCTTTTAAAACAGACCAGTCACGCGTGTGAATGCGAAAACTATGCCGGTACCCCTGATTCTATGTTTAAGATGAAGGCGTGTGTGGCTAGTTCTCGCAATTCCCCCGCTGACAGTTTATTGTAGTTGTTTTGTTTTGAAACCATATTATTAAGCAATTGAGGCTCATTAGGTTCTATTTTTTTTATTTGCAGAGTCGAGGTGGACAGTGAACGATTCTGTGCGAAGATGTTTGTAACGGTCAAAATATATTTTAAAATATATAAAAAATAAATTATTAAAAAAAAAAGTAAAGGATTTTTAATCTTTATTTACACACTTTTTTACTCCCTAAAAGTTGTTGTCGAGAAAACTTTGTTTGTTGTTAGGATATACCTTGTCGCGTATAAAGGCACGATGAATTCGACCAATGATATCGATATTGCCTGAGTATCGCAATAGGTAGACAGATATGTTAAATGTAGTGTGTTCCACGCTTCGACTCTGTTCCAACATGAGGTTGGAGAATTCGCATGATTGCACATCTCTTGTCGGAATCCAGTGAGTGTTTGGAAATGGTATAAGTTCCTTTCAAACTAAACGCTGTATAGCATGTCAATTTATTAATGGTCGACACAGCTATTTCCATATTAATGGAATCCCGGATTCCTTCATAAAGCGGATTCAAGGTCTTGCCTTAGCGTGAAAATTTGGTGCCTGAAGCCGCACTTTTACACGATGTTAAGTGTATACTGGATGGGATCTTTGACCAACACATAGGATCGCTTTTCTTGTAGATTGGACATGAGGAGGTGATATTCCAATCATCAGGCATGCTTTTGTTCATCCAGACATTGTTGATGGGACATGCACACTTTCATGGCAAAACCTTTCGTAATTAAAGAGTTCTACTGGTAATTTATCAGAACAGACTGCTTTATTGTTCTTTAGCCTTTTTAAGGATATCCTGGGTACTCATTTCGTAAGTTTTAAATGATTATCATTATCGATAGTGTAGGAGACTTGATATGTACGCAGAGTGTAAATTTGATATATTGTGTGTAAGCAGGTGCACATGTATATAAATCACACGCTAGGTACTCAGAGAGTCTCCATCACTATCGTCAACGATTATCATTTTGAAAGTTACGAAATGAGTACCCTGACTTCTTCAATACCTCTTCGTTGACTAAAGATGGGTGGGCTTCTTTCTCAGCTGCTGCTAGAAATGGTTTCTATTTTGATGCCAACTGCCAGTTTTGGCTTTTTGTAGGATCGACCTATTTAGGCTGGAAGGGTGCGTGTTAATTTATTTTTGTTTAACCCTTCTTCTGCCTCGATTTTTCTTTTCCTCCCGCTCCGCCAGGATTTTTCTTTGTAGTGCCTGGAAATGTGCATCTTCTGTCATATTTTTTAAATACTCGCAAGCATCACCATCATACTACGGTCAGGTTTTCGAAGTTTTTTCTAGTTGGCTACTACCTAGTTAATGTTGTTGTGGTACTGCTTTCACTGAGTATTTATATATGTGGGTGGTCGGGGCACAGCAGGGAGTCTTTCAATCAATTTTCCTTTGGAACATCTATCCTTTAACGGACGCAAAGTGTAGTATATCTATATAATACGTAGGTCGTGCGTTTGTCCCTTTGGATTTATGTACATCCAAAACGTTGGATACCTGCCTCGCATTTATTAGTACATGATTTGCAGATCGCCGGATTGATTTATGGATTCGAACTCGAACAAACTTAGTCTTACAAGGTGGTCTAAAGTTAGTTTGTAGGAAGCCATTATCTTTTGTTGTTGTTTAGTGAAGGCTGTGCTTTTCCAAGTGACCTGCCGAATATATTTTCCTTCATTTGAGGGGATCAGTTATTCAAGGCGGTTGTCTATATCATTACTATTATTTTCCACGTTTTACGAAAATTACCCTCAAGGCACAGTTCCCAACCTGGACGGATAGTTTCAATTTTTTGATATCCATCAGTATTCAGTCAATGATTGAGGTTTGGCGTTAGCCTTTCAACTCATCCGCCACTATTTTGGGAAGTCATTGATTTCAAGCCGGGCAGTGAAAAAAAAATATCGTCATGATTAATGGACCATCCTTTACTTATTACCAGGTTATCAAACAATTTTATGTAGAATCCGGAATTGAGAGCTAAGCTAAGTATTCTAGGACAATATATATCCCTAATACTCTTTCGATTTATCCGAGTGCTAGTATTTTGTATTTAATATGTGCCATGGTTCATGCTATTAAACTGGTAACCCAACCACCGACTGTATACACAGCTGTCTAAAGCACTAACCACAGCTCCACAGGACTGCATCTATTCACAAAATCAGCTCCAAAGGATTACGTTATATGATACGTTACATGGAATTTTGAGAATTTCCTTTCGCACGAAATATATCTCGCATGTGGTTCTGTTTGCAAATCACCCTGCACGTAATATCACCCTGTAACCTTCAAATGCAGGCTTTCAAAAAGTAAAGCCAACCAACATTCATTGCATATTTCATTAACTGAACAATCCGGACCCCTTTCCCTGCGGACGGATACGTGCCTCATTCTAATGAGTTTCACAACATAAAATCTCAACCCTTCTGAACGCCTACTGAATTCCTCATTCATCTCTTCTCTAGACTCTACACACACAGGTGTGGTGTTGAATGGCTCTACAGAACCCACCAACCGGAAGTGATGGTCGATGCTTGGAGCAATGTTTACACAACTTATTCCCCTTAGTGAATAGTGCTACTTTGGTCGGTTGGATTCGGCATTCAGGCCGGTCGGTAGCAGGGACGAAGGGATTTGACTCTTGTAACTGTTTCATGGAAACCTTCATAAATTATGTGTGCTTAGTAATGTTAACTGTTTTAGAATAGCAAAGCACCATCTACGTTAGTTTCTATTACCACCACCACCACCACTTCACGTATTTTGAAAGTGCGCTCAGGATATAATTGAAATTAGCGATGACGATTGAAAACGGTCTACCGAGAGAGATTACTATTCTGCACGGCTACAGGCTACACCATGTTGCCCACGCCCATTGAAGATTTGAATAATTGGTATGCGTGGAGTGTACGCCAGTCAGGACTGATGCAACTTAGTTGACCCAGAAACATTTGCAATTGCGTAAGCTTGAAAATCTAGGTGAAGTACTTGGAACCACTTGAAAATTATAATACCGTCGAGGTGAGCCACCCTGTTTGCAGAAAAAAGAATCCTGGATGTTGAACAAAATGTTTCCGCTGTAATTATGTTAGGTCGGCAAAAAGTGAGAAGGATAAGAGCGCTCTATAAGTGGTAATTATTTATGTGGAAAGTTTTTAAATTTTGTTGAGGAAAGGAAACGCTTTGTTTCCTTTTTTTCTTTATCTCAACAAAGTGCCAGCCGAAAAGAATGGAAGCTTCGAGCTGAACTCGCTGGACTTTAAACACTTTTTCAACCGAAAAAGGTGCGGAAATAGTGCAATTGATATTGAAATAAAAAAAGAAAGAAAAAAAAAAGAAACACAAATTGGTATAAGCGTATTCTTGCAAGTATACGCTTAAAGGGTGCGAAATAGAGCAGACAAATGAGAGCTATTTATCGCCTGAAAACACTCTTTGTAAATGTCAGGCAAACTTTTGATTGTCTAGGTATTTACAAACTACCATCGTTATTTGCAAGGTGGGTGGGGAGCTTTGAAGCACTATAAGAAATAACATGGTTTAAAGGATATATTTACATTGATTGTATTAAGGTGCTTATTTTAACGAGTAAACTTTCCAGAGCCCCTTAATCTTTGCGCGATAAATACTTTGAAACAAGAAGCTGGGTTTTAAAGATTAAACTTTTACCTGCCGGTTGTACGTACAGCAGTCATTTAATTAAATACCTACACACTAATTTCTAATATAACTCAATTCTGCATATTTTAGGAAGTAGATTGGAACACTTATTATTTTTGAGATAAAAAGTTACTTTATATACCTCCTTGTGACGCTCTTGCCAACGTTTTGTTTTTCTGTTTGAAAAACCAATTTAGTAACCAAGCCCGTAATGACGAAACATTCTTTTGAGATACTTTGTACATTATTTGTGACATAGAGAATTAATAAGATAGACATATTGTTATGAATATGTATCGTCTTTTTTGGAACATCTGAAATCCATCTTTTCGTTACCAGATTTTGTGCCTTCGACATACTGATGAAAATTCAGTTTGTTGTGTAAACATTTTTGGATAGCTACGCCCACTCATATACTTTGTTTAAGAATTAAATTTTGCTGAAACTATAATAAAATTCAACGTTTTTTGGGGTTAGTTTTCTTTTTAAAACACATACGTCACTCTGACAATCATAATATGATATTCATAGCTTGTCTTCATGACATTATCGCAGTTTTTAACTTTCTCTTACTAAGAGAAAGATATTCAGCGATGTATCCATCGGAGCGGAATATTTTCCGATTTTGTACGATTCGGAGGATTTTTGCTTCGAGGTATTCGAGGATACCTCGCTAGGGCTGATTGTTTTCGTGAAAATTCGGACACGCGATTTTGATTGATTAAGATGATAGGGTTACCCAAAAATGTATTTTTTTTTTTTGGAATTCCTTCCATCGGGCTATATTTCCGTAATGGTCTTGCCAGCCTATATGGCTTGACCGATATACTTCAATCTTCTTATAAACATTTTTTGTCATCATTTAGGCAATTTTTTCTAACTTCTTTTATTAACGGTACCTGCCATATAAATATTACAAATAACGTCAATTTTCTCCAAAAAGCGGTCTAACGATTTCAACTTAACATAACACAAAACTGCAGACGCAGTTTTTTTCGAGATAATCCATATATGGACAATTGTCAATTTTTTGCAAACTATTTGGTCAAGTCGAATGGAATCGAATATCTGTGTCACTATTATTGTTTGTAACAATTCCACATAAACAGTTAGTTTTAGCCCAAATAGTTCATAACGTGTTTTAAGTTTGGCCAATAACACATGACACCGATTCCTTCAAATTCCTAAAAAAAATTCTTATAGTCACTGTTATACATTATATTTTTGCCAAATTATGTAAATTGTGAAATTCTCGCATAGCTAGTATTTGATCTTATCCCTACCTCACAGTAAAAGAGAATGTTACGTACGACCCTGTCGTGCACCCACGACTCGTATAGGAGATCTGCGTCCGACGTCTGGAATCGAAGACTCTGCGACCCGGAGTAATTTCCAGCGGCCTTATTAAGCTTGAGTTTAGAAATTGATATCCTCTCTTCACTTAGGTCAGGTTCTGCCTGATAGCTAAATGTTGTTCGTCATCTCCGTTTAACATTCTGCAGAAGTGGTTCTTCCTCAGCATCGACTGTGTGTCAACTACGATAATTTTTTTGGTCATCTCAAGAGGATTCTGTTCGATCCTTGTATCCTTGGTTTTGACTTTTTACACTTTAGTGTTCCTGGAGTGAAGTATATCCTCGATTGCGCTCTTTTTTTTCTTCTTCCTGAAAAGTCAGTGTTTTTCCCTTTTTTCTTTGCCTATATAGCTCAATGAGCTGTCTTCCCCTACAGCTTAGCCTTGAAGGCCTCACTTTTGGCTGCGAGCATCTGTCAGCATTCCTCATCAAACATCAGTTGCGGCTGATCTAATGGCTTGTTGGCATTATTCTTCGACATTTTATGCTGGTGGTATGGTTGGATCGAGAGGTTAAAGAATACGCGATGCGCTAAGGCCTTGGCGGTCTCTTGCGATTGTAGTCTTTCAACATTTAATTTGTTTACAAGGATGGACAAAGTGCTTCGACACATTGGGAAACTACTAGGAAACTCATGGCGGATGAGCCGAAAGGCCAATCTCGTAAAATTTAGTTTCTGATGGTCCCGTGTCTCAGGGGTATCTTATAAATTAAAACTGGCCCCCCAGGTTGTTTCTTACTGTTTTGGGTTGACTACTTTACTACTAAAATATTGCTACGAGGCAACCAAAAGCCTCGGAAAGGAATAATTTCATTGTTGACGATTATGCCAAATTAAAAAAAACTGACAACAACGTTCGTATCTGCACATGGAATGTGAGAATTATAAACAGGAGAGGTGCAGGCAACAACTAGCGGTCGCCCTAAGTTGCTACAAAACAGACATTACTTCCATCCAAGAAGTTCGATGGGATAGGCCGGTCAAAACGAGGATGAAAAACTGTCTTATAGTGAGCAGAAACAGCGACTATTCTGATGCCGATTTGTTATTAGTGCAAGACTTGGGCAAGAAATCTCATATTTTCGAGACATTTGCGAACGCATTGTTAGTTGTTACAATCCGCATTAAGGCCTTATTCGCCAACATAAGCCTTATATGCGCTCATGCTCCGACTTAGGAAATAGATGATATAGCGAAAGACTTCTTATTAGTGACTACCGAAGTACGATCTTAAAATCGTGCTAGCAGATATTGTCGGAAAACACAGCGTAGACTTTGCTACGGAACGAAATGCCACTTTAGCCAAAATACGGTTTCCAAACTTCGATATACATAAGGGGACGTGGCGGTCTCCAGATCAATGAACGGCCAACCAAATAGATCACATTGTGATAGACAAGACGTATCCAGTATTTGGATCTCCGACTATTCTTAGGTGCTAACATAGACTCGGACCACTATCTTGTTGCAGCCATGTTAAGAATGCGGATATCCACCACGCAACAACAAACCATAAATACTGCAAAAAAAAAATAAATCTCGAAAGACTAAAATCGCAAGGTACCGAGAAGGCCTTCGCACAACGCGTATTCCTTAACCTCTCGACTAACACCATACGACCAGTATCGAATGTCGAAGAACATAGCAATGATGCCAACAAGATATTAGATCAGCCGCAGCTGATATGTTAGGTTTCTCGCTCTAACCAGCAAGAAATCCTTGGTTTGAAGAGGACTGCTGACGCAGATGCTCGTTGCCAAGAATGAGGTCTTTAAGGCTAAGTTGCAGTTGAAGACAACAGCTCAATGAACTATATAGGCAAAGAAGAAGGGAAAAACACCAGCTTTTTAGAAAGAAGAAAAAGAGCAAGAAAAGCACGCAATATCCTCTTGCTTTTCTTGCTCTTTTCTTGCAATATCTAAACTCAAGCTTGATGAGGCCGCCGGAAATGACGGAACCGGAACTATAGGAGCTGTACAGCGACATATCCCTAGTCAAAAAATATAACTCTGCATTGGTTGTTTAGGAAGGCTTGAGATGGCTAGGACATGTAGAACGAATGGACACCAATACTCCTGCTCGCAGAGTCTGAAGCCAGTTAGCTACGGGCTGTGGTAATTGGAAAGGCATGTTGGTTGAGACCCAGGTTCATTCTAGACTGCAGTGCCACTTAAGTAAATATTCAATTAAATAATTCAATATAAATAAATAATAAAGGGATTTATATTAATAACATTTATCACCAACTAAGTAAATTTTTCTAATACAACAGAACATGCTAGTTATCATACATTCCTATCGTTCTTGTGTGGTTACCCTCTATATAATCACCAGGAGCAATCAAATCACTTCGCCAACGTTCAATGTGATTTATTGCTCATCTAAGCTGATGAATTACCCCTCAAAATATCAAGCAGTATCTATAACTCAGTTTGATGCATTAACATGTCATCAGTTCCACCACAGATAATTAGTAATCCTTGAACAATATCTTAAACCAATTTCCCTTGGCTTTGTCTTGGCTAACCGTTGATTTCATCTGTCAATAATTGGTACAAATCTAAATGTGTAATTAATGCTAATTACGTATGTTGTCGATCCCATGGGAACAATTGTAAATTTCTATGTTCTATGCTGATAACGGTAAGAAAATTTGTTTTGTCAACTAACGCATAGCTTGTCATTCGGGCTGCCATGTATCTTTTAGATTATAATTAAATTAGAGAGTTTAGGAAATGGTCCAAAAAAATGTATCCTCAGTATGAAACGGAGATGTTTATTAAGCAAATTAAAGCTTGCAATAGCAGCTGTTGGTACTTGTTTTCACTTTTTTATAGATTCATCTCAGTCGATGGACCGCACTACCGAGCCATAATAAACATTTTTTCTAAAACATAGACGACATTGGATCAATACATCAACCGCTTCATTCGGCTTATTAAAGACTGTCTTTGTCCACCATTTTTATACCCTATTCCGTAGGGGTATATAAGTTTTGATACATAGTTTGTAATATAGATAGAGAGGCGGCCTTAATCTTAAAGGGGAAATGGGTAATACAAACAATGAGCTCTTCCATAAAAGCAAACGCAAAGTTCCAATATTAAAAGGGTTGACGTTCTCTTTTCGCCCAACGTTGGAGCAACGGAATAGCCACAGAGGCGTGGGGCGTTCGGCCCAAAAGACACCCTTCCAACAAAGCCGTAACACGAAAAGTCAGGATCGATAGCAAAGAGATGACGATCTCTTTCCCTCACCGATGGAGCAAAGGAGGATCGGACGGCCAGACATAAACACCCTCGCCACAACACACAAATCTGAAACATCATCAAACATGTCTGCAACACAGAAGAAACATGTCTGCAACACAGAAGTCTTAAACAAACAAGAGACATGTCCACAACCAGGACTCGACAAAATTGGTGACAACAAACAGGACCGAAGGCACAAAAAAAAAAAGCGATAACCACAAGCACATGCTGTGGAATGGCCTCGACCCCAACATAAAGAATCATTAATGTAAAGGATGGCACTCGAATGACACTTCCATTACCCCAAAATCTGCAAGCAAACCCACCAACGTAGTTCGCGAAAGTTTGTTTTTGTTATTGTGACTCTTCTCCTTCTAGTCCAAGCTCACTGATTACTAAAATGAGCGGCGACCCCAAAGCGAGAAGTTAATCGGTCGCGAAATCGTAGCAAATATTGGAGTAGGGTCACGAAAGATACGTCAACCAAAACATTGGCATTCGGAGCACATGTTTGATTCACACAAAGACTTGTCCACGATTGACACCGAGTGTCCTAGAACACTGACAAGTGTCCATAAGAATACTGGCTGGGTCGGATAAATCCGAAAGGTTATGTTGAGTAGCGTTCGACGCAGTACCGATGAAAACGCATGTTAGACTCGACATAACTAATTAGATAGAATGAATGACAGATGACGATAGCACGCGTCGGAAAATTACCTGACGGCGATGCGGAGGAAATCGTAAAGTCATGTGTGAACACTGAACATAGTAAGCGCGAAACACACTCTCCAGCTGGAAAGCGAAGAGTGCGCTTAAAACTAGGAAAAGGAGTTTAGAGTTGGTTGTTTCGTGACCAAAATTTCCCGAGAGAGGACGGGACACACACCCCGAGTAAAATCGTTCTTTTTTTAATTCGGGAGAAAATCCTTTCGGGGGCCATTTTGGTGGTCCGCCATTCTAGTGTTCACAAGTGTGTTTTAAAATCAATCCTTCGCAAACAGTAATAGAAATCTATATCTTAAATTTCATTGAATTTGACAAAATGGTTTGCGAAAAATTGACAAGTTGTCTTACAATTGACAATAATCCATTGTAAGGATTTTCTCGAAAAAAAAATGCACTTACAATTTCAAATTTGTATCAAATTTGAGAATTCTTATTTTTAATTGTATTCCAATCATGAATTATTATTTGCGCTTCATTCAATAAATTCCATTAACCTCGCAAAAAGTATAAATTCATTTCAAGTGTCTTTATTCTGCCAACCTCCCAATTAAGACCTATCACAGCCTGTAAATTATTTGCTCCTTAAAAAAAATCTTTAATGAGACTCCACGAAATGATTTTCTCCCATCAGCGAAAACAAGATGGCCAGAGGTGTTTATACTCCTTGGATAGAAATTAATCTTAATGCCTCCTCACGAAGATCCCAATACTACTTCGCTAGTGTGCTATAAGTAATTTTTGTCATTTTGAGCGATTACGAATTCGTGAGGCGAAAAAAGTACACCACTATAGCGAAAACAATTATAATCTCCTAATTACTTTTTAATTATAAACTTTGGACGATAATAATTCAAGTTTTCATCGTGAAAAGACGCGACACAAACTATCTCGTGTCCTAAGGACACGTTCTTAGCGAGAGCATTTTGAGTGGTTTGCAGTTGAAATTACTTCCAGAGAGTTTAGTATGGTAGTGAGCTTATTGGTTGCAATCCGTGCGGCCACAGATGTTTTAGTTTGGAGTTGAAGTTAGATTACGATTTGATTTGAATACCGTTAGGAAAGGAGTGACCATTATTATCTGTGCAATTTTGTTGTGCGGGCTCGACGAACATTTAAATGAGAATGTTGCATAAGCAGATGTGCATTTTAAGAAGTTTACAAAGTAATTAAAGGATGGAGGACGATGGTGCTACAGCAGCACTTGGTTTCTACTTGAAGTGTAAACAGTTACTTGGACTACTAAGTGTTTGTTTATTTTCTTAAATTCACTAATCCGTAGAATATTTACACATGGTAAGTTTGGAATACGACGAAAAGTACTGTTACGGCAGCCCTTCCCCACACTTAACCAAAAAAAAAAAAAAAACAATAATTGATCTTGGAGAGTTTATTCAGAAATAACCTTATTTCTCATAAAATTCTTATCAGAGAAAAATACTAAAAATAACCACACCTCACCCTTTTAACTACCTTACACGACTAATTTTACCCTGCCCCCGCATGTTCCTTTACACATCTGTCCTAATACACCACTTTCCCAATCCATCGTTTTGCCGTCGGCATTTCGCATTTTCTATTTCCCTCCTAAATGCATCCTATTAATCATTCTACCTGTGAAAACAAAATTAATGTTTAGTACATAATCCCACTAAACTAACCTCACTAACTAACTAAACACCTAGGATATTTCTAATTGTTAAAACATTAGTTTATCCAATTGAGACATCTCCTACCTCCCCATAATTAACAATACATATTTTAACATACTAGCAAACCTTTTCAGAAGTCCTCCTAATTCCACGTCCCTCCCTCCCTGTACACGTCACACAAAAACGAGTAATTAGTACACGCGAATAAAAAAAAAAAAATTGTAAACAAAGATTTACTTACATCTAATCCGATGTAACTGCGATTTCTCTCATAGTGTCTAATGTTTGTTTACATTTTTTTTTGTTTTATTGTCTCCCCTATGATCATTTTCGCGAAAGATCTTTCGGCGAATATGTAGGCAATTTGTATGTAAGTATGTGATATTGAAATTAGGTGTACCTTTTTGTAGGTTTGTTTACATTTTTTTAGGGGTATATGTCGTCAAATCTTAGGTATGGGTATGTAATATGTATGTATATCATATTTTATTTGTTAAGTCAGTTGGTAGGTATGTATGTTTATTTATTTTATTATTTATTTTAATGATGTTAGATGTTGTTATTATGTTTATGTTTATTTAAAATCAGTCATTGTAAACTGACCAGAAACTGGAATAAGACGAATTGACGACATGAAAGTTCGCAAATAGAAAGAGAACGATATAGGTGTTACAAGAGAACACCAAAACATAGAAAATTGAAAAGAAAAGAAATTAGGAACGGGACAGGGCAATGCATGAAGAGTTTAAGCAGCTGATTGATTATCTGGTCAGTGCCCTTTTTGTTAAAAAAAAAAAGATTACGATCGAGTGGCTGACGTTTTTACAGCTGATCATCGCGGAGGTCGAATAAAAAGAATTTTGGGTTTTGTTGGCTACAGTACAGTGTAGTGTAAAAATATTTGCCTAACTAAATTCTTTAGGGTGAGTGTTATTTTCTAACCCTGTAAGAAGAGGAAATTGAGTTTTTTTTGAAATTAGGTTTTGGCGACGGTGTGGCAGTCGGAGAATTCAATTGGAGCACTTGAAATTGAAGTGGTAGAGTTTTAGTGCGGAGGTGGGTGGATGCATTGTTTGTGTTTTCATCAATAATTAACACCCCATTTGTGTAGGCTTGAGAAAGGCAGAATTATTGTGGAAAATTCTAGCCTCTGCTACATTATTTGTGGGGATATTCCAACCCGTTGTGACGGCCTTCTTACGGTGACGTCATCAACAAAGGACCCGTTGGTGGATGCTACACCACTACAAGAGCGAGACATCTCTTCATCTAGAAAATTAAATTTAAATGTATGTGAAGTGAAAGGACACTTAGAATAATCAAGTGAATATGAAAAGTGTGTGCACCGTCTCCATTCCAACCCCATGTATCAATGTTTTGAAGCCGAAGCAGAAGTGAATTAGTTTAAATAGTTTTTTTTTTAGTTTAAGTAAAGTTAGTTTAAGTTTTTTTTGTAACTTTCATTATTTGTAATTAAGAGTAGGAAAAGTGAATTTCTGTATTTTTATTAAGTTTTGTGCGCGTAAACCCGGATTGGGCGAAATCCTCTTCGACATCTTCCTTTGGTGCTGCCGGCAGGACTTCGGAGGAGACTCATCAGGATTACCGTGAGTAATAGTTGTTAAGTTTTCTTTGATTTTTGAATAGTAGCTAGTATATTTTTAAGTACAGAAGTCCATTTATTTTTATAATAGTAATTTTCATTTTTTTTAAATATATAATGTCAATAATACCTTTGCTCGTTTCGTGAATTTTGTTTCAACAAAAATGGTTTGATAATTTTCAATTCGTGGTGGTGTGTTGAAGGTATTTCGGGCCGTCCATTGATGAATTGACAATGACTTGACATGACAATTAACAAACGACGACAGGACTTGACATTGACTTACAATTTCTAAGTTTTAAGGACGTTGTGACTGGGAGGTGAATAAGGGGCTATCTCTCATAAACGTGGCCAGAGGGATAGCCATAGGAAGTCTTTCGGGACTTGAAGGGTGGAAGGCCAGCCTTTGCCAATAACAACCGGCATGTTTTGGGATCGAGGCGAATCTATACTGCTGATGAACATTGAAAACAAGTTTTCCTAATCGTTTTTCAGTGGTATAGACATAGGTTTTTGATCATTTTCTTTTCAGCTTTTCTTGAATCTGTCTTTTTCCTTTTAAAGTCCTTTTAAGTCCGTCCGTGGTCAACATAGAGTAACTTTCTTCTTCTTTTTATTTATATTTGATTCTGGCACGAACAAAAATGTTTGTTGAGCTGGGATGTTTGGTGAGAGGGCAAGAACTACCCCCGTCCGACGAGTTAAGCCGTGCAACCACAAGCGTGCCGTGCCCTTTCTCCAACATCAAGGATGCCTCCGTGGCCTACCTAGACTCACAACAATGGCGCCCAACGTATTTATCCGGCTAAGAGGCCGAATTCTGACTCCAAGGGAACGATTTTCAATCTTAGAAGATCGTTGCCTTGGACTTATAATAACCTCGCCGCGAATTTAATTTTTTTATCTTTTATTTTACTTTCCTATATTTTCTACCTGATCAAAAGCCGTTTATGCTGTCAATTTAAGAATAGACCGAAAGCGGCTGTCCGATCTCTGGGCTTAAGGCTTATAGATTTAGTGAGGTAGCTGGAAGTCTATTTTGAAATCGATAGCGGGCTGAAATGGATAGTCAAAACTGCTAGCTGCTGCCCAAGTGATTTTGGTTAAGGCCTTATCATTTGTGAGGCGTGAGTGGTTCGACTTGAAGTTTTAGCCGTGTTGAAGTAATTCCGACAATATCTCAGCCAGCCTGGCCTTAGGTTAAGCCAGAAGCCAGTGTGGTTGTGATGTAAAGGTTATATTTCATACTTCGTCAAGATTCCAAAATGTCAGTCACAATCCAACGAGACTTAGGGACTAACATTACAAACTAGTACAGGACAGACAATGCAAATTCACCATAGTGATTGGAAAACCTGATAACCTGTTCACACACCACTACGAGCATATTGTTTAATCAAAGAAACATAAAAGAGCAAACGTAATTTGCAACATTATTTTTATTTTGCATAGAGAAAAAATCTATATATCTACTGAATGAAAAGAATTATAATTTTTTTTTGAATTTTTGTTAATTATTTTGAATTTTTGAGTTTCATAGTTTTTATTTTATTTTTTTTTTCAACATTTTTTTTTGAATTTTTAATATTTTCGAATTTTTAATATTTTTGAAATTTCCTTTCTGCTTCTGCGTTGACGTAGGTAAAGGAACGTCATTAAAAAATGGGGGACTCCAAAAAGAGTTGTGGTGCAGTTCCCAAGCGCACAAATTTTGCGACGCCTTTCACTTCTGTGGATATGAGGGTTTTTCAAAGAGGTAGCAGAGGGTTTGAGAGAGATGAGTTAGGAGCAACTTCGTTTTGGGGGAATTCCCAAAGAACTCCTCGAAAATGCAACCCTACGACACAACATATTAAAGACACTAACGAACAGAACATTGAATACGAAACTTCCGACATAAACGAAGAACGATCCAACAACGAACAACAAACGTATAATGTAGAGAACTTTGACCTACGAAAACAAACAAAAATAGACGACGAACAAATAACGATACAAATACGTGAGGTAGTCTCTAGTGCTGTTCAGGAGAACCAAGCTAGGATGATGACAGCATTTAAGCTATCCATGAAGAGTTTGATGGTCAACGTTCAGGATAGCTTAAAAGCTGTCAACAACAAGATCAGTAGCTTGGAGTCTTCTTTTACAACACAAAGAGACTTACCTTATGCCGCTTACAGACCACAGACAAGGAACACGGAAAACATAACGACGCAAACGTTACCACCTATGGACAGGACAAGACAAATAACAGACCAGGGATTCGTAAGGGACTCAGGGAGAAGAAACGAAGTTCCAATACACAAATGGGGGGTTAAATTTGATGGCACCTCGAGCACTATGTCTGTCAAAAACTTCATATTTCGAATTGAAACTCTCCAAAGAAGAAGTAAATATACTGACCGTCAGCTGTTTAACCAATTTCACCACCTTCTTTCAGGGCCAGCTGAAAAGTGGTACTGGCAATTTTTGCAAGAAAATGATGGAGACGAAGAGCTAAGTTACTTCGATCTCAAGTCAGAGTTAATACAACAGTTCGGACACAATAAGCGGGATCACGATATTTTAAAAGAGATTCAGGATAGGAGGCAACTACCCCAAGAGACGTTTGACGACTTTTACAGAGACATCCGCTCCATGAGACTCGAAATGACGAACAGACTACACGAACTCGACCTAGTAGACATAGTACGACAAAATCTGAAAGACGAAGTGGCAACACTGATATTCAGTTGTTCCATAAATAATATACAGGATCTGAGAGAAGAATGCAGACGTGCGGAAAAACATTTATCCGCTAGAAAAACTAGACGACAGGTCTCTGATATTAAGGAACGGCTAGCGCCACAGACAAGAGACAATTTTAATGAAAACATAAAGGACGAGGAAATAAACTTTGCTATGTCGCAACCAACAAGGACAGACACACAAACAATCTCCAAAAATACGAATAAAACAGACGGGAGCAACAACACCTACAAACAAAGAACCTACAGACAAGTACAAATACAACAACAAGAACAAAAAAGTGACCAGGAAACGCAACAAACGAACAATTCAAAACAATCGACGAGAAAATACAGAAAAATATTCAGGCTTAGGGAAAAATGTGCAATAACTAGACAGCGAAAGAGAGCCATCTTAACAACTGTGATATCAATCAATGACGATAACAGACCGTATGCAAAAGTAAGGATTGACGGTGAAGACATACTTGGTCTGTTAGATAGTAGGGCCTCTGTTAGTTGTCTAGGGAAAGGGGCTTTGCAATTTATAAGTAAGCATAAGTTAATGATGACCAAAATGACAAAGAATATAAAGACAACAGACGGAACCCAACCGATACTAGGACGTTTTACGACTACAGTCTCTTGGGGCAAGAAGCATAAGAGACTCGAACTATTCGTGGTCCCAAGCTTAAACCAGCCATTATATTTAGGTAACGATTTCGTTAGGTTGTTTAGGGACGAGATAAAAACTAAATACCCAACCTAGACACCATACTATTAGTTGTGTCAGTAAATGGTTAGGTTATCTATTAATTTATGTTATGTATAATAGTGAGAATTTATGTATTAGAGTCTCAATAGTAGTTTAATATTTATTTATTTATTTAATAACTTTAAGGTCATGACTGTGATATAAGATTAGTTAGTTTTAGGATATGTGCCATAATAGTAGTAGTTAACCCCCGTGATTTATTCTGTGATACAATAGATCTCAACAGGTTTTATTTAGTTAGGTTTAAGTTATTAAATAAGTATATGTTTATATGCCCGGTTAGCTATTGCGGTAGTACAAGAAGTACCTCAGGGAGTGGGCCCTTACCACACGTTGGTCAAACAAAATAAGCAGTGCCAGAATCGACAAAATGTTGTCAGTGGGTAGAAGGACTTCCTTTTTTTTTACGAGTCCGGATAACTCACGACCACTCATTTTCCGTTCTCGAGCCTGTTACGGCAGCCCTTCCCCACACTTAACCAAAAAAAAAAAAAACAATAATTGATCTTGGAGAGTTTATTCAGAAATAACCTTATTTCTCATAAAATTCTTATCAGAGAAAAATACTAAAAATAACCACACCTCACCCTTTTAACTACCTTACACGACTAATTTTACCCTGCCCCCGCATGTTCCTTTACACATCTGTCCTAATACACCACTTTCCCAATCCATCGTTTTGCCGTCGGCATTTCGCATTTTCTATTTCCCTCCTAAATGCATCCTATTAATCATTCTACCTGTGAAAACAAAATTAATGTTTAGTACATAATCCCACTAAACTAACCTCACTAACTAACTAAACACCTAGGATATTTCTAATTGTTAAAACATTAGTTTATCCAATTGAGACATCTCCTACCTCCCCATAATTAACAATACATATTTTAACATACTAGCAAACCTTTTCAGAAGTCCTCCTAATTCCACGTCCCTCCCTCCCTGTACACGTCACACAAAAACGAGTAATTAGTACACGCGAATAAAAAAAAAAAAATTGTAAACAAAGATTTACTTACATCTAATCCGATGTAACTGCGATTTCTCTCATAGTGTCTAATGTTTGTTTACATTTTTTTTTTTGTTTTATTGTCTCCCCTATGATCATTTTCGCGAAAGATCTTTCGGCGAATATGTAGGCAATTTGTATGTAAGTATGTGATATTGAAATTAGGTGTACCTTTTTGTAGGTTTGTTTACATTTTTTTAGGGGTATATGTCGTCAAATCTTAGGTATGGGTATGTAATATGTATGTATATCATATTTTATTTGTGAATTTATTTGTTAAGTCAGTTGGTAGGTATGTATGTTTATTTATTTTATTATTTATTTTAATGATGTTAGATGTTGTTATTATGTTTATGTTTATTTAAAATCAGTCATTGTAAACTGACCAGAAACTGGAATAAGACGAATTGACGACATGAAAGTTCGCAAATAGAAAGAGAACGATATAGGTGTTACAAGAGAACACCAAAACATAGAAAATTGAAAAGAAAAGAAATTAGGAACGGGACAGGGCAATGCATGAAGAGTTTAAGCAGCTGATTGATTATCTGGTCAGTGCCCTTTTTGTTAAAAAAAAAAAGATTACGATCGAGTGGCTGACGTTTTTACAGCTGATCATCGCGGAGATCGAATAAAAAGAATTTTGGGTTTTGTTGGCTACAGTACAGTGTAGTGTAAAAATATTTGCCTAACTAAATTCTTTAGGGTGAGTGTTATTTTCTAACCCTGTAAGAAGAGGAAATTGAGTTTTTTTTGAAATTAGGTTTTGGCGACGGTGTGGCAGTCGGAGAATTCAATTGGAGCACTTGAAATTGAAGTGGTAGAGTTTTAGTGCGGAGGTGGGTGGATGCATTGTTTGTGTTTTCATCAATAATTAACACCCCATTTGTGTAGGCTTGAGAAAGGCAGAATTATTGTGGAAAATTCTAGCCTCTGCTACATTATTTGTGGGGATATTCCAACCCGTTGTGACGGCCTTCTTACGGTGACGTCATCAACAAAGGACCCGTTGGTGGATGCTACACCACTACAAGAGCGAGACATCTCTTCATCTAGAAAATTAAATTTAAATGTATGTGAAGTGAAAGGACACTTAGAATAATCAAGTGAATATGAAAAGTGTGTGCACCGTCTCCATTCCAACCCCATGTATCAATGTTTTGAAGCCGAAGCAGAAGTGAATTAGTTTAAATAGTTTTTTTTTTAGTTTAAGTAAAGTTAGTTTAAGTTTTTTTTGTAACTTTCATTATTTGTAATTAAGAGTAGGAAAAGTGAATTTCTGTATTTTTATTAAGTTTTGTGCGCGTAAACCCGGATTGGGCGAAATCCTCTTCGACATCTTCCTTTGGTGCTGCCGGCAGGACTTCGGAGGAGACTCATCAGGATTACCGTGAGTAATAGTTGTTAAGTTTTCTTTGATTTTTGAATAGTAGCTAGTATATTTTTAAGTACAGAAGTCCATTTATTTTTATAATAGTAATTTTCATTTTTTTTAAATATATAATGTCAATAATACCTTTGCTCGTTTCGTGAATTTTGTTTCAACAAAAATGGTTTGATAATTTTCAATTCGTGGTGGTGTGTTGAAGGTATTTCGGGCCGTCCATTGGTGAATTGACAATGACTTGACATGACAATTAACAAACGACGACAGGACTTGACATTGACTTACAATTTCTAAGTTTTAAGGACGTTGTGACTGGGAGGTGAATAAGGGGCTATCTCTCATAAACGTGGCCAGAGGGATAGCCATAGGAAGTCTTTCGGGACTTGAAGGGTGGAAGGCCAGCCTTTGCCAATAACAACCGGCATGTTTTGGGATCGAGGCGAATCTATACTGCTGATGAACATTGAAAACAAGTTTTCCTAATCGTTTTTCAGTGGTATAGACATAGGTTTTTGATCATTTTCTTTTCAGCTTTTCTTGAATCTGTCTTTTTCCTTTTAAAGTCCTTTTAAGTCCGTCCGTGGTCAACATAGAGTAACTTTCTTCTTCTTTTTATTTATATTTGATTCTGGCACGAACAAAAATGTTTGTTGAGCTGGGATGTTTGGTGAGAGGGCAAGAACTACCCCCGTCCGACGAGTTAAGCCGTGCAACCACAAGCGTGCCGTGCCCTTTCTCCAACATCAAGGATGCCTCCGTGGCCTACCTAGACTCACAACAGTACCTAGTCTGGATGTTAGATATAGAAAATGTGCATCAAATTATGTTCTTTTGAAAAGTTTCGCAGTAAGCTATGAAATTTAAGAAAATAAAGATTTTATTTTTATTAATTTTAATTTTGTTGCAAAAGGAATCCGAATCTTAATAAACCTTATCCCATATAATCTTATTAACTTTCTTTTACTTGAAGGGTATTTGTTTTTGTAAACCAAATTGACCTCGAGAATTTGATTAAATAATGGTGGTAACCATCGGGTACTGGTCTCATCCAACCGGATTTGGTTGGATGAGACAAGGTCTGCTGTCCCAGGCGAGCCTAGATGAGCTGGTTTTACATATTCGGACAACAGGTTATCTAGGAATTTCAATAGTAAGTCAGGCCCTTGAACAGAGATGGTGGCGGATGAACCGAAAGGTTTACGGCAGCGCTCTATCCTGTAGTGGATACTGATGGCCCCGTGTCCTAGAGGTATCTAATAAATTGGAACTGGCCCTACAGGTTGGAAAAAACCATTGTTACGAAGCCACCAATAGCCTCGGAAAGGACTGATATTATTGTAGACGACCCTGCTAAACGAAAAAAGGACAACGACGTTCGTATCTGCACCTGGAATGTGAGAACATTAAACAGGAGAGGTGCGGGCGAACAACTAGCGGAAGCCCTAAACTGCTACAAAGCAGACATTACTGCCATCCAGGAAATACGATGGGATGGGCCGGGCAAAAAAAGGATGATAAGTGCTCATGCTCAGACGGAGGAAAAAGATGATGTAACTAAGGATTGCTTCTACGTGCTCCTTGGCAAAACCTATGAGCGACTACCGAAGTACGATGTTAAAATCGGTCTGGGAGATTTTAACGCAAAGATTGGAAGAGAAGACATCTTTAGCAGTATTGTCGGAAAATATAGCCTACACCACAACACGTCTGGTAACGGACTACGGAACGAAATGCCACTATAGGCAGCACACGGTTTCCTAACCTCGATAAGTCTCCAGATCAACGAACAGTCAACCAAACTGATCACATTGCGATAAACAAGAGACATGCATCCAGTATTTTGGATGTCCGAACATTCCGAGGGGCAACATCGACTCGGAACACTACCTTGTTACAGCCAAGGTATTCCTTATCCCTTAACCTCTCGATTCACACATACCACCAGCATCTAATATCGAAAAACAATGGCAACGATGCCAAAAAGCTATTCGATCAGCCGCAACTGATATGCTAGTTTTCTCCCTACCACCAGCAAGAAACCCTTGGTTTGATGAGGAATGCCGACAGATGCTTGCAGCCAAGAACGAGGCCTACAAGGCTAAGCTGCACGTGATGACGAGAGCTGTCATTGGGTTCTATAGGCAAAGAAGAAGGGAAGAACATCGGCTTTTCAGAAAGAAGAAAAAGAGCCACAAAAGCGCGCGATAGAGGAGTTTTACCAAAGTGTAAAACGTCAAACCCAAGGATACAAGGCTCGAACAGAATCCTGTCGAGATGAACAAGGAAATATCGTAGTTGAGACACAGTCGATGCTGAGAATATGGAAAAACCACTTCTGCAGACTGTTAAACGGCGATGACGAACAACATTCCGTTGTCAGACAGAACGAACCATTTAATATTGGAAACGACAATAAGATGAAGACCTAAGTGAAGTGAGGATAGCAATAAGGACGGCCTTCCCGCTGGGCTTTATAAAGCTGGCGGAGATGACTTGGTAAGTAACATCCACCAACTCATAAGCCAAATTTGGTCGGATGAAAGTATGCCTGAAAAATGAAACCTCAGCATCGTTGGCGCGATTCACTGAACTGCGCCAACTACAGAGGCATAAGTCTGCTCAATATCGCCTACAAGATCCTATCTACCGTAATATGTGAACGCCTGAAACCGTTTACCAACAACCCGATTGGCCCTTATGAGTGTGGTTTTAGGCCAGGAAAGTCCACAACCGATCAGATTTTCACACTTCGGCAGATCCTGAAAAAAAAACCAAGAAGTCCAAATCGATACCCACCACCTATTTATCGATTTCATAGAGACGAACTACATAGAGTCATGTCTAGTTTTGGTATACCGCCCAAACTCGTCCGTTTGTGTAGGATGACGATGGAGAATTCTCAGGTTGGGAAACGACCTCACCGACACATTCGATACCAAAAAAGGATTTAGGCAAGGCGATGCGCTGTCACATGACTTCTACAATTTGATTCTTTAGAGGATTGTGCAAAACTCCCGAGCCATTACCAGAGACACAATTTTCCAAAAATCTGTGCTACATCTAGCATACGCCGACGATATTGACATCATTGGTAGGACTCAACGTGATGTCATAGCCACGTTTGCTAGTATAGAGAAGGAAGCGGCAAAAATAGATTTAGCAGTAAATGAGGGTAAGACTAGTATATGCTGTCAATACGACACGAATTGGACAGAACGTTACCATTAACTGTGACAACAACATCTCGTCAGAAATCAAACGAAGAATTACTCTTGCCAACCGCTGTTTCATTGGGCTGAGAAGGCAATTTAGTAGTTAAGCCCACACTCGAACAACTAAGGAAATCCTATATAAGACCTTGATCATCCCATTCCTCAAAAGCGGATGAAGAAATCCTTAGAAATCCGATTCGAGTGGAAAATTCTTCGAAAGATGTTCGGTCCCGTTTGCGTTGACGGTCTATAGAGACGAAGATTCAACCATGAATTATACGAGCTGTACAGAGACATACTCCTGGTCAAAAAAACTCCGCATTGGAAGTTTTAGAAGGCTAGGGCATGTAGAACGAATGGACACCAATACTCCGTCTCGCAGAGTCTTCGATTCCTAGCCTGACATCGTTGCATTCGAGTAAGACCTCGCTTTAAGTGACGCCCACAAGTAGAAACCGACCCAAACGAACTTGGAGTGCACAACTGAAAGCAGTTAATTAAGGACCGGGCTAATTGGAGAGGCGTGTTGGTTGAGGCCCAGGTTCGTCCCGGACTGTAGCGCCACTTAAGGAAGGAAGGAGGATTGGTAGTGCTCTTCTTAAGCTCCAAGTAATGATTTTGTTCAATATAGGAATGGGTCAATGCAAATGGAAACCCTTAATAATATTCAACCTATATCGAATGATGATTTTTCAGCGCATGTCTATCGACTCTAAACAGTTGTCAAATATGTCAAAACCATTCTTTTCATCATATTCCCAATGTAGCCTGATTCTCAAAAAACATGTCTAAAAAGAAAAGTATTTCGGTGAATGTGCAAATTCAGAAATAGTTCCAAACAACCCACATTCATCTTGTGAATAAACGAACTCCAGAAACACATTTTCGAAAAGGAATTCCATACAATGTAAAACTATCCGCAGTAACAGTGTCTAAATGCCTTTACTTCATTCCATGATCCTGGGAAATTTAAATTCTGTTGAGGAATTTCCTTTGACAAATATTCGGGTCATCCTATTTCTCATTCACATTCATTGTCCAACTAAACCGTCGCGTCGTCGGCAGGAGTTCACTAAAACTGTCTCCTTGATAAAACAAACACCACCGGATATTGGATAGGTACTGTATTCGAAAAGTATGTGCACAGGTGCATCTTTTGCTAGCTTGTGTATCTAACCTAATATACGACTAGGTAAAATGGAGGAATACAAAACGAAATAAATTTCATTTGTGAAACAATCATTCACTTGACTAATTTCCATATTTAATGAGGATAAAGAAAGGATAAAACACTCCAAAGAAAGGCCATTATTGTGTGCATCACTCTGTATTCCGCGTTTGCTTTTCGTAGCAGATTTATTTCAAATAACACTTTCCATCGTCGCGTCTGGCAATAGAGCTTTGTGTCCTTGTCTCTTTCTCGACTGCATTTTGTTGCACTCGTATTGCCAAGAAGACACAAGAAGATTGTAAAGAGGTAGAGGATAAGTGACAGAAAGCAGAATTGTACTTAAATGTAATACTCTTGACAATATCCTTTTAGATGCATTTGAATAATCTTTTTAAGAATAGAGTACTTCAACAAATGGAATAGGATCAAAATTGTTTTATCAAATTATAATTTCATTAAAACTAATATCAACTAATGTTTGATACAGCAAATGTGTTCGAGTCTATTTTAGACCTTTTAGTTTATTTTTGTAAGTGTTCTAGGGATGCGATGGTGGTATGATAAGTATCTTGCAGATAACTGAACATAGTACACTTTCAGGTCTTTGTTGTTTTTTTTTTAAATTTTTGTTCGGAACCAGAGCGCAATAGACTTTTTTCAAGAGATGTGGCAATTTTTGTTCATTGAGCATTGAGCATTAGAGGGCTCAGTGGCGCGATGGTTAGTGCGAGCCGTAGCAACACTTAAAATGATTTTTTTAAAGCCCTCCTCTCGTGAAGTCCAGCCATCGTGCAAGAAGTACACACAAACACATGAATGGTTGTGAGAAAGCTCGGCCCTGGGTACTAGGATTGGCTAAGCAAATTAAAATCCAAAATATAGATGAAGTTAGCTAAATTTTGAAGCCCTTTCCGTTCAAAGAACAAATATGGAACAGGGGAGTTTTATTAAATTTTTGTCACTTTTTTTTGGGACGGTGTGAAATGGATTTTATGAAACATAAAAAAACATCACGATGACGGTGTTTTGATCCGGTTCACCATCCAAGTACTAAACAACAACCCACGCTGCTTGATGTCGGTTATCGGGTGTTGCTTATTTACTAGGTTTGTTTTAGACATGGTATCATTGGCATTGATAAAATCTATGCCAATGAAAAAAAAAATTCATTAGCATTGAAAATAATATTGCTAATGGAAAAAAATTGCATTGACATTGACTTTTTTAAAGCCAATGAAAAGTAGTAATTTGGAATGAAAACTATTTTCATTGAGTAATATCTAAGGCAATTTTTTATTTATTTTTTTCGCAAAGGATTATAAGAAACAACTTGCTTATTGGACGCATGCCTATAATGCTACGGTCTTCTAATTGTATTCTGAGTGGTAAGTCTGGATATGAACTGGCTAAGTTGAACGAGTGCCCATTGGATCCTGGTGGTTATTTTGTTGTGCGTGGTCAGGAGAAAGTGATTCTCATTCAAGAGCAGTTATCATGGAATAAGATGATAACCGCGGCCAAGTGCAGTGCCAGGTGACCAGTTCCACACATGAGAAGAAGTCCCGAAAGCTGTTGTTGAGCAAACACGGAAAGTACTATTTGAAGCACAATTCCATGATGACATACCGATTGTGGTGATTTTTAAGGCAATGGACATAGTCTCAGATCAAGAAATTATGTCGCTAATTGGGACGGACACAGAGACACAGAATCGATTTGCACCATCTATGCTGGAGGCGTTTCACTTGAAGGTTTTCACTCAACAGCGAGCGCTGGAGTATATGGGCTCAAAATTGGTGGTGAAACGATTCCAGACATCTGCTTCCAAGCAGAAGACTCCCGCAGACGAGGCAAGAGAATTGCTAATGACCACTATTCTTGCACACGTCCCGGTGGAAAACTTTAATTTCCAAATTAAATCGATTTACGTGTCGTTGATGGTGAGGCGTGTGATGGCAGCTGAGTTGGACAGCACGGCTTTTGATGATCGCGACTACTACGGCAACAAGCGACTGGAGTTGGCGGGCTCTCTAATATCTCTTATGTTTGAGGATTTGTTCAAACGACTCAACTGGGAACTGAAGATGATTGCGGACAAGAATATTCCAAAAGTCAAAGCAGCATAATTCGACGTGGTGAAGCATATGCGAGCAGCACAGATCACAGTCGGTTTGGAGTCAGCTATATCGTCGGGTAATTGGACCATCAAGCGTTTTAAAATGGACCGTGCAGGTGTTACACAGGTTCTTTCCAGACTTAGTTATATATCTGCTCTCTGTATGATGACTAGGGTCAACTCTCAGTTCGAGAAAACTCGAAAAGTCTCTGGTCCCCGTCCACTGCACCCAGTCAATGGGGTATGCTATGCCCCTCAGACACACCTGAAGGAGAGGCTTGTGGTTTGGTCAAGAACTTGGCTCTAATGACACACATCACAACAGAAGTAGATGAAGCGCCTGTGATTAGACTGGCTTTCAACGCTGGCGTTGAAGACATTCGCTTGATTGGTGGCGATACGATTAATAATTCGAAGGTTTTCATGGTCTTTATAAACGGAAACATCCTTGGAGTTACCATCAATTATAAAAGGTTTTTTTTTTTTTTTTATAATTTGCGCGCACTCAAGGGGTTATGAATACCCTTTATATGTTTTAGCACAGTGCGGGCGTTAAGGAAATTAGGGATAAGAAGAAAGGAGATACCGATGCACATTGGTTTTAAATGTCTGTAAGTTATAATAGAAAGGAAAAACAGAGTTTGGTAGAGCATTCCACATTCGTGTTGTTCGGTTTATGTACGAATCTCTGTATTTCAGTGTACGTCCGAAGATAGGCTTGAGGGTAAACTGATTTGCATTCATTGCGTAACGAGTATTGCGGCTGAATTGTTGAATGGGAGGAATGCAGCTGGCTATTTCATTTGAACATTGGTTGTTAAAATAGCGATAAAACAAGGTAAGGCAGGAGATGTTTCGACGGTGTTCGAGCGAATCTAAGGAGTTCGCTATTCTTATGTCTCCTATAAGTTTTTTCGCACGCGTTTGAATCCTATCTAGTAGGTGCAATGTTGATTTTGGTGCACCTGACCAGACGTGGGCGTTGAATTCAAGTTTTGGGCGTATAAACGCTTTATATATTGTGGCCAGATCAGAGGGGGTGAAATATTTCTTACATCGATTTAGAAAACCTAGACATTTCGCTGCGTTTTTAGCGACTTCAAATATGTGGTCGTTCCAACGTAAGTCGTTACTAACACACATACCTAGCATGGAAAGCTTTTCGGTTTCTTCGACGTAAGTGCCATTCATGGATAATGGCTCAAGATTTTGGTTACGCTTTAATGACAGAAGACAGCATTGTGTTTTGGAAGCATTGAATTCCACTCTATTAGATTTACACCATTTGATAATGCTGTCAAGGTCGGAATTCAATGAGCTTAACATATTTTGGCGTTTTGAGTCCACGTTCGAAGGTGAGGGACGAGGACCTGTAAACGAATATGAGAAGCTGAGGGTACTGTCATCAGCGAAGGAATGAATTGGATTAGAAGTTGCAGACAGGAGATCATTTATAAAAATGAGAAAGAGAGTCGGAGACAAAACTGAGCCTTGAGGGACACCAGCATTTATTTGGTGAGTTACAGACTTGAAACCATCCAAAACAACTTGAATTGAACGTTTCGAAAGATAATGTCTAATCCATAGAAGAAGTTTTTCGTCGATTCCAAATGCACGCATTTTCGACAAAAGGGCTTGATGCCAAACCCTGTCAAATGCCTTTGAAATATCAAGCGCAACAATCTTGCTTTCACCACCATGGTGGATTGATTGGTTCCACTTTTCGGTGAGATATGTCATCAAATCACCAGTAGACCTGTTGCTGCGAAAACCGTATTGCCGGTCATTGAGAAGTTTTCGTGTTTCGAGATATTTTATAAGCTGACGGTTTATCAGCGTTTCCATGACCTTGGAAAGAAGGGACGTAAGTGCAATTGGTCGGTAGTTGGAGAGAGAAGAAGATTCGCCTTTTTTTGGTACAGGCTGGACAAATGCTGTTTTCCATCTACTCGGAAAGAGTCCTGATGAGTAGGATAGATAGAAAAGCTTACGCAGTGGTTTTGCTAGCGTAGAAGAACACTTCTTCAGAATGATGGGGGATATACCATCTGGACCAGCGGATTTGTGTATGTCAAGATCAGATAAAACTCTTGCAACTGTACGAGTACGAAAGTGAATTGGTCCCATGGAATGATTAACGTTCTCAAGTACAGGAGGAGACTGAACACAATCTGGCAATGTAGAATTGGCTGCGAAATGCGCAGCAAGCAGATTGGCTTTGTCTAAAGAGCTGACAGCTGGAATGTCATTGTGAATGAGCGTCGGAATTGATGATGAGGCCGAATTTTTTATATTTTTAACAAATGACCAAAAGTTTTTACTACCTCTGGGACATTGTAGAATTTTTTGCCTCAACTTTTGGTCATGGAGGAATTTGACACGCTTTAAATGGGCATTACAGTCGTTTCTGGCTTGTTTGAACTTTGCTCGGTTTTCCTCTGTTGGGTTGGTCTTGTACAACCGAAAGTTTGTCTCTCTCAACCTGATAGGTTCTTTGCAGCTCAAGTCATACCACCCTTTTGCCTTTGGTCTGATACTCTTAATTCTTTTGGGAATAAAAGATCTCATACCAAAGAGAATGATATTTGATATCATATCAGCAGCAGCATCCACGTCACTATCGAGGAAGCATAGTGACCAGTTAAAATTCCTAAAAAAACTGTTTAATGCTTCCCAATTGGCTTTCTCGTATTGCCATACAGTTTTTTTGGGAATTTGCTCTTTAACTGTGTGGTTGGAGTACGAGAAATTTGTTGATATGATACAGTGGTCTGACGAACCTAGAGGCGATAATACATTGATGGTGTATTTATCAGGGTGAGAGGTAAGAAACAAGTCCAGGGTGTTGGCGGCTTGACTGTTAATATCCGGTATGCGTGTCGGCTCATTTACAAGCTGGGTTAGGTTGTTTACCTCAGCAAAGATCTCAACATACCTTCCTTCGGGTGTTGTCTTTCCAGAATGTTGAAGCCACGTAGAATTGTGTACATTGAAATCGCCCGCAATGACGATTTCAGTGTGAGGATCCAGGGATACAATTCTAGAGATGGAGTCAGACAGTGCATCAAACTCGTTAAGGGTTGAATTACTGTCAAGGTTTGGGCTTCGATAAATGAAACAGTAGTGGATTAAATGCCTACGGACATGGAATTTCAGCCATATAAAATTAAATTCCGGATTGGAACATTGGCCGTATTGATGTTGAATTTGGTAGGCTACGTCACTACGTATATATATGGCGAGACCGCGATGAGAAAAGAATAATGGCACTAAATTATATCCAGGTAGGGTTAATTCTGATAAGTCAGTATTCACCCCCACCTGTGTTTCACTTAGTGCCAAAACAGCTGGTTTGTATTTACAAATGTGGACGTATGCAGAAAAAAGATTCGACTTTAACCCACGAACATTGCAAACGTCCACTCTAAATTTCCTTTCCATTATAACACATACATTAAAAAACACAATACCGACGACAGACTAAGCTTGGCTGAGAAGTGAAGGTTCACGTTGATTGTCTAAAACAACTTGTCACAGGTGTTATGCCCGTATGACAAGTTAAATTATACGCACAACAAAAAAGTTCACTCACAGCCCGCTATACATCGGTTATTGCCTAATCCTATGCTTCCCCAATGCGAGCGCACGCATGAAAAGAAAATTCATACGGCACTTGCATTGTTGATGCACGGGCAAATAGCAAACGAGGTGGAGAGGGACGCGATGGACTACCACACACTGCACTATTTTTTTTTTTTTGTTATTTATTGATTTTTTTTGTTGTATTTTTATATTTTTTTTTTTTGTTTGACCACTGCACTGCACTTCACTGATGTGATTTGTTAAGCGCGTGGGAGAGATTTTGTTTTTGTAGTTTAGGTGATTGTCGTATTTATTGTGTTTTTGGGGGTTGGGTGGAGAACAACAGAACGCGTGTGTTGCCGCGACGGAGAGTGAATCGGTACTCCAAAAAAAAAAAAAAAAAATGGTGTACTTTATTTTTTTCATACTTTTCATTAGCATTGCAAAATGGTAAAATAAATCATGATCATTGAAAAATAAAAAGTGATTTTCTGCGATTACTGTAATTAAAAATTAAATTATTTTTGTATAATAGTGTTCTAAAATCCATAAGCTTTGTTTTGACACCAGCTCGCCAATTGATGAATTTATAAAAAAAAAAAGCCGCAATGTGTAAAAGAAAATTTCACATGATGGTTTTCAATGATAGCTATATCTAACCGCAGTCTTATTTTTGGACGGCTGTTGTGGCTGTTTGTTCGTGGGTAATAAACGGATGTATGGACTTGTATCTCAGGCAACACGTACGTTGATGTGCAAAAAAGGTGATAGATTCTTGTGCGCATGTTGGTTGGAGAAAGGATGTTGGTGCGCCGGTATGCACCAAAAAATGTGTTGTCTGTCAAAAACAGCATCATGCGTACTCTATAGCTATATACCTCTTTGGTAATATGCATTGTTGTAAGGAATCAAACGTAGTTGCTACATATATGAATGCGACATTTGGTAGCATGTTGGTGTGTGTCTGACGTCTGGAGTTTGTAATTGAAGATTGAATCAAAACAGGTAGATTTGATTGCGTTTTAGATGTGTATTGAAGATGTATTTTTGAAATTGGAGTTTTGCCTTTAGGAAGGTCGGTGTTTTTCATATGACGACATTTTCAAAACGAAATGCTAGATATCGGGAACGCCTCTTAAGTTTAAGAAAAGGACAGATTGGATGAAAAAGGCTGCGATTTAAAGATGAAAATTGGTATGTGGGTTTGATGACTTATTCAGATTTGATGTATGGGTTGTATCACGGTACTTTTGACTAAGATTGCATTTTGTATGGTTTTATCGATATTTGGGAGTCTTCCCGAAAGGTGGAGCGTTGGATTTTGGATTTTGGTTGGATTGTGTGCTTACAATGAAAAGAGAATATCATCACACTGGAGATCTTGCAAAAGGGACTAATGGCTATATTTGTATGATTGTCTTTTGAAGTGAAACTTCTTTTAGGACGTTGTGAATTTTATTTAATGAAACGAAAAAATGTGACGAAAAAGAGATCAAACGAAATATCGGTTGTCGTCTGATCACCGAAACCAAGCAGCGTCGGTCGCGGTTAGTACTTAGATATGGGAACGCTTGGGAACTCCGCGTGTTGTTGGTTATTGTAAGAGAATGAGATGAGTTCAACGGGAGTCGGACAGAATCCCGAAAAACGTAATACCAAAAGCCCAAAATACCGAAAATCCAAAATCCTGAAAAGCCACAAATCCAGAAAAACCAAAATCTCAAAAAGCCACAAATTTCAAAAAGCCAAAATCCCGAAAGTGAAACTAAAAATTTTCTTGTAGAAACAAAAAAATTAGACAAATTTATTTAACAAAAAAACAAACTTCAAATAAATAAAACATAACAAAAAACATATCAAAAACAAACAAACAAAAAACAAACTTTGTATTACGATGTTCACTGGCTAACAAACATCTAGTCGGTCAGCTATCACACTATATAATATCAGCACAACTGAATGCACATTACGAATTGCAACATAACAATTCGAAAAATTGCAAAACAATTTGCGCAAATTTTTCATTTTATATTATTTTTCGGGATTTCAGGTTTTCGGGAATTTGGATTTTCGGGATTTTGGATTTTCGGGATTTTTGGTTTTCGGGACTATGTCCCCAACCCTTTAAAATTGTACCAATTGTACTAGCGAAATGTTGCTACATTGATGTTTGATGGCTGACAATGTCAAATGTATTGTTTTTCTGTGAACGTTATTAAAATAAATTGATGCACTTTAATTTTAAATGGAGTATGAAACTTTTGAGTCACGCGGTATAGCTCGATAACTGATGTTTAAAATGTCAATTTCAGCAATAAGGAGCAAATCAGAATACTGTTGAGTTGAAGAAGGAAGAATCGTATTTGAATCACAGTTGATGCATAGAATATATAAAAGCCACTACTGCAGGCTTTTAAACCTCGATGACGAACAATTCCCCGCTGTATGGCAGATCCAATATCCACATTAAAGGTTAACAAAATATGCCCAGTCCCCATAAATGGAGGCTCGCTTAGGTTTCCTTTTTTATATTGCAATGAATACCTTTATAGTGTTTGGGCATATTGGGCATTAAGGAAAATTGGGAGAAAAAACAGGAGATACCGATGTGCATTGATTTTAAATTTCTGTAAATTATAATGGGGAGGAAAAAAATATTACGATTGAAGGTTTGAAGGGCGGAATGCAATGGGCTATTTCGTTTGAGCATTTCCAGTTATAATGGAGTTTAAAAAATGCTAGGCAGCAGATATTCCTACGTTGTTCAACGAGACTACAGAGTTCGCTACAATTGAATCTTCTATCAGTTTTATCGCCCGCTTTGCAGCAGGTGCAAAGATGCTTTTGCTTCGGCTGACAAAATGTGAGACTTGAACTCAAGTTTGGGGCTTTATATATTGAGGCCAGATTAGAAGGTTTGAAAAATATAGTTTGCATCGATTAAGGAAACCTAGACATTTCGCTGCGTTTTTAGTGACTTCGAATATGTGGTCGTTACTTACACACATACCGAGCATGGGAGCATGGAATGTTTTTTTGTTTCGACAATGCAAGTGGTATTCATGGATAATGGCTGTAAATTTTGGTTTCGCTTAGATGACGGAAGACAGCATTGTTTTTTTAAGCATTAAATTCCACTTTATTAGATATACCTACCCGATTTAATTATGCTTTCAAGATCTGAATTTAATGAGCTTAACATATATTGCCATTTTTGTTTCAAGTCCGAAGGAGAAGGGCAGTGAAGGGAACATGAATAGTAAAGGAATGGATTGGATTAGAAGTTGCAGACAAGAGGTCAATAATAAAAATGAGAAGGAGTGTCGAAGACAGAACGGAGCCTTGGGGAAAAACAGCATTTATTTGGTGAGTATTAGACTTGAAACCGTCCAAAACAACTTTAATTGAACTTTTCGAGAGATAGTTTCTAATCCAAATCCATAGAAGAAGAGTTTCATCGATTCCAAAAGAAAACATTTTTGACAAAAGGGCTTGATGCCAAACCCTGTCAAATGTCTTTGAAATATCAAGTACAACGATCTTGTTTTCACCACCGAGGTGTATAGTTTGGGACACTTTTTTATGAGATATGTCATCAAATTCCCAGTGGACTGTTGCTACGAAAACAGTATTGTCGGTTATTTAGAGTTTTCGTGATTCAATATATTTCAAAAGATGACGGTTTCCATTATCTTAGAAAGAAAGGAGGTTAGTGCAATTGGTCGGTATTTGGAGAGTGAAGAAGATTCGCTCTTTTAGGAACGGGCTGGACAAATGCTGGTTTCCATCTACTCGGGAAGAGTCCTGGTGAATTGGACAGATAGAAAAGCCTACGCAGTGGATTTTCCAGCGAGGAAGAACACCTCTTTACAATTGTGAGGAAGATACCATCTGGAGTAGACGGTTTGTAAATGTTAAGATCTAATAATACTCTTGCGATTGTACGAGTACGGAAGTGGATTGGTCCAATAGAATGTTCTACGTTCTCAAGTACCTAACTGATAAGACTGGGCACAATCTGGTAATGTGGAACCGGCTGCAAAATAAGCAGCAAGCAGATTGGCTTTGTCTATAGAGGTGTCAGCTGGAATGTCATTGTAAATGAGATTTGGGATGGAAGATGAGCTCGAATTCTTAATGTTTTTAACAAACGACCAAATGTTTTACTAACTTTAGGACATAGTAGAATTGTTTGCCTCAGCTTTTGGTTGTGTGAGAATTTGGCACGCTTAATGTGGGCATTACAGACGTTTCTGGCTCGTTTAAACTTTAGTCAGTTTTCCTCAGTAGGATTAGTCTTATATGACCGAAAACATAACTTCTTCAACTTAACAGTTTCTTTGTAGCTAAAGTTGAACCCGTTTGCCTTAGGTAGAGAAGTAAGTAGGAAAAATAGGTTAAACCATATATGAGAACAAGACGAAGTTTGCAGTCCGAAAGCATCAAGCGCGGATAAAAAACTAGAGAAAAAAAATAGATCTTTGCGGTGGATAGGAAATGTCAATCGAATGGACAATTCAGTCGCAATACTATGGAGTTTTTGATTTTCAGTCAGATAGAGCATGAAGAACATCTGGCACATAAGAATATGTTATGAAATCCACTTTCTTTTCGATGAACTTTTGGTCTTGACCTTAGCTTTATGGCATTTAACAGAGAGGAATCCGTTATGATGGGCAAAAGTGTTTAACGCACTTTCTGTAAACCCCGTTTTCAACTTCGGTGTGGAGCTTACAACGAGCATTTTTTCAATAGAAATAGTTTCGTGAATATATTTTGAGAAGTGAAACAGGAGGTATTTGCAAATTGCACTTGTACTTCCAGATTATGCGAATGGATTTTTCCCATTAAAGCCACACTTCAGTAGTTGTAAGTGCTTAGAATATTCAAATTACATTAAACCCGGATAAGTTCAAACACCCGATGAAATTCAGTTGTTAGACAGCAGTTAGACAGTGCCCAGCCGAATATACAGAACATGGAACACTTTAATAGTTAACTGGTAGCAAATTGTATGATCACGTTGAAAGGATGACTTTCCGATTATATACAGTGATTTGAAAATGTTAGAATTCCGAATCCAAATACCGATAAACCTTCTCCCAAATGTGGTCAGCCTTCCGAGAATCTGAGGTTCTACGTCACCTCAGGTTGAATAAATTTGCCAAGGTTTTTCATTTGCAATATTTTGTATGAACTTTGGATATACGTTATGTTTAGGAATTACAACAAAAACTCACATACTTCCCTTAATGTAGACTAGAAACACAAAAGAATAGAAACAAAATACTCGGATCTTTTACGAGTATTTTATAAATTCACACCATAATGCGTATTTAAAGCATATATGAGGGCTTTTATCCGAGGTGCGAATCATTTAATTCCATAGCACATTTAGGGCCGGTTTCTTCACTGTCGGTTCACTTTAACGGACGGTAATTCCAGCCGATAACCGACGAATGCGTTTGTTCACCAAAAATTTAGCCGGACAATCCACGGTTAGATTAGTTAACCAGACAAATCTGTAACCGCCCGATTTTGTGCGGTTAATGGCATTTAACCGATGTTTTTCTGGAATTTTGTTTTTTCATGCTCGGTTTCGAGAGTGTGTACTACTTTTGACGTGTCATTCACAGAACAACATTCCTTACAAAATCAGAGAATTATTCGTGTGCTATGTTCTTGCAGCTGGCGATGGGTTAATACTTATAATTTTTATATTGATTTTGAAGAAAAAAAACACAGACAAAGGGTTATTAATTCTAAGAAAATCTGCAATCATGTTATATATCAGCCATTTGCTTACTTCCGACAACCGAAGTCCAAAACACACAAAATACAGTGAACCTGCTGTGTTTTTTTTATTATTTTATGACAGTCTGTTATAAGCCGGATATATGTAATCAAATTCATATCCTTTTTCCACACATTGTTTTTGTTATTTTTGTATTAATTATATATTCAAAATATAATATTCAAGCGGTTTTTGTTTTCTGAATTTTTCATTTTTATTGCATCGGTAAGTCATTTTTGAATTACGTCGAGCCTGCCAGAACCAACTAGACAACATCAGTCTTATTCATAAACTCATTATAAGGCGTGTATAAAGTTATGCACTCCTTGAAATGCCTCTAAACGCAAAAATCTTATTCATAAAACTTATACAACGTTGAATAGAGGCTACACAGCCTAAACACGCCTGATGGTTGAATAGTGCCTGTATAAGAGTATATAGTTTTTTTTATTTCTGTATACACAGACGGCTGAGCATTAGGGTTACCAAATCGTTCAATTGTAAGTTGAAAAAAATCATATGTATTTTAGCAGTTGTGTTTCACTGTTTAATTTGTTCAAATGGTAATTCTTCTTTCCCTACACACTCAACATTGTAAACGATGTTATTGAGTTAACATAAGTCATCAATATGTTATAAAAATGTAGAAAATAAAATTGTCACCATGAGTTTCGCAACCATAAAAATTATCCCTTGGTAACTCTGTATTTTATTTGACACAAACCTATATAACTATTATGGATGGGGAAATATGTTATGAATAAGAAATTGTGCGACCCTGAATAGAGGCTGTATAAATACTTATGCACTGTATAACTATACAACCGTTGAGATGTGTTTTAGTGAAATCTAATGAATAAGGGGGCATATATTTCATTCCCACCAATAGTTCTTACAAAAATATACACAATAACTAAAGACAGACAATACGAAAGATAACCCACAGAATGAGTTTGACAGTTAAACTGAAAAATAGAACGATTTATCGCAAATCCACGGTTAGGTAACCGAAGCGAAAAATCTAGTGAACAAACACTCTTCGGTAACCGCAGATTCTTTATCGTGGGTTTAATCAAAACTGCGATAACCTAAACGCCGATTTAACCGGTAGTGAACAAACCAGGCCTTAATACCATATCCTATCACATAATTAAATAAAGCATCCCCAAAAAGTAAGTTTACTTTACAATGCTATACAGACGAAATTTGTATAACAATATTGCCTAGGTATTACCTAGGATTATATGGATGAAATATCTTGTTTAAATAGTTCATACGTTTTGACCGATTTTGAAAATGTTTACACTTGTCTGGTGGCAGCAAAAAAAAATTGTTTACTAAATTTTTAAATTGTAGGCCCAAAAACTTTAGAAATACAAACGGACGGATTTGGATTATATTTAGCTACACCCTTCAAGTTATACAAAATGGATCTCCACCGCACAGCCAATTTTATTTAAATATATTTTTAATTTTTCGAAATCCTAAAGCTGGATTAGAAAATTTTTAATTTTCCAATGACATATGAATGGTTTTTTATTCTTTTATTATATGCCAATACCGATAACCTCTCTGGCCATTACTCCAACTAAGTTGGTTATGAAATGAAATGTAAATTCGTCCATCCGACAGATAAATATGTTGTAACATTGTTGAACTTCTGATTGGTTTAACGAAGTTTTTTTCTCCGAGTGTATTTAGAGCAAATATTTAATCCATCCTTCATATTATACCCGCTTACCTACATCCTTGAGTTTACAGTTCAATCAACTTGAACAGTTCGCAAAGTACCTTAAGCCACGTCGTTCGTAGCACCTTCCACAGCTGACATCACTTGACACTGTTATTTGCACAAATCAATCGGTTTGCGTTTACCGTTACTCTGTCTGTGGAAAATTAATTAAAGTCAACGTTTAATTTCTTTTCCTTTTAATGCTCATGGAGTCCTGCCTGCCAGTAGTTAATGGTGTATCATACTTGTGTTAATTGACATCTCTAATGTCTATGCACGAAAAGTGTTCCCCACTCTTATTACCTGCCACCACTAAACCTAATGGCTTGGGTTCATTAGGGAATTCTCAATTTTTTGTTGTCCCCCCTTTCAGATGGATTCTGTCAGAGTTAATGAAGTGTTTTTCCAGCGATGAAGAGAGATAAAATTAAAAGTATTCGATATCTTTCAAGTGGGAAGTGATATCCTGATGATGAAAGCACTCATTTCTGTATAGGGGATGTTTTTTTTTTTCAGTTGGTGGGCATGCCAAATGTAGACTTGTTATGCCTTTATGGTGTTCTATATAGATATACATCACATGTCTTTCATGATTGTAGTCTTAAGTGGTAAATGTTGACAATTAGACTTGCATTAGGAAGATTAATATAATTCCCGAAGACGGTAGGAGTTTGACGGTGACACACTAAATATAAACATTAGGGTTTAAATTTTTGAATGACATTCCAAAAAGTCGTTATGTGATGAATGTTTATGTTCAAATCTGGTTTTATTAAGTCAATGCTAAGCAATAGTAGCATACCTAACAATATATTCTACAGAAATATTGTCGGAAAACACAAACTTCACAATACAAAGTCTGGAAAAAGACTAATACGCTGCGGAAGGAAATGTCAATCTACTTAATGTAATACCTAAATTTAACAAATATTCGATTCTACACTAATATATAAGATATTGTATCTTAAATTGTTAAGACTTTACAAATGAATAAATCTAAATCGAAGTTACGGCCAGCACACAGTTCTCTCGCCTTAATATACAGTGACCGAAATAAGTATAAAGACATGGGCGGCTCTACTCTATTGTTTGATTTGAATTTATTACGAAATGAGGAAATTTAAAGAGAAAAAATATTTACTTTATTCAGTTTTATAATCAAACAAAAAAAATTGTTTTTTTTAACACCAGGGGTTGTTTTTTAGGTTCATCGTTTACTTACTTTTTGAATGAGGGCTTTATTACTAAATTGTCTTCTTTCTGACGAGATGATGTTGTCAGAATTAGTAGACAAAGTCTCGTACTACCTCAAAGCTATATCTGTCAATGGTGACGTTCTATCCGATTCGTCGATGTTCTGTGACCTTTCGTGTTGACAGCATATTCTTATTCGTACCCTCATTTACTGTTAAACCCATTTTTGCCGTTTCCTTCTATAAACTAGCAAACGTAGCTATGACATCACGTTGAGTCCTACCTATGATGTCACTATCTTCGCGTATGCTAGTAGTTGCACCAATTTTTGGAAAATTGTGCCTCTGGTGTTGACTCGGGTGTTTTGCACAATCCTCTCAAGAATCAAGTTAAAGAATTCACATGACAGTGCATCGCGTTGTCTGAATACTTTTTTGGTATCGAATGTGTCGGTGAAGTCGTTTCCGACCCTGATGGAGCAGAGAGAATTCTCCATCGTCATCCTACACAAACGGACGAGTTTGGGCGGTATACCAAATTTGGACTTCTTGGATTTTTTCCAGGATCTGCCGAAGTGTGAAAATTTGATCGGTTGTGGACTTTCCTGACCACAGGTTGTTGGTACGCGGTTTAAGGCGTTCAAATATTATGGCAGATAGGATCTTGTAGGCTGTGTTGAGGAGACTTATGCCTCTGTAGTTGGAGCAGTTCAGAGGGTCTCCTTTGTTGTGGATCGGGCAAACGATTCTTAGGTTCCATTCTGCAGGCATACTTTCATCCGATCAGCTCGTACAATGCTGTACAATGGTAGATCTCGTCTTCACCTGTAGCTTAGCCTTATAGGCCTCATTCTTGGCTGCGAGCATCTGTCGGTATTCCACCTCGGGTTTCTTGCTGGTGGCCGCGAGGAACCTAGCACATCAGTTGCGGCTGATCTAATGGCTTGTTGGCATCTTGTTGCATATCAATGGCAATTGTTCTTCGAAATTAGGTGCTGGTGGTATGGTGTGAATCGAGAGGTTAAGGTATACGCGTTGCGCGAAGAGGCAGCTGAAGTATTTAATGAGCTTTTCTGGCTCCATCCAATAAAGTTGCTGCAATGCCAGATGATGCAACGGCCAATGCGATGCCATTATTTGATCGTATTTCGACGAGAATTAGCGAAATGAAAATTGTTTTTCCAGTTCCACCTGATGCATCAAAAAACGAGTGGTGGGTGCACGACTGGGTCGTACGCAACTTTCTCTTTCACAGCGAGTTGGGCGTTAGATAGAAATAGTACGCATTTTGATTATTGATGCTAAAAATGATATAAAGAATGTCGAAATGTGTTTATATGAACATTTACTCCGAAATTTTAAGGAATCGATGTCAATGTGAATAATAATGATTTTCCGTTATAAGCCAAAACTGAAAATTCCGTTAAGTGATAGTTGGGCTAAAACTAATTATGTGGAATTGCTTCAAGCTGTAATAGTAGTATATATATATTAAATTTCATTCTATTTGACATAATAGTTTGCGAGAAATTATCAATTTTCCATATATGGCCTAAGTGACAAAATCCGTTATATGGATTTTCTCGAAAAAAAACTGGGTATGCAGTTTTGTTGGAGCTAATATGGTTATGGTATATGTAAAGTTTAATCAAAATCGTTGCAGCCGTTTTTGAGGTGATGTGTAATTTTTATATGGCAGGTCCCGTTATTAACATGGCTAAAAGCAAACATAAAAAATGGCCTAGAATTATGACTAAAATAAGCTTGGATACAAAGTTTGAAGAAAATCGGTCTAGCCGTTTAGGCTGGGGAGACCATTACGGACAGACGGACCGACGCGACGGACCGACGGACGGAATTCCAAAAACCACTTTTTTAAGGCTCCGCTATCATCGTTATGTTAGAATCAATCAAAATCTCGAGGTTGAAAATTTTCACGAAAACAATATCTTTCTCTTTGTAAGAGAAAGTTAAAAATTGCCACAACGTAACATAAACGTCATCTGTCATGAAGATGGCGTCGTAATATCGCTCCATACAAAATGTATGAGAAAAAGAATTGCCTTCATAACTTTTTTCGGGGATTTTTTGGAAGTTTTCTAAGGTATTGTTCTTGTTTGGCCGGAGACCAGTCCGAATTGGTGCGAATCAACGAAATCGGTCCAGGCGTTCTTGAGTTTTAAGCGTAGTAGCTACTTTATATGTAACGGGTGATTTTTTAGCTGGTTTGGTTTTGGCAACACTGGTTTTGACAGCTGACGTGTGTTTAGTACCTTGTGTCACTGTCAAACAGCTTCAGTTTGGTTTGCAATTTAACCATGGATCGTCTTACAAATGAACAACGCTTGCAAATTATTGAATTTTACTATCAAAATTCGTGCTCGGTTCGAAATGTTCATCGCGCGCTGCTTCCATTTTATGATCGGCATTCTCGACCTTCTGAGCAGTCTATTCGGAAGATTGTGACCAAATTTCGCACCAAATTTACTTTGTTGGACATTAAACCACCAACACGTTTACGTACTGTGCGTAGTGAAGAAAATATTGCGGCCGTATCAGCTAGTGTGACAGAAGACCGCGAAATGTCGATTCGGCGCCGTTCCCAGCAGTTAGGCCTTTGTTACAGCACTACGTGGAAAATTTTGCGGAAGGATTTGGGCGTAAAGCCTTTTAAGATACAGCTGGTGCAAGAACTAAAGCCAGCCGACCTACCACAACGCCGAATTTTTGGTGAATGGGCTCTTGGAAAGCTGGCCGAGGATCCGCTTTTTTATCGAAAAATTGTGTTCAGCGATGAGGCTCATTTTTGGTTGAATGGGTACGTAAATAAGCAAAATTGCCGCATTTGGAGTGAAGATCAGCCAGAAGCATTGCAACAGCTACCAATGCATCCCGAAAAAGCCACTGTTTGGTGCGGTTTATGGGCCGGCGGCATTATTGGGCCATATTTCTTCAAAGATGATGCGAATCGCAGCGTTACTGTCAATGGTGAACGCTACCGAGCGATGATAACAAACTTTTTTTTGCCCGAAATGGAAGTTCTTGACTTGCATGATATGTGGTTTCAACAAGACGGTGCCACATGCCACACAGCACGCGAAACAATGGCGCAATTGCGAGGCGAGTTTGGTGAACATTTAATTTCACGTTTCGGGCCGGTCAATTGGCCGCCTAGATCGTGCGATTTGACACCATTAGATTATTTTTTGTGGGGGTATGTCAAGGCTAATGTCTATAGGGACAAGCCCGCTTCGATTGACGCACTGGAAGCCAACATCCATGCATTCATTCGTGAGATACCGGCCGATATGTGTGAAAGAGTATGCCAAAATTGGACTCAGCGGATGGGCTACCTGAGACGCAGCCGCGGTCAACATTTGCATGAAATTATCTTTAAACATTAAATTGCAAGGTTCAAACTATCGATTCAAATAAATATTTCATTCATTTTTTGGTTTTTGTTTTTTTTTTAAAGTTCTAAACCTCTTAAAAAATCACCCGTTAGATAGATAGATTTCTGGTAGGTAGGTATATGAGAAAGCATTTTCTAGATTTTCGTTAGTTTTGACAATGTGATGTAGTTTTTTTTTTGTTGGCTTTGATGATAAATGGTTTCTTTCTTATATTCCTTCCTTATATAAAGTACTCGACGGATGGTATTAGGGTGACATTCCTTTCCTGTTTCATTAAAGACCTCTTCCATTATTTTGGGAGCACTTGTCTTTGGATTTTATTTTAATTTTATGGAAGATAAGGCGGTTTTATTGTTGCGGGGCAGTCATGCTCGGATATCATTTTCCTACCCATACTTCTTTACTTTTTTATTACCTTTTTTAATGTTGCGGGACTCTCATCGACCATTTTTGTTCTTATTGATATATTATCCAGAAAGCGATATATTTCAGTATAAAGTTCATTTCCTCTTGGGGTCATTTTCACTGTTTACAATAAAAGCATCTTTAGATGGCTTTTAATCTAACAAAACAATACAATTTACATGTTTAGATGATAACACACAACAAGCAACTGTGCTATACAAATTGCAGCTGCTCAATTTCGTGAAGAAAGAAAAACCTAACGTTGGTGTAAAAATATTTTAAAATAGGGTTTTAACATTTTTTGACATTTTTTGTGAAGTGGATGAAGTGTATACTTACTTTTGGGACCACAGTACATTGTATTGTCAACATTAATTTAGACGACAAATCAGACTGGATTTGCATTTTTTAGTACAAAAAGATTTTAAATTTTCACCTGACATACATACATCTTACTCTAAGAAAAAATACCGTTTAACCTTTCAAAGCAAGCCTTAACGTAACACAATGTTCGATTCAGTTCATGTAGTGATACAAGTATTCAGTATCCACGTGTCACCATCAAATATGTGTCAAATCTCATATTATTTGGTTAATAGTAAAGGAGAAAATAGAACATCAAAGGAGTTTCCATTTGTACATCATTTGGAAGGAAATTCCTGTCAGAAACCAACGACCATATCAAACATCACATGGAGAATATCCCACTGAAAGGAAACCCAATAACTTGAAATAAAAAACATTCAATAAGATTTAGTTTTTTTCCTTATTTTTCTGTCTCTGACAATGCGAAACGCAGCTGTGGCAAAGAAATCCAATATTCGTCTCTGATTTGCCTGTCACTTTTTTTTGGCCGAGGGGTGAAGAAAATATTGTTCGGTGAAAAATCTACATAAACGTATCTAACCCACCGACAAGTGGGATTTTTCGTTTTGTTTGTTTCCTCTACGAACAAAGCTTTAATGTTTACCATTCCTTGTCCAAAAAAAAAGAACTAATTTAATACTTTTGCTTTGCTAGAAGGTTTTAAGGGATATGCCCTAACCAATTGTGAACCCTAACTCGCATACCTTTTCATTTGATATCCTTGCGGATTGTTTTCGGGTCGGATAAGATCTTCGTCCCTTTCAAGGGGATTTGTTTCCTATGAAAACTTGCCGCTGTTGTAAAAAAAAAAAACGGTATAAAAAGATGTGCACGGATCAATAAGGAAATATTGTTAGATATCCTTACCGCTGCACAAGAAAAGTCGAATGAAATGATGAAATATTCAGTGCTAAGATAACTATAATATCCTTCCTTCCGGTGGAAGTTGTATCTATTCAGTTCCTTCTCTATCACAATAATCGCAGTCCTTTGGGATTTGGAAGTGGAATCTACATCGTATCCCATCTGTGTATATCGTATTTTATATGTATCTCACATCAAATGCCAATAAAATGAATGTTTATTTATCGTCACTGCTATAAACGGAGTTGGAACAAATGTTTAAGGACGATAACACCTGATTGGGGGTGTTTTATATAACAGTACATCAAATGCACATAACGCGATGATGCATATACGAGATGAAAGCATTCATGTGAGGAGTTGTGAATTTTTTATTCCTGCAGGAGGGATAAAGGAATTTCTTTTCCGTCTTATTCACCCACAGTATGTGTGTGTTGGTTATGGTGCATTTCCTGACATGTTGTTATGAAAAATGATCTACTCTGCAATATATAAATCATTTTTAAGAAATATTTTCGAAGAAGTAAGGATGTAAGAAAATTGCGATATCGAACGGTGAACACTTTATTGATTGGCAATAAGATAGATTATGTTGCATATGTAATCCTTTTGCAAAGCGCAGTAAAACCAATTTTATCAATCCACTTTTTTTTTTACAATGTAGGTACATAATTACATATCTACTCTACATATCCTAGCGATCTTAAACGTCCAATGCGAATTTTTATGACCATGTCAATGGCGCTATAGTTCTTGGTTAAATCTTCGTCTCCAGCTATGAATGTCATAGTATGTTTTTTTTAATTATTCTTCACCAATTAGTTCTTAATCCTTTTAGGTTACAAAACATTGTGACGGAGAGAAGGGAAAGGGTTTGTAGGTTAGTTCGAGATTGAAAGTGGGTGGGAAAAGAGTAAACAATCTCTAAGATTGCAGTCACCTGGATATATTGAAAAAGGCAAGCCATTCCATATTCTTGTAGTGTGGTGTGGTTTAGAAACAATCTCTTCTCTACTTTACTGTGCGATCAGCGGATAATTGGATAAGCGGAAGAGGCCGCATTAGTATTACGATTAAACAGGCGGACGGGCAGGATACAACTATATACAGGGTTTGAAAATGCTATAAAAACTACTGAATATTTTCTCAAATTTCTTTTTTTATTTGAAAGTACAATCCTTCCCGTTAATAATAGAAAATAATTTCATTCAAATGGCTGCCTCTGCTGGCCATGCAGTAGCCTATACGATCGGTCCAATTTGTAAACACGTTATCGATTGTGTGCAGCTGTATTTCACCAATGGCTCCACGAATATTGTCCTTTAAAGCGTCAATTGTCTCTGGCTTGTCGGCGTAACACTTATCTTTAACGGCACCCCACAAATAATAGTCTAACGGTGTCAAATCGCAGCTCCGAGGTGGCCAAACGACATCAGCTCTGCGGCTGATAATGCGATCTTCAAAAACAGGGCGCAAAACATCGAGTGTAGCTTCGGCTGTGTGGCACGTAGCGCCGTCCTGTTGAAACCAAATGTTGCCAATATCCTCCTCTTCAATTTTTGTGAACAAAAATTCGTTCAACATGGCCCGAAAACGATCGCCATTTACTGTAACGGCCACTCCTTGCTCATTTTCGAAGAAAAATGGCCCAATTATGCCTCTGGACCAAAATCCACACCAAACAGTGACTCGCTTTTCAATGTATGCGTGCGGGTTTTCTGTGCCCCAAATGCGACAATTTTACATATCCGCCAAGATCAAAATGAGCTTCATCTGAAAAGATGATTTTTTTGGCAAAATCGGCATCTTCTCTAAGTCGATCGCAGGCCCACTTAGCGAAGCGAAAACGCATTGGATGGTCAGTTGGCTTCAACTCCTGAACCAATTGGACTTTTTATGGCGTCATACCAAGGTCTTTATGCAAACTCGTCTCAATGATGTCTCCGAAATGTTCAACTGTTGAGAACGACGGTGAATTGATGTTGATGGTGCTTCACGCACACTTTCTGCCACAGCAGCAATATTCTCGGGTGTACGCACTGTTTTTGGCTTTTCACGCTTTGGTTTTTATCGATGAGGATGCCAGTTTCTTTCACTTTTTTCACAAGATAACGAACATACGGAGCTGACGGTGCTTCTCTTCTTCCAAAATCCGTACGCAATTTTCGCACACATTCTGCAACATTACCATGATTTTCAAAGTAATGTCGCAATATTTCCCAGCATTGTTCAAGCATATACACAACCATATTCGTTTAGCGGATAAAACTAATTATCTGTCAAATCAGACATGAGCTAAGTGTTTCCATTCACGAAATAAGCACTCGTTGAAAAAAAAAACCGTTAGATGGCGGACCCTTTATTACATCGGAACATATATGGCGCAAGGATTCCAACACTCCGCCGGTATTCGAGCAAAACTATTTGGCTACAAACTAACTGGTTGTTATAAGCTTTGTCAGCATGACGCTGGACTCGATCAAGTAGACTCAAGCAAGTAGCAGGAGCACTTGCCCATATGTGCGAGAAGTTACATTTGTCTATGACTCGAATGCAGTCTTGGACGAATGTAACTTCTTTTGGTTCCAACGATGATCTTGGCTAATATACATGCCAAGCAAAGACAAGCCGTTGGATTCTTTAACTTCAACTTCTTCCATTTTGATTCCTCCATTAGCCTTGCCATTCGTCCGGGTTTACCCCTACATGTACTCTTTCTGGCTTCTGCGGGGAACGTCCGGTATAGTTGTAATAATATGTCCGAGATTGTATTTTCACTTATCTACTTGGCAGCTTGTCTTAATTTATAATTTAATCGAAAAATCAGTCGGTGATCACTAAAACCAAAAGAACTAATAATTTAGAATGGAAACTCGAAACGAACAGAACTTTTGAGACGTCAAACATCAGAACAATCATAGGGTTTCAGTTTTAGTAATTCATCTTAATGAAGCTCATTGATTAATTGACCATTTTAGTCACTTAACGTAATTTACCCGATATTTTAGGTTATTGAAGTTATTTTTGAAGTAAAACTTCTTTTGGGATGTTGTGAATTTAATTTATTGAAACGAAAAAGTGTAACGAAAAAGAGGTCAAACAAAATATCGGTTGGCGTCTGGTGACCGAAACCAAGCAGCGTCGGTCGCGGTTTGTACTTAGATATGGGAACGTTTGGGAACACCGCGTGTTGTTGGTTATTGTAAGAGAATGAGATGAGTTCAACTTTCATAAAACCGGTTTTGTAGGCAAGTAAACTAAGTTTCGGGGTAAGAAATAGTTGAAATTCTTCAATCGAGTTTGTGCGGTAGAAAAAGGTTGAGAACTAATCAAAACGCATTTCATGTTCTTTTTCATGTTCCTGATCATGTTTCACTTCTACTGCGTGTGAACTCACACTCGATTTGTTTATGAAATTCAAATTAAGGGTTTGGCATAGTTTGACATTTACCTTACCATTCGGTAAGACTTTGCGTTCCGCGTTACCTTACCTTATTTTTCAGTTGTAGTCTGAAATCCGGAACACGGCCATTGTGCGATTGTAGACTGCGGAGTGAATTTTATAATCAGGTAATCCATACCTACATACATTAAATTTGTTTTAATTTTATGTTAAGGAAGTGGGTATTTTTCTCAAAAAAAATATTTTTTCCCCCTAATTTTGTACTCTTTTTCTGATTGCTATTTGTCCGGGATTTGGAACCCCATATACCACTTTCATCTAATACCATCTGGCAAGACTGAGCTATATTTATATTCCGCTTCAGAGATATGGGGCAGCCCTGTGTTTTTGACGCATTAAACTCAAGCCGGTTGTTTGTAACCCATTTGATAATTGTATCAGTCTCGGTATTGAGCTCAGTTGAAATTCGCTGAATTTGGGCTCCTGTTGTAGAGTATTTAAACATAAACTAATTTTAGAGTGCTGCCATTGCGAATGAATGAATGTAACCCACTCAGACAGATTAGGTCGTTAATATAAATTAAAAACAGAGTAGGTGAGAGGTCTGAGCCTTGGGGTAGAACAGAGTTTGTTGGAAAGTTGGTAAAAGTTTACCCATCTAATAAAACTTGTATTGATCTGTTACATAGAACAAAAATTCTACATCAACCGAATCGGTGAACGCTACGGTTCCATTATTATATAAAAATAGAGGAAAGTTGTTGTCAAAAACCATACTAAGGAGATTTTTCGAGATAGCTCATGAGGTGAAAATTAACTTTACTCTCCATTCCCTTAGAGACTACTGACGTTAGAGATTTGGGTAGGTATTTTGAATGCTAGGTTTTATCGCTTTTCTTGAATGGCTTGGCTGAGTATGAGCAAGTTTTCAGTGCGACTGAAATATACCTGCAGAGTAAGACAAGTGGAAGAGATTCCTAAGATATTTGACCAGAGTGGCAGAACACCTCTTCAGAACAATGGAGGAATTCCGAAGGTGTAGTTATCAGAGGTGGAATTAGCTGGGAAAAGGGAAAGCTAACATATTTGCTTTTTCTTGATGTTTCTTGGGGTTGGAATTTATATTTGTAGAAAAACCAGGCCCGAATTCGCCAACATAAGAATTATATGCGCTCATGCCCCGACGAAGGAAAAAGATGATACAACTAAGGATTGCTTGTACGAGCTCCTTGACAAAACCTATGAGCGACTACCAAAGTACGATGTTAAAATCGTACTGGGAGATTTTAACGCAAAGGTAGGAACAGAAGACATCTTTAGCAGTATTGTCGGAAAATATAGCCTACACGACAACACGTCTGGTAACGGACTTAGGCTAGTTGACAAGACTAAGCGGCAGGTGAAGACGAGAGCTGCCATTGAGCGCTATATGCAGAAAAGAAGAGAATAACACCGGCTTTTCAGGAAGAAGAAAAAAGAGCAAGAAAAGCGCGCGATCGAGGATATAGATAGGTGCCACTCCAGGAACGATGTTTGCAAGTTTTACCAAAGTGTAAAACGTCAAAGCCAAGGTTACAATGCTCTAACAGAATCCTGTCGAGATGAACAAGGAAATATCGTAGTTGAGACACAGTCGATGCTGAGGACATGGAAGAACCACTTCTGCAGACTGTTAAACGGCGATGACGAACAACATTCCGCTGTCAGGCAGAACGAACCATTTAATATTGGCAACGACAGCGAAAACTGCCAACCACCCGACCTAAGTGAAGTGAGAAAGCTATATCTAAACTCAAGCTTAATAAGGCCGCCGGAAATGACGGCCTTCCCGCTGAGCTTTATAAAGCTGGCGGATATGACTGTAAGCAACATCCACCAACTAATAAGCCTAATCTGGTCGGTTGAAAGCATGCCTGAAGAATGGAACATCAGCATCGTTTACCCGATCCAAAAAAGGGGACCCTCTAATCAAATTTTCACACTTCGGCAGATCCTGGAAAAAACCCAAGAAGTCCAAATCGATACCCACTACCTATTTATCGATTTCAAAGCCGCATACGACAGCATATATAGAGACGAACTATATAGAGCCATGTCTAGTTTTGGTATACCGCCCAAACTCCTCCGTTTGTGTAGGATGACAATGGAGAATTATCGCTTCTCAGTCAGGGTCGGAAACGACCTCACCGACACATTCGATGCCAAAAAAGGATTTAGGCAAGGCGATGCGCTGTCATGTGACTTCATTAATCTGATTCTTGAGAGGATTGTGCAAAACTCCCGAGCCACAAGAGGCACAATTTTTCCAAAAATAGCATACGCTGACGATATTGACATCATTGGTAGGACTCAACGTGATGTCATAGCCATGTTCGCTAGTGTAGAGAAGGAAGCGCAAGAATGGGTTTAGAAGTAAATGAGGGTAAGGACTAAGTATATGCTGTCAACACGAAAAGACACTCAACAGCGACGAATTGGACAGAACTTCACCATTGACAGATATTACTTTGAGGTAGTACGGGACTTTGTCTACCTCGGCTCCGCTATTAACTCTGACAACAACATCTCGTCAGAAATAAAACGAAGAATAACTCTTGCCAACCGCTGTTTCTTCGGGCTAAGAAGGCAATTTATTAGTAAAGCCCTCACTCGAACTACTAAGGAGATCCTATATAAGACCCTGATTATCCCAGTCCTGCTCAACGGCGCTGAAGCATGGACCGTATCAAAAGCTGATGAAGAAATCCTTGGTCGATTCGAGAGAAAAATTCTTCGGAAAATCCTCGTTGACAGGCTATGGAGACGAAGATTCAACCACGAACTATACGAGCTGTACAGCGACATACCCCTGGTCATAAAAACTTCGCATTGGACGTATAAGATGGCTAGGACATGTAGAACGAATGGACACCAATAATCCTGCTCTTCGTTTCACCGACCTCAACCAACTTGGAGTGCGCAACTGGAGGCAATTAGCTAAGGACCGGACTGATTGGAGAGGGATGTTGGATGGGTCCCAGTTTCTTCCCGGACTGTAGCGCCACGTAAGTAAGTAGAAATAGCAAAAAGTCTCGCTGCCTTTAGGACAATGCAGTATTTTTTGCTCACTTTTTTGTCACGTCTTATAACTTGACAGTCGTTTCTAGTCAGGTTGTGGAAACTACAATTTTACTTAGAAGCTGTTTTAAGCCATAGGGAAAAAGTTTTTACCTTTTCCGGGGGGCATTCGCACAAGTCGGATTGAGCCAATGTTTATCCTTAGCCGAATTATGTCGTTTATGATGTCAGAGGTGGCGTTAACGTCTCTTTTGAAGAAACATAGAGACTTATTTAACTAAAATAATCAACTGACTGGTAGTATTATCACTTTGCAGCAAGGTTGAGAAGTAATATTGGCAATTTCTTCTCTTATATTGGCCTTTAGATCTTTAATGATCCATGGACGGTTGCTATAAAAAAAAAAAAAATTGCAGGGGTTTAAATCGAAGAATTCTCACTGCGGGAAGTAAAAAAAAACAATTAAGTCGCCTGAAACGTTTTCGATAAATACCTCACATGCTTTCATCCAAGAAATAAACTCACGGCCGCCACAATGTAATCAGATGGCCTGATGCGCATAGAGATTGCAGTTCTTTATATTATCACACACGCGTTAATCTGAAAGTGGTGACCTATTTAACAATTTATATCCATTTCGAACATGGTTAATTTAAAAGCTTTCGAAAGGCGCGCTTGAAAATCCATCAAGCATCCTTTTGAAAAGTTGGCCTCGGTGGAAAATGCATGATGCTTCCTAAGTGTTGCAATGCGTGCTGACCGGCCGGCGTAAGGAATAAAACTTAAGAATCATGCTTGTCGAATGAGAATAATCCTGCCACGACCGCTATAGCCGGAACGGCATTAATTTCAGAAAATAAGTTACCAGAGCTCGTATTGAGCAGCTAAAATTGAAAAGTCTAATGGCCATTCAAATTAATGTTATCCCTTTGAGACGCATATAGGATAAGCCATATTTTATGTTGGTATGTGAATATAACAAAAAAGTAAAAAAAAAAAATGTCCATATATGAGATGTTTTTATTAAATTTACCTTTTATTTGGCCTAATATCAACAAATTTATGGGCATCCCAAGCAATATGTGCCATTTTTGGTGCGTTTTACATCACATTTGAGCCTCTCGGACGGTTATTGTATACATAGATTTTTATATAGATAGTTTGCCTTAAGCTCAATGGTCAAATGGTCTGAGGCTTATTGGCCTTCAAACAACTCCACAAAAAGAAGTCTGGACGTATAAAATATGAAGATCTTGGTGGCAAGTTTGTGTAGATAATGTTAGACTCAAGTTAATCGGTCGATAAACTTCAAAGTTATTAATGCTGTAAAAACTGAATGCAAACAACATCGACCTTCCATCTTCACATTCAAAGTAATCACTCCTTAAACACGCAGACCTAAATCTGCAAATTGATTTCAAAGTGAGATTGTAGATATTTCTCATGCAACTAACATTTTGCAAACTTCTCGAATAGTAAATTGATATCAGTTTAGGAAATTCGAACGATTTACCTTCCCAACTTGAATGCTCATAACTGTACAAACTCCAACAAAGTGTGTTTCATAAATCCCTTAACAAAACTTTCACCCGGTAGTTAACATCCTGAACTTTGTGTTCCCATCAACCTGAGATGTCTCCTTGTAGACAATTAGGGACGTATTAAAAGGATTACCCCATGAGAAGCCTACTGTGTACGCTCACGAATGCACAAATGAGACAACTTCTTTGCACAACTATTTAGCAGATGTAGATACATAGCTATGCTATATCTTGAAGATTTTCTTATACTCCTCATAACGTAGGTAAATAAATCCCGGAATTACATCAAGCATTCTCTTCGCCTTGTTCTTGTTCTCCCCCTATATCTGCTGGTAGAACAAAACCAAGGCAAATGCAATAAATAAAGCTTAGCTTTTGGATTTGCAAGACTTGGAAACATTCAACGTGAGTGGGTACTTACGTGTACTATGTGTCATGACCATATAATACATATGCAGTTCATTTTCAGTTGACTGTTTGGATATGAAAACAGTTGTGCAGCATTGATGTCATACGCGTAAGCAATAAACTGCTCATCATGAAAGTTTCACATGCTCCCTTGAACCCCATGTTTACACTGTTTGTCTGCCCGATTATACAAACAAAACAAAACATAAATCCTCACAGTTTTGCATTTGTATCCTTGCAACAATTGACCGAGTGTAAGGTTGAAGTTGTACCGAACTGAACATAATTTGCATGCGTACACAAAATGAGTACTGGCTGTCATAACCCCCAAGGTGATGTCACTGCTCTAAATTTTCTGAAATATTTTAATTAAGAAATGTCAGAATGTCAGCTACAAAGTGAAAATACCAATGTCATTGTAGAGCCAGAGAAAATGTTTGTTAATTTATAAAAAAATGTTAAGGTATTCTTTTGCATTAAAATTCTCTTTGAATGTGGAAAAATTAATTAAACGCGTCAAAATGACAGAACACACATTTAGCGGAAATATTTATTTGACATGTACCCTGAATCAAAATTGGCGTTTCCATATAATAGGATTAACCCGGAATGATGTCAATACCACGAATGTGGATTCAATCAAAATTGCAGCATGCAATACCAGCCGAAGGACAATGATAAGTGTCGCACAGTGCAGTATGTTGCTAGTTTGTGTGCAAAAAATATAAACTCAGTGTTGTAACATTGAATATACATGATTTGTCCTTATTTTACCTAACAGTGGTAACCATTGAATACTGATATAAAAAGCACTCCTCACACTAGCAATATAAAAAAGAAACATTTTTTTATATTTTTATTTTTTTTTTATAATAATATATAAGCACGTTAAAACCTTTCACTTCGAGGGTTGTGCTTTGGTTTTACTACTTAGCTCTCGGGCAAGGTTTTGTTCAGAAGCAGAAGTAAATTTTGTTGACGAACATGTCTAATGCAAAAGGGACAACGAAGTTGGTATCTACATCTGGGATCTTAGAATACTAAATAAAAATGTTACAGCCGAACAACTGGTAGAACGCCTAAGCTGCTACAATACTATTGAACCTGGAAGAATTCCCCTTACAAGAAATGTGATCTTTCCTTTGTGGCAATACTGTCAAGAATGAACCACATCGTCTCTCAAATTTTCCCGGTCAATAGCTAATTGCCTTCAGTTGCAGACTACAAGTTGATTGAGGACGGTATTTTTTACTGTGCTCGCCATTTACAGTGAGGTCTACCTCTAATGAGTCTGACGTCTGGCTGGGAATCGAAGACTCTAATAGCCGGAATATTGGTGTACATTTCCTTTAGTTCTCCTAGCCATCTAATGCGGATTTTTTTTCGACTGGATCTTTGTCACTGTATACGGGTCGTAAAATTCTTGGTTTAATCTTCAACTCTATAGCCCGTCAACACAAACTAGATCAAATTCTTAGAATCAGATTGTACCTATGGTGTTGGCTCGGTAGTTTTGCACAGCTCTCTCAAGAAATGTGTTCAAAAAGTCACAATACCTTGTCTAAATTAATTTTTTTATTTGAATCGGCAATGACCTCATTGCCTATCTTGATGGAGCGGCGAGAATTCTGGATCGTCATCCTCCAAAGACGAACGAGTTCGCGAGGGATACCAAAACTAGACATGGCCCTGTATAGTTCGTCTCTATAAATGCGTCGTATTTGAAATCGATGAATAGGTGGTGAGTATTGATTTGGACTGCTTGCATTTTTTTGCAGAATTTGCAGAAGTCTGAAGATTTGATCTGAAGTGGACTTTCCTGTCCTAAAACCACATTGATAGATGATTGTAAGCTATGTTGAGGGGATTTATGCTTCCATAAGTTTCAGAGCTCAGAGACTCTCCGTTTTTGTGTATCTGGCAAAAGATACTGAGATTCCATTCTTCATGCATATTTTTTCTGACCAAACTTTGCTTATGGGTTGGTGAATGTTGCTTACAAAATAATTTTCACAGGCTTTATATAGCTCAGCAGAAATGCCGTCATTTTCAGCATTCTTGTGTAGCTTAAGTTTAAATATTTCTATCATTACTTATTTAAGTTCCACGTGGTACCACAACGGACCTTTTCTGATCCAAGTGTGCATGCACATCGCGTGCAGCCACTATAACCTAACCTAACATATTTAACTTGGGGTGGCTGGTAGTAATCGTTGTTGAATGGTTCGTTCTGGCGGGCAAGTAATGCTTCCATATTCTCAGCATCGAATGTGACTCTACGTTCATCTCGGCAGGATGCTGTTCAGGGACCTGCCTTTGACGTTTAAGGCTTTGCTAAAACTTACGAATACCATTCCTGAAGTGGCAACTCTCTTTATCTTTGATTGCGAGCTATTCTTGTTCTTTTTTTATTTTTTCTGAAAAGCTGGTGTTATTTTCTCATTCTTTGCTTTTAAAACTCAATGGCGGCTCTTGTCCTCGTTATCTCAGGCAGTCTTGTCCTATGTAGCTTGCTTTTTACATCTGTCGACATTTTTCGCCAAAGCAGTTTTTTTGTTGGTGGGCGCGAAAAGCCAAAAATATCTGTTGCCTCCGATCTAATGGCTGGTTGACATTAATATTGGTATTCGACATTTAATGTATTATCCGAGAGATTGAGGGAAAGTATTAGAAAGTCAAAGCAGGTCCATGTTATTAATACTGACTTCCTTAAAGCATTTATTTGAGTAAACTTGAAAATGTTCTCTCAGAAAAAATTGCATATGTTAGGTTAGGTTAGGTTGTAGTGGATTCAAGCGATGCGAGTGTACACTTAGAACACAAAGATCCGTAGAGGTACCACGTGGATCCGTCGACTTACCTATATTCGTTCTACTACTACTTTCCTACTTCCTTTTATAAGAAGCTTCTACAGAAGTCATTGCTGAAAAGGCCTAGTCTTTTTGCGTGTAGGCCTATAGGTTAGTATCCTGTGAGGATACCGATTATAGTGCTGATGATCTGTTCAGCATTGTTAAGCAAATGGAGCGCTTCTTGTTAAAGTTGGGCCAAAGTTGCTTGAGATTCCATCAAAGAGGAGTTTTATGACTTTTTGGATGAAGCCTACGGAGCCTGTCCGGAGTATGATGTTAAAGTTGAACTCAGGGATTTCAATGCTAAAGTCGGGAAAGGAAAACATCTTTGGCGGTTTAGCTGGTAAGCAGAAAATCCACGAAACGACAACAGACAAAGGTTACCGACTAATCGATTTTGCAGAAGCTCGTAATACAGTGAAAAGTAGCACTAGGTTCCCAAGGCTAAGGATCCACACAGCAACCTGGCACTCTCCAGCCAAACCTAAGAAAAAGCCCGTGGTATGATGATGAATGCGTGTACAAGAAAAACGGTGACAGAAGATTGACCAAAGGAAGCGTTGCAGAGCAAAACAAGGGCAGCGAGAGAAGAGTATCGAGCCAGGAGAAGGGAGCTTCGATCTCTACGAGCTTCCCAGCTCATAGAGATCGAAGAGTCGCCATATCGTAACAACAGCCGGAGGTTTTATAAAAAAAAAACAAGCAACTGGCTGCTGGCTACAAAACCGGAACGCAGGCTTTTTGAGACAGCGAAGGAAAACTAATCACCGAAGCGCAGGGAATAGTAGATGTGTTTAAGCAGCATTTCCAACAACTGCTAAATTGGCATCATGTAGAGAAAGTGATAGGGCAAGAAGAGAATCCACATCCAGTCAATGAAAAACTAGTTCCACCACCTAGTATAGAAGATGTTGGCCCAACTATAATAAGCTAAAGAACAAGAATGGCCGCAGGCTCTGATGGCTTACCAGCGCAGCTTTTTAAATACGGTGATGATGTTTTGGTAGGGAGCATGCATCGAATCATCAACCAAGTATGGGTGGAAGAAAACATGCCCGATGACTGGAGACGCGCTATCATGTGACTTCTTCAATCTCGTACTGGAGCAGATAGTGCGCAGGGCAGGTGATAACACGGAAGGCACTATTTTCAACAGGTCCGTTCAGCTGCTGTGCTATGCGGACGATATTGACATCATCGATCGCTCCCAACGTGCCGTGATAAAAGAGGTCACGGAGATTGAAGAACAGGTGAAATCCGTTGGCCTTGAAGTAAATGAGGACAAGACCATGTACATGCTATCAACAATCATACAAGCATCTGTCCACCGCCTAGGACAAAACGTCACTATTCATAGCAGCAATTTCGAGGTAGTTAAGGAGTTCATAAACTCTACGAATGACACCCTAGTGGAGATCCGTCGAAGAATTACCCTAGGAAACCGTTGCTACTTCGGTTTGGCGAAACAACTGGGTTCAAAACCCCTAACTCGAAGAACAAAATGTGTGCTCTCTACAAAACCCTTATATCCTGCCAGTTCTGCTTTATAGCGCCGAGTTCTGGGCGATAAGCAAGAAGGGAGAGCTGATACTGGGCTCCTTCGAAAGAAAAATACTTCGGCGGTTTTTTGGTCCGGTGCACGAGGAGGGCGGTGGGGGAGAAGATACAACCGCGAACTCTATGAGCTGTACCATGATGTGGATGTAGTCTAAAAAGCCAAAACACGTCGACTACATTGGCTTGGCCACATCGCCCGAATGGACAATAGTGCTCCAGCTAAGAGGATCTTCGAATCCCAGCCCCTAGGTTCGAGAAGGCAAGGAAAACCGAACCTCCGTTTTAAAGACCAAGCCATTGCGGATGGCAGAGCGATTTGTCTAGACAACTGGAAGCAGCGAGCCAGGGATCGTAGAGGATGGAAGGCTGCAGTGTTTCAGGCAGAGTCTCTTCACGGGTCGGGAAAAAAAAAGATTATGAAGAAACTTTTTTACAACTTTATACAATTTTATACACTTTTATACTGTTGCAGACATTTATATATAACTTTTTACATTTTTAATTAAATTTTATACACTTCAATAGACTTTTATACGCTTTTTTACTGTAAAATGTATAAAAACCGAAAAGTGTGACATTTTAGCAACCTACTGTTTTAAATAAACTCGGTATTGAAGGCGCTCAATAAAAAGAATAGCATTGAAGTTAATCATTTCTCTGGTTCTAAATATCTTTTACTAGGAATATAAACTCGAGGAGAAAAATGTACAACATCATGTTTAATCGTTTTTATGTCGAACTCTTGATAGTGAGTCTATTGTTTGAATTTGTATGCTCGTTCTTGATCTGTAAGTTTAAGACCACAGTTTGAAAATGTATTGAAAAGTTTAATGTGTACTGCACAGATTTAGATATATTTTTCCAGGAACATTTCTAAAAATCTGTTGATTTCTCTTATAAATCATTAAATAATTATATTATTATCTTGATATTAATTTCTTCTATTAAATTTGTATATGAAATTCAAAACCTGTTGATTGTAGATCTTAGATTCAATATATTAATAATTAAATAAACCATAACACGAACAATATAAGATGTTAACGTTTTTAATCCTCATTTCGAATTTCCAATCCCATCGTAATTCTTGGAGGACAGCAATGTCTTATTTGTTAAAATTTAAGTCTTCTGCTAGTAGTTTCGCATCTGCTAGTTGTTTTACTGCAGTAAAATACGGTGAAGTGTGTGGTAGACTCATTTATTGTGATCTCCTCCTTTCACCCATAGTGTCAGCTTCAGCGTCGATATTATTTAGCTAACCACGACGAACGAAGAATACTCACTTTACGGAGACGTTCAGATGAATAAATAAATGCGGGAAGGCCCGTTTCAACCAGCGTTACCAGATAAATTTTTTTAAACCTGCTAAATGTAGGACGAAAAACTGCAAAACCTGCTAGATAGAAGTGTAAAAAAATACAAAAAAACATATGAGAGGCTACAATCAGCTATGCGGATCGTTGAATACCCTATCCCATCCCATCCTTAAAATTAATATCCTCAAAATATAGGCCTTATGGCGATGAAATACAGAAAATGACATTGTCACAATATATTGCTCAGACAGTTTATCAAAATCTTTTGTGGTTCGACAGAAAACAACGTATTTCTATTGCTAATGCCTTGGGATGGGGTATACAAATGATTTTTGTAAGAAAACGCCCCCAAAATGTGGGCGTAGGTGAAAATGATCTATGGACAAAATGTTTATATTACCATTTCGGAAGTATTTGAATCAAATTTTTTTTCGAAAGTTTTAAAATTTGGACAAAAAGCGTTTTTTACTAAAAACGCCCCCTAAAAGTGGGCGTGCCAAAAAACTTTGTATGAACGAAATATAGATATTAGGATTGTCTAAATATGCTACTCAGACACTTTTTTGAAATTCCTTACGGTTTGGCCAAAAAATAAGTTTTCCTAAAAAGAGGGCGTGGCAGTGGGCGGATTTTAAAAATTTGTACACTTGTTCTGGTGACTCGGCCAAGGATCCTATATACCAAATTTCATTATCCTAGCTCAAAATTTAAGGCCCAAAAATCGGTGACGAACAGACAGACGGACGGACGGACACACGGACGGACGGACGGACGGACAGACAGACATGGCTAATTCGACTCAGCTAGCGATTCTGAGTCGATCCATATACTTTGAGGTATATGTAGCAAAATTATTTCTCTATGTTACAAACTAAGTATCAAAACTAATATACCCCCCTATGGGATAATGTATAAAAACTGCGATCGATTTTTCCTTAAGAAATACGTTTTTTTATACCCTATCCCATAGGGGTATATTAGTTTTGATACTAAGTTTGTCACATAGAGAAATAATTTAGCTACATACACCTCAAAATATATGGATCGACTCAGAAACGCTAGCTGAGCCGATTAAGCCATGTCTGTTTGTCCGTCCGTCTGTACGTCACCGATTTTTAGGCCTTAAATTTTGAGCTAGGATAATAAAATTTGTTATATAGGATCCTCGTCCGTGCCTACAGAATAAGTGTAAAAAATTTTGAAATCCGCCCACTACCACGCCCCCTTTAAAGAAAAACTCAGTTTTTGGCCAAACCGTAAGGAATTTTAAAAAAGTTTCTGAACAACATATTTAGATCTTAATATCTATATTTCGTCAATATAAACTTTTTTGCCACGCCCACTTTTTGGGGCGTTTTCAATAAAAAACTGTTTTCGGTCAAATTTTAAATTTAGTAATAAGAATGCCGAACTTTGTTTTGGTTTTTTTTTCTAGGGGTGGGTTCGCTCACGGAGAGAATTCCATCGTAAACTCTCCGTCCTTTTCTCACTACAGGAAACATTTCAGTTTTATTATAGCGACTTAAACTGAAGCAAAATTTGGGCCTTGCTGGTTTAGTAGTTTTTAGTTGGTTACCAATGCGATGGTTTGACATCTTTTTTTCGCGATTTTTCATTTTCAGGCATTTAAATAAAAATGTAACCCCGGTCCAGATCATGTGGCAAGAACCCATGCGCACCGTTGAGCTAGCGAGCGGATGGATATGCCTGAGCCGCATGATGGCTGGACACCCGTTTTACTAGTCTGCCCGGACTGGCTCAAGGGTCCTGTGACCTTGGGTCATAAGGGTGGATAGAATTAGTAGAAGGGATGGTGCTTTCGAATTTCGACACGATGAGAGCATGCGACGATGAGTGGACTAGGCCTTCTCCCGTACGGGTGATAGTGCTGGAAGAGGTCTAGGTTCTTCGGATGGGATATCCAGGTCAGACATGCCACTCGCTCTTCATCGCGGGGTTCGGGGTACGTTACAGGTGGAATATTTCGTCTATAGACCATTTTAACCCACGCCCACTTTTTGGGGGCGTTTTTATATAAAAACGATTTTTAAACATTACCCCATAACATATGCAGGAGAAAAACCTTGTCTTTTGTAGAACCGTAAAATTTGTTGTGACATTGTCATTTTCTATATGTAATCCCCATCGTGTTTTAAGCCATGCCAACTTATAGGGGGTATTAGTTTTACAGATGGGATGGGATAGGGTATTAAACGATCCGCACAGCGGGTTGTAGCCTTCTCATTGACGCAAGCATGTAGCGATAGCCATCTAATGTCTTATATGCTATGCTTTTCTGTTTCAAAAAACTCTTGGAATTCTAAAAATTCTCGTTGTCTTTTACTACTTTGAGAAACGTATGATTAGACATCTTTGACCAATTGCTCAATGGATTTTGGCAATTTCTTTCTGGCATGACTGACAGCTAGAGCAACCGAGTGACATACGCATTTAATAAATACACAATTTGGATTGAATGTAGTTGTCCAAACAATGCCTATGTAAATAATATAATAACTAACTGCACCCTTTCCTTTTGGAAATGCTACGCAGTTACATCAATAGGTATCCACCACACCGACACTACCCATATAAACAGCTGTGTTTACTTTGTTTGCTTTCTGACCCTAACTCTGCGTATTTGTATTTCTTCTTTGGGATCATTTTTCTTGAAGATGATCGTGTATTCGTGTTTACCATCGCTCAAACAATTAAAAACATGTACAAATTTTTTTTTTGTTTGAAAACTGCTAAAATTTAAGAAAATGCTAAAAAAACTGCTGCAGGTCATTTTCATGATCAAAAACTGCTAAAATCGCAGGAAACTGCTAAATCTGGTAACGCTGGTTTCAACTAAACCTCTGGGTAGTCAAAAAATAAACCACAAACAAATTTGGAAATTGTTCCACAGTATACCTACCAACGAATATACTTGTCAAGTGTGGATACCTATAAAGGGCCAAGGAATTTTTGTTATTACTTCTATAAAAGCTATTTATTCTTATTCATAGGTTCTAAATAATTCATAATATGTTGCTTATTTCAACCCCCGAAAGGTCAGGGTAGTGAGTAATGTAATAAAGTATGCCCTTTCAGAGCACTTTTACGAGTAGATAAGCAACACACATTTTGTCACGTAAGGATGGATGTATCTAGAGTTTTTTTCATTTTCTCTCATGTTCGTTTCAAGGTTATCAAATGTACAGGAAGAACAAGTTTGGGGGTTTGTTTATTTTTATTCACGCAAATAGCTTCTTCCGAGATGCATATAGTTACAAGTTATCTCTGCTTCAAATTATCAAATGAAGTACTTTACTTTAATCAAGGAAACAAACAGTTAATTACTGACTTATGTTAGATAAACAAAATCGTTTTGAACTTTTATAGCCTGAAATCACATAGTATCCGATCAGGTTGATGGTGAACCGCTAGATAAGCACTTTAATTTAAAGGATGACAGGATCTTGTAGTCGATGCTGAGGAGACTTTTTTATGTCTCTATAATTGGAATTAAATCTAAATACCTCAAGAGGTTTATAAGTCTGTTTATAAATTTTGAGCTAAAATGATGAAATTTGGTAAAATTGTAAAAAAAATTTAAAAAATCCCTCCATTCTTAGAAATATGTCAGTTTTGGTAATTAGTAAAATGTAAATATATCTCATAAAGTATTTCTTTTTTATTTGTAATCTATCTTTATAGTTTTTTATATCTTTGTTAGGTTTTAGCACAGGCGCGGATATTCGAAAAGAAGAGGAAGAATGATAGGGATAGGGAAGATGTCGAAGGCAGTTGAAAATTACTCCATAGCTAGTGTCCGGATTAACTATTCAAACACTGAACCTGTCTTATTATATTTTTATGAATAACTAATGGTTTCTGGGATTTGTAATAAAAATATTTTATTTTCTAAATTGTTTCCATGTAACACTTTTGGAGCGATTTTTATATCCTATCCATCCTGTTTGTACATTTTAAGCTAGGATGATGATATTTTGTCATCAACAACTGAAGGTGGTTCGTCATCGCTCATCATCCACATGGACTGTAGCCATCCATCAAGCCAGGCGTCTCAGTGGTGGGCGAAAGTTGGCTTCAACAATTAGGTTGCGATAGTTTTTACGTATTGGTGATAATGTCATAATGAGCGATAATGAGGGCTCAGTGGCGCGATGGTTAGTGCGATGAACTGCCGCGCAGGAGGTCTGGGTTCGATACCCAGCCGTAGCAACACCTAAATGATTTTTCACTGGCCCTCCTCTCGTGATGATCTGACAAATCATCCGAGTAGTATCAATTGTCAAGAATAGCTTATCTCAACTTAGCCGTTCGGAGTCGGCATAAAACAGGAGGTCCCGTCATTGTGCAAGAAGTACACACGCACACATGAATGGTTGTGAGAAAGCTAGGCCCTGGGTACTAACGAGCCTGTTGCGCCAAAAAAAAAAAGAAAGACTGGAAACAGGAATGAAAAAATGGAAATCTGGCTTGTCTCAGGTAGGGACCTTTAACGAGATTAAGGTACACGTGTTCTGTAAAGGTGGGTATAGTGGCGAAGTGGTCAGTGCGTTGGACGTCTAAGGTAGGGGTCCCTAGTGACAAAACCTACGCTTTTTATAATGCAACATCTCTTGCGAAAGTCTGAAAAAAATCCAAGAGTATACAACTGTCAGGCAAAAGTTCTGTGAGGCAAAAGTATAATTTTGCACACACAAATGAAAAAAAACAGGTTTGAGGTCCTGACATTTTATTTTTTATTTAATTTCGTTCTGAAAAGGAATTTTAGTGGATCTGGATCTGTGTCTTGGCTCTAATACGAAAATAATTCGAGTGAATGTTAGCCCGTATAAATGTTCGGGCACCCGAACTTGACTTTTGTGTTCAATTTAATTTGACCGCTTAAAGCTGGATACCGTCTTCATTGATATTGCGGTGATGAAATCTTGTCGTGGCTGTAGTCGTCTCATTCTGCAGCAAAGTCAATTACCCAAAGTTTGTTACCACGCTTAGTAATCTTTTTTTTGACAATCTGGTTCGATAACCTCTTTTCTACCTTGATGTTGAAATCATCAAGGTCGGTTATATTATCTTTCTTAGGTAGCTCGTAGAAATAATCATTCGTATTGTGATACTTTATCTCAATATGATTGATGATGTTTACAATCCATACCCGAATAGTGACTTATTCTGTTCACAATATCAAAGCCCGTAGATAATATCGCAGTTCTTCTTCTTCTTTTGCACAACTTATCTTCTCGTATTTCCTGAATGGCAGTTGTGTCTATTTTGTAGCAGCTTAAGTCTGGTTTCTTATTTTTGCATCAGTTATACAGTTATATTGCCTGTTTGTCCATCTATAGGTTACTAATTTGTCGGCCTTCGTCAGTTTTTAGCATTTAGTATGCGAACAAATCAAACATGATAAAAATATGATTAACTGATTAGAATGTGTGAAGAAATACTTAAAATATTGATAATTTTATTAATGTCCCGTTTATCACTTTAATCACCCATTAATGTCTTGATTTAAAATCTCAACGTTTTGCAAAGTAAAAGGAACCAAATTCGGACAAAATCTTCCCCTAATCCCAATTAATTTCAACTTAATGTTCGTTCATCTTCTTTAAAACTCTTATTGTCCTTGGATTTCACATTGCGGACCATTATCATTCCGACAACCGCTCGTGCCTTATGCTTTCTTCAGATTGCTCTGCACACGCCCTTGATCCGTTAAGCTCGTCCATTAAATATTAATATCACGCACTTGATTCAGCAGAAGTAAAAATGAATATAGAGGAGTCAACACCACAATATGGAAACATTCACCCTATGGTTGGAGTTTTTTTTTTCTCCGCTTTTTCTTTCATCCTCCTCATTTGGTATATGTTTTCTAAGGAGCGGACAAAAAATTGAGGATAATAAATGTTTCCCTATAGTCATAATCTGTTCATCATTTAAAGCAGCAGCAGCGTTCCATATCTCTTCATTATACGCATAGATACAGTAGCTGAAGAATCTACACGATGAAAGATCACAGTTTGAAGGTTGTGCCCCATTAAATGGGTGGACCAAGTCAAAGATGTTTCCATTCACTGCCGGCTATACCCGTTCTCTCAATATTTTCTATCTACTGCTAACTTCAATCTTTGTCGCTGATGGATAGAGCTAAAAGAAAATGGAAGCTAATATCTCACACATAGATTTAGTTTTTGCTCCGATAATACTGTAAGAAGGACCATCCTTCCATTAAGAATAAGAAGAAGAGTCCCTGGCTACGAAATGATTTGGTACTGGAGCACATCGTCCTCTTTGCATTGTAGTCACGATTATCATAATGTACACGCATTTGACGTGATGAAATGATTCTTCGGAAATAATGTCATTGGCAGCAGGATGAGAGAGAGAGTGTAAAAAAATGTCATTCGCTCGACGTCGACGAGGATGTGATGGCGAAAAATAAAAACAGAGAAAATAGGATCCTTCATCTGTCGAGCAGTTCGTTCGCCAAATCCATGGTCGAAAGGATGATGGAACTTTAATCTAACGATTTATCATCGTAAGACAGTGTTGGTGTGCATGTTGTGTTCACGTGATTTTCTTTGGCATAGATGTATTTGTCCGTAAATCCGTTTTAAATTAAAATTATTTTGCAAAGACTATATTGATTGTGTGGGGTATCTTTGTACCTATATACTTTATCATCATCGTTGTCGAAGAATGGACACAGCCCGTTCTCAGTATTTTAATGGACAAAAATGTTTATTTAAAAGAAGTATTGTACATACAGTATGGTTGACAAGAAAATATACAAAAAAATAAAATACATACAAATTATAGGAGCAACAGACTCTTTCGTATTAAGGGCCTATTTTTGTTCCACATGATTGCATGCCGAGTTGAGGTTATGTTTTCTATACATTTGATACTACTGGAGGGTCAGAGACAGCAGAAATTTTTTGTTGGAAGTCGAATCCAAACCGTAGTATCTAACTTTATTAATTGGCACTATGGTTGCATAAAGTAATACCGCTGTAAATAAGGAAATACAGTTGGAAAGGGTGGACATGTAGAGAATGAAAAAGTGTTGGATTTACTAATATTCGGACAGTATTATTCATATGTGGGTCTGTCAAAAAAGAGAGATCAAGACGAGAAGACTTGTGTTCTATTGATTTAATCTTTCATTTTATGCAAAAAAAAACTTTTAAGTAATTCTGGGTGATTTTCTATCCCATTTTTTAAGGAGCTTTGTAAAGGATATAATGGTTGGGAGTTGTTGAAAGAGGGAAAAAATTTAATGACTTTAACTTTGAATGTAGATTATTATTATTTAATCTAACATTGGTATTCATTGGATATTGTTTTCCTCCAACCAAATATTACTTTGCTTAATTTATAATTGCAAGTGTTGACTACAGAAATTAAAATAGAAACCAAAATCCAAAACTATGTCAAAATGTCTGGCGCGAAGGAACCAACTGCCTAGAAAAGGACTAATTTTATTGTTAATCACAATTCTTAAAACGAAGGGCAACTACATTCGTATCTGTAATATGAGAACACTATACAGCAAGCATGCAGCTAAACAACCAGCAATAGCCCTACGCTACTACAAAGTAGGCATAACTACCATCCAGTACATACGATGGGGTGGGCCGGGAAAAAGAAGGTTGTGACAATGTGAATCAGCGACCATTTGGATACAGATTTGTTATAGGCGACTGACCCAAGCATCAAGGTCAACAATAGGACATAAAAGAGACGATCTTCTGACGAAGTATGATCTTAAAATTATGTTGACTGAATTTGCCATCAAGGTAGGAAAAGTGGAAACATTAAGTAATGTTGTCGGAAAACACAGCTAACACAATACCATGCATAGAAACGGACTTGGGCTAATTGACTTCACTGTGGATCGAAATGCCACTAAAACCAAGGGACATGGTGGTCTCCAGATCAATGTACGATCAATCAATTTGATTACATTGTGATAGGCAAAAAGCATGCTTTCAGTATTCTGGAAGACCGAACATCCCAAAGAGCTGATTTCGACTCGGAGTTACTCAACATCACCCGTTACCTTCATATCATACGGATGGTTGCCAACTAATATATAATCCATTTAGCTGTAAATTGTTAGTGGTATTTAAACCTACAAGCCTTTCTTTTTCTGTTAAAAAAAAAATCGCTTGCATCTTCCCTTCGTTGAATTTTATTTTCCATTTTATACGGAAATGGCAAATTTGTGAATTTCGATGGGAAAATGTTATTAAGAACTGGGCCAACTGCAGAACTATGTAGAACACAACCATGCAAATCTGTTGTGTTTGAGACTGTACTGTTTATGACAATTTTGAAATAACGTCTCGATAAGAAATTTTTGACTATTTTACATAAATAAAGTGGGAAGTTAAATTTAATCTTTTCACAGATAAAATCGTCCTGCAAAAATATTTCGAATACGGGTTATACCAGTATAGATCTAAATGCTGTCCGATAATTCACGCAAAAAGTTATTTTGATAGAAAATATCGATTTTTAATTAGAAAGCTTAATTTTTTAATTTATTCATAGAGTATACAGATTGGGGCTATGTATGGAATAGCACATCGGATAAATGGCCCCAACGACTTTGCTGGCAAGTTCTCTTTTATTGAAATTTGAATCTAAATTTAAATTTGAAAGTTGAATTTAAATAATACACCGCCCAATTTCCTTTTTGAAGGCAATCTTGGTCGTGGGATTGTTTGCATAGACCATTGACTTCAAAAAACTTCAACGAAAAAAGTCCAATAAAGGTAAATCGCAATATCTAACCCAATACACGATTAGGATATGACGCGTGCAGTAATTAAATTGTTTCTCTGGCTGTGTGGCATGTGGCACCGTCTTGTTGCAACCACATATTTGTTGCATCCATATCTTGTTATATAGCCACTAAAAACTGGGTTATCATGTCACGATAACGAACACCATTAATCGTACTGCCTGACTAGCCGCATTTTCGAAGAAGAATGGTCCATTATTTTTAAAATATTTTTCAACAATTAAAATTTGTTGTTCGTTCGTATAGCGCTCATTTTTACTTAACCGCAAGTGTCAGCTGTCATATTGTTATCTTTTTCCGTTAGCAACACACTACTATTATATAACGTAAAATTCAAATTTTCCTTGATTATGGAACACCGGAAACATACTTCATGATTTACTTTGACATGGTTACATATTCTAAGCACATGATGTGAGCTGTTGTAGAAGCGTCTAAAATCAAATTTGCATCACAAATAAATTTTGAGAATTGTTCTTTAAGTACTTTTTCAAGAATTTTTCTAAGGCTGCTTAACAAACTTATAACTACATATAACTTTCATAAATTTGGCGGGGCTTACCGGCTTCTGCTATAGGTAGGTACTACTTTTACAGGTTTCCAAGAATCGGGAAAATATACAATTTTTAAGCAAGTAAATATTTTTAACAAATGTTAAATAGTTGATACTAGACTTTGGAAACACTTTGATATAAATTTGTTCGAATACCATCGAGGCTTCTCGTTGTGTAAACGTTAATTATTTAGAAAGAATATAATGCCTTTTCTGTTGCAGATACTTTAGAGTTCTCATCTCTAGAATTATTTTCATGAAAAGTTTGTATAATGCTAGTGAGTAAAATATCTGTAGTGATATCACCTGATTTTTCTTTCAAAATTTACAGCAAGTGTATCTGTAAAAAATGGGTCTATCGATGTTTTTAGGAAAGGTGATTATCCATTTGAAGGTTTTTTTTACCATTATTATATTATATAACGGATTTGTATTTTTATCAATCCTGTTAAGCTTTTTATTCCATTCAGTCAAGAAGTTTTGATGAAGTGAAAGTTTTTCAGATGTCAGCTTATTCAGGAGATCTTGATCGGAATAAATGTATCTCTATCAATATTTTCTATAAATGTTCCGGAATTTAATCAGACCCAATATTTTAGCTAAAATGGGGTTATCGGAACATTTGGAACCTATGTTACAATTTGTGTTGAGAAATCGGTGACAATTAAGACAATAACTTCTTTGCTAGAAATAATGTTCAAGTTGGTTGGGATATTCCAAAGTCTCGACCGAAATCGAGTCCAATTTGTATTTTTGATGTCCTTATAATAAGTGCACTTTTTTCTCGACCGACCGCATGAGTTTTGCAGATTATAACATGAAACACTCGTGTGGTTGGTTCATTCACTGTCCCGTTACTGTCCATTGTTGTTAGCCCCTTTCCAGCCATCCAGATGTTGTTGTAAACCTGAAAAGATTTCGGATAAATCCGTGAGGTCATGGAAAAAGTATTTTCCTAAGGTTCTCATTCTTAATTGGCTGAGGCCTGGGCAGTGGCACAGCGAGTGGAGGTTATCCTCGTGTATTTCTTCATCACCGCAGCCTCAGAGAGGTCATCATCTATGAGATGCATTCTCAGTTTGTGGCTTTTTAGTAAGTTGTGTCCAGTAAGAATCCCAAATAAAGTCGAGACAGATTTACTGTTCCTTCGAAGTAGTCGATGGGTTCTGGCTTTGTCAACTCAGGCCACATCCTTTTGGAAGTTTCACAGGTGGGAAGGGAGTTCCACCTGTTTTTGGCAGTGATCTGTGTTTTCTGTCCCACCAGAGATTTGAGATCACATATAGGTGGTTTGACTGGTCTTCTTGGTCAATGCTGGAGGCAGATCCTTTTCTCGCCAGTTCGTCAGCAGTTTCATTGCCCTATATGCCTCTGTGTCCCGGGACCCAGCAGAGCTTAACATTATGTTGTACGCCTAGAGCCTTTAGCACTTCACGACAACGGTTCACAAGCTTAGATTTTATTTCGACAGTAGAGATAGCTTTTTGCAGTCTGACTGTCAATAAAGATGGTGATGCCACTGCCAATATCTCGGCTTGGAAGACACTGCTGTACTCAGGGAGACGAAAGGTGCTGTAAAGCTTTAGTGTTTCTGAAAACACTCCAGCACCAACGCCTACATCAATTTTTGAATCATCAGTGTATATGGATATGGGTTCGGTATCCAGTTCGTTCCTCTCCCACTCCTCTGTGCTTGGAAAGATACAGGAGAATGATCTTTGAAAGTCATGGTAAGGCATAGCATGTAGTCAGAGGATACAGCTGAGCCCAGATATCTGTGTAGAATTTGGGCATGTCCTCCTGAGTTCGATTTTCAGCAGTTGAGCTGGCTGATTGTTAGAGCACTTTTGGATGCAGATTCTTGCATGTAAAGGTCTAGCCGTTGCAGTTTAAGGTTTTCAGTCCCGCTGTTGGTGTGGTTCTGATTGCGCTAGTTGCGCCCACACGTGCTATCCTTTGTACCTTTGTCATATTTTTCAGATGGGTGAATTTTTTTGTGGATTGCCACCAGACAAGCCCCCTATAGAAAACAATTAAGATCACCTCCAATTAAGAAGTCATTGTTGCGAGTAAATAATCTTCTAAGACAATTTTTAATGCCATTTCATTTTTTTCTTTATATGAAGCATCTAAAGACAAATACATGCACAAAATTTCAATTTCTTTCTGGTTTCTTAAATTAATTTTGATTCCCACATTCTCAACAAAATGTGTTCTTATAAAAGGTAAAAGATAATGTTGAATTGATCTTCTTATCAAGATCGCAACACCCGGTTCTATCATTTTAAATTAGAAGTGGATAAGTTTATATATTTTTTTAACTTAATTTCAGGAACTATGGCAAAATCAGTATTGCTATTATTTAAAAAGTTTTGCATTCCAAGTAACAATTTTTATATTTCGATCTACCATATTATTTAACATTTGTGTAGGTACAGAAACTGTGAAACTGAAAATGTGCGATAACATTAAATTGCTCAATTTTTGCCTTTCGGCTTAAAATCCAATACATTTGGTATTGCAGTAGAAATCGGTTATAACGATATCGAGGGGACCTTATAATTTCATCGTTATATCCGGTACAATGAAAATAAAATAAAAAAAATATTACGAAAATGTTCAAAAATTGTTGATGAAAGAAATCACTCATTTGTGATTGTTTTGTAAATTTCGTTGAGTAAACGAGAGTAAACGACTATATAAAAGAACTAATGAAATCTATACCTCATTACACATTTTTTCATTGACGTGAATGGTGTTTTCCCACGATCAACCCAAAAGGCTACGCGTCAAGAAGCAAGGTAAAAAATCCTCGCAATTACAGGAGTAATTTTAGCACTTTAGTTGAATTTATGTTGACATTTATGCGCAAGGTAGAATAAATAGTTAAATTTATTATAGTCCACCTATTCCAGTTCACCTAAATAAGTGGACTGACCTAAACAATTTGGTCCGTGTTCGATTTGTTTACACTGATAAGACTTACACCAAACGTAGGCTTAGTCTCGGTGTAAACGTAGCTATTGACACCTCATCCCATGCCTTCGCTATCAGTAAGACGACATCAAAAACCGTAGTTTTATAATAACGGGTGATCCAAGTAGAGATACTTTTTTCAATAGCCTTTTTTGACAGATCACGTGTGAGTCGTGTCATGCTGTCATGTTATTTTTGTTTAGTATTGTTTGGCATTTCATAATGGAAAGACTTACGCGTGAACAACGTTTACAAATTGTTCAACTTTATTATGAAAATTCACGTTCTGTGAGGAATGTGTTTCGTGCACTACGCTCAACTTGTGGTCAACATAATCGGCCTACTGAGCGTACTATGCGCAACACCATCACCCATTTTGAGACCCAACATTCATTATTGGATAATATTCGACCGAATAGATCACGTCCAGCACGCTGTGAAGAAAATATAGCGGCCGTAGCTGAGAGTGTACACGAAGACCGTAAATTATAACGGTGCGAACGTAACCGTCAATGGCGACCATTATCGTGCCATGATAACCGACTATTTGATGCCTGAAATTGAAGCTCGTGATCTCGGCGACATTTGGTTTCAGCAAGACGGCGCCACTTCCCACACATCGCATCAATCAATGGACTTATTGAGAGAACATTTCGGTGAGCACATAATTTCACGTTTTGGGCCGGTCGATTGGCCACCAAGATCGTGTGATATCACACCGCTAGACTTTTTCCTGTGGGGATATGTAAAGTCATAAGCTTATGCCGACAAACCCGCTTCGATTCAGGCCTTGGAGGAAAACATCACGCGTGTCATTCGCCAGTTACCAGTCGAAATGCTCGAACGAGTGATCGAAAATTGGACTCAACGGATGGACCATCTGCGACGTAGCAACGGCCAACATTTGATAGACATAATCTTCAAAAATAAATGCCAAAGAATGTTCTTTCAAATGATAATAAACATTCTCCATTAAATTTGAATTTTCTGTGTTTTTTTTCTTTAAAAAAGTAGGGAACCTCGAAATGGATCACCCTTTATTACTTGGATTCAACATATTTAAAGATTTCTAAGATCTGCAGTTTCCTGAATTAAGTGACTTAATGATAACCTGAGCCATAGGTTGTAGTACAGATGTGGTTTTCGTGGGCAGAAATGTCAGGTTTGATAGCTTTTAAGATTTGGATGTGTGGATGTGCACAACAATTATCCACTAAAAGTAAAATTTTCCTTTTTTGTTACAAGTTCTCATTCTTGCAATACTCTTTCGAAAGTAATAAACGTCATCCATACTCTTTGATTATTTTCATATAAAAACGCTAGGGTTGTATTGTAACATTCTTGAAACAACGTGAAGTTTTAGATTTGCCAATAAACGTCATTAGCAGATACTAAGACTGTCAAACGTTCTTTAGACATTTGTCCACCAAATCATTTTTCTCCTCTGAATTTAAAAGTCTTTTCGGGGGTCATTTTATAAAAAATCCAGTTTCAGTTCAACACTTACTGAACTCTTCAGATGCCCGATATGGAAATCGAACAGAGCATGTCACGAAATTACCTTTAGCATAGATTAGGCACTTTTCTTATTTCTTGTTAAATTGAAAAAACGTTTCCTTTTTTATTCCAAAATTAAATAATTTCCAAGTTTTAAGTTAATATCATCTTATTCTTATCCCATTGTATTTCCTTCTTAATTATTTGCTTCCTAAAACGAAGTAGTCTTAGAATGTTTTCACATTTCCTTCAGTTACGCCTACCATATTCCATTCAAATCAAAATTTATTTCTAGTGGTTCGATTTTTTTAGTGTTTAAAAAAATAATTGCAGTTATTGTGTTCCAGTTGTTTTTATACCCTATCCCGTATATAAGTGCTAGATATACCTTAAAGTATGTGGATCGACTAGGATCATTAGCTGAGTCGATTTAGCCATGCCTGTCTCTAGGTTACCGGTTTTAGGCCTCAAATTAAATCATAACAGATTAAGATAAAATTTCTGAACAAGATGTGGTGACAATGTCATTTTTTATATTTCATCCCCATTCAGGTTCAGGCACGATCGCTTTTTGGGGATGCTTAATTTATGGATGGAATGGGAAAGTGTATTCAACGATTCGAACAGGGAATAGTAGCCTTCTCAATTTTTTTTTCATTATCTCTTTATGTTTTTGCTATTTAATGAACTTTGTATTCCTATAACTAAAACAGAAATAAAATTAAATTAAAATATCTAGTACTTATCATGAACAATTTTAGTAAGTGGATTTGTAGGGGAAATTTTACGAAATTGTAGACAAAGTAGGGATTTTTTCCATCGTCGGTAGGTATTTACTTTTATTTTAGTAACTATCACTGGTCGCTACATTACTCGTACTATATGTACACACATAATGTCGATACATATATTTAGAATGAAAATAATAAACTGTAGGCATGCAAGAACACATATTTTTACCATCGTTGTAAACAGTTTTTATACTTAAATCTGGTAAATTTTCATCGCTTTAACCGATTTCATCGTTATATCCGGCATCGTGATATATATATATATATACCGAGTTTTTAACAGAAAATTCTCGGTTAAAGACTCGGTGTCGTTTGACCAGCAGCGGCGTTCTCGAAAAAATAGGCCCGAAGACTCCACAAGCGTTGACAGCGCACCATGCAGTAACTTTGAGCGGGTGTAATGGCTCCTCGTGGATTTTCGGTGCCCCAGAAGCGATAGTTTTGCTTGTTCACGTACCCGTTGAGGTGGAAATAAGCCTCATCGCTCAATATGATTTTGGTCGAAAAATTGTCGAGATTGAGGATAACTTGGGCGTAGGTTTCAACGCGTTTGGCGGTCGACAGGCAGCAGCTGACGCACCGAGTGGACTTTGTACGGGAACATGCGCAAATCTTTGACCAAAATTTGCCTTATTGACCACCGGTTAATTGCTAATTGCGAGGCACGGCCGGCGTCTCATCGATGTTTCCGGCGATAGCTCGACTTCCTCGGCAACAACGGCAATATTCTCGGCACAACGGGCGCTCCGGGGCCCGCCATTCTTGGCAATGTCTCGTGTGGTCCCATACTCTTCAAGGTTGGTGACCAAACGGCGCAGTGTTTTCGCAGTCGGTGTCGGACGGCCGGGGAATCGGCGACGCCAACCCAACACTACAAACGAATTGTTATCCAAAAAAATAAACACGATTATTCCGCGTTCTTGGGGAGTGTATCGCTCACTTGTATTCTACATCTGTCTAGTCCACAAATTTCAAAACCGATTTGACATTGGCGGCCATTTGCAAAAGTAAAAGCATCTTCCAATAAGGTGATCTCTTTTGGCCCACCTTGTATATTGTTATATCCGGTTCATCGCTATGTTATAACCGACTTTTACTGTATATGACTATGACAAATACAATAGGTACCTATGAATTATTTTAATTTAGCCAATCTGAAAATATGATCAAAATAAGGTCAACATTGTAGTATACGATTTGTCTGTACGTAGAATGCTTGACTACCAGTAATGGTAAAAATAATAATATATGCGAGTCCTAATATCATTTTGACAAAATTCGTCAAAATACTAACGAAAAGCAAAACAATCGTTGCATAGAATTGACAATGAAAATACCCGTCCTCCTCTCCGAACTATACAACTCCCATCCAGCAGTAGCATATTTTCAGACAGACACACCCAACACAGCATCCATACACATTACACACATCGCATGTCGCTTCAAGTAGGAGCGTGTTTCCTTGTTTTTGTTTATCTTCCTTTTTATCATACATTTACATAACAATAACAAATATAACTAATTTATTCCATGTTTGTTTACACGAGCTTATGGCATTATTACTATCCTAACCAACCCTTCAACGAGTATATTCAGTGCGGATATACAACCAACCCTTGCTGTTATGACATGACAGCAAATGACATTTCACTTCACAGATTTTGAATTCAATTTAATTTTACACCGTCTGACGGGTCCAATTAATCCAAAAAATAACCCCGCCAACCTTTAGGGGACATATTTGTGTATAATTGAATTTCATTCCACGAACCGGGGAGCAATATTTCCCAGCATAGCTATTCTTTACAGGTTTTCTTAAAAAAGATTCACTTTAAGGACGACCAAATGATTTAGGTTTAGAAATAAGATTTACAAAAAGGAATAAAACTTCGAAAGAGAGGTATATCCTTGGGCAAGCAAAAAAATCGTCCTCGTTATGAATTATTCATCGAGAAGAATATTTCCCAAAAAGAAAGCTAATACGGGAAAGTTTATTCCACATTTGCGGGATAGATATACTTCTTCGTTGTTGTGGAAAAACTTTAGCAACCAATTTATTCGTATTGAATTCTTCTGGGGGGAGAGGTGACACATACGCATTAAGTCAAGCAGTAAGTGCCAATAGATCACACAAGATAAATACGATAAATAATCCAATCTAAGATAAAAACAAACCAACTTTACTTACTTTGATTCGAAGACAGAGCGAGCGATGAAAGTGGGAGAGTATCCTTTTGTGGGGCTTATATAATTCTGCTGATAGAAGGGCGGGTTTTCTTTTTGTGTTCTGTTTTTCTTGCTAATAATTGTAATCAAGGACTCCAAGAGTATCTCAAATTTAACCACAGACAGAGTAGCGAATATTGCATAACAACAAATATAGAACTTATTCGCATACGCGCACTAATACACAAACACACGCGCGTTTTTTTTTTTTATTATCCTTGCCCAACACACAATACAAACAATCGTTTACACTATCCCAAGAATATAAAAAAAATAATATTTCCAATGATTCTGAGATTCAGAGATGTAAAGCTGGATGCACACAGAAGGGAGCAGCAGACAGAAGAAAATAAATTCATTCATTCACTACGCGAGAACAAAGCACATTTTAAGGACTTCTTCGTATTTCTTTTGAATTTGCCACTCGTGTCGTGTTGTGTTACATAATTTTCCATCTAACGCACGTTTTATCTTCTTTTTTGTTTCCTTTTCTCTTTATAGAACTTTTATACTCTTCCTCGAACTATATGTATGCGATAACTTTTTTCTTCGACAAAAAAAAAGTACACAATCTTATTACACTGACAATGGCATTTGAATGCGGTCTGCCGCCGCCCACGAAATCCACATCTATCTCATAAAAAAGATCCATTCAGTTGGGTGTTTAAAGCAAAAAAAAAAAAAACAACAACACTACTGAAACACTTATTACAAACGTTGCAGCGCCGCGTTGTGCTGTAGCGACGCATCACAGGACAACTGCATGAATGAAGACACCGTGCGATTCACTTTACTCAATGATTCACTGCACGAGGTCAGACGGAGAGACGACGACAACGACGATGGCAACACACACAACGGGAGAGATTTGCTGGGAGGCTGTAATAGAATATCCTTTCCCAAAAGAAAACGTAGATGATGGTTTTGGAGGATGCACTGTAAACAGTCGTTTAACTTCGCAAGGACACCGCACTGTCTTTGTTTCTTCTCTCTGATAATGCGTCGAAGAATGTGTGTCACACAGGACACTCGGTTTTTTATTTGTATGTCCTCCCCGAGAAACACCCAAAAAATGTTTTATTTTTGTATCTATTATCCTTCGGTGTGGAACTACGGAAAATTTGTACCAAACACGACGGTATCCATTCACCAACTGAGTTGGGGAGGTGAATTATTTTACAATGAATTCCTTGAAGGACGGTTTATCTCAATTTTCTTCAGTGTGTGGATTGTAAGCATCCTTGTTGGTGGATGAAATGATTTTTTTTTTCAACTGAAAAGCTTTGCTATAAACAGCTGTTTTGACGCATGAGCTTATTGGAGTATATGAACTAACGGAATGGACCATTCCATAGGAGATGAGAGAATAAATTTTTTGGTTTTTTTCTTTTTGAATACCAGCTCCTATCGAAGGACGCGCCATTTTAACGGTTTATTTTAAGATTTTCTCTGGGACATATTGAAATTACCCTTAAAAACTCAATAAGGATAAAGTATTAAAAGGGTACCTAGTTTGCGTTAGGACAAGTAGTAATGATTGTGGCTTTCTCAAAGACACCGTGTATTGTTGATGCTTATTGACCCAGCGTAAAACACTAAAAGTGGGTCACCAGATTGGCGCGTTTTAAGCAGGATCATACACTCACACACACACACGCATGTAGTGAGAAAATATTTTGTTGGAGTTGGACTTTGGGTATATGTATATTATTTCTGAAGTGGCACGTTTTTTGTTGAATGACCCTGCTTTTTGGTGTGTAAACTGCGTTTACAGTTGAGATGAGGGGTGTTGTTGAGGTTATACACGTACCATTATTCTTTTGTTGTTTATACAACGCATATGTGGAGTTGAATGTAGGTAGGTACTCACTCTCTTGGAATAATGTTTCATTTTTTTAATGTTGATGTTTTGGTGCGGAATCCTTGAACCTTTTTTCCTTTAAAAATGAGTTTTTTTGTTAATCCGTTTTGTTTTTCTGTATCTTTTTGGTTGGAGGTTGGAAGAACAATTAAAATATTTAATTGCTACTCATTTGTAATGTTATCTAAGCTTTGTGGATAGAAAGGCGAAGACTTAAAGGCGATTTATTCTTTTGACTGCTTAATGTGAGTCTTAACTTTTAACCACCAATATACGAGTTGCCTTCTTGTATGGGGAGTTAAGGTTAAAGCTTTATTTAATGGTTTAGAAAAAAAAATTAAATTAAAATGTCCACGTTTATGGCTATAATCGACACGTCCTATCCTGAGGAACAATGGCGATGAAAGAAAAAAGATTTTTTGAGAGACAGTGTTTCCAATCCTGTCTAAGATTATACCGAACGGAAGAATTCAAGTTCCGACGAACTTCTCTCTGAATACTTGGTACAACTGAGTAATATAACATTGAGCGATGCAAGATAATCAACATGTCCAATAAGAAGGCCTCGTGGGAAGGCCAAGCCTCCATAGTAGAACACTAACCTCTATACCCTTCGAAAAAAATGCGGGCAACTTTTTATCAAAGCCAAGAGCTCCAAAGAGACAATAGATTGGAGAAAATATACAAGTCGTCTCTATAAACGTACAAAAGCGTGTTGAGGAATGAAAAAAGAACATCCTAGCGTACCTTCTGTAATAATATAGAAAAAACCTTAGAGACTTCTAGACTCCCTAAAATCCTCTCCAACAATCCATCTATATCTAGTAAACTACTTAAACCAAATGGTCAATGGACTACCTCCAGCATGGAAGCATGACCTACTCCTGAACACCACTATCCTGGTAGCTCCTCTAACCCCGTGGATACTAGATACTACTAGAAGTAGAAGTTGTATTCATCCCAAAGCAGGAAAGAGCTCTCACATATATCCGAATGATCTCCATCCGATCAGTCAATCTTCCTTCCTTCTTAAAACTTTGGATAGATTAATTGATCTACACCTCCGTACTAATATAGAACCGACTGCACTCTCCAAATCCCAACATGCATATTGCAAAGGGAAGGGAAAGGGATTTTTCTTAATATAGAAGGAGCTTTAAACAATGTCAAAGCAGAAGCAATCACTAATGCACTTTCGGATTTAAATGTTGATGACTCGTGGGGAGTGCTAATAAATCATCTACTCAAGGGCAGAATTATTAACACAAATCTTAGCGTCTCATCCGCACGTAGATCTGTTAGCTGTTTCACCCCACAAGGGGACGTCCTATCTCCTCTTCTCTGGAATTTAGTGGTCAAGGAGCTACTAGTAAATCTAGAAAGAGAGGGATGCTCAGTGATTGCCTACGCGGATGACGTGGCAATAGCTGTGTCAGGAAAAAAACCTAAATTTAGAGAACTATTACAAAAAGGTTTCAATCTAAATGGGCCGGCAGAGGTGGCCTCGGCGCGAACCCTCAAAAAACCGAATTGGTTATTTTCAGCAAAAAATACAAAGTCCCGCCCCTTGATCCTCCCAAACTTAATGGCGTCAGTCTCAAGTTTGCAGAATCAACCAAATACTTGGGTCTGGTTTTGGATAAGAAACTGAACTGGAAAACCAAGAACGCACTAGGAAAGCCACCGTAGCCATATACTCTTGTAAAAAGGCAATCGGAAACTGAGTATAGTTAAAGTTCAAAGAACAGCTTGCATATACATTAGCAGAGCTCTAAGAACAACCCCCACCGCAGCCCTAGATGATATCCGATAAAGAGTGTCCAAAGATATCTACGGCAAATAGACCGCAGCTTGTGCAGCTGTGAGACTGAGAGCCTCATCGCAAGGGACACCTAATGAGGGTTAACACACAAAGATACTGAATCACCCTAACATTACAGAAAACACCGACCACACCAGTCCAGTCCTTAGGTAGCTGCCTCCAGTTGCGCACTCCAAGTTGGTTAAGGTCGGTTTCTACTTGTGCGCTCTAATAAAGGCGAGGTCTGACGCGACGTCTGGCTGGGAATCGAAGACTCTGCCAGCCGGAGTATTGGTATCCCTTCGTTCTACATTTACTAGCCATATTTTCTTCCGCTTTTGATATGGTTCATGCTTCAGCACCGTAGAGCAGGACTGGGATGATCAGGGTCTTATATAGGATCTCCTTAGTAGTTCGAGTGAGGGCTTTACTACTAAATTGCCTACTTAGTCCGAAGAAACAGCGGTTGGCAAGAGTATTTCTTCTATTGATTTGTTGTCGAGATGTTGTTGTCAGAGTTAATAGCGGCGCCGAGGTAGACAAAGTCCCGTACTACCTAAAAGTTATATCTGTCATATATATGTTATGTCATTTCGTGTTGACAGCATATACTAAGTCTTACCCTCATTTACTGCTAAACCAATTTTTGCCCCATTCTTCTCTATACTAGCAATAATATCTATGACATCACGTTGAGTCCTACCGATTTTTGGAAGATTATGCCTCTGGTGTTCGCTCGGGAGTTTCGCACAATCTTCTCCAGAATCAAATCAAAGAAGTCATATGAGAGTAGATCGCCTTGCCTAAATCCATTTTTGTATCGAATGTGTCGGTGAGGTCGTTTCCCACCCTGATGGAGCAGTGTGAATTCTCCATCGTCAACCTGCACCTGGCCCGGTATAGTTCGTCTCTATAAATGATGTCGTATGCGGCTTCGAAATCGATAAATCTCTTGGGACCTCTTGGGTTTTTTTTTCCAGGATCTGCCGAAGTGTGAAGATTTGGTCAGTTGTGGACTTTCCTGGGCTAATACCACACTGGTAAGGGCGATCAGGTTATTGGTTTCGAGTTTCTGTCAGCATTCCTCAACAAACCAAGGGTTTCTTGCTGGTGAGCGCGAGAAACCTAGCACATCAGTTGCGGCTGATCTAAATGCTTGTTGGCATCGTTGCCAATGTTCTTCGACATTCGATGCTGGTGGTATGGTGTGTATCGAGAGGTTAAGGGATACGCGTTGCGCGAAGTCCTTGGCGGTCTCTTGCGATTTCAGTCCTTCGACATTAATTTTTTTTTACAGTATTTCTGGTTTGTTCTGGCGTGGTGTATATCCGCATTCCTACCTTGGCTGCCACAAAGTAATAGTCCGAGTCGATGTTAGCCTTTTGCTTATCGTAATGTGATAAATTTTGTTGACAGTTCGTTGATATGGAGACCGCCATGTCCCCTTATGGTTAGGAAACCTTGTACTATCTACAATGGCATTTCGTTCCCCCTTGAGTCAATTAGTCTAAGTCGGTTGCCAGACTTGTTATCGTGTGGGTTGTGTTTTCCGATAATGTAGTAGCAGATTAAGGCTTCCGCTAGTTGTTGCACATCTCCTGTTTAACACATTCCAGGTGCAGATATGAACGTCGCGTCGTTGTCCTTTTTTCATTTAGCAGCTTCTTCAACAAGAAAATCAGTCATTTCCGAGGATATTGGTTGCTTGGGTTTAGAGTTAACCTGGAGGGCCAGTTCCAATTTATTAGATACCCCTAGGCCATCAGTATCCACTACGGGATTGTGCGCTGCCGTTGCTCATACACCACCAACTCTGTTCAAGGGGCCTGGCTTACCCTTGAGATTCCTAAACGACCTGTTGTCCGAATATTTCGATGTAGCTCATATAGATTATTCACGTTGTCTATCCGAACTTGAACTGTGGACTCTTTCATATTTTCAGAATCGACTGTGATTCCCCTACGATTTTCAATTGTTGAACTCGACTGGATTTTTTTACGCCTTGTATCCCTTGGACCGGTGTTCTTCCATAATTTTGTCCTTCATGTTTGCCCTACTGACTGTTTGACCATCCAACAATCCGAATACGTTCCTCTTGTCTAACGTAGTTGATTTGAGACCACCATTTACCCTTATGAATGTCAAGTTAAGGGAACCGTGCTGGGTTCAGTATCATTTCGTTCGGCTCGGAAGTCAATTAGCCTTAGTCCTTTCCCATACATGCTGTTGGCTGTCTTTTCTGTTAATTTTACCGAAGATATCCTCTTTTTGTACTTTGGTGTTAAAATCATCCAGCACACCTTTTAAATACTTCGGTAGTTGTCAAGGAGTTTATGTCTTTTTTTTCTAAATCGTAGCAGGAGCGTTATTATGTCATTTGTGTGTGAATCTGTCCTTGATGCGAATTGTCACAATAAATAACATCCCCTCGCTATTACACGGACCATAGTAAATGTCACGTCCTGGCCGATCCCATCGTATTTTCTGAATGGCTGATGTGTCTACTTTATAGCAGCTTTGGGCCTTCGATAGTTGTTCGGCTCTGTTAAGTTTTCTTACATTAAAAACGTCGTTGTTCTTTTTTTTTTCTTATAGCACGGTCAACAAAAATTACTTTTCCACGTGATTGAGCAGTTAATCCAAAGCACCACCCCTGACCTGCGGAGTGCCAGTCATTCTGCCGAGGCGTTTGTATTGTCTTCCATTATTTATTTCTGCAACACTCGATTTTATAGGTTTATCAAGTAAAATTCGGTTGGATGCGACCAGAATCCGATGAGATTAAAGGCAAAACAAACTCAATTGATGGTAGTTAATGTTACCAAACTGGACATTGTCAAGTTAATGTCTCCCAGTGTATTTACACGGTCTCAATCAATGAACTAAAAACCTGTTCGTTATGTTTTTACTAAGTTCATTCTGTATCTTTGTTTTGTTCATGTTCTTTTTTATCCTGTTGGTAAATTGAATATCATCCCCATTGAAGGGTACAGCTCTTCCATTTCTATTTGCTATTGCGTACGTCATTCAGAGAAACCCTAAATGGGTTTATAATGATACAAACAATTGTTCACAACTTTTTGTTGTTTTTTTTTTTTTTTTGCGAATTACAAGGCAGTTGACTGGTTTTGAGAAGGGAACCCTCTTCCTACCCTCCAGCATTATTTACCCAATTTTAACCCCACTGATGCTTATTAAATTATCAAAATTAAAAAGCCATTTGCTTGGGCCACTTCATACGATAACCGCATAAATATTTGATAACCTTTTCGTACCCTCTCACACTGTCGTTCAACTTGTATCCTTTTTACTTTAATAAGGGAAAATGCAACCATCCCAAATGAAAACTCGAGATTATTTTAATATTGAATGCCAAATAAAAGAGCTTGCCCTCAACTGCTGAAGAACCGCTGTTATCCCCGGAATAACCATCGATTTCTCAGAAGATTCGATTAAATTTTTACTTTATCCCAGTTGGTTATTAATTGTTTTCCATCTGAGTGTGTTTATGGCATATACCTATCTGTATAACACCGCATGTATCTGTAAACGGCGCGACCGGCCGTACCCGAAATGTTATTCTTCTCCGTATCCTGCGTGTATTCGATTATTTTTTTTTTTAATTAAATCGCAGATTTATGTTGAGAATCTCCGCAACTGTATCAGGTTACAAGGATCAGGACTGCTCATTGGGATTTAAAGTTTCATTAAAAATGCTCATTGTTAGTCGGTGTCAGAGTGTATCAGTGAATAACTTTCAGCCGGCTAAGTGGTACACCTAAACCAATATAGGTGCAGAATAAGGAAACCCAGATTTCAATTCATCCTTCGCAAATGAAACAAAAAAAACGCAAGTGCTAAACACTCAAGCGAATAGAATCGAGGACGATTTATAAAAGTCAAGTGAGTGAATGTCGGGGATGGGGAGACGAGCATAAATAAATTATATCGGATGCGACATTATACTGATGACAATCGTTAGTTGGACTATTGAGTTCTGGATTGACAGACAAGCCATGGGGAGTGGGGCAATCGGATGGATAACTGTTAACAATTTGTGGAGGTTGACTTTGGCCCTTTTTCTCGGTTTTCGTTGTTGTTTTTTTCTCATCCATCCCTTGGGATTATCCTTTTCTTCTGATTCAATCAGTAAAAATTACTTGTGGGAACTTAGCACGGTAGTTGCGGGAGTGTGGACTGCGAGGGTGGACGGCATTGTATATGCTGAAATAGGATTATTTTTTATTTCGTTTGATTTTCTTGGCGATGTCCCAAAACTAGAGCTGAAACGTGATGGGGATTCGCTTATCGATTTGCTCATTTGCAAAAAAGTAAATTATACACGAAGGGATTGATTCGGGATGCAGGAAGAGGGCAAGTGGAAGGAAGATATGGAAGACGATAGAAATATAAGACGTATTTTAGGCTTATCCGATGAAGATATGATAGTTTCTGTTTATATGTTGACCCATTCCCGAAGGCTACCCCTTTGTAGATAAATTATTCAAATAAATTCATTCGTTGGAATGCCCAAGTTCTATTGTGGGCCACTGAGCAGCTGTTTGGGAATGTCAATATATTAGGATACTATTGTAAAATGTAGATTATAAAATAAAAAGGGAGGTATTACCCTCGGGGTTGACCATTAGAATGCGGTCTTTTTCAATGAGGTACTATTTCTTCTGACTTAAGCCTGGTGGGGTCATTTTCTTTTACCTACCAAAAATGTTTTTTATACCCTATCCCATAGGGGTATATTAGTTTTGATACATAGTTTGTAACATAGAGAAATAATTTAGCTATATATACCTCAAAGTATATGGATCGACTCAGAATCGATAGCTGAGTCGATTAAGCCATGTCTGTCCGTCCGTCCGTCCGTCCGTCCGTACGTCACCAGTTTTTGGGCCTTAAATTTTGAGCTAGAAGGATGAAATTTGGTACACGTGCTCTTTGTTGCTCCCAGCAGAACAAGTGTAAAAATTTTTGAAATCCGCCCACTGCCACGCCCCCTTTTTAGAAAAACGTATTTTTTGGCCAAACCATAGGGAATTTTGAAAAACTTTCTGAACAACAAATTTAGACAATCTGAATATCTGTATTTCGTTCATATAAAGTTTTTTGCCACGCCCACTGTTTGGGGGCGTTTTTAATAAAAAACGTTTTTCGGTCAAACTTTAAAATTTTCTAAAAAAATTTTGATGCAGAATCATTAGTAATATAAATATGAACATTTCGTCAATAGACCATTTAAACCCACGCCCACTTTTTGGGGGCGTTTTTATATAAAAACCATTTTTATACCCTACCCCATAACATATGCAGGAGAAAACCTTGTCTTTTGTAGAACCGTAAAAGTTTTTTATAAGCAGTCTGAAGAATTTGTTGTCACCATGTCATATTCTTAATTTTATCCACATCGTGTTTTTAGCCATGTCCACTTTTTGGGGATTTTTGTTTTACAGATAGGATGGGATAGGGTATTCAACGATCCGCACAGTGGATTGTAGCCTTCTCATATGTTTTTTGGTTAAAATACCTTATGGAATCTCTTCAGAATTATGAGAGTTTTGATGTCCATTGGAATAACATGTCCTAGCGAGGGTCCAATGCTATTGGCTATGTCGCTTTACCCTTCTTTGTTTTTTTGAGCGATAAATTGTTCGATTTGCGTTGACGGACTATGAAAAAGACACGTATAAGGTTCGTGATAGAATCTTTATCTTTATGGCCTAAATATTGGACTAGATTTATTGAAGAATTTTTCGCTCAAAAGGAACAAGAACAGTTTAGAGACATACATTTGTTAAACAAAGCTCCGCATTAGAACTTTAAGATGGCTAGGACTTGATGAGCCAATGGATACTAACTCTCTGACATAAGTGCACGAAAAGGGTTTTTTAGTGGTATAGAAATTAAAAATGGAATAAAACAAAGATGATTTTTTTTAAATTGACATGAAATTTACTTTGTTTGAAAGATAATCTTCTGGCATTATAATTTATATATAATTTCTGGCATATGACCACCACGGCTGTCTCAAAATTAGTCTAATCTGGAGGTCCAATTTTCGATGACTCTTTCCAACATTTGTGGCCGTATATCGGCAATAACTTAGAGAATAGTGGGCAATTGTTTCGGGCTTATCGGCATAGACTATACCGACTTCACATATCCCCACAGAAAATAGTCAAGCGGCGTTAAATCGCACGATCTTGGAGGCCAATTCACAGGACCAAAACGCGAGCGAAATTATGCGCTCACCGAACGATTCCTTAAACAAATCAATTCTGGCACGAGCTGTGTGACATGTTGCGCTGTTTTGTTGAAACCACAGCTCCTGCACATCATGGTTGATCAATTGATGAACGAAAAAATCAGTAATCATGGCTCTATCGCGGTCACCATTGACTGTAACGTTCAGAATAGCATCGTTTTTAAAGAAGTACCTATACGAACTTATTATTCCACCAACCAATAAAGCACACCAAACAGTCCGTTTTTGTGGATGTAATGGTGTGTCAACATACACTTGAGACTTTTTCGTTTATTGACGTATCCACTCAACCAAAATGAGTTTCATCGCTAAACGAAATTCGCTTTTGAAAATTGGGATCAACGGCAATCTTGTTTTAGGTCCATTCACCGAATCTATGCCTTCCTAGGTGATCCTGTGGCTTCGATTCTTGCACGAGTTGGAATTTGTAAGCACGCAAACCAAGATCTTTCAGCCAATTCTTCCATAAAGTGGATGATCACATATTCAATTCCTGTGCACGATGGCGGATAGACTGATTTCTGGTCTTCCTCTACGCTACGCTCTGCAGCAGCAATGATTTCTTCTATACTCATACGCACTGTACGATGTCTCTGTGGATGCGTATTATCATTTAGATAAACGTTCCATACTTAATCGAATTAATTGCTCTGATGGACGATTATGTTGACCGTAAAATGGACGTAGTGTGCGATACGTATTTCGAACAGAACCATGATTTTCAAAATAAATTTGCACAATTTAGAAGCGTTACTCAGACGTCAGTCTATTCATGTTGAAATGACAAACCAAACTAAAAATAAATCACTTGACAGCTGACAAAATGGCCATCTCTAAAAAACACACCCTTTACAAGTAGGAAAGGCATGTTGGTTGAGTCCCAGATTTACCCCTGACAGCCGGGCCACTAAATATTAAATTATGGAAGTTATTTTAATTGCTGACTGTGAGTCTTGAATCCACTTGATAATTGTACCTTCATCATGTTCGATGTTATAATATAGATAAAAGTAATTATAATCTTCCAACTCTATAGAATTCCCTACATATATAGATATGGCTTTATCCGTATGAGAAGGGCTCCAGATTTCAGATCACTCCATCAAATGGTTTTGTTGTTGAATTTGTATAATCTACACCAAAAGGCTTTTTGGGTGTTCTCCTTGAACAACAACTAGATTGGTTATCGTATCACATTTTTCTTAAAGTGATTAGGCCAGGTAAGGTTAACGTGCTTACTTTTTACTTTACTGGCTTCCTATCCGTTGAGGGTCTCTGTTTGAGACAAGGCAATCTTCCGCCCACTCCATTTCTGAGCACGTTGTTTCAAGTCGTTCTTCCAAGCGTCCTGGCACCTGCGATCGCTTGATTTTTAATCCGAAGGTTCGGTCTTCCTTGTGGTCTCGAACCTGAAATCTGTGGTTCGGATATTCATTTAGATAAATGGCATTTATAGTCCAAACAAGTCCTCAAGACTACCCCATTCATTTTAGTATGAAGTTATATTTTTGCTATGAAGAATAGACACTTCAGCTTATACGGCAAATTTGAGAAACTTGACATGACAGTTTTATTGGATATTTGCCACATAATATGGACAGTAAAAAAGGAAACAATCCGCGGTGTGGATCGATTAATACCCTAACCTATCTCATCAATTTTTTAAGACGAATATATTAGAAAGTGGACGTGGCAAAAAGCTTTATGGGAATGAAATATAGCAAATATTCAGACAGTTCATCAAAATTTTGTATGGTTCGACAAATACAGTTTGTCTATTGTATATGCTATGGGGTACGGTATACGAATGGTTTTTGAAGAAAAATGACACCAAAAAGTGGGCATGGATGAAAATAGACGATATGTTAATTTATTTCCTTTAACTTAACGAAACCGATTGAAGAAAATAAACAAATTTAGCAATTTTTTCTGGCCCAAGTGCAAAGGAAAAAACCGGCATTGGTTGGCGCGAGTACGCAATACGCGATACGCTGATGTTGCGACACATGGAACTTAGATAAGATCAGATACAACTGATCCGATGCGCCAAGTATTAACTGCGATACTAGAAAAATTTGAGGAACAAAGAAAGATTAATCAAGATATATTTGACAAATTGAGTGTAATGTCTATGAACGTTGTTAAATAATGATGCGACACGTTTGAGAGTTAGACTTAGACTAACTTACTTTATTAGATAAAATCTTACTTACTAACAAAAGAGAACTTAACCTAAAGAGAGCAAGGAAGTGACATGCATTACTTAACTCATTTATACATAAACATATCATTTCCTCCCTCCTTTCAAAAGGCTTATAACTAATAATTTATTAAACAATATGTAACTTAAATATGAATTCAATTTATTTAATACCAGGATATTAAAATCCAATAATTTTAATGTATTTCAAAATTTGAATATAATGCGCATTCTACTATCTAAATAATATAAAGTATATAAGTATTAATAATTCATGAATTTTTATATCTTATGGCATTACTTTTAAATTTCTTTTCTCTACTTCTTGTCATCATGCCCGATTCGCAAATATCCTCATCTTCACAATTACGAGGCCTTTTACAACTGCGATTAGTTCTAATAATTGGACACGATAAAAATCGAACTTGTTTTATATTCTTCCTTTTAATTTGATCAACATGAGCTTGTTTATTTATTCCATTAACAAATATTAAATACCTGCACTTGCTCAACTTTTTAATTATTTTTGCTGGTACCCATTTAATATAATTTGAAAAAAACATTACGATACAATATTGTTTCTCTAACTTTATATATCTCTTTTTCCGTAACTGGTCTCTGCTGTGTGTGTGTATGCCTAGTTAATATTTCTAATTGTTTATTTGCATTGTCTTCTCTTGAAATAGATGATATTTTACGTGGATTAATCAAGTCAATTAAGGTTATAGGTCTAAATTTAAACAGCATATTTGCAGGTGTCAATTTGTTGATGGTGCAAGGGGTATTTCTGTATTTAATTAAAAAATTGTTAAGTTTGAGATTTAAAGGTAACTGACGTAATTTAGGATCTATTACCATCTTCTTGATTGATGTTTTAAAAGTTTGTACGGCACGTTCTGCACTCCCATTCGATTGAGGGTGATACGCTGGAGACTTCAATACTTCGATTCCATTTGAATTACAAAACCCATTAAACTCCTTAGAATCGAATGGTGGACCATTATCACTCACAATACGCTTAGGTAACCCAAACCTACTAAATACATTTCTTAAATTCTCAATAACGTTCTTTGCTGTTGTAGTCTTCATTATAAATGCTTCTATCCATTTCGAAAACGTATCAAAAACTATAAGAACTGAACAATTTTCAATTTTGCAAAAATCTATATGAATTCTTTCGAATGAAAACCGCGACGTAGGCCATGGCGTCAGTTGGTGTTTTCTAGAATTTTGTGCAACTTGGCAAACATCACATTGAGATATTACTTACTTACTTAAGTGGCGCTACAGTCCGGAATGAACCTGGGCCTCAACCAACATGCCTCTCCAATTAGCCCGGTCCTTAGCTAACTGCCTCCAGTTGCGCACTCCAAGTTGGTTGAGGTCGGTTTCCACTTGTGCGCGCCACTTAAGGCGAGGTCTTCCTCTACTGCGTCCGACGTCTGGCTGGGAATCGAAGACTCTGCGAGCCGGAGTATTGGTGTCCATTCGTTCTACATGTCCTAGCCATCTTAAACGTCCAATGCGGAGTTTTTTGACCAGGGGCATGTCGCTGTACAGCTCGTATAGTTCTTGGTTGAATCTTCGTCTCCATAGCCCGTCAACGCAAACGGGACCGAAGATTTTTCGAAGAATTTTCCTCTCGAATCTACCAAGGATTTCTTCATCCGCTTTTGATACGGTCCATGCTTCAGCGCCGTAGAGCAGGACTGGGATGATCAGGGTCTTATATAGGGTCTCCTTAGTAGTTCGAGTGAGGGCTTTACTACTAAATTGCCTTCTTAGCCCGAAGAAACAGCGGTTGGCAAGAGTAATTCTTCGTTTAATTTCTGACGAGATGTTGTTGTCAGAGCTAATAGCGGAGCCGAGGTAGACAAAGTCCCGTACTACCTCAAAGTTATATCTGTCAATGGTGACGTTCTGTCCAATTCGTCGATGTTGTGAGTCCTTTCGTGATGACAGCATATACTTAGTCTTACCCTCATTTACTGCTAAACCCATTTTCGCCGCTTCCTTCTCTATACAAGCAAACGTGGCTATGACATCACGTTAAGTCCTACCAATGATGTCAATATCGTCAACGTATGCTAGTAGTTGCACCGACTTTTGGAAAATTGTGCCTCTGGTGTTGGCTTTGGAGTTTTGCACAATTCTCTCAAGAATCAGATTAAAGAAGTCACATGACAGCGCATCGCCTTGTCTAAATCCTTTTTTGGTATCGAATGTGTCGGTGAGGTCGTTTCCGACCCTGATGGAGCAGCGAGAATTCTCTATCGTCATCCTACACAAACGGACGAGTTTGGGCGGTATACCAAAACTAGATATGGCTCTGTACAGTTCGTCTCTATAAATGCTGTGATATGCGGCTTTGAAATCGATGAATAGGTGGTGGGTATCGATTTGGACTTCTTGAGTTTTTTCCAGGATCTGCCGAAGTGTGAAAATTTGATCGGTTGTGGACTTTCCTGGCCTAAAACCACACTGATAAGGGCCAATCAGGTTGTTGGTAAACGGTTTCAGGCGTTCACATATTACGGCAGATAGGATCTTGTAGGCGATGTTGAGGAGACTTATGCCTCTGTAGTTGGCGCAGTTCAGAGGGTCTCCTTTTTTGTGGATCGGGCAAACGATGCTGAGGTTCCATTCTTCAGGCATATTTTCAACCGACCAGATTTGGCTTATGAGTTGGTGGATGTTACTTACCAAGTCATCTCCGCCGGCCTTATAGAGCTCAGCGGGAAGGCCGTCATTTCCGGCAGCCTTATTAAGCTTGAGTTTAGATATTGCTATCTTCACTTTACTCAGGTCGGGTGGTTGGCAGTTTTCGCTGTCGTTGCCAATATTGAATGGTTCGTTCTGCCTGACAGCGGAATGTTGTTCGTCATCGCCGTTTAACAGTCTGCAGAAGTGGTTCTTCCATATCCTCAGCATCGTATGTGTCTCAACTACAATATTTCCTTGTTCATCTCGACAGGATTCTGTTCGAGCCTTGTATCCTTGGCTTTGACGTTTTACACTTTGGTAAAACTTGCGAACATCGTTCCTGGAGTGGCACCTCTCTATATCCTCGATCGCGCGCTTTTCTTGCTCTTTTTTAACTTTCTCTTACAAAGAGAAAGATATTGTTTTCGTGAAAATTTTCGACCTCGAGATTTTAATTGATTCTAACATTACGATGATAGCGGAGCCTAAAAAAGTGGTTTTTGGAATTCCGTCCGTCGGTCCGTCGGTCCGTCGGTCCGTCGGTCCGTCTGTCCGTAATGGGCTCCCCAGCCTAAACGGCTTGGCCGATTTTCTTCTTTTCTTTCTTTCGTATCCAAGCTTGTTTTAGTCATAATTCTAGGCCATTTTTTTTGTTTGCTTTTAGCCATGTTAATAACGGTACCTGCCATATAAAAAATACACATAACCTCAATTTTCTCGAAAACGGCTCTAACGATTTTGATTAAACTTTATATATACTATAACCATATTAGTTACAACAAAACTGCATACCCAGTTTTTTCGAGAAAATCCATATAACGGATTTTGTCATTTAGGCCATATAAAGAAAATTGTTAATTTCTCGCAAACTAGTATGCCAAATTGAATGAAATTTAATATATATACCACAATTACAGTTTGAAGCAATTCCACATAATTAGTTTTAGCCCAACTATCACTAAACGGAATTTTTAGTTTTGACCACTAACGGAAAATCATTTATATTCACATTGACACCGATTCCTTCAACTTTCGGAGTAAACATTCGTATAAATACATTTCGACTTATTTAAATCATTTTAGCATCAATAATCATAATGCTTATGATATAATCTAACGCCCAACTTGCTGTGAAAGAGAAAGTTGCGTACGACCCAGTCGTGCACCCACCACTCGTTCTTCTTGCTGAAAAGCCGATGTTCTTCCCTTCTTCTTTGCCTATAGAGCTCAATGGCAGCTCTCGTCTTCACCTGCAGCTTAGCCTTGTAGGCCTCGTTCTTGGCTGCGAGCATCTGTCGGCATTCCTCATCAAACCAGGGGTTTCTTGCTGGTGGCCGCGAGAAACCTAGCACATCAGTTGCGGCTGATCTAATGGCCTGTTGGCATCGTTGCCATTGCTCTTCGACATTCGATGCTGGTGGTATGGTGTTAATCGAGAGGTTAAGGGATACGCGTTGTGCGAAGGTCTTGGCGGTCTCTTGCGATTGCAGTCTTCCGACATTAAATTTTTTCACAGTATTTCTGGATTGTTGTGGCGTGGTGGATATCCGCATTCTAACCTTGGCTGCTACAAGGTAGTGATCCGAGTCGATGTTAGCTCCTCGGAATGTTCGGACATCCAAAATACTGGATGCGTGCCTCTTATCTATCGCAATGTGATCAATTTGGTTGACCGTTCGTTGATCTGGACACCGCCATGTCCCCTTATGGATATCGAGGTGAGGAAACCGTGTGCTGGCTATAGTGGCATTTCGTTCCGTAGCGAAATCGATTAGCCTAAGTCCGTTAGCAGACGTGTTGTCGTGTAGGCTATGTTTTCCGACAATACTTCTAAAGATGTCTTCTCTTCCTACCTTTGCGTTAAAATCTCCCAGCACGATTTTAACATCGTACTTCGGTAGTCGCTCATAGGTTTTGTCGAGGAGCTCGTAGAAGCAATCCTTAGCTATATCATCTTTTTCTTCCGTCGGAGCGTGAGCGCATATAAGGCTTATGTTGGCGAATTTGGCCTTGATGCGGATTGTTACTATGCGTTCGCTAATGTCTTGGAAACATAAGACTTCTTGCCTAAGTCTGGCACTTATAACAAATCCGCATCCGAATAGTCGCTGTTTCTGCTCACTATAACACGGTCCGTAGTATATGTCACAGTTTTTCATCCTCTTTTTGCCCGGCCCATCCCATCGTATTTCCTGGATGGCAGTAATGTCTGCTTTGTAGCAGTTTAGGGCTTCCGCTAGTTGTTCGCCTGCACCTCTCCTGTTTAATGTTCTCACATTCCAGGTGCAGATACGAACGTCGTTGTCCTTTTTTCGTTTAGCAGGGTCGTCAACAATAAAATCAGTCCTTTCCGAGGCTATTGGTTGCTTCGTAACCATGTTTTTTTTCTGTGGGTGGGTAGTTAACCCAAAGCACAACCCCCAACCTGGAGGGCCAGTTCCAATTTATTAGATACCCCTAGGACACGGGGCCATCAGTATCCACTACGGGATTGAGCGCTGCCGTTGGCCTTTCGGTTCATCCGCCACCATCTCTGTTCAAGGGGCCTGACTAACCCTTGAAATTCCTAGACAACCTGTTGTCCGAATATGTCAGAGCAGCTCATCTAGGTTCGCCTGGGACAGCAGGCCGGGTATTCATCCGTGCCATTCTCACCAGGGTGTTTATAGTGTTGCTGTTTTTCGTCGTGTTATCAACACTCGCACTTATCGTTTAGCAAGTCAAATCCGGTTGGATGAGACCAGTACCCGATGGTTACCACTTGGAGGTAAAGATAAGCACATTTGATGTGTAGTCAGAGTTGCAACACTGGGCATTGCCAAGTTAACGCCAATCAGAGTCTACCCTCGTTCTACAACACCCAACATTGAGATATAAACAGTTCAATATCTGCATCTAATTTTGGCCACCAGATGTACGATCTTGCCAATGACTTTGCCCTAACTATGCCAATATGATCTCATGCAATATTTCCAAAACATTATTGATCAAACTCGTTGGAACCAATATCCTATCTCCATAAAATAAACATTGAGATTCAGTTCCCAGCGAATGCCTTTTCAAAAAATATGGTCTTATTTCGTCAAAAATATTTTGCGGCCAACCAAATCTAACATATCTTTTAACTTCCTGCAGTATTTTATCTTTTGCTGTTTCCTGACGTACATCTTCTACATTTAGAGGAAAATCGGAAACAGCCAATGAGTTAATGCTATCATCTTCTATACCTGTCCCGGAATCCAACGGCAACCTCGATAAGGCATCTGCATTTGCAAGCTGAGCAGCTTTTCTATATTTAATAGAATAATCATACATGGATAGCAGAATTGCCCAACGATGAAGCCTATTTGCTGCCACTGAAGGAATATCTTTTTTTGCTTCCAAAAATAGTTTGTAGTGGTTGGTGGTCACTATAAATTGTGAACTTAAGCCCATAAATATACTTATGAAATTTTTGGACAGCGAACACAATTGCTAACGCTTCTCGGTGCAATTGTGAATAGTTCTTTTCAGCTGCACTCAGAGTACTGGAAACGAACATCACGGGCCGTTCCTAACCGTCGACTAAATGTGACAACACTGCACCCACGCCATATGGGCTAGCGTCCGCAGAAATAATAATCGCTTTTCGCGGATCATAATGCGTTAACACATCGATTCCTAAAACTAAATCTTTACTTTTTAGAAATGCGTTCTTATGATCTTCCGTCCAAACCCATATTTTATTAACTGATGTTAACTCATGCAAAATTGCAAGCTCACTAGACAAATTAGGAATGCATTTGTTATAATAATTAATTATACCTAAATACGACTTTAATTGCGTTTTATTGATAGGTTCGGGTGCGTAAAGAACAACATCTATCTTTTTGGAACTTGGTTTTATACCAAATTTATCAATTGTATATCCAAGATATTCAATCTCTTCTTTAAAAAATTCGCATTTATCTAGATTCACTTTAACATTAAATTCAAGAAGTCTTTCTAACACTTTCAACAATTTTCCTTCGCATTCTTGTTTGTCCTTACCTCCAATTAGAATGTCATCAAAATATATATGAACCATATTAATACCTTTTAATATCTCTTCTACAATTCCTGAGAATATTTGAGGAGCTGTTTTAAGGCCCTTGCGTTGTAGATGTTGTCTTCTTGGTGTACTGCTCAACTGTACTGCTTTCCTATGTTCTGAGACGTCTTTACTATGAAGAGGGGAGTAGGCTCTCTGCCTGTTTCTACTGGATCTTAACGGAGTATTTCCCCTTTGATTATTTGACACACAATTAACGTTACCACTTTTCATCATATCGATATTGGTGTTTGTTATCTCCATGCAAAACGCAATCTCCCCCGCCTTCTCCAACGATTTGATATTCGCTTCGTTTAACAAACGGTTTGGATTTTTGTATTACTAAGTCCGCACATGAACTGAATTAAAAGTGCTCTTCAAAAACTCACCAAATTCGCATTCATTTGCCAATTGCTTAAGCTCTATAATATAGTCCGCAATGCTTTCATTATGGGCTTGCTGCCTCTTAAAAAATTTGAAACATTCAACAAACACATTTTTCTTTGGCGCGAAGTGTAATTTTAATTTTTCTATTAATTTTTCGTACGTGAAATCGGTTTCTAATTTAGGAGCAATTAACGAAATTAAAACTTTATATAAGTCTGCACCTCCTAGGCTTACTAAGAATGACACTTTTTCTGGATCTTTAGTTACTTTATTTAATGAAAGTAAGTGATCCAATCGTCGCACGTACAAATTGAAATCTTCACCTAGGGAAAACGATTCAATCGTACCCATAAACAATTTACTCTCACTCATATTGTTCACTTCAATATAATTCGGTTTGAAATATATAAAATGTTTTGAGGATGAATGAAATTGTTTTTCAAAATTAATAATCACGCGGTATATACACTTCCGTTATCCTCGTCGCCACTGTAATGTCTATGAACGTTGTTAAATAATGATGCGACACGTTTGAGAGTTAGACTTAGACTAACTTACTTTATTAGATAAAATATTACTTACTAACAAAAGAGAACTTAACCTAAAGAGAGCAAGGAAGTGACATGTATTACTTAACTCATTTATACATAAACATATCATTGAGCAAGCTCGAGTTCAAACCTCGTATCCAAAAGACAAAACATGAATATGATACCTTTCCTTAAGATACTGATATTGAACGCAAATGGTCTCAAAAAAAAGGTCTTATTTCGTCAAAAATATTTTGCGGCCAACCAAATCTAACATATCTTTTAACTTCCTGCAGTATTTTATCTTTTGCTGTTTCCTGACGTACATCTTCTACATTTAGAGGAAAATCGGAAACAGCCAATGAGTTAATGCTATCATCTTCTATACCTGTCCCGGAATCCAACGGCAACCTCGATAAGGCATCTGCATTTGCAAGCTGAGCAGCTTTTCTATATTTAATAGAATAATCATACATGGATAGCAGAATTGCCCAACGATGAAGCCTATTTGCTGCCACTGAAGGAATATCTTTTTTTGCTTCCAAAAATAGTTTGTAGTGGTTGGTGGTCACTATAAATTGTGAACTTAAGCCCATAAATATACTTATGAAATTTTTGGACAGCGAACACAATTGCTAACGCTTCTCGGTGCAATTGTGAATAGTTCTTTTCAGCTGCACTCAGAGTACTGGAAACGAACATCACGGGCCGTTCCTAACCGTCGACTAAATGTGACAACACTGCACCCACGCCATATGGGCTAGCGTCCGCAGAAATAATAATCGCTTTTCGCGGATCATAATGCGTTAACACATCGATTCCTAAAACTAAATCTTTACTTTTTAGAAATGCGTTCTTATGATCTTCCGTCCAAACCCATATTTTATTAACTGATGTTAACTCATGCAAAATTGCAAGCTCACTAGACAAATTAGGAATGCATTTGTTATAATAATTAATTATACCTAAATACGACTTTAATTGCGTTTTATTGATAGGTTCGGGTGCGTAAAGAACAACATCTATCTTTTTGGAACTTGGTTTAATACCAAATTTATCAATTGTATATCCAAGATATTCAATCTCTTCTTTAAAAAATTCGCATATATCTAGATTCACTTTAACATTAAATTCAAGAAGTCTTTCTAACACTTTCAACAATTTTCCTTCGCATTCTTGTTTGTCCTTACCTCCAATTAGAATGTCATCAAAATATATATGAACCATATTAATACCTTTTAATATCTCTTCTACAATTCCTGAGAATATTTGAGGAGCTGTTTTAAGGCCCTTGCGTTGTAGATGTTGTCTTCTTGGTGTACTGCTCAACTGTACTGCTTTCCTATGTTCTGAGACGTCTTTACTATGAAGAGGGGAGTAGGCTCTCTGCCTGTTTCTACTGGATCTTAACGGAGTATTTCCCCTTTGATTATTTGACACACAATTAACGTTACCACTTTTCATCATATCGATATTGGTGTTTGTTATCTCCATGCAAAACGCAATCTCCCCCGCCTTCTCCAACGATTTGATATTCGCTTCGTTTAACAAACGGTTTGGATTTTTGTATTACTAAGTCCGCACATGAACTGAATTAAAAGTGCTCTTCAAAAACTCACCAAATTCGCATTCATTTGCCAATTGCTTAAGCTCTATAATATAGTCCGCAATGCTTTCATTATGGGCTTGCTGCCTCTTAAAAAATTTGAAACATTCAACAAACACATTTTTCTTTGGCGCGAAGTTGAATTTTAATTTTTCTATTAATTTTTCGTACGTGAAATCGGTTTCTTATTTAGGAGCAATTAACGAAATTAAAACTTTATATAAGTCTGCACCTCCTAGGCTTACTAAGAATAACACTTTTTCTGGATCTTTAGTTACTTTATTTAATGAAAGTAAGTGATCCAATCGTCGCACGTACAAATTGAAATCTTCACCTAGGGAAAACGATTCAATCGTACCCATAAACAATTTACTCTCACTCATATTGTTCACTTCAATATAATTCGGTTTGAAATATATAAAATGTTTTGAGGATGAATGAAATTGTTTTTCAAAATTAATAATCACGCGGTATATACACTTCCGTTATCCTCGTCGCCACTGTAATGTCTATGAACGTTGTTAAATAATGATGCGACACGTTTGAGAGTTAGACTTAGACTAACTTACTTTATTAGATAAAATCTTACTTACTAACAAAAGAGAACTTAACCTAAAGATAGCAAGGGAGTGACATGTATTACTTAACTCATTTATACATAAACATATCATTGAGCAAGCTCGAGTTCAAACCTCGTATCCAAAAGACAAAACATGAATATGATACCTTTCCTTAAGATACTGATATTGAACGCAAATGGTCTCAAAAAAAGTATTTCTACGAAAAAAACGATATTGATATATTATGCTTGATATCGGAAACCTACTTAAAAAGGGAAAAGTACCCAAAATAAAATACTTCAGTGATTAAAAGATTTTTCGATTTTTTTTCAATTTTACGGAAAAACGTTTTTTTACTGAAAACGCCCGCGAAAATTGGGCGTGGCAAAAAACATTATATCGACAAGATATAGATATTGATATTTTTTAAATATGTTGTTCAGAAACTTTTTCAAAATTCCTTACAGTTTTGCCAAAAACTACGTTTTTCTTAAAAGGGGGGGTTGGCAGTGGGCGGATTTCAAAAATTTGTTGAATTGTTCTGCCGGGAGCAACATAGGGCACTTGTAATAAATTTCATCATTCTAGCCTCAAAATTTAAGACCCGAACGGACGGATAGACATGACTAAATAGATTCAGCTAGCGATTCTGAGTTGATCAATATACTTTGTGTTATATCTAGCTAAATTATTTCTCTATGTTACAAACTATGTATCAAAACTAATATATCTACCCCTATGGGATAGGGTATACAAAAAATTTTAGTATTCTATACCATAACCAGATGAATGTTACACTTTTTTTAAAAACACTCTATTGCACTTCGAAGTGTTTGTCTGACGTCATATGCCAACAAAAACCGCAATTTAAAATCTCCACATAAAAGCTAGTTAACTATTAAAGGGCAGCAAATCCACTCATTGGTAAAATGAAGTTTGACAGTTTCCATGAAAGTAAAAATACCTTCCCCTAAGGACACTGCCAAAGCAACACAAAAACGAATGAAACAGGCAATCCAATTGGCAAATGACCTCATAGCTCAAAAAGGACTATCAAGAAACATGTTTATTTGTGATATTTTTTTCTTTTAAAATAATTTCTTCTTATTGTATAAATTTATGAAACTTTCTCAACATTTGAAAAAAATTCCAAACATTCAGGATCCCTTCTGAAATACAATAAAAAAAAATCATCCAAAATAATCAAAAGATGGCTAATGGTGCTCATGAACGCCCGCCATCATCACCAGCATTCAATGGAAAAACTTAAAAACACATTTAAGATGAAATAATAATAATAAAAAAAATAGAAAACAACTAAATGTAGTAGAAACAGCTACCACAATATTCTGAATAACAGTTTCAGAGCCACCGAACCCTCCACACTTCTGTAATCTCGCGTTCCATTTGCGCAAAAAGTAAAGTAATTTCTCATTTCTCGTTTCAACAAAGGCTATGGTCGTCGCTCTGGAATTGTGTTATCCATCATCACCGACCGAATATAGTGGTATAGTATCGCAAAAACTACAGTACCTAACAAATTTGAAGTGCTTTTCCATTCCGATTCACACACAGTGTCCTTTACAGTACATCTAGCGTCCGCCCGCTGACAGAGATTAATGGGGAACATCTCGTGTGCGCCTACCTGAGGCCAAGAACTGATGGATAACAAATAACACCTTGAGAACAAATGAGCAGGTCATCTGGAAGGTGGGTACTGCATGCTTAATCCTGGAAGGATATGGGATTTTAAATTATATCTCGGGGTATTAAATGCTCTTTTTTTTTTTTGGCTTTTTCTTGTTCAATTGAACCTTTTTCGGTATATATGTATCCGTGTCTTAGTTGATACGGGAAGATTGCAAAGGTATGCAGTGAGGGGAACATTAGTTTAAGGTACGGGGCAAGAAGGAAAACTTCCTGACGAAAGCTCGCTGGGTACATCAATATCAATTTGCTGAATTCATGAAATTTACATAAAGCTATCTTTGCAGAATGATGTAGGTACTATTATTCTTGGGCTCTTTAAAGTTTAACATCTTAAAGGTAGAACAAATTGTCGACATCGTGCTGACAGGAGAAACGAAAATGGACGACACAAAGAGAGAGTCAAAATTGTCGCGAAATGGCTTCGTAAAATATAGGATCGATATATAGGGGTATTATTGATGATATATCATCAATAATATATCCTGCCGTTGGGTAAAAAATTGTATATAACATATTTTACTTGTTAATGTGGAATCCTTTTTGATTTCAAGAACAGATTTTGGCTTCAAAAACTCGGTTGATCAGTCATGTTCGACATCCAGATAGACCATACTTACATGGTTTAGTAAAGCTACAGGACATTGTAAATTTGGAACTCAACCAACGTGCCTCTTCATTTTTCCGCTCCTTAGCTTACTGGCTCCAGTTTCACTATTAAAGTTGACTAAATGGTTGGTTTGTAGTCTCCCGCGTTTATAGATTGTTTGGGAATCGAAGACTCTTTGAGGTGGAGTTTTTTTTAATTAATTTTTATTTTTCTTCATATTAAAACTAAATTACATGCTAGACAAAAATTAATGAAAAGCTAGCCTACTTATCTACTAACTGAACTAACTTACTGGCCCTATTCGGACGCCCTAAATTACACGATAACTTAATACTAGTGCCTTTCGGCCTATTATTTAGTTCGAATTATTTAAATTATCAATATTTTTATTTTTCAAAACCATGAAACTTTTTTTTTTTAAAAAAAACTTGGTGTCATTTGTGTATTTTTTTAAATAAAACTTACATACTAATTAGAACTAATTAAAACTACTTTAAAACTAATTAGAACAAATTAGCGGAACCGCCGATCTATCCTGTATCAGTCCTCGACTATCCCAATATAGGAAAGCTTCAGATGGAATGAAGCCTCTTAAACGAGCACTCCAAAAATATTCATTATTGGGGTAGAATGCCTCAAAGATGAGACTATTGCTCGAGGTCATCGCTCTTGCCACGTGAAACGGAATGTGTTTCACCAGAAAATTGTCTATCCTGTTTATGTAGGCACCGTTGTATAGGACCTGGTTGGAATAATATTTTGTGTAGCCAGATGCTTCTCAAACACTGCCTCGCAACACCCGTATGTTTTTCATTTGAGATGGGGCAAAGTTGAACCACACCAGGCACCCTTAGGCAATCATCGGCCTGATAAGGGACATGTCGCAAATCACCTTCACCCTGCTGTCGAGACGGCTGCTATAAAACAATCGTTTTATAGCAGCCGTCTACACTTTTACTTTACTACACTTTTACTCACCAGTGGCTGTCCGTTTGGTCCAACGATCACCAGCTTGCCCCAGTTCTTTCTTGTATCTCTAGAGGCCCTAGGCAGCGGTGTCCTAAAAAGGATAGTTTACGATTTCTGAAAGTTGATTTTCGAATGACCTCGACAGTAGGTGCTCTTCTGTTCGCGATAAGATCGTCCGCATACGCAATTGCTTGAGTAAGACTACCTATCAATTCACTGGTGAAAATGCTGCTGAAGAGAATCGGCGAGTTCACCGCTCCCTATTGCAGACCATTTTTAATGAAAACTTCGGTGGTAAAAGTTACATTGCCACTTTTGACAATTTTAAGTTGATACGCGTATTAAAAATGAAAAGCAAAATGTTCCCAAAATAAAGGGGCCTTTCAATAGGGACTACCGAAGTTTAACAGTTGATAGTGGTCATGTTGTCAATTGGCTGTCATTTATGCAGTCTGTTTTGACAAATCATCATGGATGGACATAGCGTTCAAAAACACGTGTAAATGAATAAATTGTTTTATTGTTTTATGACCTCTTCATCCAGAAATGGACCTCATTGCTGAATTTTTTTAAATAAAATTGTCAAATTTGGGACGATATCAATCCAAATGACATCCAAGAGCTTCCAATGCATCCCGAAAAAGTCACGGTGTGGAATTTGGGCTGGCGGCGTCATCGGTCCATATTTTTTTTATGATGACGTTTTTGATAACAGCTGACCACAAAAATTAAAAATTATTTCTTTCACTCAAGTGAATGTGCAAATTAGCATACATTTCCTTTAGCTTTGATAGGGATAAGAAGTAAAACTGCAACTAGAGTTTCAACCATCACTTTAGGAAACCATGGAGACTTTACAAAGAAAATCATCTTCGACGAGGCACACTTCCACCTCAGTGAATTCGTTAACAAGCAGAATTGCCGAATTTGGCAAATGAGAATCCAGGAGTGATTGTTGAAAAGCCGATGCATCCACAAAGAGTGACTGTTTGGTGCGGTTTTTGGGCTGGCGGCGTCATCGGGCCGTACTTCTTCGAAAATGAGGTCGGCCAAGCAGTTACCGTGAATGGTGTTCGCTATCGCGAGATGATAACGGACTTCTTGTGGCCAGAAATTGAGGATATGGACCTGGACGATATGTGCTTCCAACAGTATGGTGCAACTTGCTACATAGCCAACAATGGCTCTTTTGAGAAATTCAATGGCCGTGTTATCTCACGTCGCGGTCTACTTACTTACTTAAGTGGCGATACAGACCAGGATGAACCTGGGCTTCAACCAACATGCCTCTCCAATTAGCCCGGTCCTTGGCTAACTGCCTTCAGTTGCCCACTCCAAGTTGGTTGAGGTCGGTTTCTACTTGTGCGCGCCACTTAAGGCGAGGTCTTCCTCTACTGCGTCCGACGTCTGGCTGGGAATCGAAGACTCTGCAAGCCGGAGTATTGGTGTCCATTCGTTCTACATGCCCTAGCCATCTTAAACGTCCAATGCGGAATTTTTTGACTAGGGGTATGTCGCTGTACAGCTCGTATAGTTCGTGGTTGAATCTTCGTCTCCATAGCCCGTCAACGCAAACGGGACCGAAGATTTTCCGAAGAATTTTTCACTCGAATCGACCAAGGATTTCTTCATCCGCTTTGGATACGGCCCATGATTCAGCGCCGTAGAGCAGGACTGGGATGATCAGGGTCTTATATAGGGTCTCCTTAGTACTTCGATTTTGGGCTTTACTACTAAATTGCCTTCTTAGCCCGAAGAAACACCGGTTGGCAAGACTAATTCTTGGTTTGATTTCTGACGAAATGTTGTTGTCAGAGTTAATAGCGGAGCCGAGGTAGACAAAGTCCCATACTACCTTAAAGTAATATCTGTCAATGGTGACGTTCTATCCAATTCGTCGATGTTGTGTGTCTCTTCGTGTTGATAGCATATACTAAGCCTTACCCTCATTTACTGCTAAACCTATTTTTGCCGCTTACTTCTCTATACTAGCAAAGGTGGCTATGACATCACGTTGAGTCCTACCAATGATGTCAATATAGTCGGCGTATGCTAGTAGTTGCACCGATTTTTGAAAATTGTGTCTCTGGTGTTGGCTCGGGAGTTTTGCACAATAGTCTCAAGAATCAAATTGAAAAAGTCACATGCCTCTGTAGTTGGTGCAGCTCAGAGGGTCTCCTTTTTTGTGGATCTGGCAAACGATGCTGAGGTTCCATTCTTCAGCATGCTTCAACCGACCAGATTTGGCTTATGTGTTGGTAGATGTTATTTACCAAGTCATCTCCGCCAGCTTTATAAAGCTCAGTGGGAACGCCGTCGTTTTCGGCGGCCTTATTAAGCTTGAGTTTAGATATTGCTATCCTCACTTCACTTAGGTCGGGTGGTTGCCAGTTTTCGCTGTCGTTGCCAATATTAAAGGGTTCGTTCTGTCTGACAGCGGAATGTTGTTCGTCATCGCCGTTTAGCAGTCTGCAGAAGTGGTTCTTCCATATCCTCAGCATCGACTGTATCTCAACTACGATATTTCCTTGTTCATCTCGACAGGATTCTGTTCGAACCTTGTAGCCTTGGCTTTGACGTTTTACACTTTGGTAAAACTTGCGAACATCGTTCCTGGAGTGGCACCTCTCTATATCCTCGATCGCGCGCTTTTCTTGCTCTTTTTTATTCTTTCTGAAAAGCCAATGTTCTTCCCTTCTTCTTTGCCTATAGAGCTCCATGGCAGCTCTCTTAGCAGCTTAGCCTTGTAGGTCTCGTTCTTGGCTGCGAGCATCTGTCGACATTCCTCATCAAACCAGGGGTTTCCTGCTGTTGGGCGCGAGAAACCTAGCACATCAGTTGCGGCTGATCTAATGGCTTGTTGGCATCGTTGCCATTGTTCTTCGACATTAGATGCTGGTGGTATGTTGTGAGTCGAGAGGTTAAGGGATACGCGTTGCGCGAAGGTCTTGGCGGTATCTGGCGATTGCAGTCTTTCGACATTAAATTTTTTCACAGTATTTCTGTTTGTTTTTTGTGGCGTGGTGGATATCCGCATCCTTACTTTGGCTACAACAAGGTAGTGGTCCGAGTCGATGTTGGCCTCTCGGAATGTTTGTCTATCGCAATGTGATTAAGTTGGTTGACTGTTCGTTGATCTGGAGACCGCCATGTCCCCTTGTGGATATAGAGGTGAGGAAAAATACAGCTGACCACAAAAATTAAAAATTATTACTTTCACTCAAGTGAATGAGCAAAATTAGCATACATTTCCTCTAGCTTTGATAGGGATAAGAAGTAAAACTGCAACTGGAATTTCAACCATCACACTGTTGAAAACATTTGTTGAATTGTACGAGTCTGTTCGGCCCTCGGAACACAATCGCGAAGGCATGTCGCCAAAAATGTTTCGAAATACGGTAATAGAATTCGTTTTGCACAGAGATAAAAAAGTTAAGTTTGGAGTGAAAACACCTGTCCATGCTCGCCCAGCTCGTTCTGCGGAAAACATTGCTGTTGTTCGCGATAATGTGGCAGAAGCGCCCTCAACCTCGAATCGTCGTAGTGCCCAACAATTGAACATCTCACGAACATCACTGATGCGAATTGTGTATAAAGATTTGAATTTACACGCTTTCAAGGATCAATTGACTCAAGCTGCAGCTTACTAACCATTTCAAGCGTTGTCAATACGCCGAATGGTTGATTGAACAGACAGAAGTGAATGGAGACTTTACAAAGAAAATCATCTTCGACGAGGCACACTTTCACCTCAGTGAATTCGTTAACAAGCTGAATTGCCGTATTGAGTGATTGTTGGAAAGCCGATACATCCATAAAGAGTGAGTGTTTGGTGCGGTTTATGGGCTGGCGGCGTCATCGGGCCGAAAATGAGATCGGCCAAGCAGTTACCGTGAATGGTGTTCGCTATCGCGAGATGATATCGGGCTTCTTGTGGCCTGAAATTGAGGATATGGATCTGGACGATATGTGCTTCCAACAGGATGGTGCAACTTGCCACATATCCAACAATGGCTCTTTTGAGAGATTCAATGGCCGTGTTATCTCACGTCGCGGTCGTGGCAATGTTAATTGGCCGCCACGTGATGTGATTTGATACCGTTGGACTTCTTTCTTTGGGGATATTTTTAAAAAAAGTGTACATTAATAAGCCAAGAATAATTCAACAGCTAAACGATTAGATAATTAGGCACATTAACGACATTGAACCTCAATTATGTTTCAGAGTCATTGAAAATATGGACCATGTACAAGAAACTCAGGAAAGTCAACAAGAGATTGATAGGTTTTGGGAAGCATTGATATCATCCCTTGAGAGATGATTTGAAACAAGGAATGCCAACGAAGCCGTGGCGACCATTGGCCGATATTTTGTTTCACACATTATTGTCGTACATCCTTCTATCATAATAAAAAAAATATTAAGATAATTTTCTGAAAACTTTTTGTTTTATTTACAATTAACATCGTGAGTTTTCGTTGGATCACCCTTTATATGAGTACAAAATATTTGCAGGTGAGTTGATGATGATAAATCGCATTACAAAAGCTCGAAAAAGAAGGACTATTCCCTTAAAGTCGTATAGATTATAATTATGTTGACCGAAATACCATTGCACATGCTTGTCCTGTAAGAAGAATAAGTAAATTTATGGGTGTAACTTAGGCTTTATAAATATATATGTTCTGCAACTGCAAGTCTTCAGGTTTTTCTAAGCAAAAGGTTGGATATATGGTGTAAGAAAAGAAGTCTACACGATTTCTATGAAGCCGATTGCTCGACTTTAAATTGATTTCAATAAGTTCTATTAGCTGTCCACGAATCAATCTCTATTTTGTTTCAAAACATCTCTCAAGGGATGATATCAATGCTTCCCAAAACCTATCAAACCTCAACAACTCTCTTGTTCTTGTTGACTTTCCTGAGTTTCTTGTACATTTGTTTGCGTGTTTAAAAACACCCACATTTACATAGCATATACACCCATCCGTTAGCGTAATGTCTTAGTAGACAGTTTACAGAGATTTATAGAGCGTTGCTTGCGATAAGCTGATTGATGGTGGCTCTTTGGTTTTGGCTGTTGGTTTCACAGGGTTGTTCGATTTTGTCCCACCAAATCCCCGAAAGTGAACGAGAGAAACGACGCAATCATTTAAGAAGCAAAAAGATTTTCTCATGGCTTGCGATTTGTATTTTATCTGGAGACGAATTGCTTCGATTTGCAAAATAAAATAATTACCGCTATAGGATAGCACAACAAGGTCGTCTTCTTCTCGATTAGTGAAGTTAAATTAGAAGAACGAAAGATATGACTTACTGAATTGGGATATTTGGGTGTGGGGCCATTTTGCTGTGTGTGTTTCGAAGTATGAAATGCGTAATTTATTTTGCTTTTAATAGATAAGAACGTGTTTCATTTAGGGGGTCACCATCATTGTTATGGTTCGGTAATATTAAGTCATCTAGTTAAGAGTAATGTATTAGAAAGGATATTTAGCGTTGGTTGTTATATTAAATAGGACTCGCTATGTGGTTATAAATATTTTTTTTGGTTAAATACTTAAAATTGGTAATCAATAATTGTATTATAGTATACTTCATCTGGATCATCAATATGGATTAAAAGCGTTTAAGTGATATAGTGATTAAATAGCCAGTATTGCGGGATGTAGGACAGCTTATGTAAGTTATCACCCCATAAGTTGCGTTTTTTATACCCTATCCCATAGGGATATATTAGTTTTGATACATAGTTTGTAACATAGAGAAATAATTTAGCTACATATACCTCAAAGTATATGGATCGACTCAGAATCGATAGCTGAGTCGATTTGGCCATGTCTGTCCGTCCGTCCGTCCGTCCGTCCGTCCGTACGTCACCAGTTTTTGGGCCTTAAATTTTGAGCTAGAAGGATGAAATTTGGTACACGTGCTCTTTGTTGCTCCCAGCAGAACAAGTGTAAAAATTTTTGAAATCCGCCCACTGCCACGCCCCCTTTTTAGAAAAACGTATTCTTTGGCCAAACCATAAGGAATTTTGAAAAACTTTCTGAACAACATATTTAGACAATCTGAATATCTGTATTTCGTTCATATAAATTTTTTTGCCACGCCTATTTTTGGGGGCGTTTTTAATAAAAAACGTTTTTCGGTCAAATTTTAAAATTTTCTAAAAAACTTTTGATGCAGAATCATAAGTAATATAAATATGAACATTTCGTCAATAGACCATTTTAACCCACGCCCACTTTTTGGGGGCGTTTTTATATAAAAACCATTTTTATACCCTACCCCATAACATATGCAGGAGAAAACCTTGTCTTTTGTAGAACCGTAAAAGTTTTTAATAAGCAGTCTGAAGAATTTGTTGTCACCATGTCATTTTCTTTATTTTATCCACATCGTGTTTTTAGCCATGTCCACTTTTTGGGGATTTTAGTTTTACAGATAGGATAGGATAGGGTATTCAACGCTCCGCACAGTGGATTGTAGCCTTCTCATATGTTTAATGTAAGGCAATGCCCCAAATCCGGCACAAACAGTTCACACACCAGAAAGCCAATCCACACGACACCGCAAGTCCAACGAATCAACCCAGGCACTGACGCTGCATTTCTCACAATCAACATTTGCCAACTCTGCACTAGTAATTAATAAAAACACCTAAACTGTAGATTTAAGTTTGAGATTAAATATCGCACCAATAAAGTGGACATCGGTCCGACTAAAATATAAATAATTGTTTTTTTTGTATCTTCCAACACACGCGAAAGTAATTTGTATGCTGATATTTGATTAGTTATTATAATCAGGCAGGATAGAGAAGGTTTAAAGTTTTTTTATACCCTATCCCATAGGGGGGTATATCAGTTTTGATACATAGTTTGTAACATAGAGAAATAATTTTGCTACATATACCTCAAAGTATATGAATCGACTCAGAATCGCTAGCTGAGTCGAATTAGCCATGTCTGTCTGTCCGTCCGTCCGTCCGTCTGTCTGTTCGTCACCGATTTTTGGGCCTTAAATTTTGAGCTAGGATAATGAAATTTGGTATATAGGATCCTTGTCCGAGTCACCAGAACAAGTGTAAAAATTTTTGAAATCCGCCCACTGCCACGCCCCCTTTTTAGAAAAACGTAATTTTTGGCAAAACCGTAAAGAATTTTAAAAAAGTGTCTGAACAGCATATTTAGAGAATCCTAATATCTATATTTTGTTCATATAATGTTTTTTGCCACGCCCACTTTTTGGGGGCGTTTTCAATAAAAAACTGTTTTCGGTCAAATTTTAAATTTTTCGAAAAAATTTTTGATGCAGAATCATTAACATTATTAATATGAACATTTCGTCTTTATACCATTTTAACCCACGCCCACTTTTTGGGGGCGTTTTTATATAAAAACCATTTATATACACTACCCCATAACATATATGAAGGAGAAAACCTAGTCTTTTGTAGAACCGTAAAAGTGTTTTGTAAGCAGTCTGAAGATTTAGTTGTCACTATATCATTTTTTCTATTTTATCCACATCGTATTTTTAGCCATGCCCACTTTTTTTTGGGATTTTAGTTTTATGGATAGGATGGGATAGGGTATTCAACGATCCGCACAGCGGATTGTAGCCTTCTCATATGTTTTTTTATAATTTTAAGTGAAACACTGGAAGTAAAGTGTAAAAGTATAAAAATTCCTACGCTTAACATGATTTCATAAAAAAAAAGTTAGTTATCTTATCTACATCTATTATATAATAATGGCTACCTACCATTCCACAATGAACGTTCTTAGGAACAAATTTTAGTATGTAACTATTAATCGCCGACCCAATTTCTTAAGGAACATATTTACCGTATTTAATGAAGTAAAATTGAATTTTTTTTTTACCAAATTGAAGCGTACAACTCATAGATCGGTCGAAAAGAATTATAATTTCAAAAAAGTTATTGCAAAATAGGTATACGGACTGTACCTACTCTGTCTCTTATAAGTTCTGTGTTCAAAAGGTAAAACATCTTAAGCCGACTTAAGTTGTTTTACCGGTTTAACGTTATATGGAATGCGCTTTCCCTGCTCTAATAATCAAACCATTCCAAACGAGAAAATTTAAAACGAGTGGTGGGTGCACGACTGGGTCGTACGCAACTTTCTCTTTCACAGCGAGTTGGGTGTTAGATCAAATAGTGCACATTTTGATTATTAATGCTAAAAATTATACTATACGAACATTTACTCCGAAATTTGAAGGAATCGGTGTCTATGTGAAAAATAATTAATTTTCGTTATTGGCCAAAACTGAAATTAAGTGATAGTTGGGCTAAACCTAATTATGTGGAATTGTTTAAAACTATTATAGTAGTATATATATTAAATATCATTCAATTTGACATAGTAGTTTGCGAGAAATTAACAATTTTCTTTATATGGCCCGAATGACAAAATCCGTTATATGGATTTTCTCGAAAAAACTGGGTATGCAGTTTTGTTGGAACTAATATGCTTACAGTATGTATAAAATTTAATCAAAATCGTTAGAGCCGTTTACGAGAAAATTGAGATTATGTGTATTTTTTATATGGCAGGTGCCGTTAATAACATGGCTAAAAGCAAACAAAAAAAATGGCCTAGAATTATGACCAAAACAAGCTTGGATACGAAGTTTGAAGAAAATTGGCCCAGCCGTTTAAGCTGGGGAGACCATTACGGACAGACGGACCGACAGACCGACGGACCGACGGACGGAATTCCAAAAACCACTTTTTTAGGCTCCGCTATCATCGTAATGTTAGAATCAATCAAAATCTCGAGGTCGAAAATTTTCACGAAAACAATATCTTTCTCTTTGTAAGAGAAAGTTAAAAATGAAGAAGTTGTAACTGTTTGCATTATAGCTTAAGTCATTATTGCTCCCTCTTGCCTCCCTCTTAAAAAGACTCTCCTGAAAAGTGTTACGAATCGACATAAGATGTTTTACCTTTTGGACACAGAGTTATAGGTAATCATAATGTTGCCCGAATATTGTACAAAATTGTATTTTCTGTGGTTGCGTTTGGCGTTGCTATTGTTATTGACGCGAAGTTTTAACTGGCACAGCACGCAATAAGCGAATTTTGATTGACATGTAGTGGTACTATTTTGCCTTTTGACTTTCAACGAACGCAATTCCCAATCATTCCTGCGTTCGCAATGACAATAAACAAGTCACAAGGTCAAACTTTTGATAGAGTTGGGATTTTATTGAAAAGACCAGTTTTCACGCATGGTCAGTTATACGTTGCTGTGAGTAGAGTTCGATCATTCGACGGTTTAACATTTTTCGTTTGTGAACATAGTGGTCAAGGTAAATTGGCAGGTGATCAACGAGTTTTTACCAAGAACATAGTCTATAGGGAAATTTTGAATCCTAATACGTAAATTTTGAATATGTTAATTTTGAATGTTTTTGTTCTTTTTTGTATCCATTTTAACTATTATCATCATTCGTGTTTTTAGATTAAGTTAGGCAGAGTTCTTATCTCATTTTAGTGCCAATATCTTTCCTTCCCATTGCCTTGCTCAGCAAGTTTATCGTAGCGGTGAACTACGCTGGATAATTTGAAGAAGGGCGGTAATTTCGGACCGTTCCTTGCAATCGTTCGAAATTTCAAATCGGAAAGGGATGGCCTTCGTAGGAATGTTTTAGCAGTGAGCAGTGGCATGAAGATATTTTGTTTTCAAATTTAAAAATTATTTTTTACTCTTTTTGGTCGCAGGTACCTAACCTTTTCTGCCACATCTGGACTGGACTGGAAGAAGAATGCTATTATTTTATTACTCTTCTATTGTGCGCATTTTGTTATCTCATAGCAAAAAATTAAAAATATTATTGAATAAGAAATATAAAAGTACGGCATGAAAAAAAATTTAATGCAATTTGTTTCATTTCAGTGCTATTTTTGTTTTTTCAACGTTATAGAAGTTAAGAACAATATTAGTAAGTTACTATCTATTCCAGAACTGACACGAATACCTACCTACGATCAGTAATTTTTAAGATTTCTTTATTTAAAGACAGACATTCAAATTCGCTTCAAATCAAACAGAGCTACACCAATTTTATTTATCTATATAGTAATGATATAAAAAAAAATGTGTGGTCGATTTTCGAGCACTGGGCGAACCTAGTTTAATTTATTCACACTATCTTAACTATGACTGTTAATAGAAATTGTTGAAAGTACTTAAAAATTTATTTTTTTTGTAAAATTGTAAAATTCATAAGACATACCATACCATATATCCTCTTTTTGGGAGGATGATCCTCCTTTTTTAAGGATTTCAAAAAGTTCAAAAACCTCCAAACCTCCTTTTTCGCCCTGAATCCTTCAGTTACCCTCCAATCATTGAATCAACCTCCTTTCATATCGAAATTATTATACGATTTTTTTAAACGAAAAATCAATTCAATTTATGCCGCTGTTTACACCGCAGTGAGCTTTGGCAACACGCGACGAAAACGAATATCTATCAAAACTAATAAAAATGGGATAGGGTATAAGAGCAAAATAACTCGCTGCTTGCTCGGGAGTATTTTCGAACAAAACTAGCTAGGGGTAAAATCATCAATCAAAAATCATCCCCAAACGGCAGAGGGAGAATTCCCAAGATGGTATTAACGGTGACATCTATGAAGTAAAAAACTTACATGAGCAAGTCTGACATATTCAGACAAAAGGACATGCAAAAATTTCATGGGTAAGGCAATAAAAGATCAACGGCATCGGTCAATTCCGTAGTGGATACTGATGGACCTATGTCTAGTTGAATCTTATAAATAAGAGGTAGCCCTACAGTTTTTTGAATGTGCTTTGGGTTAACTATTTAATCACGGAAAACACTTATTGTTACGAAGCAACCAAAAGCAATGGAAAGGACTGATTCATTAAATATAATTTAATACTAAATGTAAAAAGGACAGTATTCAGCAGTATTGTCGGAAAGCACAGTCTACACCACCACGTACTATACACGTGTCACCTCGATATCCATAAAGGGACATTGCGGTCTGGAGACCACCAACCGGTGAACCAAATTGATCACATTGCGATAGAGAAAAGCACACATCCAGTTTTTTTGGTGACCGAAAATTCTGAAAGGACTAACTAACTCGGACCACTACCTGGTTGCAGCCCTCCCATCTCATCAACAGCTTAGAGCTCCCAGCTGTCTGCACCTTTTCTGATTTTACATTCTAGGTGCAGATACGAACGTCGTTATTTTTTTTTTGTTCAAAATAAAGTAAGTCATTACCCCTTGCTACTTCGTAACAATGGTTTCTTATGCGTGATTGGGTTGTTAATCCAAGAATAACGTCCAACATGGATGGGCACTTTGAATTGACCAGATAATCCTAGGACACAAGCCATCAGTATCCACTGTGGGATTGATCACTGCTTTTTGGCTCATCCGCCACCATCTCTGTTTTAGAGTCCCTATTCTTTAAATTGCAAAATGGCCTATTATCCGAATAACCCAACTAGGACTGTAAACACTGCCGATAATTCAATCGAGGAAGTTAATCCGCTGTCTACAAGGTGGGCCAAAAGCGATCACCCTATTGGAAGATGCTCTTATTTTTGCAAATGGCCGCCAATGTCAAATCTATTTTGAAATTTGTGGACTAGACAGATTTAGAATACAAGTGAACAAGCCATGGAGCGATATACTCCCCAAGAACGAGGAATAATCGTGTCTATTTTTTAACGTAACAATTCGTCGTGTTGGCGCAGCGACGATACCGTCGCCGATTCCCCGGCCGTTCGACACCGACTGCGCAAACACTGCGCGTTTTGGCCACCAACTTTGAAGAGTATGGGACCATACGAGACGTTGCCAAGAGTGGTCGGCCCGGAGTGCCCATTGTGCCGAGAATATCGCCGCTGTTACCGAGGATGTCAAGCTGTCGCCGGAAACATCGACCAGACGCCGTGCCTCGCAATTAGCCAACAGCCGTTAGTCAGTAAGGCGAATTTACGTCAAAGACTTGCGTATGTTCCCGTACAAAGTCCAGTACGTGCATCAGCGACTGCTAAACGCGTGTAACCCACGCCCAAGTCAACCTCAATCTCGAGGACGAAGTGGACAATTTTTCGACCAAAATCATAATGAGCGATGTGGCTCATTTCCACCTCAGCGGGTACGTGAGTAAGCAAAACTATCGCTTTTGGGGCATCGAAAATCCACGAGTAATGCACGAGGAGCCATTACACTCGCTCAGAGTTACTGCGTGGTGCACTGTTCACGCTGGAGGAGTCACCGAGCCATTTTTTCGAGAACGCCGCTGGTCAAACGACAACAGTTGGCGGTGCGCGCTATAGGGCCCTGTTAACCGATTTTTTTCTGCCGAAATTGCACAAATTAGGACTGGAGGACATGTGGTTCCAACAGGACGGAGCAACGGCACACACTGCGCGAACCACAACCGATATTCTGAAGGGCCAAACAACATCGGATGACTTATTTTGGCCCACCTTGTATAACACCACCTAAGAGCACGTTCGATGGGAAACTAAAAACTCCACTTGGATCACATGGATCTAGCCCATTCCATTTATTGTATTTCTAGGACGGATGTTACGACTGCTTTGTAGCAGCTTAGAATCTAAGCAAATGGTTCGATTCCATCTTTTCTGGTAATCATTCCAGGTGCAGATAACAACATTGCAGTCGTTGTTTTGTCTTCAACAGTATGATCAAGCATTTGCAATGGCTTTAAGTTGATTCATAACATGGGCTTTTCACACGATTAACTGGTATGCCCAAACGGTTCTATATTGAAATTGACAAGTCTGGAAATCCAAATAAGCTATTAAAGTCAAAAATAACTCTGGTACTCCAAATGGCACTACAAGGGTAAACTAAGTGTCAGATTTAATATTTAAAATAACAAAAATCCAGCCAATATTAAAGTTCCATTAGTTCAACCACGACCTCCTTCGAAAAACATCGGCTCTGTTAGTGTAACTAAGATTTAGTCTCCGAACTAATGTACTTTATTCTTCTGGCCATTATATTCTCTTTGCCAAATAAGGTAATAAAATGACTTTGAAAGTTTTCCAGACAATTATGTTTTTTTTTAAATGCACTACCAAGCTTTTTCGGTGAAAACTTTTTCCATTCTTTTTGATTATTCTCTGTTGCCGTTCTCAGGATAATCGAATCTTATATTGACGTAGACTACGTCAACGAAAGTACTAGCGACCAAATGCATCAGTATACATCTACACCGGTTTAGGATGGAAGTTTTATTTAAAAATTTAAACATTAAGATTAGAATACAGTTCCACTTAAGAGAATCACGCAATCTTCTTCGGATAGGTACTTGAACAAATCCCTCATTCTGTGCATCAAACGAATGTGTATATGAACAGATCTGAGTTGCTGCTCAGGATGTCTCAGTCCACTAAACCTAATCCGAAAGAAGTAAGATGGTATCCACTTGAGAAGTTCTTGGTTAAATGTATTCGCAATCCTAAATAAATAAATAGATACACACTCTCGTTTGTGTGTGTGTGTGTACCAGCTAGAGCAACATAAAAAACAGCACAAGTCTAAAGAAACCCTTTTTGCGTCCTCAGGTTTCAGCCTCTTTTCCACCTCTTCATTGTACTTACAAGCGGATAAGTTTGTTTGGTTAGTGGTTTGCATCCGAAACGATGCCACTTGGTGAGTGGTTAAAGAGTTCCAGCAAATGCAGATGGATTTGGAAGAACCTCACTAGCTGTAGGCATTATTGTGCTCGAAGCAAATGAAATGTATTTGAATTTGTATGAGCTTCAAAAATAGTATAGGGTACAGGATACGCATTAACCTCAAATACATTTTAAATGATTACCTTATATTTGTTTCCCTATTTTGTGTGTTTTAATCAATGCTTAGGACTCATGTTTCGAATGCACTAAGAATAGAATACCTTATCGCTTTATATGTTTGTATGGAGTTTGACATATAAACAGATAGATACTAAAGAATCCTATTACCGATTTGTTATTTAATCGAACTAAATATGTTCATCTGTCTATATATCATCTGAAAAGAAGAACTAGAACAATATGTTAGACCAATAGGATGGAAATTTCGCCAGTACCTACATTCCTACTATGGCAAAGAAAGCCACTTAAACCAACGCATTTTTTTATATTACAAGCGACTATTTGCAAGAAATCTATCATCAAAACATACGAGAATGCTACAATCCGATGTGCGGATCGTTGAATACCTTATCCCATCCCATCCTTAAAATTAATATCTCCAAAATGTGGGCTTTATGGGCCTATAATATAGAAAATGGCATTGTCACAACATATTGTTCAAACAGTTTATCAGAATCTTTTGTTGTTTGACAAAAAACATGGTTTTTCTCCTGCATATGCTATGGGGTAGGGTATACAAACGGTTTTTGTAAGAAAACCCCCCAAAAAGTGGGCGTGGGTTAAAATGGTTTAAAGACGAAATGTTCATATTAATATTACTAATGATTCTGCATCAAAAGTTTTTTTTCGAAATATTTAAAATTTGACCGAAAAAAGTTTTTTTTATTAAAAACGCCCACAAAAAGTGGGCGTGGCTAAAAACTTTCTTTATATGAACGAAATATAGATATTACGATTGTCTAACTACGGTTCTCAGACACTTTTTTAAAATCCCTTACGGTTTGGCTAAAAACTACGTTTTTCTGAAAAGGGGGCGTGGCAGTAGGCGGATTTCAAAAATTTTATTTGACGGACAGACGGACAGACGGACAGACGGACATGGCTAAATCGACTCAGCTATCGATTCTGAGTCGATCCATAAACTTTGAGGTATATGTAGCTAAATTATTTATCTATGTTACAAACTATGTATTAAAACGAATATACCACTATGGGATAGGGTATAAAAAGGGAAAAGGGGGAAAAATGCTTGTTATTTAAAACTGATTTAGCATAATGCAACCGATTTCCCCGCGTTATGAATCTGTCAACAACCACAGACACATGATGGAAGGCAGTTTTTCTCTGCGTTAGTACGAGAGCCTGGTTTACTCAGCGTGTGGGGTTGGCTCGCGTTTTAATGAGTTTTAATTAGTGATTGGACGCCACTTAATTTTTCTTGGCTGGTTAAGTCTCAACTGCGTTTTCTCTGCTTCTGCGACGAATTATTGCCAGCGAGAGCGAACGCTACACAACATACCCTTTTGGTTCTCAACGATCACCAATTTAACTACAGCTGATGAGTAATGTGAGGACGTACACATCCGTGGGGGTAGGAGTTCATTGCTCATTGTAGGACTAGGTGAGCATTGAGCGGTAAGGAGGAGAGAGATGCAATACAACAATTTTTCGCGAACTACGTTGGCTGTTTCGCGTGCAGATTTTGGGGTATGGGATGTGTCATTCGGGTGCCATCCTATAAATCGAATGTATTTTTAGGTTGGGCTTGAGCCATTCCACAGTCTTTGCTTGTGGCTAACGATGTGTCCAATTGTTGTGGACATGCTCTGTGTTTCTTTTTGGACATCATCTTCTGTCCTCCGTGTTGTAGACATGTTTTGTGATGTCTATTATGTATTTAATGTTGTGTTTCTGTTGTGGCGAGGGTGTTTATTTCTCGCCGTCCACTTAACACCTCGTTTCCTCCTCCGTTGCTCCATCGGTGGGGGAAAGAGATCTTCCTCTCTTGGCCATCGATCTTGACTTTCTGTGTTGCGGCTTTGTTGGAGGGGCCGACCGCCCCACGCCTCTGATGCTCCTCCGTTGCTCCAATGTTGGGTGGAAAGAGAACGCCTACTCTTTTACCATTGGATCTTTGCGTTTGCGCCCCTGATGCCGTAACGCAAACGTTTATTTTGGGGTGCAAGCTCCAGGAATCGTCCTTGGCCGTCGCCAGTCTCCCACGTCCTTTGGGCTTCGACGACGTCGTTTTCCGTGGACTCCTGTCGCACGCTTTTGTTTGGCGTTGCTCTGTCGTGAGTCTCCCCATTCTCCCTGCGGCTGCACCGAACAGAGTTGGGACTTCTTAATCCTTAGTGTAGTCCTGTGTCGCACTCGTTAGAAATATATTGGGTTTCCTTCTCAGGGTCTGAAGGTAGTGGAACATTGGCTGATGGTACCATGGCTGCCCACCACTTCCTACAGATTCTGGGCTAGCGACCATAATTAAAAGAGGTACCGACAGGATATTAGGGATAGAGCGTGAGACTTGTTGCGGTAAAATTTAGCGTAACATTAATAATGGCTCGTTTTGTAATGTTTTTAAGGTTTCTTTGAGGTGTCAACCATATTGCCATATTGCCACAACGAATCATCTCGAAAAATATTCTTTCAAAATGCTAGTCAATTAGTCATAATATTCTAAATCCTCAGCAAGGAAATTGCCTTATAAATATGTTGTGTGGTTCTGCGCCTGCAGTAAGATGATATTATTTAAAATCTAATTGTGTGTTGTACTCATTTTTTAACCATGTCTTAGCCAAATAATATATATTCTGTCGCTAATAAATAACCCACCATTATGCAAATTAGTTCAGAGGGTTAAAATAAGCAAAAGGATATCACAAAGAGTAGAATAAAGATCATCTATGGTTATGGAGAGAGGTTATGTACGGTTACCTACTAAGCCATTTTACCAGTTGTTATGCATGAAGTTGGTTCAAAAGGAACGTGGGGAAAGTGTTTTGGTCCGGAGGATCACAGGCAAAAATAAATGTCGATGGGCTTAGTGGAAGTACGGTTTCAAAACCAGGGCGACAACCTAAACAGGGACGCGCAGGAAATTATAATTCTATTCAGACTGCATTTTTAGCAGCTCCTAAGTGTATTTAATATCAACAGAATGAGTGATAGGGCAAGCCATACACCCACCTCCATTCAATGAAGTGGCATAACATTGCATGGCATGAAGAACAGGGGTGGCAGCACACATTTTGTTAGAACCGACTATCCTCGATTGTATCGCCAGATTTGGCAGCACACAACGTGACGTTTGAAACAAAACAAAATCACTTTATAGAAAATAGTTACCGTCTACAGGAATTTTATTCGAAAAAAATGGAACTAAAGGGATACTTAGAAAAATTTATTGAGTTTCAGAAAACATAATTTGCTGACCCTAAACTGCTGCACAAAGCTAAAAAAAATCAATTTTAAAATTTGTCGATGTTATTCTTTTTTTTACACTTACTCATTTCAACATAATTCTAGTGGGTTGATTTTATCTCTAAAATACCTCCTACGAATTTTAGTATTAGCTCCTTGTTCATCCTCCCTTTCCGACTCAAAGAATATAAATACAAATACAAATTTTTGGCGCAACAGGCTCGTTAGTACCCAGGGCCTAGCTTTCTCACAACCATTCATGTGTGCGTGTGTACTTCTTGCACGATGGCGGGACCTCCTGTTTTATGCCGACTCCGAACGGCTATGTTGAGATAAGCTATTCTTGACAATTGATACTACTCGGATGATTTGTCAGATCATCACGAGAGGAGGGCCAGTGAAAAATCATTTAGGTATTGCTACGGCTGGGAATCGAACCCAGACCTCCTGCGCGGCAGTTCATCGCACTAACCATCGCGCCACTGAAAAATGAGTTACGAATTTAAAATTCCCATTTGACACTTCACATTATAGTTCACAATGACATTTTTAACTACAAATCACAATCAAACTCGTCTCAAGTTACGTGCTGCCAAGAAACATTTGTTTCAAGTTGCAGGTCGATCAACAATCCTCGATTGTATCTAGTTACGTGCCGGCACCCCAGCAGTTGGTTCTAGTGGATAACCAGAGAAATTCTTCAAATACGAAGATGTTGACATGGAAGCGGGAATGCATCAAACTATCAACCAACTGATTGACGAAAGCGTGTCCGATGACTGAAATGTCAGCTCTATATTAGTGATGTGTCAACTCGAGTCAAACCGAGTTGTACTTAAAACGATTTGGCGTGGGTACTGAAAAACTATAACCGGATTCATAATGATATATGTTTGCTACGATGTTCGTATCTGCACCTGGAATGTTAGAAAACAGCCAATAGAAGCTGCAATAGGTGTATTATTATTAGTAATGCCGCTTTTGTTTAACCTCTTGTGTAAGTGTAACAACATTTTAAATCCACCCAACAAAATCAACGTTTTTAGTGAAATCATAAGGAAATCATATAACAAATGGTTGAATATAAGCATAGTAAGGAAATTTGTCAATTTCTCACAAACGATGTGGAGTAATTGATTTGCTACAGTAAAAGTCATCTGGCGTTTCTTATAATAATTTTTAACTACAACTTTGACAATAACCTCCAAACTTTTAAAAAATTCTTTCCCAATAAAAAAAAATTACATTACTCAGTAGCGCTAGTTCACAGGTTATTATTTAATATACAGAAAGTCACATCTAAGTTGTGAAGAAGTGATAAAATTGTCTAGTAGGCTCCAGTAGTGAACAATACTACATAGATGTGCGTACTATTACAAACAAAATACTACACAAATACGTGGTATAAGTGAAATAAGGTAAAAAGGATTTATTTTATTCCTTATGCGCAATCACTTATAATAAAAAGCGAACACAACACATTTAACGACCCCTATCCCATTTAGCAATTTTGCGTAAGATACATAAATGAAAATTTCTAAAGGCAGTCTGGAGTGATTTTCAGTGTAGTAGTATTTCCTCTCAGCCATTCTGGTATTTTTTGAAATGACCAGGTTACCGAGTTTACTTTTTCATAGTTTTTTTTTGTGGTTTTTGACATTAGTTATTAATTAAAAATAATTTAGTTATTTATTTATTGGATACACAGATAATAAAGCTAACGAACACACCTTACAGCTGTCACTTGCTTGATAGATGAATTATGTACTTTGTACACTCACTCTTCCTTTAGCAGCGAACTAATAAACACCTATTTGAAATTCGAGGTATTTGTTTCATTTTACATACACAACATATTTGGCGACGAGGTATATTTTTTTTATATATATCGAGAGAGAGAAATCGAACTCACTGTGAAATGGATAAAGCACAGTTTGAAACATTTCTAAAAAACCAGAAGGACATTTTAGAAAAGCAACAGGAGATGATGAAGACCTTGTTGGACGGATCATTCAACAACAGCCTAGCTGCCTAGCAGTTCGAAGTTGACACTTTCAGATTTGGCTAAAGAATGCGAACGAATAGTTATGCTGAAGCATGATGTTGCACTCGTTGAAGGACGGTCCGAGGACACTCAAGTTAAAGCAGTACACCAAGGAAAGATGAAGGTCAAGACGCCGCCGAAGACCTCATGCTGGTTTTGTGGTGGCATGCATTATGCCGAGAAATGCTGGTATAAGTCGCATAAATGCACTGATTGTGGGCGTCAAGGTCATAAGGAAGGATTCTGTGAAAGTGCAAACAGGAGCTACAAGAAAAAAACACAAAATAAAAATAAATTTTCGAAGCAAACAAAAACTAATTGTGAATCTAAAAGTATCTTTTCAGTTTCCAAAGTGGACCATGCAAGCAGGCGAAAATTTATATGCTTGCATATAAATGGGCATCCAGTTCAACTGCAGATCGACACAGCCTCTGACATAACCATACTTTCTGAGGACATATGAAAAAGTCTTGGGAGTCCAAGTGCTAGTGGACAAACTCTGATTTTGACTGGAGAGTTACAGTGTCAGGTCTCGTTCAGAGACACAAAATTCGAAGGCGTTGCTTATATAACAAGTGTCCCGCAGTTAAACATATTGGGAATAGACTGGATTGATGTGTTGAAATTATTTGACGTTCCCATCAATTCTGTTTGCAATCAAGTGATATGTTCAAACGGTACAACGCAAGTTGCACAGGAGGATGTCATTCAGCGAGAAGTAGGTGTTCTTAAAGAGAAGTATGCAATCTTGTTCGACGGTTCCATGGGGTTATGCACTAAGGCAGAAGCAGTTTTGCAACTCAAACCAGGGGCTGTTCCATGTTTTCGTCAAAAGAGACCGGTACCTTTTGCGTCAATTCCACTGATAGAGGATGAAATCGATCGTCTTGAGAAATCAGGTGTAGTAAAACGAGTCGATTTTTCCCAATGGGCTGCACCAATTGTTGTTGTGAAGAAAGCAAGTGGTGGTGTGAGAATCTGTGCAGATTTTTCAACAGGGCTGAACGATGCTTTAGAGCCACATCAATTTCCACTACCTTTGCCGGAAGAGATTTTCATTACCCTGCAGGGAGGTAAATATTTTTCGACAATTGACCTGTCTGATGCATACTTACAGATTAAAGTGAGTGAAGAATCCCAAAAGCTTTTGACAGTCAACACTCATCAAGGATTGTTGCAGTATCAAAGATTACCCCGCGGAGTGAAGACCGGACCACGTACATTTCAACAAATAACAAGCACAATGTTGTCTGGGTTGGAAGGTGTTGTGGCATTTATTGACGACATCATCATAGCTGCAGAGTCTATTGAACAGCACAGACACATTCTTGAGCTTGTCTTGCAGCGTATCCAGGAGTGGGGATTCAAACTCAACTACAATAAATGTCGATTTTTCAAACCCATGGATAACTTGCTCAAGAAGGATGTGAAATTTCTGTGGTCGGATGAATGCCGCATTGCCTTCAATAAGGCTAAAGAAGCACTTCAGTCCGAGTTACTTTTAGTTCATTTCGATCCAGCCAAGGATATTACAGTCGCAGGGGATGCATCTAAAGATGGCATTGGAGGCGTTATGCTACATAAATTTCCAGATGGTTCGAAAAAGCCGGTGATGCATGCTTCAAGGGCTTTGACTAAGACAGAGCAAAACTACAGTCAATCCGAAAAAGAAGCGCTGGCACTAGTATTTTGTGTGAAAAGTTCCACAGGTGGATTTATGGAAGGAGATTTTTACTGCAGACGGATCATCAACCACTTTTAGCTGTTTTCGGATAAAAAAAAAAGGGATTCCAGTTTACACTGCTCATCGATTACAGAGGTGGGCTCTAACACTGCTCTTGTATGACTTTAAAATTGAATACGTAAGTACTTTAAAATGTGGTTATGCCGATGCGTTATCCCGATTGATAAACCGTCAAGCTGTTGACAAAGAAGAGGATTTCGTAATTGCTGCTATTCACATCGAAGACGAAGTCAACAAAATTTTAGCCGATTCAATCCAAAACTTACCTATCAAATTCGAGGATCTACAAAAAGAAACGGCAACTGATTCGATTTTGAAGCAAGTTCGACAGTTTCTCCTTACTTCATGGCCAAATGAAATACAGGATGTAAACTTAAAATTATTTTATTTTCGCCGAGAAGCTCTAAGCGAAGCAAAAGGTTGCATATTATTACAAAATAAAATAGTAATTCCGATTTCATTGCAGAAGCAAATATTGAAGCAGTTGCATAATGGGCATCCAGGGATTGTTCGCATGAAGGCCCTCGCTCGCAGCTATGTTTACTGGCCAAACATCGACAAGGATATCATGCAGGTGGTTAGAGAATGTTCTTCGTGTGCAATATCAGCCCCAGCGCCTATCAAGGTTCCATTATCGTCATGGCCAGTGTCAGTCAAACCTTGGTCAAGAATTCATCTTGATTATGCAGGTCCGTTCCAGAATTCCATGTTCCCGATCATTGTGGATTCTTACTCGAAATGGCCTGAAATTTATTGTATGCAGTCGACGACAACATATGCAACCATTGCTGTTCTTCGAGAAGTTTTTGCGAGGTTCGGACTTCCCGATATCATTGTGTCAGACAATGGTACGCAGTTTTCGTTTGGAAACTTTAAAGAGTTTTGTGACAGCGGTGGTATACAGCACATCCGAACGGCGCCATTTCACCCACAGTCAAATGGGCAAGCAGAAAAGTTCGTCGACACATTCAAGCGGACGATGAAGAAGCTAGAAGGGGAGGAGATCACCAGTATAGCGCTTCAAACTTTTCTTCAAAGCTATAGGTCAACTCCAAACGCTCAACTTCCCAACAACATTACACCAGCTGAAGTTATGCTTGGACGTAAGATGAAAATACAGCTCGACCTGCTCAAGCCATCGTCGTTTAAAGCTGTTCAGAGAAATGACAAGATGGAAAAGCAGTTCAACTTAAAACACGGAGTAAAACGAAAGCAGTTTAAACCGGATGAATTAGTTTTTGCAAGAAACTACAACAAAAACCAAAGTCCGTGGCTACCAGGAGTTGTACTTACTCGCATTGGAACTGTTATGTATGCGGTGCAAATAGGTAACAAAACCTGGAGACGTCACTTGAACCAACTACAGCCAAGATATTCGGTAAATCAGAAATCTAATTTGAACTTCCTTTTAAACTTCCAGGAAAGTCTCATGCCGGTTTCACAACAAAACCCATCCCATGGAGAAGATAACCCAACCGTTCCTCCAGCAACAGAACAAAAGTCTGCAAAGCAAAATGATCGTGCCAACTCCAATTGTTCTTCGAATCAACAACTACATGCAGAAGCTCAACAAAGTCACTCAGTTCCTAATGAGCCCCAGCGTCCAGTGCGAAACAGAGTTCCTCCGAAAAGATTTGGATTTGACGACCATACATACGAATAGCAAGCTTAAAGGGGAGATATTGGATACACAGATAATAAAGCTAACGAACACACCTTACAGCTGTATAAATATTTCACGGCAGAATATAAAATTAAAGATTTTTGCAGATCTATTACTTCGTTATTTAGCATATTGATTTTTTTATATATATTTATTTGTATATTCATAAAGACTTTACAATTTTATACATGTTTCTGCGAAGCCTAGTGGTTTGTCTGCAGAAGGTTTGTTTCTTTAGGATTAAATTATTTAAGTAGGCTTTAGATTGAAAGATGTAGATATTTTCAAAAAAAGAAGAGTTTAATGTTTTTTTTCTAGTCTTGTAATTCTCTATGTTCACAAGTTATCGAGGTAATTCGTTGATTGTTACAGGAACGCTGTATTGCAGTTGGCGTCTACCATAAACATTATAATTTCTTGGCAATTGAAGCATACCTTGTGCACGTCTTCTGGTGTTGATACCATGATTAAATGGTCGAATAAAACGGTCATAGTCAAAGTACTCCAATATTAGTGTCATCTTAAAAAATTTTTCGACCTGAAGAACTTTAAACGTTCTTTCATCGTTTCGCGGATAGATTGAGTTTATTTGTTTCAGCACTGAGTTTTGAAGGCTTTGTAATTTTTTGATGGGGGTTGTTGCTGCGTATACTTGTTTTAAGACAGGAACCGAGACATAGTGCCGCAAATGGGCCAATGTGTATAACGCATTCTTCAGATCCATGCGCAGCTTCTCGATGTGTTTGCTCCATAGAAAATGAGAGTCAATGATAACTCCAAGATATATATAGCTTTCTATTAATTCAACGGTTTCGTTTGCAGTGTTCGGACAGGCATCATTTCTCAAGTATATTCTACTCTGTATAGGTATGAGTTGTGGACTCCGGATATGTATCATCTTGGTTTTTAATGCGTTGATAACTAGACCGTTATCGTGGCACCATTTAACTGCAGCATTCAACTCCTCCTGCATAATGCTCGACGCTGTGTCCAGAGACCTGTGGCGTACCACAATCGCCGTATCGTCAGCGAAGGCAAATGGAATGCTTTGCTTAAAAATGCGAAGTAGTTTGTGTAAAGGATGAAGAGAATTGGACCTAGTTTTGATCCCTGAGGGACTCCATACTACACGTTTTTTTCTCACTCATCATATCCTTAATTTTTACACGAAACAGCCTGTTGTGTAAATAATCCTTGAGCCAATCAGCCATTACTCCTCGTATGCCAATCCGTCTAAGCTTTGAATGGTTAAGAGTATCGAAAGCTTTACTGAAAGCCATGAACAGGACTAGGACATGATGGCTTTTGTTTAAACTTTCATTGATACAGTTAACGAATTCACCTAGTAGTTTGCCTGTATTCCTGTTTTTTTTAAACCCGTATTGGCTTTTATGAATAAGAGAGTGCTTGTCAGTAAAACTCTGCAATCTTTGCGAAATTATTTTAAGTTCTATTGACAACACATTTTAGGTTTTAAATTGTATAGATGGTGGGCACACTAATTACGTAGGCGGACTTGAGGGGAGATTTTTTACATTGTTTTACCAGTACTGTTAAAGGCGTTCTGAAAGTGGATTGTCAAAAGTTATTCAATTCCATCTATTTTTTAACTTTCTCTCACAAAGAAAAGGATATTGTTTTCGTGAACATTTTCGACCTCAAGATTTTGATTGATTCTAACATTACGATGATAGCGAAACCCAAAAAAGTGGTTTTTGGAATTCCGTCCGTCGGTCTGTCGGTTCGTCAGTCCGTCTGTCCGTAATGGTCTCCCAAGTGTCAAAGATTATTTTGGTGATAATTCTAGGCCATTTTTTTTGCTTTTAGCCATGTAATCGCCATATAAAGATTACAACCTCAATTTTCAATTCCACAATGGGAAAACATTATTTTAAGTGTTTCGCGTGAGTTACGTGTGCACTTACCAACATCATAATGCTGACGTCAACTGTGTACCTGCAGCCTCAAAGCAACACCAGTATCAGACCAACAGCAAAATAACAGCGAGACCAAATGTGATAAACAACTTCAGGGTCACAACAATTATGTACAAAGCATCCATATACATAAAACGCCACACAGCAAGTGTACAGCAGCATCCATATATGATAAGCTTTCATGTTTCCGTTATCTTATGTTATCATTCTTAGGATCTATGTTAGAGTTAAGTCAGTCGATAATTGAAACTAGTTGAATAAACATCTTCCAAATAATAAACGATTTTTGTTTGATTTTCAAATAACGTAATTCGTGTGGGCAAGAGGTGAGAAAACATTGGTGTAAACTATTTTCACATAACGGAAAATGTTGAGAGGTAAGCAATATAATAAAATGTACAACCACAAATATAGGACTGCTTTATATTTATTAATTTTTTTTTTGAAAGCAAAGCGGTTAATGGCATTAATAAACAATACTTACTTCATAATCCAATTTCAAGGGATTTTAGAATCTGCGAAAAACATTTCTCGAAAGATATGTATGGCAAGTCAATCTTACATACTTACTTAAGTGGCGCTACAGTCCGGGATGAACCTGGGCCTCAACCAACATGCTTCTCCAATTAGCCCGGGCCTCAGCTAACTGCCTCTTCAAGTTGGATGAGCTCGGTACCTACTTGTGCGCGCCAGTTGAGGCGAAGTCTTCCTCTAATGCGTCCGACGTCTGGTTGGAAATCGAAGACTTTACGAGCCGGAGTATTGGTGTCCATTCTACATAGCCTAGCCATCTTAAACGCCCAATGCTGAGATTTTTGACCAGGGGTATGTCGCTGTACAGCTCGTATAATTCGTGGTTGAACCTTCATCTCCATAGCCCGTCAACTCAAACGGGACCGAAGATTTTTCGAAGAATTTTTCTCTCGAATCGTCCAAGGATTTCATTATCCGCTTTTGATACAGTCCCGGCTTCAGCGCAGTAGGGCAGGACTGGGATGACCAGGGTCTTATATAGGATCTCCTTAGTAGTTCGAGTGAGGGCTTTTAGTAGTTGCCTTCTTAGCCTGAAGAAACATCCATTAGCAAGAGTAATTCTTCGTTTGATTTTTGACGAGATGTTGTTGTCAGTGTTAATGGCGGAGCAGAGGTAGACAAAGTCCCGTACGTCGTCAAAGTTATATCTGTCAATGGTGATTTTCTGTCCAAATCGTCGATGTTGTAAGTCCTTTCGTGTTTTGAGCATTACTTAGACTTACCCTCATTTACTGCTAAACCCATTTGTGCCGCTTCCTTCTCTATACTAGCTAATCCTTTTTTGGTACCGAGTGTGTCGGTGAGGTCGTTTCCAAACCTGATGGAGCAGCGAGTATTCTCCATCGTCATCCTATACAAACGGACGAGTTTGGGTATAGTTCATCTCGGGTGGTTGCAGTTTTCGGTGCCGTTGCCAATATTAAATGGTTCGTTCTGCCTGACAGCGAAATGTTGTTCGTCATCGCCGTTTAACTGTCTGCAGAAGTAGTTCTTCCATATCCTCATCATCAACTGTATCTCAACTACGATATTTTCTTGTTCATCTCGACAAGATTCTGTTCGAGCCTTGTATCCTTGGGTTTGACGTTTTACAGTTTGGTTAAACTCGCGAACATCCTTCCTGGAGTGGCACCTCTCTATATCCTCGATCGCTCGCTTTTGTGGCTCTTTTTACTTCTTTCTGAAAAGCCTTCTTCCCTGCCTGTAGAACTCAATGGCAGCTCTCGTCTTCACCTGCAGCTTAGCCTTGTAGTCCTCGTTATTGGCCTATCCCATCCCACCCTTAAAATTAATATGCCCAAAATGTGGGCGATGAAAATTAGATAATGACGTTGTCACAACATTAATCACAATCCTTTGTGGTTCCACAAAAAATAACATGTTTCTGCTGCATATGCTATGGAGTAGGGTATTCAAATGTTTATTGTAGCAAAACGCCCCCAAAAAGTGTTTGTGGGTTAAAATGATCTAAGGACGAAATGTTCACATTATCATAACCAATGATTCTGAATCAAAAGTTTTTTCCACATTTTTTTTAAATTTTTAACAAGAAACGTTTTTTTTTTTTTACTGAAAACGCCCCCATAAAGTGTGCGTGGCAAAAAACTTTGTACAGACGAAACATAGATATCCAGATTGTCTAAATATCTTGCTTAGACAGTTTTTTATAAAAATTCATTCCGTTTGACGGATTTTGAATTTTTTTTACACTCGTTCTGTAGGCACGGACAAGGATCCTATATACAAAATTTTATTATCCTAGCTTAAAATTTAAGGCCAAAAATCGGTGACGAAGAGACAGACGGACGGACTTTAAGGTATAAAATATATGGGATAAGGTATAAATAGTTTTTTTCTGATAGTTAATTGAATGCAAGTGTAGAATATTAAGGAAAAGTCGAATTTACTTAGTTAGTTATTGGTCCTGATTATTGGTAGTTTCAATACAACTGTAACTAACTAATGCGGTTTGATTATTAGAAACGCATTTCATGTTTAAGTTATGTAATTATGTTTATGGACTTTAGCAAAGCGCTTGAACTCTAAATCATAAGAAGCTATTTGAAGCTCTAGAAAGTATCGCTATAAGAGTATTACTCCTCTGAGCATCTTCATACTTTTAAAATTTTCGAAATAAATATATATAAATATCTGGGAGTCATCATTGATAACCACTTCATATAGAATATACACATTGATAATACTCGGACCTAATGCTCGGATCTTAAAAAGGTTATGTTTGCCTTAACACATCTACGACATGATGCCACACCACAAATCGTAAAGAAATATAATATGCCTTGGTCGAATCAAAATTAAGAAACGTAATACTTGCTTGTGGAAATGCTTTAAGAACACATATCCAAAAGCTTCAGAAACCACAAAATATGGCGTTGAGGCAAATCAACTGCAGATCTTTTCCCGATGATTAAGGTACTTCAGTTGGAACATATCTTGACGATAATACTTGAATACAATGACGACAATTGTTTCAAAAGGCCCCTCAACTATGACATCAATAAGAATAGCGTTTCATCAGAACTTACTACCATTAAATCTGAAAAAAAAATTAAATTTTAGAACTAGAAAAAAAGTTTGTAATGCTCCTTATGCCGCGCAGAAGGTCTGGCTTCGATTCCCAGCCATAGTAACACCTGAATTATTTTTCACTGGCCCTCCATATGGAGGTTCCGCCATCATGCAAGAATTACACACGCACACATAAATAGTTGTGATAAAGTTAGGCCCTGGGTACTAACGAACCTGTTGTGCCAAAAATTTGTATTTGTAATATCGACTAGAGAGTTCTTGCTCAAAATAATAAAAAGAAAATATAAATAAAATTCAGTTCAGTTCCATTATTAATTTATAGACCGACAGACAGAATCGTGGGAAATACTGTTTTGGGTTCCCCTATCATTGAATCAATCAAAATTCGGTGTCGGAAATTTGTACGAAACCAATACTTTTTTCTTTTAAGAGAAAAGCGTTCAGTCAATAAACAACGAGTTTTAACTGTATCACTCTCGAGTGATGATCTTTGATTTTTTTTAGTTGTACCGTTTGTGCATTAGTAATCTAAATGTAACCGATAAACAAAGAAGCCTACTATCATTCAGCTTCAACAAATTGCATAACAGTACATGAAGATTAATTAGTAGAAACAAGTTTGGCATACCACTTTATTATAAATTGACCCCCATCGAGGTCTTAACGCGTTCTACACGTAAATAAATACCACCCTTGGAGGCGTTCACAGTAGATGTTGGATCTAGTTGCAATGGATTGGACGTCTTATCGGAATAGTGGAATTTATAATTCCTCAGCAGCATTGCGAGCCCAATATATGCCTGCATCTTTCCAAACCTTAGCCCCACACAATTTCTTGGTCCCTCGCCAAAGGGCAGCCAACAAATAGAATGACGTTTTTGAACCTCCTCTGGACTGAACCGTTCTGGGTCGAATTTCTCTGGATCAGGATAAATCTCCGGATCACGATGGATTGCATCGGCTGGAATTATGACCATCATTCCCTTTGGAATGGTAAACTTCGGATCAGAAGTTTGGTAATCGTCAAGTGCCTTGCGGATAATATTCGTAACAACGGAATGCTTTCGAAGTGTCTCTGAACGAAAGAATAATATCATTACAACAGATTCAGATTATACTACACCATGAGGGTACCCACCGTTAAAGACTTTTTCCATATAATGCATCTCAGACATGCATTCGTAGGTGAACTCTCCATTATGCCTTGCAAGCTGTTGATTTATTTCAGCTCTAAGTTTATCCTGAATTTCTTGATTCAATGCCAACTCGAACAAAGCAAAACCAAGTGTCGTCGATGATGTCTCGAAACCAGCCAAGAAGAAAATAAAAGCCTGTGCATAAATCTGTTCCATGGTCAAGCCATCCGGTGAATTCTTTAATTCAATCAACAAATTCATGAAATCATTTCGCTCAATGTTGTTCTTCTCACGAAACACGATAGTATCTCGAACCACTCGTGTGTAGAACTGATGAACCTCTTCGTGAGTCTGTCGCATTCTCAATTTCTTGGCCAATTCAGGAAAACTAAAGATAAGCCCATCAACCAATTTACTATGACGTGTGAGTTTCAGTGCTTTGTCTCCCATTACGCGGAATTCAGCTATCGGATCCTTAAGACTGTTGCATTCAAGGCCAAAGGCACAGGTTCCAATTACGTCTGCTGTGAATCGGGCTAGTATATCCTTCACCTCAACAATGGGATCTTCATGGATAAGTTGATTAAATTTTTCTATCAACTGATCCCCAACTGACAATACCGTTGGAAACATAAACTTCATTTTGCCAGATGTAAAAGTCGGCGAAATCTTGTTGCGCATATACTTCCACTTCGCTCCGTCCAAGTTGAATAGATTTGCGCTGAGAGGATCGTCCCTTTCATTGTTGAACATTCCATGATCAGTGAAGTTATTAAAATCTTTAATTAGCACGTTTTTAGCCAGGTCCAAGTCCAGGATAAAAGCAGCTGGCTTTAGGAAAAAGAAGAAGCCAGCAAAAGGTCCGGTACCCTTATATTTGTCGTAGTACTCCTTTGAAATGGTGTGCAGGTGTCGGGTCTTTCGAAAACCTTTCATACTACCAGTAAAAATATCCGGTTCATCGTGTGGAATTCCGCGTCGTTTCCAATAAGATAGATGCCGCTTAAACAAAAAAACCAATAGCGACGACAGAGCTATGGTGATGTAGAGTAGAGTTTCAGTCACCGTCATGATTTCACCGAATGTGACAGTAGAACTATTCGCTTGGAGTCTTCGATAACAACTAGTTAAACGCAATAGAGCTCGTGGTTTGCTGGTGTTCAAGTTGATATACCACTACTACAAATGTATAGTTATGTATCTATTTGCAAATCATGGTCATGGCCTATCATTGTAATTATGTGATTAGAACGTTAAGGAGGATCTAAATAACAGACTTAATGGTAGGGTAGGGTGGTTGATGTTTTGAATATTTGTTTGTTTCTTTTGATTTTAGGTTCTTTACAATTGGTATGGTCCAGGGCTTCAAGGTCATCGTATAGCGCACAAGCATAACGAGTTTTTAAGTTTACATTTCAGGTTAATATAATGTATCTGCAACAAACAATGTTTGATCTTTTTCTCTATTACGTTGTAAGTACATTACAGATAGCTCAAATGTAAACTCAAGATATCATATTGCTTGTGGGCGTGTGTCGATATGCTCTACGTTTTCTAATATTTACTTCTCAATTTGGATGTTCTTTAACGGAACAACATCAACTTGGAGTTCATAGAGTTCATCCTTCAACCTGCTCCCACATACTTTATAAATTTCAACAGCTGCGAAAATCTTTACCCCGAGGTAGGTGAACTCCTTAAACATCTCGAAATTGCTGCTATCAATAGTGACGTTTTGTCCTAGGCGGTGGACAAATGCTTGTTTGTTTGGTCTTGTCCTCGTTTACTTTAATGCCAACGGATTTCGCCTGTTCTTCAATGTTCTTCAATCGCCGTGAATGCTTTTATCACGGTACGCTGGGAGCGACCGATGATGTCAAAATATCGTACGCATATAGCCCAGCAGCTGGACGGACCAGTTGAAAATAGTGCCTTCCGTGTTGACACCTGCCCTGCGCACTATTTGCTCCAGTACGAGATTGAAGAAGTTACATGATAGCGCGTCTCCTTGCCGAAATCCGGTGCATGTTTGGAACAGTTCGGAGGAGCTACTTCCAAACTGCACTTTGAAGAGCGTGTTTTCCAGCGTCACGTGACACAGCTGAATCAGTTTTGACGGGATTCCGAATTTGACCATCGCCATACAGAGCTCCTGGCGATGATGTATGCTATCATATATGCGGCTTTGAATTCGATGAATAGGTGGTGAGTTTCGATTTGAAATTCGTTGGTCTTTTCAAGGATTTGACCCAATTTGAAAATTTGGCCGACTAGTGTGTTGCAGAACGGTTTTAGACGTTCACACAATACGTTGGTTAGGATCTTGTATGGGACGTTAAGCAGGGATATGCCTGGATAGTTCTTGCAAGACATAGGATCGGCTTTTTTGTGGATGGGGCATTTGGAGCTTATAGTCCAGTCATCGGGCATGTTTTCTTCCACCATACTTGGTTGATGATTCGGAACATGCTCCCTATCAAAACACCACCACCGTATTTTAAAAGCTCCGCTGGTAAGCCATCAGATCCTGCGGCCTTATTGTTCTTTAGCTTTTTTATATAGCTAGGCCAACTTCTTCTATACCAGGTGTTGGAAATAGTTCTTCATTGACTGGACTTGGGTTCTCTTCTTTCCATATCACTCTCTCTACGTGATGCCCATTAAGAAGCTGCTGGAAATGCTGCTTACACATATCTACTATTCGATGCGCTTCGGTGACTAGGTTTCCTTCACTTTCGAAGAGCCTGCGTTCCGGTTTTGTTGCCAGCAGCCAGTTGCTTGGCTTTTTTATAAAACCTCCGGATGTTGTTACGATCGCATGACTCTTCGATTTCGTTGAGCTGGGATGCTGCGTAAGCCCTCTTCTTTATACGCAGTGTTTTCTTTTCTTCCCTTCTCTTGGCTCTATACTTTTCCCTCGCTGTCCTTGTTTTGCGCTGCAGCGCTTTCTTTGGTGCATCTTCTGTCACCTTTCTCCTGTATACGCATTCATCATCATACCACGGGTTGGTAGCTTGCAGTGGTTTCGGCTACCTCCTTGATGATGTCGCGATACTGTCACCACTGATTGTTGGCGTATGTGGATTTCGTGGATTTTGTGCTTACTAACTAAACCGCAAAAGATGTTTTTCTTTCCGACTTTAGCATTGAAATCCCCGACTACAATTTTTACATGTACCGCGTGAGGACAGTTTCAAGTTTTTGAGTAGCACCCGGGGTATAGAATGTTCGTACATTCCAGGCACATACTCTCATATAGTCCATTAACGTTCTCATATAGTTCATTAACGTTCCGGGTCTTGTTGCCATATGAGGAGTTTAATTATCTGAGGCTGGTTGTGTCTCTCTCATAACTAATAGTTTTTTTTCCATGGTCGGGAACTTACCCCGACGGGACAACCCCCAACCTGGAGGGCCAGGCCCCTGTTTTGACCCTTGGAGTCTAGGACAGCGGGCCGGAAATACCGATGCCAGTAACCCATTTTGGGATATGAGTGCTGCCGTTGACCCATTGAGGGCTCCTCCGCCACCAACTATTTTCCAACACACTGGCTCAGTATTGGAAATCCCTATAGACCTGGTGTTCAAATATGTCGAAGCAGCTCATATAGGGATTGCACTTGCCAGTTCGATCTAACTGGAGCTGAAGGCGTCACCGTTGATTCCATCTAGGGAATTCCTCCTGAGTACCTTAGTGAAAGGATACTCCTCCCCCCTCTCTCGGTCGCTGCCACCAACGACCTTCTACAGGGTTTTGTAACCCCATCTATAGTCGAGGTACTAGGCACCCACCAGACACCAGCGTGGAGGTGAGAAAGGTTAGAGTGAGAACGCTTGTGTTCTTATGTAATGGCATTACTACCCTTAAACACCGGCGGGGATATAGATTCACCAATCTCAAAAATACTAATACAATCCACATACGACGATCTATGCCCCGGTGATTAATTAAGATCAATACTACTGAGAAATTCAGGGCGATTACTATGTGTATCTATCTATCTATCTAATCGAATTCTAACAACAAGAACAATGTATTTTTTTTCTTTTTTTTATTCTAAATAGCACTTAAGTCGTGTGAACTTGGATATCAACCAACATACCCCTCCAATGAGCTCGGTAATTAGATAGCTGCCTTCAGTTGTGTACTTCAAATTGTTTGAGGTCAGTTAAGACTACATTAGAGCTAAACTGGATAAATATGAATCTCAATAACTTCCTGCAAAACAAGTATACAAATGTTCACAAATTTGCCACTTTAACAGAAAAACGTTATTTTTGGTCAAAGCTCAAAAAGTCTTGATGGATTAGTTTACCTTTCCAATAATTCTGTGGGTACAATTAAAATTAAATCGTGCCCAAAAAAAAAATGTCGACTAACACTTTTTTTAGTTTTCTAGACAATGTCAATATCTATTTATATTTCGTTTGGATTAAGTTTTCTTCCACGCCCACTATTTGGGGCGTTTTAATATAAAATCGATTCATAGGAGTATGTTGGTCATTTCGAAGACGTTGGGCTAGGATAACGAAATTCGGAATATAAGCTCTTTGTTCATGAATTCAGTAGAGGAATAAATATTTTTTAAAATTCGTCCACGGCCCACGCCCATTTTCAAAACAAAACGTTAGACTTTCATCTCCTTTTTCATTAGAATTCGCTAAAACATATCTGAGAGGTTGTTTACTTATACAGTGGTTAAGTATTTATGCAGCCTTTATTCAGGGTGGTACAACTTCTTATTTATAAAATATTACCGCACCCATAATAGTTATCCAGGGTTTAAACAAATTAATTACCATAAATAGGAAAATAAATTACATAGTTAGCCATTGTACAGCTCTACAGTGCGGAATGAACATGGGCCTCAACCAACATGACTCTCCAATTAACCCGGTCCTTAGCTAACTGCCTCCAGTTGCGCACTTCATGTTGGTTGAGGTCGGTTTCTAATTGTGCGCGCCACTTAAGGCGAGGCCTCTACTGCGTCCGACGTCTGGTTGGGAATCAAAGACTTTGCGAGCCGGAGTATTGGTGACGGTGTCCATCTGTTTTACATGTCCTAGCCATCTCAACCCATTTGTGTCGCTTCCTTCTCTATACTAGCAAACGTGGCCTATGACATCAATTGAGTCATACCAATGATGTCAATATCGTCGGGTTATGCTAGTAGTTGCACCAATTTTTGAAAGATTTTGACTAGTGTTGGTTCGGGAGTTTTGCACAATCCACAATCCAGCAATCCAGCAGCGTATGGGCTTGCCTAAATCCTTTTTTGGTATCGAATGTGTCAGTCAGGTCATTTCTGACCCTGATGAAGCAGCGAGAATTCTCCGTCGTCATCCTAAACAAACGGACGAGTTTGGGTGGTATACCAAAACTAGAAATGGCTCTGTATAGTTCGTCTCTATAAATGCTGGCGTATGCGGCTTTGAAATCGATGAATAGATGGTGGGTATCGATTTGGACTTCTTGGGTTTTTACAGGATCTTCCGAAATGAGAAAATTTGATCGGTTTTAGATTTTCCTGGCCTAAAACCACACTGATATGGACCGATCAGGTTGAAGGTAAACGGTTTTAGGCCTTCACATATTACGGCAGATAGGATCTTGTTGAGGAGACTTGCCTCTGTAATTGGCGCAGTTCAGTGGGTCTCCTTTTTTGTGGATCGTGCAAACGATACTTACGTTCCATTCTGCTACTCGGCTCGGAAAGGCCGCCATTTCCGGCAGCCTCGTTTAGACTGAGTTTAGATATTGCTATCCTCAATTCACTTAGGACGGGTGGCTCTGCTTGGCAGCGGAATGTTGTTCGTCATCCGTGTTTAACAGTATACAGAAGTGGTTCTTCCATATCGTCGGTATCGATTGTGTCACAACTACAATATTTCCTTGTTCATCTCGACAGGATACAAGGCTCGAACAGAATGAGCCTTGCATCCTTGGTTTTGACGTTTTACACTTTGGTAAGGGTTAAAATGTTGTTCAGATACTTTTTCAAAATTCCATATGGTTCGACCAAAAACTACGTTTTTCTAAAAAGGAGGCGTGGCAGTGGGTGGATTTTGAAAATGTTTACACTTATTCGATCATCACGTACAAAGATACATAAACACTACTACATATGCTATGGGGTAAGGCATACAAATGGTTTTTATTGGAATACGCTCAAAAGTGACCGTGGATTAAAACTATCTAAAGACGAAAGACCATTTATAAAATTTGTAATTTTATTTTGAGTTCGTCATTTCAATTTCTCATACTGCCCACTTAAAGTAACATCTAATTTTTTTTCTTATTTTTGATTATTCATTAATTTCTAAGATACCAGATTTCTCATATAGGTTTCACTGTGGCTCAACCTAAATGTTTGATTATAACACTGAACGCTATCTATTAAAAAACTAATGGAATCTAAAAATTAATAAGAACCCTTTTTCAATAAAAAATCTTTAAATTTGCAATAAAAAATATTGACGGTAATATCTATCTTGTCTTTTAAATTGGACCAAACAAACATTTACCAAATATCATCTAAATCCATTCAGCGGTCACGAACATTATGAGTATGACACTAGATTTATATATATAAAAAAGATTGTATCGTAAAGTGTTAAAAGTTTACAAATGAATAAATCTAAATTAGAACCTATCAACACCTTAAAATCTTTAGATGCGAAATGGTTGCCGCAAATACCAGCGGCATAATGTTACAATAAGTAAGGTTCCATACATTTGGACAGTGCAGCTGATGAACTTTGAAGACAAGGCTCAGAAATTCTGAATAGCAGATATCTTGTGGCAATGTGACTCCGAATTTTGCAATTTAACATTGCAACAACAAACCGGATTATTTGTCGTTAGAAATTGGAAGCACCTCATTTGTATTATTAAGGCGGAAACTTTTCAAATTAACGAACATTATCATGAGGCACTGTATCAAAGACAGGCATGCTCATCGACTGGGTATTCTTTGCAACTATTTCTGAATATGCCTCATAGTCGAATTGGATGATGAAGCAATACGTCACTTCCTTTGCGTGTGTCCCGGCACACTCTCACAAATCAGAAAACCCAACCTAGGTGTGTACTTCTACAGAAACTTTAACATTCTTATCATATGGTTGACCTAAACTGATTTGCTAAGGAATAGAATTCTTACTTCTAATCAACCATTTCCAGTCGGCTCGAATGACAATCGAAGTTAATAGGGAATGAAAAATCTAATGTCTACACAGAAGGATCTATAACTTATACCGGGATGGATGGAGGTGTGTTTATACCCTATCCCATAGGGGTATATTAGTTTTGACATTAAGTTTATAACATAGAGAAATAATTTCGATACATATACCTCAAAGTATATGGATCGACTCAGAATCGAAAACTGAGTCGATTAAGCCATGTCTGTCTGTCCGTCCTTCCGTCCGTCCGTCCGCCCGTCTGTGTGTCACCGATTTTTGAAATTTGAAATTTGGTATGTAGACTCTCTGGCTGACGAAGCAGAACAAGTGTAAACATTTTTGAAATCCGCCCACTGCCACGCCCTCTTTTAGAAAATCGTAGTTTTAAGCCAAACTGTAAGGAATTTCAAAATAGTGTCTGAGCAACATATTTAGACACTCCTAATATCTGTATTTCGTCAATACAAAGTTTTTTGCCACGCCCACTTTTTGGGGGCGTTTTTAAGTAAAAAACGCTTTTTGTCCTAATTTTAAAAAGTTTGAAAAAAATGTTGATGCAAATACTTCCGTAATGAAAAAATAAACATTTTGTCCATATATCGTTTTCACCTACACCCACTTTTTGGGCGCTTTTTCTTACAAAAACCATCTGTATGCCTTACCCCAAGGCATATGCAATAGAAAAACGTTGTTTTTTGTCGAACCACAAAAGGTTTTGATAAACTGTCTGAACAATATGTTGTGACAATGTTATTTTCTGTATTTCATCGCTATATAGCCTACATTTTGAGGATATTAATTTAAAGGATGGGATGGGATAGGGTATTCAACGATCCGCACGGAGGATTGTAGCCTCTCATATGTTTGTATTTCAAAAGGTTTACTCACAATTTAAACTATTAATTCTTATCATTTGACCAGAGACATTTCATACGAATTCCCGATAGACAAGTCTACGTAAATAGAACCCTTATCCAGTTCATCAGTTTAATCGTTATAAAACCTGAACAAAAGTAATGGGTGTTATCGATTTGTTTTACTCATTTCATTAGATTATTATGAACTGATAAAAAATTGAATCATAGTAAATAAATATTTCGTCATTTTTGTTTTCAAAGAATGTAGATAGCTACTAGGTGCCACATAGATTTATTTTTAAAAGCAAGAAGTGGGTGCACGACTGGACGTTTTTAATTGCGGTAATTTTAGCGGTTTAAGTGAGACAGGTGATAAGTCGTGAAGCATCATATAAAATCAGTTAAGGGAAGGCTACATTGACAAACGAAGAGATGTAAGCTAAATACAAATATTTAGCGCAATCGGCTAATTAGTTCAAAAGCCTATCTTTTTCTACCAACCATCTTGCAAGATGGTGAGACCTCCTGTGTTATGAACGGCTTAGTGTTATTTAACAATTGATACTACTCAGATGATTTTTCAGATCATCACGAGACGAGGGTCAGTGTTGCTTTGGCTGGTAAATGAACCCAGACTTTTGTGCGTCGGCAGTTCATCACACTAACCATCGCTCCACTGAGCCCATCATACGCTCGATGTAAGCACTTCTAAAAAAAAATCGAAGCTCTACTCAACTCTCATCCGATGTAGCAAACTTCAGACATAGACCCTAGCGCCTTAACATTGAAGAAGTCAGTCATGACATCGCATCGCCTTGCCTAAATCCTTTTTTGGTATCGAATGTGTCGGTAAGGTCGTTTCCGAACCTGATGGAGAATTCTACATCGTCATCCTACACAAACGGACGAGTTTGGGCGGTATACCAAAAGTAGGCATGGCTCTATATAGCTTGTCTCTATAAATGCTGTCGTATGCGGCTTTCAAATCGATAAATAGGTGGTGGGTATCGATATGGCCTTCTTGAGTTTTTTTCCAAGATCTGCCAAAGTGTGAAAATTTGATCGGTTGTGGACTTTCCTGGCCTAAAACTACACTGATATGGGCCGATCAGGTTGTTGGTAAACGGTTTCAGGCGTTGACTTATTACGGCAGGTTGGATCTTGTAGGCGATGTTGAGGAGACTTATGCCTCTGTAGTTGGTGCAGTTCAGAGGGTCTCCTTTTTTTGTGGATCTGGAAAACGATGCTGAGGTTCCATTCTTCATGCATACTTTCATCCGACCAGATTTGGCTTATGAGTTGGTGGATGTTACTTACCAAGTCATCTCCGCCGGCTTTATAAAGATCAGCGGGAAGGCTGTCCTTATTGCTATCCTAACTTCACTTAGGTCGGGTGGTTGACAACTTTCGCTGTCGTTGCCAATATTAAATTATTCGTTCTGTCTGACTGTGGAAAGTTTTTTTTTCATCGCCGTTTATCAGTCTGCAGAAGTGGTTCTTCCATATCCTTAGCATCGACTGTGTCTCAACTACGATATTTCCTTGTTTATCTTGGCAGGATTCTGTTCGAGGCTTGTATCCTTGGCTTTGACGTTTTAAATTTTGGTAAAACTTGCAAACATCGTTCCTGGAGTGGCACCTCTCTATATCCTCAATCATGCGCTTTTCTTGCTCTATTTTCCTCTTTCTGATAAGCCGGTGTTCTTCCCTTCTTCTCTGCCTATAGAGCTCAATGGCAGCTCTCTTCTTCACCTGCAGCTTAGCCTTATAGACCTCGTTCTTGGCTGTGAGCATCTGTCGGCATTCCTCATCAAACCAAGAGAGCCGCGGCTGATCTAATGGTTTGTTGGCATCGTTGCCATTGTTCTTCGACATAAGATTCTGGTGGTATGGTGTTAATCGAGAAAGTAGTGATACGCGTTGCATGAAGGCCTTGTCGGTCTCTTACGATTACAGTCTTCTGACATTTAATTTCCTCATAGAATTTCTGGTTTGCTGGAGACCACCATGTCCCCGTATGAGGAAACAGTGTGCTGGCTATGGTGGCATTTCGTACCATAGCGAAGTCATTTAGCCTAACTCCGTTGCCAGACGTGTTGAGTTACCAATGGATAATTTTTATGGTTGCGAAACTCATAGCGATTACTTTGTTAAACCCTTATACAGGCACTGTTCAAGCATCAGGTTTATTTTTGCTATGCTGCCTTTATTTAGTAAAAAACGCTTTTTGTCCTAATTTTAAAAAGTTTGAAAAAAAATTTTGTTGCAAATACTTCCGTAATGAAAAAATAAACATTTTGTCCATATATCGTTTTCACCTACACCCACTTTTTGGGCGCTTTTTCTTACAAAAACCATCTGTATGCCTTACCCCAAGGCATATGCAATAGAAAAACGTTGTTTTTTGTCGAACCACAAAAGGTTTTGATAAACTGTCTGAACAATATGTTGTGACAATGTTATTTTCTGTATTTCATCGCTATATAGCCTACATTTTGAGGATATTAATTTAAAGGATGGGATGGGATAGGGTATTCAACGATCCGCACGGAGGATTGTAGCCTCTCATATGTTTGTATTTCAAAAGGTTTACTCACAATTTAAACTATTAATTCTTATCATTTGACCAGAGACATTTCATACGAATTCCCGATAGACAAGTCTACGTAAATAGAGCCCTTATCTAGTTCATCAGTTTAATCGTAATAAAACCTGAACAAAAGTAATGGGTGGTATCGATTTGTTTAACTCATTTCATTAGATTATTATGAACTGATAAAAAATTGAATCATAGTAAATAAATATTTCGTCATTTTTGTTTTCAAAAAATGTAGATAGCTACTAGGTGCCACATAGATTTTTTTTTTAAAAGCAAGAAGTGGGTGCACGACTGGACGTACTTAATTGCGGTAATTTTAGCGGTTTAGGTGAGACAGGTGATAAGTCGTGAAGCATCATATAAAATCAGTTAAGGGAAGGCTACATTGACAAACGAAGAGATGTTAGCTAAAAATACAAATATTTAGCGCAACCGGCTAATTAGTACAAAGGCCTAGCCTCTTCTACCGACCATCTTGCAAGATGGTGAGACCTCCTGTGTTATGAACGTGTTATTTAACAATTGTACTACTCAGATGATTTTTCAGATCATCACGAGACGAGGGTCAGTGTTGCTTTGGCTGGTAAATGAACCCAGACTTCTGTGCGGCGGCAGTTCATCACACTAACCATCGCTCCACTGAGCCCATCATACGCTCGATGTAAGCTCTTCTTAAAAAAATCGAAGCTCTACTCAACTCTCATCCGATGTAGCAAACTTCAGACATAGACCCTCGCGCCTTAACTCTAACAAACATTATGACTGGAAAATCTTACATTGTTATTCCTAAGCCTGTCTAACTAACTTAGCTACCTACTTACTTACTTACTTCAGTGGCGTTACAGTCCGGGATGAACCTGGGCCTCAACCAATATGTCTCTCCAATTAGTCCGGTCCTTAGCAAACTGCCTCCAGTTGTGCACTCCAAGTTGGTTGAGGTCGCTTTCTACTTGTGCGCGTCATTTAAGGCGAGGTCTTCATCTACTGCGTCCGACCGACGTCTGGCTTGGAATCGAAGACTCTGCGAGCCGGAGTATTTGTGTCCATTCGTTCTACATGTCCTAGCCGTCTTAAACGTCCAATGCGGAGTTTTTTGACCAGCGGTATGTCGCTGTACAGCTTGTATAGTTCGTGGTTGAATCTTCGTCTCCATAGCCAGTCACCAAAAACGAGACCGGAGATTTTTCGAAGAATTTTTCTCTCGAATCGACCAAGGATTTCTTCATCCGCTTTTGATACGGTCCATGCTTCAGCGCCGTAGAGCAGGACTTGGATGATCAGTGTCTTATATAGGATCTCCTTGGTAGTTCGAGTGAGGTCTTTACTACTAAATTGCATTCTTAGCCCGAAGAAACAGCGATTGGCAAGAGTAATTCTTCGTTTGATTTCTGACGAGATGTTGTTGTCAGAGTTAATAGCGGAGCCGAGGTAGACAAAGTCCCGTACTACCTCAAAGTTATATCTGTCAATGGTGACGTTCTGTCCAATTCGTCGATGTTGTGTGTCCTTTCGTGTTGACAGCATATACTTATACTTACCCTCATTTACTGCTAAACCCATTTTTGCCGCTTCCTTCTCCATACTAGCAAACGTGGCTATGACATCGCGTTGAGTCCTAACAATGATGTCAATATCTTCGGCGTAGTTGGTAGTAGTTGTACCGATTTTTGGAAAATTGTGCCTCTGGTGTTGGTTCGGGAGTTTTGCATAATCATCTCAAGAATAACATTGAAGAAGTCAGTCATGACAGCGCATCGAATTGCTTAAATCCTTTTTTGGTATCGAATGTGTCGGTGAGGTCGTTTCCGAACTTGATGGAGAATTCTGCATCGTCATCCTACACAAACGGACGAGTTTGGGCGGTATACCAAAGGTAGGCATGGCTCTATATAGCTTGTCTCTATAAATGCTGTCGTATGCGGCTTTCAAATCGATAAATAGGTGGTGGGTATCGATTTGGACTTCTTGGGTTTTTTTCCAAGATCTGCCAAAGTGTGAAAATTTGATGGGTTGTGGACTTTCCTGGCTTAAAACCACACTGATAGGGGCCGATCAGGTTGTTGGTGAACGGTTTCAGGCGTTAACTTATTACGGCAGATTGGATCTTGTAGGCGATGTTGAGGAGACTTATGCCTCTGTAGTTGGTGCAGTTTAGAGGGTCTCCTTTTTTTGTGGATCGAGAAAACGATGCCGAGGTTCCATTCTTCAGGCATACTTTCATCCGACCAGATTTGGCTTATGAGTTGGTGGATGTTACTTACCAAGTCATCTCCGCCGGCTTTATAAAGATCAGCGTTAAGGCTGTCCTTATTGCTATCCTAACTTCACTTAGGTCGGGTGGTTGACAATTTTCGCTGTCGTTGCCAATATTAAATGGTTCGTTCTGTCTGACTGTGGAAATTTTTTTTTTCATCGCCGTTTAACAATCTGCAGAAGTGGTTCTTCTATATCCTTAGCATCGACTGTGTCTCAACTACGATATTTCCTTGTTTATATCGGCAGGATTCTGTTCGAGCCTTGTATCCTTGGCTTTGACGTTTTAAATTTTGGTAAAACTTGCAAACATCGTTCCTGGAGTGGCACCTCTCTATATCCTCAATCATGCGCTTTTTTGCTCTATTTTCTTCTTTCTGATAAGCCGGTGTTCTTCCCTTCTTCTCTGCCTATAGAGCTCAATGGCAGCTCTCTTCTTCACCTGCAGCTTAGCCTTATAGACCTCGTTCTTGGCTGTGAGCATCTGTCGGCATTCCTCATCCAACCAAGAGAGCCGCGGCTGATCTAATGGTTTGTTGGCATCGTTGCCATTGTTCTTCGACATAAGATTCTGGTGGTATGGTGTTAATCGAGAAAGTAGGGATACGCGTTGCATGAAGGCCTTGTCGGTCTCTTACGATTACAGTCTTCCGACATTTAATTTCCTCATAGAATTTCTGGTTTGCTGGAGACCACCATGTCCCCGTATGAGGAAACAGTGTGCTGGCTATGGTGGCATTTCGTACCATAGCGAAGTCATTTAGCCTAACTCCGTTGCCAGACGTGTTGAGTTACCAATGGATAATTTTTATGGTTGCGAAACTCATAGCGATTACTTTGTTAAACCCTTATACAGGCACTGTTCAAGCATCAGGTTTATTTTTGCTATGCTGCCTTTATTTAGTAAAAAACGCTTTTTGTCCTAATTTTAAAAAGTTTGAAAAAAAATTTTGTTGCCAATACTTCCGTAATGAAAAAATAAACATTTTGTCCATATATCGTTTTCACCTACACCCACTTTTTGGGCGCTTTTTCTTACAAAAACCATCTGTATGCCTTACCCCAAGGCATATGCAATAGAAAAACGTTGTTTTTTGTCGAACCACAAAAGGTTTTGATAAACTGTCTGAACAATATGTTCCGACAATGTTATTTTCTGTATTTCATCGCTATATAGCCTACATTTTGAGGATATTAATTTAAAGGATGGGATGGGATAGGGTATTCAACGATCCGCACAGAGGATTGTAGCCTCTCATATGTTTGTATTTCAAAAGGTTTACTCACAATTTAAACTATTAATTCTTATCATTTGACCAGAGACATTTCATACGAATTCCCGATAGACAAGTCTACGTAAATAGAACCCTTATCCAGTTCATCAGTTTAATCGTTATAAAACCTGAACAAAAGTAATGGGTGTTATCGATTTGTTTTACTCATTTCATTGGATTAATGAAATGATAAAAAATTGAATCATAGTAAATAAATATTTCGTCATTTTTGTTTTCAAAAAATGTAGATAGCTACTAGGTGCCACATAGATTTATTTTTAAAAGCAAGAAGTGGGTGCACGACTGGACGTTCTTAATTGCGGTAATTTTAGCGGTTTAAGTGAGACAGGTGATAAGTCGTGAAGCATCATATAAAATCAGTTAAGGGAAGGCTACATTGACAAACGAAGAGATGTAAGCTAAATACAAATATTTAGCGCAATCGGCTAATTAGTTCAAAAGCCTATCTTTTTCTACCAACCATCTTGCAAGATGGTGAGACCTCCTGTGTTATGAACGGCTTAGTGTTATTTAACAATTGATACTACTCAGATGATTTTTCAGATCATCACGAGACGAGGGTCAGTGTTGCTTTGGCTGGTGAATGAACCCAGGCTTTTGTGCGGCGGCAGTTCATCACACTAACCATCGCTCCACTGAGCCCATCATACGCTCGATGTTAGCTCTTCTAAAAAAAATCGAAGCTCTACTCAACTCTCATCCGATGTAGCAAACTTCAGACATAGACCCTCGCGCCTTAACTCTAACAAACATTATGACTGGAAAATCTTACATTGTTATTCCTAAGCCTGTCTAACTAACTTAGCTACCTACTTACTTACTTACTTCAGTGGCGCTACAGTCCGGGATGAACCTGGGCCTCAACCAATATGTCTCTCCAATTAGTCCGGTCCTTAGCAAACTGCCTCCAGTTGTGCACTCCAAGTTGGTTGAGGTCGATTTCTACTTGTGCGCGTCACTTAAGGCGAGGTCTTCATCTACTGCGTCCGACGCCTGGCTTGGAATCGAAGACTCTGCGAGCCGGAGTATTTGTGTCCATTCGTTCTACATGTCCTAGCCATCTTAAACGTCCAATGCGGAGTTTTTTGACCAGCGGTATGTCGCTGTACAGCTTGTATAGTTCGTGGTTGAATCTTCGTCTCCATAGCCAGTCACCAAAAACGAGACCGGAGATTTTTCGAAGAATTTTTCTCTCGAATCGACCAAGGATTTCTTCATCCGCTTTTGATACGGTCCATGCTTCAGCGCCGTAGAGCAGGACTTGGATGATCAGTGTCTTATATAGGATCTCCTTGGTAGTTCGAGTGAGGGCTTTACTACTTCTTAGTCCGAAGAAACAGCGGTTGCCAAGAGTAATTATTGGTTTGATTTCTGACGAGATGTTGTTATCAGAGTTAATAGAGGAGCCGAGGTAGACAAAGTCCCTTACTACCTCAAAGTTATATCTGTCAATGGTGACGTTCTGTCCAATTCGTCGATGTTGTGAGTCCTTTCGTGTTGACAGCATATACTTAGTCTTACCCTCATTTACTGCTAAACCCATTTTTGCCGCTTCCTTCTCCATACTAGCAAACGTGACTATGACATCACGTTAAGTCCTACCAATGATGATTCCTACCAAAAATGATTTTTGGAAAATTGTGCCTCTGGTGTTGGCTCGGGAGTTTTGCACAATCATCTCAAGGGTAACATTGAAGAAGTCAGTCATGACATCGCATCGCCTTTCCTAAATCCTTTTTTGGTATCGAATGTGTCGGTGAGGTCGTTTCCGAACCTGATGGAGAATTCTGCATCGTCATCCTACACAAATGGACGAGTTTTGGCGGTATACCAAAAGTAGGCTTGGATCTATATAGCTTGTCTCTATAAATGCTGTCGTATGCGGCTTTCAAATCGATAAATAGGTGGTGGGTATCGATTTGGACTTCTTGAGTTTTTTTCCAAGAACTGCCGAAGTGTGAAAATTTGATCGGTTGTGGACTTTCCTGGCCTAAAACCACACTGATAAGGGCCGATCAGGTTGTTGGTGAACGGTTTCAGGCGTTAACTTATTACGGCAGATTGGATCTTGTAGGCGATGTTGAGGAGACTTATGCCTCTGTAGTTGGTGCAGTGCAGAGGGTCTCCTTTTTTGTGGATCGAGAAAACGATGCCGAGGTTCCATTCTTCAGGCATACTTTCATCCGACCAGATTTGGCTTATGAGTTGGTGGATGTTACTTACCAAGTCATCTCCGCCGGCTTTATAAAGATCAGCGGGAAGGCTGTCCTTATTGCTATCCTAACTTCACTTAGGTCGGGTGGTTGACAATTTTCGCTGTCGTTGCCAATATTAAATGGTTCGTTCTGTCTGACTGTGGAAAGTTTTTTTTTCATCGCCGTTTAACAGTCTGCAGAAGTGGTTCTTCTATATCCTTAGCATCGACTGTGTCTCAACTACGATATTTCCTCGGCAGGATTCTGTTCGAGCCTTGTATCTTTGGCTTTGACGTTTTAAATTTTGGTAAGACTTGCAAACATCGTTCCTGGAGTGGCACCTCTCTATATCCTCAATCATGCGCTTTTTTGCTCTATTTTCTTCTTTCTTGGCGCCTTGGCGGTCTCTAACGATTACAGTCTTCCGACCTTAAATTTCCTCACAGTAATTCTGGTTTGTTGTGGCATAGTAGATATCTGCATTCTTACATTGGCTGCAATAAGGTACTGGTTCGACTCGATGTAGCCCCTCGCAATGTTCGAAGTTCAAAATTGTGTATGTTTGCCTCTTATCTATCGCAATGTGATCAATTTGGTTGACAGTTCGTTGATCTGGAGACCACCATGTTCCCGTATGAGGAAACAGTGTGCTGGCTATGGTGGCATTTCGTACCGTTTCGAAGTCAATTAGCATAATTCCGTTGCCAGACGTGTTGAGTTACCAATGGATAATTTTTATGGTTGCGAAACTCATAGTGATTACTTTGTTAAGCCCTTATACAGGCACTGTGCATCCATCAGGTTTATTTTTGCTATGCAGCCTTTATTCAACGTTGAGTAAGGTTTATGAATAAGGTTTTTGCGTTTAGAAAAATTTTTTAGGGGTCCATAATTTTATACACTCCTTATAATAAGTTGATGAATAAGGCTATCAATACAAAAAAACAAATTTTTGGCGCAACAAGCTCGTTAGTACCCAGGGCCTAGCTTTCTCACAACCATTCATGTGTGCGTGTGTACTTCTTGCACGATGGCAGGACCTCCTGTTTTATGCCGACTCCGAACGGCTAAGTTGAGATAAGCTATTCTTGACAATTGATACTACTCGGATGATTTGTCAGTTCATCACGAGAGGAGGGCCAGTGAAAAATCATTCAGGTGTTGCTACGGCTGGGAATCGAACCCAGACCTTCTGCGCGGCAGTTCATCGCACTAACCATCGCGCCACTGAGCCCTCTATAAGGCTATCAATGTTTCACTAAAAAACTGTATCAATGTTAAAACAGCAAATAGACTATTTAGCAAAAGTGGTTAAAATGCAATACTCCTCTACACTCCTGGGCAAGTTTGTGCTAGTCTTTTTGAATCTTTTATTATTTTCGTTTCATATAAACCTCAATGGCACCTTTTAGAGCAGCTCTCATCTTCCCCTCCAACATAAAGTATCTGATTTTTGACTACGAGCGTCAATTAACATTATTCCTCAAATCGATGCAGACCACAGTAAATATCGCTGTTTTCCATCCCTCTTTGGCAAACCCTTTCCCACCAATTTGTTGAATTACAATAATGTCTATTTTGGAATAGCTATTTAGTTTTTCGTCTTTACGTTTCTAACCTTACAAGTGCAGATACTAACTTCCTTTTTTCCTTTAATGGTGGTCAATTATAAAATCAATCTTCCGGAGGCTATTTATTTTGTAAAGGACTTATTTAGACTTAAAGATAACAGGCCGGGTATTTCACGACATTCGTTTTGACAAGGCTTTAATCATGGTATTGATTTTTTTTCTTGCAATGCTCAATACTTGAATTTATAAGTTTATCTGATAAAATTCGGTTGGATAAGATAAGACGCTTCCCACTGGTACGTAAATTAGGATATGGCGAAGAAATGTTATTAAAATTAATAGTAAGCTAGGATCCTTAAAGTCAAAATAAAGTCCTTTATTTTATTTAGGCTTATTGTAGCTAAATGTTTTAGGTAATTTGAGAATAACCATGAGGGAGAGAATAGCCAGTAGACGGTGTATGGACAGTATATTTGGGGTTACCGCGATTTGAAGAGTTCGAGAGCTGATAAATTCATAACGAGGCAGTCGTAATAAAGGCCATAATTGCCAAAAAAAAACAGGATATATACGTTAGAAAGCCCAAACTAGTGCTGCCCATCATAATAAATAAGTGATAGAGATTTGTGTGCTTGCTTTTCGCTGTAGTGCCTTGGATTTCAAACAAGAATATCATAGCCGTCTAAGTTTACGACTTGCTTTGTACCCTAATCTACGCAAGTAAATTCGTATAAATGCTTTCCTCTTCCACAGTCAACTTCTTCCAATCTTCACCGATTATTGCCATTTAAATCGTACAAACAATAGCAAGAAATCACCCATCGTAAGATAAGAATCCATATCTGTCACCTGGTCAAGGGTAGGCTTTCTGATGAAACACATATTCAAGTGGTTCATCCAGTAGCTAACATCAAAAGTACTGAAATCTATACATTCTAAGCTTCAAACAGATTACCCCTGTATAAACACTTATCCAATCAGTTAGATTAGTAAGATCATATCTGTCTGTGGCCTAGCACAGTGAAAGCAAAATCTGTTAATTCAGTATGACTAGCAGTTACTTTTACTAGATGCTATCTGTTACTCTACAAGTGCGTTATATACAAGTTTATGTGTGTATGAATTAACGGTGTTGTTATTATTAGTGTTTTTATTTTTGAGTCACACAGATACCAATGGGGAAATAATTTAAATTATTCTTGGAATATCAATATGTAGTTCGTATATGTATATACCATGACTGGCAACTTGGACCTGTCACACGTGTTCCAGTCCAACTTCGGTGGTACTTTATAAGCTATTTTGAAACAATTTTTCCTGTTAAGTTAAAGCAGCAATGAGAGGGTTCATAGAAAAAGGATAGATTTTCTAGTCAGAGTATATATGTCCCTACTCACTGTAAGTAGATATACTCTGTTTCTAGCAACCCTTCAGATTGCGAGACCTAAAGAAAGGTCGTTATTTGTTGCGTTTGTCATGTGGTGGGCACTACTTTGTTTGCTGATAGCTTATACACTGCCTAGTCCTGGTTAGCAAGTGTTGTAAATAAAATAAAATTCGAGGACTAAAATTAGCTTGAGGTAAAGTCCCCAATTAAAAAAGGAAACCTCACCAGATGGAAGCGAAAGTTTTCCTGAAATGGAATCAACGGTGACGTCTACAGACCTAGTTTTGCTGGTTAAAAATAAAAAACCTACATTACCTGCTCTGAAATATGCGGACAACTGGCCATATATGAATTTCAAGGGTAACTCAGGTCCCTTTGAATAGAGATAATGGCAGATAATGGCTCAATTTAGTACTCATATATCAAAGATAAATAAATAAATTGGAACTGGCACTCCATTTTGGATTGAGTTTAACTGCACAGTTATGTACAAGAAAACATTGTTACGAAGCAACCAAGATCCTCGTATCGACGTTCATGACCATTACTGGAGCCTCGTAAATGATTGATTTTATTGCTGACGACAACGGTAAAAAAAGAACAAGATGTTCATGACCTCACCTGGAATCTTAGAATGCTTATCTTAAAAAAGGTACAGCCAAAAAAAATATGAGAAACAATCCATATGAAATTGAAACCAGACATTACTGCCATCCAGCAAATACAATAGAATAGGCCGGTCAAAAGGCCAATGAAAAACTGTTTCATTTATTCGGGCTTAGAAGTCAATTTAGTAATTAAATCCTCACTAGAAGTATCGACCGTATAAAAAGCAGATAAAGAAGGGCTATAGAGGCGAAGATTCAACCAAGAACTCTCCCTCGAGATTGACCTGATCAAATAACTCCGCATTGACGTTTAAGATGGATGGGACATGTAGACCGAATTTAGACTAATTCACGGCCAAAAACCGACATCAATCAAATTGAAGTGCGCAACTGGAGGACCAAGCTAATTGTATGGAGTTATGATATTTAAGGACTGGGCTCATTCCGGACTGTAGCGCAACTTATTTAATCAAGTATGTAAGTATTCAGAACTATATTTAAGCTATGCAATATTTGTCTCTCTCTCTCTTAACTAGACCACCAATTTGTAATAATTTGTAATAATATATAAATCACAATAATTGTAGTTTTACTGTTGGCTGTAGAGATATAAGAATCTATATGACCAAACATTTATCATTTTGTATTTCTAAAAGCTAATTTTTGTGATGCAAGTGGGATAGAGAATTGACCCTTTAAAAGTTCAAAAGCATTTATTCTAAATTTACCTAAAAATTCCACTACTTGGAAAGTTCTATCTAAAAGAAACCGTCTTTATAGCCTCAGAGAATATAGGACAGTTGTTATACAAGGTGGGCAAAAAGAAGTCATCCGATGTTGTTTAGCCCTTTAGAATATCGGTTTGGGATCGCGCAGTGTGTGCCGTTGCTCCGTCCTGTTGGAACCACATGTCCTCCAGTCCTAATTCGTCCAATTGCGGCAGAAAAAACTCGTTTAACATGGCCCTATAGCACGCACCGTCCACTGTTGTCGTTTGACCAGCGGCGTTCTCGAAAAAAATATGGCCCGATGACTCCTCCAGCGTGAACAGCGCATCATGCAGTAACTTTGAGCGGTAATGGCTCATCGTGCATTACTCGTGGATTTTCGGTGCCACAGAAGCGATAGTTTTGCTTGTTCACGTACCCGCTGAGGTGGAAATGAGTCTCATCGCTCATTATGATTTTGGTCGAAAAATCGTCCACTTCGTCCCCGAGATTGAGGATGGCTTGGGCGTAGGTTACACGCGTTTGGCGGTCGACAGGCAGCAGCTGGCGGACTTTGTACGGGAACATGCGCAAGTCTTTGACCAAAATTCGCCTTAGGGACGACCGGCTGATGGCTAATTACGAAACACGGCGTCTGGCTGATGTTTCCAGCGACAGCTCGGCATCCTCGGCAACAGCGGCGATATTCTCGGCACAACGCCGGCCACTCTTGGCAACGTCTCGTGTGTTCGCATACTCTTCAAGGTTGGCGGCCAAACGGCGCAGTGTTTGCGCAGTCGGTGTCGAATGGCCGGGGAATCGGCGACGGAATTCGCGTTGCGCCAACACTACAGACGAATTGTTACGCAAAAAAATAGACACGATTATTCCGCGTTCTTGGGGAGTTTATGGCTCTATGGCTTGTTCATTTGTATTCTACATCAGTCTAGTCAACAAATGTCAAAACAGATTTGACATTGGCGGCCATTTGCAACGTTAAAATTAAAATTATTTAATTAAAATCAAAATTAAGAGCATGAGCGTGGGTGCAAGGCATTCCTCTCCTGCATCAAAGATTCCACCGTGACGAAACTTGCCCCACTCAGTAGTTCCGCGAGTTGAAAACAACTGAAATTCATCCACTGTAGCCCGAATATTGAAGAAAGTCATGAGGATACACTGCTTAAAAGTCAAAAATGACGATTTCTATTTTTTAAATATTAAAAAACAAACATCAAAACTTTTTTCAATAATGATTTACTTGTGTCTTCCACTAAAACCTTAAAGACGTTCTACACGCAAATGAATGCCGCCCTTTGATCCGTTCAGAGTATTCATTACGTCCAATACCAACGGATTCGGAGTCTTATCGGAATGATGAAATTTGTAATTCTTCAGCATCATTGCAAGTCCAATATATGTTTGCATCAATCCAAACCTAAGTCCAACACAATTTCTTGGACCCTCACCGAAGGGTAGCCAACTAAGAGGGTGACGTTTCTGAATCTCCTCTGGATTAAACCTTTCTGGGTCAAATTTCTCTGGTTCAGGATAAATCTCTGGATCACGATGAATTGCATCCACTGGAATTAGGACCATAGTCCCCTTTGGAATTGTGTACTTTGGATCGGAGGTAGGGTAATCATTAAGCGATTTACGAAAGACGTTCGTTACAACGGAGTATTTCCGAAGGGTTTCTGAAAAAAAAAAAACATTCTTATAAATCAAATTTAGCTTTGGTCCGTAGGAACGTACCTTTTACGACTTTTACCATATAGAGCATTTCCGACATACATTCGTATGTGAATTGTCCGTCATGTTTCGCAATCGTTTCATTTATTTCATCTCTCAGCTTACTCTGGATGTCTTGATTCAATGACAACTCAAACAAGGCAAAACCCAGTGTCGTCGATGATGTCTCAAAACCAGCTATTAAAAACACAAAGGCTTGGGCTGAAATTTGATCTAATGTCAATCCATCGATTGTGTTCATTGTTTCCATCAGCAAATTCATGAAATCATTTCGCTTGATTTTGTTCTTCTGACGATACTGGACAGTCTCCCGAACCACTCGCGTGTAGAACTGATGCACTTCTTCGTGGATCTGTCGCATTCCCAATTTCCTGCAAAATTCAGGAAAACTGAAGAGAATCCCATCGACTACTTTATTATGACGCGACAGTTTTAATGCTTTGTCTCCCATTATACGGAACTCAGCCGTTGGATTCTTCAGACTGTTGCATTCAAGACCAAAAGCGCAAGTTCCGATTACATCCACTGTGTAACGAGCTAAAATATCCTTCACCTCGATAATTGGATCTTTTTGCAGAAGTTCATCATACTTGCTTACCAATTGCTCACCAACTAACACCACTGACGGAAACATTACCTTCATTTTGCCGGATGTGAAAGTCGGTGATATCTTGTTGCGGATATTTTTCCACTTTGCTCCGTCCAAGTTGAACAGATGTGCACTTAGTGGATCGTCCCGTTCATTGTAAAACATTCCGTGATCGGTAAAATTGTTGAAATCTTTGATAAGCACGTCCTTAGCCAGGTCCAAATCGAGGATAAACGCAGATGGCTTTTGAAAGAAAAAAAATCCAACGAATGGCCCGGAGCCCTTATACTTGTCGTAATATTCCTTAAAGATTGTATGGACATGTCGATTCTTTAGAAATCCATTCATGCTACCAGCAATAATATCGGGTTCATCGTGTGGAATTCCTCGGTACTTCCAAAACGAAAGATGGCGTTTATAAAAATACACCAACACGGATACCAGCGCTATGGTAATGTAAAGCAAAATTGCTGTCAAACCCATAATTGCAATGGAACGAAACGATCGTGAGTAATATTTGAAGGCAACTAACTAATAGAATAGCTTTGCAAGAGTCTAGATCTAATGAAGTAATAACATTCAAAGACCCCACCTTTATCTTGTATCGAACAAAAAAAAATAGCACTGTCATGGCCGTTTGAGTTTATTAATGCGCTACAAAGCCAGATATGTTATACCATAGAGTGTGTGTAAATATAATCTCTTATATTCTGAAGGTTTTGATTGTTGATAACAAGCATATCATCAATGATTGAGTGTCTCTGTATGTACGTTGTAGATAGTTTAAATAAAAGGTCCAACACGACTCGGACAAACCTTCCCTGGGGAAGTTTGTTTGGGGAAGTGTAATTTTATAAAAGATTCAAAGCACACGTTTTTTTGAGAAAATTTATTTTTTTTTAATCTAACATATTATACTGCCCTATCGTGGTATCCGTCGGGGAGGAACATTTTGCGCAACTCATACTTCGTCGGAGGTTCAAATTCCATTCGAGGTATGTGTCATCGAAAAATAAAATACTACACAGACGAGACGGCTTCACTTCACTACAATTCGTATATAAATTCCGCAAAGAATTTGTGTCGGAGGAAATCGAAAAAGAATGGCACTAAGCTATCAAAAATTGCATGAAAAATGCATCTGAACGCACTTCAACGCAATTCGCCGGGATGCGTTACAAAATGTCAGAAAAATATTCCGAACAGCATTTCGGAAGAATAACTCGAAGCAATAATCCTCGGAATCGTTCAAAATAGGAGAATTTTCCACTCCGACGGATACGTCCAAAGGGCACCTACCATTTCATAGCGATAATAATTTTTAGGAACGAATTTAGGTAGGTTGATTCTTTAAAGTCGTTGACACTAGCATAGCTATTAAATTAAATAAAAATCGTTTAGCTGTTTTCGAAAAATAAGATCATTTAAAAATATTGACCAAAAACATCCGTTATTTCAGTGATAATATTTTGGAAAATATTGAACATAATATTAATTAATAAAATAACATAGGTCCAGCCATCTCTTTCTGTACCTTATATTAAATTTTTTTTTAGAAAAACTTGTTAAATCATAGTTTTGATAAGCACGAAATACACCCAAAAAAGGCATTTTACTGAAGTCCCGAATTCGACATTTTGACAAAAACTTGGTTTTCGAGTTATGTTTTTTAGTACTCCACTAAGCAATCTATAAAATTTGGTTAAAATTGTATGTTCAACTTTCGAGAAATTATTTAATCATTTTTAGGAAAGAAAAAACTGAGTTTATAGGAGGTTCCGTTGATTTTAGTGTAGTGGTGAGAATCTAATTCCAGGAATCCGTAGGATCACCAACAAAATACAAACTTGAATTTTTAGTCAAATCAGCTGAGTAGTTTAGGATCTCCATATTCCGGGCGGCAGACACATATTTTCTTAAGAACTACTTTTTTGGACTTCAAAACATAAGAATTTGTTAAAATCTCAACTTTAAATTTTCGCGCTATCACATTACTTCCCAATTAGTAGAAGGTAAGGCGTCTAATAATTACTTTTTTTTTGTATCCATTGTGCAACTAATAGGCGTTTATAAATTAGGCCCAAATAAGATTTAAAAAAATACTTACTGCATTTTCTTTGAAACTTTTAACTGTTAAGCCCCGTTACTCCCCAACAAAGTTATGTCATTTCGTCAGGTCATTTCATCCCCTTTTTAATGCAATAAGAATCAGCTGAGGAAATTGGCGGATTCACTTTTAAGTGATCTCCAAGCGGACTAAAGTCTTATTGTGTTTATTTGACAAAAGTCTCATTTACGAGAATGTTTTTGCGCAAAATTGGTTAAATGCTTCTGAAAGTCAAAACTACAAGTCCCGTTCAATATTAGCCAGCATTTTGAAGTCTCTAGATGTCTTTCCAAATGCAGAATATAAATAACGGGTGGTTACATTTTAAAGGCTGATGTGAATGTGAACCACACCTACAAGTTTTTTTCTGCATTTCATTTGACATTTCTCAATTTCAAACTAATTCAATTTGAACCGATATACATTCGATATACAATCGAGCAACGCGTAAAAGTTATTCAGGCTTTTTATAAAAATGGCCGTTCAAATCAAAATGCATATAGTGCACTTCGTGATTTTTGCGGTCAATGTAATCGTCCAAATGTGCGTACAATCGGAAAAATCGTGCAAAAAGTTGAGCAAATCGGGTCTGTAGGAGATGTGAAAACACCAGTGCATGCTCATACAGATCGTACTGAAGAAAATATTGCTGTTGTTCGCGATAGTGTGGCTAAAGAATCGCCCACCTCAACTCGTCGTCGTGCCCAACAATTGCACCTCTCACGCTCGTCGTTGATGAACATTATGCATAAAGACTTGCATTTACATGCTAACAAGGTGCAATTGACTGAAGAACTAAAGCCTCTTGACCATTTCAAGTGTCGTCAATGGTCAGAATGGTGGCAAGAAATGGCAACAGTGGATGATCAATTTTCGAAGAAAATCATCTTTAGTGATGAGGCACATTTTCACCTCAGTGGATTCGTCAATAAGCAGAATTGCCGCATTTGGGCGACTGATAATCGAAGAGTGATTGTCGAAAAACCAATGCACCAACAAAGAGTGACGGTTTGGTGCGGTTTATGGGCTGGCCGCATCATCGGGCCGTATTTTTTCCAAAATGAGGGCGGTCAGGCAGTAACTGTGAATGGTGTTCGCTATCGTGAGATGATAACGAACTTTTTATGGGCCGAATTGGAAGATATGGATGTGGACGGACATGTGGTTTCAACACAGCAAACGAAAGAATGGCTCTTTTGCGCGACAAATTCAATGGCCGTGTTATCTCACGTGGTGGCGATGTCAATTGCCCGCCAATATCATGTGATTTGACACCGTTGGACTTCTTTCTTTGGGATATTTGAAAGAAAAGGTGTACGTCGATAAGCCAGTAACAATTCAAGAGCTAAAGGATGAGATAATTCGGCACATTAACGGAACCTCGATTATGCCTCAGCGTTATCGAAAATTTTGACCAGATGCGACCATTTGGCCGATATTTTGTTTTATAAATAATTAAATCATACCAATATTATCATAATAAAAAGAAATGATAATAATTTCCTTAATAATTTGTGTTTTATTCAAAATCAACATCGGCCCTTAAAATTTAACCACCCTTTACAATCAGTAAAATTAATTTTCTTTTATAGACCTGCAATGTTTTAACCAAATATTTTTGCATTTATTATCTTAATCATTTAATTTCCTAATTTATTTCTTAGTTACAATATTAAGGTCAAGTGCGCCACCAACACCATCTTCGAAGAACTGTAAAAAATGGCAATCAATGGAAGTAAAGATGGATGCTTTCCTTCCATTGATTGCCATTTTTTTTTTTTTATAATTTACGCGTACTCAAGGGGTTATGAATACCCTTTAAATGTTTGACCACAGTACGAGCGTAAGAGAAGGGGAAGAAAGAGAGTGATGGGAAAGATTTTTTTGGATGTAGTGGAGACTTACTCAATGGGTGGTGTCCGAACTTACTTCGGGGAGTTACTGTTTTTTGTGTTCGTTAAATTCGCAGAGCTTTCAAGATGGTTTATACTTCTAGGAGTAACTACCGACCTTTTTTTTATTTCTTTGAATTTAAGTTTCATGGTTTTTGGCTGGGTTTGAACGCGCAACCTTCCACTTAACAAGCGAACACATTACCACTAGATCACGGCCACCCAATTGACGAAGTTTAATCGATATCTTGACCTCATTTTGAACTGTGAGATAAAAGTATTCTGTCCGCTTCAAAAAAGTCGCTGAGTGTAGTAAATGTCACATTTTTTCATCCACCATTCGCCTGGTCTACTCAACTGAGTATCCTGGGTGACAGTAGTCAACTGAGTAGCTGGTTTGGACATCTGTTATCTATTTGGCGGCAGCATAAAAGTCATAGTGGATTTTGGCTTAATCCAAACCATAATTATTAAGCTAATTCTTAAGAAATATTAAAAATGTTAGAAATACTCTGTTCAACAAAGACTTCATATACTAAATTTCATATACTAAGCTCAAAATTTAAATCCCAAATGAAGTGAAGTGAATGATGGTTGGGTGCTGTAGAACGAGGGTAGACTCTGATTGGCGTTAACTTGGCAATGCCCAGTGTTGCAACTCTGACTACACATCAAATGTGCTTATCTTTACCTCCAAGTGGTAACCATCGGGTACTGGTCTCATCCAACCGGATTTGACTTGCTAAACGATAAGTGCGAGTGTTGATAACACGACGAAAAACAGCAACACTATAAACACCCTGGTGAGAATGGCACGGAAGAATACCCGGCCTGCTGTCCCAGGCGAACCTAGATGAGCTGCTCTGACATATTCGGACAACAGGTTGTCTAGGAATTTCAAGGGTTAGTCAGGCCCCTTGAACAGAGATGGTGGCGGATGAACCGAAAGGCCAACGGCAGCGCTCAATCCCGTAGTGGATACTGATGGCCCCGTGTCCTAGGGGTATCTAATAAATTGGAACTGGCCCTCCAGGTTGGGGGTTGTGCTTTGGGTTAACTACCCACCCACAGAAAAAAAACATGGTTACGAAGCAACCAATAGCCTCGGAAAGGACGGATTTTATTGTTGACGACCCTGCTAAACGAAAAAAGGACAACGACGTTCGTATCTGCACCTGGAATGTGAGAACATTAAACAGGAGAGGTGCAGGCGAACAACTAGCGGAAGCCCTAAACTGCTACAAAGCAGACATTACTGCCATCCAGGAAATACGATGGGATGGGCCGGGCAAAAAGAGGATGAAAAACTGTGACATATACTACGGACCGTGTTATAGTGAGCAGAAACAGCGACTATTCGGATGCGGATTTGTTATAAGTGCCAGACTTAGGCAAGAAGTCTTATGTTTCCAAGACATTAGCGAACGCATAGTAACAATCCGCATCAAGGCCAAATTCGCCAACATAAGCCTTATATGCGCTCACGCTCCGACGGAAGAAAAAGATGATATAGCTAAGGATTGCTTCTACGAGCTCCTCGACAAAACCTATGAGCGACTACCGAAGTACGATGTTAAAATCGTGCTGGGAGATTTTAACGCAAAGGTAGGAAGAGAAGACATCTTTAGAAGTATTGTCGGAAAACAAAGTCTACACGACAACACGTCTGGTAACGGACTTAGGCTAATTGATTTCGCTACGGAACGAAATGCCACTATAGCCAGCACACGGTTTCCTCATCTCGATATCCATAAGGGGACATGGCGGTCTCCAGATCAACGAACGGTCAACCAAATTGATCACATTGCGATAGATAAGAGGCACGCATCCAGTATTTTGGATGTCCGAACATTCCGAGGAGCTAACATCGACTCGGATCACTACCTTGTAGCAGCCAGGGTAAGAATGCGGATATCCACCACGCCACAACAATCCAGAAATACTGTGAAAAAATTTAATGTCGGAAGACTGCAATCGCAAGAGACCGCCAAGACCTTCGCACAACGCGTATCCCTTAACCTCTCGATTAACACCATACCACCAGCATCGAATGTCGAAGAGCAATGGCAACGATGCCAACAGGCCATTAGATCAGCCGCAACTGATGTGCTAGGTTTCTCGCGCCCACCAGCAAGAAACCCCTGGTTTGATGAGGAATGCCGACAGATGCTCGCAGCCAAGAACGAGGCCTACAAGGCTAAGCTGCAGGTGAAGACGAGAGCTGCCATTGAGCTCTATAGGCAAAGAAGAAGGGAAGAACATCGGCTTTTCAGCAAGAAGAAAAAAGAGCAAGAAAAGCGCGCGATCGAGGATATAGAGAGGTGCCACTCCAGGAACGATGTTCGCAAGTTTTACCAAAGTGTAAAACATCAAAGCCAAGGATACAAGGCTCGAACAGAATCCTGTCGAGATGAACAAGGAAATATTGTAGTTGAGATACAGTCGATGCTGAGGATATGGAAGAACCACTTCTGCAGTCTGTTAAACGGCGATGACGAACAACATTCCGCTGTCAGGCAGAACGAACCATTCAATATTGGCAACGACAGCGAAAACTGCCAACCACCCGACCTGAGTGAAGTGAGGATAGCAATATCCAAACTCAAGCTTAATAAGGCTGCCGGAAATGACGGCCTTCCCGCTGAGCTCTATAAGGCCGGCGGAGATGACTTGGTAAGTAACATCCACCAACTCATAAGCCAAATCTGGTCGGATGAAAATATGCCTGAAGAATGGAACCTCAGCATCGTTTGCCCGATCCACAAAAAAGGAGACCCTCTGAACTGCGCCAACTACAGAGGCATAAGTCTCCTCAACATCGCCTACAAGATCCTATCTGCCGTAATATGTGAACGCCTGAAACCGTTTACCAACAACCTGATTGGCCTTTATCAGTGTGGTTTTAGGCCAGGAAAGTCCACAACCGATCAAATTTTCACACTTCGGCAGATCCTGGAAAAAACTCAAGAAGTCCAAATCGATACCCACCACCTATTCATCGATTTCAAAGCCACATATGACAGCATTTATAGAGACGAACTGTACAGAGCCATGTCTAGTTTTGGTATACCGCCCAAACTCGTCCGTTTGTGTAGGATGACGATGGAGAATTCTCGCTGCTCCATCAGGGTCGGAAACGACCTCACCGACACATTCGATACCAAAAAAGGATTTAGGCAAGGCGATGCGCTGTCATGTGACTTCTTTAATCTGATTCTTGAGAGAATTGTGCAAAACTCCAAAGCCAACACCAGAGGCACAATTTTCCAAAAGTCGGTGCAACTACTAGCATACGCTGACGATATTGACATCATTGGTAGGACTCAACGTGATGTCATAGCCACGTTTGCTAGTATAGAGAAGGAAGCGGCGAAAATGGGTTTAGCAGTAAATGAGGGTAAGACTAAGTATATCACGAAAGGACTCACAACATCGACGAATTGGACAGAACGTCACCATTGACAGATATAACTTTGAGGTAGTACGGGACTTTGTCTACCTCGGCTCCGCTATTAGCTCTGACAACAACATCTCGTCAGAAATTAAACGAAGAATTACTCTTGCCAACCGCTGTTTCTTCGGGCTAAGAAGGCAATTTAGTAGTAAAGCCCTCACTCGAACTACTAAGGAGACCCTATATAAGACCCTGATCATCCCAGTCCTGCTCTACGGCGCTGAAGCATGGACCGTATCAAAAGCGGATGAAGAAATCCTTGGTAGATTCGAGAGGAAAATTCTTCGAAAAATCTTCGGTCCCGTTTGCGTTGACGGGCTATGGAGACGAAGATTCAACCAAGAACTATACGAGCTGCACAGCGACATGCCCCTGGTCAAAAAACTCCGCATTGGACGTTTAAGATGGCTAGGACATGTAGAACGAATGGACACCAATACTCCGGCTCGCAGAGTCTTCGATTCCCAGCCAGACGTCGGACGCATTAGAGGAAGACCTCGCCTTAAGTGGCGCGCACAAGTGGAAACCGACCTCAACCAACTTGGAGTGCGCAACTGGAGGCAGTTAGCTAAGGACCGGGCTAATTGGAGAGGCATGTTGGTTGAGGCCCAGGTTCATTCCGGCCTGTAGCGCCACTTAAGTAAGTAAGTAAGAAATGAAGTGAATTTTCAATTCTTATTCGACTCAAATACTCTTTTTCACAAGTGCAACAACATGATTACTTTGAAACTGATTTATCGATATTAGCGTTGTTATTTTTTTACACACACACCTCAACGGAAGACAAGTTCAGAGTCATATTATTAGAAAAGTTAGATAATAACATGTTTTTAAGTTTTTGTTGATAATGTAAACATAATGTCTACGTGCATGTCTACTAGCATGTCTACATACACACAGAATGGGGGAAGGTCATAAATTATTGAGTTAGATTATTTCCGATTTTTTAATGACTTCTGGTCATTACAACGCAACACTAAACGTATTCCCTTCGATTTTGTCAAATATTTGGAAAACGGGTTGGGTCGCACGCAACTTTCTCTTTCACAGCAAGTTAGGCGTTAGACCAAGCATGCGAGAATTGAACGATTTTTATAGCTCTCCCAAAATACACAATTATAATCATTTTTGTAATTGATGTTTTAAATATATAAATAATATCGAAGTGTGATTATACGATCGTTTAATTCGGAATTTGAAGGAATCGATGTCTATATGAATAAAAATGATTTTCCGTTGTTGGCCAAAACTAAAAAGTTCGCTAAGGGATAGTTGAGCCAAAACAGACCGAAGGCATTCCAAAAAAAACAACACTTTTTTTGGGTTCCGCTATCATCGCAATGTTAGAATCAATCAAAATCTTCAGGTCGAATTTTGTCTCTTTGTAAGAGAAAGTTAAAAACATAGATTTTCAATAATCATGTCAATTAATAACATTTTACTTATTTATTGACCCAAAGAACATTCAACTATTTGGTTTGAACAATAAACCAATTAGTTAAATTTACTTCGAATCAATAAACAAATCAAATTCGTACGAAAACGCGTCCAATGTGCAATAGGGAGGAAATCCACTTCTTTGTGGCAAAAATATAACTACGCACACAAATGAAGAGAGACTCTAGCGAAGAAAGATTGCAATTCAGTTTTGAGTTAAATATTATTCCCATTTTCGGAAAGGAAAATTCCGAGATCGATTATTTGTTGAAGTGATGAAATGATTTCTCCACTATTAATGTGGCTTCGAATATGTAAGACTAGAAATTTTTCCCTGGTAAAAAAGAAGATGGCTTCCTTTTCCTGCTTCTGAAATGAAGATCACATCGACTTCGAACTATTCATACTTAGGCTGCAACGTAAGATAATTTCATTCGTTCTTCTAACGGGTGATTTTTTAAGAGTTAAGTTTTTCAGGTTGACAGCACTGGTTAGCATAATGGCGTTCAAACGTCATCTGTCAAAGTGAAAAGTTTTCAGTATACTTTGCCATTTTATCATTGAAAGACTTAAATAGGAGCAACAATTGCAAATTATTGAAATTTATTATCAAAATTCGTGCTCTGTGAAAAATGTGCAAATCCGCTGTTATATCGAAAAATTGTGTTCAGCGATGAAGCTCATTTCTGGGTCAACAGATACGTAAATAAACAAAGCAAATGATTATTTATTTCTGTGGGGTAATATAAAAGGTTGTCCATATAGATTAGTGGACAAGCCGAACACGATTGAAGCCTTACAGGATAACATAAAACGCGTAATTTGTGGAATACAGGCCGAAATGCTCGAAGAAGTGACACAAAATTGGACCTTCGGAATGGTCCATTTGAAACGGAGCCACGGACAACATTTACATGAAGTTTTCTTTAAAACACAAATGGCAAAGGTCTATTTATCGACTACAATAAAAATTTTGAATATTTAATGTAAATTTGAGTGTTTTATTCGATTTTTAAAAAAATACGCTCTAAAAGTCATTCGTTATAACACAGGTCCCTCAAAAGAAAGTTTACATGTATTTGTTTAGCTTACTGCGTGAACGCAATAAATCCTATCCTAGCTCGACAGCGGATCGTTTGTTGCGTATGCGAGTGTTTTAGAAAGAAGCAGTGGTTCGGCTACTGTGGAGAGTAGAGATTCTGCAACATTCAAGGTTTTCTCCAATAAATGATGCGATAAGCATACCTCTTATTATAAAAAGTATAACACTGGAACTACCAAAATCGAGAGGACCAAGATCATTTAGAAAGAAAGCGTGGAGAGTATTAATCAGTCTGTTTGTGATGATCCTTTTAATTCGTAAGTGTGCAAGTGCTTTGAATATACATAGATCATCATTACACCGTATTTTGACAAAAACCTAAAGCCAGACCGCTGTAAAATTCTATTGGTACAAGAATAATCGCCTCAGGATGCCAATCAGAGCCTTGACTTCGTAAACCAGGCAATGACAGCTTTTCAACGTTTACGTAGATCTTATTTTTAGATGAAAATCATTTTTATCTTAATGCACACGGGAATAAGCAGAAATGCCGCTACTGGAGGGCAATGAATCCGAAACGCAAACATCCGAAACTGCTTCGTTCGCCTCAAGTGACCATATAGGCTGTGATGTCGGCACGAGGAACTATCAGCCATATTTTTTTGGAAAATAGAAGAGAATAGCAGTAACAGTGAATTCAGAGCCTTGTGCAGTGATGTATACCGACTACTAGGTGCCTGTAAAACTAACTTAGCTTTAAAAAAAGAAACATGGTCCCACCAGGACGTAGCAATATCATACACGTCCAAAACGTCTATGCCACGAGTTCGAACAAATTTCCCTGGGAAAATTAATCTGCTGGGGAAGAAGTAATATAAATTGGCATACATGGATTCATGAAGACTTTTCTTGTGGTGTTATCTCAAATCTAAAGTTTACCGCAGTTTTCAAAATTTTGTAATCCGCGTGGCATTCTGCGGATTTTGAAAATTTGTACACTTGTACTGGTGAAATGCGGGCAAAGAGCATATATACCAAATTTCAATAATCATCGGTGGCATACAGACGAAAGGACGGAAGGATAGGCAGATTTGGCTTAATCGACTCATCCTGCGAATCTGTGTTCATCCACATTAATTATTTATTTATATTACAAAACTATTATACCTTATGGAGTTATTTATAAAGACTGACCTATGATACTCTTTGGCAACTCATACAAAACTCTCTGTTTTGAATTATTGTCTGAACAATCATTCCTGTGATTTTGGTTTTATTTCAGCTCTTAATTGTAGGGGTACGACTTGTTATGAGCCAACCCAGACTCGATTTTTGTGCTATGGGTGAGTTTGTATTACCCTTCTGAATTCCACTCAAAACAAATGTCGGCTCCAATAATCATGTCGATCGGACCAGGGGCGTAGAACGTTGGATCTGCCAGCATCAAATTCCTTACCTGCTAAAAGTTTTGTGAGTCTTAGTAACTCCAGCGCCTGCACTTGTATATTGAAATTGGATTTAAACCATGGCAGTATCATGAACTCCACTCTGGTGTGTGACACACCATCATCTGTTGCTCCTAGTCCACTAACTTCGTATCGCTCAACGATAAGAATGTTTGACACGAATAGATACTATGGTCACTCTTGCAGATAGCGCAATTATTAGCTTTTGATGAGATGAAAGAATTACGCAAGTTTTGCTTTATGTCATCTGCATGCTTGAGATGCTTCTGCTTACTTGGAGATACCACCTCAAGTGATTGGTACCTTCTTTCTAAAAGTCAAAGAAAGTCTCCAAAGTAGGCATTTTGTTTGTATGCTGTAATCCTGGCTCAAATAGGTTTCTGCTTTCTTGGTCAATCATATTTGAGTTTAGGTGCACTATCAGAGGACCCCAGTACACAATCTCTACACCAATGTTGTTGAGCGCCGCCAATCTTTTTTTGGTAGCATCAAGCATTGCCTTTACTTGTGCCGCAGGCTGCTGGCTTGTGTGATGACCCCCTTTAAACATTTTATCCATATCCATAGACATGATTTTCCGTTCATTTTCATATCATGACTTTAAAGTTTCCCATGCGGTTTGATAGTTGTCACTAGAAATTGTCCACCTTTTCTATGTAACTTAACAAAGGCTTGTTGTGGATGATGGGGGAAAATATGTCATGAAATTAACGCCATTGTAGATAATCTCCTCTAAATGTAGGGATTTTAATCTTAGGTAAACGTTTCTCTGATGTTTGCTGTTGTTTTCTTGCTGTTTTTAGCGACGAAGCTTTAGAGGCCATCTTATAGAGACAACGATTTCCTTTTTCAACTTGTTCTTCTGATTTTAAGGTATCTGCCATAAATTGCTCATGCAATTCAGTCAGACCTTTCCATTGTCCAATGAGTAACTTCTGCTGAAATTGATGTACCACATTCGTATAAGAACTGAGTGTATTTTCGAATTCCTCGATGTTATTATTGATTGCCTTTAATTTAATTCCATTTTTCGTAATCGTTGATGGATTTTTGGCATTTGTTATCATCTTCGGAAATATTAGTTGCCAAAGGAATTTTAGGTTTAGCATATTTTCAGCATATTTTTCGGCTATACTGGCGGCAATACCTTCAAGGTTTAACTTTGTCCCTTCGTAAATATAGTTCACTAACAGGTAAATGTTTCTCTGTATGTATGGAGTATCATGCTTTACAAAGTTTTTTACCCTTGTATGGTCCTCATCGAACTCTCTCCAGATATCTTTTAAAATTGTTAGCCGTTCTTCTTTATACTGGATGTTTTCCACTCATCGTCGCATGCTCTCATCGTTTCGAAATTCGAAGCACCAGCCCTTCTACTAACTCTATCCACCCTTATTACCCAAGGTCACAGGACCCTTGGGCCAGTCCGGGCAGACTAGTAAAACGGGTGTCCAGGCATCATGCGGCTCAGGCATATCCATCTGCTCCCTAGCTCAACAGTGCGCATGGGTTCTTGCCACATGATCTGGACCGGTGTTACATTTTTATTAAATGCACTTTTATTCAATTAATGATCGCTTAAACCAAATACAATTTTTAATACCATAAATTTCTGAAAGTTTTACTTAGTAACATAAGTCTTCTAAAACCTTTTTTTGTATACAGCAAGCTTACTCTACAGAAAGACATATTCCACCTTTCGTTGGTTATGCTTTTGAAACTGACCGATTCATGGGTTGAGTTTCCCCATTTATCGCTGCTGCAGTTTTTGAAGTGTGAAGCGAAATTTTTTTTTGTACAAAAGCTATTTTGAGTTGAGCACATGTCTCATTAAAGATGACTTTCTCAGTCTGTATTTCTGTGTTGCATATGTACCTATACAGTTTAGTTTTAATGTCCGGATTGTCGATGACTTTCATTTGACCTTTGACTTGGTGCATTACTATCCACTCTAAACATATAAAATATCGCTGCTGCAGTTTTTGAAGTGTGAAGCGAAATTTTTTTTTGTACAAAAGCTATTTTGAGTTGAGCACATGTCTCATTAAAGATGACTTTCTCAGTCTGTATTTCTGTGTTGCATATGTACCTATACAGTTTAGTTTTAATGTCCGGATTGTCGATGACTTTCATTTGACCTTTGACTTGGTGCATTACTATCCACTCTAAACATATAAAGTCCATCTAGTAGATAAGTCTGGCGCTCGTGATCTCCGGTAAGTGGGTCGAGTATATCCCTACTTTTGTCAGATGCGTCACGGTGTCTCCGAGATGATAGAAACCAAAAACTAGACTTCAGTTACCGATTTTTTTTTATCAGGATAGCTATTTAGATTATTGTAACTGTTACTACCGTAGTGAGAAAAATTACATTTTCCAAACTTATACACTTCCTCTTTTAACTTCCTTATGCCTTTCCAATCGATCTGGCACATCCTCTACGCATTATGAATTATTTGATAAAGTTCTAATATTAATTTGTTTTTTTTTTCTTTTGAGTTATTAGGGAATTAAAGAGAAAATATTTATATATGTGATTTGAGAGAACGTTTCTCAATAGATTATTTTTTGTATCTGTTGGATATCACAATCTAAAATTCACCTATTTAACTTTTTTTCTTAGTTATTAGTTTAATAATAGTATCTGTTACTTAACAAAACCTTTTTTTGTAATAACATCTGGTTTTTTTAATAAGTTTTACCCTATTTACATTTTTTTAGTGATAACTTTGGTTGGTTATTGTACTGGATTTTGAAATGTCGCCAGCGTCCGAAAAATAAACAGTCAATATTTAACTCGTAGTACAAACGTTACGAAGGAAAACTCGATAAAGCTTCCAAAAGAAGTACCAAAATGCCGAAGATAAAGGAGCCTGCCAACCCCCAAATAAATCCTACTTTTCCACAGGAAGGTAGCGAAATAGGTCCCATTATGATTAATCCTACTATTGCACTGGAAGGTAGTATTCATCAACCATCCGGACCTTCTTTAATGTCTAGTCCTATAACCTTGCCGATTACCCCAAAAACTACTGATACCACCGAATCAGAACACTTCAAACAATACGTTCGAGACGTTGTTTCAGCTACAGTTGGTATCAATCGGACAGATGAACTTCGGTTTCTACGCGAGGAGCTGGAGAAATACCGGTTAAACCTAAAGCAGGAAGTTGCTTCTCTGGTGGGAGCCACCTTGGCTGCGCCAACACCTCCTCAACCTCCAGCAGTATCTAACAACGTGCGCGTTGTATTTATGAACCCCACACCATCTAATTCACATGGTTCTTATAGTGTGAATCGGCGTTCCGAATTCATAAGTCATGTGGATTCACATCGTGATGTTGCACCTACGGTTGATCCTGTCGTACATCCTGTGCAAATGGCTCGCAGCAGCAACGTCGACAATTGTTTGAGACAGTTCAGCTCAATGAATTTGAATGACCAATTACCTACTGTAAATGGTACTCCGCAAGCAGCCACGTCACCCAATTCATTCGGCAGATTCCCCAATTATCATAAATGGGGAATCAAGTTCGATAATAAGAGCATGACCGTTGACGATTTTTTGTTCCGTTTAGAACGTCTAAGGGATTCGTACAACGTATCTTGGGTAGATATCGTCAACAGTTTTCACCATTTCGTTGCAGGGCAACTCGAAACCTGGTTCTGGATGTACCAAAAGGGTAATCCAACAGTCAATTGGTCAATCCTTCGACTTGATCTGATCGAGCAATATCGCAGCCTTGAGTCCGATTTCGAGCTTTCGCGGAAAATGTCGGATAGAAGACATGAACCTTTAAGCCTTTCGATGATTTCTTCGGAGACTTATTAACGCTGAATTCGCGATTGCGTTCTCCAAAATCGAATCCCGAAATTATCAAGCAAAATGTCAAGCGCAAGGTTGGTGAGCATTTGTTATCCTTTAACACACATAGTGTACCCGAAATGGTACATGTATGCCGCACCATTAAAAAGTTCATGGCCGAACACGACCCTCAAAAGCCCCGATTTCCGCAAGCTACTGATTTCGTTTAGTTAACTCATTCGTTTTTCACGTTTATCGCCCTGCCAACGCGAAAAGTATTTTAAAATTATTTATAAATGTTAAAAAAAGCATTCGCGTGTAAGTATGTCATGTGACACTGAAATTGATTGTACATATGTGACTTATACAAATGCACATAAATTCTTCTGTTATGTTGACATAACACTCTCAACATTAGGACCTGTGTCCCTTTAGTTTTTCTTGCAAAACACACTTTCCGGCCGCTGTGACTCAAAACGCGAAATTCATAAAATTTCGCATAAATTGAAAAATGTGTTCTCTGTGATTTGTAATAAATTTTCTAGAACCGCCAACACCACTTGCAACGTTTGCCAGCTTCCCAACGCCCAACGCCACACAGCACGAAACCGCGCGCTGTTCGGGGTATCCTTCGCACATCCTTTTTGTTTCAGTATATCACTTCGTCGGATTCACACGTTCCAGGTGAGGGTGGTGGCAGCCATTAAAATAATAGGGGGTAGTTAATATTTTAATGCCGTAATGTGTATCCCATGGATTTGGCGAAAAGGTGTTGATTTTCAACCGACATTGCACGGCAACCACCGCACCACCTTCAGTTGGTATGTGTGCCATTTCAGTACACCTGTACACGTGGTGGGTAAGGTGCGAATGTACTTCCTGGAATGTGGGTTGTGTAAAAATTAAGGACTTAATTGATGGTGGTAGAGTGTATTGGCCATAACACAAAGGTGTTGCCAGAGGATGTACGTAAAAACTTGAAACGGTTGCCTATATCGCTTGTAAAACATACAATATGCGGTTGGTGTTTGGGACCGTATTGCATCTTTCCTTTAATGAACCGTTTTATGTTTAATTCCGGCAGTTAAAGAAAGCCAATTGGGACACATTATTGTGGGTTCTTGGAAGTATTGTAACAGTAAGTGGCAAAACTTTTGCTGACATTGTGCGGACATTGGTGAACAGTAAGACTTGTCGGGAGCTTTCTTGTGGTTAGTGGTATATAAAGAGGGCATTGTGGTTGTTCCTTGAGCGGTTCTAATTTTGGTAGTGATTAATTGGTTGTTCAGATAGAGCCTTTATGGAAGGGGAAAGTTTGGTTAGGTTGCAAGATGAAGATAAAAATTGGTATGTGGTCTGATTCGGGTGAGATGACGTATTCAGATTTGATGTTTGAGTTCTATAACGGTACTTCTGACAAAGATTGCCTTTTGAATGTTTCACGGTTTCATCGATATTTAGGAGTCTTCTTGAAAGGTGGAGCGTTGGATTTTGGTTGGATTTCCTAGCCATCTTAAACGTCCAATGCGGAGTTTTTTGACCAGGGGTATGTCACTGTACAGCTCGTGGTTGAATCTTCGTCTCAATAGCCCGTCAACGCAAACGGGACCGTAGATTTTTCTCTCGAATCGACCAAGGATTTTTTCATCCGATTTTGATACGGTTCATGCTTCAGCGCCGATGGTTGGGTGTTGTAGAACGAGGGTAGACTCTGATTGGCGTTAACTTGGCAATGCCCAGTTTTGCAACTCGGACTACACATCAGATGTTCTTATCTTTACCTCCAAGTGGTAACCATCGGGTACTGGTCTCATCCAACCGGATTTGACTTGCTAAACGATAAGTGCGAGTGTTGATAACACGACGAAAAACAGCAACACTATAAACACCCTGGTGAGAATGGCACGGATGAATACCCGGCCTGCTGTCCCAGGCGAACCTAGATGAGTTGCTCTGACATATTCGTACAACAGGTTGTCTAGGAATTTCTAGGGTTAGTCAGGCCCCTTGAACAGAGATGGTGGCGGATGAACCGAAAGGCCAACGGCAGCGCTCAATCCCGTAGTGGATACTGATGGCCCCGTGTCCTAGGGGTATCTAATAAATTGGAACTGGCCCTCCAGGTTGGGGGTTGTGCTTTGGGTTAACTACCCACCCACAGAAAAAAAACATGGTTACGAAGCAACCAATAGCCTCGGAAAGGACTGATTTTATTGTTGACGACCCTGCTAAACGAAAATAGGACAACGACATTCGTATCTGCACCTGGAATGTGAGAACATTAAACAGGAGAGGTGCAGGCGAACAACTAGCGGAAGCCCTAAACTGCTACAAAGCAGACATTACTGCCATCCAGGAAATACGATGGGATGGGCCGGGCAGAAAGAGGATGAAAAACTGTGACATATACTACGGACCGTGTTATAGTGAGCAGAAACAGCGACTATTCGGATGCGGATTTGTTATAGGTGCCAGACTTAGGCAAGAAGTCTTATGTTTCCAAGACATTAGCGAACGCATAGTAACAATCCGCATCAAGGCCAAATTCGCCAACATAAGCCTTATATGCGCTCACGCTCCGACGGAAGAAAAAGATGATATAGCTAAGGATTGCTTCTATGAGCTCCTCGACAAAACCTATGAGTGACTACCGAAGTACGATGTTAAAATAGTGCTGGGAGATTTTAACGCAAAGGTAGGAAGAGAAGACATCTTTAGAAGTATTGTCGGAAAACAAAGCCTACACGACAACACGTCTGGTAACGGACTTCGGCTAATTGATTTCGCTACGGAACGAAATGCCACTATAGCCAGCACACGGTTTCCTCACCTCGATATCCATAAGGGGACATGGCGGTCTCCAGATCAACGAACGGTCAACCAAATTGATCACATTGCGATAGATAAGAGGCACGCATCCAGTATTTTGGATGTCCGAACATTCCGAGGAGCTTAGATCGACTCGGATCACTACATTGTAGCAGCCAAGGTAAGAATGCAGATATCCACCACGCCACAACAATCCAGAAATACTGTGAAAAAATTTAATGTCGGAAGACTGCAATCGCAAGAGACCGCCAAGACCTTCGCACAACGCGTATCCCTTAACCTCTCGATTAACACCATACCACCAGCATCGAATGTCGAAGAGCAATGGCAACGATGCCAACAGGCCATTAGATCAGCCGCAACTGATGTGCTAGGTTTCTCGCGCCCACCAGCAAGAAACCCCTGGTTTGATGATGAATGCCGACAGATGCTCGCAGCCAAGAACGAGGCCTACAAGGCTAAGCTGCAGGTGAAGACGAGAGCTGCCATTGAGCTCTATAGGCAACGACGAAGGGAAGAACATCGGCTTTTCAGCAAGAAGAAAAAAGAGCAAGAAAAGCGCGCGATCGAGGATATAGAGAGGTGCCACTCCAGGAACGATGTTCGCAAGTTTTACCAAAGTGTAAAACGTCAAAGCCAAGGCTACAAGGCTCGAACAGAATTTTGTCGAGATGAACAAGGAAATATTGTAGTTGAGACACAGTCGATGCTGAGGATATGGAAGAACCACTTCTGCAGACTGTTAAACGGCGATGACGAACAACATTCCGCTGTCAGGCAGAACGAACCATTCAACATTTGCAACGACAGTGAAAACTGCCAACCACCCGACCTAAATGAAGTGAGGATAGCAATATCTAAACTCAAGCTTAATAAGGCTGCCGGAAATGACGGCCTTCCCGCTGAGCTTTATAAGGCCGGCGGAGATGACTTGGTAAGTAACATCCACCAACTCATAAGCCAAATCTGGTCGGATGAAAATATGCCTGAAGAATGGAACCTCAGCATCGTTTGCCCGATCCACAACAAAGGAGACCCTCTGAACTGCGCCAACTACAGAGGGATAAGTCACCTCAACATCGCCTACAAGATCCTATCTGCCGTAATATGTGAACGCCTGAAACCGTTTACCAACAACCTGATTGGCCCTTATCAGTGTGGTTTTAGGCCAGGTAAGTCCACAACCGATCAAATTTTCACAATTCGGCAGATCCTGGAAAAATCTCAAGAAGTCCAAATCGATACCCACCACCTATTCATCGATTTCAAAGCCGCATATGACAGCATTTATAGAGACGAACTGTACAGAGCCATGTCTAGTTTTGGTATACCGCCCAAACTCGTCCGTTTGTGTAGAATGACGATAGAGAATTCTCGCTGCTCCATCAGGGTCGGAAACGATCTCACCGACACATTCGATACCAAAAAAGGATTTAGGCAAGGCGATGCGCTGTCATGTGACTTCTTTAATCTGATTCTTGAGAGAATTGTGCAAAACTCCAAAGCCAACCCCAGAGGCACAATTTTCCAAAAGTCGGTGCAACTACTAGCATACGCTGACGATATTGACATAATTGGTAGGACTCAACGTGATGTCAAAGCCACGTTTGCTAGTATAGAGAAGGAAGCGGCAAAAATGGGTTTAGCAGTAAATGAGAGTAAGACAAAGTATATGCTGTCATCACGAAAGGACTCACAACATCGACGAATTGGACAGAACGTCACCATTGACAGATATAACTTTGAGGTAGTACGGGACTTTGTCTATCTCGGCTCCGCTATTGACTCTGACAACAACATCTCGTCAGAAATTAAACGAAGAATTACTCTTGCCAACCGCTGTTTCTTCGGGCTAAGAAGGCAATTTAGTAGTAAAGCCCTCACTCGCACTACTAAGGAGATCCTATATAAGACCCTGATCATCCCAGTCCTGCTCTACGGCGTTGAAGCATGTACTTACTTACTTACTTAAGTGGCGCTACAGGAAATTTGGTTCGGTGAAAGGTCTTGTTGTTTTCAGCTTTTTGATAACAGCACTGAGGTCTTCGTTGGTCTATTGGTTAATGCGATCTACTACTAATCGTAGGGTTTCCGGTTCACGTCCCAAAATTTATATCACCTATGTTTTTTTACAGCCCTACCTTTTGCGAACGTCTGAAAAAAAGCCAAGAGCATAAAACTGTCACGAGAATTTTCTTAAATTTGAAGTTCACAATCGCCGTTAAACTGAAGGTCATCACGGGGATATTTTTGAATGTAGCTGAATTGGGATACCTCTTGAGTGATGTAATGATTTAATGAAACTTTATTTACTTGGTGTTGACGAAGAGTGGATAGTATCTATATCCCGGATAGCATATCCCGCTAAGTTGCTTTTTTAGTCTCTAAGTTCCATCGAAGGTCGTTGTTCGTGGGCCATATCGTATTATTTTGTCGAAGTAAAGAACCCTCTACATCTTTTGGATTCATTTACCACCTTTCTTAGCGCCAGGCTAACACTTCAAATATATAAATGACCTGTTGGCATAAAGTGTGAGAGCAGGTCATATAAGATGTTCATTGATTCCAACTTGAGGATTCGTATACTACCACACGTATAGGCATGTTTCCTTATTTTTTTTTAATAGACCCAACGTCTATTATCCGTTAGGAATATCTTGGAAAGAGTGTTCATTCGAAACATTAATTCCACTATGTATATGTATATGTATATGTATATGTATATGTATATGTATATTCCTTAAGAAAAAATAAGTTTGAAATAAAACTAAAGACAACAATCTCAATTACCTTACTCAATACTCAATCCGAAAACCTCGAAACTTTGCAATTTTTTTTTTAAATTTGTCAGTTTGATGAATCCGTTGCTCTTTTGCCGTTTCCATACTGAAAGATCTAAAATGCAATAAAAGGTCTACAACTCTAGAAGAAATTATGAGTGCTTCACAATGTCCAACATGAGTAATTCTCTCTCCAAGGCAGAAACATTGTGGTATGTCCTGAGAGGGATGCCATTAATTACCATTTCATACGTTATGCATCGTTACCCATAGGCTTGATGGCGGACGAGGGCTGTGTGCGGTTTGCAAGACAGCTGAATGTACAAAGTACTTTGCGAAGGCACTTAGTGATAATTTGCACTGAAAACTTGTGCCATCTCCCACAACCCAGTGGACACTTATAGTAAATACGCTCGAAAGTATGCAAACATTATGAGTAAATTGTACACTTCGTAGATGGCTATGATAGGGCTCCTGTAGTAATTAAATATGAAAGTTGTAAGTAGCTACAAATTTATTCGGATCCTATCAGATGTGTGAATATTTCATTGCTTTTCAAATACCACTTGAAGTGGAACCAGCAACAGTCATCGTTTCAGAGAAGAGATAGAGAATCATAAAAATGATAGCATGCATCCCACTTTTTACGACCACACACTATAGAGGGTCTACAATCTAATAAATTGGCCACAACGAATCAATGCCAATAGAAATGCTCCTAATGTCCTGTCACTTGCTAGCACCATTCACACTTTTCATGCAACTTTTCACGCCACTCGTCAGATCCAATCACTTTCACCACAATCGATGGTTGCTATCTCCATCTGGGGGTGGTAGGTAATTGCAGAGATATTCTCATTTTGTCGATGGAATGAAGGTATCATTCTAGCTATCGACGTACACAAAACTTGTTCGATGAAATGAGGTCGACACTGTTTGACAGACAGGTGAAGCCATAGTCAGGAAAGTAAACTAAGTCCTTGGACCAGGCAAATCCATAAAGAGCATCACTCAATTCATGTTGACACAGGAGTACTTCATTTGGAATTCGCACGTTGTCATCTAGGTAATTCCTGCACCAGCTGCTTACAAGGACAACAACAACAATTGGGGCGATTATTAAGGATATACGGCAATGATGCTGCGAATAACCAACACAGGCATAGGATGGAGTATATATATACTGAATCATTATTAATTCGTGTTGGTATGCAGATGTATTGACTCAAGTCCTTATATCATGACTGGTAACAGTTAACTCGGTGATACTCATCGTTATGCTCGCCAAGTGAAGCTGCAGGACTTTCATAACAAAGGATTGTGCTGTACCGACTTTTATTTGACAAATTAACTTCGCCCAGATAGTAAAACGAAAAAAACGTTGTATATCGTTGTTATCAGAAAAGGCAATAAAAATACGTACAGGACTGCTTGGCAATATGCCAGTAAAAAGGACATTTTATGATGAGTAAGATCTCATCAAGGATTTCGCACATATGCTGGGGATGACAAACGACTGAGATTAGGAGCCATCGAGGAAGACATTCAGAGAGCGATTGTGAGTATGTGACAATATGTATTTCAATATTTTGTTTGTCCTTTCATGGGCACGTTGATTTTATTTAAACAGCTAAAAGACATAAAAATGTGTGTGTGTGTGATGTATTTATTTTCTTATGTGAAAGCTTTTGGTTGAAACAAATGATTTAGACCATGTGTGTAAGTGTTAGAAACAATTTGGTTATAAATCTGCCAAACCCAGAGCAAAACCACTGCAAAATCTGCTTAGGCAAATAGTCAGAACGAATCTTAAACCTGGCCTCCCTATGACTCAACTTTTTCGTGGTAGTGGACGGTTAACATTAGCAGATTAAGTCATAGCTAACGTAGCACACAACCAATGATGACAAAACGACAAAGATGGGCAATGCTTATTGTCAAAATAACCGTTGGTTCCAAAATAATCCCATGTTCATAATAAGGACCTCTGATTAGTAGATCTGTTTATTGCTAACGAAGCACATACCTTCTGAAGACAGAACGTCAAAGATAGGTAACGAATGTGTATTACCAAATCTTGGCATCCGTTGATTCCAAACATTTTCTTAAACATGCCAGTCAGCTGACCTTTCGTGGTAGGGTAAACTGATCTGATCATGGCTAACGAAGAACACACCTTGATATGATAAAACGACAAAGATTGTCTTAAGCCTGGTCTCGCTGTAGCTCACCTTATGCTGGATGTTGCAGTCATTTTTAAATCTTTTAACTTTTCTATCTGTCCTTTTTATCAGGCCTCTTTCTGAGTAGATGGAAAACATCATTTGTCCATCCCGTCCCTAAAAATGGCGAATCTTCTTTTCTATCTAACTAACGACCAATTGCACTTATATTCCTTCTTTCTAAGGTCATGGAAACGCAAAGAAACCGTCAGCTGAAATATCTTGAATCACGAAAACTCCTCAATGGCCGACAACAGGTAGCAACAGGTCCACTCTGGTGATTTGATGACGTATCTTACCGAAAAGTGGGGAAAACCAGATCGTTGCACTTGATATTTCAAAGGCATTTGACCGGGTTTGATATCAAGGGCTTTTTTCGAAAAATGCGTGCTTTTGGTATCGATTATACTCTTCTTCAATGGATTAGAAACTATCTCACGAAACTTTCAATTCAAGTTGTTTTGGACGGTTTCAAGTCTGCTACTCACCAAATAAATGATGGTGTTCCTGTTCCGTTCTGCCTCCGGCACTCTTTCTTATTTTTATTACCGACCTCTTGTCTGCAACTACTAATCCAATTCATTCCTTTGCTGAGGGCAGTACCCTCAGATTTTCATATTCGTTCTTGAATGCACGCCCTTCACTTTCGGACGTGGGTTCAATCTTGGAGCGCTTTCGCTTCCAAGTGAAAGAAGCATTTTGGACGCCACGTAATTATCGGGAAATTACACCTGAAAATAAAATTAAACAAGGAAGGAGGAAAAGATGATCTGTCAAAAACAACATTTTCGCGAACTATGTTGGTGGTTTCGCAGATTTTGGGGTCAGTTTTTAAGTTGGGCTCTATGCCTTTAATTTGAGTGTCCCTTGTGTTTGGGACACCTGTCGTCATTATTTTGACAGTCGTTTGCCGGTTTGACAGCTGTCGAATAATATGACAGCTGCCCTTTGACACATTCTCCGTTGCCTTTTTCCGTGTCTTTCGTGTCTATTTTGTGTGTTCGTTTTGTGTTGAGAGTGTTTATACATGGCCGTCCCCCTTAACACCTCTGTGGCTCCTCCGTTGCTCTTGCTCCAATGTTGGGGGAAAGAGATCTTCTTCTCTTAGCCATCGAACTAAACTTTCCATGTTGCGACTTTGTTGGAGGGGTGTCTTTTGGGCCGCCTCTGCTGCTCCTCCGTTGCTCCACCGTTCCGTGAAATAGGAGAACGTCTACTCAATGCCATCGTACTTTTTTGCGGTGGCGCAAACGATTCGCTGGGGTGTAAGTTACAGGAATCGTCCTCCTCCACCCGTCATCATCGTGTTGGGGTCGACGAGGGATCGTCCTTCCTCACCCATCGAACTGTTCAGACAGCTCCTGTCCGATGCTGCCCGTTGCGAGTCTCCCACGTCCTTTGGCTTCGACGATGGCGTTGAGTCCTGTCGCACGTTTTGTATGGTGTTGCTCTGTCGTCAGTCTCCCTAATCTCCCTAGGGCTGCACCGAACAGAGTTGGACAATCTTCTTCATGAGTGGACTCCTCTGTCGCACTCGTTATTCCTGTTATTGGTTGCATTACCGGATCTGAAGGTCATGGGCCAGTGGCTGATGAAACCATGGCTGCCCGCCACTTCCTCCTAACTCCGGTTTTGGGACAACAAAGAAAAGAGGAAACGATGGGATTTTAAGGGATAAGAGAGTGAGCCTTGTTGCGGTTAATTTTGCAAAATTTTTTTTCCTCCACCGCGTCGGGCACATTTGTCCCGACCTATATCGTCAGCGTATGCTAGTAGCACAGATTTATGAAAGATTGTACTTCTGGGTTTGGCTCAGGAGTTTTGCACAATCCTTCAAAGAATGATGTTAAAGAATGGTTAAAGGAAAGCCTAGTTCAATTCAACTCAAAGAAAACGCATTATACAGAAAGAACAAGTCCATAGTTCCGCAAACCGAAATGGAGAATATAGTTGAGAGCAGCAGAATCCATATGCATCTGGTAGGCATTACAATTGGGTCAGACCTATCATGGCGTCCCAACTAAGTTACATTTTCATAGCTAAGAGATATTATAACAGCAGGTGTTTGGAGGAGCTTTGAAAAAAAGCATTTCAACGACCGTCAAGACACGCAGTTTCAGCTCGTAGACAACATCACGAATAACGCAAAATCCAAAATTATTTTTGTCACAGAACAAGCAAACAATGGAACGAACTTCTGAAAGGCGTATTTCCACCAATATACAAACTACAACAAGCATATTCTCCGATAGCTATGCGACCGCCAAAACCCTCAATAAACTCAAAGACAACCCTAGATTTAGAGCAGTTTAACATTCACCTATGTGGGGTGCCTGGGCATAGTTACATTCCACGGAACTGTAAGGCTGATGAACTCGCCAAAGATGGGTCTAAATTAGCAGTCGTACTCGACACGGTTGCAATAGGTATTCCTATCCCTAAATACCATATCAAATGTGGATGAATAAATCCTTTGACAGAAAAATTCTTCGACCAAAAACCATACAAGCTGTACAGCGATATAGCCCAAGTCAAGAAACTCTCATTGGACGTTTAAGATGCTCCGGATACTCCAGCTTGAAGACTACTCGATTCCCAGCCAGATATAAGATGCATTAGATGAAAACTTCGCCAAAATGAATTACGCAACTGGAGGCAGTTTGCCAAGGACCGGGCTAATTGGAGAGGCACGTTGGTTGAGGCCCAAGTTCATTCCGGACTGTAGTGCCAAAAATACAAATTTTTGGCTCGTTAGTACCCAGGGCCTAGCTTTCTTACAACCATTCATGTGTGCGTGTGTACTACTTGCACGATAGCGGGACCTCCTGTTTTATGCCGAATCTGAACGGCTAAGTTGAGATAAGCTTTTCTGGACAATCGATACTACCCGGATGATTTGTCAGATCATCAAGAGAGGAGGGCCAGTGAAAAATCATATAGGAGTTGCTACGTCTGGGAATCGAATCCAGACCTTCTGCGCGGCAGTTCATCGCACTAACCATCGCGCCACTGAGCCCCTGTAGTGCCACTTAAGTAAATAAGTAAGGATTCCTTTCAATTTCATTCCTGATTTCAGACCTCCCTTTATCATAAATCGCGTGTTTTTTTTTCTTTCGGTTTAGCCTGTGTTCTTCTCTCATTCATTGCTACTAAATATGTAATACGCAATAGCAGGTTTTTTTGCATAATCTATCGTATTAACCTACTTCCTAGTTTTTTTTTATAATTCTTAATTCGAGCCTAACGAGCTTTGCTGCAAATATAATACTTTAATGGAAAAAGGGTTTGACATTTGGAAAAAAATTACAGACCTACATAGATATAGATAGATTCCACACAAAATCAATAACAAATTATAAAACCGTAAAGTTTCATACAAAAGGTATTAATACAAGTTTTAATAATTCGGAAAAGTGGATAACGGCTATAATTCCAGGAATAATAATAAATCACATTTAATTTTATCAGTTAATAGCCTGATAGTAGCACGTCCCTTTTATTGTGTTTCACTATTATCTCCTGTTGAATCGCTAAAAAGGCCGTATACACTGTGACGTATACGTAAAAACGTATACCCCACAACGTTTCAACCATCTAGTAAATTTATTTGGTATATCTGGTTATCTGAATATGACAACTATTCAATCGGAATAATCGTATTATGCTTACCAAGGGAATATTGCCTATTTTCTGTTTATAAACATAATTAACACGACATAGCCAAACTAATAAATAAAATTGAATAACTAGCAGCCCAAACTAGAAATGGTTTGTCGATGGTATGCAGCTGTTACCATAAATAGGCTAGTTAACCAAAATAGTCTACTTGTGCTGAAGATATAAGGTATACTACCCCATATCAATGTCAGCATTGAAACCATCGAATACAACATATGAATCCATATCTGGCACCTACCAATAGGAGTATCGAGTATCGAATACAAGAAAGCTGTAAAATATGACCATATATGTGACAAATACGACTGAAAGCAATCTAAACTTTTAAGATTGCAACCCAAAAAACGGTATCCAATCCAGGTTTACTCACCTAGTAATTATGAGCTTTCCCACTCTCGACTGAGTAGACTCAGGTGAGTTTTATCGACTTCATCTAAGAAAGCTGCGACATCGGACCTTAGATTTGACACATACGACTGGACTAGAGCCAGAGTAACTATCCACTCGTTGATGTCCAACGAGTTCTACCAATCTGAGTAACTATCCACTCGTTGATGTCCAACGAGTTCTACCAATCTGAGGTTTATGAATATCCGCACTCCCGCGTGAACTGGTTTTAAATGTTAGACTCTACTTAAAGGCCCTTCGAGGTCACAATAAAGCTGCAAAATTTGACCCTACCCTTGGCGCATACACCTGGACCATAGTAACCGTAAAGTTTGCGAAATCCCAACACATTGAGGATCCCCACTCCCACGTTACCAGACATTGAAGGTGAGATTCCAAGCATAAGCGGCTTAGGTTAGGTTAGGGTTCGGTTAGAGTCGCTAATGGTCTAAGTGGATCTTGTTCCTTCTCTTCTTGAGAAAACCTTTCTGAGCTCTTAATGAAACGGAGGAGACTTTTCATTCCGTTTTTGTCAAATCGCTGAATTTTTGAAAGTAGTTAGCTCCAAGATTTCGAGGTAGTTAAGGAGTTCACCTACCTCGGAGTTAACATAAACTCCACGAATGACACCATAGTGGAGATCTGTCTAAGAATTACCCTAGGAAACCGTTACTACTTCGGTTTGGCGAAACAACTGGTTTCAAAACTCCTAACTCGAAGGAGGAAATGTGTGCTCTACAAAACACTTATCGCGGCAGTTCTGCTTTATGGTGGCGAGTGCTGGACGATAAGCAAGAAGGGAGAGCTGGGCTCCTTCGAAAGAAAAATACTTCGGCGGATTTTTTGTCCTGTGCACGAGGAGGGCGAATGGAGGAGAAGATACAACCGCGAACTCTATAAGGTGTGCCAAGATGTGGATGTAGTCCAAAAAGCCAAAACAAGTCGACTTCATTGGCTCGGCCATATCAACCGATTGGACAATAATGTTCCAGCAGCATCTTCGAATCCCAGCCCACAGGTTCGAGAAGGCAAGGAAGACCGAACCTCCGTTTCAAAGACCAAGCCATCGTGGATGCCAGAGCGCTTGGTGCAGACAATTCGAAGCAGCGAGCCAGGGATCGTAGAGGATGGAAGGCTCTAGTGTTAAAATGCTTTGCAATGGCAGAGACTCTTCACGGGTCGGGAGCCCGATAAGAAGAAGAAGCTCCAAGATGGATATTCCTGTTGTTTGATAGGCCCGGGCAATTATAAAGGAGATGAAGTATTGTTCGTTCTTCTTCTTCGTCCATGCAGCTCCTACAGAAGTCATTTGAGCGGAGTTCTAGCCTTTCTGCGAGTCTTCCTATTAAACGGTGTCCAGCGATGACACCTATAGTTGCTCTAATGTGGGATCTATCTAATCCAGCTTTGGCCAAATTTGTTTGGTTATTTGACAAGTCGTTGCGCTAGTAAGCTTTTACATGTAGCGATAGAAATACCTAGTGCACCGGTGTCGGATACAACTGGTAATTTAGTTCCATTTCTGGCGAGTTCATCAGCCTTACAGTTCCCTGGGATGTTACTATGCCAAGGCATAGGTGAATGTTAAAATGCTTTGACATCTCCTGAAGAGATGATCGGCAATCCAGCGTTGGCATTGAGTTTGTTGAGACTGAGATGTGAATATCCTTGGCAGATATTACATTCTCTTCTAACCAAGATAAGGCTTTGATCGCCATGAATTCCGCCTGCTTTGGCCTGTCGAAGAAGACACCAGCTCCCACTCCGTCATTTGTTTTGGAGCCATCATTCAGGTGCTTCCCTAAGACTGCGATGGCAACGTCATTCGCGTAGGCATCCCTCTGCTTCCAGGATGAGTAAAAGCTCGATAACTACTAAATTCCAAAGAAGAGGGGATAGGACTCCACCTTGCGGAGTCCCTCTACTGACATGTCTTCTGGTCGAAGCACCACCCAGTTTTGTGTTGATAATCCGGCTATTTAGTAGCAAAGTGGTCAACATTCCAAGTGAGTAATCGATTTTCAGACATGTTAGCGCTTTAATGATTTAAGGAATACATCCATAGTATACTCCTTGCAGCACAGCGACTTTTCGATAATGCGTACTAATGTGTTTAGAGCTGTTTCTACAGATTTGCCCTTGCAGTAAGCATGTTGGGATGCAGATTTACATCAATGTTACTGCGGAGATGAATGTCAATCAATCTTTCTATAATTTTCAGAAAGAATAATGATAAGCTGATCGGTCTCAGGTCTTTCGGATTGACGTGAGAACTTTTCCATATCTACGCATGTTTACTACTTTCTATACTATATATATACTACTTTCACTAACCTCCAAACCTTGGGAATGTAAATCAGCTCGATGCAGCCCTTAAGGATAGCTTTCATCCATTGTAGGATGGGATCCAAAGAGTGCTGTAGCTCGGCTGGTACAATGCCATCAGGTCCCGCAGATTTAAAGCTGTGTACTTCCCAAAGTATTTTATCAAAGTTTATCAAGCTCCTGGGTACTTCTAGCCGTTTAACTTACTTATTTTTATTTATGGGCACTCGTTGATGTTGATTCCAAGGTAGATAAACTCTTTAGACTAAATCTTGTCCTCGCTCCACAAGACCAACAAGTTTTGCTTCTTCCTCAATAGCCTTTTATGCTTTTACAACACAACAATGGGAACGACCAATGATGTCGATATAGTCAGCGTATGCCAGTAGCTGGACGGATTTTTTTTGAAAAAGGGTGCCATTGTTATTTCGAAGATCCTGCGTTCCTACTTTGAAGCCAGCTGCCAGATGTTTGGCTTTATTTGTAAATTATCGGATGTTCTTCTTGTCGCGAGACTGTTTGAACTGAGTACTTGCGTGTTGTCTTTTTTCCTACGAATTGTTTTGCGTTGTAGCGCCTTGATATTTACTTCTTCTGTCATCTCTGCTTTGTACTTGCAAATATCATAGTATAGTGGTTTCGGATACTTCTTTGGTTGCGATACTGTATCTATACTGATTACTGAGTCTTTATAATGGTGGATAAGGGGTCCACAGTAGGGAGTCTCTCACTCAGCTGTTGTTTGTAGACTCTGGAAATCTCAGAGTCACTTAGGTGGCCAATTTTTTTATTTATTTTTGTTTTCAGACATAGTCAACGATTTTCGAATTCTCGCTGCTCCATCGGGGTCAGGATTAAGGTAAGGCGATGCGTTGTCATGTGACTTCTTCAATTTGATTCTTGAGAGGAGACAGAAATCGGCACAACTACAAGCATACGCCGACGATATTGACATCATTGGTAGGACTCAACGTGATGTTATAGCCACGTTTGCTAGCAGAGAGAATGAAGAGGCAAAAATGGGTTTAACAGTTAATGAGAGTAATACTAAGTATATGCTGTCAACATGAAAGGACACACAACATCGACGAATTGGACACAACGTCACCATTGACAGATATTACTTTTAGGTGGTACGGGACTTTGTCTACCTCGGCTTCGCTATTAACTCTGACAACAACATCTCGTCAGAAATTAAACAAAGAATTACTCTTGCCAACAGCTGTTTTTTCGGGTTAAGAAGGCAATTTAGTTGTAAAGCTCTCACTCGAACTACTAATGAGATCTTTTTTAAGACCCTGATCATCTCAGTCCTGCTCTATGGCGCTGAAGCATGGACCGTATCAAAAGCGGTTGAAAAAATCCTTGGTCGATTCGAGAGAAAAATTCTTCGAAAAATCGTCGGGCCCGTTTGCGTTGACAGGCTTTGGAGACGAAGATTCAACCACGAACTTTACGAGCTGTGCAGCGACATAACCCTGGTCAAAAATCTCCGCATTGGACTTTTAAGATGGCTAGGACATGTAGAACGAAGGGACACAAATACTCCGGCTCGCAGAGTCTTAAATTCTCAGCCAGACGTCGTAGGCAGTAGAGGAAGACCTCGCCTTAAGTGGCTCGCACAAGTAGAAACCAACCTCAACCAACTTGGAGTACGCAACTGAAGGCAGTTAGCTATGGACCGGGCTAATTGAAGAGGCTTGAGGTTCATCCCGGACTGTAGCGACACTTAAGCAAGAGTCAACGATTGCCTTTCTCGATTTTGGATGCTTGCCTCGCATGTATGAGCACATGGTCAATTTGACCATGGAAAGATCGAAAGGTTGCTTTGTAGAATCGAAGTCGTGGGAACCTAATGCTGTTAATAACAGTATTACATGCTGCCGCTTAGTCTGTTAATCAGAAGCCATTATCTTCTGTCGTTTGGGGAAGGCTGTGCTTTTCAACTACCCGCCAGATGTGTTTGTCTTACAGATTTTCATTAAGATCCCAGTAAGATTTTCACATCGTATTTTGGCTCCCTAGGTTCCGTCCAGTAGGTCGTAGAATTCCTCCTACTGTCCTCAGTCTCATTAGTAGGTGGGTGTGCACATTAGGATGATGTCGCTTAATGTTCCCTTGCTATACCGTGCGAGGACAGATTCAAGTTTTTGTATATTACGCGGGGTGTACACCATGCGTACGTTCCAGGTACATACTCCTAATTCACTGTCCGTGGTCGTTCCGGGTCTGGTTTGTATTTTAAGAGATCCGTTATCCCCTTCTGATTCCTAGATGACCTGTTGCTCGAATATTTCGAAGTAGCTCAAATGGGTTGTTCGCTTTTTCAATACTAGCTGGGACAGCCTTGACACCATTTTGGGATTTTTTCTGTTGCCGCCTTTGGAATGTGAAAGTGTGAGTACACGTCCTGCCCCGCTATCATCTCCTGCAGCCAAGGCTGAGATTGGAACCCTTCCTATGATCAAAGTGATAGGCACTCAGTGGTCGTCACGAGAAATCATATACAGAATAGGTACATACGAATGCCCAGCCTGGTTAGCTTGTAGAAAACGTCCCTCTAAACATACGGAGTCGAACCCAACTCAAAATCAACCAGACAAGCGGCAGTACATTATTTTTTCGATTTATTTCATTGAATGGTTGAAACCAAACTGATTTTCCGAAAAAATATTGTTTTCCTCGATTTGATTTTTTCTGTCCGATTCACATAAGCAACCCCCAAAGCAAACCCATTAAGAGGCGGATGAATATATGAAGTAGGGATTCCACATATTCTAAAGTAGATATTATATCAATACGAAAAATAAACAAAATATAGGAGATTTGAGCACGTAGATACTTTATATTGGGATTTATCGAAATCTCAAATGTTTTCAAGAAAACAATACGCTCTCCCTTTACGTACGAAAAAGACCAAAATTAGATTTTCTTATGCAAAAAAATAATACAATTCCTCTCTCATAAACAATGGCTTTGTTTTGTAAACATTCCCCACGAAGTCTAAAATTTGCTACAGCTACCAACCAGAACGCTTGAGGTATAGCTTCAAGCATTCTGGTAGCTGTATGTATCTTTGTGATCACTGATCACGATCACCTTCATAAACATATACTGCTCGTGTTTGTGTTAAATGATATGGAATCATCGAAAAATACACTATCAATATATAATTGTACTTCATGGATGTGTGGTGTCTGAGTACAAAAATTAAAACAAATAATTGATCACTAGAATAAGATACTTTAAGCGCTCACGCGTATCTTTCTTTATGCGTGTGGTGAATTTAATTGATATACCCCAAAGCTTTGCCTCAGTGATTGTCGGCGAAGTCCATTAGTTCGTTAAAGACTCTCGTCGTGTTCAATTGACGTTGATTTTACCTTGATATTATGGGCGTTGTCGCGATCTTTGTTTACATTTGTATTGCTCTACTGGCGTTGTTGGTTGTTTCAGGGAAGCTTCGACATAACTATTGGAAATTTCGCGGAGTTCCGCATGATAAACCATCATTCCCAGAGGGCAGTTTGAAGGGCTTTATGAGAACTCGTCACATGCGAAATATCCTAACAGAATACTACACCAAGTTCAAGAATACCGGCCCGTTTGCAGGCTTCTACTTCTTTCTAACACCAGCTGTGCTCGTCTTTGATTTGGATCTAATAAATAACATCCTTATAAAGGATTTCAACAACTTTACCGATCGTGGACTCTTTCACAATGAAAAAGACGATCCACTTACTGGAAATCTGTTCGGTTTGGATGGTGCTAAATGGAAACAGCTGCGCAATAAGATCACTCCGACATTTACATCGGGCAAGATGAAATATATGTTCCCCACTGTTGTGTCAGTTAGTGAGAGGTTAGAGCAAACCATTGGTATGGTGATTAAATCAAACACCCGAATTGAGGTAAAGGACATTCTAGCTCGATTCACAATCGACGTAATTGGGACGTGTGCATTTGGTATCGAGTGCAACAGCCTTATAAATCCGAATGCAGAGTTTCGTATCATGGGTGAGAAAGCATTCACCCTAACCCGTCATAGTAAATTGGTTCAAGGATTCATGTTCAGTTGTCCAAATATGGCTCGTAAGCTGCATATGCGACACATCCACGAGGATATTCATCAGTTCTTCATGAAGATGGTACGCCAAACAGTCAAGTACCGTGAAGTACACTCCATTAAACGAAATGATTTCATGGATATCCTTATCGATATGAAGAACTTTGAAAATGCAATAACCATCGAAGAAATTGCTGCACAGGTTTTCATTTTCTTTTTGGCTGGCTTCGAAAGTACATCCACTACAATGGGCTTTGCATTGTTAGAATTGGCAATGAATCAGGACATTCAAGACAAGCTGCGCAATGAGATAAGTGAGCAGCTAGAGAAACATGACGGTAAATTCACCTACGAATGTATAGTTGGTATGCATTACATGGATAAAGTGATTAAAGGTAGGTAAGACCAAAGGACTAGCGATAACCTAAGTAATTTGTCGATTTTTTTTTAGAAACTCTTCGAAAATATAGTATCTGCATGAATCTCATGCGTATTGCTGCAAATGAATACCCAACATCTAATCCGAAATATACAATTCCGAAGGGCACCCTCGTCATCATACCAGTCGATGCTATTCACCGTGACCCTAAGATATATCCTAATCCAGAGAAGTTTGATCCAGAACGTTTTAGCCTGGAGGAGATTCAGAAACGTCATCCCACCACATGGTTGCCGTTTGGAGATGGACCGAGGAATTGTATTGGTTTGAGATTTGCTAAGATGCAGACATACATTGGTCTGGCGATGTTACTGAAGAACTACAAGTTCAAATATAGTAAGAAAACAGCTTATCCGGTAAAGTTTGATCCCGGCAATTCGATGCCTTCAGTCAAGGGTGGTCTCTTCCTGCGAGTGCAACGTATTTTATATGATTAGTTCGAAAAACAAAACGTATTTAAAAAAAAATCTAGAAATTAAAATTAAGCTAGAAAGATCTGACAGATCATGTTCCTATTTGTAAATCTATTATTGCATTCATTTATAATTTATAAAGCTGGTAAAAGCGATTTATTACAAGCTCTCGAAGACTGTTAACCTCTGGAATTTCCATTTTGCAATTTTCCATATTAATATCTATATAAAAGGAAAAGGTTAACATATTGGTTTTCATTTATTTCCTCAGCTAGTAGTTGTAATGCAAGTTGCAAGGTTGGAACATTCAGAAGATCTAAAGATATTTTTTTGCTAAAAAAAAATTGCATATAAATTGTCCTGATTTCTTAAAAATATAGAAGAATCAATGGCTATTGTGCAGCCATAAGGTATAACAGCGGCATCACCGAAAAAAAACACTTGAGGGTAAAAGCGAATGCTGAAAGAATTCACAGCTTTAGAACTGGGCGCAACCGTTTATAAAGGGTGATCCATTTCGAGGTTCCCTACTTTTTTAAAGAAAAAAACACAGAAAATTCAAATTTAATGGAGAATGTTTATTATCATTTGAAAGAACATTCTTTGGCATTTACTTTTTGAAGATTATGTCTATCAAATGTTGGCCGTTGCTACGTCGCAGATGGTCTATCCGTTGAGTCCAATTTTCGATCACTCGTTCGAGCATTTCGACTGGTAACTGGCGAATGACACGCGTGATGTTTTCCTCCAAGACCTGAATCGAAGCGGGTTTGTCGGCATAAGCTTTTGACTTTACATATCCCCACAGGAAAAAGTCTAACGGTGTGATATCACACGATCTTGGTGGCCAATCGACCGGCCCAAAACGTGAAATTATGTGCTCACCGAAATGTTCTCTCAATAAGTCCATTGATTGATGCGATGTGTGGGAAGTGGCGCCGTCTTGCTGAAACCAAATGTCGCCGAGATCACGAGCTTCAATTTCAGGCATCAAATAGTCGGTTATCATGGCACGATAACGGTCGCCATTGACGGTTACGTTCGCACCGGCATAATTTCTAAAGAAATATGGACCGATGATTCCACCGGCCCACAAACCACACCAAACCGTTGTTTTTTCTGGATGAAGTGGCAGTTCTTCAATCTCTTTAGGTTGCTCTTCGTCCCATATGCGGCAATTTTGTTTGTTTACATACCCATTGAGCCAGAAATGGGCCTCATCGCTAAACAAAATTTGCCTCGAAAACGTCGGATCTTCTTGGAACTTTTCAAGAGCCCATAGAGCGAAGCGATGTCGCTTGGGAAGGTCGAGCGGCTTCAGTTGTTGCACAAGCTGTATTTTGTACGCTTTCAATTTAAGATCTTGACGTAAAATGCGCCAAGTCGCCATACGTCAGTCCAAGTTGCTGCGAACGGCGCCGAATCGACTCTCTACGGTCTTCGTGTACACTCTCAGCTACGGCCGCTATATTTTCTTCACAGCGTGCTGGACGTGGTCTATTCGGTCGAAAATTATCCAATAATGAATGCTGGGTCTCAAAATGGGTGATGGTGTTGCGAATAGTACGCTCAGTAGGCCGATTATGTTGACCATAAGTTGAGCGAAGTGCACGAAACACATTCCTCACAGAACGTGAATTTTCATAATAAAGTTGAACAATTTGTAAACGTTGTTCACGCGTAAGTCTTTCCATTATGAAATGCCAAACAATACTAAACAAAAATAACATGACAGCATGACACGACTCACACGTGATCTGTCAAAAAAGGCTATTGAAAAAAGTATCTCTACTTGGATCACCCGTTATCTTTTAACTTTTCTGCAGGTTTTAAGGCATCACTGTTCAAAGCATTTTATTTTATTAGGTCACTTGATGTTTTCACGTTTACTGCTGTATTGTTGATTAAATAAAAACTGTTAATGTAGGTGCATGCCAGATAACTGGACATATCTTGAGCGAAGCAACTTACGTGAGCGGAACTGACTACAGATATGGACTTAAAATCCTTTGAACCCACGAAAACTGTCGAGTTACCAACGGCGACTACAAGGATTAGGATTTTTCATGAGCGATAGACTTAAGCAAGAAGTATTATACATGAAGATGTAAGCAAGCGCATTGTAACAGTCAGCATCAAGGTCAAATTTGGAAACAAAAACCTCATAATGCTCTCACGCTACGACATAGGAAAAATATGACATTGCTTGGAGTTATTTCTACGAGCTCAAGGGTAAAACTTATGAGGAATTACAGAGGAACGATATACAAATCTTGCAGGAAGGTATTGATAAAGGGTGTTTTTTCGGATGTATAAAACACTAAGATGGCAACCTTATTTTGTGATTAATTTTAAGTTTGGTTTCGTATTTCAACATGAATAGAGTGACGTCTGGAACAACACTTCCAGATTGTGCAAATTTATTTTGAAAATCATGGTTCTATTCGAAATACGTATCACGCACTACTTCCATTTACGGTCAACATAATCGTCCATCTTACTTACTTACTTACTTATGTGGCGCTACAGTCCGGGATGAACGTGGGCCTCAACATGCCTCTACAATTAGCCCAGTCCTTAGCTAACTGCCTCCAGTTGCGCACTTCACGTTGGTTGAGGTAGGTTTTTACTTGTGGGCGATACTTAAGGCGAGGTCTCCCTCTATTGCGTCCGACGTCTGGCGGGGAATCGAAGATTCTGCCAGCCGGAGTATTGGTGTCCATTCGTTCTACATTTCCTAGCCATGTAACACGTCCAATGCGGGTTTTTTTTTGACCAGGGGTATGTCGCTGTACAGCTTGATAGTTCGTTCTTGAATCTTCGACTCCATAGAGGGTCAACGCAAACGGGACCGAAGATTTTTCGGAGAATTATTTTCTCGAATCGACCAAAGATTTTTTCATCCGCTTTTGATATGGTCCATGCTTCAGCGCCGTAGAGCAGGACTGGGATGATCAGGGTCATATATCGCGTTAGTAGTTCGAGTGAGGGCTTTACTACTAAACTGCCTTCTTATCCCGCAGAAACAGTTGTTGGCAAAAGTAATTCTTTGAATTTGAATTCTGACGAGAGTTTGTTCTCAGGGTTAATAGCGGAGCCGAGGTAGACAAAGTCCCGTACTACCTCAAAGCTATATCTATCAATGGTGACGTTCTGTCCAATTCGTCGATGTTGTGTGTCCTTTCATGTTGACTAAATCCATGTTTGCCGCTTCCTTCTTTATACTAGCAAACGTGGCTATGACATCATCTTGAGTCCTACCAATGATGTCAATATAGCCGGCATATGCTAGTAGTTGCACCGATTGTTGCAAAATTGTTCTCCTGGTGTTGGGTCGGAAGTTTTGCACAATCATCTCAAGAATAAATTTGAAGAAGTCACATGACAGTGCATCTCCTTGCCTAAATCCTTTTTTGGTATCGAATGTGTCGGTAAGGTCGTTTCGAACCCTAATGGAGCAGCGATAATTCTCCATCGTTATCCTTCACCAACTGACGACTTTGGGCGGTTTACCAAAACTAGACATGGCTCTGTAAATGCTGTTTTATGCGGCATTGAAATCGATAAATAGATGGTGGGTATCGATTTGGGCTTCTTGGGTTTTTTCCAGGATCTGCCGATGTGCAAAAATTAAATCTTTCATGGGCTTTCCTGGCCTAAAACCACACTGATAAGGGCCGAACAGGTTTTTGGCAAACGGTTTCAGGCGTTTACATATTACGGCAGATAGCATCTTGTAGGCGATGTTCAGAGAGTCTCCTTTTTTGTTGATCGGACATACGATGCTGAGGTTCCATTCTTTAGGCATACTCTCGGTTTTTCCTTGTTTATCTCGACAATATTCTGTTCTAGCCTTGTATCCTTGGCTTTAACGGTTTACCCTTTGCTAAAACTTGCGAACATCGTTCCTGGAGTGGCACCTCTCTATATCCTCGATCGCGGAATTTTCTTGCTCTTTTTTCTTCTTTCTGAAAAGCCGGTGTTCTTCCCTTCTTCTCTGCTCCTATAGAGTTCAATGGCAGCTCTCGTCTTCACCTGCAGCTTAGCCTTGTAGGCCTCGTTCTTGGCTGCGAGCATCTGTCGGCATTCCTCATCAAACCAGGGGTTTCTTGCTGGTGGCCGCGAGAAACCTAGCACACCAGTTGCGGCTGATCTAATGGCTTGTTGCCATCGTTGCTAGAGTTCTTCGACATTAGATGCTGGTGGTATGGTGTCAATCGACAGGTTAAGGGATACGCGTCGAAGTGTTTGGACATAGTACTGGATGCGAGCCTCTTGTCTATCGCAATGTGATCAATTTGGTTGACTGTTCGTTGATCTGGAGACCGCCATGTCCCCTTCTGGGTGGGATTTCGTTCTGTAGTCAATTAGCCTAGGGCCGTTACCAGACGTGTTGTCGTGTAGGCTATATTTTCCGACAATACTGCTAAAGACGTCTTCTCTTCCTACCTTTGTGTTAAAATTTCCCAGCACGATTTTAACATCGTACTTTGGTAGTCGCTCATAGGTTTTGTCAAGGAACTCGTAGAGGCAATCCTTAGTTGTTGGAGCATGAGCGCATAAGAGGCTTATGTTAGCGTATTTGGCCTTGATGCGGATTGTTACAATGCGTTCGTTAATGTCTTTAAAACATAAGACTTATAACAAATCCGCAACCGAATAGTCGCTGTTTCTCCTCACTCTAACACGGTCCATGGTAGATGTCATAGTTTTTCGTCCTCTTTTTGCCCGGCCTATCCCATCCTATTTCCTGGATGGCAGTTATGTCTGCTTTGTAGCAGTTTAGGGCTTCCGCTAGTTATTCGCCTGCACCTCTCCTGTTTAACGTTCTCACATTCCACGTGCAGATACGAAGGTCGTTGTCCCTTTTTCTTTTAGCAGGGTCCGGTCGTCAACAATAAGATCAGTCCTTTCCGAGGGTATTGGTTGCTTCGTAACAATGATTTTTTCCATGGGTGGGTAGTTATCCCAAAGCACAACCCTGGAGGGCCAGTTCCAATTTATTAGATACCCCTAGGACACGGGCCATTAGCATCCACTGCGGGATTGAGCGCAGCCGTTGACCTAACGGTTCATCCGCCACCATCTCCGTTCCAGGGGCCTGACTTACCCTTGAGATTCCTAGATAACCTGTTGTCCGAATATGTCGAAGTAGCTGATCTAGGTTCGCCTGGGTGTTTATAGTGTTGCTATTTTTCGTCCCGTTATCAACACTCACACTTATCGTTTACCAAGTCAAATCCGTTCTACATCACCCAACCACCAAGATTTTATTTTATTCGGTGATTTTCCTGGCTTTAGTACCATAAGCACTTCCGCGACTTTCCACTATCTTGGTATGTATTCCAATCTTATTGCCGCATTTATAATGAATAGAAGCTTAGTTAATTCTTTCCGAAGTAACATTTTAAGAAGTTCTTCCGTAATCTTCCGTAACATCTTAGAACAATTTAAAAAAGTTAACAATCTATGCATATATTATATACTAGCTGCCCGGCCCGGCTTCGCCCGGGTACTGTTTCGTTTTAGGGTCCGTAATAGTATTTTAGTGTTAGTAGTATTTATTTTCTCAAAGCTGACCTGAGAGATTTTCTCAATATTTTTTTCCGTAAGAACCTTGTAAAAATCAGCCAAATCGGTCAAGCCGTTTTCATGTTATGTCGTGACAACGGAACGGGTTTCATTTTTATATATATAGATTATATCATTGTCTAAAAAAATGTATTCGAAATTTTTTCAAATGGCAATAAATCTTTACCACTTTTTTTTAAGAAACGCCGAATCTTACCGACGATAACTCTACGAACAAAATTATGAATGTTTCAAAATATGTATAAAATGCATTTCAAGACCCGAAATGGAGACCGCAGTCTTTCTAATGGATAATGATCATGTGGAACCCTTTCCATGCAACTTTGGCTTCGATAATCGTGAAACCAACAAAAACCTCTCAGGCCTCTTGCATAAAGGTAATGCTGCAATTTCAAGGCCTTGTATCCTAAGATTAAAAAAAAAACTGCTTTGTGATGGAGCTAAGAGTATTTTTTTTCTATTTTATTTCCCATCTCCAAAAGTGTACCTTGTCAAAACACAATTCTTTTTGTATCCATCAGATGTATCTGTTTTTAACATAATTAAATTGCCTATATGGATACCCGCCCATGAAGTAAGATTTATTTTTCATTTTAGAAACTTCCCCCAAAAAATAACAACGACAACAACATCAACTGTCATCAAAAGATAAACAAAACAAGCGTTCAAAAGTTCAAAGCTCAAATGCATAATCAACTTATGAATGCTGTTAGCAAAATTGTTTTTTACTGTGCGCCTTGACGAGTAAGTTCCTTAAAGGCTGTAATTCATTTGGCAATTTATCCTAACACATCCACACAAGTAGAAGGACAAAGTTAAACTTCAATGAATTCCAAGAGACCGTGTGCTTCAATAAGCTAATTCACTTTGTTGTTTGTGTTGATGAAAGCACTGACCTGGTTTTTAACTACCAACAACGTCAACCCTGTTCACTGGTGTCCTTTTCAGTACACATTTGGAGTACACCAATAGAGAACCCTTGGTGTTCTGGCGACGAATAGGGTTTCATTGAAATGGTATTTGGAGTATATTCCATGGGTGATACGTCAATTTTTTTTTATTTTGTAAAGATAGATTCATTTATTTGGGTCAGTAGTTGTGATTATAAGTGAAATAATAGATGAATCGAAAGATATGATAAGATTGAGACTTGAGAACCCTGAAAATAAAGATTAAATGTGGTTTGAGAACCATGCCTTACGTAGATTCTGGACGAATTGAATTTCGTAGATTGATTCCGAGATGCATCAACCAACCGACCACTGAAGCCCTCATATTGGCAAAAATGAGCTACATAACCGGCATTAATATCTCATTTGCCAAAAATGATCGCTGTTAGTGATATGGTCGGATTTAAAATGTCTTTCATTCATATGAAATATTGCTGCAATCCATGCTGCAGGAACAATATCATCTATATCACATTCCTTTTTACTTAAGTGGACCTACAGTCCTGAATGAATCTTTGCCTCGGCCAAACTGAAACTCCAGTAATTTCGGTCTAAAGCTAACAGACTACAGTTGCGCACTTCAAGTTGGTTGAGGTCGGTATCTACTTGTGCACGCCACTTAAGTAGGGATGAATCGATACAAGTAAATACAAGTACATACTCGATACTTTTGATTCGATACCAAGTATTTTGGTAATCGATACCTTTGGTTGCGATACCAAGTAGGTATCGTATAAAAGTACTTGCATCGAATGAAATATTGCACTTTGACTTAACACGCAACCTAGTTTCACATACATACTCAATGTTCATGCAATTTTGTATTCCTCTTAGCACAAAACAGAAATCACACAGTTTCCTCACACCACGCATTTTATCTCTCTTTACGCACACTCTTACAGCCTTTATGAATTCGTTTACAAAATGGAATTAACTAAACGCATTCCTAGAGAGCTTTTATCTAAAGTCGTAAATTCTAAAGTCTTAAATCGTTTGTCAGTGATAAGTTTGGTCGCTTTTGTTCAATCGTTTATTAATAAATTATTAAAAATGAGCCCGCCAACTTCAGAAATATGGTTATATTTTACGAAAAAAAAAATAAAGTTGACGCCACTTGCAAAAGATGCTTTAAAGAAGTAAAATACTGCGGAAATACTTCCAATTTGCACAAACATTTGAGGAGCCACCATATAATTTTAACAAAACACGTATTATCAAAGTAAGTTAATTAATCAGTTTTTTTTGCATTTTGTATTTATAAATTTATATTATATTAAGGCGACTACAGAAAGAACATTCAGATCCTGATTATTCTGCAAATCAAAGGTCCCAAGATGTAGATTCGCCGGCTTCAACGTCATCTGCAGCGATTGCAACAGAAGAAGCAGCAGAAGTATACGCCGAATCTTCTGGAAAAAAACAAAAGTGTCAAGACGAAGAATACAACGCCATTAAGTCTTCATTCAATAGAATTATCTGTCATAGGGGTAACAGATGCAAAATTTGAACAAGTACAACTTTATAACTTTTTAACTTTCTCTAACAAAGAGAAAGATATTGTTTTCGTGAAAATTTTCGACCTCGAGATTTTGATTGATTCTAACATTACGATGATAGCGGAGCCTAAAAAAGTGGTTTTTGGAATTCCGTCCGTCGGTCCGTCGGTCCGTCTGTCCGTAATGGTCTCCCCAGCCTAAACGGCTAGACCGATTTTCTTCAAACTTCGTATCCAAGCTTATTTTAGTCATAATGCTAGGCCATTTTTTGGTTTGCTTTTAGCCATGTTAATAACGGTACCTGCCATATAAAAATTACACATAACCTCAATTTTCTCGAAAACGGCTCTAACGATTTTGATTAAACTTTATATATACTATAACCATATTAACTCCAACAAAACTGCATACCCAGTTTTTTCGAGAAAATCCATATAACAGATTTTGTCATTTAGGCCATATAAAGAAAATTGATAATTTCTCGCAAACTATTATGTCAAATTGAATGAAATTTAATATATATACTACTAATACTGCTTGAAGCAATTCCACATAATTAGTTTTAGCCCAACTTTCACTAAACGGAATTTTCAGTTATGGCCAATAACGAAAAATCATTATTATTCCCATAGACACCGATTCCTGCAAATTTCGTAGTAAACGTTCGTATAATCACATTTCGACATTATTCATATCATTTTAAGCATTAATAATCAAAATGCGTTCTATTTGATCTAACACCCAACTCGCTGTGAAAGAGAAAGTTGCGTACGACCCAGTCGTGCACCCACCACTCGTTTGTTTCTTATTTAGATGGAGGATCAAAGTGTGAAAAACTAACATTGGGTATTTTATTTTTCATATGCAAAGATATGCGTCCCTTCAACGTTGTCGAAGGAGAGGGATTTTTGAGACTTCTGAAGGAAGCTGCACCTTTGTATAAAGTTCCTTCTAGCACATATTTAAAAAAAAGGCTTGCTGAAAAATATGAAGTGACGGTATTACAATATAAGACAAAAATTGAAAAAGCTAGTGATTTTTGTGTAACATTGGACATTTGGACAGAGACTATGCAAGAAAAAAGTTTCTTAGGCGTAACATTGCATTTCTTTGAGTGAATTTCGCTTGTAAATTGTAACATAGCTACAAGAGAGCTAAGTGAAAGTCACACAGCCGATTACATCAAAAAAATCTTAGAAGACATCTTAAGTGAATGGAAAATCCCGATCGAAAAAATAAGATGTTTTGTAACAGACAATGGAACAAACATGGTCGCAGCTATAAGGAATTTAGCTTCCGGGAAAAAACATCTACCATGTTTCCCACATACAATAAACCTGATCGTCGAAGCTGGAATAAAGAATGATTCAATCAAACCTATAATAACGAAGGTATTTTTGTTTCTCGAGTTTTTTTCCCCAATATTTAAATACGAAATTCTGTTTTTTTGTTAGATAAGAACCATCGTGAAATGGGTAAAAAATAACGTTAGGAACTCCGATAAACTTCGTAAGCTTCAAATTATTTCTGGAGTTTCTGAAGGTTCCACGAAAAAACTTTTATTGGATGTATGCACACGATGGAATTCATGCTATTATATGATAAAAAGATTTTTGGAACTTTCCAAAATTTGTTCTGACCTTCTTCTTGATGATTGCTCCAGCCCTGAAATGCTGAATAGTACAGAAATCGAAATATCCAAGCAATTAGTGAAGTTACTAAAGCCTTTTGAATATGTTACTAAAGAATCCTCGGGTGAAAAGTATACTACTGTCTCTCAAATAATTCCAATGCTGAACTGTTTGGAAAAAGAATTAAGAACATTATCTTCAAATTATGATAGTGTGAACTGTGTGCATAAAATCGTATACACAGAATTGCATCGCAGATTTCAGAATATCGAATATAATGAAAACGTAGAATTAGCAACGTTGTTGGACCCTAGGTTCAAAAACATACATTTTCGAGACCCCAGTGCTTGTGGAAGAGCCGTCCAAAAGCTAAACGAACTTGTTAAAGCAGATATGTCCATTTCTGGTAGTAACTCAGATATCGACGAAACGCCAGAATATTTCGATTTTTGGAAGCATCACAAGGCACTCGTAATTAATCAGAAAAGAAAAAAAACGTCTGTTAAAAATGATTTCGTTTCATCATATTTGTCTTCTCCTGTTTCTTCTAACTTGAAATCCAATCCACTCGAAGAGTGGGAAGATATGAAAGCATTTTTCCCTTCTTTATATAAACATGCAAAGATGTTTTTGGTGGTTGTTGCTTCGTCATACCTTGTGAAAGATTGTTTTCAAAGGCGGGGGCAACAATCAGAAAAACCCGAAACCGATTAAGTGGAAAACATCTAGAAAAACTGATGTTTTTAGGAAATATTCCACAAAATGTATTTTATTCTTCTGAAAAATAAAAACTTGAAAAATTAATGATTGTGTTTTAATCTGGAATTTTCATTCGATTCAAGTAGGTATCGATACTTTTCATCCGATACCCGAGTACTTTCGAAACATTTTTTCGATACTAGTATCGAGTACAAGTACTCGATACCTTGAAGGTATCGTTTCATCCCTACACTTAAGGCGAGATCTTCCTCTACTGCGTCCGACGCACAGTGGGGTATTGCACTATGAAACATGGCATAAACGGTATTTATTTTTTGTTGGTTATTAAAAAAAAAGAATGCAATGCATTCTTCAACAGAAATACCGTAGCTTTGAGAAAAGCATTAGACCATGTGAATTAGTCAAACCAATTGTCAACAGAGACATTGCAAAGTTGAGCGTTGTTGCAAGTACACGTTTGCATTGTTAAAAACAGAAAATAAATTAAACATATTCGCAGTGGTGCTTTAATTAATTTGCTTTTTTTTAACAGTTTTTGAAATGGATACAGTGGTTTGAAGGTTTGTACAATACAAATAATTATTATTGAATGTTTCATAATGTCTTAATTTGTCTTTCGGTGACCTTATGTGAAGACACCTCTCCGGTATTAGTTTTTCTCCTAACGACAAAATGTAATGGACGATTTGTTTATGTTCCCAAGCAGTCCCAGATCCGATTTTTTTATTACGATCGCTCAATCTGTGTATTATTTAATGATGTTAAAATAAGCTGCGAAAATTTGCGAATTTCCGTTGTTTTAATTTTGTTAGATTCTTTGTTATTATTGCTATTTGTCGTATTTTATGGTGGATTTGTTTGAATGTTTCTAAATTTTTGTTTGTGTTAATTTTTTGTTGTAGTTTTTTTTTAACATAATATGTGTTCAAGCTACGTGTTTATGTCCAGTAGTCGTAAAACATAAAAAATAGAAAGTATAATCCTACATTTATATTTTTGTTAGAGTATTGCGATAAGCTTGCAGTGAGTCGAATGCGCATTTTCGAAATTATGAGGAGTGCGTATTCATTAAATTATGGTATACAGTGCCAGCATTTAAAAACGGAGATGGGAAGGCTAACGAATTGCCCCCAAGACTCTTTACCAATTTTGCACAAAGCTTTGTCTCGTTTCACATCTCAAGTAAACCTGAAATGGCTCGCATGTAGTCAAAACCGCAATGTTTTCTTACAGAAACATAAAGAGTGGCTTAATGCAACGCAATTTTTCCAATAATATTCGACACCCAAACAGAGCGGTAGACATGAGTTGGAATTCGCCGAATGTTCTGAGCGGACGAAACGACAGAAAAACAGCCGATCTACGATCTAAAATTCCACTGCCAGTGCTGGCTTATGCCACTCAGATGTCATTGAGATCTGTGGAGAATTTGCAAGCATCCAAATTGTTAAAGGAAGTAGCAACTTTGGAACCAACACGCGCCACTGAATATTAGATCATACTGTGAGTCGCTTGCTAGAGGTGCAAAAAGAAGTTGCATTTGGATTAACAATAGATCAGCTTCAGAATTTGAAGTTAATTTTAAAATGGGGTTTCGATGGCAGTTCTGGACATAGTCGTTACAAACAGACATTTGAAGCAGATAACATCGAAAACGATGAAAACGTGCTATTAACTTCGCTTGTACCTTTGCGGCAAGAAAGATTAAATAATTTAATGTTTTGCAAAATTTACTGCCCTCTTCTACTCGATTTTGCAGACCAATACGGTTGAATTTGTCCACCAAACCAAAGAAATTCTGTGAGAGAAAAAAAATACATTCAAGATCAGATTGATAGTTTGGTAAAATCAGAAGTTTTTATTAGTGAGAGTCGTTTTGTCTAAATCTAAAACTTAACCTCTTATTTTTCTAGGCAATACTTATTTCGGATGTCTGATTATTTCTAATTTATATTTTAAAATTACACTTAACTTAATGAGAAATAATTAAAAAAAAACACTTAGGTATGAGTTTTGGATTTCAATTTTACACGCCCAGCCACCCCACTACGCCCCTGTCCACCAACTGCGAAACTAATTAAACTTACTTATAGTTGAAGAACAAACATAAAAGTACTGAAAATTAGCTGCCCAGCCCAAACTGAATATTAATGCCATGTTTCATAGTCCAATACCCCACTGTGCGACGTTTGGCTGGGAATTGAATACTCAATCATAGAAGAATCATCATGTCAATTCAAAGAGACGTGTGAGAGGTTGAAAACTTAATTTTACGTGGACGCTTTATAACAAGCGTCGATGAGGAAGATTTACCGAAACGCATTTATCGAGAGGCATATTTAGTTCTTAATAGTGCTTCCATGAGGCTCAGGAAGTGGAATTGCAATAGCGAAAGTGTTCGTCAGTGATTTTAAAATGATAATCGGAGCTTTATAAAGCTGGCGGAGATTACTTGGTAAGTAACATCCACCAACTCATAAGCCAAATCTGGTTGGATGAAAGTATGCCTGAAGAGTGGAACCTCAGCATCGTTTGTTCGATCCACAAAAAAGGAGACCCTCTGAACTGCGCCAACTACAGAGGCATAAGTCTCCTCAACATCGCCTACAAGATCCTATCTGCCGTAATATGTGAACCCCTGAAACAGTTTACCAACAACCTGATCGGCCCTTATCAGTGTGGTTTTAGGTCAGGAAAGTCCACAATCGATCAAATTTTCACACTTCGGCAGATCCTGGAAAAAACCCAAGAATTCCAAATCGATACCCACCACCTATTTATCGATTTCAAAGCCGCATATGACAGCATTTATAGAGACGAACTGTACAGAACCATGTCTAGTTTTGGTATACCGCCCAAACTGGTCTGTTTGTGTAGGATGACGATGGAGAATTCTCGCTGCTCCATCAGGGTCGGAAACGACCCTACCGACAAATTCGATACCAAAAAAGGATTAAGCAAGGCGATGCGCTGTCATGTGACTTCTTCAATTTGATTCTTGAGAGGATTGTGCAAAACTCCCGAGCCAACACCAGAGGCACAATTTTCCAAAAATCGGTGCAACTACTAGCATACGCCGACGATATTGACATCATTGGTAGGACTCAACGTGATGTCATAGCCACGTTTGCTAGTATAGAGAAGGAAGCGGCAAAAATGGGTTTAGCAGTAAATGAGGGTAAGACAAAGTATATGCTGTCAACACGAAAGGACACACAACATCGACGAATTGGACAGAACGTCAACATTGACAGATATAACTTTGAGGTAGTACGGGACTTTGTCTACCTCGGCTCCGCTAGTAACTCTGACAACAACATCTCGTCAGAAATCAAACGAAGAATTACTCTTGCCAATCGCAGTTTCTTCGGGCTAATAGAGGAATTTAGTAGTAAAGCCCTCACTCGAACTACTAAGGAGATCCTATATAAGACCCCGATCATCCCAGTCCTGCTCTACGGCGCTGAAGCATGGACCGTATCAAAAGCGGATGAAGAAATCCTTGGTCGATTCGAGAGAAAAATTCTTCGGTCCCGTTTGCGTTGACGGGCTATGGAGACGAAGATTCAACCAAGAACTATACGAGCTGTACAGCGACATACCCCTGGTCAAAAAACTCCGTATTGGACGTTTAAGATGGCTAGGACATGTAGAACGAATGGACACCAATACTCCGGCTCGCAGAGTCTTCGATTCCCAGCCAGACGTCAGACGCTGTAGAGGAAGACCTCGGTTAAGTGGCGCGCACAAGTAAAAAACGACCTCAACCAACTAGGATTGCGCAACTGGAGGCAGTTAGCTAAGGATCGGGCTAATTGGAGAGGCATGTTGGTTGAGGCTCAGGTTCATCCCGGACTGTAGTGCCACTTAAGCAAGTAAGGAGTCCGAAAACTCAATAGGTTTTAGGTATACGTACGGTTGTAGCAACTGATGAGTGGATGGATCAGGAGTTGCCTTCCGATCTGCAGAGTGTTTGGAATGTCTGTCGCAACGAGATCTATGAACTCACTGAGATTGCATACCTCGTCACTTCTAAACGTGTAATGGTATGGTAGAAATGCACGTCTTTGCGGATGCAAGCCAATTCGCATATGGTGCTGTAGCATATGCCAAGACAATCGACAATGACGGGAATATAGCATTACAATTTATTTGTGCTAAAAATAGAGTTGCAATGTTAAAATCGATCAACAAAGTGAACTAACCATACCAAAATTGGAGTTAACTACCGCATTATTCGCTCGCGTCTTCTTGCATATCTTCTACGAAACCTGGAGATAAGAGTTAGTAGTTCCCATCTTTGGACTGACTCTCAGATAGCCTTGTTTTGGATACAGGCATCAAGAAAACGTTGGAAGCCTTACATAGAGCACAGACTCAAAGAGATACGAATTTTGCCCAATGTTTCTTCGTGGAAACATTGTCCTGGTACGGTTAACCCTGCTGATCTCCTCACAAGAGGCATCAACGCAACATCGGTTGTCAACTCTTCCGTCTGGTTTAATGGACCTTGTTGGATGCAAGAAGGTGTGTACTCTGCTGAAGATAAGGAAGGAAAAAGTTCCAAAGATGAAACATTACCAATTTTGAGTTGTGAAGACTTCAAGACTTGGCATCGTCTATTGCGTGTGACAGCTTATCTGCTCCGAGCTGTTGATATTTTTAAGGACAAACGAACTTTTCCAAAATATTTCTCAGCTAAAGAAATGAATCGTGGCGAGAAGTACTGGCTTAATAGAACACTCTCACCCCTTCTTCTATGAGGAAATTGCTGCTCTTAGAAAGAAAAAAGATATACCTTCTAATTCAAAATTAACGCTTTCTCCATTTCTGGATGACAGTGATGAGTTATTGAGGGTAGGCGGACGGCTTAAACTCGCAGTTGATGAATTTAACGAAGCTCATCCCATTATCCTTCCAAAGTCATCTCACATTACCATGTTAATCGTAACTGACGCCCATGAAAAAGCGTTCCATGCTGGCCCGTCTTCTGTTCTTACCAGCCTGCGGGCTCTATATTGGACTATTAGAGGACATCAGTTAATAAAGAACATAACGAGATGTTTTGTATGCAAGGTTCTTCACTAGCATTCGCACCACTTCCTAGAGATCGAATTCTGGTATCTCGACCATTAGATATTACCGGGATAGACTTTACAGGTCCTTTTTATGTGAAGGAACCAGATAATCCACCTAAAAAAATCTACATTTTGGTTTTCACCTGTGCGGCTGTTCGTGCTATTCATATAGAGTGCACCACTGATCTTACTACCGAGAAATGACAGCTGGCGATACGGAGATTTATTGCGAGACGAGGAGCTCCTCGTATTATCTATTCAGACAACGGTGCTACATTCAAAAAGTCCTCTTTGGAGCTAAGACAACTGAATGATCTGAAGAAATGCGAACGATTTCTGGGATTTTTGAGTGAATTTCGAATAAGATGGAGGTTTATTGTTGATCGTGCTCCATCTGGGAGCATCTAATCTGCGTCTGCCCTCGCCATTGGCAAATCAACATTAAGCCTCGATCAGCTTCAAACTTAGCTGGTAGAAGTAGAAGGAGTAATTAACTCCTGACCTTTAACTAATTGTGGAGATGACACAATGGACCTTGCACCACTCACGCCAGCGCACTTTATTAATGGTGTATATGAAGTTGCAGCTAAAGAATCACCCGGACTACCGTCAGAAAACGATGAGGAAAAAGTGGAAAGAGCATTTGCTTTGTTTGTCTACTTTCAAAAGCCGTTGGTTAAAGGAATACCTTCAACAGTTAAGATCCTTACAGTTCCAGTATACGCGTCGGAGATGCTGTTAGAAGATTCATCTTTACCTTGTGCACTTTGGCATCTAGCTATCATCCAAGAAACCTTTCCAATACAACTCCTATATCCCTTGGAGATATCTGATTCTTCGTACCTTTGGTCGTCGGGAGGATGTTGAAAATGTTAGTATATACATATGTGCAATACTGAACTACATTTCCATACAAAAACAGTACAAGGAGATATACATATGTACACATGAATTTTTTTACATTCTTTAAATTCAATTCCCTACATTGATAATGTTTAGTTGTTTTGCGGTCTTCCGACTTGAGGTATATTTAATACATTTAAGATTGCCAATCGTCGATGCTGTGTGTCCTTTTTAACTGTCGCTACTTCTCTTTACTAGCAAATTCGCCGTTAAACAGTCTGCAGAAGGTGTTCTTTCATATCATCAGTAAAGACCGTGTCTCAACTACGAAAGTTCCATGTTCATCTTGACAGTTTTCTGTTCGAAGCTTTGACTTTTTACACTTTGGTAAGACTTGCAAACATCATTCCTGGAGTGGTACTTCTCTATATCCTCGATCGCGCGCTTTTCTTGATCTTTTTTCATTTAATGTTCTTACATTCCAGGTGCAGAAACGTCGTTGTCCTTTTTTTGTTTAACACGGTAGTCAATGATAAGATAAGTCTTTTCCGAGGCTTTTGGTTGCTTCTTAACAATGGCTTTTCCGTGAGTGTGTAGACAACCCAAGGCCCAACCCCCAACTTCTCTATATCCTCGATCGCGCGCTTTTCTTGCTCTTTTTTCTTTTAATGTTCTTACATTCCAGGTGCAGATACGTCGTTGTCCTTTTTTTGTTTAACACGGTAGTCAATGATAAGATCAGTCTTTTCCGAGGCTTTTGGTTGCTTCTTAACAATGGCTTTTCCGTGAGTGTGTAGTCAACCAAAGGCCCAACCCCCAACCTGGAGGGCCACTACCAATTTATTGGATCCACTACCGGATTGAGCGCTGCCGTTGGGCTTTTGGCTCATCCGCCACCATCTCCGATCAAGGGACCTGACTTACCCTTGATATTCCTAAATGTCCTGTAGTCCGAATATGCCAAATCGGCTCATCTAGGTTCTTCACTTTGTCCATCCTTACTGGGACTGTAGACGCCACCTTTGAGTTCTAGTTCTAGTATTAGTGTGAATACACGTCTTCACCCCGATCTCATCTGTTACCGCCAAGACTTTACACAGGATTTGAGGCCCTATCTACGGTCAAGGTTCTAGGCGCTCAGCGATCGCAATGCGAAGGCTGAGAGTCAGAGTTGCTAGGTATCCGCTAGGTGAAAAACTCAAAAACTAAAGATTTCATATAATCGCATTGCCTGCCATTTGACTTATCCTCACTGAAGAGTATTACAACGGGTTCATTATGTGGTGGGGTAAAAGACACTCTTTTTAACCTTAACCTACAGAAAGCTACAACAAATTCATGGTTATCATTTAAATTAATGAAAACCCCTTTATGTTGTTAAGTCCTCTTGAGTGCAATGTAACATGTGTGCTGTTCAAATTTGTCAAACAACCCGAGAAATAATATCCTCACTGTCAAATAGCCTTCCTTCGTATCAAAACTGACTCCATCATCGTTATTGCTTTCAACCTAATCTCCTTAAATACGAAATCTACCGCGGTACTGATTTCCATCAATTACTGAATCTCATATAGGTAGGTGTATTCAAATTTCCAATATCCTCGTGAAACCGTTTGATTGATGCTTACTCGTACTATAAGGGGAGACATCGTATAAAAATGGGATTTGTCTTGGTATGGGCAAATTCAAAGCCATTAGGTAGCAGATACTTTATCGATTCTCGGGATTTAGTTCTGTGTGTGCATGCTGCGATTCACTATCGTTGGCGAAAGTTATCCGCATTATCGTTATGCGTCCTCTCTATTGTAAGGACATTGTAGAAATGTCCCTATATTTGGACAAATGCGACTGAGCATGAATGAATGTTACACAGCTGTGTGCAAGCGCTCATCGAAGGACAATCAGATAATTGGCGACAACACCACCCGTGATGGATGCACAGGATTAAAGCACACTCATCAATCAGGTTTCGTTGGAAACCTGTTATCACATTGTTGGCACGCTTGATGTGTACTGATGAGTTGCGTATATTATGTAGGTGAAGGTATTATCAGGTCAAATGGTTACGTTAGGGTCCAGTGCGAAAGCAGTAATTGATTATGAAAGCTATATTGCAATTATTTAAGAAATATTTTCAATCAGGTGGTTGAAAGTATTGTAATGTGTTAGCTTGAGTTTCGGACACATATCTTTCAAATTTTGATCAAAATTTGGCTGATATTTTGGCTGCCTTCTATTCTTTTTGATCCTGATTCGTTGCTTTATTTCGCTCTCCAAATAGCGATCGGTCTATCCTTAAACCGGAGGTTTGGCCTTACTTATCGTATCGAATCTTAACTCCATTCGAAGAAATGCTTGTAGCATTACTCTTCACTTGCTCATTGTTAATAAAGCACTCGCCTTACTTCCATACAGGACCAGATACTCGAAGAAGAAGTTTCTTTCGAAAGGGTCTAATATTTGCACCGCTTTTCTGCTTACTGTCCATCACTCGATGCCGTAAGGATTAGTGTCCGGTAGATCAAGCTTTTGGATTTTTGAGTTGGCAGTTTTACTCTTAATCAAAGAAGCATCGGTTTCCAAGGATCAATCAATCGTGGTATCTACTTCGATATAAACGTTTCATCGCTTGTCCTCCAGTCTTAGGCGATGAAATCCTGAACTCTGTTAATTCTATATACAGCTGTAGGTGATGGATACTATAATGCGCGGCCTTAAAGTCTATGAGAATGTGATGCGTCTCGACTTGAAATTTGTTGATATTAATGTGGTAAATGATCCATCTCAGGGCTCAGTGGCGCGATGGTTAGTGCGATGAACTGCCGCGCAGAAGGTCTGGGTTCGATTCCCAGCTGTAGCAACACCTAAATGATTTTTCACTGGCCCTCCTCTCATGATGATTATCTCAACTTAGCCGTTCGGAAACGGCATAAAGCAGGAGGTCCCGCCATCGTGCAAGAAAAGTACACACGCACACATGAATGGTTGTGAGAAAGCTAGGCCCTGGGTACTAACGAGCCTGTTGCGCCAAAAATTTGTATTTGTATTTGTATAAATGATCCATCTGCCGGACCGAAAGAAATACTGGCAATTAGTGTGTAAGGCTTCAGACACAGTTCGCTGGATAAGATGCGACATTTAGAATAGAGAAAGACATGGAATCACCGATCTTGTAGATGCAACATAGGAAACGGATATTCCATTCAGTTTAGCTTTTTCATGGCTGCACTAACTTTTTCAATACTGAGAGATTCTTACTAATTGGACTTTAGAGGCAAGAATAAGCCTGGCGCTCATCCAACATGCTTCTCCAATCAGACCAGTCCTTAGCTAAATACCTCCAGTTGCGAATTTCAATTTGGCTGAGTTCGGTTTCTACTTGTCCTCGTCACTAAAGGCAAGGTCTTCCAACGTCTAGCTCGTAGTCAAGGTCTCTGTGAGCCGTCGAATCTGCGAGCCGTTAATCGTTCAAGCCGAGTTTTTTGAATATGAGTATGTCGCTGTACAGCTCGTATAGTTCGTGGTTGAATCTTCGTCATCATAGCCCATCGAAAATTGAGACCGAAGATTTTTCGAAGAATTTTTGTTTTAAAACGACCAAGAATTTCTTCATCCACTATTGGTACGGTCCATGCTTCAGAGCGGTAGAGTAGGACCGTTCGAGTAGTTCGAGTGAGAGGGCTTCACTACTAAACTGCCTTCTTAGCCCAAAGAAGCAGCGGTCAACAAGAGTAATTCTTTGTTTAATTTCTGACGAGAGGTTGTTCTCAGAGTTAATAGCGGAGCCGAGGTAGACAAAGTTCCGTACTTCCTCAAAGTTATATCTTTCAATGGTGACTATCTGTCCAATTCGTCGATTTGACAGCATACATCTGGTGTTACCATCATTTTTGCTGCTTCCTTATCTACTAGCAACCGCGGCTATGGAATCACATTGAATCCGACCAACGATGTCAATATCGTCGGCGTATGCTAGTAGTTGCACCGATTTATAGAAGATTGTGCCTCTGGTGTTGGCTAGGGAGTTTTGCACAATCCTCTCAAGAATCAAATTAAAGAAGTCACATGACAGCGCATCGCCTTGCCTTAATGCTTTTTTGGTATCGAATGTGCCGGTGAGGTCGTTTCCAACCCTGATGGAGCAGCGAGAATTCTCCATCGGCATCCTACAGACGGAGGAGTTTGGGCGGTATACAAAAACTAGGCATAGCTCTGTATAGCTCGTCTCTATAAATGCTGTCGTATGCGGTCTTGAAATCGATGAATAGGTGGTGGGTATCGGTTTGGACTTCTTGGGTTTTTTCCAGGATCCCCCGAATGTGAAGATTTGATCAGTTGTGGACTTTCCAGGCCTAAAACCACACTGATAAAGCCGATCAGGTTGTTGATAAACAGTTTCCCGAGTGCACGTATTACGGTCGATGGGATCTTGTAGGCAATGTTGAGGAGACCTTTGTCTCTGTAGTTGACGTAATTTAAAGAGTCTCCTTTTTGTGGATCAGGCAAATGATGCGAGGCACCATTCTCCAGGCATACTTTCATCCGACCAAATTTTGCTTATTAGTTGGTGAATGTTACTCAATAAATCATCCTCGCCGGCTTTGTACGGCTCGGCGGAAAGGCCGTCATTTCCGTCAGATATGTTAAGTTTTAGTTAAGATATAGCAATACTCACTTCACTTAAGTCGGGTGGTTGGTAGTTTTCGCCAAAATTGGATGGTTCATTCTGCTGACAGCAAAATATATCTCGTTATCTTCGTTTAATAGTCTGCAGAAGCGGTTCTTTCATATGCTCATCATCGCCTGTGCCTCAACTATTTTTTTTTTCGTGGGCTGGTGGAAATCTTCATAGACACGATGATCACGTGCCCAAAGTAGTGTGAGAGTTTTACTCACTAAAACCACCACCCATTTTGTATTTCTATTGCAACTAAGTTTTCGACTTATCCAGCAATTTTTTTATCACGAGTATATAGTTAATATGTTTGGCAGGTAACTTTCCTTTGAGAGTTGCTGCTTTTTCCGCAATTTATAGCGCGGTTTGTTACTATCGGGCCAAATCTAAGGGTTTAGTTCTTTGAAGACGACGCAATATATATGTTTCGTCAAGGACAGTTGTGTTAACATGTCCTAATAAACGTTTTTTATGTTTTCGTGCAAAATTGTTTGTTTCGTCTTTAACCGCGGGAATACCCAGATCTCTGCGTAGATCTTCGTTCCTTACGTACCACGGCGCATTGACGAATGATCTTAACATTTTGTTTTCAAAAGTTTGTAAAATGTTTACATTCGTTTCACTGGTACAACCCCATAGTTGTATACCATAAGTCCAAACTGGTTTTAGCACTTGCTTGTATAATAGCAGCTTGTTATCAAGGTTAAGCTTCGAATATTTTCCGAGCAACCAGTACAGTTCTCTGTATTTATTCTTAAGTTCTTCGCATTTCTTTTTTACATGCGACTTCCATTTTAATTTTGCATCGAGTGTCATACCGAGATATTTCGCTTCATTTGCAAACGGGACTCGAACCGTATTTAGAAATAAATAAATATAAATAAAGGGAGATCGCGTTTTATCACATATCCTTCGCCATCTTTTTGCTTTTGGTCTCGCTTGACAATGTTAACGGCATCTATGACTTTAAATTGCCTGTTTTTCAGATCATTTACAATGTCATCCTTTAAGCACGACGCATGTAACCCTCTAGCTACAACGCGTAAAGGCCTTTCTGATTTATTTTCAGAAGAATACCATTCTATTTTATCGGTATTAAGCTTGGGAGATAATAGACGGTAACTTTCAGGGTCTTTAATGCAGACTTTCCATGTATTTTTTCTTAGCGAAGTTACTTGGTAGCCCGATAATGGCAACGATTTTATCAAGGTATGCAACTTGTTAAAGTCGTCAATACCGATCACATTAATTGGCGGTGGGGGACGTTGCTTTAGCTGTTTCGCTTTATTAATAATCTCTTTGTCGCGGTTTATTATTTCAGGAGAGGATACAGCTTTCCTCTTTTTTACTGGTCTTTTCTTTAAGATCCAGTCAGTTTCGCGAATGAGTTCTTCTTCCTCCGTGTGGTATTCCGAATTCACGGGGCCGTTTGAACTTGGTTTTGGCTCATTAAGTATTTTAAATGAACTCTTCAGAGTCATATTTTCTTCCTTTAGATGGATAATTTCTTTACGAAGCTCTTCGCAGAGCAGTTCGACATTGTTAAGCCTTGTTCGAAGAACGTCGTTTTCTTCCTTTAGGCTCTTATTTTTCATTGAGTCTCGTTTTTCGTGGGCTGACACTTCTGGTGTTGTCGAGCTCCTTGAGACACATATATTTTTTTGAGATCCAGATGTAGGTGACCTCGTTACCCTTGAACTTTTCCCGAAAGGGTTACACATTTGCAATAATTGGCTCTCCCCAGAATCCGTAGAGCCGACCTCCGTAGAGGGTGGATTTTCCAGTGAAACTGAATTGCCACCTGGGGTATTAAATCTTTTCGTTGTACTCATTGCATTTTTGTTGTTTGTATACGCTTTACACTCGGTATACGGGGAGTGGATTTTAGTCGCCTTCTACGACAAGCATGCCTTACTTCGGCTATATTCTGACCCCTAACCCGAAGGGGGGTTAGTGCCTCAACTATGATATTTTCTTGTTCATCTCATGGGGTGTGCTAGATATCTGCATTCTTATATTGGCTGCAACAAGGTAGTGGTCCAATGTTAGCCCCTCGGAATACTGGATGCGTGCCTCTTGCCTAAGCAATTTAATTGACTGTTAGTTGATCTGGAGTAGAATTTCGTTCCGCAGCGAAGTCAATCAGCCTAATTTCGTTGCCAGACGTAAACTCTCCCAGCACGATTATAACATTGTACTCTGGTGTTTGGTCGATGAGCTCGTAGAAACAGTCTTTTGCAATATAATCTATTTCTTCCGTCGAAGCGTTTCCTGTAAAGGCTATATGCCTACGCCAGAAGTGGTGCCATCATCAAAATAACAAATTGAAATGGTTTTTAAAATTCAAAGTCGTTACGAAATTTCTGATACAGTATCTTCCTATCTACTTACTCAGATCAGAAATTATCGTTTTCACGCGTTATTATTTGGAATTCAAATTCGAAATTTATTAGTTTTGAGAAATACTCACACTTTATCATTACCCTCACGTTTTGTGTGCAAATACCTCAGATAATTCAGCATTTCCTGGAAATTAATTTTTTTTCTCCTACATCCTTTCTAACACCAGCCACAACCACATGAAGCTGCCGACAAAAAACATTTTGTGGCACTGTATGGCATGTTATGAAGGTAATCAAATTCTTTGTAAACCATATATCACTTGAGCCTTCTTCCTTATCTATGGATGTATTTTGATTTATGGCGGTATGCAGGAGTGCTATATTCGGATTTACATGGAAGAACCAACATACCATGGGTTTCTTCAGACGGCGAGGTTTGCAAAAACAACACTAAGGTGTGTTTTGTCTTAATGGTAATGTGTGTACATGTGTCTGTTCCTTTTTTAAATTATGATAAAGAGTGATTCCGAAAATTCTATTCTTAGGATTGTCTATCCCCTTGAATGATCTCTTTTGTACGCATGAGGTGCTTGGAGGCGTTGTCGTTGAGGAGTACCATTTAAATATTAACATTCAGTTTATCTACTATTCATGTTTAAGGACAATGGATAACATGTCACATTGTTATGCAAAATATAGCCTAAAGGCACTTAGTCATGTTCAATCCGTTTGATGCAAATTAAATGAATTATAGAAGCAAACATAATAATGGCTGCAATTAGAGATTAGCAGATGTTCGTTGCGTAAGTACTGTCTTGGCTGTTCCCTTAGGAGTTTGCTACAATGCAATGGTGCCTATAGTCAAAGAGTGTAGAACTACAACACAAATTTATAATTTGGGGTACTGATAATATTGATACCCCAGTAGTCACATTGGTATTTACCATCAAACACAAGCATACGACGCATAAAGAACGACGCAAAGTTCTTCGCATTTACCACCCGCGTCTGAAACGGCTACAAAATGTTTTTAGATGTGATGCGTACTCTATGTAGTTCTATAGTAAAGGGTGTTTTTTTAGAAGTATCGAATGGAATAAAACAAAGATGATTTTTTAAATTGACATGAAATGTACTTTATTCGAAAGATATCCTTCTGGCATTATAATTTAAAAAGGATTTGTGGCATATGACGGCCACGGATGGCTCAGACGTAGTCTAATCTAAAGGTCCAATTTTCGATGACTGTTTCCAACATTTGTACCCGTATATCGGCAATAGCGCGGCGAATATTGTCCTCCAAGCGGTCAATAGTTTCGGGCTTATCGGTGTAGACTACCGACTTCACATATCCCCACGGAAAATAGTCAAGCGGCGTTAAATCACACGATCTTGGAGGCCAATTCACAGGACCAAAACGTGAAAATATGCCCTCACTGAACGTTTCCTTTAACAAATCAATTCCGGCACGAGCTGTGTGACATGTTGCGCCGTTTTGTTGAAACCACAGCTCCTGCACATAATGGTTATTCAATTGATGAACGAAAAAATCAGTAATCATGGTTCTATAGCGGTCACCATTGACTGTAAAGTTCTGGCCAGCATAAATTATACCAAAAAGTCCGTTTTTGTGGATGTAACGGTGTCTCAACATACACTTGGGGACTATCATCACTCCAAATACGGCAGTTTTGTTTATTGAGGTATCCATTCAAACAAAAGTAAACATCATCGCTAAACGAAATTCGCTTATGAGAATTGGGATCAACGACAATCTTGTTTTCGGCCCATTCACCGAATTAACGCCTTGGCCTTGCTATGTGATCCTGTGTCTTCAAATCTTGCACGAGTTCGATTTTGTAAGCACGCAAGGTTAGGTTAGGTTAGTGGGTTGATGAGGCAGACGGTGTGCGTCTTCCCTCATCGCATTTTGGTCAATAGACCCATTGTGATGCCCGTTGGGGGTCCACTTGTGTGGTTGGTTTATTCATTGTCCCATTACTGTCCATTGTTGTTAGCCCCCTTTCCAGCCATCCAGATATTGTTGTAAACCTGAAAAGATTATGGAGAGGGTTTTCGGATAGATCCGTGTGGTCATGGAAAAAGTATTTTCCTAAAGTTCTCATTATTAATTGGTTGAGGCCTCATGTATTTCTTCCTCACCGCAGTCTCTACAGAGGTCATCATCTATTAGATGCATTTTCAGTTTGTGGCTTTTTAGTAAGTTATGTCCAGTAGAAAACCCAACTAAAGTCGAGACAGATTTCCTGTTTCTTCGAAGTAGTTTATTGGTTCTGGCTTTGTCATAATCATGCCACATCCTTTTGGAAGTTTCACAGGTGGGAAAGGAGTTCCACCTGTTTTTGGCAGTAATCAGTGTTTTCTGTCCCACCCTATATTTGAGATCCCATAGTGGTAGATTGACAGACTGGTATGATTGGTCAATGCTGGAGGCAGATCCTTTTCTCGCCAGTTCGTTAGCAGTTTCATTGCCCGTATGCCTCTGAGTCCGGGGACCCAGCAGAGCTTAACATTATGTTAGACGCCAAGAACCTTTAGCTCTTCACGACAACGTTTTACAAGCTGAGATTTTATTTCGACAGCAGAGATAGCTTTTATTGCATAAAAGATGGTGATATCATCTGGTGGTATCGCCTGCATTGAGGTCGCTTTGGCTGCCTCTGCTACTGACAATATCTCGGCCTGGAAGACACTGCTGTGCTCAAGGAGACGAAAGGTGCTGTTTAGCTTTAGTGTTTCTGAAAACACTCCAGCTCCACCGTCTACATCCATTTTTGAACCATCAGGGTAGATGGATATGGTTTCGGTGCCCAATTCGGTCCTCTCCAATTCCTTTCTGCTTGGAAAAATACAGGAGAAAGTCATGGTGAGGCAGCATTTAGTCAGAGGATACAGCTGAGCCCAGATATCTGTGTAGAATTTGGGCATGTCCTCCTGAGTTCGATATCCAGCAGTTAAGCTGGCTGATTCTTAGAGCACTTTTGGCTGCAGGTTCTTGCATGTAAATGTCTAGCGGTAGCAAGTTAAGAATGGTTTCCAGCCCCGCTGTTGGTGTTGTTTCTCATTGCGCTAGTAACGCCCACATATGCTATCCTTTGTACCTTTGTCATATTTTTAAGATGGGTGACTTTATTTGTGGATTGCCACCAGACAAGCCCCCCATATGTTAATATAGGTCTTACAATGTCCGTGTACATCCATAGGATGTATAGGTTACACGTATAGAAAGCGACTGTGGCCTTTTTAAAGCACACGCGCACATTTAGGTTCCAGTTGAGTTTTCTAGCAAAAACGACACCCAGATATTTTGCCTATCGGCTAGTTTGAGGGTGGTCCCATCGATAGCCGGTAGGTCGAATATTGGTTTCTTCCTTTTATTCGTAGAGAGAACGAGTTCCATTTTCTGGCTTGATGCCAACCCAACATTGTTTCGTCCACTCGTTGAGAGTTTTCAATGCCTGCTCGAGTAGCTCACTAACAGTGGGACAGCGGGTAGGAATCTCCCTTTAACTAATCGCTACATCGTCTGCGTAGGCTATGACTTTTACCCTATTTCGTTGTAGCTTGATTAGTATCTCATTGATGACTATGTTCCACAATCAAGCACAATAGATCTTTTAGGTCGATGTACATCTTACTGCTAAGGCAAGTCAGAATTAAAAAAAAAAAGTTCCACAACAGAGGTGAGATAACTCCTCCTTGTGGTGTGTCTCTTGATGCTATTACTTTGAGAACGGTGTCTCCCAGATTCGCATTTATATTTCTGTGGTTGAGCATACTTCCAGTAATATGTATTAGAGGTTGGTCCACGTTGTTCTTCACGAGGTTTCTTTCGACTGCATTTGTGTTCACAGTATCGAAGGCTCCTACAATGTCGATAAAGTCAGCGAGTGTATATTCCTTCTCGTGAAGTGGTTTTTCTATTGTACTAAGTACTATTGTACTTACCTTTCGAGTAGGCATGCTGTGCCGAGGATATGTATTGGGGGTCGAGTTTTCACGAATGTAGATATCCATTAGTTTTTCATAGGGTTTTAGTATTAAGGATGTAAGACTTACTGGCCCAAAGTCCTTCGCGGTCGTGTGGCTTGGCTTGCCGGTTTTTGACATAAAGACTACCTTTACTTCCCGCCAGCACCTAGGGATGTAACCGCATTTTAGACTACCAACAAACAATTTCTGTAGAAATGCTGTTACGAGGTCGATTTCTGTAGCATGATCGGAATTATAACATCGACCCCTGGGGATGTGTAGGGACAGAAGGAGTTAATTGCTCAATAGATTCTTTATACACTAACCATATCCTCCATTGCTGCTGTTATGGGGTTGCCGCACAGCCGGTTCTTTGGCGATTAGTTTTCTTAGCCTGGCTGATTCAGTCGTGCTTTCTACACTGCAACAGAAGTTACGCCAGAAGGTGCGTTTAGCACTGTTATCTGCACTTTTGAATCTGCGCTGATTATTCATATAAAGACCCCAGTCGGTTTCCGAATTTGAGCTTCTTGCTGCGTTATAAGTTTTCCTGGTTGTAAGCACGCAACCAAGATCTTTCCGCAAAATCTTCCATAAAGTGGATGGGCATATATCCAATTCCTATGCACAATGGCGGATAGACTTATTCGGGTCGTCCTCTACGCTACGCTCTACAGCAGCAATGACTTTTTCTGTACGCACTGTATAACGTTTTTTGATGATGCTTATTATCATTTAGCGTAAACGTGGTGCGAAAACGTTCCATATTTAATCTAATTAATTGCTTTGATGGACGATTATGTTGGCCGTAAAATGGACGTAGTGTGCGATACGTATTTCGAACAGCACCATGATTTTCAAAATAAATTTGCACAATTAGGAAGCGTTGTTCAGACGATAGGCTATTCATGATGAAATACCAAACCAAACCAAAAATATATCACTTGACAGCTAAAAAAATGACCGCCAGTGTGTTTCCAACTTAAAGTTCTATACCTCTAAAAAAAAAATGCCCATTATAAGCGAACTTCTTGCAATACATACTATTTAAGAGAAGTTAATTTATTAATGAAGTTTTATCTCGACTGCAGTCCGATGAACCTACGACTTGAACGGTTTTGCTCTCGGAAGTTAGTTTGTCGTATGAAGAAAATGTAGCGATCCAGGCGTCGAAAAAAGCATTGAAGACTAACTCTGCCATTGCCCAGCGATCAGTAATAGTCCAAGAAAAGTAGGTACACACATCTGGAGGACATAAAAACTGAACATATAGCACAAATCGGGGTGACCCGACTCAAACAACTTTGAATGACATATGCATGGGTCCAGTTATAGATATCATTGAGAAGCCTTATAGGAAATTATATTATATTATATATTATTACCACCAGCATCTAATGTCGAAGAACAATGGCAACGATGCCAACACGCCATTAGATCAGCCGCAATTTATGTGCTAGGTTTCTCGCGGCCACCAGCAAGAAACCCCTGATGAAGAATGCCGACATTGCTCGCAGCAAAGAACGAGGCCTACAAGGCTAAGCTGCAGGTGAAGACGAGAGCTGCCATTGAGCTCTATAGGCAAAGAAGAAGGGAAGAACATCGGCTTTTCAGCAAGAAGAAAAAAGAGAAAGAAAAGCGCGCGATCGAGGATATAGAGAGGTGCCACTCCAGGAACGATGTTCGCAAATTTTACCAAAGTGTAAAATGTCAAAGCCAAGGATACAAGGCTCGAACAGAATCCTGTCGAGATGAACAAGGAAATATCGTAGTTGAGACACAGTCGATGCTGAGGATATGGAAGAACCACTTCTGCAGACTGTTAAGCGGCGATGACGAACAACATTCCGCTGTCAGGCAGAACGATCCATTTAATATTGGCAACGACAGCGAAAACTGCCAACCACCCGACCTAAGTGAAGTGAGGATAGCTATATCTAAACTCAAGCTTAATAAGGCCGCCGGAAATGACGGCCTTCCCGCTGAGCTTTATAAAGCTGGCGGAGATGACTTGGTAAGCAACATCCACCAACTCATAAGCCAAATCTGGTCGGTTGAAAGCATGCCTGAAGAATGGAACCTCAGCATCGTTTGCCCGATCCATAAAAAAGAGACCCGATCCATAAAAAAGGAGACCCACTGCGCCAACTACAGAGGCATAAGTCTACTCAACATCGGCTATAAGATCCTATCTGCCGTAATATGTGAACGCTTGAAACCGTTTACCAACAACCTGATCAGCCCTTATCAGTGTGGTTTTAGGCCAGGAAAGTCCACAATCGATCAAATTTTCACACTTTGGCAGATCCTGGAAAAACGCCAAGAAGTCCAAATCCATACCCACCACCTATTTATCGATTTCAAAGCCGCATACGACAGCATTTATAGAGACGAACGATATAGAGCCATGTCTAGTTTTGGTATACTGCCCAAACTCGTCCGTTTGTGTAGGATGACGATGGAGAATTCTCGCTGCAACATCAGGGTCGGAAACGACCTCACCGACACATTCGATACCAAAAAAGGATTTAGTCAAGGCGATGCGCTGTCATGTGACTTCTTCAATTTGATTCTTGAGAGGATTGTGCAAAACTCCAAAGCCAACACCAGAGTCACAATTTTCCAGTGCAACTACTAGCATACGCCGAAAATATTAACATCATTGGTAGAACTATACGAGCTATACCCTGTCAAAAAAACTCCGCGTTGGACGTTTAAGATGGCTAGGACATTTAGAACAAATGGACTCCAGAGCCTTCGATTCCCAGCCAGACGCATTAGAGGAAGGCCTCACCTTAAGTGGCTCGCACAAGTAGAAACCGACCAATTTGGAGTGCGCAACTGGAGGCTGTTAGCTAAGGACCGGGCTAATTGGAGAGACATGATGGTTGAGGCCCAGGTTCATCCCGGACTGTAGCGCGACTTAAGTAAGTAAGTAAGTATTATTGGCGATTTGGTGTTAAAACGAACCTTATGAATTTTAAAACAAATTTGTCCAAAAATACTTCAATTTCAAATTTTAACGTTCGAAGAATTCCACTTTTTGCTTTATTTTTCTGAAGTAAAGTTTTTTATTCCACCCAAATGAAACACATGCGTTCCAATGATGTATGTTCACTTCTTTGATTTTACCAATCTGTCACTAGTGCCTTGTATCCCTAGCTAACCTCAAGTATGTGTCCTCTCTCACTGCGGTGACAGAATGACAGCATATTCCAATGATTGCTATAACCAACATTTCAAGTAAAATTTCAATTCCATCATGTTCTGTGCTCCAATCATGCTTTTCAATGATAGTTATAACTGGACCCTAAAGAAAATTTAATGATCCAAACATCAAACAACTACGCCTTCAGCACAGATCGTCCGCTTATGTAATAATTCGGGTTATAGCATCTCTTAAAGGCATATGGAACAACTAAAATCAACATCACATAGATATCGCTACATTACCTTATTCCAAAATGGATACTCAGAATCACATCTTCACACCAAAAGGTATTACAATGGTCCCAATTAGATAACTTACTTTACCCAGTTGCGCTCTCTGAGTCGGTTGCATTACTTTAGGTTACGTCCGTCCCTATCGTCGTTAGACGGTAGATTATGTAACAAAACCCTGATTTGACTTGTTCCAGAGAGAAAGCAATATAAGGTCGCTTGCCTGGGATACAAGACCCGAGCAGAATTCTGCCTAGATAAGCGTGATGAAACCCTTAGTTTGACGAATAGTAAAATTTGCATACCTCGGTTCCGATAAATCATTCGAAAAGAAATCAATTGCGGTTTCTTTGGGCTTTGATGGAAATTTGGTACATCCCCGAATCAAAATATTAAGGAAATCCCATGTTGAAGCATGATCCATATCATAAGCGGATTATGAACTACTTAGTCGTTTAATCATCGGTCCCAGTTGTAGTGATGAGCTCTAGATTCAAGAGCGAACTTTGCGAGCGACATAGACCTGGTCAACAAAACGCCGCTTTGGACGTTTAAAATGACTTAGCCATTCCAAGCGGATGACCATCAATACTACGACTCGCAAGGTCTTTCATTTCAAGTCAGATGGTAGGCATATTATAGGAAAACCCGCACCTGCACGTACAAGTAGAAATACCTGCTTCGAGCAACTTGAAGTGCGCAACTAGAGGGAGTGGGTAAGAACCATGCTAACTGAAGATGAAGTTGACTGCGAATGAGAGCCAGATTTACGCCTTATGTAGCGCTACTTAGTGGGTGCATTGGCCTAGTGAAAGGAACTTTGGACTATTAAGCTTGGGTTCCCTGGCTTAAATCCTAAAAGGTATAACACTGTGGCAACACTGTTAAAAAAAAACACAAAAAGATATACGAAAGAGAAAAGAAGACTGACGGTGACTGCAACGGGTAGGTAGAGTTAGTCGTTAAGAAGCATTCGTCGTGTACAGTTGTTAAAGTGATTGTAATAATTTAAGAATATATAATAAAAGTATTTATAACCATTTAGATTTGTTGCGTTTTTTTATTGTGTTAAGGGTCATTCTTACAACACCTACTTTTTTTTTCATTGCCCCTCCCCTTGCGAAAGTCTGACAAACATCCATGAGTATAAAAATGTCATGAGAAGCTTCTTAAATTTTCCGTTCAGAATTGGTGTTAAAGCATTATTGTTCCAAAAATTACACATTTGCAGACTAAAGTAAAAGTTGGATGGATGTTGTAGAACAAGGGGAAACTCTGATTGGCTTTAACTTGGCAATGCCCACTGGCTGTAACTCTGACTACACATTAACTGTGCTTATTTTTACATCCAAGTGGTAACCATTGGGTACTGGTCTCATCCAACCGGTTTTGACTTGCTAAATGATAAGGGCGAGTGTTGATAATAAGACAAAAACAGCAAAACTACAAACAGCCTGGTCAGAATGGCACGGAATACCCGGCCTGCTATCCCCTTAGATGAGCTACTTCGACATATTCGGACAACACGTTATTTAAAAATCTCAAGGGTAAGTCAGGCCCCTTGAACAGAAATGGATACCCGTGTCCTAGGGGTATCTAATAAATTGGAACAGTGCTTTGGGTTAACTACCCAAGCATGGGAAAAACCATAGTTACCCATAGCCTCGGAAAGGAATGATTTTATTATTGATGACCCTGCTAAACGAAAAACTGACAACGACGTTCGTATCTGCACCTGGAATGTAAGAACATTAAATGGGAAAGGTGCAGACGAACTAGCTGAAGCCTTAAACTGCTGCAAAGCACTGCAATGATGCCAACAAGCCAACCGCAACTGATATGCTAGGTTTCTTGCGCCCACCAGCAAGAAACCCCTAGTTGAATGAGGAATGCCGACAGATGCTCGCAGCCAAGAACGAAGCCTACAAGGCTTAGCTGCTGATGAAGGCAAAAGCTGCCATTGAGCTCTATAGCCAAAGAAGAAGGGAAGAACACCGGCTTTTCAGAAAGAAGAAAAAAGAGCAATAAAAGCTCGCGATCAAGGATATAGAGATGCGCCGCTTTAGGAATGACGTTCGCAAGTTTTAACAAAGCGTAAAATGTCAAAGCCAAAAATACAAGGCTCAAATAGAATCCTGCCAAGATGAACAATATAATGTTGTTGTTGAGACACAGTCGATGCTTAGAATATGGAAGAACCACTTCTGTAGACTTTTAAAGGGCGATGACAAAAAGCATTCAGCTGTCAAGCAGAACGAAGCATATTGGAAACGACAGCGAAAACTGCCTACCACCAGACCTAAGTGAAGTGAGGATAGCAATATCTAAACTCAAGCTTAATAAGGCTGCCGGAAATGACGGCTTTCCCGCTGAGCTTTAAAAAGCTGGCTGAGATGACTTGGTAAGTAACATCCACGAACTCATAAGCCAAATCTGGTCGGATGAAAGTATGCCTGAAGAATGGAACCTCATCATTTGTCCGATCGTTTGTCCGATCCACAAAAAAAGGGAACTGCGCCAACTACAGAGTCACAAGTCTCCTCAGCATCGCCTACAAGAACGCCTGAAATCATTTACCAACAACCTAATCGACCCTTATCGGTGTTGTTTTATGCTAGGAAAGTCCACAACCGATCAAATTATCACACTTCGGCAGATCCAGGATAAAACCCAAGAAGTCCAAATCGGTAACCAATACCTATTTATCAGTTTCAAAGCCGCATACGACAGCATTTATAGAGACGAACTATACAGAGCCATGTCTAGTTTTGGTATACCGCCCAAACTCGTCCGTTTGTGTAGGATGACGATGGAGAATTCTCGTTGCTCCATCAGGGTAGGAAACGACCTCACCGACACATTCGATACCAAAAAAGGATTAAGGCAAGGCGATGCACTGTCATGTGACTTGATTCTTGAGAGGAATGTGCAAAATTCGAGATCCAACACCAGAGGCACAAGCTTCCCAAAATTGGTGCAATTGCTAGTATACGCCGATGATGTTGACATCTTAGGTAGGTCTCAACGTGATGTCATAGCCACGTTTGCTAGTATAGAGAAGAAAGCGGCAAAAATGGGTTAAGCAGTTAATGAGGGTAGGACTACGCATAATTAGTACTAAAGCTCTCAATCGAACTCCTAAGGAGATTCTAAATAAGACCCTGATCATCCCATTCCTGCTCTACGGCGTTGAAGCCTTGACCGTATCGAAAGCGGATGAAGTAATCCTTGGTCGATTTGAGAGAAAAATTCTTCGATCTTCGGTCACATTTGCTTTGACGGGCAATGGCGACGAAGATTCAGCCAAGAACTGTACGAAAGGTACAGCGAGGACACCAATACTCCGGCTTCCAGATTCTACGATTCCCAGACGCAATAAAGGAAGACCTTGCTTTAATTGGCGAGCACATGTAGAAACGGACCTCAACCAAATTGAGGTAGTTCGCTAAGGACCGGGCTATAGGGAGAGGCATGTTGGTTGAGGCCCAGGTTCATTCCGGACTGTAGCGCCACATAAGTTAGTAAGTAAGTGTCAACAGCAAGATCTATCGTTACTGAGGCGATTAGTTGCTTCATGAAAACAATTATTTTTACGAGATTGGATGGTTAATCTAAACCACAATTTCGAACCTAATATCCGGATATTGTCCGGATATGTCGAAACAGCTCAGGTAGGTTGTTCCCTTAGGTACATAACATAACGCACTAAAAGAAGTCTTTCATCCCTGTCATTGAATGTGAGCGATCAGAGCTAGATGAATTGCGTTGGTATAAAAACTGTATTTGGAGGCTTTTGAGAAATGTCAAAACCTTAACTCTGACTAGTCTCCGAAGGAAGTTCTGCTTTTGGATATCGTTTCAGATAGAAAAATGCTTCCGATAACACCAATGCAAATGTGAAAATGCGTATAGTATCCCAAGGAATGGTATATTTAACAACTGTTCAAACTAACGATAAGTGTTGAATTGAATAGATGTGTTCAAAAGTAATACGTTAATCCTGCTCGTTAGTCCTTCGTTCCAAACTCATTCCTTTACTGTTTTTTAATATCTTCATTATCTTCTTGATTCCTCATGAAACATTTAGATACCAGATTACATCCTACTTGTATATATCTGCGTTTCAATTTCCTTAGTTGGATATATTCAATTTTACGAGCCTATAAACGTCTATCCATTAATTTTCCTTTTTACTCAATTTTTTTTTCATGAATTAACATTAAGCGACATATCAGACAACATCATTAGTGTGTACCACACATACTATAATCTATCGCACCTTAATCTACAAATGTGTGGATTTGGCGACGGTAAACTTTCGGTTAGAAAAAAAAATTCAAAAACATTAAATATGCCAGCTTCCTACGTATCTGGGTTATCTTCAATTTATTATACTCGCATCCTTCACCACCACACCATTATCAAACAGACAACCGCGTAGCTAAAGAGAAGAACGGAATTCACCATCAGACATCATTAAAATTGATTGATCATCTTTTTATGTGGGGAATATTTTTATTGCGACACCACCTACCAGAAAAAAAACTAACCCACTTCCATCATCGATGCGTTCCGTTTCTGTCATTGATTAGATCAATCAAATGTCATCCATAGCAGCATGGCTTGCCCGAGGAGTCAGCGCACATTAAAAACCGTCACTGCTAAGCAAAAAAAAAAAAGTTGTCTTCGTTGAAAATGGATGTTTCACTTAAAGCCTCTTTTAACAGAATTGGCTTCTTGGAATTTCAAGTCGTTTCAATCCACCAGCGCATTTGTCGTGTTCTTAAAGGATAGTCAAAACGAAAACCATCCTCCCAGACGGGTAGATACTTACAAGTACATTTCCTGATAACATATCTAATGGAGTTTCTAAAGAATCCTTGTAGCTAAGTGATGTATATTTTGTACAGGCATATTTATGTAGTCACTTTATCTGACAGTGTCATGTACTTTTGATAAAATCAATCTTGACAGATGTTTTTTTTATATTAATTCACGACAGCGATTATAATTGAGTTTTCAGCGGACTGACAGGGGGAGGTAAAACGGGTGATGCGATAATTGGTTCTATTGTGTGAATCAATAAACTTAGAAATAGGGCGCATCGGACATTGTATGGAGAAACAACAATAGCCGAACAAAATACTGCAGCAAATGGGTCGATGTGGTGGATTGGAGAACGAAAGGGATTCTCGATTTCACTGAGGCTATGTTTAAATCGGTGAACATCGCCAACGAACAATGGGCTGGGGATGTATTTGTGGGATTACAAAATATTATGTATTTGTATTTACATATTTTATCCATTTTGCATTTAAAAGTCTAAAGGAATGTTAAGGATTTATTCCCCCATTGTCTGCATTTTATTTTACTTTTTTCACTTTTAAAGGTTAGTGAGAGTATCGAAGCTACTTTGAGAGCATATGATAAGACTACAATCCTCAGAGCGAAATGTTAAGTGCCCTATAGCATTATCGACAATCATGGGACTCAGTCATAGTCTGGGTAAGAAATCCGGTCGGATCTTGTACATCCAAAACCAAATATACAAACGTATACTCAAGCTACAGTATCCGATAACGCTCAAAAAAATATCTCACCTGACCCAGTCTCAAACGTATTTTCGAATATTCTTTCAAAACCTGAGGAACAAAGCAAAACGAATAAACATATTTTTGACAGGCTCGTTAAGCTCGAAAATAGTAATCGCAATAGAAGTTCCCCACCTTTGACATGAATTAGAACTCGAAGTCGCGTTTGACTCCTTAATCGATACCACCCAAAAATCAAAATGGAAAAATACTCCTCAACAAAACAAAATAGTGAGCTTTAGTAAAAATAAGTCCCCCGAGAAATACAAGATTTAGTATGACAAAAAAGAAAAGCTCGTAAAAGATGGCACCAAACTCGTGCCCCACAAGATAAAACACATCTCTATCGGTTGAGTAACTTGCTATCAAATTCGATTAACAATTTTGAAAGCCATGAAGTAGAAACTTATCTACAAAACCTAACCGCTGGAAAAGAATCGAATTATTCGCTCTGGAAAGCAATTAAAGTCATAAAAAGGCCAAAAAACGCTGTGCTGCCAATTGGGCAAAAAGCGGTAAGGAAAAAGCTGAGGATTTTGCCTCACATCTTGAGGAAACATTTAAGCCATTTGATGGTCCGGCGCAAAACGAAAACATTAATATATTCGAGTCTACAACCGATAATAATATTTTTTTTTTTAATTCTGACCTGCTGACATCGACCTAAAACATCTATTGTGCTTGCCGTCAGATGTTTTTAACTTTCTCTTACAAAGAGAAAGATATTGTTTTCGTGAAAATTTTCGACCTCGAGATTTTGATTGATTCTAACATTACGATGATAGCGGAGCCTAAAAAAGTGGTTTTTGGAATTCCGTCCGTCGGTCCGTCGGTCCGTCTGTCCGTAATGGTCTCCACAGCCTAAACGGCTTGTCCGATTTTCTTCAAACTTCGTATCTAAGCTTATTTTGGTCATAATTCTAGGCCATTTTTTTTGTTTGCTTTTAGCCATGTTATTAACGGTACCTGCCATATAAAAATTACACATAACCTCAATTTTCTCGAAAACGGCTCTAACGATTTTGTTTAAACTTTATATATACTATAAGCATATTAGTTCCAACAAAACTGCATACCCAGTTTTTTCGAGAAAATCCATATAACGGATTTTGTCATTCAGGCCATATAAAGAAAATTGTTAATTTCTCGCAAACTATTATGTCAAATTGAATGAATTTTAATATATATATACTACTATAATAGCTTTAAACAATTCCACATAATTAGATTTAGCCCAACTATCACTTAACGGAATTTTCAGTTTTGGCCAATAACGAAAATTAATTATTTTTCACATAGACACCGATTCCTTCAAATTTCGGAGTAAACGTTCGTATAGTCACATTTCGAAATTGTTTATAATTTTTAGCATTAATTAACCCAACTCGCTGTGAAAGAGAAAGTTGCGTACGACCCAGTCGTGCACCCACCACTCGTTTAGGTTAGTAGCGCTTCTACTTTCCTAATGTAGCTGATAATACTTTCAGCCGAAGATTTCCTCAGTTCTTCGGGACTTAAACATTCCCTGAAGAAAGTATCCCTTCTCATACCGTAAAGGGCCAGGCATTCACATATGATATGCTCGGCTGTTTCGTCTTCTTCTTGACATAGTCTGCACTCCGGTGAGTCGACTAGACGCATTTTATTTAGGTGATATCGCAGACCGTGATGACCAGTTAGGTAGCCTACTAAGTTTTTGATATCGTGCCTGCGAAGATTTAGTATCTTATTGGCATCTGATTTGAAGGGCTGAATAGCTCTTTTGGCCTGTCTTAGGCCTGGGATGTTTCCCCAGTATGAAACACATTTGTTTTGTTCCCAGTTTTTTATGACCAGATTTATGGCTGATTTGGGGATTGCACAGAAGGTTCAGGTCCAATGAAGGGGGTTTCCGAACCTTTTATGGCTACTTCATCAGCTTTTTCGTTACCTTCAATTCCCTTATGTCCGGGGACCCACCATAGTCTGGTTTTGTTCCTGGAACTGAGTGTTTGGAGGGAGTTGAAGCAGTGTAGTACTGATTTGGAGTCAATGATGTGTGAGCTAAGGGCTTTTATAGCTGCTTGCTGTCCATGAATATATGGATGTTTGCGCCTTTAATACCTGAGTTGTGTATTAGGTTTGCGCATTCTTTTATGGCATGGAGCTCAGCTTGGAATACACTAGGGTTTTTTCCCATAGGTATTGAGATGTTTTTATTTGGTCCATGTATGCCAGCTCCTACCCCTGAGTCCATTTTAGAACCATCCGTATACCACTTTAGGCCGTTTAGGCAGTTTCGTGGGTTGTTGCTACACCATCCTTCTCTCGTTGTAATCTCCGTTGAGAATCTTTTGTCGAAGCAAAGTATCTTTGGTAAGCGGTCTGTAACCACACAGATCATGTCATGTTCTGGAAGTTCGGATAGAAGGTCAATTAGTTTAAGGTGTTCAAAAACCGATAGTAATATAGTAATATATGCAAATATTGCCGATCTTAAAAGGGAAATACAGAAACTAAAGCCTAAAAAAGCTCCTGTTTATGACCTGATTACAGAAGAACTTCTTAAAATGTTGCCTCGGAAACCATTAGCGAAGCTCCTTTTTATTCTAAATACGGCAATTAGATTAGAGTACATACCAGGACAGTGGAAGGTTGCGGAAGTGATTATGGAAAATCACCGAATAAAATAAAATCTTACAGACCTATTTCACTTCTTCCAATAATTTCAAACGTTTTTTGAAAGGATATTACTCGGTCGCTTACACCCCATCAGAAACGCCTTTTTCCTGACCATCAATTTGGGTTTAGAAGTAAACATTTGACTGTGGACCACATACATCGAATTACCGATGTAATTGAGAAGGCTTTCTAAGAAAAGAAAAATATATCTTGACGTGTCACATGCTTTTGACAAGGTTTGGCATAGAGACCTTCAATACAAATTAAGACAAGTTCTGCTTGAACAATAAGTAAAATTATCGTGTCATATCATTAGCACAGACTCTTCCGTGTGAAACTTGGAAACGAGTATTCAGAGTTCAAAGAAATAATGGCAGGAGTACCCCAAGGAAGCGTCCTTGGGCCACTCTTGTAGCTCCTATTTGCAACGCTTGCTGACGATACTGCTATACTTGCCATTGGAACAACAATTGATGAAACAAATATGATATTACAAGACGCACTTAACGAGGTTAATGAAAGGACAAAATCCTGGTGGATTGCAGTTATCGAGAGCAAATCGATTCATGAAGATTATTCGTATAAACGGACAAACAATTTGCCTGTCTTTCTAAATACGGTTCGAGTCCCTTTTGCAAAGGAAGCAAAATATCTCGGAATGACAATCAATTCAAAATTAAAATAGAAGTCGCATTTAAAAAAGAAATGCGAAGAACTTAAAAATAAATACAGAAAACTGTACTGGTTGCTCGGAAAATATTCGAAGCTTAGCCTTGATAACAAGCTGCTTTTATACAAGCAAGTGCTAAAACTGGTTTGGACATATGATATACAACTATAAAGCTGTACTAGTGAATCGAATTTAAACATTTTACAAACTTTTGAAAACAAAATGTTAAGATCATTCGTCAATGCGCCGTGTTACATAAGGAACGAGGATCTACGCAGAGATCTGGGTATTCCCGTGGTTAAAGATGAAAAGAAAATTTTTGCACGAAAGCATAAAAAACGATTATTAGGACACATTAACACAAAGGTCCTCCAAATTCTTGACGAAACAAATTAATTGCGGCGTCTTCAAAGAACTAAGCCCTTGAATTTGGCTCGATTATAACAAACCGCGCTATAAATTGCGGAAAACCAGGAACTCTCGAAGGAAAGTTAACTGCCAAACATTTCATTACTCATGATAAAAAAAATTGCTAGATAAGTCGCATAATTAGTTGCAATACGTATACAAAAAGGGTGGTGGTTTTAGTGAGTAAAAATCTCACACTACTTTGGACATGTGCTCATCGTGTCTATGAAGTTTCCACCAGCCCACGGCAAAAAAAAAATAGTCTGGGTCCGATTTGTAATAGCAGGAGTAGATAACTTTTTTCGCTGGCCCTCTTCTTGGGATGATCTTACAAATTACCTGAATACAATCAATAATCCCGACTTAGCCCATCGGGTTCGGTATGAGATTTTCGGTCCCGCTAATGTGGAAGAAGTTTTGCATGCATGAATGAATGACCTTGTTGCGCCTTAAATTGTTTTAGTAAGAGGTGGCACAAAAGTCAAAGTGTCATAATTTTCTGAAAATATAGATACAATATCGGCGTGACACATTTTTTTTTTTAATTCTGACTTGCCGGAGCAATAAGAGATCTGTTCCCGTACTTTTCAGTAAAAATAAGTAAATTCTAAAATTTCTTGGAGTGGGGTAAATTATCTCAGAAAGAGACAAAATTACCAAAACGTACGGGAACGCGTTTTAGTAAAAAACACTAAAATGATATATTTTGTATGCCTTTTAAAGAACAAATGACATAAATCACCTGTCAAAACAAGCGAGTTGTTACTTTTAGATACCAACTGACAGTTTACTGATTTTTACCAACAGAAATTTCTGCAGTAAATTTTTTTTACAGATTATTATGAAGAGGTAGTTTTTTGCTCTCTCGTGAGCTGTCTCTTTTACTTATTTCTGCGTACGGGAAGGGCAATAGGTAGAAATCAGTAATAATCAGTAAGAATCAGTAAATATTATTTTGTACGGGAACAGACCTAAGATGTACGTCCACATAAAAGATCTTTTGTGCTTGCCGTCAGATGTCTGTTTAGGTTAGTAGCGCTTCTACATTCCCAATTCAGCAGAGGATTTCCTTAGTTCTTCGGTACTTAATATTTCCCTGAAGAAGGATTTCCTTCTTATACTGTAAAGGTCCGGGACTTCACATATGATGTGTTCGGCTGTTTCGTCTACTTCTAGGCATAGTCTGCACTCCGGTGAATGCATTTTATTTAGGTGATATCGCAGACCGTGGTGACCCGTTAGGTAGCCTAGTAAGTTTTTGATATCGTGTCTGCGAAGATTTATTTTGGCCTGTCTTAGCCCTGGGATGTTCCCCCAGTATGAATTAAATTTGTTTTGTTCCCAGCTTTTTATAGCCAGATTTATGGCTGATTTGGGGATTGCGAAGAAAGGTCCTTGTCCAATGAAAGGGATCTCCGAGTCTTTTCTGGCTAGCTCATCAGCTTTTTCATAACCTTCAATCCCCTTATGTCCGGGCACCCACCATAACCTGGTTGCTGGTTTTGTTCCTGGAACTAAGTGTTTGGAGGGAATTAAAGCAGTGTATTACTGATTTGGAATCAATAATGTGTGAGCTAAGGGCTTTTATAGCTGCTTGACTGTCCGTTAATATATGGATGTTGGCGCCTTTAATATATCGGGTTTTTCAATAAGAGCGCTACCAAAGTTTTTCTTTTTAAATAAAACAAAAACGGTTTTAGATATCAATGAAATTCTTTATTCCTGTGAAACTACGTTCGATGCCATTATGTATGGAACTCGATTTCTTTTGCATGGCCACCACAGGCACGCTTGCAGAAGTCCAGACGCTGAACCCAATTTTCGACGATTTTCAATCATAAATCGGCCGATACTGCTGCAATTTCACGTTCGATATTAGTACGAAGTTCATCAATCGTCGCTGGCTTGTTGGCATAGACCATAGACTTGACGTAGCCCCACAAGAAATAGTCTAACGGCGTCAAATCGCACGACCGAGGCGGCCAAGCGACTGGACCATTTCGTGAGATAACACGTACTCCAAACTTGGTTTCCAATAAATTGTGACATTCGCTGTGTGGCTTGTGGCGCCGTCCTGTTGGAACCACATGTCCTCCAAGTCCATATTATCCAATGGGGGTCAAAAATATTCGGTTATCATTGAACGGTAGCGATTCCTATTCACAGTAACGTGCCGGTCATGATCATCACGGAAGAAGTACGGCCCAATGACGCCGCCGGCCCATAAACCACACCAAACCGTATTTTTTTCGGGATGCAATGATGACTCATGGAGTACGTGTGGATTGCTGCCTGACCAATACCGCACATTTTGTTTATTGACGAAGCCATCCAGCCAGAAATGAGCCTCATCGCTGAAGATGATTTCCGCATCATTTTCAAGTTGTTGCTCAGCCCAATTCACGAACCTCCTACGCCTTTGGTGGTCAAACGGCTTCAGTTCCTGCGTCAATTTAATCTTGTAAGGATGTAGGCCAAGATCTTTTTGCAAAATTCGCCACAACGACGTCACAGAGATGCCCAACGCTTGAGAACGACGTGTGAGAGACACATTTGGGCTTTCTTCAACTGAAGCCTCAGCGGCAGCAATATTCTCGAAACTATGGGCACTTCTTTGTCTCACTGGCACGGAAACATTTTGTACTGTGCCTGTGGATTCAAATTTTTCCACTAGATGCTCAATTGTTGATCTGCTAGGACGATTATGACGACCATAAATTGGTCGTAGCGCTCTTAACGTTGAGACTACTCACTCCGAATTTCGGTAGTAAGTTTTAATAATTTCGACTCGTTGTTGGCTCGTATATCTTTCCATCATGAAATGGCAAACCTTACGGAAGAGAAATGTCAAAAAAACGGCAAGAAATATGGCATCGTTTGCTGTCCCTGTCGCTCTACTTTTGTAGCGTCCCTGTTAAAAAAATCTTTACCTGAATTGGGTATTAGGTTTTGATGACATGGAGCTCTGCTTGAAATACGCTGGGGTTTTTTCCCATGGGTAGTGAGGCGTGACACATAGTCCCTTTTTTAATATGGAAGCGGAAGAATTCCCAAGATGAAATCAATGGTGGTGTATACAGTACCAGTCAGGATGAACAAAGTGAAAAACAAAATGAGTTGCTTCGACATATTCGTACAACAGGTCATTTAGTAATCTTAAATGTTAGTCAGACCCCTTTAAGAAAGATGGTTGCGGAAGAAGGAAAAGGCCAACGGCAGCGGTCAATTCGGTGGTGGATACTTATTACCCCGTGTGCTAGTGGTATTTTATAAATTGGATCTGGCCCTCCAGGTTGGGGGTTGTGCTTTGGGTTAACTACCCACTCACGTAAAACAAATATTGAAGAGCCTCGGAAATTACAGATTTTTTCCTGACGACCATGTTAAACGAAAAAAGGACAACAACGTTCGTATCTGCAGGAAATTTAATTTAATTGTTCGTTTCAATTATCCTCACATTTTTTTTATAGTTTTATAACTTTTGCAACAGACCATTCCTTACAGGCAAATAACTTGGTCGTGTTTTAAAATGAGGTGACCTTGATCATTATTCTAGTATTGTGAGCAGTTTCCTTCGCTTCAAATGTGTTTCCTCACAGTCATAGCTTTTCCGCTGAGCTAGTAAAACACGTCAACAGTGCGATCATAAATCTTAGGTTATGTGTCAGAAGTTACGAATAGCTTACCCGTCGTTTGGTGGCAACTCTCACCCGCTTTCTATGTTTGCAATCGGAGCTCGACACATTATCCTGAAATGTGCACTACGTCTCTACAAACAAAAACACAAGAAACACCATCGTATACTAGCTGCGCACACAGGATATAGTGGGTGGATACGAAGATAACATAGAAGGAGAAGCCACCCCCTCTCCAGCATTACATCGTTTCGCGTTCGGAAACAAATCAACTTTATCGAGCATAAAACGTTGCCCCGTTTATCTCCCTTTCTCGGCATCATCGTTCCGCAATATTTCCTTTAGGAGCAATTGAATTTTAGGCAGCGGATATTCGGTTGTTGTTCGGCTGCGGCTGTGTCCTTAAACCTCCTTCGCAACGAAGATGTGCATCAATTAGGTCATAATCGTAAAATCATTCATAGTTTGGCTGGCCCGCACTAAATGTCAGGGTGACCAATGGACATGGCCTTCGACGTAGTTGTCGTTTGCTTGTCACCGGATGGGTAGTTATTGAATTGGAAACGATTGTGCGGATATGTTCAAGGACGAAACACATATGGCGCGGAAGACCGTCGCATGTGGAGTAACACATTGGAAAGTAATAACACGAGAAGACAGAAGTCAGTCGAGGCCCGAGACGAATTCCTTTCGCACCAAGTGAGAGTCAAATCGATATTCAATTTGGAGCTTGTTGTAAAAGGACTAGTGGGTGGTGCCTGGCCAGACGAGGCATGTGTATACGAGATGAACGCTTGTTAGCCATTTAAAGTTTTGTAATTTTGCAGCACTCAGCGTGTTCAGAATATTTTTGGGGTGCCAAAACTTTTCAAATTAAAGTGGGGGGGATACGGTTAAATGGATCAATTTAGTATGCGCTGGAGGAATGCAGGCTCTCAAATGCTCTCCCCTTATGTGGGGGGTGGGGAATTTATTAACTATTGTTGTTGAGTCAGTAATCGGGTCAAGGTGTAATTCGCGCTGTAAGGGCAATGATTTATGATGCGAAGTAAACAAGTGGCTTAGGAACTCAAATTGAATTCACAATCAAGCGAGGAGGGAGGCAACTTATAGCATCGAGTTTCTGTTTTCCCTGAAATTGATCAAATTTCGTTGCAGCGTTTCTGGTGAGTTCGTATCAAATTTGCTGCATTCTTAACATGCTGCAATAGGGACTGGGATTTACACTGAAGAATTTAATTAAAACAAACATTACAATGATGTAACCAGACCTAGAGCCAAAGCCACAGGACGAATTTGATTCAAGTTTGGTATTTGAAGCTCTTGAAGTAATTTTTGAAAATCCGGTACCTCATACTTTACTTTGTATAGGAACGTTTTGATTAGTGGTTCGATGAGGCAGATTATGTTTGTCTTTTCTCATCGCTCTCAGGGCGTGGCAAACCCATTGTGATGGGTGTATGAGAAGATTCTTCCTTTGTATCGTTGAGGAACATCTTATCCCCTTGTAGCCTGGATGTTGTTGTGAACCTCTGAAAACATAGAAAAATAGTTTCGTAAGGTCATGTATTTTTTAGAATACTTCTTCTTGACTGATTGTAAATAGGCACACAAAGTGTGTGCTATACTCCTGGAGGTTGCGGTGCAGAAGAAACATTCTTTACTTCAAAATCCACAAAGGTTTTCATCTCCAAGGGCGTTTTTAATGTATGACTTGATTAGTTGTGTCCGGTATGTTATAGGCGACAGACTGAGGAAAGAAGTTTTATGTTTCAAAGATATCAGCAAACGAATTGTAACAATCCTCATTCAAGCTAAATTCGCGAACATAAGTCTTATATAGCAAAACCACTGCGTAAGCTTTTCTTTATCTATCCTACTCATCAGGACTCTTTCCGAGTAGATGGAAAACAGCATTTGTCCAGTCTGTACCAAAAAAAAAGGCGAATCTTCTTCTCTCTCCAACAACTGACCAATTGCACTTACGTCCCTTCTTTCCAAGGTCATGGAAACGCTGATAAATCGTCAGCTTATGAAATATCTCGAAATACGAAAACTTCTCAATGACCGGCAGTATGGTTTTCCCAGCAACATGTCTACCGGTGATTTGATGACATATCCCACCGAAAAGTTGAACCAATCAATCCACCATGGTGGTGAAAGCAAAATTGTTGCACCTGATATTTCAAAGGCATTTGACAGGGTTTGGCATCAAGCCGAAAATGCGTGCATTTGGAATCGATGAAAAACTTCTTCTATGGATAAGAAATTATCTTTCGAAACGTTCAATTCAAGTTGTTTTGGACGGTTTCAAGTCTGCAATTCAACAAATAAATGCTGGTATCCCTCAAGGCTCAGTTTTGTCTCCGACTCTCTTTCTCATTTTTATAAATGATCTCCTGTCTGCAACTTCTAATCCAATTCATTTATTCGCTGATGACAGTACCATCAGCTTCTCATATTCGTTTTCAGGTCCTCGTCTCTCATCTCCGAACGTAGACTCTAAACGACAAAATATGTTAAGCTCATTAAATTCCGACCTCGACAGCATTATCAAATGGGGTAAATCCAACAGAGTGGAATTCAATGCTTCAATAAATGCTGTCTTCTGTCATTAAAGCGAAACCAAAATCTACAGCCATTATCCATGAATGGCACTTACGTCGAAGAAACCGAAAAGCTTTCCATGCTAGGTATGTGTGTTAGTAACGACTTACGTTGGAACGACCACATATTCGAAGTCGCTAAAAACGCAGCGAAATGTCAAGGTTACCTTTATCGATGTAAGAAATATTTCACCCCTACCTGATTTGGCCACAATATATAAAGCGTTTACACGCCCTAAACTTAAATTCAACGCCCACTTCTGGTCAGGCGCTCCAAAATCAACATTGCACCTCCTAGATAAGATTCAAACGCGTGCGAATAAAAACATATAGGAGATATAAGAATAGCGAACTCCTTAGTTTCGCCCGAACATCGTCCAAAAATCTCCTGCCTTACCTTGTTTTATCGCTATTTTAACAACTAATGTTCAAATGAAATAGCCAGCTGCATTCCTCCCTTTCAACAATTCAGCCGCAATACTCGTTACGCTATGAATGCAAATCAGTTTACCCTCAAGCCTATCTTCGGAGGAACGCTAAAATACAGAGATTCGTACATAAACCGAATAACACGAGTGTGGAATGGTCTACCAAACTCTGCTTTTACTATCCGGTACAACGGGTGATTTTTTAAGAGGTTTAGAACTTTTAAAAAAAAAAAAACACAAAAAATTCGCAAAAATGAATGAAATATTTATTTGAATCGATAGTTTGAACCTTGCAATTTAATGTTTAAAGATAATTTCATGCAAATGTTGACCGCGGCTGCGTCTCAGGTAGCCCATCCGCTGAGTCCAATTTTGGCATACTCTTTCACACATATCGGCCGGTATCTCACGAATGAATGCATGGATGTTGGCTTCCAGTGCGTCAATCGAAGCGGGCTTGTCCCTATAGACATTAGCCTTGACATACCCCCACAAAAAATAATCTAATGGTGTCAAATCGCACGATCTAGGCGGCCAATTGACCGGCCCGAAACGTGAAATTAACTGTTCACCAAACTCGCCTCGCAATTGCGCCATTGTTTCGCGTGCTGTGTGGCATGTGGCACCGTCTTGTTGAAACCACATATCATGCAAGTCAAGAACTTCCATTTCGGGCAAAAAAAAGTTTGTTATCATCGCTCGGTAGCGTTCACCATTGACAGTAACGCTGCGATTCGCATCATCCTTGAAGAAATATGGCCCAATAATGCCGCCGGCCCATAAACCGCACCAAACAGTGGCTTTTTCGGGATGCATTGGTAGCTGTTGCAATGCTTCTGGCTGATCTTCACTCCAAATGCGGCAATTTTGCTTATTTACGTACCCATTCAACCAAAAATGAGCCTCATCGCTGAACACAATTTTTCGATAAAAAAGCGGATCCTCGGCCAGCTTTCCAAGAGCCCATTCACCAAAAATTCGGCGTTGTGGTAGGTCGGCTGGCTTTAGTTCTTGCACCAGCTGTATCTTAAAAGGCTTTACGCCCAAATCCTTCCGCAAAATTTTCCACGTAGTGCTGTAACAAAGGCCTAACTGCTGGGAACGGCGCCGAATCGACATTTCGCGGTCTTCTGTCACACTAGCTGATACGGCCGCAATATTTTCTTCACTACGCACAGTACGTAAACGTGTTGGTGGTTTAATGTCCAACAAAGTAAATTTGGTGTGAAATTTGGTCACAATCTTTCGAATAGACTGCTCAGAAGGTCGAGAATGCCGATCATAAAATGGAAGCAGCGCGCGATGAACATTTCGAACCGAGCACGAATTTTGATAGTAAAATTCAATAATTTGCAAGCGTTGTTCATTTGTAAGACGATCCATGGTTAAATTGCAAACCAAACTGAAGCTGTTTGACAGTGACACAAGGTACTAAACACACGTCAGCTGTCAAAACCAGTGTTGCCAAAACCAAACCAGCTAAAAAATCACCCGTTAGCTTACAGACATTTTAAACCAATGTGCATCGGTATCTCCTTTCTTCTTATTCCGAATTTCCTTAACGCCCGGACTGTGTAAAAACATATAAAGGGTATTCATAACCCCTTTACTATGACATTTCTAACAATTGTTCTTCTCAGCTCCTGGAAGAAAATTATGACCGACCACCGATGTACGATCTTTAACGAAATAGCCAGCACACGTTTTCCTCACTGTGAGGCGGTTTCCAGACCAAGAAATGGCTAATCAAATACAGGGTGGCGCACGAATCGTGCTACAAAAATAAAACGTAATAACTTTTTTTCTGTGTGAGTAATCGGCTTATTTTTTTTTTTATTTTGTAGGTTACTATTTAGATTTATAAATTTAGGCGGGAGTTTGGCGGTAATCCCCCGAGTAGATGGACCATTATGAGGTTTGTAAACATGTTTGCCGATTCTGGAAGCATCGCACGAAGGCCGTACCATCGAGATGCCAATGTTCGGGTTCAGGATACAATCGCAGCAGTAGCATCTGCAATACAGGCCAATCCGAGCGTTTCGACCCGAAACTTATCAGGGCAAATTGGAGTTAGTAGACGGTCATTACAACGGATACTTCATGACGATTTAAACTTGTTTCCGTACAAAGTCCAAATTACTAGCAAGTTAAACCCTCAGGATTTGCCTGTTCGCCTGGAATTTTGCCAAAAAATGATATCAATGGCCGAAGAAGACAACACATTGATCAATTGTTTGTTCATGTCTGATGAGGCCCATTTTGATCTTAACGGCAATGTAAACAAGCAAAATTGCCGTATATGGAAAGAGTCTAATCCAGAAATGCTCCATGAGACGGAACTGCACCCAGAACGAGTCACTGTGTGGTGCGCAGTTTCATCAAGGTGTATTGTCGGGCCGTACTTCTTGGAAGAAAACGGTGTAACCGTTACTGTTAATGGGGACCGTTATTTAAAGATGTTGAAGGAGTTTTTTTTACCCAGAACTGCGCCGAAGACGTATACCATTCAACAGCGTTTGGTTTCAGCAAGATGGAGCAACTGCACATATAGCCAGACCAGTTATGGCGGAGCTAAACAAAAAATTCGCAAACAAATTAATTTCTAGGAACTCCACTCTTCGCTGGCCCCCAAGGTCACCTGACCTGACTGCACCAGACTTCTTTTTATGGGGTTATGTCAAGCAAGAGGTGTATAAAACGAAGCCCAGGAATTTAACTGAATTAAAGCAGTCCATAACGACAATAATTGAGGCGATCCCAACTTCAACTCTTCAGGCCGCAATGAATAATTTTTTGATCATTTGCGATCTAAAATCTTTAAAAACAACTAACTATTTAAAATAAAATTTAATTTTCTAACCAATAAAAAAATGAAATACATCGATTAAAAAAAAAGTTATTTGAATTTCTTATTGTAGCACAATTGGTGCGGCACCCTGTACTACATTGCGATAGACAAAGGGGACGCACCCAGTGTTTATGATTTCCGAACATTCAAAGGCGATAAGATCAACTTGAAGCATTATCTTCTTGCTCCCAAGGTATGAATATGAATATCTTACACACACAAAACAACGAAGAAATATTGTGACAATATTCAACGTCGAAAGACTGTAATCGCAAAAGATTGATAAGACCTTCGCAGAACGCGTGTACAAGAAAATTAAATATCTGTATAACGCCCACCCTTAGAGTCGGGTGACTATTTTACTTTTGTGGTGGGTTTCCTGTTCTAACTTTTTATTCCCCATAAGGAGAGAAAAACATTGGTGGTCGTTATAAGTATTTATTTTAGGTCAAGTTCACGATTTTGTCATGGAAAGCTCTAATGGGTCAAACCAGATAGGCGGTAGTGTACCTCCGTCAATGGGACTGTTTAAAGTGGTCTTCGCAGAATTTGTGCTACCCTCTCCTGTAGGATTTGCAAAAAGACGCAGTATGACAAATAATGCTAAAATGGGTCAAACCAAAGTAGCGGTAGTGTATAGTGTATACCTTCGTCAATTGTACACTCAAGGAAAAAACGACGCTAGGGTCTCTTGGTGTAAACACTTGGTAAATCAAAAGGCACAAGTGTGCCGCCGAATTGTTCACTCCAAGCTATTGCAACGAGAAGTGATTTCACTCTGCTTGCGGCGTGCGGGCGGCCTTTTATATGATTTAGCATGAAGTGACACAGTGGTTGTCAAAATTTGTTAGAGTAAACGAAAAAATAATAAAGAATTCATTGGTAAACAATAATCAATACATTTAATAGAATAATAATGACTAGAATCATGTCATGGTAAAATGAATTTATACATAAATATTGATTGTGAATAATAAAGACTAATGTCATGATAAAATGAATTCATAGATACATATGTGTTGATTGTGGTTGTTACATCTGGCCCATATAGTGCCTCATATATAGGTCCTTTATTAACTTGTGTGTGCCGTTTAACGTAGACTCCGAAAGGAAAATTTGGATGGCTTCTATGTCAATTTTATACTCGTGGATGTTTGTCAGATTTTCGCAAGAGGTGGTAAAAAAATGTAGGGGGTGTTACTTTTGGGATTTAAGTCAGTGACCCCGCGCTTTGTAGTTCAACGCACAGGCCACTACTCCACTGCATCCATATCTCATAATCTCTTTTTTTAATTAAGACCACTTGCGTCAAAGCTAAAAATACAAGGCTCGAACAGAATCCTATCAAGATGAACATAAAAACATATGAGAGGCTACAACCCGCTGTGCGGATCGTTGAATACCCTATCCCATCCCATCCTTAAAATTAATATCCTCAAAATATAGGCCTTATGGCGATGAAATACAGAAAATGACATTGTCACAATATATTGCACAGACAGTTTCTCAAAATCTTTTGTGGTTCGGCAAAAAACAACGTATTTCTATTGCTAATGCCTTGGGATGGGGTGTACAAATGGTTTTTGTAAGAAAACGCCCCCAAAATGTGGGCGCAGGTGAAAATGATCTATGGACAAAATGTTTGTATTACCATTGCGAAAGTATTTGCATCAAATTTTTTTTCGAAAGTTTTAAAATTTGGACAAAAAGCGTTTTTTACTAAAAACGCCCCAAAAAGTGGGCGTGGCAAAAAACTTTGTATGAACGAAATATAGATATTAGGATTGTCTAAATATGCTGCTCAGACACTTTTTTGAAATTCCTTACGGTTTGGCTTTAAAATACGTTTTTCAAAAAGGGGGCGTGGCAGTGGGCGGATTTCAAAAATTTTTACACTTGTTCTGGTGGCACGGACGAGGATTCTATATACCAAATTTCATTATCCTAGCTCAAAATTTAAGGCCCAAAAATCGGTGACGAACAGACAGACGGACGGACGGACGGACGGACAGACAGACATGGCTAATTCGACTCAGCTAGCGATTCTGAGTCGATCCATATACTTTGAGGTATATGTAGCTATATTATTTCTCTATGTTACAAACTAAGTATCAAAACTAATATACCCCCCTATGGGAAAGGGGATAAACATATGAGAAGGCTACAATCCCCTATCCCATCCCATCTTTAAAATAATATCCTCAAAATGTGGGCTTTATGGCAATAAAAAATTGAAAACATATTGTTCAGTGAATTAATACTATTAAATTTCGTCCGTCTTTTTTGCAACTCTTTAGCTACTTCGCAGCCGCGATAATTTGCCGGATGATTGCCTATACAGTTAATGCAGATAGCAAGAGTTTTCTTATCTGATATACAATCTACCGTCAGATGATTTCCGGCACATTTTACACACCGCGGCGCGGTTCTTTTTGACAATAGCTTTGCGTATGATTGTATCATTGGCAGCGGTTGCACTGGGGAACTAGTTTGGAATCCTTACGTATTGTTTTAATTTCATAAATTTTGTTCAAACTTTCTGTTCTATCGAAAGTGAGTATAAATAAAGGGAGATCTCGTTTTATCACATATCCTTCGCCAACTTTTTGCTTTTGGTCTCGCTTGACAATGTTAACGGCATCTATGACTTTAAATTGCCTGTTTTTCAGATCATTTACAATGTCATCCTTTAAGCACGACGCATGTAACCCTCTAGCTAACGGGTGATTTCTTAGCTGGTTTGGTTTTGGCAACACTGGTTTTGACAGCTGACGTGTGTTTAGTACCTTGTGTCACTGTCAAACAGCTTCAGTTTGGTTTGCAATTTAACCATGGATCGTCTTACAAATGAACAACGCTTGCAAATTATTGAATTTTACTATCAAAATTCGTGCTCGGTTCGAAATGTTCATCGCGCGCTGCTTCCATTTTATGATCGGCATTCTCGACCTTCTGAGCAGTCTATTCGGAAGATTGTGACCAAATTTCGCACCAAATTTACTTTTTTGGACATTAAACCACCAACACGTTTACGTACTGTGCGTAGTGAAGAAAATATTGCGGCCGTATCAGCTAGTGTGACAGAAGACCGCGAAATGTCGATTCGGCGCCGTTCCCAGCAGTTAGGCCTTTGTTACAGCACTACGTGGAAAATTTTGCGGAAGGATTTGGGCGTAAAGCCTTTTAAGATACAGCTGGTGCAAGAACTAAAGCCAGCCGACCTACCACAACGCCGAATTTTTGGTGAATGGGCTCTTGGAAAGCTGGCCGAGGATCCGCTTTTTTACCGAAAAATTGTGTTCAGCGATGAGGCTCATTTTTGGTTGAATGGGTACGTAAATAAGCAAAATTGCCGCATTTGGAGTGAAGATCAGCCAGAAGCATTGCAACAGCTACCAATGCATCTCGAAAAAGCCACTGTTTGGTGCGGTTTATGGGCCAGCGGCATTATTGGGCCATATTTCTTCAAAGATGATGCGAATCGCAGCGTTACTGTCAATGGTGAACGCTACCGAGCGATGATAACAAACTTTTTTTTGCCCGAAATGGAAGTTCTTGACTTGCATGATATGTGGTTTCAACAAGACGGTGCCACATGCCACACAGCACGCGAAACAATGGCGCAATTGCGAGGCGAGTTTGGTGAACAGTTAATTTCACGTTTCGGGCCGGTCAATTGGCCGCCTAGATCGTGCGATTTGACACCATTAGATTATTTTTTGTGGGGGTATGTCAAGGCTAATGTCTATAGGGACAAGCCCGCTTCGATTGACGCACTGGAAGCCAACATCCATGCATTCATTCGTGAGATACCGGCCGATATGTGTGAAAGAGTTTGCCAAAATTGGACTCAGTGGATGGGCTACCTGAGACGCAGCCGCGGTCAACATTTGCAATTGGCCGCCTAGATCGTGCGATTTGACACCATTAGATTATTTTTTGTGGGGGTATGTCAAGGCTAATGTCTATAGGGACAAGCCCGCTTCGATTGACGCACTGGAAGCCAACATCCATGCATTCATTCGTGAGATACCGGCCGATATGTGTGAAAGAGTTTGCCAAAATTGGACTCAGTGGATGGGCTACCTGAGACGCAGCCGCGGTCAACATTTGCATGAAATTATCTTTAAACATTAAATTGCAAGGTTCAAACTATCGATTCAAATAAATATGTCATTCACTTTTTTGAATTTTTTGTGTTTTTTTTTTAAAAAAAAAGTTCTAAACCTCTTAAAAAATCACCCGTTACAACGCGTAAAGGCCTTTCAGATTTATTTTCAAAAGAATACCATTCTATTTTATCGGTATTAAGCTTGCGAGATAATAGACGGTAACTTTCAGGGTCTTTAACGCAGACTTTCCATGTATTTTTTCTTAGCGAACTTGGTAGCCCGATACTGGCAACGATTTTATCAAGGTATGCAACTTGTTAAAGTCGTCAATACCGATCACATTAATTAGCGGTGGGGGACGTTGCTTTAGCTGTTTCGCTTTATTATTAATCTCTTTGTCGCGGTTTTTTATTTCAGGAGATGATACAGCTTTCCTCTTTTTTACTGGTCTTTTCTTTAAATTCCAGTCAGTTTCGCGACTGAGTTCTTCTTCATCCGTGTGGTATTCCGAATTCACGGGGCCGTTTGAACTTGGTTTTGGCTCATTAGGTATTTTAAATGAACTCTTCAGAGTCATATTTTCTTCCTTTAGATGGAGAATTTCTTTACGAAGCTCTTCGCAGAGCAGTTCGACATTGTTAAGCCTTGTTCGAAGTACGTCGTTTTCTTCCTTTAGGCTCTTATTTTTTCGTTTTCGTGGGCTGACACTTCTGGTGTTGTCGAGCTCCTTGAGACGCATATATTTTTTTGAGATCCAGATGTAGGTGACCTCACTACCCTTGTACTTTTCCCGAAAGGGTTACACATTTGCAATAATTGGCTCTCCCCAGAATCCGTAGAGCCGACCTCCGTAGAGGGTGGATTTTCCAGTGAAACTGAATTGCCACCTGGGGTATTGAATCTTTTCGTTGTACTCATTGCATTTTTGTTGTTTGAATACGCTTTACACTGGGTATACGGGGAGTGGATTTCAGTCGCCTTCTACGACAGGCATGCCTTACCTCGGGTATATTCAGACCCCTAACCCGAAGGGTCCCGTGCCAGCACATTTCGAACGAATCAGGAGGAACGTATTGAAAAACATGTATTATTTTATACATGGGCCGACATGTGTGCCTATCGTACCGAACCAAACGATACCGCACCGACAAGTCAGGGTGCGGCCTTAAAAGTAATCCATTGCTTACTTAGAGAAGCCGCGGCAAAAAAATGTTCAAAAAGCTTTGTGTCTGATCGGATTCACAAAATATCTGACCACATTGAAGATGAACTCGTTTGCAGATTGAATGCTTGTGATATGTTTGCAATACAACTCGATGAAAGCACAGATGTTGCCGGATTCCATACTTCTTGTATTCGTGCGAGGTATCCCTTTGACACATCTATTCAAGAAGATTTGCTCATCTGCACACCATTGAAAGCCAATACAACTGGTGAAGAAATATATAAGTCCATAAATTCTTTTATGAATGAAAGACGGAGCCGCAGCAATGGTAGAAAAGATTAAAGTGGTCATATCAAAAATTATAAACATTGCTCCTGGAAGTAACAGCAGTTATTGAATTTTACATCGTTATGCATTTGTGGTAAGAAGATTGACAACTTATTTGAAAAAAGATCTTGATAAAGCTGTGAAGATTGTAAATTTCGTAAAAAGTCGTCCTCTCAAAGTTTTCCTACTGGACATATGTCTTTATCTGCAAACCTTTTTAATGTATTGCATGATAAGTAACAATATTTTTGAAAAGTAAAAATGGGTTAAGCAGTCAATGAGGGTAAAACTAAGTATATGCTGTCAACACGAAAGGACACACCACATCGACGAATTGGACAGAACGTCACCACTGACAGATATAACTTTGAGGTAGTACGGGACTTTGACTACCTCGGCTCCGATATTAACTCTGACAACAACATCTCGTCAAAAATCAAACGAAGAATTACTCTTGCCAATCGCTGTTTCTTCGGGCTAAGAAGGAAATTTAGTAGTAAAGCCCTCACTCGAACTACTAAGGAGTACTTATATAAGACCCTGATTATCCCAGTCCTGCGCTGAAGCTAGGACCGTATCAAAATCGGGTGAAGAAATACTTGGTCGAGTCGAGAGAAAAATTCTTCGAAAAATCTTCGGTCCCATTTGCGTTGACGAGCTATGGAGACGAAGATTCAACCACGAACTATACGAGCTGTACAGCGACATACCCCTGGTCAAAAAACTCCACATTGGACGTTTAAGATGGCTAGGACATGGAGAACGAATGGACACCAATAATCCGGCTCGCAGTGTCTTCGATTCCCAGCCAGACGTCGAACGCAGTAGAGGAAGACATCACCTTAAGTGGCGCGCACAAGTGGAAACCGACCTCAACCAACTTGGAGTGCGCAACTGGAGGCAGTTAGCCAAGGACCGGGCTAATTGGAGAGGCATGTTGGTTGAGGCATGTTGGTTGAGGCCCAGGTTCATCCCGGACTGTAGCGTCACTTAAGTAAGTAAGTAAGTAAAATCCATATCCGTTTTTTTTTTTTTTGAAAGACAAACTGGCAGCTTTAAAAAGAAAAATTAATTTTTGGCATACCTGTGTACAGAGAACAATGTTGAATGTTTTCCAGTTTTACATGAATTCTTGCAAGAGTTCAGAGCAGATATTGGCAATACGATCGCTGGACATTTGGTAAGTCTAGAAAGGTCTTTATTAGTTTACTTTCTAGATGCTGACATCGAGTGTACAAAATCTATTATTAATAAAAACCCAGCATTCCGGAAAACGAATCTCTTATAGATCTGCAGAGGGGTCATTCCGTAACTTTGAAAACGATTACCACTCAGACGGTAGTCGAGATCTCATGAGCAATCGCTCAATAATCGTCTGTGGTTTGACGATTATTGTTAAGTGAAGCAAATAATGTGATATCGCCGACAGCAAAAGCGACTATTGATGGTACGTGATGCAAGATGTACCGTCTAAATGTTATCGTCAAACGATAATCATTTTACGGAATGAGGGCCCAGTCTTCTTCATTAAAACATGTATTTGATTCTATATCATTGAACGATTTTTGGGCTGCAGTAAAGGAGGCTTTTCAGCGTATCCTTATATGCAAACACAAGATACAGATCGAGATTTGACGCTGTCTTATAGTACGTTTCCACCGAGTCGAAATACGTGATTTCAGCGGAATTCGTGATTTCAGCCGAAATGCAAAGCATTCCGCCATATAATTTCACATTCTGAAATTCGGCATTCCGCTGAAATGCTATTTCAAATGACGTCCAACCGATTTATGTCAAATCAAACATTCCTTTTTTCCCCTGCAAAAACCATTTTTTTTCTCCCAGAACCGTCAAACTACTTTGTAATTTATTTTGGAAAAATCGTTAGGAAAACAAATTTAAATTTAAGAAGAAAATGCATAAACTCTTAATAATTAATGAACAATCGTATGATGTCCTATTGCCTTTTCTTTTAAAATAGCTTCTGCAAATGTCAAATCTTCGGAATAACAACATAATTATGAAATTGTTGAACATGGGCCAGATTTGCTCGATACCCGTTGTCCCTGGTGTTTGCTTTATTGATTACATACGAAAAAAAATACAATTTTGTTTGTGTAACACGATCGTTAAGCGGCATATACACACGTCAAAATCTCGTCAAGCATGCGAGAGTGTATGAGTGAAACACCTATACGTTGTGTGCATGCTTGAAGCAAATTCTTCAATCAGGCGTCAATGCTTGACGTAGTGTATATTCGTGATTGAATGCTTGATCAAGCATTCATTCTCATTTTTACGACGCCAGCGTAAAGACGTCAGTTTCGCGGGTTTTTTTTAACAGTGCGGTGTTTATTTATGTAAATATGGAAGAAAACAGTTTTATTTTGAAGTTTCTAGAGGTTTATCGTTCTATCCCAGCGTTATGGAACATAAAATCGAAGGAATACAGTAACCGCAATTTAAAAACATATGAGAGGCTACAATCCGCTATGCGGATCGTTGAAAACCCTATCCCATCCCATCCTTTAAATTAATATCCTCAAAATATAGGCCTTATGGCGATGAAATACAGAAAATGACATTGTCACAATATATTGCTCAGACAGTTTCTCAAAATCTTGTGTGGTTCGACAAAAAACAACGTATTTCTATTGCTAATGCCTTGGGATGGGGTATACAAATGGTTTTTGTAAGAAAACGCCCCCAAAATGTGGGCGTAGGTGAAAATGATCTATGGATAAAATGTTTATATTACCATTGCGGAAGTATTTGCGTCAAAATTTTTTTCGAAAGTTTTAAAATTTGGACAAAAAGCGTTTTTTACTAAAAACGCCCCCAAAAAGTGGGCGTGGCAAAAAACTTTGTATGAACAAAATATAGATATTAGGATTGTCTAAATATGCTACTCAGACACTTTTTTGAAATTCCTTACGGTTTGGCCAAAAAATAAGTTTTCCTAAAAAGGGGGCGTGGCAGTGGGCGGATTTCAAAAATTTTTACACTTGTTCTGGTGGCACGGACGAGGATCCTATATACCAAATTTCATTATCCTAGCTCAAAATTTAAGGCCCAAAAATATCTGACGAACAGACAGACGGACGGACCGACGGACGGACAGACAGACATGGCTAATTCGACTCAGCTAGCGATTCTGAGTCGATCCATATACTTTGAGGTATATGTAGCAAAATTATTTCTCTATGTTACAAACTAAGTATCAAAACTAATATACCCCCCTATGGGATAGGGTATAAAAAGTGCAGTATGAAACGCTCCTTACAAAATATAAGGAAAAGCACCCAGAGGCAACAACAAAATGTAAGGTAAAACTGAATGCTTGAAGCCTCATGCTTGATGTGTGTATATGCTGCATCAAAGCAAATTTACAAATACACTCTCACATGCTTGATGAGATTTTGACGTGTGTATATGCCGCTTTAGACCCCGGGGCTTGGCTTTTTTTCTCAACCGTTCATAGCTCTTATTTTTTGGGAATCAGAACAAGTAGGTATGTTGAGATAAGGTTTTCTTGGCAGTTGATAGTACCCGGACGTTTTGTCAGATCATAGCAAGAGGAGATCCAGTGAAAAAAAAAAATCGTTTTGACAGTTGGAATGCGTTTATTTTTGGTGGGAACACTATTTTCAAATGTTGAATTTCGTTAATGAAATGACGAGTTTCGGTCCGGTGGAAACGTACTATTAGATATGCGAATACAGCTTTCGGAGATAGAAGTCAGTTTTAAAAAAAAATATAAATCAAACAATGAAACAGTTTTATTCTTCAAACTAACCTTTAAAAAAATGATTTTGAAATATCGTTAAGAGCTGGGGTTTCACAGCTTAATAATTCTGAGAACCACTGCTCTACAGCAATAAAGCATGGGCCGTAAGCTGCTGAAGAAATCCGTTCTAACTTTGAGCAAAAATTATTCACAAAATATTTGGTTTTGAACTTAGTGATATAGACCTGATTACAAAAATCCGCCTTAGACGTTAACATTCCAGTCCATTCGTTCTACAAGTCCTAGTTGTAGGGCGAATGGACACCAAAGGGAATATCCGATTCGCTGATAGACCTCAAACGCAGTAGAGGATGACATCACCTTATGTGGCACAAGTAGAAACCGACCTGAAAGAACTCGAAGTGCCCTATTCAAGGTAGTTAGCTAATTAGATAGGCATGTTGGTGATACCCAGCTTTATCCCGGGCTATAGTGTCACTAATTTATGTTAATTAAGTGTCCAATATGTAAACACAGCAACACGTTAAAACAGAGTTCATGTCAAACTCAGGCTGCATCTTTTTAGATGTTTCATCTATGGGGGAATTATACCTTTCTTTGTGACATCCAGATTTTTTTTTTATTCCATTTATGATTTGACAGTCTGTTCCGCCTTTCTTTTGCGTTGACGGGCTATGGAGACGAAGATTCAACCAAGAACTATACGAGCTGTACAGCGACATGCCCCTGGTCAAAAAACTCCGCATTGGACGTTTAAGATGGCTAGGACATGTAGAACGAATGGACACCAATACTCCGGCTCGCAGAGTCTTCGATTCCCAGCCAGACGTCGGACGCAGTAGAGGAAGACCTCGCCTTAAGTGGCGCGCACAAGTGGAAACCGACCTCAACCAACTTGGAGTGCGCAACTGGAGGCAGTTAGCTAAGGACCGGGCTAATTGGAGAGGCATGTTGGTTGAGGCCCAGGTTCATTCCGGACTGTAGCGCCACTTAAGTAAGTAAGTCTGTTCCGCCATTCAATTGTGGTGCCAGATTCGTTCGTTGTCCGTTCATGATTAGTTTCATTACCCTATATATCCCTGTGTACAGGAAGTTAGCAGAAAGTAAATTTGTATTGAACATTGAGCTCTTCGTGATAACCTTTCGCAAGCTTTTATTTCGACTATATATTATATATATATTTCACTACCAATTCTGACTATATCAGCCTCAATGTGGTGATCACTCGTTGTCTCGTATCTTGACCTTATATTGAGTATGAGTATGTCTCCATTTTAAAGTCTTTGCCGCAGCAGGTGAGAGCGAGAGGTATATGACATTTTACTACAGCCCTCTTCCTTTTCCCAAAACTTCAACTTCTATTCCATTTATGATTTGACAGTCTGGTCCGCCATTCAATTGTGGTGCCAGATTCGTTCGTTGTCCGTTCATGATTAGTTTCATTACCCTATATATCCCTGTGTACAGGAAGTTAGCAGAAAGTAAATTTGTATTGAACATTGAGCTCTTCGTGATGACCTTTCGCAAGCTTATATTTCGACTACATATTATATATATATTTCACTACCAATTCTGACTATATCAGCCTCAATGTGGTGATCACTCGTTGTCTCGTATCTTGACCTTATATTGAGTATGAGTATGTCTCCATTTTAAAGTCTTTGCCGCAGCAGGTGAGAGCGAGAGGTATATGACATTTTACTACAGCCCTCTTCCTTTTCCCAAAACTTCAGCGAAATGATTCTCAACGCCATTCCACCGTTGACTTCATTTGATCACTATCCCATTTAGTCGGAATGGCAGAGCTTAATCCCGTTGTGGATACTGGTGACCCGCGTCAAAGGAGCGTCTAGTAAATTGAAGAGGGCCCTCTACGTTGGACGGTGTACTTTGTATTAACCACCCTATCACATAAAAAATAACTCGTTATAAAGCATTTAAAAGCCTTGAAACAGACTGTTATTGAAGCTCAATAATATTAAGAACGTGGTGGGTTACTAAAACGCCAAGTTAGGAAGAGAGGACTTCTTTGGTACTATTGCCGGAAAGTATAGTCTCTAAAATAATAAGTCTGGAAACGGACATCGCTGTAAGTCAAAATGGTTCTTTATAATGGATAAAGTGTCCTCAACTTAGCATACCTAAAGGGACATGGTAGTTTTCGGACGAAAAATATTTCAATCAAAGTCTGATGAACTTTCAAGAAAATAAAACTGTGATGAGAAATTTCTTAAAATTGTCGTTAAACTCGAGATCCCATTCGTTGTAGAAAGAAATTAACGTCGCATACTCAAACCTATTTTCCCATTCTGCTAGATTTTATTTCCTGTATGCGCCTTTAACTCCAGATATTTCATTTCGTATTCTTATTGATATGTCAATCTCTGTATGCACACCCCCATAAGCGAATGAAGTCAGTTCAATAGAACAGTGATTATGTTCGAGAGCTCCTACTGATATTATAAAAGCTTCTGGCAAAAAACAAATCCAAATGATAAATAAATTCCTCAATGTCAGCCTGTCGAATTCTTCAAATATACCCACATCTTCTCACAAAAGCTATAAATTACTCTTGTATTCGCACGAAGAAGCATTAAACAACCGTTCCACCCAATCGAAGCCTTTTTTTCCCAATTCCCAAAAAACCATTCAATGTCAAAACCTCCACCTTCCTCGTTCCTGCCTGTCGCATGTGCATAATTCCCCGGATCACTTTACGAACGCCCAAAATTATTTTCAAAAGCTTATCATTAAATCACACTTTTCCATTTTCGAAAATCACATAAATTTCCCAATCTAACTGTTTGCCTATAATTTCCAATAACATTGCCATTAATCACAATTAAATTTATACATAAACCTCTGGCCGGGAATTCCCTATTGCCCACCGGGCTGAGGCTGAACCCATCTGCGAACATTACAATTAAACGCCAATGCTGTGTCGAGACCACAGATTTCCCATAAAGTGCTCGGATTTCAACATGCTCGGGGGGACACTCAGTAATTAGTCGCTCCTCGAAAATTTAACGTTTCGCATTCGACAGCCCAAGTAGGGGTTGTAAACCATGAAACCACGTGGCCAATGTTACTTTTGCAGGCGAATTCATTTGGGAAGGTGACAACGGTGGTATTGAGTTTCGAATAAGGCTTATTTCGTCATGCACCCCTAACCCTCTATGCTGCGTTAAGCGGCATATCTTTTCAGCGCATAATCATGAGAGAAGTATCTTTCTTTGGATTTGTCCACCTCGACATTCGACACCCGCGCCCGCCTTGAAATTCCGAGAGAGATAGAGGAGCTGCGCATTTTTCCAACTGAATGGAATCCACAATTCACTGAAAAGCCCACCAAGGCACCAAATCGATATCTACGCTCTCTCTCTCGCCAAAGTCATAGAATTTCACCATACACGCACACTGCTGCATGCTTTAAAACATCGAACGACTGTTGGTACCTTCTTTAAAAAACAAATGCTTCTGGCTGTCGGTCTTGAAGGCTCGAGTAGATTTGGAGGTCAGCATGATTCCACAAAAGGGGTCAAATAGCACCCACAAAGGGTTCCGGCGATTCGGCCGGAAGGATCTAATCACAAAGGGAGCTCAGCACACGCATAGTGTAGTGGTATAATTCCTCGAGCCGATGCATAAATTAAACGATAAAGGAAGCCGAACACAAGCTGTGTAATTGTCGCATCCTCTTGTCGGCGCGACTCTTGTTTGTCTATGTTATAGAGAGAACTGTAATTGTAGTGTCAGTTAATTGGGTCAGAGATGTTGTTTTATAAGGCACCTCTGCTGTTCAGCTCAAAGTGGCTAAGTTTGAAAGCAGAACAATTAGGAGCCTCGAGGTTTTTGACAGTTGAAATGAAATGCTTTTGATCGGAACTCGTGGATGTGCGCTGAAATAATTATCTCGTACATGGCAGTTGCAATTGGCAACATGTACACATAAATTATGTGTCTAGGAGGATATTTCCGTTGCAGCTTTTATGTTCAATGCAAACTTGTACAATCAAGAGATATGATATGGGATAGGCTACAAAAAATCTCATCAAGGGTGTTCTGTGTTCTACTTTGAGAGATGATTTCGCTAAGCTCATCTGTAATGGTATCAACAATATATTGGAAAGTCTAATACAAGTTCTTGCTTAGCTTAAGGTTGGAGATACGAATTAATACGAGAACATCACATAGGAAATGGTTTGAGTTCTGTAAGTTTAGTATATATTTTGTAACCGAGCCTTAAACCCCTGGCTTTACTAGTTTCTTAAAGATGATAAAGTGCTGCACTGATCTCTTATCTCTGAAAAGGTAGAGTAACAAACGTGGCAAAAAACATTAAATTGACGAAGAATTGCTATGGAAAATGTCTAAATATACTGCTTAGACACTTTTTCGAAATGCCTTACGACTTGGCCAAAAAAACATTTTTTTTTCTGAAAACTGGTATCGACAGTGGGCGGATTTTGAAAATTTTTCCTCATGTTCTGCTTTGTGGTTTAGAGAGTTTATACACCTAATTTCATCATTCTAGATCAAATTTTAAGGTGACACACAAACGGAAGGACGGACAGACATACATGGCTTAATCGAATCGAAGCTAGCGATTCTGAGGCGATCCATATACTTTAAGATAAATATATCTATCCAAATTTCTCTATGTAACAAACTTAATGTTAAAACTATTATATCCCTATGGGATACTTAATTGCTTACTTAAGAGGAGCTAAGGTCCGGGATGAACCTGGGCCTTAACCAACACGCCTCTCCAATTAGCCCGGTCCTTAGCTAACTGCCTCCAGTTGCGCACTCCAAGTTGGTTGAGGTCGGTTTCTACTTGTGCGCGCCACTTAAGGCGAGGTCTTCCTTTACGTCGATGTCTGGCTGGGAATCGAAGACTCTGCGAGCAGGAGTATTGGTGTCGAAGTTGTGTGTCCTTTCGTGTTGACAGAATATACTTAGTCTTCATTTACTGCTAAACCTATTTTTGCCGCTTCCTTCTCTATACTAGCAAATGATGTCAATATCGTCGGCGTATGCAAGTAGTTGCACCGATTTTTGGAAAATTGTGCCTCTGGTGTTGGCTTTGGAGTTTTGCACAATCCTCTCAAGAATCAAATTAAGGAAGTCACATGACAGCGTATCGCCTTGCCTAAATCATTTTTTGGTATCAAATGTGTCGGTGAGGTCGTTTCCGACCCTGGTGGTGCAGCGAGAATTCTCCATCGTCATCCTACACAAACGGACGAGTTTGGCCGGTATACGAACTGTATAGTTCGTCTCTAAAAATGCTGTCGTATGTGGCTTTAAAATCGATGAATAGGTGGTGGCTATCGATTTGGACTTCTTGGGTTTTTCCAGGATCTGGCAAAGTATGAACATTTGATCAGTTGTGGACTTTCCTGATCTAAAACCACACTGATAAAGGCCGATCAGGTTGTTGGTAAACGGTTTCTGGCATTCACATATTACGGCAGATAGGAGCATGTAGGCGATGTTAAGGAGTCTTATTCCTCTATAGTTGGCGCAGTTCAGAGGGTCTCCTTTTTTGTGGATCGGGCAAACGATGCTGAAGTTCCATTTTTCAGGCATACTTTCATCCGACCAGATTTGGCTTATGAGTTGGTGGATGTTACTTACCAAGTCAGCGGAAAGGCCGTCATTTCCAGCGGCCTTATTAGGCTTGAGTTTAGATGTTGCTATCCTCACTTCACTAAGGTCGGGTGGTTGGAAGTTTTCGCTGCCGCTGCCAATATGGAATGGTTCGTTCTGCCTGACAGCGGAATTTTGTTCGTCATCGCCGTTTAACAGTCTGCAAAAGTGGTTCTTCCATATCCTCAGCATCGACTGTGTCTTAACTCCGATATTTCCTTGTTCACCCCGACAGGATTCTGTTCGAGCTTTGTATCCTTGGATTTGATGTTTACACTTTGGTAGAACTTGCGAATATCATTCCTGCGGAGTGGCACCTCTCTATATCCTCGATCGCGCGCTTTACATGCTCTTTTTTCTTCTTTCTGAAAAGTCGGTGCACTCCCTTCTTCTTTGCCTTTAGAGCTCAATGGCAGCTCTCGTCTTCACCTGCTGCTTAGCCTTGTAGACTTCGTTCTTGGCTTCCTCATCAAACCAGGAGTTTGTTGCTGGTGGCCGCGAGAAACCTAGCACATCAATTGCGGCTTATCTAATGGCTTGTTGGCATCGTTGCCATTGTTCTCCGACATTTAATGCTGGTAGTATGGTGTATGCGCGAAGGCCTTGGCGGTCTCTTGCGATTGCAGTCTTTCGACATTTTTTCGACAAATTTTGTTCGCTGTATTTCTGGTTAGTTGTGGCGTGGTGGATGTCCGCATCCTTACCTTGGCTGCAACAAGGTAGTGTTCCGAGTCGATGTTAGCCCCTCGGAATGTTTGGACATCCAAAATACGGGATGCGTGTCTCTTGTCTATCGCAGTGTGATTAATTTGGTTGACTGTTCGTTGATCTGGAGACCGCCATGTCCCCTTATGGATATCGAGGTGAGGAAACCGTGAGCCGGCTATAGTCGCATTTCGTTCCGTAGCAAAGTCAATTAGCCTAAGTCCGTTACCAGACGTGTTGCCGTGTAGGCTGTGTTTTCCGACAATACTGCTAAAGATGTATTCTCTTCCTACCTTTCCGTTGAAATCTCCCAGCACGATTTTAACATTGTACTTTGGTAGTCGCTCACAGATTTTGTCAAGAAGCTCGAAGAAGCAATCCTTAGTTATATCATCTTTTTCCTCCGTCGGAGCGTGGCCGCATACAAGGCTTATGTTGGCGAATTTGGCCTTGATCCGGATTGTTACAATGCGTTCGCTAATGCCTTGGAAACATTAGACTTCTTGCTTATTCTACTTATAACAAATCCGCATCCACTTTTTGCCCGGCCCATCCCATCGTATTTCCTGGATGGCAGTAATGTCTGCTTTGTAGCAGTTTAGGGCTTCCGCTAGTTGTTCGCTTGCAACTCTCCTGTTTAATGTTCTCACATTCCAGGTGCAGATACGAACGTCGTTATCCATTTTTAGTTTAGCAGGGTCGTCAACAATAATATCAGTACTTTCCAAGGCTATTGTTTGCTTCGTAACAATGTTTTTTTTTGGGTGGGTAGTTAACCAAAAACACAACACCCAACCTGGAGGGCCAGTTCCAATTTATTAGATACCCCTAGGACACGGGGCCATCAGTATCCACTACGGAATTGAGCGCTGCCGAAAGTTGCAACCACTGTGCATTGCCAAGCCAAAGCCAATCAGAATCTACCTTCGTTCTACAATATCCAACCAACAACTATGGGATAGTGTATACAAATCATAGCGTTCAAATGACCACATCCCTAGATGTTGCATTTTGGCATTTTGAATTGTTGCTAGCAAGGCATCTGGCTTCAAATTAGTGATTTCTTCTTCAATGTTGGCTAATGGCGATATTTGAATGATTGGCTTTTTGAAGTGAAACTTCTTTGAATTTGTGAATTTGATTTAATGAAACGTAAAAATGTGACGAAAAAGAGATAAAAAAAAAATATCGGTTATCGTCTGGATCACCGAAACCAAGTAGCGTCGGTCGCGATTAGTACTTAGATATGGCAACGCTTTCGTATTATGGGCATATAAACGGTAGTCCAATAGGACGACGTTACGCGTGCTTCGCCCATTTTATGGTAGCCATATCGTCCTACCGAGAGTACTATTCGTAGTGTGGTGGATAAATTTGAGTCCATTGGATCAGTCAACGATTAACCAACACCGATATGTCGACGGAAGGCAAGATCTGCCGAAAGAACGGGCTTTCGCAGACCAAAACTTGGTGAATTTTGCGTCGTGACTGCCTGCACCCGTACAAATTTCAACTGACCCAGTAGCTGAAAGTGAACAACCATAGACAATGACATGAATGGACTCTAGTTCAGTTGGAAACTAACCCTTATTTTCATCGAAAAATTATCTTCAGCGATGGAACCCATTTCTGATAATGATACCAATCCACAACGGATCCCGAATAGTTAATGTTTAGTGGGAATTTTGAGCTGGCGGTGTCATCGGTCCATATTTCTTTGACAACGACTTTGGCCAGGCGAGCGCTAAGGTCGACGATTACCAAATTCTTTTGCCCAATGACATGTGGTTTCAACAGGACGGCGCTGCGTGCCACAACTCACGTTACATTGGAAATTCTCGACGAGCGATACGAGGGCATGGTCATCTCAAGTGGAGGTGATATGAAACTTCTGAAATGCCGTCAGACTGAAGGATTTAGTCAATAGTAAGTAAGTTCGGTGATAAAGTTACTATTGACTTATAAGCAAACAAGACATGAACTACCAGGGTAAATATTGACACTATCTCTAGTTATTTAAGATCTAAAGTTCAAAATCAAATTGCAACCATATCAGACGCTACTTTTACTTTATAGGTTCGCTTTACATACGATAAAATCCTTGATTTGGGACAGCGGTCAAATCATCTTCATTTTAAGAGACTCATGTTGGGAGTCAAAGATTTTCCCAAACAATGTAAGCATTTAACTGTCCACTTATTCAGCGAAAGAATTTAAAATTCCTGACTCAGAGCGCATACGGAACAACACTAAAATATTTTAAAGAGCTCCATAAGGAAGCCCCCACGTGTCGTTTGGGTTTGTGTCCTTTGGCCACATACTTTTTATCGTCATGAATAAATAAAAAAAAAAAACATTACTTAGCAGGGAACAGATTTTTTTTTTGTTTGAAAAATTTTTTTTACTTCCACGTTGTCCTGCTGAATCGTCTGAAAATTGTATGAATTCATTACGAAGGTCTTTAAAAACAATCCTTTACCCAATACAGCGACGAAAGAAGAATCCAACCGCAACCAACCGAGTACGCTATCCACCCAGCATTTGGGACCTCTCTCCACCACCATAATGCACACTCAAGGACATAAAATATGTTTTCCACAATTATTAGTCCATTAAAACAAATCACCATAATGGCCAAGCTTTGCTTGCACGCTGGAGCATTGCGTTGGTTAACCAACAAGCACTAGGTAGAAACTCTAAAAAAAGGTCGACGTATATATCATCATCCCTCTATGTAGTGTGTGTAAAAACGGAACTATAATTCCCATCTCCTCATTTCCAGTATCAAAAATTAAGTTCTTTGGCACAGTTACGTGATTTAACTTAATGCAGAGATTTTACAATTTTTTTTTTGCGACGTAGCTCCGCATCACTATGAGGACCTCTAGCGCCATTATCTAGGACGACCATATAATAATTACTAGTGCATACAACATCGCTGGGGTGCGACGACGGTGTGGCTTTTAATAAAACGAACGATATAATAACTTTTAACTAATGCAAGGAAACAAAAAAAAAATAATTAAGTACGCAGCAACTACTAACATGGTGCTTTCCGCATAGGTTCAGGACATATAGTTACTTCCTTTTCAGGGAATATATTTATTTTGCATTACATATTTTTATTCTACGAAATGAGAGATAATTTTTTTTTTGTACCGTAGAAGGAGGATAGGACTGTACCATGCAATGACAGCGTTGGCGGAAGCCGGATCAAAATAAAAGAAATCCAAATAAAATACTCGCACAGATACGTGCTTAGTACTTCTCGTTCCAGAAATGAGTTCAATCCGCATGAAAGTCATGTAAGCATTTGAGCGGGAAATAGATACTCGGAAGATCCCAGTCGATGTGTGTACGGTCGCAAACCCCCGAACCGCATAAAATGTGTAACATTTGCACACCCGCAAGGATTTAATCACGCTCTATGTGAGTATACTGGCCTAGGAAGCTAGGAAGTGGGTAAACCATTACCACCACCCTCTCGCCATTCGTGATAGAGGGTTGCTCTAATAGCTCACGTGACTAGACCTATCAGCACTGCAGCTGTCTTCATGCTGATTGAAATCAGTCGTACGAATAGGTGAGTAATGTCATTTATGTCAAGGATAAGATAATATACAAGGACGTGCCCATCAGTTCATTGATGAATTTAAATATGAATCAGTTATGTTGGTAGCTTCGCGACCTCGTCGGAATCGGGACATGTTTATACGTAAATGTGTCCAGCGCTATCATGTTGTATCGATAATGTATATATCGAGATGTACTCGACTTAAATTAAAATAAATTGAAACAATTGGTTTGAATAAATTGGTGTGACTTGACAAAGAATTCCGGCAGATTCAAGCCGCCAAAAGTTACGGGATGCAGATAAGCCATTAATGTTTATAAGCAAAGTAATAAGGAAGAACTTCTGCTTTGTAAAAAGAAGAAAAGCCAGAAATACTGTTAAAAAAAAAACATATAAAGGATCTATAATCCGCTGTGCGTATCGTTTAATATCCTATCCCATTCCATCTTTAAAATTAATATTCCCAAAATGTGTAATGATGAAATACATTTTGTTCAGCCCACATATAAGGTCTCAAGGGTAAGTCATGCCCCATTAGACAGAGATGGTGGCGCATAAATCGATAGGTCTATTTTTCACTGGCCCTCCTCTCGTGATGATCTGACATCTGGCATAAAACAGGAGGTCCCGCCATCGTGCAAGAAGTACACACGCACACATGAATGGTTGTGAGAAAGCTAGGCCCTGGGTACTAACGAGCCTGTTGCGCCAAAAATTTGTATTTTTCTATGGCAGCGCTCAATCCCGTAGTGTATACTAATGGACCGGTGTCATAGGGGTATCTAATAAATTGGAACTGGCCCTCCAGGTTGGGGGTTGTGCTTTGAGTTAACTACCCACCCAAAAAACCATTGTTACGAAGCAAACAATAGCCTCGGAAAGTACTGATATTATTGTTGACGACCTTGCTAAACGAAAAATGGACAACGACGCTACAAATCAGACATTACTGCAAACCAGGAAATACGATGGGATGGGCCGGGCAAAAAGAGGATGAAAAACTGTGACATCTACTATGGGCCGTGTTAGAGGAGAAACAGCGACTATTCGGATGCCGATTTGTTATAAGTCTTATGTTTCCAAGACATTAACGAACGCATTGTAACAATCCGCATCAAGGCCAAATTCGCCAACATAAGCCTTATATGCGCTCACGCTCCGACGCGACGGTGGAAAAAGATGATATAACTAAGGATTTCTTCTACGAGCTCCTTGACAAAACCTATGAGAGACTACCAAAGTACGATGTTAAAATGGTGCTGGGAGATTTGAACGCAAAGGTAGGCAGTATTGTCGCAAAATATAGCCTACACGACAACGTGTCTCGAAACGGACTTAGGCAAATTGACTTAACTACGGAACGAAATGTTACTATATAGCCAGCACACGGCTTCCTCACCTCGATATCCATGAGGGGACATGGCGGTCTCCAGATCAACGAACAGTCAACCAAACTGATCACATTGCGATAGACAAGCGGCACGCATCCTGTATTTCGGATGTCCGAACATTCCAAGGGGCTAACATCGACTCAGACCACTACCTTGTTGCAGCCAACGTAAGAATGAGAATCTAATGTCGAAGAACAATGACAACGATGCCAGCAAGCGTAAAATCCTGTCGAGATGAACAAGAAAATATCGTTGTTGAGACACAGTCGATGCTGAGGATAATGAAGAACCACTTCTGTAGACTGTTAAACGGCGATGACGAACATTCATTCCGCAGTTAGGCAGAACGAACCACTTTATATTGGCAACGACAGCGACAACCGGGAATGACGGCCTTCCCGCCGAGCTTTATAAAGCAGGCGGTGATGACTTGGTAAGTAACATCCACCGACTCATAAGCCAAATATGGTCGGATGAAACTATGCCTGAATAATGGAACCTCAGCATCGTTTGCCCAATCTACAAAAAAGGAGACCCTCTGAACTCCGCCAACTACAGAGGCATAAGTCTCCTCAACATCGCCTGCAAGATCCTATATGTGAACGCCTGAAATCGTTTACAAACCAGCCCTTATCAGTGTGGTTTTAGGCCAGGAAAGTCCACAACCGATCAAATTTTCACACTTCGGGAGATCCTGGAAAAAAAAACCCAAGAAGTCTAAATCGATACCCACCACCTATTTATCTATTTCAAAACCGCATACGACAGCATTTACAGAGACGAACTATACATAGCCATGTCTAGTTTTGGTATACCGCCCAAACTCGTCCGTTTGTGTAGGATGACGATGGAGAATTCTCGCTGCTCTATCAGGATCGGAAACGATCTCACCGACACATTCGATACCAAAAAAGGATTTAGGCAAGGCGATGCGCTGTCATGTGACTTCTTCAATTTGAGTCATGAGAGGATTGTGCAAAATTCCCAAGCCAACCCCAGAGCCACAATTTTCCAAAAATCGGTATAACGCCGACGATATTGACATAATTGGTAGGACTCAACGTCCTAGCATAGAGAAGGAAGCAGCAAAAATTGGTTAAGCAGTAAATGAGGTTAAGACTAAGTATATGCTGTCAACACGAAAGGACATACAACATCGACGATTTAGACAAAACTTCACCATTGACAGATATAACTTTGAGGTAGTACGGGTAGTACGGCTCCGCTATAAACTCTGACAACAACAGAAGAACATCAACATCAGACATCAAACGAAGAATTACACTTGCCAACCACTGTTTCTTCGTGCTAAGAGAGGAATTTAGTAGTAAAGCCTTCACTCGAACTACTAAGTGATACTATATAAGACCCTGATGATCCCAGTCCTGCTCTACGGCGCTGAAGCATGAACCGTATCAAAAGCGGATGAAGAAATCCTTGTTCGATTCCAGAGAAAAATTTTTCGATAAATCTTCGGTCCCGTTTGCGTTGACGGGCTATGGAGACAATGCTTCAACCCCGAAATATCCGAGCTGTACAGCGACTGAAAAGTCCAACTAACAATTTCGATTTGATAAAGCACTTTCGAAGCTATTTTCCCTTAGTATTGAGTAGTATACCCAAAAAGAAAGGCATGTAATGTTTGAGCAATGTCAAAATCAACACGATAGGAGAAAGTATATACAAGGTGGCGCAAAGGTAATCCTCCTATCAGAAAATGCTATAAATTTTGCGATTGGCCCCTAATATCAGTTCTGTTTTGACATTTGTGTAGTAAACACATGCGAAATACACGTTAATAAACAATGTTACGCTACACTGCTCCAGAACGCGGAATATTGGTGACTATTTATTTGAGCAATAATTTTTTTAAATTACAGCCAAAAAACATCGGAAGGTTATTTTTGCGCCACCTTCTATATAAAGGTATCTAGATTCAGAAGCACATTGTTATTCGGGATAATAATACTATAATACTTCATCTGACGAAATTAAAGAAACTAGAACGTTATTCATCATTCTGTTTGCTTAACAAATTCTTTTCCCTCACCGCTTCTACCGTATTTGTGACTGTTGAACTTATTGTGAAGTTAAAATCAGAGATCAAGTTAAGGCTGAACTAAATGGTTTTTCAACAGGGACACTACAAAAGTAGAGCGACAGGGACAGCAAACGACGCCATATTTGTTGCCGCTCTTTTGACATGTCTCTTCAGTAAGGTTTGCCATTTCATGATGGAATTAAAATTTACTACCGAATTTCGCAGTGAGTAGCCTCAACGCTAAGAGCGCTACGACCAATTTATGGTCGTGATAATCGTCCTAGCAGATCAACAATTGAGCGTCTGGTGGAAAAATTTTAATCGACAGGCATAGTATAAAATGTTCCCGTGCCAGTGAGACAAAGAAGTGCCCATAGTTTCGAGAATATTGCTGCCGCTGAGGCTTCAGTTGAAGAAAGCCCAAATGTGTCTCTCACACGTCGTTCTCAAGCGTTGGGCATCTCTGTGACGTCGTTGTGGCGAATTTTGCGAAAAGATCTTGGCCACATCCTTACAAGATTAAATTGATGCAAGAACTGAAGCCGCTTGACCACCAGAAGCGTCGTATGTTCGTGAATTGGGCTGAGCAACAACTTGAAAATGATTCAGATTTTCATCGAAAAATGATCTTCAGCGATGAGGCTCATTTCTGATAATATCTATATTTCGTTCATATAAAGTTTTTTGCCACGCCCACTTTTTGGGGGTGTTTTTAATATCGTTTTTCGGTCAAATTTTAAATTTTTCAAAAAAAAATTGATGCAGAATCATTAGTCATATTAATATGAACTTTTCGTTTAAAGTCCATTTTAACCCACGCCTACTTTTAGGGGGCGTTTTTATATAAAAACCATTTTTATACACTACCCCATAACATATGCAGGATAAAAACTTTGTCTTTTGTAGAACCGTAAAATTTGTTGTGACAATGGAATTTTCTATGTTTTATCTCCATCGTGTCTTAAGCCATGTCCACATTTTGGTGGCATTAGTTTTACAGATGGGATGGGATAGGGTATTCAACGATCCGCACAGCGGCTACAGCCTTCTCATATGTTTTTAGACAGTTTTTGTTTGCTCTTTCGCTGTTTTCTTTAATTGTTTAATTTAATTGAACGTGGAAATCTAATAAAAATTATTGAAATTTGAACCACTAAATAATGTCATAAACCAACTAATTCAATCTCATTTTACTTAATTTTTTGCTAATAGAAATATTTCCTTTTCTTCTATTTCCGTTCTAGAGAAGTTTTTTCAGTTTAGCGCATGATTTGGATGCTCTATATCAAAATATTTTGAATTTGCTTTTTACTTTTTTGCGCAAAAAAATGTTTCTGTATGAACCACACCTTCTTATATGTTTAAACCCTATTCCATAGGGTAATTCTAATTTTGACGTTTTGAAGTTTGTGACCTAGAGCATGAATCGACTGAAAATCGCTGCTGAGTCAACCTACCTATGCCTGTCCATCCGTCGGTCCGTCTATGTGTCACCGATTTTTGGGCCTTAAATTTTGAACGATAGAATTTAATATTTCTTGTCTTGTTATTTTTAAGTAGCTGACTCAAAGGCCATTGCAAACTCTTTGTATGTACATTTCATCGACTTGTAAATCTTCATCGTTTTTTAGAATAAAATTTGAAAATTGCAATATTGGTAGTTGTAGATTTTCCTGCAACAAATTCGTATTGAAATGTTGAAATATATGCCTTGAGTCATTAAACAATTAGATAATTAGAAATTTCCTGCTTGTAAATTGGATTACAAAACCTTTCAATTTTGTCCACTCTGAAAGCAATTCACAGCTCACAAGAGAGCTGATTCAAATATAAAATAGGGGCTCAGATACAGCAGCTGCACATTTTTTTTTAAGAACAATTGGATGAACACCATCCGGACAAGGATTGTTATCACTCTTTAATTTCAAAAGACATTCTCGACTTTATAGATTATTAACGTCTAATTGATCTATGACAACCAATGTGTTCGAAAGGTTACGTTAGGTTAGAGTGGCTTGCAGCTATTTTTTTTGGTCCATTGTGATACCACATGCATTTTGTCCATTCTCCTTGCAACCTGTGAGAAAACCAATCTGAGCTATTTATGAAACGGAGGAGAGTTCTCACTTCCGTTTTTGTCAAATCGCTGAGATTTTGTAAGAAATAAGCTTCACGATGAAGCTTCCTTTTGTTTGATAGGGCATGACAGTCCATTAAGTCCATACAGCTCCTTCAGAAGTCGTTTGAATGAAGTCCAGTGATGACACCTATGGTGTCGCTAATGTACGGTCTAGTAAGCGAAAACAGTCCCTTGGATCTTCTTAAATCCAGTGTTGGCCAAATTTCTTTGGTTATTTGACACATCGTGCTAAGACTCCGTTTCCCCTAGAATGCAAAGACACCCAGCATAGGTGAATGTTAAACTGGTCTGACATTTTGCTTGACTGTCCAAGAAGATGCTAATATCCTTGGATATTACATTCTCTTTCAGCCAATATAACGCTTCTTTGATTGCCATGAGTTCCGCTGGAACACGCTGCAGTGATCAGGCAGACGGAAAGATAGGCTGAGATTTAGCCTGTCGAATAAGGCACGTGCACCCACTCCGTCATTTGTTTTGAAGCCATCGGTATAAATATGGATCGAGTCATTTTGCACAAGTTTTTTACTTTTCTATGACGATCTGTCGGGAATTGTGACCTGGAAACTCTTGCCAATGTTTAACCTGGTAAGGGTGTAATCGGTGTTTTCAGAAAAGTTTGTAGGTTCGTTTAGAACAAGGGGTAAAATGTCAAATAGAATGTCTATTGCTGCTGAGGGTGTTCTACGAAGTGCATTTCTCTGCACCTTGGCTAGTTTACTAGCGCTGTCCACCATACTACTAATCCATAAAGAAGTATCAATCTTATAACCGAGAAAAAAAGTCAATGCGTGATAAGTGGATGCATTCCAGATTTCATCCCTATGGCTTTCTTAAAAGAATAAAGTGCGGCTGTCGCTTTCTTTACTCTTTCTGTTATGCTTAGCTTATAGTTAAGTTTCCTGTCCAAAATAAGTCCCAGGCCTGTGTCTGAGAAGGCTAGTTCGATTCCGTTTAGTGACGGGGGTCAATGTGAGGAATTTTATATTTCCTAGTGAACTGGACCAGTTCAGTCTTGTGGGAGTTGACTCCCAGACCACAACTGAGTGCCCATTTGGAAAATTTTTGTAGTGCGTTCTGCAGAATTTCCTTGAGTATATTATACTTTCATGGGACTGCGATAGCAACGTCATCCGCGTCGGCAATTACGTGGCATCCCTCTGCTTTCAGGATTAGTAAAATCTCATTTACCTCCAAATTCTAGAGAAGAGGGGATAGGACTCAACCTTGTTTGATCACTCTACTGACATGTCTTCCTTGTTCCTTGAGAGATGCGCACTCTTGAAGCTGTATACTCTTTGATAATATCAAAGAGTATACAACTAACTACAAGAGTGCGCATCTCATACAACGAAACTTTACTATGAGGGGTACTGATGTGTGCACATAACCATGACAGCATCAAGCAACAGCAGAGCCGACGCATACGAACGACGAAAATTTCCTTCGCACTTACCGCTCGCGTCCGAAACAACTACAACATTTTTAGCTGTGATGCGTACTCAATAGTTATATACCTCTTTGATAATACGCACTAATCGTGTAGGGATGTTTCTATAGATTACGCATGTTGGGATGCAGATAGCTGCTACTGTGGAGATGAATATCAATCAATCTTCCAGTGTTTTTAGAAGGAATGATGATAAGCTGACCGGCCTCAGTTCTTGCGGATTGATATGAGAACTTTTACAAGATTTGGGTATAAATATTACTTTCACTTCCCTCAATTGTGAACTCGATGCAACCCTTGAGGATAGCTTCCACCTATGGTAAGATGAGATCCAAAGTGTGTTGCAGCTCGGCTGGTACAATGCCGTCCATTCCCGGGAATTTAAAGGGTTTTGAAACTGTGTACTTTCCAATGTATTTTGTGATAAGACTGTGGGAGTTAATCTGTTCTAAAAGGCCAAATAAATTTTCAATCAACATCCTCATCTGTGAATGGCATCAGCATCGCAAACAAGCAGTGATGCCTCATCACTGGATAAATGTTTTACGATTCTGAACTTACCTTAAATCAACACTTCTTGACGTTAAGTGTGATGCACATGCACATTTTAAGGGCCGATGTTGATTTTGAATAAAACAAAAATTATTTAAGAAATTATTGTCATTCCTTTTTATTATGATAATATTGTTATGGTTTAATTATGTATGGAACAAAATATCGGCCAATGGCCGCCGCGACCTCGGCGGGTCACCTTCATCCGATGGTCCACATTTTTGATGACGCTGAGGCATAATTGATCTCTTGAATTGTTGCTGGCTTATCGACGTACACCTTTTCTTTCAAATAACCCCAAAGAAAGAAGTCCAACGGTTTCATATCACATGATCTTGGCGGCCAAGCCAATTGACATCGCCACCACGTTAGATAACATGGCAATTGAATTTGTCGCGCAAAAAAGCCATTGTTTCGCAAGCTATGTGGCAAGTGGCACCATCCTGTTGAAACCACATATCGTCCACATCCATATCTTCCAATTCGGGCCATAAAAATATCGTTATCACCTCACGATAGTGAACACCATTCACAGTAACTGCCTGACCGGCCTCATTTTGAAAAAAATTCGGCCCGATGATGCCGCCAGCCCATAAACCGCTCCAAACAGTCACTCATTGTTCGTGCCCAAATGCGGCAGTTCTGCTTATTGACGAATCCAATGAGGTGAAAATGTGCCTCATCAAAATCACGAAGCGCACGATATTCATTTTAATTTGACTGGCTATTTTCATAATAAGCCTGAATAACTTTAACGCGTTGCTCGACTATGCATCTTTTCGTGATTCAAATTGAATTACTTTAAAATTGAGAAATGTCAAATGAAATGCAGAAAAAAAAGCTTGACGTTTAAGTGTGGTTCACATTCAACATCGGCCCTTAAAATTTAACCACCCGTTATATTCATGCCTCTTATGCCCGCAACACACATGCAGTGGTTCTGCATGAAGTGCAGCAAGCAAGACACATGAACAGAATTTTTGTTTGATGTACATGCAGTACAGTGGCTCCTGTCATTGTCTTTCAACGATATTCGTTTTTTAAAATATAGCCCCTGTATTTTATAAAACGAATATCGTTGAAATTCACTTCATTCTCGTTGAAATACGATTACATAAAAAGAGTATCGTACGAATATCTTTGAAATTTGATTACATAAAACGAGTATCGATCTAGGTTTTACGACACTCGTAATTTCTTACGACTGACGTTTGGCAGTCGTAGGTATAGCTTAGCTTTCGTTTTCGTATTGTTGTGTCTACCAGTGGTTGTCCTAAGCTGTAAAAATGTAAGTAAAAATAAATAGAAAATAGTGAGTGAAAATTGATATTTATATAATTTTATTTGATTAATAGGTCACTAACACAAACAAAGCAAATGGATTTGCATATTGCGTTTATAGAAATCAAACCAGATCTCGCCAAAAATTATTTGCCAAATAACCAAGCAAAGGCCAAGTCCAAAATACTTTGAAACCACTTGGCAAAACAACTTAATGCAAGTGGACCTCTAGAATGTATGTTGATCTTGTACTCGGAAGTTACGAATCAATCTTTATTAACTCGAAATAGTTTTTATAACAGCTAGGTTCTACGTTTCACTTTCACTCGAAATAAAATTGAAATCGGTCTAAAGTGAAATTTTGGGTTCCACATTTCACTTTTACCGATTTCAATTTCACATTTTTCGAAGTTACAAAAAAAGTGAATTTCCGTGTTCCACAATTCGGTTTTATCGTTTTGTGAGTGATTTCAATCCGATCATTTTGGTATCTGTGAAATTGTTGGGATGAGCTGACGCTATTGAAAATGTAAGTGAATAATATCCGAGTGCAGTAGTGTTATTTAGATGTTGAATAAATATATTAAAACATATAATTTTTCTTAGGGGATGTGTACAAGTTAGTAAAATAATACACACTTTAAGCTTTGCAAATTCAGTTTTGTATTTCCACTAATCAACTATACACATCCGATCGTAATATTCAACTGACTACATGTACATGCACTTACATAGAGGAGAAATGACGTCTTACAATTAGGTATCTTAAATGACTGCATTTCGTGCGTAGCAATGAATGTGTTCAGTGAATTTACATTACATACTGAAATCATCTCATATTATAACATGCTATTTTTTTTTTTTTTTTTTTTTTTTTTTTATTTAGAATTAAAGTTAAAATATAATTTTTTTTTTTTTTTTTTTTTTTTTTTTTTTTTTTTTTTTTTTTTTTTTTTTTTTTTTTTTTTTTTTTTTTTTTTTAAACAACTACTTACTGAATAATAATAATATAATTAAGTTAGTAAATAAATAGTAAATAAATAATAAATAAATAATAAATAAATAATATCTTATGCAACCAACTATGTCAGTAGTTTCAATCAAAATCCCAATCACCTAGTCTAACAGGTGGCCTAGAAATGCGCCCACTATGGGTTGTTACACCATTCTTTTCTGTTCCCTGAAGTAAAGGCTCGTTTTCAACATTTACCGTGGGTGCTGCTGTGTCTGGTATTGAACTTGACTGTTCATCATGAGATACTTCTCTATCAACACTATTATCCTCATCGAACATACCATGATACAAGAAGTCATAATCATCAACCTTTTTTTCATCTGAATTATTTGTTTTAACTATAAATTTTCTGTTTCTCCTGAATATTTTTCCTGAACTACATTTAATATTGTATGACCTCTCATTCAATTGCTGTACAATCTCTCCATAGACCCAGTCAGTTTCATTTTTTTTAAACATAACTTTATCTCCTATCCGTAATTCGCTCAATAATTTCGTATGCATATCATAATACTGTTTTTGTTTATTCTTTTTTTCTGTTATTTTCCTTTGAATTTGTTCTTCAGCTATAAATGTCCTAACGAGTCTCTTCATATTAACTGGTAGTTTTGTTTTAACCATTCGTCCCAAAAATAATTCTGTAGGGGATAAACCCATACTAGTTATTGGTGTTGTATTGTATTCTAAAATTCTATACCCAATTTCTTTTTCTTTGTCCTCATTAATTGCCTTTTTTATTATCTGTTTAGCAATTCCAACTGCTTTTTCAGCTAACCCATTACTTTGAGGGTAATTGGGGCTTGAAAATTTTAATGTAATATTATTAATACTAGCATATTGTAGAAGTTGTTTCGAATTAAATGGACTGTTATCAGTTCTGATTTCTGTTGGGCTACCAAAATGATTAAATATATTTTCCAAGAAGGTAATAACACTTGTAATCGACTTATCTTTAAGTCTATCAGAACAAATCCAACCAGAATATGCATCAACAAATGCTATATAAAATTTGCCTGCATATTCATAAATATCCATTGAAGTTTTATGCCATGGATATTGCGGATTTTCCTCTTGAATGAGTGGTTCCGAACAATTATTTCTCATATATTTTTCACATACACGACAATCTTTAATCATCGCTTTAATATCACCTGTTATTCCTGGCCAATAAAATAATTTACGAGCCCTAGCGAGAGTTTTTTCAATCCCCAGGTGTGGTTCATGTAGAATTCTAAGTAATGACATTCTCAACAAATGCGGAATGATTAATTTATCATCCAAAAATAATAATCCTTCCTCAAACTTAAGTTGGTCTTTTATCTTATGAAAACGTTTTCCAACCTCGGATAAACGTTTATATTCTGGCCATTCTGTTTGAAGATGATCTACTATTTTAGCTAGTTCAGAATCATTTCTTGTTGCCTCAACATAAATTTCATAATTATTTGCTGATAAGCAAACTTTTCTTTTTACTAAATGAATCACGTATTTCAATTCCTCATTCTCGGAACCCGTTTCCTTTAATGGAGCCCTTGAAAGACAGTCAGCTATGACTACTTTACTCCCAGGTGTGTATTTTATTTGCAGACCAGGGTATCTTAATAGTATTAAGAACATTCTTTGAAGTCTTACAGTAACATCATCTAACTCTTTTTTAATTAATTGTTCGAGAGGCTTATGGTCTGATTGAACCATTACCTCACGACCATAAATGAAATGGTGGAATTTTTCACAAGCAAATACAATGGCCAGTAATTCCTTTTCCATTGTACTCCACTTTTGTTCTGTTATAGTAAGACTTCTGGAAGCAAATGCAATTGGTTGGTCATTTTGCATTAAAACACAACCCAAGCCATTCTTAGATGCATCTGTTTGCATTATTAAAGGAAGTTTGGGATCAAAAATTCTTAGAGAAGTGCCTTTGCACAGGATTTCCTTCAAATCCTCCAGTTCGCGTTGATGTACATCTAACCATTTCCACTCTGTTTCTAATCGTGTTAAGTTTCTTAAATTTGCTGATTTCTTTGTCAAATTTGGAATAAACCTTGCAAGATATTTGAACATACCTAGTATTCTTAAAATGTCTTTCTTATTTGTTGGTGTATTAATATTTTTAATAGCTTCCACATATTTGTTATCTGGTTCTACTCTATTTTCTTGTATTATTTGTCCCATAAATTTGACCCTCTTTTGACACAACTGTAACTTTTCTTTATTAAATTTTATCCCATTTTGTTTTGCTTTTGTCATTACTAACTCTAAAGTTTCATCGTGTTCTTTTTTTGTTCTACCAGAAATGAAAATATCATCGAAATAAACTTCTACATTTGTTATATTTCCAAATATTGCAACCATTTTCTTCATGAACATTTCCGGAGCACTACTTATTCCAAAAGGAACCCTATTCCATCGAAAACGACCAAATGGAGTCATGAAGGTTGTTAATTCTGAACTTTTTTTATCAAGTGATAGTTGCCAAAATCCTTGCTTTAGATCTAACACTGTAAAAAATGATTTATTTGACAGTCTACTTATTATTTCTTCCACTGTTGGAATCAAAAAATGTTCCCTACGAATACATTTATTTAATGGTATTGGATCAAGGCATATCCTTAATGAGCCGTTTGGTTTTTCAACAATTTCTAAATTATTGACCCAATCTGTAGGGTAATCAACAGGTGTAATGATGCCGTGTTCCTGCATATCTTCTAACGTAAGTTTCAATCTCTTATGTAAACTTTCAGGGATACGTTTTTTATACTTAAGTGTTGGGACAGAATTTTCCTTAAGCATAATACTACATTCCCCAGGAATTGTACCAATACCATCAAATACTTCCATATTTTGCTCAATAAACTTTTCGTTTGAATCTATGGATATATTGAATACATTAGTTCTATTTAGCAAATTAAGTTCAACGCATGCATCTCTGCTTAATATAGGCTGAAATTTGTCACCAACGATTTCAAATGAAACAACTTTTTTTAACTGTGTATCACAGTCAACACAAATTAAATCTATTTTTCCAAATGTCTCAATCTTACAATTATTATAAGCAAACAATTGGTTGTTAGACTTTTTAATTTTATCTTGGTTGTTGGTCTGCTCAATGTATTTTATTGGGAGACAACTGATATCAGCTCCAGTATCTAATTTAAATTGTACTTCAGCACCACCCACATTCAATATTTTGAACCAACCCTTAGCATCAGTGTTTATTCTAAATACAAATTTTTTTAAAACTAAATTATTATTCTGACATAATTGGTTACCTTCTTCAGAACTAGATCCATATCTTAGTTCGTTGACACGATTCTGCCTTGGTCCTCTATAGAGCTGCAGCTTGTTTCCTTTTGGCTTTTCCTCCTGTTGACGTGAGCGACAAACTCTTCCGAAATGGCCTGGTTTTCCACACTTGTTACAAGTTACTCCTTCCTTTGCAGCTGGACAATATTTTTGGTGTTGGCCCGTTGAAAATCCACCACAACGATCACATTTTGGTGTGTTCGGGTATCTCAGGAACCTCTTCTTTTGATCTTCCTTTTGCGACGTATCAATTGTGCAAATCTTTTCCACTTGGGACAGCAATTTTTTATTTGCAATAACAGCTTCTGCAATCTTGCACTTATTAATTATATCACTTAATGACAGATTTGCATCCTCCAGCAATTTCAATTGTAGGTTTTTATCAAACAGCCCCAGGATCAGTCGTTCTCTCAGCATACGGTCTGTATAAGATTCCTTACACTTTGTGCAACTGTAATCACAGTACTTCATCTGTGTACGAAGTTCAGTTATGTACTCTGTGAAGGATTGGTTCTCCTTTTGAACAATCATATTAAATTTATGTGACTCCATTAGGACATTTTTCTTTGGAAGACAATATTCTTCGAATTTACTAAGGACCATCTTTAGGGAAATTTTCGGTTTTGCTTGTTCGTCTACTTGTTCAATTTCCACTGCATCCTTGAACTCATCATCACTGTCTGGATCAAACGGTACATCGAAAAGAGTATTGTATATCTCTATCCCCTTCTCTCCAATGAACGTAAGAAATAGAGAAATTTTTGTTTTGTCATTCTCGCTTGATTTTCCAGACGCAACAAGATAAATCTTGAATTTTTGTTTCCAAATTGACCACTCTTTGCCAGCGTCATCAAAATTAAGTTGTTCAGGAGCTTTTATTTCCACTTTAGACATCTTGTTGAATATATTTGTTTTAATATAAAAAAGGTTTCACTTCTGACACCATGTACAAGTTAGTAAAATAATACACACTTTAAGCTTTGCAAATTCAGTTTTGTATTTCCACTAATCAACTATACACATCCGATCGTAATATTCAACTGACTACATGTACATGCACTTACATAGAGGAGAAATGACGTCTTACAATTAGGTATCTTAAATGACTGCATTTCGTGCGTAGCAATGAATGTGTTCAGTGAATTTACATTACATACTGAAATCATCTCATATTATAACAGGATGGTCGTAGTAAAAAGCGATTTTCGTTTTGCTTAGTAAAACACGGCTTATCTTCTTTACGGCTAGATTTCAATGCCTTCCTTTATTTTCTTAAATGTCAAACTCAATCTATTTTACAACTGTCATTCGTCTTTCAGGCTACAAGTCGTTCAGCCATTTAGACAACAATCATAACCATTTTAACCCAATTTACAGTTTACAAACATAATGTTTTTTAACAGGGGTAAACACAACATTACTTCACAGGAGGCAATATATATTGAATTCATGGAGAGGCATAAAGATCTTGCAGGAGGATTCATGAAAGGAGATCATGTAGCAGCCGACGCTTTGTGGAACGATCTTAAAAATGAATTGCACACCCATGGTCCACCACAGAAGGATGCGAATGGATGGAAAAAGGTGAATAATAGATAAATAAAATAATTAAAACAAATTAATAAAAAATTGCTTTTCTCAGGTATGGACGGACTGGAAGGCTTCCATAAGAAAGAAGCTATCCCACAATAAGGCCGAAGATATTTCAACTGGAGGCGGGCCATTCCATAAATTTGTTGTATCTCCTACATAAGATGCCGTAGCCAAAATATGCGGTTGATGGTATTTCAAATACCCTAGATTTCGGAATAGAAGAAGCCGATGAAAATTCGAGGAGTAATACGCAGGAAGTACTACCAGGCGTGAGCGAACCTGCAAATACACCATGCAGAAAAAGAAAAAGTGCGGCCTCAGCGAACGACAGTCTGCATCAGCTCATAAGTCAACAAAATGAAGCCATTTCTAAGATTGGAAAAAAAATTGAGAATGGTGTGGAGGCTTCAACTAAAAGTATCCGTGTAGCAAAAAACATCGAACACACCATGCGAAAACTTCAAAAATCAAAAATTGGAAACCATGTTTATCAAGTCGATAATCTATATATATAAAAATGAAACCCGTTTTCCGTTGTCACGACATACCTAACATGAAAACGGCTTGACCGATTTGGCTGATTTTTTTTTGTAGTTTTCAAATACTCTGTACAAGGTTCTTACGGAAAAAAATATTGAGAAAATCTCTCAGGTCAGCTTTGAGAAAATAAATAATACTAACACTAAAATACTATTACGGACCCTAAAACGAAACAGTACACGGGCGAAGCCGGGCCGGGCAGCTAGTATGATATAAATCTAAATAAAATAAAAATTATAATTTTCATTTGAAATTTATTTGTTTTACTTACGCAGCATCTGAAATTTCTAAAGGATAAGAAAGGTCTCTAAGTGTACGCCTTTTTATTTTTTCCTCTGCATACTTTTGTTTTTCCATTCGCAACACAGCAATAAAAAAAGCACTCATTATAAATGTTAAAAATGAACAGAATTTCTAAGCAAAACAATTATTAAGAAAAATTATTTTGCAATGTCCCATGTGACAGATAATCAACTGTCTTCAATTTCACCGAGTGATTTCGAAAACTTTTCGAAGTTATGAAATCGGTCGGAATGTGGAACACCAAAAACGAATTCACTCGATTTTCAAAGGTAATTTCACTTTCATTTCACTCGATTTCTGGAACCTAGCTGATAGACTCAAATTACACTTTATTTGATAAGTACATCAAGTATGGACGTATGGGTAAATGATTGCTTACGCTGAATTGGGAATGCTCATCGAGTCTGAGTTATCCCTAATTGGTCGCCTTGAAATTAATTCTTCCTCCTCTTCGGAATCACCATCATAAAGGGAGAAAATACGGTATGTACTACCAAAAAGCAACCATTTTTAACAATCCACGCGATTGGATTGAATATCGAAGGGTAAGAAATTTGTATAAATATAAGCTCCAGCTAGCAAAAAAGCCTATACGTGCAGTAAAATTATGAACTGTTCAAGTCAAAAAGATATGTGGAGAGTTATTAAATCCTTAGTTTTAAAGGAGGAAAAAGAAGAAATATGTGAAGTGCAATTTGAAGACAAGAAAGAGACTGATAACATGGTTATAGCAAATAGACTAAACTCGTATTTTATAAATAGCATTAACGATATAACTAACTCTATACCTTTAGTAAGCTTAGATTCCAGTAATTTGAACGAGTTACCTACCACATTTTTGTTTAAGCCAATAACCCTAAGTGAACTTAACGCAATATAAAAAAAAATTAATAAGAAAAAAGACTCGGAACATTTAAGCATTGAAATAATATTAGACTGTTTCGATGTGATCGGACCCATTTTGTTAAAAATTATAAATAATTCATTTGAACAAGGCATTTTCCCAGATAATTAAAAAAGAATCCATAATACTCCCTATACCAAAAGAACCTAATAATATAAACTGTGATAAATTTAGACCCATAAACATGCTACCAATCTTAGAAAAAATTATTGAAAAGGTTGCACATAAACAATTATTTAAATATGTATCTGATAACAAAATACTAATACAAAATCAATCGGGTTTTCGCTCAGATCACTCCTGTGAGACAGCTCTTAACTGGCTGATCATGACTTTAAAAAACCAACGACATGAAAAAAATAATCTCGGTGTTCTTAGACTTTCAAAGAGCTTTCGAACCAATTAATAGATCCTTACTTCTAACAAAATTAAAGAAATACGGTATTAAGAATAAGGAACTAAACTGGTTTCAAACGTATCTGAGTGATAGAACTCAAAGAACTAAAATTAATCAATGCTTATCAAAGAGTGCATTTAATTCATTCGGAGTGCCACAAGGAACAATACTTGGTCCACTGTTATTCCTAATATACATAAATGATATGTGTCAAGTTCTCAAATATTGCACAATTTCATTGTTTGCAGATGATGCACTCCTCTTTGTGTATGGAAAAGATTTACATTTAATAACTGACTATTTAAAATATGACTTAAATAAAATGTGCTCGTGGCTAGTAATGAATAAACTGAAAATTAATGTAAATAAAACGAAGTGTATGGTTATAAACGCGGATTTTGAAGCTAATATACAAATTAACAATAATCAAATCGAACAAGTGCAATCAATTAAATACCTTGGCGTAATTATAGACAATGAACTAAATTTTAATAACCACCTTGATTATATTGTTAAAAAAAATTCAAAAAAAGTGGGCTTTCTGAAAAGGATACGTAAAAACATATCAGTAACTTGCGCTATAAACATATACAATATTATAATTAAACCGCATTTTGAATTCTGCTCAACTATACTCTACATGGGCAACTCGACTGAAATCAACAGGCTACAAAAGCTTCAAAACAGGGCAATAAGAGTAATTCTCAAATGCAGTTTTTATACACCAATCAGCTGGATGCTTTCATGTCTACAATGGCTCAATATCAAGCAGAGGATAACATTCAACGCAGCAATATTTGTATTTAAAATAAAATATAAAATGGTTCCAGAATACCTTTCATCAAATTTAAATATAACACATGAAGTTCAACCTTATAACCTTAGATCTAATAACAATTTTAGATTACCATTGTATAGAGACAGTAGAACTCAAAACATGGTTATGTACAAAGGCATACAATTTTTTAATGAATTACCAATTGTGATAAAAAATGAGTCAAATTACCATTCTTTTAAAAGACTTTTAATAGTTTACATTAAATCTAATGTTTAATGAATCTAAAATTTATTCAATGTTATTTAGTTACTTAATATCCTAGTGATTAACAAATAATGATTTTTTTTTTAAATTTTGTAGTAAATAGTAAATATACTAAATAAACGAATACATACATACATACAAAATTTAATAATTTCCGATTTCACGACTTTTTGTTTACGTAGCTGGTATCTTGTATCGCTGTCAAAAGGGAGATACATTTCTTGCATGAAGTTGCCCTCTATCAAAGATTATGAATTCTATACAGATGACGCACTCCATATAAGAAAAATTGTTCTATGGTGGGTCATGCTGGCACAGCCCGCCATATGTTTTTGTTCTTGTTTTTCATGTGTTTTCATGCACACCACCCGCCCGTACCATGAAGCTACTGAGAAAAAGTTTCTGTTTTTTGTTCTCAATGTGTCATCTGTATAGAATTCATAATCTTTGCCTCTATTCAGCTTCAAGCTACAGATTCACGAAGATACACATTGTGTAAGCGCTTACGGGTTGTCTTGATTTTAACTTTTCACTCAGCTACAGATATGCAATCTGAGCAGGCCTTTACACGATCGCACTTTGTCGTGACTATCATTTACTTCTTTATCATTTATTTGCCGTTCGTTTCGTTTTATGTAATAGAGCCCCAGTTGAACGATGACGAAAGCTCTATACCTGCCAAATGCTAGTCACAAGAAATCACAAGTACGTAAAACCTAGAACGTATTTAATCGAATTTTCAACGAGAACGAAGTGATTTCAAAGATATTCGTTTTATAAAATATGGCCCCAGGCATTATGCCATCACTCTTATGCGCGGTGTTCCAGGCGACCGTTCGAATGCAGTAAATATAAAAATTCAAATTTGCTGAGTTCGTAAATGAAGAAATAAAATTGTCTAACTATTCCTAAACATCCGAAACAGGTGCCATACGCGCTGACAGCCTGTCACCTTTGGTTTCTTTTACAAGATTACCTACCCAAATGATTGCACCTCAGTGTTTGCTTCGCTCTACTCTTTTTACCTCAAATCATACATAGTGCACTTTTGTTTGATTTTTATATTTAGCATTACTTTTTTATGTATTACACTAATTTTCTTCTTTATTATTATCATCATCATATATTTGTATATATATATTCAAAAAATGTTTCAATTGGATTTATATACTCAGTTGGTTTTTTTTTTTTGTTTTATATTATTATTTAATTAATTTCCTATACGCAAATTGTGTACGTGTCTCTTCTCTGTTGTTTATTATATATAGTTTGGTTAGTAGTATGTTATCTACTAATTTATCGCTATATAACAGGTGGCGCAAAAGTAATCCTCCTATCAGAAAATGCTATAAATTTTGCGATTGGCCCCTAATGTCAGTTCTGTTTTGACATTTGTGTAGTAAACACATGCGAAATACACGTTAATAAACAATGTTACGCTACACTGCTCCAGAACTTATTTGTCAAAACAGAACTGACATTAGGGGCCAATCGCAAAATTTATAGCATTTTCTGATAGGAGGATTACTTTTGCGCCACCTTGTATATACATACGTGTTTTGTAATCAATTACAGCGAAAATGATTCTTACAATTGCAACTTAGATTCTTCTCAAAGGATATCTAAATTTTGTTCATTTCTTAAAAATTATCTTTCCATTTTGTTTTTTATATTTCTATTTAAAAAAATTAATTAATTTTTTTTATTTGCTTTTTTTTTTATAAAACAGGAAACTTTTGTTTTTCTATTTTTTGTGTTTTTTTTTACATTTTTGTCGTTTATTCAGTTTGTTTCTATGTTTTGATTGGAAAATCCTTTTGCAGTGAACACAATTCTTAAAGGAAATGAGCTGCGTATGGTAACGCTGCTATGAGACAAAATTTTTTTTTTATGAAAAATGAAGAATTAATTTCTAACAATGAAGGACGACACCACATCCCAACAACGGTTCGCTTCGACCTCCTGTCCCTCGTCCGTGATTGGAAAAACAACTAAATATTTATGTGTATATAGTTAATAAATTGTAATGCTTATAAAAAAAATCGAGGGAAAATTCTTGCGTATAAAAAATAAAACTAAAAACAAGAGAAACGTTTTTTTTTTTTCTTCTTTATTATTTTTAGTTAATGTATAATTATTTTTTTTATATTATATATATAGTTTAACAATTGTTTTATTAAATGATTTTTTTTTTTTCTTATTTCAGTTGCTTCTTTTTATTCTTTTAATATTAATTTTAGATTTTTCGTTTTCTTTATTCTTAATAAAAAAAATCCATTTTGAAATTTTTAAATATTTTTTTTATTCGTTTTTGTTTTAATTTATTAATTATAATAACTTTATAATTATAATAATAATAATAATGATGGTTTCTCATATTTGTTTATATTTTTTTTCAGATTTTCAATTGAATATGCGTTTGTTTTTATTTTGTTTTGTTAATTTTCTGTTTTACAATTTACTGTATGATTACAAAATAAAATATATTTTTATATATTTCATAATAAAATAAATCAAGTTAGTAACAACAATTTCGCGCAAAGACCAAAAAGCGGGAAGAACAGGAAACGGAAGCGGATTAATTGGAGAATTCGATGCGGGAATCTTAGGCAACTTAGTAGCCGTTATTTTTGTATTTCGTAGGGTAGTATCTGCCTCCTTAATCCGCACAGAAAACAAAACAAATGAATGGATACGAATGGATTTAAATGGAAAAATAAAAGGAATTGCATAAAGCTCCCCTTTCTCCCTCTCTCTGATTGACGTCTGCTTGTTGGCGACGTCCTCTATTCTCCAACGAATGGTTAACAAAAAAAAAATCGAAAATACAAAAGGGGATGTTGCGGTAAAAGGTAAACAAAATATGATTTGCGAACAATGAAATTGGAATACAAATCGTGAGAGAGAGAGAATCCTAATCGAAACTAGAGAGACAGTGGACAAAAATGTACATTTTATTATTTTTATTTTATTTTTTAGTTTTTGTGTTTTTATTCCTGGTTTCTCAATAAACTTTAAGTTTTAAGTTTTATTTTCTTGTTTTGCCGTAAATAATAGTATTTATATATCTTATATGTTTTTTGTATTTTTTTTAATTTTCTTTGAAGCTGTTTTTTATATTGAGAATGATTTTTTCTTATAGTGGTAGTTCAACTGTTGTTGTGTAAACGACAAGGTGGTTGTGGATGTTAGGCGCTTCACTAACTGCTGCAAGCAGCATCATCACTCTTGTCGTTCGTCCCCATCGTTTGAATTTCCTCCCCTGTTGGTGGTGGTTGTGGTGTTACTACTTCTTCTACTACTACTTCATCATCATCATCATCATCATCATCATCATTATCTGGTTCTTTTTTGACTGTTACCACACCTACTACTACTACACTCTGTTGTTCCCCATCTGATCGCTCCTATTGTTGGCTACTCGCTTTCGATGATGAATTATGCAAATTCATTTGTCCATTAAGGATTGGCAAAAAGTATGGATGTGCCATAGCTTCGCGAGCTGTTAGCCGCTCAACATGATCGTAGCGCAGCAACTTGTCGAGGAAGTCCAACGCTTCTGGCGATACCAAATGCTGATTATCCGAATGCACAAATCGCTCCCATCGCTTGCGCGAATGCCTCTGCAATATGTCGTGGAAACGCGGATCCAACTCAATATTGTATTTATCTAGATAGGCATATAGTTCCTCGGTACCCAGTACCCTGGCGATACGCACTAACTGATCGTAGTTATCGTGACCATGGAAGAATGGCTCCTTGCGGAATATCATCGAGGCGAGCATACAGCCCAGCGACCACATGTCCAGTGAATAGTCATACATTTGATAGTCCACGAGCAATTCAGGACCTTTGAAATAACGTGATGCCACGCGCACGTTGTACTCCTGCCCGGGATGATAGAATTCCGCCAGACCCCAATCGATTAGACGCAACTTACGATTCTCGTGATCGATCATCACGTTATGGGGCTTCACATCCCGATGCATTATGCCCATGCTGTGACAGTAGTCGAGCGCTTTGAGCAGCTCAAAGAGATAATAGCGTATCTCGTAGTCGGTCAGTGTCTGGTACAGTTGCTTAAAATCTGTATTGTTGACATGTTCGAAGATGAGTGCTGGCGTACGTGAAACGGGATCTTTGACGACGGCCAAGAGTGTTATGATATTGGTGCCGCCGCGTAGATTTTCTAAAATTTTAATTTCGCGCTTGATTTTCTTCTTTTTCACAGGTTTGAGAATCTTCACCACGCACTTCTCATTATTTGTTATATTGATAGCTTCGAAGACTTCACTGTATTTGCCACGACCTAGTTTGCGTACGAGTTGGTAATCGTCCTGATTGGCCCAGTCGACGACGTAATTCTCATAGTCCCAATACTCGTCCGGTTTGTGTGCATTCACGTCCGTATAGACGCGTGCAGCGCTCGGCAATGTCATCGTTTCTAATGAATCGATACTGGTGCTTCGGTGATTTCTTCTGTTAACTGGGATGTTGATGCTGTTGTTAATAAGTCCCCGTAGGTCAGCGATAGTCTGCAACTTATCCTTCCTAGATATCGTGTTGGAGCCGCCAAAGCCGTTTTCTCGGCTACTTTTGTAAGGTGTACACGAATCGCTATATTCCTCTTCGCTTTCCGAGTCCTTAAATGATTCCCAACCGTAATTGTTTTGGTCCAAGAAATCTCTGCAAACAGAATAAAAAATACAAGGGATTAGAATAGATTGATACGACATGAGGAAGAAGAAGGTAACACCTCAGGGATTTGCTTTCAACTTTACATATTGCGAATGCTTCCCTTGATTTTCTGCAATGACGGAACTAGTGTCACTGTCTACTGTGTATGCGTTAATAGTTTTGTTGACAATTTCCCTAAATCCAATGCGAGGAGAAGCGACGTAATTTCTATGCCAGCGGATGTAAACATTGTGTTAACGTCGGCACGCGAGAGAGGAGATATTATCGATCAGTTTGGGTGCTAAAATTACGAAAGAAACGAATGGAAAATGGAAAAATTCGCGCAGACACGCGATTCGGTTCGGGTACCTTCGTGAGTCATGGTGGAGGTTATATGCCCAAAAAAAAAGAAGAGTAATCAAATTATTGGCTTGATTCGTTGGACTTAGCGTGAGTGTATTTCATAGGCGCGCAACTACTGTGCCACACAGAGTGCAACAAGGTGACGGCACGCCTGCACTCCGAAAGACTAAATGGAAAGGGTTCTACGCGATTTGTCGGCTGCTGGTATGTGTTTAATTAACTGCGTTGTTGCACGAAATGGAATTAGTAAAAATGTAAGGTATTTGTTTGACACTAACACGTTCCACAACCAATGTGTTTACTGATTGCTTGTCAAGGTTATATGCAACATTCAAGAGATTATAATTAGTTGGTGTTTCTTTGTAGGAGTGCTAAATTGTAAGTGTTATGAGGAAAAACGATGGAGTTCTATAGCGATAGGGTATTGCGAACTATTTAAAAAGGTCAATGAAACAAAAAAATCACTGTGTCGATCCACAAGTTTTCAATGAAATGTGTAGAAGTATTGTAGATAAGCACCATTGTGACGTTGTAGATAAGCACACGACTACAAAATGCACACACACAAGAAAATCATCGAGTTTATTAATGAAGTCTTAACGGCTCTGCGGTTAGCCCGAAAATTCTGAACTCATTCTGTTCCCCTGTAATCAAAAGTATACCCATCTATACAGATGGTTCGAGGACAGGGAATGGAACAGAAGCAACAGAGGTCTTCTCAGAGACAATATGTGTCAATAAGTCCCTCCGACTAAATACTACTGTCTTTCAATCAAAACAGACCCGGAGTCTGTTATCGATATTACCTTTGTAAGCAGCACCCTAACAAGAAGAACAATGCTGAGTTAGCGAAGACTACACACACAGCGATCACCCGGATGTTATTTTTGAGTTCAAGAATGAAAAACGGCGAAAACAAGGCAAAAACACTGGCCCAAAGCGGAAGGACACTGCCTTCGACAAAGAAGTGTTCAAGGAATTTATAAAAAAAAAAACTCAATTGAGACTGGGAACGGCGGTTAGCCTAGCCCTACAATTTACAGAGCTGATGACATTCTGTGTGTGTCGCTTCTATGCCAACAAGGATGCGCTATGCGGCAGACCTTAATACTGGTGGAACGATGACATCTAATCACTTCGCAATGCTCCAGGGGCAACAGGATTTCAATCAGAAGCTTGAAACCTTTAAGAAGGCCAGAAAATCTTTGAATCCAGGGAGTAACAGGATTGCAATCAGAAGCTTGAACCATTAAGAAGGCTATCAAATCTTTGAAATGGCCATAAAATACTGTAAAGTCAGCACTGTTCGATGAAGCAGCCATAAATCCCTGGGATTGTAATGACGAAAGTAAACGGCCATAGATGGCCTCAGCTTACGTGTCCAGTCATTCTAAAGAACATTGTAACGCACTCTTTCCACAACGGTCAAACGAAGATATCCCACCAGTTAGACAAGAAAAACTACTGTCGGCGTGCAAGAAGATTGTTGACATGAAAACACCGGGCCCAGACGCAATTGCAAACAGAGCATTCTGACATTCTCATGAAAGTCATACAGAGCTCTCTAAAGGAAGGGACAATAGAAACTAAAAAAATTGATGTTTCTTCCCAAGGGAAATAAAAAGCTGACAAAACCGCTCAAACAATGCTACCACAGGACGATGGGCACATTAACTTATCCTAGAAATAAAGCTCTAGGCAAATAGCAAAACAGGAGACATACATTTTTATATCACGAAGATTCTAACAAACCATGACGGATTCAGGAAGTACCTGTACACGTTTTGGGAGAATGATCGCAGACCTCCCAGGTGCACACCGAATAGTTGACGAGATGATTCTGTCAAACGAAGCGTGGAACATAGTCAACCATTTTGTCACCTGCATCCTAGACGAATTGAGGACAATTGAGAGTCTAAAATAAAATGCCAAAGAGTAGAATATAGCCCGCGATGTAATACCTAAACACATGGGTGCAGCTTGGTGATGACCTCGAACCATGTAAGCGGGAAATACGTCACAGACTTTTTTTGCCAATGGCCGATATATCAAAGATAGAGTGATATCGCGTTACCAATTACCAATCAAAAGAAGGTTGTTCCAAGTCACAGGGCGACAGCGGTTCAGCAATGTCACCTAAAATTCCTCTTTGGGTGATTATAGCGCAAACCATCTGAAAGGACCAATATTATTGTACCAAGGGTAAAGAAGGATAACGACGTTTGCTCAAGGTGCAGAAGTGTTGGAACCCTTTAAAAAAAATTACAACAGGCTCTTAAGCTGCTTCAAAGTTTGTTCATATTTAAGAAATATGAGAGAATGGCCTGGACTATGAAAAACTCACAGGCTTACACACATTGTCGCAGTGTATAAGTTCAAGTAATGACTGGATTTTAGCAGACTTATTAAAGAAATGGTCACGGAAACTAAGCAGTATTTAACCCTCCTTCAACACTTCGCTATTTGGAATCAGCCTGGCAGAAGACCAATTCTTAATGCAAGATCAATCACTAACATGTGTCGCAAAAATACCTGGCAACCTCTTTCGGTATAATCACCTAAAATAAGAACATTTTATGGCGCAACAGGCTCGTACAAGCCTGTTTTATTCTGAAAAAAACATTTAGTTTGGGCTGGAACCCAAACCAAGACCTTTTGCGTGACAGTTCATCGCACTCACTGATACCAAGGGATTATATGAGATTCTTAAATCTGCAGACGCACTCACGTCGTGAAAAGGGGCTTCTATGCTCCCAAAAGACACAGGCACGTAAGAAGGTGTGTAACAACTTTATGAAGGGAAAGAGTGTGAAATCTTCAACGTTAATCTTCTCTAAGGAGTAAGAATGTAGTTTTATGCTCGGATTGCTTGACAAATCTACTATTGACGGGAACATTTCAAGCAGGTATGAGGCCAAAAAACAAATGCTGCAGACGAAAACAAGAGCTGATGACCGATGAGCGACGTCAATGCTTGAACAGAACCCTGTCAAGATAAACGTGCTGTTAATATGAAGAATATGCTGACTGTTAAATGGCCTACCCCATGTTTGATGAGTAGTACCAGCAGGCAGAAGTAAACAAGAATTAGACATATAAAGCCATTCTGTTGCGACAAACCTGAGCTTTATTAGAATCCTACCGGCAATATCGAAGGAATGCCATGTTATTAGAAAATGTTTTGTTCGATTGATGATTCCTAAGATTAGTAACAGCGGGATAATGATAATACTATGCACCTATCAACGCCATTCAGAAATCTGATCTGACATTTTTGACAGGAGTAGTAAGAGCCAATTCACACATACCCGGCAGCCGTCTAACTGGTACCGGCTAGCCGGTCGTTGGGAATACATTGATATGGGCGCGTTCTGACCGTCGCACAGTGTGTTATTTAGCCAATCTAGTGGGACTTTAATGAAAAATAAATGTCTCTCAAATGCAACAAAATTGGTATCATATGAAAGGTAAAACCTCCGGCAATAGAATGGCAAAAACAAAAACAAGAAAACAACTGTATTTACCGTTCAACAGAATCACAAACATCAGCTTGGTTCAAGTGGAAAATAAAATTAAAGCTCATTGCTTTTCTTGTGTCAAGTTGATACCAGCGTGGTCAAGTAATATTTCACTTGACCACGCTGGTAGTTGTGCAAATTAAATTTATTTTTTTTTTATTTTTGTTTTGTTTTTTTACTGTATTCTGTAACTTTGTAAAGCGTTTTAAAAATGTATCCCCATGTATCCATCGTGTTATTGTTCCTAAAATATCCGTTGGTATATTCTTTGTTAGAATTCGTTTACTTTGCTTGCTTCTGGTTTGCAACCTCATACAAAATTTTTTTTCAATTGACATATGTAGCAGAATGGAAAATTCAGCAATATTTCTGAAATGGAGAGCCTCATCGAAGGAGGATCGCAACAAACAAATTACTGATTATATCATGCAAGAATTCGGTCTGGCGGACACAGACAATGTCCCTAGAGTGCTCCAAACGTATGTGAGCTCAATAAGTAGCAAAATACTGAAAAGGTGGGATCGAAGTGGGCGAAATCTGGAAAAATTTGAAAAAGCCAATGAAGTATGGTTTCATAAGGATGCAAAGCTACCAGACATTTTTTTAGAAAGTGTTCTATCAACCAGCTCACGTGCGAACAGGGGGAGCCCCCCAAAAACTATTCGAAGAATGCACACTTAGAGTGCAACAACGTAAAACTAAAGAATTGGTTGACTCAAAAACTCCAAGTGAAATCGCACTTGCGACTGAAATGAATATGAGATCAGCTGGGAAAAGAGATGCAGCTAATTTAATGAAAGAGCTTGCAAATTGTTCTCCTCAAAGAGCCACAAAAATCAAGAAGGCAAGATTAACCCAAGAAAAGGGGAACAAAATAATCTCACCCGAAGAAGCTCTTGTGCTCATAGTTAATACGAAAATGAGCACATTTCATCATACAGCAGCTGAAAGAGCTTAAAGCAAATGTTTACCCGGCATATTACCTAGTACAAAAAGCCAAAAAAGACTGCTACCCTGCAGAAGAAGCATTAACGGTCACTGGGTTTAATAGTGTATAGACGTTTTCGAGAGCATTTTAGTCGAAAATCGTCACGACAAAACTCGAATCGAGATGTGATAAACAGGTTTTTACTTTCCTCGGATCCATATCTTTCGAGCCGTAGTACAAAGCTTCGTAGAAAAAGAAGCCCACTTGTTTCAGAATGTATTGCATTACTAAAAGCTACAGATTCAGAAACCTCAAGCTTCAATAGTGTATTTAAATAAACCGACTTTTCTTTCTAGGCTATCCTTGAAATAAAAACAAATTTAAATTAACAACATATTTAACTACATAGGTTTCAAAAAAAATCAAACAAAACACTACACTTCGGTAGGGATTTTTAATGTTTTTAGACTGGTCAAATGAGGGCATTTTTAAAGTGTCGTATTTTTTTTCTAAATGTATGAGAAATACATTTTTAAGACTTAGGTAAGCTTCTTTATCTCACAAAATAACATATAATTACATAATTTAACTGTTTTATATCAAAAACGCTCGATTTAAACGCTCAACGAATAAAGTTACGCTAGATTGGCAAAATAACACACTGTGCGTCGCCGGTTAACTATAATAATGTATTTCCAACGACCGGCTAGACGGTACCGGTGAGACGACTGCCGGGTATGTGTGAAATGGCTCTAATAGAGTCAAGACAATAGAGTTGTTCAGGACAACGTCAGTGTCAATGACAAACTGCATCTGTAGGAAAACAACACATTTGACATTTCTATGCCGGCAATTTCATTGGCAAGGGACAGGGGTTGGTTTTTTGAACATTTTTAAAATTGCTTGTGTAAAAGTGCTAAATGAGAACAGAACCATTTATAAACAAAATAAAAATATTCAGAGTTATTGTTGTTTGTAAAAACAAGAACATAATAATCTTTACTACACAAAAACTAATCAACTTCTTTTGCACTCGGATTTATGTTTACGCTTTGCAATGGCACTGGTTATCAATTTCACTCATTTTATTTCTATTTTATAATTACACACACTCTCTTAGTTTCGTTATGTATTTATAATTTGAGTTTCACTTTGAACAACTTATATTTTCATATTTCAAAGCAAATTATCCAAAAATTAGTACTCCTGCCATATAAAATATCACATTGTTTTCCTCCAAGCGATTTTGACGTTTTAAAAAAAGAGACAACGCACTTGGGAGGGAGATAGTCTCATGAACAACTCTATCTGTAAGTGTTAATTCCTTTATGTTGGCCTAATATAGTGTTACTAGGGCACATAGATTACCCTGCCATCGTTTCCTTAACCACCCTGAAATATGCGAATTTTAAACAAAAACAAACCTCATACGTTTCACTAGAATGTAGTTGCGCGAGAGATGTAAATACACTGTAGGAATTCAGGTAACTTTGCAGTTGATTATATTAAAGCAGGCTCGGTATGAAAAAGGCTTAAGGAAATACGGCAGAGACAAACAGTAATTGAAAGAATGTGACATCTATCGAAACTCAAGTCGGATGGCATAATGACGAATCGTATACCAACTCAATCCAAAAAAAAATGGAATCCCGTCAATGTCTCCTAAAAGTCACATGAAATGAAACACTTGGCGGAAACGGCCCACACAGGGCCTCCAACTTAGCTTCTTCCTTCAATTGTGTGCGCACAGTTATTGTTTTTGCCACAAAGAAGAGGATTTCCTGTTTATCACAGAATTCGAATGTCAAATTTGAGAAGCCACTCAGGACAGTGTTACTCTTGAATGATTGTCAGACTTTCGCAAGAGGTGGAGCAGTGAAAAAAACACAGGTGTTGTCACTTTCGTGATTTGAACTAGAGACATTGCACTTAGTAGTCGATCTTTAAATAAAAAAAACATGATTTTTGACTCAAAAACATTAAAACATCATTTGAGTCCAAAAAGCATGATAATCATGCTAAATCATGATTTCTGGCAGCACTGAGTCCAACGCACTTAGCACAAGGCCACTGCACCCTAAAGGTCACATATTGTTATTTATTATATGTGTGATGACATTGTCAAGAACTTTATTGCCTCATATGAGTTCATTTTTGAATACCAGTGTGATGGATGAAATGTAGTTCTATAACCCCATTCGATAGCTTTTCGATCTTCACCAGCTTTCAGATCAGTCATGCATTCATTGTCGAAACCTTGACATACTCTGTCAAGTATGTGGTTTAAAAACTTTCCAACAGCAACAAATGTCACATTTTAATATACGAAATGAAACCTCAGTGATATGCTTCTTTTGGATTACCATTAGGTTAGGTTAGGTTGGTGGGTTGATGAGGCAGACGGGGTGTGTCCTCCCTCATCGCACTCAGGTCAATATAGACCCATTGTGATGCCCGTTGGGGGTCCACTTATGTGGTTGGTTCATTCATTGTCCCGTTACTGTCCATTGTTGTTAGTCTCTTTCTAGCCATCCAGATGTTGATGCAAACCTGAAAAGATTAGGGAGAGAGATTTCGGATAGATCCGTGAGGTCATGGAAAAAGTATTTTCCGAAGGTTCTCATTCTTAATTGGCTGAGGCCTGGGCAGTGGCACAGAAAGTGGAGGGTGTCCTCGTGTATTTCTTCATCACCACAGCCTCTACAGAGGTCATCATCTATGAGATGCATTTTCAGTTTGTGGCTTTTTAAAGTAGAGACAGATTTCCTGTTTCTACGAAGCAGTTTATGGGTTCTGGCTTTGTCATACTCAGGCCACATCCTTTTGGAAGTTTCACAGGTGGGAAGGGAGTTCCACCTGTTTTTGGCAGCGATCAGTGTTTTCTGTCCCACCTGAGATTTGAGGTCGCATAGTGGTGGTTTGACAGACTGGTCTGCTTGGTCAGTGCTGGAGGCAGATCCTTTTCTTGCCAGTTCGTCAGCAATTTCATTGCCCTGTATGCCTCTGTGTCCGGGGACCCAGCAGAGCTTAACATTATGTTGGACGCCAAGAACCTTTAGCTCTTCACGACAACGTTTCACAAGCCGAGATTTTATTTCGACAGCAGAGATAGCTTTTATTGCAGCCTGACTGTCAATAAAGATGTTGATATCATCTGGTGGTATCGCCAGCATTGAGGTCGCTTTGGCTGCCTCTGCTACTGCCAATATTTCGGCTTGGAAGACACTGCTGTGCTCAGAGAGACGAAAGGTGCTGTTTAGCTTAAGTGTTTTTGAAAACACTCCAGCTCCAACGCCTACATCCATTTTTGAACCATCAGTGTAGATGGATATGGTTTCGGGGCCCAATTCTTTCCTCTCCCACTCCTCTCTGCTTGGGAGGATGCAGGAGAATGGTCTTTGAAAGTCATGGTGAGGCAGCATGTAGTCAGAGGATACAGCTGAGCCCAGATATCTGTGTAGAATTTGGGCATGTCCTCCTGAGTTCGATTTCCAGCAGTTGAGCTGGCTGATTCTTAGAGCACTTTTGGCTGCAGATTCTTGCATGTAAAGGTCTAGCGGTAGCAGGTTAAGGATGGTTTCCAATCCCGCTGTTGGCGTGGTTCTCATTGCGCCAGTAGCGCCCACACATGCTATTCTTTGTACCTTTGTCATATTTTTCAGATGGGTGACTTTATTTGTGGATTGCCACCAGACAAGCCCCCCATATGTTAATATAGGTCTCACAATGGCCGTGTACATCCATAGGATGATCTTGGGGTTCGGACCCCAGTTTTTTCCGAATATTCGATTACACGTATAGAAAGCGACTGTGGCCTTTTTAATGCGCTCGCGCACATTTAGGTTCCAGTTGAGTTTTCTATCAAGAATGACACCCAGATACTTTGCACTATCGGCTAGTTTGAGGGTAGTCCCATCGATAGCCGGTAGGTCGAATATTGGTATCTTCCTCTTGTTCGTAAAGAGAACGAGTTCCGTTTTCTGGGGGTTGATGCCAAAGCCCACATTGTTTTGTCCACTCGTTGAGAGTTTTCAATGCCCGCTCGAGTAGTTCACTAATAGTGGGTAGGAATTTCCCTTTAACTAATATCGCTACATCGTCTGCGTAGGCTATGACTTTTACCCCATTTCGCTGTAGCTTTATGAGTATCTCATTGATGACTACGTTCCACAACAGAGGTGAGATAACGCCTCCTTGTGGTGTGCCTCTTGATGCTATTACTTTGAGATGGGTGTCTCCCAGATTCGCATTTATATTTCTGTGATTGAGCATACTTCCAATAATATGTATTAGAGGTTGGCCCACGTTGTTCTTCGCGAGGTTTCTTTCGACTGCGTTTGTGTTCACATTATTAAAGGCTCCTTCAATGTCGAGAAATGCAGCGAGTGTATATTCCTTCTCGTGAAGAGGTTTTTCTATTGTACTAACGATTTGGATTACCATAGTCGTAAGCTTTCTTTAATGAAGAATAACTAGAACCCAACAGGACTGCACAGTTGCGAGTGGAAACTTTCAGAAAAGAAAAGTACAGACACCAAGTGTTTATATACATTTACGAATGAGCTCCTCCGTAAAAGTAGGTGCAGAAAATCTGGTACGATTTAGTACAGTTCAGCTTAAACTCATGAAAATGAAAGTAGAGGACTTGCAAAACACATGTGTCTAACAATAAGTCATTTCGGGGCATGCGTCGTTGGGCCAATCGGTGTGTGGCCTTTGGGTTTGAGACACAAAAATCCCAAAATCCACCCACTCCGGCTTATCTTGGAAAAAGCAAGAAATTTCAAATCAGTATAACATATCCTTATCGATGTTTAAATCGCGTATATATCGTTCATTTGCGACTTGACAACTTCAAACTTTCAGTGTGAACGCGCACTTTTCAACGGATTACCGAATTGTCAATGTCAAAATATTCAGTTAAATCAACATTTTCATCATGATGAAGCGCACAAATGAACAACGTAAACAAATAATTAAAATTTACTAAAAAAAATCCGAGTCGGTTGTTGCAACGCCATTTTTCGGCCGTAATTCACATCCCAGCAGATACGCAATTCATAGTCTAATGAACAAAATTGAGTCAGAAAATTCGCTTTGCCCAAAGTGTGTCAATGCAGTCAATTTCACGGCGTTGTGAAGAATTGGGCCTTTCCCAGACCACATTAACATTACGCGAATTTTACGTAAAAATGTTGGCGTACACCCTAACAAGATCAAGCAAACTCATGATCCAAAGCCACTTGCTCATATGAAGCGACTCGAATTGGGCTCTTGACAGGATGGAAGAAAATGAATGTTTTCATCGCAAAATCATCTTCAGCGATGAAGCGCATTTTTGGTTAAACTGCTTATAAGCAAAACATGAGTCACTAGACAGGTGAGAACCCTCATGTGCTAATGAAACAGCACTTCGTCCGCAAAAAGTCACTGTTTGGTGCGGTTTTCATGCCGGTGGCGCCATTGGGCTGTTTTACGTCGATGAAAATTACCATTACGTTACGGTAAATGGTATTCGCTACAGAGACATGTTGGAACGTTATTGCTTTGAGAAATTGCATGAATTGGACATCAGTGATATGTGGTTCCATTTCAACAAGACGGTGCCACAGCGGATGCAACAATCGAGTTATTGAAGTCTCAGTTCGGTGAACGTGTTATCTTGAGAAAGGACCCTTCGATTGGCCGCCGATATCGTATGATTTAACGCCTCTACACTTTTTTTTTTATCAAATAATTGGTCTATGCCAACAAGACGACGACGGTAGAGGAGTCCATAGCCAATATTACACGAGAAATAGTGGCCGTATCGGTCGAAATGTGTAGCCGAGACATCGAAAATTTTGGTTCAACGTATCGTCCGGTGTATACGCTCCCGTGGTGGACATATGAACGAAGACGAATTCCACTCATAATTTGTTTGATAGTAATTCAAGCCAATTTTGAGATATCTCAAGTAGTTTGCATTTTTTTTTTAAAAAATAAGTTGTCAAGGCCTTAATGAAAGACCTTTTACTGCCAAACTTGTCCATCTGTGCAGTATGACAATGAAATAATTTGGAAGGTAGGTAGGAACAACATCCTAAACTTGATGTCGAAAACCCTGAAACAATGTACCCTGTGATTCCTTAAACATCATACTTGAAGCAGTTGAATGTTAAAAGTCTGATTAATTGCTTTTGTATGCTTAGAACGGAGGCATGAAAGTCGCAGAGAATTGGCAGCGTAGGGGTTTAGTATTGAATCAACCCACGACATGCTTTTCTGCATAATCTGATCACTGACACTAGGTCCTGGCAACAGATTTGTATTATAATTTGTCTGCGGCCTAGTTACACACAAAAAAGGTGAGTTTGCAAATAACAAATAAGAAACTGCCCGCCATTATATCTGAACGAGTGCAACAGTTTACCCACGGCATGCAAAAAGCTATCAAAGTCCACTAATTATTAAATCGTCAGACTTTGGCGAATCCTGGACAATACTCAAGAAGTTAGGCATACGACAGCAATAATGGAGACAAAATATACCGGGGCAACATCAACCATAAATATGTGGAACTACTAGCATACGCCGACGATATAGACAAGATTGGTGGATCTATAGAATGGGAAACAGCATGAGCCCTAAATGAGTTCTAGAATGAACACAAAGTGTCAAGGGACTCACAACATCAATGAATCGTACAGAGCATAACAGTCGGCATCTTAAGGTTTAAGGTACTAATGGTATTTGTATAGCTCAGCCCCGCTATTTACTCAGACAGCAAGACTTAATGCTCTTGCCAATCGTTGTTTCATTGGTCTTATAAGGTAATTTAGTAATTAAGCTCTTAAAACCGCTAGATCTTCTCAGTCCTGCGCTACGGGGATAAAACACGAACCGCATTAAAAGCGGCTAAGATAATCCTTGGTTGTCTTGAGCAAACAAATCTTTTGTACTATTTGGGTAAGAGCGCGATTACGGCCAACGCTAGTAAGCGAGTGCGCTAGTTCACGCTTGTCGGAGGTAGTCCGCGCTAGTGCGATAGTAAGAAAATCGTGGACGATGGTTCACGCTAGTTGAAGCTAATAAACATGAAAAACAAATGAAATTACAAGCGTGGACTAGCTCGTACTGGCGCGTACGCAAAAAGCGCGATCTGTTACCACGTTATTGATTATCCATAAATTAGATATACTAGCGCACTAGCGCGAACTAGCGCCAACGCTTACTATCGTTGGTCGTAACCGCGACCAAACACGAAGATTTACGAACTTTACGATCAATATGGCGGCATACTGCTTTGGTGCTTCCTTCACCTAGAAGCTCCAATTTCCTCAGTTGATGGCTCTTTTGACCTTCCAGGAGCTCATCATCTAAATAAGTGGGGAGAGTGGCCAGTCTAATGAAATCGCACGATTATGACACCCACCACTCTTTTACAAGTTTTGAAGGACAACAACCGGGCCGAAATTGATGCTATACTGGTTAGGGCCATGACAAAGCCATAAATCGGCTAATCCAAGCGTATGGAAAATTGAAAGCTTCACCTACCTGGCATGATTTTTAAAACTGAATAAAACAAACATTTAGATATGCACGGACATTAAGAACAAATGCTGATTCAGCAGCAAACCTGTAGAAAGCTACCTGCCACACAGTCTTCGATTTCAAACCAAATGACACCCATTACACGCTTTAAGTAGACTTTCGCCTCAGTTAGCTTACGTGTTACCAAACCCCAGGAAAAGAGAATAGTATGGCGGGCCTTAGAGCTAATTCTAAAGTCAAACTTTTTTTTTTATTCAGAGGTCCAAGTCCCCCATTGATGTTTATCTAGCATTAGCTGAAAATATTGACGTCATTGGTTGAGATCAACTAAATGTCACCGCCTCGTTTGTGATAAGAAACAGAGAAGCTGCTATATAGGTTTAAAGTTTAAAATCCTTTGGTCGTTTTGAGCGAACAAGTTTTGAAGGAAGAAATTTAATGAAACACGTGGTAAGGTAATGCTAGAAGGGTGTTTAAATTTCCACTCGAATGCCATAAAGGAGCATGTGTGCCCTAATTGTACATGGTTGACTAGTAGGAGCAGTTGATTATGTATTCATAGTTCCTGAAGGTTATAACGCCCAGTAATAGAGGAGAGAAGGATTATTAGAAATTGGAAGTGGGAATAAAAAGAATGAGGTGAGGGTGCGCGCTAGATTCAAATCTCTGTAGATTGTAGTCGGGAAATGTAATCGGGAAACATTGAAAAAGGCAAACTCATCCCTAAATGATTTTCTAAATTTTACTGTGCCCCGAAAAGTGGCTTTAAACAATATGAATGCGCAGATAAAGCCCCGCGGGTATTTATACTAAACAGACGGACTGGCGGGATACAGCTATGTAATGTGCATCCAACCGATGATCAAGCGAAGGCATTTGACTACAAATTGATTGTTTGTCCAAAAAATTAATAGCATGGTGCTGGATTCGATCAAGTAAACTAAAGCATGTTGCCTGGAACACCCACTCAGATGAGCGAGTTGTTATCAAGACTTGGACGAAGCCTAAATCACGATCGTTTAAGAAATTCTCTGCAACTAGCACCACTTTTTGTAGGGTCTATAATTTGCTGTTTTCAACGAAGGTTTGAGATAACATACAACCCAAGCATAGACAACCCATTAGATTATTTTATTTCAACTTCTTCCATTTTAATTAAAGCTGCATTGGGTTTTTGTCAACCCGGTTATTGGTAACCCATTTAATAGAATATCGGAGAATGTAGAATATCGGAATTGAGTTCAGTTGACATTCGTTGCCGTTGCAATTCCACATCGTAGGAATTGAGTCCCGGGTTCGCTAGAGAAGCAGGAGTACCGCGAATAAATGGTTTAGATTACAAGTCAGACTGTCAGAGGTCTTTAATAAAAATCAAAAACAGAGTTGCTAAGAAAATGCAATCGTAAAGTCCAATTTTTTAAAACTTTATCGAGCAGCTGGGGCCGTATTTAAGCAATAACACGGCAAATGTTGATATCCAAATCGTCCAACGTTTCTGGTTTATCGGCATAGACTAGGGACAAGTTATCTAAAGATGTGAGACCACAGGATCACAGGAATGTTGATATCCAAATCGTCCAACGTTTCTGGTTTATCGGCATAAACTAGGGACAAGTAATCTAAAGATGTGAGATCACAGGATCGTGAAGGACAGTTCACAGGTCCATTACGTTCTATCACGTCAACGCCATTTAACTGAGGAACAAAGAAATCAGAAGTTGTAAGGGCTTCTCGACAAAGGTTGTGGGTTTTCTTTACTCCAAATTCGGCAATTTTGCTGGTTAACATTCGATTTAACCAAAAATGGGCCTCGTAGAAGAACACAATTTTGGTAATTCACCGAACCTACGACGCGTACAATGATCACGCAGTTTCAAGTCTTGCAAAAGCTGGATCTTTTGAGGTTGGCGTTGAAATTGAGGTTCAAGCTGAATCAAGTCTTCGGTCCATTCACTGAACCTATGACGCGTACAATGATAACGCAGTTTCAACTCTTACACAAACTGATTTTATGAGTGGATGGGCATAGCTCCAATTGCTGTGCACGATGTAGAATCGAATCATTCACATTCTGCTCAACAATGTTTGTCGTCTTTGGGAACGTGGTGCGAAAACGATTCATAACAAGCTCAGTTGGACGATTACGTGGACTATGCAAAGATTTCATTTTTCACTGAGATAGACCATAAGATCATCTGTGGAACGATGTGGACGAAGACTATTTGATTATTTGACACTGTGTGACAAGACTCCATCTGAGATTTGATAGGCTGTTAGCATGCTGCGCTAGGAAGCTTTTGAATGTAGCGATAGGAATACATATTGCAACCGTGTCGGGTACGACTGGTCATTTAGTTCCATGTCTAGAGAGTTCATGAACCTTATACTCTCCTGGAATGTCACTATGCCCAGGCACCCAGCAAAGGTGCTCTTCTCTGACATCTTTTGCCAAGATAAGCGGCAATCTATGCTGACTTTGGCCGCTTGGCTGTCCGAGAAAATGCTAATATCCTTGGCATATATTACATTCTTTTTAAGCTTTTTTGATCGCCGTAAGTTCCACCTGGAACAAGCTGCAGTTATCAGGAAGACAAAAAGATAGACTGAGATTTAGCCTGTCCGAGAAGACACCAGCACCTACTCCGTCATTTGTTTTTGAGCCATCGGTATAAATAAGGATCGAGTCATTTTGCACAGGTTCGTTACTTTCCCATGACGATCTGTCTGTGATTGTGACCTGGAAACTCTTATCAACGTTTAACCTGGTAAGGAAGTAGTCGGTGTTTTCAGGAATATTTGTAGATTCATTTAGAATTTTTGAGTGGCCAGTTTGCATATTTGACCACTGTCGGATGGCTTTAAGACGGATGGCTGAGTTAGCTGCCATTTGCTTGCAAAAATATCAAGGGGTAGAAGGTGAAAGAGAATGTCTAGTGCTGGTGAGGCTGTTTGTTGTACGAAGTGCACCACCGATACACAGACATGCAGTTCTCTGCACCTTGGCTGGTTTATTGCCGATTATAGCTATCTCTTGCGCTGTCCAATATACTACTACTCCATAGAGAAGTATCGGTCTTATAACCGAGATATAGAGCCAATGTGTGATATGAGGTTGTATTCCCCATTTCATGCATATGGCTTCCTTACAAGAATAAAGTACGACTGTCGCTTTATTTACTCTTTGTGTTATGTTCAGCTTCCTGTCCAAAAAAAAAAGTCTCAGGTCTGTGTCTGAGAAGGCTATTTCTTCGGATCAGTTCAGTCTTGTGTGGGTTGACTGCCAGACCACAACTGACTGTCCATTTGGAAAGTTTGTGTAGTGCGTTCTGAAGAAGTTCCTTGAGTATGTCCAAGTGCATCTTTGAGATTGCGATAGCAGCGTCATCCGCGTAGGCAATCACGTGGCATCCAATATTCTTACTAAGTTTCAGTGAAGATTGGATAGGAGTACACCTTGTGGGGTCCCTCTGTTGACATTTCTTCTTGCCGAAGAGCCACCTAGATGTATGTTGGTAATTTGGCTGTTTGATAGCAAATTAATCAACATTCCACGTGAGCGATGGACTTTGAGAGACGTGAGCGCCTTAATGATCGCTAGGAATGCAACCATAGTATACTCCTATGAAGCACAACGGCTTTTCGATAATACGTACTAAGGCGTGTAGGTCTGTTTCTATAGAAAACGCATGGGAACTACGTATGAAATGGATGTCCATAAGTAGCCCTAAGGATACCTTGCTTGAAGTCGTCCAAGTGTCATCTGTTTTTTATAATATAGCTGGGAATAGTTGGACTAGTGGAGAGGATTTTTCGGAGTCTGAGCATTCCTAGGTTTTCAGACCACCATGGAGTTTTTTGTATCTGTCTAGGGATCGTTGAAGGACGATGTAAGCTATTCAACCAATTTGTCAAGCTCCTGTATGCTTCTAGGAGGGCTTAGTTGACTGGGGGATACTAGTCTTTTCATAGTCTTAAGAACAAGGGGGGTATTCCATCTGGAACTGTAGTTTATTGTGATAAAGATCTGATTAAGATAAGAGTGGGTTCTAACAAATATCAGCCTTAAGGAATATTGGACCAGATTCAGCAAAGGTTGCAAAAAAGAGCAACCTGGGGCCTATTTCTCAGAACATACAGCACATACAATTGTCTCCGAATAGGGAAGCTAGCAGATTTTCTTTCTCTTGGAAAGTATTGATATTTCTATCACTGTAGATCAGCAATGGGATCATTGATATTATTAGTTCACGAAAGACCAACCATGTTGGGTGATTTCGCGTGTATTTAGGAATATCATCAACTTTTTAAGGGAAACTTATAAATGTGAGTCCACCTAGGGCTGATGACACCTGTCTGTCCGATAGTAGTGGGTCTAGATCAAAGCCGTATCTGGACATTCAACTCGAGTTTTTCCATCCCTTCGCCGTGGGCTTATAAGACGGCTAGAAGAGTAAATAGATATTACTGTTCCGGATCGTAGAGTTTTTGATTGCCAACCAAATGGTAAAGCCCTTACATAGAAAACGACATCAAACAACTTCGAGTGCGCAACTGGAGGCGTTAGATAGAGGCCAGGCTAATTGGAACCCTTTTGGTGGAGATCTAAATTTACCCAGAACTGCAACGTTTACAGAAAGTTGGATTCGTATTTTGCGACGCCTTCCTGCACAGTCATGCCGCTAAGGTCATACTTAAACCAGTAAAGTCAAAGTCACACCACTAAATGAGTAACTTGCCTTGGTATGCCAATCGAGGAGAGTTAGGTTTGGTTAGAATCAGTTGTAGTGGCTGTACGCGATGCGCGTGCACACTTAGACCATAAAGGTCCGTTGTGGTACCACGTGGATCTGTCGACTTTACTAGGTTCGTTCTCCTAATTGAATACCGTTCAGAGCTAACAATGTAGCGTAGGAGGTTTCTGACATTAATATTAGCCAGCTCACCCAGATTATCGAAAAAGTACTCCCCCAGATGAAGCTTCCTTTTTACTGAGAGAGCTGGACAAGAGCATAGAAGGTGAGTAATACATTCCTCCTCTTCTTCGTGTAAGCAGCTTCTACAGAAGTCATTGCTGTAGAAGCCTAGTCTTTTTGCGTGTAGGCCAATGGGACAGTGTCCTACAGTGTTTGATCTGTTCAGCATTATCAAGCAGATGGAGCGCTTCTGGTTGAAGTAAGGCCAGAGTTACCTGGATATTTGACACGTTGTGCCGTTTATCCATCTGTGGTTTGCTTTTTTGATCGCATCCAGTTTGATTAGTAATTTACAGGTAGCGATGGATTTCCTATGATATCTACTGGCGGTAGAATATCAAGGGTTGTGCCCTTGCTGGCAAGCTTATCTGCCTTGCAATTCCCTGATGTCTCTGTTTCCCAGTTCCCAAAAGAGCTGAATGGTAAAATGCTCCGCAATCTCGTTAAGATACAGTCGGCATTCGTGGGCTGATTTCGAAATGAACGAGATTGCTTCCAGGGGTTTGTTTCCGCTTGCTTCTCGCTGAAGATGCTAATATGCTTCGTGGATATTACATTCCTTTTCAGCCAGGACAAGGCTTCTTTGATTGCCATGATTTCCGCCTGGAAAACGCTACAATCGAGAAGAGTAGTCTTTCGAGAGTAAATGGTCATCATATTGTACTCTTGCGTCCAAAGTAAACTGGGTAAAGCGGAAATGCTATGCGATACGTTCTGAGAAGTGTTGATTGTTGAATACAAAATCGGATAGCAGCGCTGAGTGTTTCGTTGCGTAACACTTCAGTCACAGCCTACTTTTCGGTAAAAAAATGTTTCCAACCATACCCGGAAAGATACAAGAGCAACAATGCCTGGGTATATTGACTCAAGATCTTGATATTAAAATGAGCAATCATGCTTTGTCAGTACCAGGTAGATACCTATCATCCATAGAAAGATTAGATTAACAAGATGTAATATAAAATTTAACGACAAGTCGCAAAAAAATATCTTTAATGGATAGCCAAAGTGACAACTTGATATCATTTGCGAAGAAACTTTATCGGAACAAACAAATGACTCAATCGATTTTGTTTATCTCATGTGTTGAGATTGTTCGGGATAGAATTATGCGTGTCGCGTGGCCCTCAAACCAGACAAATCGCCGTTCAATAGGTCAAGCTACAGACATGCGTTGTGTATATTGCTAGAACCATTCGACATTCAAGTGACGAGGTTATTATACCAAACGTAGATCATAATTGCCATCTAGTATGTGTCATCGCTTTTGTAGAAAATCGCAGAGCATATCTGCTTTGCTTGCATTATCGTGGCGGTGCTTCTGACAGTCCAATACTAATGGATAGGCTTTTGATCTGTCTCCAAGCCCCACTCATTTTCTATATGTACCCTGATTTTGTAGCTGATTGCCTCTCGAACAAAAAAAAAACGCAAATACATGCTCAGAAAGTGTTACATAAAAATAAAAGCAGTCGGCGTGTGTTCTAAAAAATGAATTCGAAATATTTTTAAACTTTTGCTCAAGCGAGCCATCTCCAAACATTCCAGCGCACTACTGCTTGCTGAAGCCGAACAAGAACTCACTCCGGACACGCACAAGTGCTCACCTGTCCACACACAAACAAGTAGGATTGGCACCGTGTGGAATGAAAATCTCTGCGATCTGTATTGCGCTACAGTGGTTTACGCACCCATCTTATCATGTACAATCATTCGTGATACGACGAGCGAGCGAGCGCTGACGAAGAACATAATCGATGTTAGTGGCTTGCACGCCTTTAATTGAAAACTAAATTCAATAAACGATTCAATGCAGGGGCGAAAAAAAAGAACATGGTGAAAGCGTGAATGCGCTCAGGCCGTCCTCGTCGAGAATGTCTCGCCTTCCTCGTTGGGCACTAATGAATTTGAATATGACACAAGCACAGAGGGCGATGATGAGTGCTGAAGTGAAACTTTCATCAACACACATGTAAACGCGGCACTACGAAACCTTAAGCATATTTTTTTTTTTGGTTTTTTTTTCTCAATTCTTTTGTTTTTGTTCTACTTGTGTGGAAATACACTTTCGGCATTTTCCATCGATAAAATGCGAGAAAGGAAAACGGAAAAAAAAAGTTGATTGTTCACTATTTGGGTACTAACCTTAGATTTGTAAACTTTTCGCAATGTGGTGGATGATTTCTGCTCGACTCAATGCGGTGGCGGTGGCAGAGTTTGGTTGAACACAAGCGCTGCTGCTGACACACGAATGTCTCGCAAGAATTTGCACTCGCCCTGGACAATATTGATGATGATTTGGCCAAGAAATCATAGATTAACTTTGTCGGAGGAAGCCAAAGGCCGCGGTAGGCTCCGCTTCCATTAATTCTTCTTCCTGGCCACTTGCAAATGCAGATGGTTCTGCTGGCGATGATGATGATGATGATGGTTGTGTGATGGTGCTGAAATAGTGTCTTCACCTGCTGCTTCGGCTGCCGCAAATTCGCCTTAGTTTATTGGTTTTCGTGTTGCTGGAGTACCCGCCTTTGCAACAGCGAAAAAAATTCTATTTTTTGCGTAAAAAAATTATTTTCCAAAACTATTCTCCTCGGCCGCACGAAACGAAAAAACTTTTTTCCCAAAAGAAATGAAAAAAGAGAAGTAGAATCGACGACGACTACGGCGACAGAGACGAATATACTTGCGATTTTAGCTGGTGATCTCCCTTGTGCACGAGAATGTGCCCGATGTTTTGAATCTATCCTTTTCTGTTTTACTACAGAAAATGCACAAACGAGCGAATCGACGGTCGTGTGCAGTTGACAATTCTGGCGGCAACGAGAAAGAGAAGATTAGATATGCATTCGAGCGAAAATCGACTCATCGGAGAAATTGTCTTACGTTTTTTTCTTTCGGTTTCACCCTTCTCGTTCGTTTACAGGCGACGTCGTTGAACAAGCCGATAATCGCGTAATTATTTTCGTTTTTTTTTTCTATTTTCTATTTCTTGGCTTTTCTTCCTTCTGTTCTTTTTTGACTTGCGTTTTTTTCTCTTTTCTTTTCAAATTAGTATGAGCGACCGCAATGCGATTGGAATTTTATTTGTAACTTTTATGGTCAACGAGTGCGTTATGGTTAATTAACTTGAACGGTATTTGCACGGTTATTGTCTTCGGCAATTACTTTTAATCGAATAATGCAAACAATTCTATTTAAATTATTTTAATTAGACTTCTTTGATTAAAAAAATCGCACGGAAGAAGCCAGGTTATGGAATCAAAGATGGCGACGACATTTGTGCACGAACACAAATGCCGGTGGCGTGTACGCATGAGAAAAATGAGAAGATTTTTGCACTAGGTTAAGTGCTAGAATGATGTATGTAAATGTAGCCGTTGGTTAAGGGCACGTCACACTGGGTGTGTTCGGTGAGATGATACATTTTTTATTGCAGTTAACAAAAAATGGTCTTGTGGAGAGAAAATGAAAATAAACATATGCAGCCGTATTTATTAGATTTACCTAGTTAAGCTTAGTACGCTGCTCAAGCGGAACTAAATTTTAGCTGCTCTCCATTATTTCTCTCCAAACACTAGCTAAAATCCTGGCTAAATATTGACATAGAGTGCTTTCTGAATAAGTGTCACAACAAACAGCTATTCTTTGAAAAATTAGTTTATTTCAACAACTGAAAAGCACAACAGAAAAAAACTATACGATATGTCAAAATTTAGCTTGAGAAAATGTCCCCAACTATTAATGGGAGCACTAAATTGTGACAGATACATCCAGTACAGTCTGAAATTAAAGTTAGATTTTTTAGCTGAAGCAGCGTACCGCTCGGCTAAATGGATTCTCTTAAATTTAGCTCAGCTAATTTTTGGAGAGTATTTTGTATGGGAGCTAAAATTTAGCTCGAGCAGCGTACTAAGCTTTAGACATGCCTAAATATTTATGTTGTCTCTAGGCAACGTTGCCTAAATTTCTTATCTATAATCGATTTTCCATTGCTGCCTAACTAGGCGAAGGTTATGTCAAAAGAAGTAGTAGAATTTACAAATCTAGTATAACAAATTGATATTCTTGTAGGGTTTGACAGAATGTTATTTGTAAACAAACACCCAAAAATAAACAGCCTTATTCATAAACTCATTATAAGTAGTGTATAAAGTTGAACACTCCTTAATATGCCTCTAAACTCAAAAACCTTATTCATAAAACTTAAACAACGTTGAATAGAGGCTGCACATCCAAAACGCGTCTGATGGTTGAATAGTGCCTGTATAAGGGTATATAATTTTTTTTATTTTTGTATACACAGACGGCTGAGCATCAGGGCTACCAAAGGTTCAATTGTAAGTTGAAGAAAATCATCCAGGGTATGTGAGCAGTTGTGTTTCACTGTTTAATTTGTTCAAATGGTAATTCTTCTTTACCTACAGACTCAACATTGTAAACGATGTTATTGAGTCAACATAAGTAATCAATATGTTATAAAAATGTAGAAAATAAAATTGTCACCATGAGTTTCGCAACCATAAAAATGATCCCTTGGTAACTCTCTTTGGTAATTTATTTGACACAAACCCTGTATAACTATTATGGATGGGGAAATATGTTATGAATAAGAAATTGTTCGACCCTAAATAGAGGTTGTATAAATACTTATGCACTGTATAACTATTCAACGCATAAGATGTGTTTAAGTGAAATCTAATGAATAAGGGGGATGGCGTTTTCCATTGGTAAAAAAATCAATTTTTATACCCTATCCCATAGGGGTATATTAGTTTTGATACTTAGTTTGTAACATAGAGAAATAATTTAGCTACCTCAAAGAATATGGATCGACTCAGAATCGCTAGCTGAGTCGATTAAGCCATGTCTGTCTGTCCGTCCGTCCGTCCGTCTGTACGTCACCGATTTTTAGGCCTTAAATTTTGAGCTAGGATAATGAAATTTGGTATATGGGATCCTCGCCCGTGCCTACAGAACAAGTGTAAAAATTTTTGTAATCCGCCCACTGCCACGCACCCTTTTAAGATAAACTCAGTTTTTGGCCAAACCGTAAGGAATTTTAAAAAAGTGTCTGAGAAGTATATTTAGAGAATCGTAATTTCTATATTTCGTCAATACAAAGTTTTTTGCCACGCACACTTTTTGGGGACGTTTTCTATAAAAAAACTTTTTTTGGCCAAATTTGAAAATTTTCGAAAAAAATTTTGATGCAAAATCATTGGTAGTATTAATATGAACATTTCGTTAGTGGACCATTTTAACCCACGCCCACTTTTTAGGGGCGTTTTCCTACAAAAACCATTTGTATGCCCTACCCCAATGCATATGCAATACAAAAACGTGTTTTTTTGTCGAACCATAAAAGAATTTGATAATCCTTCGGAACAATATATTGTAACAACGTCATTTTCAATACTTTATGACCATAAAGACCATATTTTGGGGATATCAATTTTAAGAATGTGATAGGGATAGGGTATTAAACGATCCGCACAGCGGATTGTAGCATTCTCATATGTTTTTGAATTCAATTTGTATTTGACTTCATACTAGACCAAAATTATTGAAAAAACTAGCCTACTTATCAACAACTTAACTAACTTACTGGCCCCAAAGCGGGTGCTTTACATTTAACTATAACGACTTAATTCTAATGGCTATGGGCCTATGATATAGTCATGTAAATTTATATGGTTTTCCACACCAAAAAACGATTTTAAAACAAAAAAAACTTGGAAACATATTTTTTTAAGGTTGGAAGTGTGTTATCTATGTAACGGGTGAGTTTTTAAGAGTTAAGTTTTTCAGGTTGGCAGCACTGGTTAATAATAGCGTCAAAACGTCACCTGTCAAAGTGAAAAGTTTTCAGTATACTCTGCCATATAAAAATGGTTAGACTTACAAACGAGCAACGATTGCAAATTATTGAAATTTGTTATCAAAATTCGTGCTCTGTGAAAAATGTGCACCGTTTGTTACGACCATATTATGGTCGTCATAATCGACCTGATGAAACGCACCTTTTTTTGCCCCAGTTGGCTGAGTTTAACTTGGTTGACATGTGGTTTCATCAAGACGACGGTGCCACATGCCACACAGCTCATGAAACAATGGAAATGTTGAAGGAGGATTTTGGTAAGCAGCTTATCTCTCGAAATGGCCCTGTGAGTTGGCTGCCAAGATCATGGGATTTAACGCCTCTTGATTATTTCTTCTGGAGTTACGTTAGCCTATGTGGACAAGCCGAACACGATTGAAGCCTTCCCAATGGACAATTTAAAACGGAGCCGTGGACAACATTTACATGGAGTTGTCTTAAGAACCAAAATGACAAAGGCCTATTTATCGATTACAATAAAAATATTGAATATTTTTATGCAAATTTGAGTGTTTTATTCGATTTTTAAAAAAACTACGCTTAAAAAATCACCCATCATAGATTAAGAAAAAAACACTCCTAATATTAGGTAATTTCACTGAAATTTTAAAATCAAATTTCTCTTCCCAGAGTCTGGACAACTTTCTTATTCTTATAACGTAAAAAACGTGGATAATGGATCCCTTCAAATATTAACCAGAAGACCACGGAAAACGACTTACGAGTATGCATCTGGAACGTAAGTAAGCCAGTTAGTGATGTCTCGTCGCGTTGACGGTGTAGTGTTTGTGTTTTGTAATCTGCGCATCATTTAACCGACCATCAACATATCACCCTATATTCCTTATACTTATCAGTTTTCTAACATTCTCTAACGTAACTCTCTCTTGATGTTCTAATGTATTAAATTTACCGATTGTTTTCTATTGTAATGCAGTTAAATGCAATTCAAATGATTTTGTAATGACTCTTATCTCATTTCTATGTTTTACAGTTCACTAAGCTATATTCAATTTTGGTTACTTGTTTTTTATAATACGTTACTCGGTCTGTTTCGTTACTGACTGTCGACCGTGTATTACCTGCTCCAATAAAATAGTTGAGGTCATAAATTGATGACTTGTAGCTTTTTGATTCTTTTTTTGAGTTTAATGTTAAACAGTTTGTTATATAGCATAAAGGATGTTGGTGCACCGGCACCCCAAGAAATTGTAGTGGTGACAATGTTTGTCAATAAGTTAATTTGGGTACGTGGCATTTTGTGTGATCAAAATCGAATTTTGCAACTCATCGGTGAGTCCAGGAACACGGTAAGAAATAGTTGAAATTCTTCAACCGCGACACCGCGTACATACAAACCATTTTTGATCTGGAAAAAAGTTTATCAAAAAGTCACAAAAGATCTCTTACAAGACTTCGCTGAGCTAAAAGTATCGTAAATGAAGCCAATTGGTCATCTTTGAATAGAGTCCAGTAAGTTCAGTGCATGTTTTGGGACTGAACTCCAAACATGAGAGCAGTATTCAAGACACGGCCTTAATTGTACTTGTGCTATATAAAAAGGTAAACTAGTCATCTGTTGATTTAGCAATAGCGGGGTAGCATGTTATCCGAACGAATTATGATATATAGAAGTAATGTTGTAATTTTAAATAAGTTTTAAGCAAAAACTTGTCTCCTTTACAAAAGAAACACACGTGTTATTATATTATAAAGACAATAGCATTGCGTGGTTGTCCATTTTATTCTCGATTATATAATAAAATAATGTTTTAAGCGCTCCACTCAAAATGATTCTTTAAATCCCGCTTCTCAATTCGTTTTTGCAATTTAATTCGTTCATCAGCAATAATTTCCATCTGACAACTGCTGTAAATTTTCGTGCAGTCGCCATTGCCAAGCCCAATAACAGCGGCTTTCAAACTTTCCATTACAGCATTACCGGTTGTTGTATTAGGTGAATCCATCCTTGACGAAAACCAACTGATTCCCAAACTGTTAAAATAGTGATTAACTTAACGTAACGTGGGTAACGTAATGATAATTCCGAACCTCCATACAGGAATCCAAACTTTTTGACCGTTTTTCTGCAATCGAGCAAATTTATTATTTTCACACAACGAATGGTAATGACAACGTCCATTGTCCCTTGGTATTAGCAGCGCTGCGTCAATTGAGTGCAAAACACGACGAGATAGTTCATTCATCTGTAAAAATCAAATCAATTGTAATCGGGAAATGCAGCGATTCAGATTAAAATTTCCAAAACCATTTGAATTTGACGATTTTCTTGTGAACTTCGTTTCTTCCGGCGAATCTCATCGGTGGAGCCATCTGTGCTGGCTTGTAAAATGGCTTCACCATTACCCGCCTCCATTGGCATCATCATCATATTGCTGGTGTCCTCTTTGTTCTAAACACACATGGAAACGTAATGGATTAGGTCTGAGAGGACAAATTCACGTTATTTTACCATAGTAATGCACATTAGGACCTGTAGAATAAACATGCCGAAGGACAAAAATGCCAGAGTGGTCAGAGCAATGTCCATAATGTCCTTTAAGCCGATTTCTTTGATTTTTTGGTGTGGATGGGATTGAACATGGTGGATTGGAGGGCCGTAATTTTCATTGTATGGATTATCATGGCTACTTGGTGGATAATATCCTTGAAAGAATGAGACAGTTAAACGGTTAATTGATTTATTTTGTAAAAGTAATTCATGCGTTCGTGTGTTTAATTTACCATTTTTACTCCCTGCAGTCGGGTAGAGCGGTTGAGCATTTAGGATGTTGTTAGTCGCGTCAAAGGACAAGTGGTGGCGCGATGGTGACATGTTTTGGGGATAGCTAGGCATCTATGAAAGTAAAATAGAAAACTATTACACTGTTTTGAAATTTAAACGAGTGGTGGGTGCACGACTGGGTCGTACGCAACTTTCTTTTTCACAGCAAATCGGGCGTTAAGGCCTGCCCAGAATGCATATTTGTAGCTTGTATCTTGCATCGCTATCAAAAGAGAGATACATTTCTTGCATGAAGTTGCCCTCTATTCAACTTCAAGCTACAGATTCACGAAGAAACACATTGTGTAAGCGCTTACGGGTTGCCTTGTTTTTAACTTTTTACTCAGCTACAAGCATCAGCCACAGATCGGCATTCTGTTCGGACCTTTAGATCAAACACCAAGAATATGAGAGAATTTGACGAATTTCTCTTTGGCCAAAATACACAATAACACAATAACTATATATATACCCCTATGGTATAGGGTTAAAAAATACTTACACCACGCCCTGAAGGAGGAAAAAGATGATATAACTAAAGATTGCTTCTACGAGCTCCTTGACAAAACCTATGAGCTATACTGTGAAAAAAATTTAACGCGTATCCCTTAAATTCAAAAGGGGCCACACGAGACGTTGCCATAAGAGTAGCCGGCACCGGAGACCAGTTGTGCCGAGAATATCGCCGCTGTTACCGAGGATGTCGAGCTGTTACTGGAAACATCGACCGCCGTGCCTCGCAATTAGCCATCAGCCGGTCGTCCCTAAGGAAAATTTTGGTCAAAGACTTGCGCATGTTCCCGTACAAAGTCCAGGCCGTGCATCAGCTGCTGCCTGTCTACCGCCAAAGGCGTGTAACCTACGCTCAAGCCATCCTTAATCTCGAGGACGAAATGGAAGATTTTTCAACCAAAATCATAATGAGCTATGAGGCTCATTTCTACCTAAGCGGGTACGTGAACAAGAAAAACTATCGCATCTCGGGCACCGAAAATCCCCGAGTAATACACTAGGAGACATTACACCCGCTCAAAGTTACTGCATGGTGCACTGTTCACGCTGGAGGAGTCATCGGACCATTTTTTTTTTCGAGAACGCCGCTGGTCAAACGACAACAGTGGACGGTGCGCGCTTTAGGGCAGTGTTAACCGAGTGTTTTCTGCCGCAATTGGACGAATTAGGACTGGAGGATTTGTGGTTCCAACAGGATGGAGCAACGGCACACAATGCGCGAACCACAACCGATATTCTGAAGGGCCAAACAACATCGGATGACTTCTTTTGGCCTACCATGTTTTTGTCAATTTCAAAGCCGCATACGACAGCATTTATAGAGACGAACTATACAAAGCCATGTCTAGTTTTGGTATACCGCCCAAACGTTCGTTTGTGTAGGATTGACATGATGAAGAATTCTCGTTGCGCCATCAGGGTCGGAAACGACCTCACCAACACGTTCGATACCTAAAAAGTATTTAGGCAAGGCGATGCGCTGTCATGTGACTTCTTCAACTTAATTCTTGAGAGGAGTGTGCAAAACTCACGAGCCAACACCAGAGGTACAATCTTCAAAAAATCGGTGCAACTGCTAGCATACGCCGACGATATTGACATCATTGGTAGGACTCAACGTGATGTCATAGCCACGTTTGCTTTGGTATAGAGAAGAAATCGGAAAAAATGGGTTAAGCGGTAAATGAGGGTAAGACTTAGTATATCCTGTCAACACGAAAGGACACACAACATCGACAAATTGATCAGAACGGCGCCATTGACAGATATAACTTTGAGGTAGTACGAGACTTTGTCTACCTCGGCTCCGCTATTAACTCTGACAACAATATCTCGTCAGAAATTTAACGAAGAATTACTCTTGCCAACCGCAGTTTCCCTTGACTAAGAAGGCAATTCAGTAGTAAAGCCCTTTCTGGCACTACTAAGGAGATCCTATGTCAGACCTTGATCATCCCAGTCTGCTCTACGGCGCTGAATCATGCACCGATCAAAAGCGGATGAAGCAATCCTTGGTCGATTCGAGAGAAAAAATCTTCGCTCCCGTTTGCGTTGACGGGCTATGGAGACGAAGATTCAACCAAGAACTATATGCGCTGTGCAGCAACATGCCCCTAGTCAAAAAACTCCGCATTGGGCGTTTAAGACATGCAGAACGAATGGACACCAATACTCCGGTTCGCAGAGTCTTCGATTCCCAGCCAGACGTCGGTCGCAGTAGAGGAAGACCTCGCATTAAGTGTCGTGCACAAGTAGAAACCGTCCTTAACCAACTTGGAGTGTGAAACTGGAGGCTAAGGACCGGGCTAATTGGAGAGGCATGTTGGTTGAGGCCCAGGTTTATTCCGGACTGTTGCGCCACTTAAGTAAGTAATGGTGAAATTTGTAAATTAACTATAAATAAAGCGCTTAAGTAAAGAATGAAGGGGTTATATGGCAACTTAAGTTTTCTTGTAATCCACGTATTTCTAAGTGTTATAGTTTTCTATTTAGCTCTCTAGGAATCTGGTATGAAGGTGGTAAACGCCACACAATTTTGAAACTTTAAGCTCAAGTATCTCGAAACTATGCAAATGTCACTTAACTCCTTCTCCATCTAAGGGCATTTATAACGGGTCCGCCATCTAACGTTTTTTTTTCAACTAGTGCTTATTTCGTGAATTGTAACACTTAGCTCATGGCTGATTTGACAGATAATTAGTTTTATCCTTCCGCTGAACGAATATGGTTGTGTATACTGACCATCCAATGCATTTTCGCTAAGTGGGCCTGCGATCGACTTAGAGAAGATGCCGATTTTGCCAAAAAAATCATCTTCAGATGAAGCTCATTTTGATCTTGGCGGGTATGTAAACAAGCAAAATTGTTGCAATTGGGGCACAGAAAACCCGCACGCATACATTGAAAAGCCGATACACCCAAAACGAGTCACTGTTTGGTGCGGATTTTGGTCCAGAGGCATAATTGGGCCATTTTTCTTCGAAAATGACCAAAGTTATTGGGCGGACCCTTTATATTTTATGAAGTTTAGTGACCAAATTTGAGTCTACCCTTTTGATAAATTATCAGACAACACCCGTACGTCACCGAAACGCAAGGTTTGCAGAAGTATTAGTATACGGATAATCACGAGCCGGTCAACTTTTAGTCAAGACACTCAATGTGACTATGTTTTGTGCGATAACCTAACTGACCTCCTCCTGCCATGATTCGATGAAACATCCTAGTAGTAACAACTTGGAAACAAATTTCAACTCAGCCGTTTGTATGCCTGTATGCCCCACCTTCGTGCAAGAAGTACACATGCCACATTGTGGGAAAAATATAGGCTTAGGCTCTGGGTCTTAACTAACCTGATGCGCCAAGAAATCGTATTTATAGACAATTTATCGTACGCATTGTACCGGGTCTTGGTGCTGTACACGTATAAAAAACTACTGAGCCAGGAAATTAAGTTAAACGACCATAGAAAACGCTGTGGGTTCCCTGGTTATGGAGCAGTTTGAAGTTGACCCACATTTCGCTATAATCCATAGCAATGAGGTCCATTTTAGAATGAATGGATGTTTGAACAAACAAATTTGTTTGATTTGGAAATAATCCAATCGAATCCTAACGACATTTACCAGCACCAACTCCATCCCCAAAAAGTGTCTGTTTGGTGCGGATTTTTTATCCGGCGCAATCATCAGTTCACACTTCTTCCAAAACGAAACCGGCATTTCTATAACCGTCAAATGACCATGTGGTCTAAACTGATTGCATGAGTGCATGAGAATGCCAAGCATGCACCAAGCATGCATGTGAATGCCAAGCTATTTTCGAGGGCATTATTATCTTGCTCTAAGGCCCAATGGTGGTCTTGCCAAAGAGATCCTGCGATTTAACTCATTTTAACTTAAATTAGGCCTATCTTATATCGCAATTCTATGTGAAAAACCGCAAACAATTGATGATTTCAATCTCAACGTAAGAGACGCCATACAGCAAATTTAGCTAGCTTTATGCGACAAAGTCACATCCCGAACACGAGCCGCGGCGGACACTTCATTGACGTTATGTTAGTGCGACGTTGTACAAAACGTGCTTTAGAAATCAAACGTTCTTATTGAAAAACCCTTTGAATGAAGCGTAGCTATGTTTTGAGGATTCTTTTTAAACACTAATGCCTTGAGCCAGGAAATTAAGTTAAACGACCATAGAAAACGCTGTGGGTTCCCTGGTTATGGAGTAGTTTAAAATTGACCCACATTTCGCTATAATCCATAGCAATGAGGTCCATTTTAGAATGAATGGATGTTTGAACAAACAAATTTGTTTGATTTGGAAATGATCCAATCGAATCCTAACGACATTTACCAGCACCAAATCCATCCCCAAAAAGTGTCTGTTTGGTGCGGATTTTTATCCGGCGCAATCATCAGTTTCCAAAACGAAACCGGCATTTCTATAACCGTCAAATGACCATGTGATCTAAACTGATTGCATGAGTGCATGAGAATGCCAAGCATGCACATTCTCTAAGCTATTTTCGAGGGCATTATTATCTTGCTCTAAGGCCCAATGGTGGTCTTGCCAAAGTGATCCTGCGATTTAACTCATTTTAACTTAAATTAGGCCTATCTTATATCGCAATTCTATGTGAAAAACCGCAAACAATTAATGATTTCAATCTCAACGTAAGAGACGCCATACAGCAAATTTAGTTAGCTTTATGCGACAAAGTCACATCCCGAACACGAGCCGCGGCGGACACTTCAATGACGTTCTGTTTGTGCGACGTTGTACAAAACGTGCTTTAGAAATCAAACGTTCTTATTGAAAAACCCTTTGAATGAAGCGTAGCTATATGTAGAAGACTTGAGGGGGGGGTTTTGAGGATTCTTTTTAAACACTAATTGTTGTCACCCTTTACATCTTACCCACCCTTATTAACATTGGCGATGACATCCAGGTGGCGACAAAACAGAAGGGCAGTCAGCCGACAGACGGGATAGAGAGAAGTACTAAAAGAAAACGACCGCGACAACGTTGAGCTACACTTGTATTATATACTAAAAATGATTGAAATGAATTCTTGGCCTTCTGCCCTTTAATATTTCTTTTCGTTCAATAAATTTATTTGTTATTTGATATTGATATTTGTGTTATTTGCCGCCGCCATTTACATGTTTTTCTTTTATTTCCTATCTCGTCTGTACTGAGAGCGAAAGAGATAAATATATATAAGCCGACAAATAAAAAAGTATCTAAAAAATTCCAACGAAAGAAAAAGGGAGGGTTTGAGTTTTTTGTTTTGTGCTTGATCACGTACGCCACAAAAAAAATGGAAAAGTACAATTTAAGAAGCGGATCTAAGGAAAATCAATCCTCGGATGATGAATTAGATGTGACAATAATGGAAAACGTAGACAAAACCCCACCGTCGCAATCGTTTGACAGGGATTTAATATCTGTGTTAGTGTCGAGTATTGATGCTCTGAAAGTATCTGTTCAGGAACTGCGCAATAACACAGCAGAGAGTCAAAAGGAGATTAAGAACCTTCGAAGCCAAGTGGAGTGCATGCCAAGTGGATTCAATGATTCAAGTATTGAAGGACGACCAATGTCAGTGTTAGGACCAGCGTCGACACCAAGACAGATGCCAATGTCTGTGTTAGGACCAGCGTCAGCACATGGACAAATGCCGTCGTCAGCGCCTCATGCATCAGTGTCAGTGTTAGGACCAGCGTCGACACCAGGACAGAAGCCAATGTCAGTGTTAGGACCAGCGTCAGCACATGGACAAATGCCGTCGTCAGCGCCTCATGCATCAGCGTCAGTATTAGGACCAGCGTCGACACCAGGACAGATGCCAATGTCAGTGTTAGGACCAGAGTCAGCACATGGACAAATGCCGTCGCCAGCGCCTTATACATCAGCGACACCAGGACAAATGCCAATGTCAGTTTTAGGACCAGCGTCAGCGCCAGCTCATGGACAAATGCATTCGCCAATAGCTCAAGTGTCAGCGTCAATGTACGAGTCAATACCAACACCAGGGCAGATTACAGCTTCAGCACCAGGGTATGTACAACCATGTTTAGTTTCATCTTCTTTGCCAGTACAATTTTCAATTCCGGGGCCATCTAATCATATATCCAATGCCACAATGGTTTCGCAAAATGAGTCAAGGTTGTATGACCTACCTATCTTTTCGGGAAAAACAGAAGATTGGCCGTTGTTTCTCGCAAGTTTTAGAGATACAACAGACGCCTTTAAGTACAGCAACAGGCATAACCTAATGCGACTACAGAGATGTTTAGTTGGTCCGGCAAAAGATTCAGTTGAGTCGATGTTATTCTATCCAGATGATATTCCTAAGGCCATGGAAGAACTGGAGTTTCGCTTTGGCAGACCAGATCTGCTCATCAGGTGCCAATTGAGCAAGATTCAACAATTCCCATCCATCAGTGAAGCCAAAGTGGAACAAATAATTTTATTCTCGACGAAGGTACGCAATGTAGTTGCATTTCTTACATCTGCGAACTGCCAACAACATTTATCAAACCCGTCGCTTTTGGAACAGCTTGTTTTGAAACTGCCAGCAAATAGACAGTTCGAATGGGTAAGACATGCCGCTGCCATAAAACCATTTCCAACTGTTCATGATTTTTCAATCTGGTTGAGTGACCTTGCCAGAGTTGTTGGGTTGATGCCATTGTCAAGTCAAGCCATAATAAGAGCCAGTTCACAACCACAACAGATACGTCGAGTAATGCATGCAGATGAAAATAGTCCAAAAAAGGAACTGAAGTGCTATCAGTGTGGAGGAGACCACAAACTGGGTAATTGTAAAGATTTTCATCAGTCGATTTCCATCCAGGAACGATGGGAAAAAGTCAAAAGTCAACAACTATGTTTTTCTTGCCTTAGTAAAGGACATAATTCGATGAATTGTCGAACTAAGAAACCTTGTGGTGTTGATGGTTGTCGGCGATACCATCATCCATGCCTTCATGAGGAATCTTCAAATAGAGACAGTGCCAGACGTTTGCACAGTTGCCGGGCTGCAGTTGGGTGTTCTAGCCAGTTATTTAAAATATTGCCAGTCACATTATTTGGTCCAAATGGAAAAGCTGAGGTATTTGTAATGTTTGATGAAGGATCTGCAGTATCACTCTTGGAAGAACGTACAGCTAACAAACTCGGACTTAAGGGACCATCTCAGCGTTTGTCTTTACAGTGGTACGGTCAGAAAATAACATCAGAGCAGTCTTCAAAGGTCAATCTGGAGGTCGAGGGACATGAAAGAGAACATCGTTTCGCCCTCAAGAATATTAGAACAATCCGCAACCTAGATCTACCTGTTCAGTCATTACGAAAATTGGATTTTGGTCACCTGAAAACAGTTCCCATTATCGATTATAAAAACGCCAAACCTGTCATGTTGCTGGGATTAGATTATGTTCATCTCGGAGCGTCATCAACAATTGTCCAGTCCGATGCATCATTGCCGATTGCCGCTAAGACGAAGTTGGGTTGGGTGGCATATGGGCCAACGCCAGCATCTGCCTCCCCGAGTTCTTTTAGTTTCCATATTCGAGAGCATCGTTCACTGAATGAGTTAAATCAGATTGTATCGGAGTATTTCTCAACTGATAACTTTGGAGTTAATGCTACATCGACGATATTGGAGTCTGAAGAAGATGCTGCAGCCAGAAAAATATTGGAGACGACTACGCGAAGACTTGATGATGGCAAGAACTTCGAAACAGGACTTCTTTGGAAGAAAGATGTGACTGAACTTCCAGACAGTTATGGTATGGCCCAGAAACGTCTTGTCAACATTGAAAGGAGGATGCAACGTGATCCCGATTTTGCCGAGCGGTACCAAAGGGAAATGAAGAAATATTTTGAGAAGTCTTATGCAAGACGTCTATTGCCAGGTGAGTTAATTACCACAGAGCCAGTATGGTATTTGCCACATTTCGCCATTCAAAGTCCACATAAGCCGGACAAGCTTCGAATAGTGTTTGATGCTGCCGCCACTGTTAATGATGTCTCTCTGAACTCCATGCTTCTTAAGGGTCCGGAACAAGCAAAACCGTTGATTAATATTCTTCTTCAGTTTAGACAAGGAATCATAGGTGTAGCTGCCGATATATGTGAAATGTTTTCACAAATAAAGATACGTGTCGCCGATCAACACGCGCAACGATTCCTTTGGAGAGACGGTGATTGCAGGCAGCCCATTCAGCAATATGTGATGACCTCAATGATTTTTGGAGCCGTGTGCTCACCTTGCAGTGCGGAATATGTTAAGAATAGAAATGCTGAAGATTTTTTACAACAGTTTCCTGAAGCGGCAATAGCTGTTAAGGAAAAACATTATGTTGACGACTTTGTAGTAAGCTTTTCATCAGAACAAGAAGCCGATAGAATATGCCGTCAAGTCGTCAACATTAATGCCGAAGCTGGGTTCAATTTAAGGAGTTTCATATCTAATTCAAAATTCTTAGAAACAATTTTAAATGGTTCCAGTCGCCAAAAAAGTATTTGCGTTACTATGGAACGACAAGCATCAGCAGATAAAGTCCTGGGAATGTTCTGGGATACTTCGACAGACACCTTTCGATTCCAGACCAAGTTCCACCGGATTCCACAAGAGGTATTGCAAGAAGTTCGAGCTCCAACAAAGCGTGAATTACTTGGCATAGTAATGGCTGTCTTTGATCCATATGGCCTGCTAGCTGATTTCTTGGTATTTTCAAAAATTTTAGTGCAACAAACATGGAAGTACAACCTTGGGTGGGACGATCCCATTCCATCCGAATTACATACGAAGTGGATTGCTTGGTGGAGAGAGTTCCAGAATGTAAAAGAGTTCTTGATAAATCGCTGTTACTCGCCGAATTTATTGGTCGCCGTCAAACTGGATCTACATATATTCGTTGATGCAAGTCAAGTTGCCTTTTCCGCAGTTGGATATTTTCGGATCGAATCTTCAAAGGGAGTAGATGTTGCCTTCGTCATGGGAAAAACACGTACAGCCCCACAAAAGCTGATGTCAGTGCCTAGATTAGAGCTTCAAGCTGCCGTACTTGGGGTACGTCTTCAAAAAATGATTTGCCGAAACCACGAAGTGAAGGTGGATCGTGTTTTTCTTTGGAGTGATTCACGAACGGTGCTTCACTGGATCCACTCAACTGGAAGGAAGTATAAACCATTTGTTGGACATCGCGTAGCTGAGATAATAACGAGTACCAGTCCCAGTCAGTGGCGATGGGTTCCCACTAGCCAAAACACTGCCGATGCTGCAACTCGTCCCAAAATACCACCTAAGTTTGAAACAAGCAGTTCGTGGATAAGAGGTCCTACGTTTTTAAATTATGAAGAAAAAGATTGGCCAACATCACAATTAGAACCACCTCCAGAAGAACTAGAAGAGGAAATTAAAAATTGCGCACTATTCCATCTAAAGGCAAGTAATGATTTCATTGATTTTAATAGATTTTCTTCATATTTAAAGCTTAAACGAACGACTGCCTGGGTATTGCGATTTCGAAGCCTGGTGAAAAGGCAACTCAGCAGTAATACAAATCCAAAGGGTCCACTTACTGCCAAGGACCTTGATGACGCTGAAAAATTCCTATGTCAAATTGTCCAAAACGAAGTCTTTCACGAGGAAATAGATGCCTTAAAAAGATTGAGAAGAGTTTTGAAAGGTAGTTCGATCTATTCTCTTTCGCCATATCTGGATGAAGAAGGCCTTCTGAGAGTTCATGGTCGAATGGACGAAGCTTTCTGCTTACCTTTTGAAGCCAGGCGTCCTATAGTTTTGCCACAGCGACACAGAATGACGGAGCTGATAGTCCTCTATTTCCACGTAAAATGTCACCATCAAAATACGGCTGTGACAATAAACGAGACAAGACAAAAATTCTGGATCCCACACATCAAAGCAGTATTGAAATCCGTGCGCCATAACTGTCAACATTGTCAAATCGATAGAGCCAAGCCTATTCCACCATTTATGGGACAATTACCTGAAGACCGAGTGACTCCTTACGTTCGCCCTTTCACGTACACAGGTGTTGACTTGTTTGGCCCATTTAATGTTTCCATCGGTCGGCGACGAGAGAAGAGATGGGCCGTGATCTTTACTTGCTTGACAGTAAGGGCGGCGCATTTGGAGCTAGCAGAAAATTTGTCAACCGATGCCTTTATCATTTGCCTTCGAAATTTTATAAATCGACGTGGAACTCCAAAGCGAATTCGTAGTGACAACGGCACGAATTTTATTGGGGCCCAGAGAGAACTTAAACAGTCCGCACGTCTATTAGATACGGATCGAATCAACGATGAAGTGACGAAGCACAACATCGAATGGGTTTTCAATTGCCCACTGAATCCTAGCTCGGGCGGATGTTGGGAACGCCTAATACAAATTGTTAAACGCCTGCTTTCCAAGACTTTAAATGAAACATCGCCGAGAGTTGAGACGCTTAGGAGCGTATTGATTGAAGCAGAAAATATTATTAACTCTCGGCCGCTGACACATATTCCCCTATCGACTGAAGAAGATGAGCCAATCACTCCTAACCACTTTTTGTTAGGCTGTGTTAATTCTACGCAGACTCCACAACCACCTGGCACAGAAATCTGCCTCAAAAAACAATGGCGAATTGCTCAAAATTTAAAGGATCGTCTATGGAAAAGATGGGTTGTTGAGTATCTGCCCCAACTCCTTCAGCGACCTAAATGGCATGACAAGACCACTCCGCTTCAAGTCAACGATTTAGTGATCATATGTGATCCCAGCCTACCTAGAAGCCAGTGGAAAAAGGGACGAATTATAAAAGTTTTTCCTGCCAAAGATGGTCACGTCCGTGTGGCCGAAGTGAAGACAACTCAGGGATCAATACGTCGACCGGTCACGAAACTAGCCGTTTTGTCAGTAGAAGGTGAATCCCGAGTTGATTCACGGGGGGAGGAATGTTGTCACCCTTTACATCTTACCCACCCTTATTAACATTGGCGATGACATCCAGGTGGCGACAAAACAGAAGGGCAGTCAGCCGACAGACGGGATAGAGAGAAGTACTAAAAGAAAACGACCGCGACAACGTTGAGCTACACTTGTATTATATACTAAAAATGATTGAAATGAATTCTTGGCCTTCTGCCCTTTAATATTTCTTTTCGTTCAATAAATTTATTTGTTATTTGATATTGATATTTGTGTTATTTGCCGCCGCCATTTACACTAATGCCTTGAGCCAGGAAATTAAGTTAAACGACCATAGAAAACGCTGTGGGTTCCCTGGTTATGGAGTAGTTTAAAATTGACCCACATTTCGCTATAATCCATAGCAATGAGGTCCATTTTAGAATGAATGGATGTTTGAACAAACAAATTTGTTTGATTTGGAAATGATCCAATCGAATCCTAACGACATTTACCAGCACCAAATCCATCCCCAAAAAGTGTCTGTTTGGTGCGGATTTTTATCCGGCGCAATCATCAGTTTCCAAAACGAAACCGGCATTTCTATAACCGTCAAATGACCATGTGATCTAAACTGATTGCATGAGTGCATGAGAATGCCAAGCATGCACATTCTCTAAGCTATTTTCGAGGGCATTATTATCTTGCTCTAAGGCCCAATGGTGGTCTTGCCAAAGTGATCCTGCGATTTAACTCATTTTAACTTAAATTAGGCCTATCTTATATCGCAATTCTATGTGAAAAACCGCAAACAATTGATGATTTCAATCTCAACGTAAGAGACGCCATACAGCAAATTTAGCTAGCTTTATGCGACAAAGTCACATCCCGAACACGAGCCGCGGCGGACACTTCATTGACGTTATGTTAGTGCGACGTTGTACAAAACGTGCTTTAGAAATCAAACGTTCTTATTGAAAAACCCTTTGAATGAAGCGTAGCTATGTTTTGAGGATTCTTTTTAAACACTAATGCCTTGAGCCAGGAAATTAAGTTAAACGACCATAGAAAACGCTGTGGGTTCCCTGGTTATGGAGTAGTTTAAAATTGACCCACATTTCGCTATAATCCATAGCAATGAGGTCCATTTTAGAATGAATGGATGTTTGAACAAACAAATTTGTTTGATTTGGAAATGATCCAATCGAATCCTAACGACATTTACCAGCACCAAATCCATCCCCAAAAAGTGTCTGTTTGGTGCGGATTTTTATCCGGCGCAATCATCAGTTTCCAAAACGAAACCGGCATTTCTATAACCGTCAAATGACCATGTGATCTAAACTGATTGCATGAGTGCATGAGAATGCCAAGCATGCACATTCTCTAAGCTATTTTCGAGGGCATTATTATCTTGCTCTAAGGCCCAATGGTGGTCTTGCCAAAGTGATCCTGCGATTTAACTCATTTTAACTTAAATTAGGCCTATCTTATATCGCAATTCTATGTGAAAAACCGCAAACAATTAATGATTTCAATCTCAACGTAAGAGACGCCATACAGCAAATTTAGTTAGCTTTATGCGACAAAGTCACATCCCGAACACGAGCCGCGGCGGACACTTCAATGACGTTCTGTTTGTGCGACGTTGTACAAAACGTGCTTTAGAAATCAAACGTTCTTATTGAAAAACCCTTTGAATGAAGCGTAGCTATATGTAGAAGACTTGAGGGGGGGGTTTTGAGGATTCTTTTTAAACACTAATGCCTTCAGGTATAATTCCTCGACGAAAGTGTCGGGGCATTTCTAGTGAGTGGATTCAAACCCACATTTAGAAGAGAAAGTTTTTGACTTCCAAGAACTCTTATTCCAATAGAGCAGCTCAAGCATTTGACAATAACGACTTTTATTTCCAAACTCGGTTATTGGCTTGTTGTGTGCATCATATTTCGACGTTTTAAGCCACACCATCGGTGGCATATTCTTACAAAAATCATCGTGCTTGCAGATTTTTTCAGTGGGTAGCCAAGTGATACAAGTGTATTAAGTTACGGCGTTATTCCTATTCTTACCGAATCAATTGCTCCACCGCTATATGCGTATCCCGTAATATCGCCGTCATCAAATTCTTCTTCTTCCACTGTATCATCATCATTGTCCATGCTCTTCCGACGAACATCAGCCTCCTGCTGAATAGGTTTGAAATCGTTTACTACCGGCTGACTTTTCTCCGAAAATTGACGCTGGATATCATCCAATGTGGCTGCCCTGGAAAAACAACAAATGTGACTATTGGTGTAACCAAGTCTCCAAAACCCTTCTTCTACTTACTTGTCTAGCCAACTGCGGTAGCTAGTAGAGCCTGGTTCCTCCAGCAATTCGTTTGAAATGTACTTCGCTCTCCGATGATTGCCTTCGACTTTTATGGCATCTATTGTTCCATTTGGAGATGGGGCTCCAAAACGTTTTTCAATTGGCTGAACATTATCCAAAGGAAATTCCCTTAGAATTTGTTTGGCCAGAAAATTCGTTGCCAAAAATTCATTCATCATTTTTCTTCAACAAAAAAATCCATCTTTATGAAACTTTTGTATTTATAACCAATTTATGTACCCACCTATGAAAGCCCATTGTGGAAAAGGCCGTTGTAAAATTACAATTTGTTGTATCTTTTTCGTAAAACTGATCGCGTGTTAAGTTTGACGGTCCTTTTAGAAACGATTCGAGTTCTTGTGCCAGTAAGTGTGCTGGCATAAACTTTTCATTCAAAATATCATTCACATCGAATTGGAAGGAGTCTATAGATCCGTCCGCAAAATAACTACCACACAATATTGGAACAATGAGATACACTACTTCAACTGAAGACATCGTGTCTATTCAAAGAGCTGAATGCAACTGCAACAAGAAACAGAAGCGATAATTGTAATGATAACTTTTTATTTTTCTGCTCTGATGCATGTGCATCTGAGGTGTCACCGCAGACCGATGTCGCACGGTTGTTAGAAGAGCTAATTTAGCATAGTGGTGCAGTTTTATTGACCTATTTACTTTGTGCTGATGGGTATATAATAGCTATTCGTTGTTGCATGTGTTTGGTTTGTAGAAAGTAGACTATGGGGTTTGACATGGGTCTAGAAAGAATTTTGTTGAGTTAGCTTCAGTAATGATCGGGAATACTAATAGCCTGTATCCTTCACAAGACCCCGTTGGTTCTCAAAACGCATGAAGCAACGGTTTCCTAGGGTAATTCTTCACCGGATGTCCACTAGGGTGTCATTCGTGGAGTCTATGTTCACTCCAAAGTAGGTGAACTCCTTAACTACCTCGAAATTGCTGCTGTCAATAGTTAAGGTTTGGTCAAGGCGGTGGACAGGTGCTTGTCTTGTGCTCATTTACTTCAACGCTTCAACGCGCACTACCTGCTCCAGTACGAGATTGAAGAAGTACATGATAGCGCGTCTCCTTGCGAAATCCGGTGCATGTTTGGAATAGTTCGGATGAGCTTCTTCCAAACTGCACGTTGCAACGCGTGTTTTCCAGCATCACGCGACACAGCTGAATCAGTTTTGCCGGGATTCAAAATTCGACCATCGTCATATAGACCTCCAGACGATACGCGGCTTTGAGGTCGATGTAGTTGGTGAGTTTCGACTTGAAATTCTTTTGTCTTTTCTAGGATTTGCCTCAGTGTGAAAATTTGGTCTATTGTCGATCTTCCGGGCCGAAAGCCACACTGATACGTGCCGATTAGTGTGTTGAAGCTCGGTTTTAGACGTTCACACAGTACGTAGGATAGGATCTTGTATGCGACATTAAGCAGGGGTATGCCTCGATAGTTATTGCAAGATATAGGATCGCTTTTTTTGAAGATGGGGCATATGGAGCTGATAGTCCAGCCATCAGCATGTTTTCTTCCACTCATACTTGGTTGATGATTCGGTGCATGCTCTACACTAGGTGGTGGAACTAGTTCTTCATTGACTGGACGTGGGTTCTCTTCTTGGCCTATCACTCTCTCTACATGATGTCCATTCAGCAGCTGTTGGAAATGCTCTTTAAACACATCTACTATTCCCTGCGCTTCGGTGACTAGGTTTCCTTCGCTGTCTCGAAGACCTTGCGTCCCGTTTTTGTAGCCAGCAGCCACTTGCTTGGCTTTTTTATAAAACCTCCGGATGTTGTTATGATCGCGCGACTCTTCGATCTCCTTGAGCTGGGAGGCTGCGTAGGCTGTCTTCTTTCTACGCAGGGTCTTCTTTTTCTCCTTCTCCTGGATCGATACTCTTCTCTCGCTGCCCTTGTTTTGCTCCGCAGCGCTGTCTTTAGTGCATATTCTGGGCTCTTTCTCGGGGGTGGTTGGTACCCTACAGTGGTTTCGGCTACCTCCTTGATGATGTCGCGATACTGGCACCACTGATTGTTGGCGTCTGTAGTAGGTGAGTGCACAGAGGAGAGCTTCATACTCAGGCGCTCGCTGTAGCCTCTGGCTACTCCAGGTATGCTAAGGCGTCCAACGTCGAATTTCTTCTTCTGGTCAGTTCGCAGCTTCTGCTCGTTGGACAGTCATGCTCTGAATAAAGCCGCCACAAGAAAATGGTCAGAGTCGATGTTTGCCCCTCGAAATGTGTGCACGTCGAGGATGTTGGCGATTTGGTTGGCGGTTCGACCGTCTGGAGAGCGTCAGGTTGCTGTGTGAATCCTTAGTCTTGGGAACCTAGTGCTACTTATCACCGTATAACGAGCTGCTGCAAAATCGGTTAGTCGGTAGCCGTTGTCTGTTGTCGTTTCGTGGATTCTAACTAAACCGCCAAAGATGTTTTCCTTTCCGAATTTAGCATTGAAATCCCCGAGTACCGGACAGCCTCCTTAGGCTCCATCCAGGAGGTCATAAAACTCCAACTTGATGGGATCTTCAGCCTCGTCGGTAGGGGCGTGTGCACATATTAAGCTTATGTTTTGGAACTTAGCTTTGATGCGGATCACAGAAAGGCGATCACTTATAGGCTTGAAGTCAATGACTTTTGTCCTAAGCCGATTTCCCACGACGAATCCGCATCCTAATACATGCAACTTTTTGTTGCAGCTGTAAAAAATGTCGCAATTTTTTCTCTTTATTATACCTGATCCTATCATCGTATCAGATTCAAGTTTTTGAGTAGCACCCGGGGTGTAGAGTGCTCGTACATTTTAGGTACATATTCTCATATCATAGCCCATTGACGTTACGGGTCTTGTTGCCATATGAGGACTTTCCTTATCCGAGGCTGGTTGTGTCTCTTATAACTAATGTTTTTTTCATGGTCGGGAAATTACCTACCCCCAACCTGAAGGACCAGGCCCTTTCCCATTTTGAGATATGAGCGCTGTCGTTGACTCATTGAGGGCTCCTCCGCCACCAACTCTTTTTCAACAGCCTGGCTCAGTATTGGAAATCCCTATAGACCTGGTGTTCAAATATGTCGAAGCAGCTCATAGAGGGATTACACTTACCAGTTCGTTGATTCCATCTAGGAAATTTCTCTAGGTTGCCATGAAGCATATGACTTTCACCCTACAACTGGCCAGGAGAGCAACAGCAGTTTTGGTAAAATACAAAAAATTGTCAAGCCAGATGCCAAGATATTTCACATCACTTCTTACCGCCCCCGGCTGTCCATACTGTAAAATGATACATAAATTCTTCGCTAGCTTAATGGGGTTCTAAACAGATTTTTTTTTTATAAATTGATCTTTAGTTTCCAATTATCGCAATATCCCTTAATGTGATCGAAGTACGCCACTAGTTCATCTGCGTACTCCGAAGCGTATCTGAGAAAACCTACAAGATCGCATGTATGAATGTTAAACAATATCGGGCATTCACCGCCCCCCGTTGTAAACCTTTTTCAATTTCAAAGACTTAAATCGAAGTTACGTTGCCACATTTGACATTAAGCATGGGTTTGCGCATTCCCAGTCTGGTTAGCTTGTAGAAAATCCCTTCTAACCATACGGTGTCAAAGTCAACCAGACAGTTCCCTGTGCATTGTTTTTTGGACTTATTTCATTGAAAGTCGGACACTAGTTTCGACGCGGCAAGAATGGTGTCATGGCTCGAAAACCAAATTGATTTTCCGGAGTAATTTTATTTGCCTCGACCCACTCTATTGACTATCTCTTCGAATACCTTGATTAAATTCTGTTAGCAGTTTTATTTAGTCCTTTTTATGTTTAGGAATAGAATGTACGACCGCCGTTTTCCAATGCACCGTATAATGTGCATTATTCAGTGAATTGTTAAACAGGGTGATGAAAATATCGACTGCTTCTTTTAAGCAGGTGTCTCAATACGACGGATCCTTTTCCATGAACAGCATCAAACTAGCTCTTTTCTTAATATCGCGATTCGGGCGAACATCATTGTTCACCGTATACACGGTCTCGAAAATAGCTTTCATCGAATTCGCCTTTTCATGAGGATCTTCCATCGTAGAAAACCGTCGGTCAAGTCAACACATTCCGGACTTATACCAACAGCAGTGAGTGTCTGTCTGTTCTCTGTCGTTTAGGAAATTCGGACACATTGAATGTCGTTATGCTCTTTTCTCCTGAATATTTTATTAATTTGTGGGAACATATTCGGACTACTGGTTTTTATAGCCTAAATTTTCTTACCCCAGTGTACAGACTTACAGATTTTCTGTAATTCTCTGAGATTAACTCTAGGGTCTAGAAGATTTTCTATCAGTGACTTCAATGTCCGAATCGTTTCTTGTCTGTCAATAAACCGGCTGTGCAGCCGCATAAGCTTCGAGAGCCGTGTATGGATGGATAGTTAGATCCATGACGATGATGATGACCTCATTCATTTGTAATAATTTTCAGTAAATTTCGTCGTTTGTTAGTGTTTTATGTAGGTGGATATATTTTGCTCAAACGTAATACTCGCTCTACAATTCTGGCGGACCCACTTGGTCAAACTCCTCCAACTTACTTTGCTCGTTGGGGATCCTAAATACGGTAGCAAATCCGAGCAAAATATTCTTACACGAATGCAGTTGCAGTTCTAGTTTTTATATAAGACCAATCCTTCTGAGGAAAACCGACTTAAGTTCAAACGAGCCAGAAACGACTGCAATGCTCGCATCAAGCGTGACCACGACCAAAAGCAAACAATTCTACTATGTCCCAAAGGTAATAAAAACTTTTGGTCGTTTGTCAAAAACATTAAGAATTCGACCTCATCTTCCATTCCCACGCTCATTTACAATGACATTCCAGCTGTCACCTCTTTAGACAATCTGCTTGCTGCCCATTTTAAAGGCAGTTACCAGATTGTGCCCAGTCTCTTCCTGTAGTTGAGAACGTAGAACATTCTATAGGACCAATCCATTTCCGTACTCGTACAGTCGCAAGAGTATTATTAGATCTTAACCTTCACAAATCGTCCGGTGCAGATGGTATCTCCCCCATAATTCTGAAGAGGTGTTCTTTCACGCTGGCAAAACCACTGCCTAAGCTTTTCTATATGTCCTATTCATCAGGACTCTTCCCGAGTAGATGGAAAACAGCATTTGTCAAGCCAGTCCCTAAAAAAGGCGAATCTTCTTCTCGCTCCAACTACCGACCAATATCACTTACGTCCCTTCTTTCTAAGGTCACGCTGATAAACCGTCAGCTTATGAAATATCTTGAATCACGAAAACTCCTAAATGACTGCCAATACGGTTTTCGTTGCAACAGGTCCACTGGTGATTTGATGACATATGTTTCTCACCGAAAAGTGGAACCAATCTATTAACCTCGGTGGTGAAAACAAGATCGTTGCACTTGATATTTCAAAGGCATTTGACAGGGTTTGGTATCAAGCCCTTTTGGCGAAAATGCGTGCTTTTGGAATCAATGAAACTCTTTTCTATGGATTAGAAACTATCTCTCAAAACGTTCAATTCAAGTTGTTTTGGACGGTTTCAAGTCTGCTACTCACGAAATAAATGCTGGTGTTCTCCAAGGCTCCGTTCTGTCTCCGACACTCTTTCTGATTTTTATTAATGACCTCTTGTCTGCAACTTCTAATCCAATCCATTCCTTCTCTAATCCACGCCCTTCATCTTCGGACGTAGAACAGAAAAGGCTAAATATGTAAAGCTCATTAAATTCCTATCTTGCCAGCATAATTAAATGGGGTAAATCCAATAGAGTGGAATTTAATGCTTCCAAAACACAATGCTGTCTTCTGTCATCTAAGCGAAATCAAAATTTACAGCCATTATCCATGAATGGCACTTGCATCGCCGAAACCGAAAAAACTTTCCATGCTCGGTATGTGTGTTAGTAACGACCACATATTCGAAATCGCTAAAAACGCAGCCAAATGTCTAGGTTTCCTTAATCGATACAAAAAATATTTCACTCTTCTGATCAAGCCTCAATATATAAAACGTATATACGCCCCAAACTTGAGTTCAAGGCCCACATCTGGTCAGTTGCAGCAAAAACATCATTGCACCTACTGGATAGGAGATCCAACCGTAGCGAACTCTATAGTTCCGCTTGAACATCGTAGGAATATCTCTTGCCTAACACTTTTTTACCGCTATTTTAACAGGAAATGCTCAATCGAAATAGCCAGCTGCATTCCGCCCCTTCAAACATTCAACCGTAATACTCGCCATGCCATGAATGCTAATCAATTCACCCTCAAGCCTATCTTCAGACGTACTATGAAATATAGAGATTCATTCCTAAACCGAACAATATGGAATATGGAATGCTTTACCAAACTCAGTCTTTCCTCTCCATTACAATTTACAAAAATTTTAAACCAATGCACATCGGTATCTCCTCTTTTCTTCTTCCCAATTTCCTTAATGCTCGCGCTGTGCCCAAACACTATAAGGGTATTCATAAACCCTTTAGCGTGTGCTAATTATAAAAAAAAATCTAGTTCTAGTCTAAATTCAAATAGCACCCAGTCCAGGAAAGAATTTCCTCTGCGGTAAGACGGAATATCCGTCGCGTACAAACTAAGTTTGCACTCAATCTAATTTTGTTCTCTCCAAACTTGAAGAGATTGTATTACCCCAATCTGCGTGCTTAGCGTTAAGATCACCGGACACAAGGGGACGAAAAGACTGGACCATACAGAGGAATGTCCGGTCGGTATCATAGGATCATCACATGTTATGGGAGGATGTTTTAAGTCTCATTTCCATGTTGTAGAATGGATTCGGGCGTAACTTGTTACATGGGCTACAAAGTCACCATTTCACCGATTGACCCCGATACACAAAACATATCTATATTCTTTGATACAAAAACCAAACAGTTTTCATATTCAGTTTTCGTCATAGATGGATAGTTGACAATGTTGACACACATTAGTGCAAAACTACCCAACGTGATACAATGAGTTAAAATCACACCAATGATTTAAAAGCGTTCATAATTGTCTATGGCAACTCAATTTAGATAGTTTCGCGCAATTAATATCCACACTGCATGTCGCCTCATTAAGTGACTGCCTCTCCAATAGTTGATTTAAGCGATTTCGCACCTTTTGACCGTTTAATGATTCGTTTAGCATTCAGGTGTCAAAATGAAAATCACCATCTACCAAGTGGATGTGCCTAGGTAGTTTTATTTTTGTTTTTGTCTTTGACAAACGTGAACCTACACACACTTTCAGTGGTTAGGTGATCAGTCCTCAGTTAGAGTGCACAAACTGCTATTTCGCCTTAAGAAGACATTTTTAATGAATAAGTCGGAATTTCATTCGTTTGTTTGCCACATAGTCGTGCCTTTTGAAATGGATTGGTGCTGACAGTTAACGAGCGCATTTGTTTGTTTGTCAAACAGAAAACGAATGTGTAAACCTTCTATTCAACAAAGTGTGAAACTTCAAACATGATATCAACTACTGCTCAGAATGGAAGGGGTTTGCAACGAGTATAAGGAGACGGTGTGTCTACAAAATTAAATCTTTTTATAAAACAGTTTTCACAGCGATCCGAAATCAGATAAAAAGTTTTCGAAAAATACTGGACGCGTTCACACTAAACAAAGACCAGGTTTCGTTTGACGTTTAAAAAAAAAAACAAAATGCACTCAGTTCATTTCATATACATATTTTTGGATCCATTTAATTTTTATATTATGGCGTTTGGATCAGACGTCAAATTAGCATTGGTGTGCGTTCCTGTAAAGAATAAAATGTTATGAATTTTGGGTTATGGTTTGGTGCTAACGACGCGTGTCCGAAAGAGATAGTGATCCGTTCCAGAAACGGATTATCTGGACCATAGGGTGTCAGATCCGGTAGATCTTAATGGTATGGTAACTGGCAAGAATTCTTTTGGCAGTTGATTATCGCAGGGCAGTCTTCAGGAAGTGTGTCCAACATAAATGATATATGCTGCTCAACCTCATCGAGCTAGAGTTGTTTACCCAATAGGTTGTGACCTGTTATCACTTTTACGTATATGGACATTGATGCTAGGGCTTGTTTGATTTACAAATACAAATTTTTGGCGCAACAGGCTCGTTAGTACTCAGGGCCTAGCTTTCTCACAACCATTCATGTGTGCGTGTGTACTTCTTGTACGATGGCGAGACCTCCTGTTTTATGCCCACTCCGAACGGCTAAGTTGAGATAAGCTATTCTTGACAATTGATACTACTCGGACGATTTGTCAGATCATCACGAGAGGAGGGCCAGTGAAAAATCATTTAGGTGTTGCTACGACTGGGAATCGAGGCTTGTTTGATTTGCTGCTGTCTATTTCCAGTCAGATATCTTGGGTAAACTAATGTTGTACCATCTGGCAATTTTTTTTGTGTGTATTTCGTAATGTTGTGTTTTTTGAAAGCCAGCGCGGATACCCCCTGCTTTTTTGACTTTTCAATTCATTTTTATTAATTCCGAAAATATTAACTTAATACTCGAAAAAAATATTTAAATCTAACTTATCATTAACGTTTTTTTTTTCTTAATATAACTGACTGGTCTTTAGCGGGCACTTTAAGCTTATCTCTAAAAAATGTACGATGCTTTCGAATAGGGAAGCCCAGCGAGTCGATCGTACATGACCGGTCATGTTAATACTTTTTGTTTCATTTCCTATTATCTCATTATGTCCTACATAGTCCCAAGATCATTTGTACCCTATTCTGATTGGATAGAGCCCGATTTTATTCAGAATAAATTTCAGAGCCTACTCCGTTTTCCATTTTTGATCCTTCAATGAAGATTGCTGTTTCCAAGCTGTATAACACATTATTGGACGACCATATCAAAGTCGTTGTGAATACACTTTTATACACTTAGATGGACTGGTACGCAACGTGATGTCATAGCCACGTTCGCTAGTATAGAGAAAGAAGCGCCAAAAATGGGCTTAGCAGTAAATCAGGGTAAGACTAAGTAAATATATGCTGTCAACACGAAAGGACATACGACATAGACGAATTGGACAGAACGGCGCCATTGACCGATATAAATTTGAGATAGTACCAGACTTTCTCTATTTCGGCTCGGCTATCAACTCTGATTTCGTCAGAAATCAAACCAAGAATAACTTTTGCCAACCGCTTCGGGCTAGTAAGGCAATTCAGTAGTAAAGCCCTCGAACTGCTAAGGATATCCTATATAGGACCCTGATCATCAAAGTTATGCTCTACGGCGCTGAAGCATGGACCACGTCAAAATTGGATGAAGAAATCCTTGGTCGATTTGAAAGGAAAATTCTTCGAAAAATCTTCGGTCCCGTTTACATTGAACGGCTATGGAAACGAAGATTCAACCAAGAACTATACGAGCTGTACAGCGGCATGCCTCTAGTTTAAGAACGAGTGGACACCAATACTTCGGCTTCCAGTAGAGGAAGACCTCGCATTTGGCGGCGGGCACAAGTAGAAACCGACCAACTTGGAGTGCGCAACTGGAGGAAGTTTACTAAGGACCGGATTAATTGAGAGGCACGTTAGTTGAGGCCCAGGTTCACTCCAACATACTTACTTTCTTAAGTGCCGCTACACACTACACAGGATTTTACCCATCTGCTAAGTGTGCTCTGATTTGTCTGTAAGACTTCGCTCAAGATCGATGGATGCTCGTTATTGAATGCTTTTTCTATATCTAGGAAGGCTAACGTATACATTTTGTAATTTAGTATGGTTGCTAGATTGTAAGTACCACCTCATGAAGGACGTAGGCGTATTGGGTTACAGATATTTGGCTTGATTTAGGTTGCTTCTGATAGGTCCACCAATCGCTCCGTTGTTTTTAGTAAGAAAGATGGCAAGCTTATTGGTCTGAAGTCATTAACTCATTAGCTGCTGTATGGCTGCCTTTCTCCGCTTTTGGTATGAAAATAATTTGTACATCTCACCAAACTTAAATGCTAGACAAAAATTCATTAAAAAATATAGCCTACTTATCTAGCGGGTGATTTTTTAAGCGTAGTTTTTTTAAAAATCGAATAAAACACTCAAATTTGCATCAAATATTCAAAATTTTTTTTTTGCCATTTACGTTGTAAAGACAACTTCATGTAAATGTTGTCCGCGGCTCCGTTTCAAATGGTCCATTCGGAAGGGCCGATTTGGCGTCACTTTTTCGAGCATTTCGGCCTGTATTCCACGAATTACGCGTGTTATGTTATCCTGTAAGGTTTCAATAGTGTTCGGCATGTCCACATAGACTAACGACTTTACATAACCCCACAAGAAATAATCAAGAGGCGTTAAATCGCATTATCTTGTCGGCCAACTAGCTCACAGGGCCATTTCGAGATATAAGCTGCTCACCAAATTCATCCTTCAACTTCCATTGTTTCATGAGCTGTGTGGTATGATGAAACCACATGTCAACCAATTTCAACTCAACCAACTGGGGCAAAAAAAAGTCGCATATTATGGCTCGATATCGTTCGCCGTTGACGGTAATTTTTCTTCCACGGTCGTCTTCGAAGAAAAATGGGCCGATGATGCCACAAGCCCATAAACAACACCAAACTGTCGTTTTTTCGGGATGTATAGGTAATTCTTGTATGGCATTTGGCTGTTCATCACTCCAGATGCGACAGTTTTGCTTATTTCCGTATCCGTTGAGCCAGAAATGAGCCTCATTGCTGAACACAATTTTTCGATAAAACAGCCGATTTTCATACTTTTCACAGGGACCGAATTTTGATAATAAATCTCAATAATTTGCAATCGTTGCTCGTTTGTCTTTCCATGACTAAATGCAGAGTATACTGAAAACTTTTCACTTTAACAGGTGACGTTTGGACGCCATTACTAACCTAAAAAACTTAACTCTTAAAAAATCACCCGTTACTAACTTAACTAATTTATTATGCCCTAAATTAAATGACAACTTAACACTAACGGGTTTCGGCGTATAATCTATTTGGTCACTCAATATGTCTTTATTTATAGACGAAGAAAAGTTTCTTTTTAAAAAACTTGGTTTCATTATATTTTTTTGACTTACATACTACTTAAAACTACTTACAAACTAATTAAAATTACCTATAAACTAGAACAGCCACAGCAAGCAACAAATTACGATACTTCAATATATAAGTCAACTTTCTATAACTAATCTCGTAGCCACCACAACAGGTTCTTCTGTTGCCTTCTACTCCGACGGTCCCAATCCGCCTTGAGCGACGATGTCTCGGTCGTATAGGAGCCGCCTATCCACAGTTCGTCCGAAGACGTGGTAGATTAGCGGAACCGCCGACTGTCAAGACGACTGCTATTAAACAATCGTCTGCAACAGAGAGTTTACCGGGAGTTCACCGCTCCCTGTTGCAGACTATTTTTAATAGCAGTCGTCTTGACAGTCGGCGGTTCCGCTAATCTACCCTACCACGTCTTCGGAGAAGTTACATTGCCACTTTTGACAACAAACGTTCTACCAGTCAATATGTCATGATGCATATATAGGAGTGGTTTACTTATGCCAAGTCTGGTCAGCTCTAGAGGCCCTCTAACCATACTGTATCGAAAGCCTTCTCTAAATCAACCAGACATGCACCCGTGCATTGTTTTTTGGCTTTGTTCCAGTGTTTATCAGAGACGAGTTTGGAGGTGGCATGAATACATGTCCCGCCTTGAAACCAAACTGGTTCTCTGGTATAATATTATTGTCCTCAGACTACTTGAACAGAGCCTGATTGAGAATCTTCAAATATAGCTGAAAATCAAAGACTCTGAGAGCCGATGTATTAGTGTTGATCAGAGCTCTACATGTTGATTAGATCTGTCTAGCTGCATAGCTGGTAAGGTTCGTGGTTGAATCTTCGTCTCTATTCCACGTCAACGTAAACGGGACCGAATAAATATGTCTTCTCTTGCGTTTAAAATCCACCAAAAAGATTTAAACATCATAAATCGGTAGTAAGAGTCCTAAGCCGTATCATACTTATGCTCCAACAGGTCGTTAATACACATAACTCCTATGTTAACAAATTTAGCCTTGATGCTGATGTCTTCGAAGCATAAGACTTCTTGTGTAAAGCTACGTTCAGACTATTGGAAGATCTTCCAATTTTGTCATATATGTCAGTAAAAAAAATTATTCCAAATGTCTTCCAACCGTCTGAAGTCCCAATTTTGTGAGACAATTTTGTAAGACAATTTATTATCGGCAATTGTTAGACCACATTCTGACCAATTAATTGCTAGGTATCATACAATCGTCTGAACACGCAATTTCAGTTTTTTTGCAATTTATTGTCAGCTGATTGAGACTTTGTGAAACAATTTTAAATTGTCCGATGTCATAGTTTTATACATCTTCCAATTGCCGACAATGTCTGCAAGATTTCGGTTAGTAATTAACTTCCAAGTATTGACAACTGTAGGTTATTCAAACAAATTACACTATTTGCAACAAATTGATATCGTATTTTCTTATTTTAACAAAAAGGTTATTAATTATACAATCAAATAGAATTTACAAGTTTATATTGTACAATAGTAAAATGTTTGCAAATCCGCGTTTGCCACCTAGTTTTTCATCCAAACACTTCGGATTTTCTGTGGCAATTCTTCCTCCTCGCTGTCTTCCAACACGTAAGCCATTAATATGGTAGAAATCGCAATATTTTGCTCCATTTTTATTAATTTGTTTATTTTATTTTCACAAATGTGTTCACTATATGTATGACCTACGAATACAAATTTAAATATGTCTGACAATGCCTGTCAACCGATCTTCCAGTTTTTAGGTAAACAAATATTTTCCAACCGTGTGAACACACAATTTTGAAGGTGACAATATTTTCTCAAATTAATTTGTCGGATAATTGTCGGACTTGACTTGGTAAGCAACATCCACCAACTCATAAGCCAAATCTGGTCGGTTGAAAGCATGGCTGAAGAATGGAACCTCAGCATCGTTTGCGCGATCCACAAAAAAGGAGACCCTCTGAACTGCGCCAACTACAGAGGCATAAGTCTACTCAACATCGCTTACAAGATCCTATCTGCCGTAATATGTGAACGCTTGAAACCGTTTACCAACAACCTGATCGGCCCTTATCAGTGTGGTTTTAGGCCAGGAAAGTCCACAATCGATCAAATTTTCACACTTCGGCAGATCCTGGAAAAAACCCAAGAAGTCCAAATCGATACCCACCACCTATTTATCGATTTCAAAGCCGCATACGACCGCATTTATAGAGAGGAACTATACAGAGCCATGTCTAGTTTTGGCATACCGCCCAAACTAGTCAGTTTGTGTAGGAAGACAATGGAGAATTCTCGCTGCACCATAAGGGTCGGAAACGACCTCACCGACACATTCGATACCAAAAAAGGATTTAGGCAAGTCGATACGCTGTCATGTGACTTCTTCAATCTGATTCTTGAGAGGATTGTGCTAAACTCCCGAGCCAGGGGTTCAATTTTCCAAAAATCGGTGCAACTACTAGCATACGCCGACGATATTGACATCATTGGAAGGACTCAACGTTATGTCATAGCCACGTTTGCTAGTATAGAGAAGGAAGCGGCAAAAATGGGTTTAGCAGTAAATGAGGGTAAGACAAAGTATATGCTGTCAACACGAAAGGACACACAACATCGACGAATTGGACAGAACGTAACCATTGACAGATATAACTTTGAGGTAGTACGGGACGTTGTCTACCTCGGCTCCGCTATTAACTCTGACAACAACATCTCGTCAGAAATCAAACGAAGAATAACTCTAGCCAACCTCTGTTTCTACGGGCTAAGAAGACAATAAAGCCCTCAATTGAACTACTAAGGAGATCTTATGTAGGACGTTGTTCATCCCAGTCATGCTCTACGGCGCTGAAGCATGGACCGTATCAAAAGCGGATGAAGAAATCCTTGGTCGATTCGGGAGAAGAATTCTTAGATATCTTCGGTCCCGTTTGCGTTGGCGGGCTTTGGAGAGGAAGATTCAATAACGAATTATACGAGCTGTACAGCGATATACCCCTGGTCGAAAAACTCCGCATTGGACGTTTAAGATGGCTAGGACATGTAGAACGAATGGACACCAATACTCCGGCTCGCAGAGTCTTCGCCTCGCCTTAAGTGGCCTTAAGTGGCGCGCACAAGTAGAAACCGACCACAACCAACTTGGAGTGCGCAACTGGAGGCAGTTAGCTAAGGACCGGGCTAATTGGAGAGGCATGTTGGTTGAGGCCCAGGTTCATCCCGGACTGTAGCGCCACTTAAGTAAGTAAGTAATTGTCTGACAGTAAAATTGGAAGACATTGGCACAAAATATACCAACCGTCTGAACAGACAATTAAAAATTGGAAGATAGTTGGAAATTGTGAGCAATTGGCAGCTATTGTCACAGCTTTGACATATTACGACAAAATTGGAAGATCTTCCAATCGTCTGAACGTAGCTTAAGTCTGTGGCTTATAACATATCCGTATTCTTATAATTGAAGATTTGGCACGCACTTTGCTTCATTATAGAGCCTCTTGGAACTGCCGTACTTTGGTGTTGTAGGGTTTCGGTAAAGTCCAATGAAAAGCGTTGTATCTTCCTATCGAATACTCCAATCCAAATAGGCGTACGATATGACAGGCGTGATCAGCTGCTTATAAATAAGAAAATGTTTTTCGGCTGAGTCGGCTTTTCATCCATAATAGAGGGTTCACTAAATGTAGTACAAATGTGGCTCGTTGAAGAATTACGTTTATACCCAGATATTTTGTCTTAGTCTCATTTTAACATTGTTGCCACATTTCTCATCTTTGTTTGCCCGGCCCATTCCACCATATTTCATGGATGCCAGTAATGTCTGCTTTATAGCAGCGTAGGATGTTCGATATTGTTAGTCGGCTCTTCTTGCAGACACAAACCTCGATGTTCTTTTTTCGATTATCATGGTCAGCAATACAATCAGTAATTTGCGATGAATAATGCATATTCTCGAACTACTACAGAGCTACTATATCATAAGACCATCAAGCATGATGAATCAAGTCTTGTTCAGACAAAGTCAAAGATTAATGTAATAAACCAAGTGACATGAGAAGCTTGTCAATATCATATCAACCAAAAAAAATTAAATTCAGTTGAGGATTTGCTGTAAAAGGTTGGTCGATAAAATTAAAAATAAAAGACACTACGTCTCAACACAAATATACCCCTATGGGTATCACCCAGATAAGTTAAAAGTTGCTTACATTTGTTGTTTCCTTCTCGATTTATCACCAGCAAAAGTGACAGCAGGATCATAATTTCCCTGTAAGTGCTTTGAAAAAGTTTCCTAAAAGGGTCATTACCATCATTAGTTATCGCCCGGTAACGGACCTCACAAACTGATGTACCTACTTCGGTTCGAAATTGAATCATTTCCCGAGTTTGAACACGCTATTGTTTGGTCACGGTCATGGTGTGCTTTGCGGGCATGGTATTCTGCGACTAGATCCCTCAAGAAGCAATTACACCTTTTAGCGAACCTTAACACTCGCAAGGTAAAACGAATGTGTATCGTATCTGTCCGCTGTGCAAGGGGTGGGCGTTCGTTCTGTGCTCGTATCCTGGCACTCTGGCAGTCTCCTTCAATGGAAGGTGTCTCTCTTCTCACCGCGTGTCTGGTGTATAATATGATTATTTATCATAACGAGTTTATAAAAGGATTTTTATATCCGATTCCATGATTCCGGGTGCTGTGTCATGATTTTTCTTCTTTCGGTTGTTTGTCGACACCTTAGTGGTGGCGATGATGCCGTGATGGCTACCTTGGTGTAAAATGATTCTTAAAAGCACTGGGAACTAGTCAGGTGTTAAATGATCCTTCGTTAAAACGTATGGCTACCAGCAGCGGGCTAGGGGAATATACATAGCACGACCCTTGACTGGTTGTTAAGGTTTGTAGATTATTCTGGCTGTGCGGGGGAGGGCATCTCATGAGTGCATAACAAATCAAATGTAGTTAATGGTATTCGGGTAACACCCGCATAAGTTTGCCACTAAAATGATAGGAATTACAAAAAAGAGAATCCTCTTATTTATTTGGAGATGATAATTTTGTCGGCCTCAAGATGGAAGACGGGTGCTTTGTTGGGGTGCTTTCAATGGAGTAACATGTGTATTTGTTGTGGTGATTCTAGGCTGGAAAGGTAAACTGATATGGTGATGCAAATAGTTTTTTTTTTGCTGTGGGTAATATCGTTTGGTTATGCCTCAGATGATGTCATTTCGAATATACGAGTGGATGAATAAATGTTTGCTAAATTGTTTCAACACAAGTGGAACACTCTTAAACGCTAAAGGGCGTGCTCATTTTTTACTTGCCATGTAAATGCGGCTGACGCATTTCAGGGGAAAAAAAACTTCGGAAAGTCTTCGGTCCCGTACATGAAAATGCAACCAAGAACTTTACAAGCTGTACCATAGACCTTATCAAAATAAACTCCGCATTAGGCTTTAAAGATGACTAAGGTATGAAGAGCGATTGGAAACCAATACTCCGGGCCCGCGTGCATTTGATGCCCAGCCAGACGTCAGAAGCAGTAAGTAGGTCATGTTTGATGGGCTGTTGACGCTCAAGTGAGCCGTCAAACTCGCATAGGCCAGCGTGGGCCCATAGCGATACCCTTTTTTAAAGAATATTTGTACCTGAAAAGAATGTTGTGCTATAGTAAAGTGTGATTTGTGCTGCTCCATTTGCTTCAAAGAGGAAATTGCTCCATCCCGATTGGCAGCAGAAACGGACGATCTGGGCTATAGGGATTGTTGCTAGCTTCGTCAAGTCACCGTAGTAAACGCAGCCAAGGAGTTTGTTATGGCTGTTGCCGATCGCGGAGCAGTGGTACGAGGATGATTTGCTCCTCGAGGTCTGGATCTCCGCATTTCCTGCATAGTAGGTGCGAGTCAAGTGTTGATTCTCTGGGAGTGCTTACCCAGCAGATTGTGATCTGTTATCACTCTCACCGCTATTAAAATAGAAGCTCTGTTCAGAGCTAAAAGCTTGTTTGATTTGCTACCGTTTGCGTTTGCAACTGTTAATTTTTGGCCACCTAGTTAATGTTGTCTTTTGCGTGTGTCTAGTTATTTCCTATTTTTTACAGGCAAGTGAGGGTCTAACCGTACTATCGCAAAAGGAGATACAGTTAGACTGGCTAAATCTGCTTTCTCATTCCCTGAAATGTTATTATGCCCAGGCACCAGGCATAATTTGGACTTTATTCTGGTTGCATATAGAGCCTTTAGCTCTGTGTTGTAGCGTCCTACTACTCACGATTTTACTATGTTGTCTACGTAGATGGAAATATGAAATATCCTCATGTGATATATCCAATAATATAGCCCATTCGGCAGCTTCGAGTATGGCTAGGATCTCTGCTTGGAATACACTGCAAGGGTTTTCTAGTCGAAAGGATGTGGCTAACCCGCTTTTATCAGAGTAGACCCCAGAGCTCACTATGGTTAAAAAATCGAAATAGTAGTGAGCTCTGGGGTCTACTCTGATAAAAGCGGGTTAGCCACATCCTTTCGACTAGAAAACCCTTGCAGTGTATTCCAAGCAGAGATCCTAGCCATAGACTGCTATTTCATTGTTAGATGTCACACTGTTCGACGACCATTCGTCTCTACTTGATATTTTGATTGAGTAATTAATGTCAAAATCATGATATGGGATGCTGTAATCAGATTTCCCATTCTCATATGATATACCGATTTAAAAATTTGAATATGACCAAAGGATTTGCTATATAGGTTACCCTCCTCTTTGAGACGTGTTGCGCTTTTCGCTGTTGTGTCATTGATTTGAAGGAAGGTTGAGGATTGTTTCCAAACCTACTGTGGGGTTGGTGCTCATAGCTCCTGTTGTGAGTATGCACGATGTTCATTGTACCTTTGTTATTGCAAAATCATTTACTTCGTCTTTTTAAAGCCTTCCACCAGACAAGGCAACCATAAGTGAGGCCTTCGGGGAGGGACCCCAATTTTTACGCAGATTCTACTGCAGCTATATAGTGCGATTATTGCTCTTTTACCCTTGCGTTGATATTTAGTTTCCAGTTAAGCTTGCTATCAAGTATCACTTCCAGGTATTTGACACTTGTTGACAGTGCGAGAGTGGACCATCCCATAGTTGGTGACGCAGGGTTCGGACCATATACTGAATATGTTTAGGCTTCTTTGCATGATTGCGCTTAGGGTTGATGGGAATTTCCTATAAACCATGGGGACCACATCGTCTGCATAAGCCACTGTTTTTATTGCAGTGATCTCTAGTCTCCTCAGTGCTTCATTGGCTACCAGTAGCCAGAGAAGTGGCGATAAAACACCCCCTGTGGAGTACCTCTTGTCGTTGTTATCCTTTTGGTACAATCGCCATGTGAGGATGTATAAGGGTGCGTTTTTTAACCATGGTTATGACCCAATTACTAGTGATCATATCAGTTTCCCGCTTTTTCTAGTGCTTTCTCGATGGCCTGCGTTTTGACGTTGTTGAAAGCCCCTTCTATGCCTAGGAAGGCTGCTAGTGTGTATTCTTTGTGGCATAGTTATTTTTCTACTGTCTGAACTACCTCATGTAGGGCAGTCTCAACCGATTTGAAGTTAATGTAGGCATGTTGGTTCGAAGATAAATGCAACCTGGATCCAAGTTACTACGTATTTGAATGTCTAGAATAGTCTTTCCAGGGTTTTCAGTAAAAATGAGGATAAGCTTATAAGCCTGTAATCCTTTGCAGGTGTGTGGCTGCATTTGCCTGCTTTTAGTATAAATATCACATTGACTTTACGCGACGCTTTGGGAAGACGAAAGGCGTTGACTAATGCATGCATAATGTAGCTATAGCAGTTTTTTGTAGCATCATGGGGGTTATGCCATCGGGGCCTGATGTTTTGTAGGGTTCAAAGGTGTTAATGTCCCATAAAATATTTTCTTTGCATATGATGTTGTCTCCAGCTAAGCAGTTCGGATCTCCGTTGTCATTTGTATTGTGAACATCCGTAACGGTTTTGCATTTATGAAACTGGGTGTTTAGGAGTAGATCTATTGTCTCGGCGCTGGATTCTGTTCAGTTTGGAAGCAGGAAAGGAAAATCTCGCCTTAAGTAGCACGCACAAGAAAGCGACCTTAATCAACATGAACTGCCGAGTTACAGACAGTTAGCTAAGGCCCGAGATAATTGGAGAGGTATGTTGGCCCAGGTTTTACCACTTAAGTAAGAAGGTTGTAGATGAAACGTATTTACAATATATGTCTGATCATTGAAAGGAAGAGATTTTTAGATTTTTACGTTCAGGAAATAATAAAAACTAAAATAATTTTTTGTTAAAATTTAATTAAATTGTTAAGTAAAGGATCTTCCAACAGGTACTTCTGAACTTTGAGATTTGATAGTTTCCATATATTGTTGAAGCTACATCTGTCATATTAGCAAACAGGTGCAAATGATAAATTTGTTTTATCAAAAAGGGTGTTCTGTTCGGGCAACGTTTGCGCCGTTCGCGCATTTTACGTTCACCTTAGTCTTCCTATAGAAGGGATTATTAACTGTGAGCTGGATAAATTTGAGTCCACTGGTCCAGTAAACAGATTGTTGGATGGCATGAATCTGATTGGCTTTAACTTCACAATGCCCAGTTGTTGTAACTCCGACTACACATCAATTGAGCTTATTTGTACCATCAAGTGGTGACCATCAGATACTGGGTTCATTCAACCGGATTTGACTTGCTAAACTAATTAGTCTAAGTCTTGATAACAAGACGAAGATCAGTAACACTATAAATACCCTGGTCAGAATGCCTGGTTGGGTGCTGTAGAACGAGGGTAGACTCTGATTGGCGTTAACTTGGCAATGCCCAGTGTTGCAACTCTGACTACACATCAAATGTGCTTATCTTTTACCTCCAAGTGGTAACCATCGGGTACTGGTCTCATCCAACCGGATTTGACTTGCTAAACGATAAGTGCGAGTGTTGATAACACGACGAAAAACAGCAACACTATAAACACCCTGGTGAGAATGGCACGGAAGAATACCCGGCCTGCTGACCCAGGCGAACCTAGATGAGCTGCTCTGACATATTCGGACAACAGGTTGTCTAGGAATTTCAAGGGTTAGTCAGGACCCTTGAACAGAGATGGTGGCGGATGAACCGAAAGGCCAACGGCAGCGCTCAATCCCGTAGTGGATACTGATGGCCCCGTGTCCTAGGGGTATCTAATAAATTGGAACTGGCCCTCCAGGTTGGGGGTTGTGCTTTGGGTTAACTACCCACCCACAGAAAAAAAACATGGTTACAAAGCAACCAATAGCCTCGGAAAGGACGGATTTTATTGTTGACGACCCTGCTAAACGAAAAAAGGACAACGACGTTCGTATCTGCACCTGGAATGTGAGAACATTAAACAGGAGAGGTGCAGGCGAACAACTAGCGGAAGCCCTAAACTGCTACAAAGCAGACATTACTGCCATCCAGGAAATACGATGGGATGGGCCGGGCAAAAAGAGGATGAAAAACTGTGACATATACTACGGACCGTGTTATAGTGAGCAGAAACAGCGACTATTCGGATGCGGATTTGTTATAAGTGCCAGACTTAGGCAAGAAGTCTTATGTTTCCAAGACATTAGCGAACGCATAGTAACAATCCGCATCAAGGCCAAATTCGCCAACATAAGCCTTATATGCGCTCACGCTCCGACGGAAGAAAAAGATGATATAGCTAAGGATTGCTTCTACGAGCTTCTCGACAAAACCTATGAGCGACTACCGAAGTACGATGTTAAAATCGTGCTGGGAGATTTTAACGCAAAGGTAGGAAGAGAAGACATCTTTAGAAGTATTGTCGGAAAACAAAGCCTACACGACAACACGTCTGGTAACGGACTTAGGCTAATTGATTTCGCTACGGAACGAAATGCCACTATAGCCAGCACACGGTTTCCTCACCTCGATATCCATAAGGGGACATGGCGGTCTCCAGATCAACGAACGGTCAACCAAATTGATCACATTGCGATAGATAAAAGGCACGCATCCAGTATTTTGGATGTCCGAACATTCCGAGGAGCTAACATCGACTCGGATCACTACCTTGTAGCAGCCAAGGTAAGAATGCGGATATCCACCACGCCACAACAATCCAGAAATACTGTGAAAAAATTTAATGTCGGAAGACTGCAATCGCAAGAGACCGCCAAGACCTTCGCACAACGCGTATCCCTTAACCTCTCGATTAACACCATACCACCAGCATCGAATGTCGAAGAGCAATGGCAACGATGCCAACAGGCCATTAGATCAGCCGCAACTGATGTGCTAGGTTTCTCGCGCCCACCAGCAAGAAACCCCTGGTTTGATGAGGAATGCCGACAGATGCTCGCAGCCAAGAACGAGGCCTACAAGGCTAAGCTGCAGGTGAAGACGAGAGCTGCCATTGAGCTCTATAGGCAAAGAAGGAGGGAAGAACATCGGCTTTTCAGCAAGAAGAAAAAAGAGCAAGAAAAGCGCGCGATCGAGGATATAGAGAGGTGCCACTCCAGGAACGATGTTCGCAAGTTTTACCAAAGTGTAAAGCGTCAAAGCCAAGGATACAAGGCTCGAACAGAATCCTGTCGAGATGAACAAGGAAATATTGTAGTTGAGACACAGTCGATGCTGAGGATATGGAAGAACCACTTCTGCAGACTGTTAAACGGCGATGACGAACAACATTCCGCTGTCAGGCAGAACGAACCATTCAATATTGGCAACGACAGCGAAAACTGCCAACCACCCGACCTGAGTGAAGTGAGGATAGCAATATCTAAACTCAAGCTTAATAAGGCTGCCGGAAATGACGGCCTTCCCGCTGAGCTCTATAAGGCCGGCGGAGATGACTTGGTAAGTAACATCCACCAACTCATAAGCCAAATCTGGTCGGATGAAAATATGCCTGAAGAATGGAACCTCAGCATCGTTTGCCCGATCCACAAAAAAGGAGACCCTCTGAACTGCGCCAACTACAGAGGCATAAGTCTCCTCAACATCGCCTACAAGATCCTATCTGCCGTAATATGTGAACGCGTGAAACCGTTTACCAACAACCTGATCGGCCGTTATCAGTGTGGTTTTAGGCAACGAAAGTCCACAACCGATAAAATTTTACACTTCGGCAGATCGTGGAAAAAACCCAAAAAAAAGTCCAAATCGATACCCACCACCTATTTATCGGTTTCAAAGCCGCATACGACAGCATTTATAGAGACGAACTATACAGATCCATGTCTAGATTTGATATAACGCCCAAACTCGTCCGTTTGTGTAGGATGACGATGAAGAATTCTCGCTGCTCCATCAGGGTCGGAAACGACCTCACCGACACATTCGATACCAAAAAAGGATTTAGGCAAGGCGATGCGCTGTCATGTGATTTGTTTAATTTGATTCTTGAGAGGATTGTGCAAAACTCCCGAGCCAACATCAGAGGCACAATTTTCCAACAATCGGTGCAACTACTAGCATACGCCGACGGTATTGACATCATAGGTAGGACTCAACGTGATGTCAAAGCCACGATTGCTGGTATAGATAAGATAATGTAAGATGGCTTAACGTGAGCACCTAGCCTTTACGATTCTTATCTCACGGTGGGCCTACCCACATATCGCAACCATTTTTAAGTGTGGTTAGCACCCCAACGCAGGCCGCACTCCATTGGAAGCAATTCGAAAATCATGTGTTAGGCACGAACTTCAACCTTGCTGAGGAGACGAGTCCTATCTGCACCTCTTGCATTCTAAAGCCTTACCCTTTAGAATGCCATATGCTTCAGCGGACTTCTGAACAACCATCAGCCACCACGATACTCCCACAAGGGGGCCTACCTCAAAATCAGCTAGGACATTGTCCTAGGGGCTCTGATTCCCGTGGTACCATTCTATAGTCAATGGTGAGACTCCACACCGATTCCTTATGGGCTCCATAACAACCCAGTCCGGTCTCGAAGTTACTAAGTCCACCACTAATCAGGCAGTAATCAGTGGCAACAATAAGTAACTTTCCCACTTCATGCACCATTTACTCTAGTTGTTCATTGAACACACGTTTGTTCATTCAACAAAAAGAGCTTGACTGCCTCGCCTTTTCGGACATAACTTTATTCGGTTACCGAACAAAGAATGTCCTTACGGCGAATTATAGCAGCCAAATGGTTGTGGATCAACATGAAGTGGGCTTGGATTGGTTCACGATGGGCTTTCACAGTAAACTGCTATGACCACATTCACCGCAGATCGCTAAGTAACGAATTAACGAAACTAGCTTTCCTGCGGCTACCTCTATCCACCACCTGAGGACGCGCCCAGTAGGGGCCCAACCCCCCTGGGATTGCTGGTATAGAGAAGGAAGCGGCAAAAATGGGTTGAACTCCCGAGCCAACATCAGAGGCACAATTTTCCAAATATCGGTGCAACTACTAGCATACGCCGACAGTATTGACATCATAGGTAGGACTCAACGTGATGTCAAAGCCACGTTTGCTGGTATAGAGAAGGAAGCGGCAAAACTGGGTGTAGCAGTAAATGAGGGTAAGACTAAGTATATGCTGTCAACACGAAAGGACACACAACATCGACGAATTGGACAGACAGTCACCATTAACAGATATAACTTTGAGGTAGTACGGGACTTTGTCTACCTCGGCTCCGCTTTTAACTCTGACATAAAACATTTGCTTATGCCTCAACTTTTACTTAAATGAAAACGTGTAGGAATAGCCCTAATTAAATTGTCAATTACGTCATTGCTTTTGATAAAATTAACTCAAATTGACGAAATCGGTTTGAAATGATTCCTACTAAATATAATATCGAATGAAGTAGCAGTCTAACAACTAATAAAACACCCCACGTTTTATTTACAAATGAATATTTTTATACGTATGTGTACCTATCTATTTATCTGTTCAAAAAAAAAGAAGATGATGATATCTAAGTCCGTAAAGTATTATACCAACGCTAACCACAAAAGTTAATATACGCTCTGCAAATGGACATCTCTTCAAGCCTCATTTGCGTGACAATAAAACCCCAATTACCAATAATGCCAAATCACGAGTGGTACATTTCAGTACCAGTATCAAGCCTAAAAGTTCCACTCCAAAAAATGACGATTAAATTAGCCCACAAAGAGGCATTTAGCACATCAATGGCCAACAGATTTCTTCTAAATGCGGAGTGAAATAACAATACCAGCCATCGTTTGATGCGCATGTTACGATTTTCACCCCATACACCTCGGAAGGGATGCTGGGATGCAGCCATTTTTTTTTTTGGTGTAGGAAACTCAAAGATTATGTGCTCTTCTTCTCACCTTCGTCCTAGGTTCACATTACCTGTTCTCGCACGTACTAAGGGTTGCGACGCGACACACTCAATTCACACAAGAGTGTTAATTTTAAGGCGGAGCTACGACTTGAGTATAACCGCGGATGATCTCTGCGACAGCATTCAAATCCATAATTAAGCGGTCATTCGTGAAGTAACCAGCGACCGGCGTGAAATGGAATTAAATCGGGAACTAAGCGATATCGATGATAGCTTCCTATCATCGGATAGTTGTGATTCGGAGGAAATCATTTGTGACGATGAAAGTGAGGTGACAGAGACTTTAGTGAAGAAAAGTGAAACTAGTGTTAGACAAAGTTCCTTCAGCATTGACAGTATCCTTGGAATTGATAAACAGACAAGAGCTGCGGCCTTGAAGCACAACAAAGACTTGAGAAAACCAACAAAGACACTGTCACCGGCATCAACCTGTGGAACTTGTAAGTGTGTGCAAAGAATGCAAATGTGGAGAAAAGTTAAAACCTGTAAAAGACTTACTCTATCAATTAGCATTGACGTTAAATGCTTATTTTGTCCCGCATAGTTGACAAATGTGTGAATCTCCATAAAGTCACACATTTGGAGCTGTCAACGAATCGGTCAGTCGCAGTGTATATTTGCAAAAATTTTACACGCAATTGTTCTAAACTCAAAACATGCAAAGGCAGTTAGAGCCTTTAAAAGCGGATTACTGTTTGGCGAGATGGGCTTGTTTGACTTTAAGAGTGTTCTAGACGGAAAAATATCTTTTCACTTAGCACCTCATATAAATGAATATGTAACGAGGTAACTAGTGAATCTATTGAACATTTAACTGGTAGGGGTTATAATTAGGTTTGCATTTCCTGATTTGACAAGTCGAATCCCTACCATTCAATGGGATTCAAGAAGTCAGATATCGTTAGATGCCTTACATGAATTCCAATGGTCATTGATTCAATGGTTGCTGAATATTTTTGTATCAAGTGTTCATTGGCCTGTTTGGGACCTTTGCGATAGTTTTTTTTTTTAAGATGGACTAAACAAGATAAAAACATGTTTATATGGACTAAAGCACAAGAAAATGATCAATAAATTTTCTTCTGCTTCTGTTCATTCTTTATTTCAACTCATGGAGGTAACTATGGTCTACCTGGTTTTGGTGCAGGAGTGGACTTTTTTTTTTAAAACCCAATGATTCGCTAGCTTTTGGTGCTCTTAATATTGATTTAAAAAAAATAGTTCCTCTATGCTTTTACAAGAAAGTGTAAGGAGCTCTATGCGTTTCTCTATCGTTTCATATCAATTCTTCTATAGAATGTTGTTTTATGGTGCGCAACAACCGACAAGATTACAAATAGTAACAAACCAGCTATAAGGTGGTGCATATAATTTCCTTTTCGTGCATTGGTAGTACACTACACAACTCCGAAGCATTTGACGTTCAGTTTCCAACTGCTACTTCCTCATAATTGAGGAAAACAAATGACAGCTCACTCACCCCTCGACCATCAAATTTAAAATACGCGTACGAATATCACACAAACCACCGATCACACCCTTACCGCAGGTCGATCTTTGAAAAGATGTTCCAGGTCACTATTCCTGACATATCGTCTTGTGAAAACATCGAAATTGTTGAAAACGATCACAAATAACAAAGTGGTTGCAGATGTTTTACTCTTAGAGAATTAGTTAAGGTGGATTCAGTGACTTAGTGGTTAGCAAGTTGTCTAAGCGCGGGGTCTCTAGTTCAAAACTCAAAGTAAAAACAGTTAAAAATTATTCTCTTCCTCTTCTGCATCCGACGACAGGCTGAAAATCGAATACTCTGCGAGCCAGAGTAGGTATTGCTGTCCATTCGTTCTTCATATCATAGCCATATTAAACGTCCAATCCGGTGTTTTTTGACTAAGGGCATCTCGCTGCACAGCTCGTATAGTTCTTGGTTGAATTTTCGTCTCCATAGCCTGTCAACGCAAACGCGCCCGAAGATTTTTCGAAGAATTTTCCTCTGGAATAGACCAAGGATTTCTTCATTAATTTTTGATACGGTGAGTTCGAGTGAGGGCTTTACTACTAGATTGCCTTCATAGTCCAAAGAAACTGCGGTTTCGTTTAATTGCTGACGAGATGTTAATAGCGGAGCCGAGGTAGACAAAGTCCCGTACTACCTCAAAGTTATATCTGTCAATGGTGACGTTCTGTCCAATTCGTCGATGTTGTGTGTCCGTTCGTGTTGACAGCATAAACTTAGTCTTAACCTCATTTACTGCTAAACCCATTTCTGCCGCTTCCTTCTCTATACTAGCTAACGTGGCTATGACATCACGTTGAGTCCTACCAACGATTTTATTATCGTCGGCGTATGCTAGATTGCTAGTAGTTGCACCGATTTTTGGAAAATTGTGCCTCTGGTGTTGACTCGGGAGTCAATGCTCTCAAGAATCAAATTAAAGAAGTCAGATGACAGCGCATCGACTTTCCTAAATCCATTTTTCGTATCTAATGTGTCGGTGAGGTCGTTTCCGACCTTTATGGAGCAGCGAGAATTCTTCATCGTCATCCTACACAAACGGACAAGCTTGGGCGGTATACCAAAACTAGACATGGCTATGTATAGTTCGTCTCTTTAAATGACTGTCGTAAGCGGCTTTGAAATCGATAAATTGGTGGTGGGTATCGATTTGGAGTTCTTGGGTTTTTTTCCAGGATCTGTCGAAGTTTGAAAATTTGATCGGTTGTGAAGTTATCTGGCTTTAAACCACACTGATAAGGGCCGATCAGGTTGTTGGAAAACGGTTTCAGGAGTTCACATATAACCGCAGATAGGATCTTGTAGGCGATGTTGAGGAAACGTATGCATCTGTAGTTGGCGCAGTTCAGAGGGACCATTCTTCAGGCATACTCTCATCTGAACAGATTTGGCTTACTTATCAAGTCATCTCCGCCAGCTTTATAAAGCTCAGCGGGAAGGCCGTCATTTCCGGCGGCCTTATTAAACTTGAGTTTAGGTATTTTCGCTGTCGTTGCCAATATTAAATGGTTCGTTCTGCCTGACAGCGGAATATTGTTCGTCATCGCCGTTTAACAGTCTGCAGAAGTGGTTTTTCCATATCCTCAGCAGCGACTGTGTCTTAACTAAGATATTTCCTTGTTCATCTCGAGAGGATTCTGTTCAAGCTTTGTATCCTTGGCTATGACGATTTACATCGTTACTGGAGTGGCAACTCGCTATATCCTCTATTGCGCGCTTTTTTTTTTCTTCTCTCTGAAAAGCCGGTATTCTTCCCGTCTTCATTGCCTATAGAGCTGAATGGCAGCTCTCGTCTTCACCTGCATCTTAGCCTTGTAGGCCTGCGAGAAACCTAGCACATCAGTTGCGGCTGTTCTAATGAATTGTTGACATCGTTGCATTGTTTTTTGACATTCGATGCTGGTGGTATGGTGTTAATCAAGAGGTTGAGGGATACGCGTTGGGAGAAAGCCTTGGCGGTCTCTTGCGATTGCAGTCTTTCGACATTACATTTTTACACAGTATTTCTGGTTTGTTGTGGCATGGTGGATATCCGCATCCATACCATGTGCTCAATTTGGTTTACAGTTCGTTGATCTGGAGACCGCCATGTCCCCTTATGGATATCGTGGTGAGGAAACCGTGTGCTGGCTATAGTTGCATTTCGTTCCGTAGTGAAGCCAATTAGACTAAGTCCATTACCAGACGTCTTGTGGTGTAGGCTATATTTTTCGACAATACTGTTGAAGATGTCTTCTCTTCCTACCTTCGCGTTAAAATCTCCCAGCACGATTTTAACATCATACTTCGATAGTCGCTCATAGGTTCTTTCAAGCATATAAGGCTTAAGTTGGCGAATTTGGCTTGGGGCCATCAGTATCCACTATGGGATTGCCGCTTACCTTTCGGTTCATCCGTCACCATTTCTGTTCAAGTAGCCTGACTTACCCTTGAGATTCCTAGATAACCTGTTGTCCGAATATGTCGAAGCAGCTCATCTAGGTTCGCCTGAGACTGCAGACCAGGTATTCATTCCGCGTCATTCTGACCAGGGTGATTATAGTGTTGCTGTTTTACGTCTTGTTATCAACACTCGCACTTATCGTTTAGCAAATCAAATCATGTTGGAGGAGACCAGTACCCGATGGTTACCACTTAATGTGTAGTCAGAGTTACAACCACTGGGCATTGCCAAGTTAAAGCCAATCAGAGTCTACCCTCGTTCTACAACACCCAACCATATAATATAGAAGTGTTTGGAAATATGCTACCTGCTAATATTGGTTTTTGAAATATCACCCATCATATCATTGAAGATTTTCGAATCAAATCCCCATATATCTTAGCTTAGTGCGTTTATCTGAATGACCATCTGTTGGCATTATTTGTCAAACCAGTCAAGTTTAAAGATGGTGGGTATGAGACTCCAATACATCGGTTGCGACCGATTTTATAGCTTTTAAATATCGTCGCCATTGGACTTTGATATTAGATGTCGTTGGTATGGTGTTAATCGAGAGGTTAATGGATAAGCGTTCGGGAAAGGACATCTGGGTCCTTTCCGATTGCAAACTTTGCTGTTCACTATTGCATGACAGGAGTAAAATCATTTCTTTCCGAAACTTCGTAACAATACGATTTTTTTCCTGATTGATTTGGTAATCCAAAGACCAACCCCAACCTTGAGGACCTGGAACGTGTTCGGAATATCAGACAGGATATTTCGCTCCACCGACAAAGCTTTTTTTTGTAGTGATGGTATTATTCTTTCTGTCGTCAACGGTCGGGCTTTTTCTTGTAAAACATGGAACTAAATGGGTTACATAGCTTCCAGTTGTCCAGTAAGGGTTTCTTTCAGAACCCATATTGTTCGTTGTTCATTTATCCATTATATTCTAGGTTATCAACAATATCCGATGTTAATTAAGTTTTTCATTACCTTTGAAAGTATAAACAGTACTAGTTTTGAGGTATGCTTGGGAATGGGTTTGACTAGAGTAATAAATTGATTTATCTTCATTTGTGATAGAAATACAAAAACAACGAATTATTATAATCAAAATTAACACCACAACTGTTTTTTTTAGCAACAACATCAAATGTCCTTGAATCACTGAGTACAAAAACCGATCTTCTGCTAGGAGAACTTTCTAACTATGATGATCTCTACGAAAGGAAACTCTCACAAACGGTTCGCCCCATTACACACCTAATGCACGATTATTCTGGAGCACATCCATCCTTCTTATACAGCAATTGGATTGGAATTCCTTCCAAAGTAATGCCTCAATCACATTTTCATCCCGCAAACTATATACTAGGACTTCAAGGTATGTATACTCTCGCCTGTAATACTTAAAACAAAAAAACAGTTCAATATCCCGACCATTTTGAATATAGTTCCAAAACCAAGTGGAAAACGTTTTCGTAAGCCAGGTGTCGATCGCAAGCCACGTCAAGCGTATAGTGCGAAGCAACTTGAACGTTTAGAAAACGAATTCAAACAGGACAAGTACCTTAGCGTTAGCAAGAGAATGGAATTGTCAAAGAACCTAAATCTGACTGAGGTACAAATCAAGACTTGGTTCCAAAATCGTCGCACCAAATGGAAGAAACAGCTGACATCAAGACTGAAAATCGCTCAGCGACAAGGTATATATGGCAGTCATTTGTATCTTACACCAGCGGGCCTAGCAGCTGCAGCAGGAGCTGCACCACCACCTCCAGCACTTTTGCCACATTATTATTCGGCGCCATTTTGTCTAGTTGGTAATTCGGCGGCGAATACCTCTGCAAATAGTTTATCTCCTTCAAACACGAGTACCACTTGAAGTCGTACTATATAGCTGGAGCGGGATCAATATAGTGCAATAATTTTTTTTGTATTTTTAAAAATAATAGTAAATTAAGTTAATTGTACATAAATTTGAAATAAGGATTGTGATAACTTAAAGAGGACGAATTTTTATTTCACTTAGTTATTTCAGAGTACATAGTGAAACAGCAGGCCCCTTCTATCATGGCTTTTGCGTCTGCTATACAATGAATTTTAGATCTATGCGATCGCAGAACTAAATTTTGCAGAAGAATCTCTAATGCTGGAAATGCCAAATTGGTGTAGTATATCGTAAGTACTTACCAGTCAATAGAAGAATGTTGCCATCAGAGAACTTTTAAATACCCGGACGACAGCGTATGAATTTTAAGGATAACAGGTTCCAGCTACAACTACGAAGTTACATTCGCGGCTTTCAAATCGATGAATAGGAAATTGAATCAATTTGGAGTTCATGAGTTTTTTTTCAGGAACTGTGAAAGAGTGGTAAGTTTTGGACTTTACTGAAACCACACTGACAAAGTTGTTGGTGAATGGTTATTCCTACCTAGAAGCGGGAGATTGTCACTTATCTCCATAAACCGTCTGTATCAATGGTTCTTCCATTTACTTAGCATCGACCGTAATTCAACTACGATTTTCCCTTGTTATATCGGCAGGATTTTGTATCCTTGCCCTTGATTTTTGACCTAAGTGTTCAACAAACAACACTGTCATCTATAGGTATGGGTTGTAATTTTCTTTAAATTGCTTGGAAGTAAAAAAGTGCTTTGAAATTCATGTTATGGACCTGCATTCACTTTCGAACATTCATGCCCGTCCTTTCACCAAACTCATCCTTCTTACTTGACAAAAACAGCCCACAACTCGAAATTCATTACAAATAATTCCTCATATCACGACTTTAACTTCTAAGTCTGATCCTCCTCATCATAGTTATTTAGATGGACGTCCAATATACATGTATCATCTTTTACGAGCGCGTCACGGATAGATTACAACCGATTACAAGGTTTTTGTACGAAAATAATGAATGGACGAATTGCATCTTACATTCAGCCTTGGCGAGGCATCCGTCGGAGAGCCAAATTCTACGATTTTGTACGATTTGGAGGATTTATGCTTCGAGGTAGTCTTCCGAAAAGCTGTTCGGAATATTTCTCCGACATTTTGTAACGCATCCCGGCGAATTGCGTTGAAGTGCGTACAATTCTTTTTCCGATTTCCTCCGACACAAATTCTTCGCGAAATTTATTTACGAATTGTAGTGAAGTGAAGCCGTCGCATTTGTGTAGAATTTTTTCCGATGCAACATACCTCGGATGGAATTTGAACCTCAGACGAAGTATACTTACTTACATAAGTGGCGCTACAGTCCGGGATGAACCTGGGCCTCAACCAACATGCCTCTCCAATTAGCCCGGTCCTTAGCTAACTGCCTCCAGTTGCGCACTCCAATTTGGTTGAGGTCGGTTTCTACTTGTGCGCACCACTTAAGGCTTAAGGCGAGGTCTTCCTTTACTGTGTCCGACGTCTGGCTGGGAATCGAAGACTCTGCGAGCCGGAGTATTGGTGTCCATTCTTTCTACATGTCCTAGCCATCTTAAACGTACAATGCGGAGTTTTTTGACTACGGGTATGTCGCTGTACAGCTCGTATAGTTCATGGTTGAATCTTCGTCTCCATAGCCCGTCAACGCAAACGGGACCGAAGATTTTCCGAAGAATTTTTCTCTCGAATCGACCAAGGATTTCTTCATCCCCTTTTGATACGGTCCATGCTTCAGCGCCGTAGAGCAGAACTGGGATGATCAGGGTCTTTTATAGGATCTCCTTAGTAGTTCGAGTGAGGGCTTTACTACTAAATTGCCTTCTTAGCCCGAAGAAATAGCGATTGGCAAGAGTAATCTTCGTTTGATTTCTGACGAGATGTTGTTGTCAGATTTAATAGCGGAGCCGAGGTTGAGAAAGTCCCGTACCTACTACCTCAAAGTTATATCTGTCAATGGTGACGTTCTGTCTAATTCGTCGATGTTGTGTGTACTTTCGTGTTGACAGCATATACTATGTCTTACCCTCATTTACTGCTAAACCCATTTTTGCCGCTTCCTTCTCTATGCTAGCAAACGTGGCTATGACATCACGTTGAGTCCAATCCTCTCAAGAATCAAATTGAAAAATTCATATGACAGCGCATCGCCTTGCCTAAATCCTTTTTTTGCTATCGAATGTGTCGGTTAGGTCGTTTCCGACCCTGATGGTGCAGCGAGAATTCTCCATCGTCATCCTACACAAACGGACGAGTTTGGGCGGTATACCAAAACTAGATATGTCTCTGTATAGTTCGTCTCTATAAATGCTGTCTATGCGGCTTTGAAATCGATTAATAGGTGGTGGGTATCGATTTGGACTTCTTGGGTTTTTTCCAGGATCTGCCGAAGTGTGAAAATTTGATCGATTGTGGACTTTACTGGCCTAAAACCACACTGATAAGGGCCAATCAGGTTGTTGGTAAACGGTTTCAGGCGTTCACATATTACGGCAGATAGGATCTTGTAGGCGATGTTGAGGAGACTTATGCCTCTGTAGTTGGCGCAGTTCAGAGGGTCTCCTTTTTTGTGGATCGGGCAAACGAGGCTGAGGTTCCATTCTTCAGGCATATTTTCATCCGACCAGATTTGGCTTATGAGTTGGTGGATGTTACTTACCAAGTCATCTCCGCCGGCCTTATAGAGCTCAGCGGGAAGGCCGTCATTTCCGGCAGCCTTATTAAGCTTGAGTTTAGATATTGCTATCCTCACTTCACTCAGGTCGGGTGGTTGGCAGTTTTCGCTGTCGTTGCCAATATTGAATGGTTCGTTCTGCCTGACATTTTGTTCGTCATCGCCGTTTAACAGTCTGCAGAAGTGGTTCTTCCATATCCTCAGCATCGACTGTGTCTCAACTACAATATTTCCTTGTTCATCTCGACAGGATTGTGTTCGAGCCTTGTATCCTTGGCTTTGACGTTTTACACTTTGGTAAAACTTGCGAACATCGTTCCTGGAGTGGCACCTCTCTATATACTCGATCGCGCGCTTTTCTTGCTCTTTTTTCTTCTTGCTGAAAAGCCGATGTTCTTCCCTTCTTCTTTGCCTATAGAGCTCAATGGCAGCGCTCGTCTTCACCTGCAGCTTAGCCTTGTAGGCCTCGTTCTTGGCTGCGAGCATCTGTCGGCATTCCTCATCAAACCAGGGGTTTCTTGCTGGTGGGCGCGAGAAACCTAGCACATCAGTTGCGGCTGATCTAATGGCCTGTTGGCATCGTTGCCATTGCTCTTCGACATTCGATGCTGGTGGTATGGTGTTAATCGAGAGGTTAAGGGATACGCGTTGTGCGAAGGTCTTGGCGGTCTCTTGCGATTGCAGTCTTCCGACATTAAATTTTTTCACAGTATTTCTGGATTGTTGTGGCGTGGTGGATATCCGTATTCTTACCTTGGGGTAGTGATCCGAGTCGATGTTAGCTCCTCGGAATGTTCGGACATCCAAAATACTTTAAAATATAATTCCCAAAAATAGTGGGCGTGGCTTAAAACTTGACCATACATTTTTTTTTAATTTTATCTGATTTGATCAGGAAAGACGTTTATTTAAAAAAAAATAAAATTGTCGGACAGGGAGCCTATAAAGGAAATTTCGACAATCTAGCTCAAAATGTAAGGCGGACGGACGAACAGACAGACATGGCTAGATCGACTCAGCTAGCGAGTGCGCAGTGCAAAAAAATGTATGGGGATGATATAGAAAATGGATCTGTTACAACATACTGTTCACACATTTTATTAAAATCATTTATGCTTTACCAAAAAGCAACGTTTTTCTATTGCATGCTTATGCTATGGGTAAGGCATACAAATCGCTTTCTTATGAAACCCCATACCCCACCTTGGTAGCTAACACACTCAAAATCTAGAATAGCTACCCCATACTTAACACTTATTCGTACACCTCACACTGGTCCTGGTCGTCAGCTTCCTATTTTTTCGTCTTTTTTTTTCTGAATAATAAAGTGGGTGGAGAGTCCTCTACTTGGGCCTTTCACTTTAATTCTTTGTACACTTTTTTTTGTTATCACAACTGCTTGGCTCGCAAGTCCCGAACCGAGTGCCCGCTTGTCCGATCAAAAATTTGTTCAGACCCCAAAATCCCGTAGGCAAAAGGATACGGTAGAAAGACAGTTCACGTCATTCGAACTCTTCTAACTACTCCCTATTTTCTCCCCTCTCATATTGTGGCACCATAGTGCGAATCGGTCTTAATTTATCTTCACTCTCCCTCATAGTCTAGTGCCCTTTCATGATCGGACAATAGCCATTGCACCAACCCTACTTTTTTCCTGTTATTAGGTGCACGATTCACGCATTATGCAACTTTGTGGTTGCAACATTACAGAAGCAACAATAGGGAAACATCAAATAAGCGGACACAAACCAAAAAATGTGGTTTCCAACAAGGGTCAACTAGCGATTTCTGAAATTGGCGAAAAAAAATCCCTAAGTTGTGTTCAACTTCGAGTGAATAAAACGGCCCTTAGTGCTGCTGCACGGACCGAACTGCAGCTGCAGTTCGTCTTAAACTTATAATTGTTCGCAAGTTGCAAACTTACGCCGTTGCATGAACATCCATATTGTCAGTTGCTGAGTTTCGAAACAGCTTATTGTAATAGATTTCCCTTTCTTTGGTACTTTTTTTGCACAAACCATGTATAACATATATGTGTGGGGAAATGTTTATGAATAAGAATATGAGCGACCCTGAATAAAGGCTGCATAAATATTTACTTGTGCACTGTACAATTTTAATACACAGGGTTGGATGTATGTATTTTTAACTTTCTCTTACAAAGAGAAAGATATTGTTTTCGTGAAAATTTTCGACCTCGAGATTTTGATTGATTCTAACATTACGATGATAGCGGAGCCTAAAAAAGTGGTTTTTGGAATTCCGTCCGTCGGTCCGTAATGGTCTCCCCAGCCTAAACGGCTTGACCGATTTTCTTCAAACTTCGTATCCAAGATTGTTTTGGTCATAATTCTAGGCCATTTTTTTGTTTGCTTTGAGCCATGTTAATAACTGTACCTGCCATATAAAAATTACACATAACCTCAATTTTCTCGAAAACGGCTCTAACGATTTTGATTAAACTTTACATATACTATATGCATATTAGTTCCAACAAAACTGCATACCCAGTTTTTTTCGAGAAAATCCATATAATGGATTTTGTCATTCAGGCCATATAAAGAAAATTATTAATTTCTCGCAAACTACTATGCCAAATTGAATGAAATTTAATATGTATACTACTATTATCGTTTTAAACAATTCCACATAATTAGTTTTAGCCCAACTATCACTAAACGGAATTTTCAGTTTTGGCCAATAACGAAAAATAATTATTTTTCACATAGACACCGATTCCTTCAAATTTCGGAGTAAACGTTCGTATAATCACATTTCGACATTTTATATAATTTTTAGCATTAATAATCAAAATGCGCACTATTTGATCTAACGCCCAACTCGTTGTGAAAGAGAAAGTTGCGTACGACCCAGTCGTGCACCCACTACTCGTTTTTAATTCAATTTGTATTTGACTTCATTTTCATAAGCTAGACCAAAATCATTGAAAAAACTAGCCTACTTATCAAGAACTTAACTAACTTACTGGCCCCAAAGCGGGTGCTTTACATTTAACTATAACGACTTAATTCTAATGGCTATGGGCCTATGATATAGTCATGTAAATTTATATGGTTTTCCACACCAAAAAAAAAACGATTTTAAAACAAAAAAACTTGGAAACATATTTTTTTAAGGTTGGAAGTGTGTTATCTATGTAACGGGTGAGTTTTGAAGAGTTAAGTTTTTCAGGTTGACAGCACTGGTTAGTAATAGGGTCCAATAGTCATCTGTCAAAGTGAAAAGTTTTCAGTATACTCTGTCATATAATAATGGTAAGACTTACAAACGTGCAACGATTGCAAATTATTGAAATTTGCTATCAAAATTCGTGCTCTGTGAAAAATGTGCACCGTTTGTTACGACCATATAATGGTCGTCATAATCGACCTGGTGAATCAACAATTCGTGCTTTAATCACCAAATTTCGAACCAAATTTACTTTGTTGGACATTAAACCATCGAGTCACATGCGTACAGTGCGTACCGAAGAGAATATTGCAGTCGTATAGCGTCCAATGTTAATGAAGATTGTGAAATGTCAATTCGTCGTCGTTCTCATCAATTGGGCATGTGTTACTCAACTACATGGAAAATGTTACGTGTCGATTTGGGGTTGAAAGCCTATAAAATTCAACTTTAAGAATTTAAGCCGAATGACCTACCTACAGCTCCTTGAAAATCCGCTGTTTTATCGACAAATATTCAGCGATGAGGCTCTTTTCAGGCTCAACGGATACGGAAATAAGCAAAACTGTCGTATCTGGAGTGATGAACAGCCAAATGCCATACAAGATTTACCGGTGCATCCCGAAAAAAACGACAGTTTGGTGTGGTTTATTTGCTGGTGGCATTATCGGTCCAATTTCAAAAGCGACCGTGGAAGAAACGTTACCGTTAACGGTGAACAACATCAAGCCATGATATGCGACTTTTTTTGCCCCAGTTGGCTGAGTTGAACTTGGTTGACATGGCGTTTCATCAAGACGATGCCACATACCACACAGCTCGTGAAACAATTGAAATGTTGAAGGATGAATTTGGTGAGCAGCTTATCTCTCGAAATGGCCCTGTTAGTTGGATGCCAAGATCATGCGATTTAACGCCTCTTGATTATTTCTAGTGGGGTTATGTAAAGTCGTTAGTCTGTCTATGTGGACAAGCCAAACACGACTGAAGCCTTACAGGATAACATGCGTAATTCGTGTAATACATGCCGAAATGCTCTAAAAAGTGACGCAAAATTGGACCTTCCGAAAGGGCCATTTGAAACGAAGCCGCGGACAACATTTATATGAAGTTTTCTTTAAAACGTCAATAGCAAAGGCCAATTTATCGATTACAATACAACTTTTGAATATTTGACGCAAATTTGAGTGTTTTATTCGATTTTTAAAAAAAAAATACACTTGAAAAATCACCCATTAGTTATAATAATCATCACTGTTGCTAATAACTGGTATTTTTTTTTAGAGGTATTGAACTTTAGGTTGGCAACACTATTTTAACTGACGGCCATTTTGTCAGCTGTAAAGTGATTTATTTTTGGTTTGGCATTTCAACAAGAATAGACTGACGTCTGAACAACGCTTCCAAAATGTGCTAATTTATTTTGAAAATCATGTTTCTATTCGAAATACGTATCGCGCATTACGCCCATTTTACAGTCACCATAATCGTTCAGCAGAGAAATTAATTCGATTAAGTATGGAACGTTTTCGTTATTGCTTTTGTAGAGCGTAGCGTAGAGGAAGACCCAAATCAGTCTATCCGCCATCGTGCACAGGTCTACGTCCATCCACTTTATGGAAGATTTTGCGAAAATATCTTAGTTTGTGTGCTTACAAAATCCAACTCGTGCAAGAATTGAAGCCACAGAATGACCTGGCAAGGCGTAGATTGGGTCTAAATCAATACTTTTTTTAGCGAAGATGCTCACTTTTGGTTGAATGGATATGTCAATAAACAAAACTGCCGTATTTGGAGACCCCGTTACATCCACAAAAACTGACTGCTTGGTGTGCTTTATGGGTTGGTGGAATAATTGGTCCGTAGTTGTCTAAAAACGATGCTGGCCAGAACGTAACAGTCAATGGTGACAGCTATAGAGCCATGATTACTGACTTTTTCGTTCACCAATTGAACAACCATGATGTGCAGGAGCTGTTGTTTCAACAAGACGGCGCAACATGGCACAAAGCTCGTGCCAGAATTGATTTGTTGAAGGAAACGTTCGGTGAGCGCATAATTTCGCGTTTTGGTCCTGTGAATTGGCCTCCAAGATCGTGCGATTTAACGCCGCTTGACTATTTTTTGTGGGGATATGTGAAGTCGGTAGTCTACGCCGATAAGTCCGAAACGTTGGACCACTTGGATTACAACATTCGCCGCGTTATTGCCGATATACGGCCACAAATGTTGGAAAAGTCTGCCAGATTTAACTACGTCCGAGCCAGCCGTGGCTGTCATATGCCAGAAATCATATTTAAATTATAATGGCTGAAACACAATCACGCTTTGGTGCGTTGCGTTGGCTGACGCACCTAGTTCAACCATATGAAATCAATGTTACCTATCCCAATTTAGCTTTGCCTGGCGTTGAGTTTCCACCTCAAAATGAAAAACGTAAAATCTTAACGTAACGTTGCTGTAAGGCGCCATGGGCAAAGCAAAGTTTGGAATAAGTGTGAATTGTCAAAATATTTGTTGTTGTTTTCTGGATTATTTTCTGAGAAGGTTGTGGAATACGACATTTTTAGCAAAGATTTTAATCATTTCCCCCATTTTTGTAGCAGAAGTTGAAACTGCTGCCCAAATAAATATGTCAAAGCGTGCGCAAAGCAGTTTGGCGTAACGTTGGTAAAGCGAAGCTCCAAAGCGTGATTGTGTTTTAGCCATAATGCCAGAAGATTATCTTTCGAATAAAATAAATTTCATGCCAATTTAAAAAATCACCTATGTTATATTCCATTTCAAAGTTCTATGCCTCTAAAAAAAACAATATTTACAAACATCAAATCCCCAATATGTAGCATATAATACAATCTGACGATAAAAGAGACGTTCTAAAACATCACAACTAACTACCAGAGATGTGACAATCCTTTCGTATGTCTAACAAAGCACAGCTAACAAATGAATGTCCTCATGTTGGCACTAGATGAGAAAAAAAATCCGTTTCCATCATCGCACTTCCCCTTGCCAGACATTGTTCGTATATTATTGTTAACGGTCATCTAGGGATTCTGTTAGTTACGTACGAGTTACGACATGACTTTCGGTTCAAAGTGACAACACCACTCTGAACGCTTTTAGTGGTAAACAGACCGAAGACCCGTGCAACACAAAATTCGCACGATCAATTACGAAAACGGATTCTCGATAAAAATAAAAAAAAATCAATTGACATCGCTATCTAGAATCAATTAACGATTGTGGATTTAAATTCTGATTTTGTGAAAACGTGCTGTTCACTTGGTGTGAGTGTGTGTCTGTGTGCTCGCGCGTATGTGCCGCCGAAGAAGGAAGTAATGTCGCGTATCATCTGTGCCACTAGTTTTCATCTTCGGTAAATAGTAGGTGAATGTTTATTTTCTGAAATTAATTGTCCCGCAGTGCACTTGATCTTGAGACAATTACGTCTTGGTGTCGCGCAAAAATATACCGTGCAACGGTTAACGAAACCAACATAATCGTGTATGCATATGCATTCAAGCGCAAAAGTGTATTTGTGCAGTGGACGAGTGCTCAAGTCGTTTTTGTTGTGATATACAGTTTGGCAGGGAATTTGTTATTTTCGGTTGAATTTTATTTATTTTTCTGATGAAATTAATTTGTGCTTACTCGGGTGTGTGTTTGGCATTTGGCTACTTTAATTAGTCCTAACACGAGACGGATGTACTTGTCCTGGGTACCTAATCAGAAATCTAATTAATTTTTTTTTTCGTCCGCGAACAAGAACTACCACCGATACAAAAACAAAAACATTTCTATGGGTTTTGTGCAGAACAGAAGGATAACAATGAACAGCAGAGTTATCAAGGAAAGGTCACATGTAAGTTTTTCTTGTTAAATTTTATTGTATAGGGAGTTGACTTTAGAAGATGAATTCATTTTACATATAGGTTGGAATTGAAATGTGGAATAACCTTTAGAATTATCTACCCGAGTGGGGATAGCGTTGGCAAACCAGTTGGCGCATGATCAACATGATTCTCAGGTTGAAGTCGATTTCTGAGTTGCGATATTTCTCTAATCATGGGCTATGTAGGTTTAGTTTTAATAGCTATTTACTATTTTTGGCGACAATCGGATTCTGCATAAAGCTGTAGACGCACGCATTAATGTCTGCGGGAATACAGCTGGGCTGTGAGTCCTTAACGAGTAGGTTGTGCCAAAAATGTGTATTTGGATGATATTCCTCTAATCCGAATATCATTTGGCTGGGGTTCTGCAGATCGCAGCAATATTTTCAATTCGCATTCGATATTATAGCCATGTCTCAGACACTCTATGGATCTGTGAGCGCCACTTAAGACAAGCATCTTCCATTTGACTGGGATTGAAGACACGGTGTTCCGGAGTATAGGTGTCCCTTTACTTTAAATATCCTAGTCATCATAAGTGTCCAATGTGGAGTTTTTTTTGAACAAGTCTATCGCGATGTACATCAGTCTTTGAGTCTTTGTCTACAAAGCTTGTCAACGCAAACGAAGAATTTTTTGCTCAAAACGACTATGGATTTTGTCATCCCCGCTTTTGATAGGTTCCATGCTTCAGCGCCGACATGTGTTCTTTTCTTAGATTTTCCCTATAAATCTTAATGGCAACTCTTTTAGCAGCGCAGTAGGTACCATTTTAACATTCTTTATTGGAAGTCGCTTATAATGTTTGTCGAGGTGTTCATAGAAATAGTTCTTAGTGATGTCATCATTTCCCTATGTAGCGGAATGTGAGCAGTTGAGCACATACATGTCCGCCTTTTATTAATGCATTTGACCATGATGCAGATCTTCACAATGGACTTTTTGTTAAGTCTGTCGCTTTTTTACAAATCCGTATCCGATTAGAGGTTGATTCTACTCATTCTAGTACTTACTTACTTACTTAAGTGGCGCTACAGTCCGGGATGAACCTGGGCCTCAACCAACATGCCTCTCCAATTAGCCAGGTCCTTAGCTAACTGCCTCCAGTTACGCACTCCAAGTTGGTTGAGGTCGGTTTCTACTTGTGCTCGCCACTAAAGGCGAGGTTTTCCTCTACTGCGCCCGACATCTGGCTGGGAATCGAAGACTCTGCGAGCCGGAGTATTGGTGTCCATTCGTTCTACATGTCCTAGCCATCTTAAACGTCCAATGTGGAGTTTTTCGACCAGGGGTATATCGCTGTACAGCTCGTATAATTCGTTATTGAATCTTCCTCTCCATAGCCCGCCAACGCAAACGGGACCGAAGATTTTTCGAAGAATTCTTCTCCCGAATCGACCAAGGATTTCTTCATCCGCTTTTGATACGGTCCATGCTTCAGCGCCGTAGAGCATGACTGGGATGAACAACGTCCTACATAGGATCTCCTTAGTAGTTCAATTGAGGGCTTTATTGCCTTCTTAGCACGAAGAAACAGCGGTTGGCAAGAGTAATTCTTCGTTTGATTTCTGACGAGATGTTGTCAGATTTAATAGCGGAGCCGAGGTAGATAGACAAAGTCCCGTACTACGTCAAGTTTATATCTGTCAATGGTGACGTTCTGTCCAATTCGTCGATGTTGAGTGTCCTTTCGTGTTAACAGCATATACTTAGTCTTATCTTCATTTACTGCTTACCCCATTTTTGCCGCTTCCTTCTCTATACTAGCAAACGTGGCTATGACATCACGTTGAGTCCTACCAATGATGTCAATATCGTCGGCGTATGCTAGTATGCTAGCACCGGCGTATGCTAGCACCGATTTTTGGAAAATTGTGCCTCTGGTGTTGGTTCGGGAGTTTTGCACAGTCCTCTCAGGAATCAAATTGAAGAAGTCACATGGCAGCGCATCGCCTTGCCCAAATCCTTTCTTGCTATCGAATGAATGAATGAATGAATGAATTCTCCATCGTCATCCTACACAAACGGACGAGTTTGGGCGGTATACCAAAAATAGACATTGCTCTGTATAGTTCGTCTGTATAAATGCTGTCGTATGCGGCTTTGAAATCGTTAAATAGGTGGTAGGTATCGATTCGGAGTTCTTGGGTTTTTTTCCAGGATCTGCCGAAGTGTGAAAATTTGATCGGTTGTGGACTTCCCTGGCCTAAAACCACACTGATAAGGGCCGATCAGGTTGTTGGTAAACGGTTTCAGGCGTTCATATATTACGGCAGATAGGATCTTGTAAGCGATGTTGAGGAGACTTATGCCTCTGTAGTTGGCGCAGTTCAGAGGGTCTCCTTTTTTGTGGATCGGGCAAACGATGCTGAGGTTCCATTCTTCAGGCATGCCGACCAGATTTGGCTTATGAGTTGGTGGATGTTACTTACCAAGTCATCTCCGCCAGCTTTATAAAGCTCAGCGGAAAGCCCGTCATTTCCGGCGGCCTTATTAAGCTTGAGTTTAGATATTGCTATCCTGACTTCACTTAGTTCTGGTGGTTGGCAGTTTTCGCTGTCGTTGCCAATATTAAATGGTTCGTTCTGACAGCGGAATGTTGTTCGTCATCGCCGTTTAACAGTCTGCAGAAGTGTTTCTTTCATATTCTCAGCATCGACTGTGTCTCAACTACTATATTTCCTTGTTCATCTCGACAGGATTCTGTTCGAGCCTTGTATCCTTGGCTTTGACGTTTTACACTTAAAAAAACTCGCGAACATCGTTCCTGGAGTGGTACCTCTCTATACCCACGATCGCGCGCTTTTTTTGCTCTTTTTTTCTTTTTTCTGAAAAGCCGATGTCCTTCCCTTCTTCTTTGCCTATAGAGCACAATGGCAGTCCTCGTCTTCACCTGCAGCTTAGCCTTGTAGGCCTCGTTCTTGGCTGCGAGCATCTGTTGGCATTCCTCATCAAACCAGGGGTTTCTTGCTGGTGGCCGCGAGAAACCTAGCACATCAGTTGTGGCTGGCATTGTCCTTCGACATTAGATGCTGGTGGTGTGTTGTGAGTCGAGGGGTTAAGGGATACGCGTTGCGCGAAGGTCATGGCGGTCTCTGGCGATTGCAGTCTTTCGACATTAAATTTTTTCACAGTATTTCTGTTTTTTGGTGGCTTGGTGGATATCCGCAGCCTTACCTTGGCTATAACAAGGTAGTGGTCCGAGTCGATGTTAGCTCCTCGGAATGTTCGGACATCCAAAATACTGGATGCGTGTCTCTTGTCTATTGCAGTGCGATCAATTTGGTTAACTGTTCGTTGATCTGGAGACCGCCATGTCCCCTTATGGATATCGAGGTGAGGAAACCGTGTGCTGGCTATTGTGGTATTTCGTTCCTTAGCGAAGTCAATTAGCCTAAAGGTGCCGTCACACCAAGCAAGGAAAGTGCTCGCAGCAAGTAAAATCCTTGCTTCAAGCACAACTTTGATGGTGTAACGACCCGAAAAGTCCTTGCATGCAAGCGCTTGCTAAAGTGATATGCTTGCAAGCAAACGCTTGCACAACGGAGGCTTGCATGGTGTGACTAGTTCATGAAAGCCTTTGCTTTCATGCAAATCACTTGTAGCAAGCGCTTGCCGCTTGAACGTGTAAATTTTTTGGTTTTTGAAGCAAAACAAAAAAGTTTGCATTGTGTGTTAATAGTTATATGACAGATCGACGGTCGCGCCTGATTAAGTGTTAAATAGATGGAATGTTTGAAAAGTTGAAAAAACTTTTGATGAAAATATTTCGAGAATAATACCATCAACATTTCGTCGTATATCATTTTAACCCACCGGCGTTACCCTAAAGAACCCCTTTGTAAAACATATCCCATAGAAAAACGTCCTTTTTTTGTAGAATCATAAGAGATTAAAATAATATTTCTGATCAAGATGTGGTGACACGCCCACTTTTTGGGGATGGTTAATTTAAGGATGAAATGGGATAGGGTATTCAACGATTGATTAGCACAGTATATTGTAACCTTCTCATATGTTTTTTTTATGTCTTTAGAACATTTGTGTGCTACTTCTTCCAACACAATATGATCACCACAAAAATTATCACCAACCTCCCCACTTTCCATTTTGTATCAATTTTCGGGAAAATAAGAAAGTCACCAGATCACAGCAATCGAAGAAGTATCACTTGCGGCAATCGCTTGCATCAAGTGTGTTGTAACGACCCGAAAAGTGGTTGCAGAAAGTTTGCTCAATAAAGTGTTTGCGAGCAAGCAAAAAGCCGCTTGCTGCAAGCACTTTCCTTGCATGGTGTGACTGCTCACTGACAGAACTTGCACAGATTTAAAAAAAAATATTTTTTTTTGAAAACTTGCTGCGAGCGTATTTCCTTGCATGGTGTGACGGCACCTTAAGGGAATGAAAAATTTGTTTTTCTTACACATAATTTCTATTACACAAGGTGGCTGTCAAATTTTCAAATGAAAAAAGCGAATGAAATCGCTCTTTCGAAAGTGAACACAAGTTAACGACATTGAACGAAACTGAGAAAAAAAAAGCTTTTTTTAGCAGAACAATACAATTTTCTTATATTCGCAAAATTACATGGGTGGTCGTACGTTGTGATTCGACTTATATGTGCAAATATTGCAAATCCCAAATCTCTTTAATGCTAATCCTTTTATTAATAACAAAATACATTCGAATCAACAAAAACAACAACTTACATTGAAATTTAAAAAGCAGTATATTTTGTCACATTCATTAAACAAAGCTGCAGATAACGGGTGATTTTTAAAGAGGTAATTTTTTCAGGTTGACAGCACTGGTTAGTAATGGCGTCCAAACGTCATCTGTCAAAGTGATAAGTTTTCAGTATATTCTGCCATTTAATCATGGAAAGACTTACAAACGAGCAACGATTGCAAATTATTGAAATTTATTATCAAAATTCGTGATCTGTGAAAAATGTGAAAATCCACTGTTTTATAGAACAATTGTGTTCAGCTCATTTCTGGCTCAACGGATACGTAAATAACAAAGTTGTCTTTAAAACGCAAATGACAAAGGCTTATTTATAAATAACAATAAAAATTTTGAATATTTGATGCAAATTTGAGTGTTTAATTCGACTTAAAAAAATTACGCTTAAAAAATCACCTGCTATAACAGCGAAGTTAAATTGGTAACATCGGGTAGTATGAGGTTATTATTATGAAAAATAAATAAACTTTTTAACTGTACCTATAGAATGTAAGAAAATTAATTTAATTTGTACTTTCATTATACACTATTGCGCAAACAAATATTTTCATTTTTATCACTATCGTTAAAGCATACATAAAAATAAAAGGAAAGCACTTACACTGCATCCAAAGCTTTTCAAAACTCACTAACACACACCAAAAATACAAATTATATCCCATTCATCACAAATGTCCGTCCGAATTATTTGACAAGAAAAAAATCACCATTTTGGCACACAAAAAGCAAACAATATTCACCTCTCAAGAATTCTCGCCTTAAAGTACAAAGAATTAATAAATATTAGAATTAAAAACTAAAAATAACTTCCGGCCAAGTCCATTTCTTCCCATGCCCATTCGCGTCTTCTGATGCACATCCATTCTGCAGTCCGAAACTCAAGGTCTCGTCTAGCATTGCACGAGACACTTGCCACTGATCGCATGGGTAATTACAAAATTTTACCAAGCACATGTCTTGAGCATGAGAATCATGAAGCCCATAAAACCCTCCCTGCTAAAGCGCTCAAAACATGGCGCCTTGCCAAAAACAACAAATTCGCTATTTCTTCTTTGGATGTTCCTTTTAATTTAATTAAACAATTTCGGTGCACACCATGGACCTTAATTAATTAGATTGCCTGTCGAGTGTTGTTTGTAAGGAATAACGAAGAAGTGATACAAATCACACGTTCGGGCTGGTTGAAGGATTGCAAAATGTGTTACCGCCTATTAGGAAACGAAAATAAATCCAATAATTTTCCGTTCGTTTGTTAGCCAGAGAACGGTGAAAGTGTTGAAAGATTGGACATTTACTGAACTGCCCACACAGTATTTCTATTTATGAACCCAATTCTGGGAACTTGTGTGTATATGCGAGTTCTTCACCTGTTTGTGAAAGGGGTCATTAAAAGTTGTATTACCTTTCTATCTCCTAGTAGGTGGTTCTTCTTGTGGTACTTCATAAGGCTTCTCGTTAAATCCTAACCTATAAACGCCACGCGAAGATTTTTAGTACAAGGTGGCGCAAAAATAACCTTCCGATGTTTTTTGGCTGTAATTTAAAAAAAAAATGAAAAACTTTGATTCTTCTTGTGGATTATTTTTATTTGGTCTTTTAATTTTTTTTTACATCAAGTCGAGAATATGATGTCATGTAAATGGCCGCCGCCACAGTTGAGGGGGCCAGTTAGGGGCCAATCGCAAAATTTATAGCATTTTCTGATAGGAGGATTACTTTTGCGCCACCTTGTATTATTTTGGGTCCAATGACCAGGGATATCTTCAACTCATCGTCATGATTCGGCACTCGCTTAAAGGCTTATGAATGCCCTTATAGGGCTCGAGAACACAGAATTAAGGAATTTAAGGATAAGGACTGATGTGCGTTGGTTAAGCATCCCATATTCGTGTTGTTCGGCTTAGGAATGAGTATTTATAGTACGGCCAAAAAAAGGATTGAGGGTAGGTAAATCGATTAGCAGTCATGGCAAGGCAAGTAACACAGTTGAATTGTTGGGTGCTATGTTGAATGAGAATAGACACTGAGCTGCGTTAAATTTGGGAATACCTATTTTACCTCCCAGTGGAAACAATCGGATACTGATCTCATATGACTTCCTAAATTTTTAATTGCGAGTGTTAACCACAGAATGAAACGGACCAACACTATTAAAATCATTGTCAGAATGACAGGCGCGAAATATGCGGCCGAATAACTAGCAGACATTTCTGTCATCCAGAAAATACGATGGGATGGGTCGGAAAAAAGGACGATGAATAGCTGTGCTCACAATCAGCTAATCTTTGGCTGCAGACTTGTTATATGTGACAGATTTAGGAACGGTCACATGCTTCAACGAAGTTAATGCGTTCAAAATACAAATACAACTTTTTGGCGCAACAGTCTCGTAAGTACCCAGCGCCTAGCTTTCTCACAACCATTCATGTGTGCATGTGTACTTCTTGTACGATAGCGGGACCTCCTCTTTTATGACGACTCCGAACGGCTTAGTTGAGATAAGCTATTCTTGACAATTGATACTACTCGAATGATTTGTCAGATCATCACGAGAGGAGGGCCAGTGAAAAATCATTAAGGTGTTGCTACGGCTGGGAATCGAACCCAGCCTTCTGCGCGGGATCTCATCTCACCAATTGTAATAACTCGCATTAAGGCTAAATTTGAAAGCAAACGTCTTTTATGTGCTCATACTCCGAAGGATAAATGAACACATTCCTATACACTGTTTCTGCGAGCTCCTGGATGAAAAACTTATAAGGGACTATCGAAGTACGATATTAAAATTTTGCTAGGAGATAGGAAGATAGGAATTCACAGTTTACACAACACTGCTTCTGACAACGCAGCTCTATAGGGAGAGACGAAGGGAAGAACAGCGGCTTTTCAGAAAGAAGAAAAAAGAGCAAGAAAAGCGCGCGATAGATGATATAGAGAGGTGCCACTCCAGGAACGATGCTCGCAAGTTTTACCAAGAAACGTCAAAGCCAAGGATACAAGGCTCGAACAGAATCTTGTCGAGATGATCAAGGAAATATCGTAATTGAGACACAGTCGATGCTGATGATATAGAAGAACCACTTCTGCAGACTGTTGAACGGAGCTGACAAACAACATTCCGCTGTGAGGCAGAACGAACCATTCCATATTGGCAACGACAACGAAAACTGCCACCCACCCAACCTAAGTGAAGTCAGGATAGCAATATAAATGCAGGCTTAATAAGGCTGCCGGAAATGACGACCTTCCCGCTTAGCTCTATTAAGCCGGCGGTGATGACTTGGTAAGCCAAATCTGGTCGGATGAAAGTATGTCTGAAGACCTTCTGAACTGCGCCAACTACAGAGGCATAAGTTTCCTCAACATCGCCTTAAAGGTTCTATCTGGCGTAATATGTGAAAGCCTGAAACCGTTTACCAACAATCTGCTCTTCGTGTGGTTTTAGGCCAAGGAAGTCCACAACCGATCAAATTTTCACACTTCGGCAGATCCTGGAAAAGAAGTCCAAATCGATACCCAACACCTGTTTATCGATTTCAAAGCCGCATACGACAGCATTTATAGAGACAAACTATACAGGGCCATGTCTAGTTTTGGTATACCGCCAAAACTCTTCCGTTTGTGTAGGATGACGATGGAGAATTCTCGCTGCTCCATCAGGGTCGAAAACGACCTCACCGACACATTCGATACTAAAAAAGGATTTAGGCAAGGCGATGCGCTGTCATGTGACTTCTTCTTCTTGAGAGGATTGTGCAAAATCCCGAGGCACAATTTTCCAAAAATCGGTGCAACTACTAGCATATACGCCGACAATATTGATAACATTGGTAGGATTCAACGTGATGTCATAACCACGTTTGCTAGTATAGTGAAGGAAGCGGCGAAAATGGGTTTAGCAGTAGGCTAATGAGGGCAAGACTAAGTATATGCTGTCAACACGAAAGGGGCACACACATCGACGAATTGGACAGAACGTCACCATTGACAGATTTAACTTTGAGGTAGTACGGGACTTTAGCTACCTCGGCTCCGCTATTAACTCTGACAACAAAATCTCGTCTGAAATCAAACGAAGAATTACTCTTGCCAACCGCAGTTTCTTCGGGCTAAGAAGGCAATTTAGTAGTAAAGCCCTCACTCGAACTACGAAGGAGATCCTAGATAAGACCCTGATCATCCCAGTCCTGCTCTACGGCGCTGAAGCATGGACCGTATCAAAAGCAGATGGAGAAATCCTTGGCCGATTCGGGAGAAAAATTCTTCGAAAAATCACCGGTCCCGTTTGCGTTGACGGGCTATGGAGACGAAGATGATTCAACCACGAACTATACGAGCTTACAGCGACATACCCCTGGTCAAAAAACTTGGAATTGGACTTTTAAGATGGCTAGGACATGTATTGTAGATGTAGAACGAATGGACACCAATACTGCGGCTCGCAGAGTCTTCGATTCCCAGCCAGACGTCGGATGCAGTAGAGGAAGACCTCGCATTAAGTGTCGTGCATAAGCATAAACCGTCCTTAACCAACTTTGAGTGCGCAACTTGAGGCAGTTAGCTAAGGACCGAGCTTATTGGAGAGGCATGTTGGTTGAGGCCCAGGTTCATCCGGACTGTAGCAAAACATTAGGAAAATAAGTAAGTAAAATAATGTAAGCTTAGGCAGAGGATATAGCCTTTTGACAGATACAGTTAGCTTTCCCTGAATTCTCCTTTGTAAGTGGAACTCACACACCGAACAAAATGCTAATCGCGGATATGCATCTAATTGCTTTACGGAATTGGAAATGTAAACCTTGTAGATTGGAAATTGTTTTTTTGGGATTCCCTTTACGATATCGTTGGCATAAAATTGCTACCTATTATAAAATCACCCTTGTATTAGCAATGTCATTGCCTTAAAGTGCACCCTACATGGCCTCTGGTCAGGCCAAATTAAATTCAACTGATAACAATCACAACAGGTAATTGCAAACTATAAAAACAATTAAGAATCCTAACTTCAATATCGCTGCCAACCGCCTCCCGATACCTATTACCATCTATCGTCAAATTGCCCCAAACGACGTCCAACACTGTATTTAATAACATTTTTCACACTCCAGGTCCAATCATGACTCACACATACTCATCGTAACGTTTTATAACAAATTTTGCATACAGATGACAGATTCGATCTCGATCAACGACAGCATTTCCCGTTCAATGTCAGTTGATAATGACAATTAAAAAGAAAAAGTTCCTCTCTTCGCTACACGAGTGCGCTCGTTGTTCATTGACAAAGCTATACTATACAGATGCGAACTAAACAATTGTCGCTGTCGATGGTTGTTCCTAGACGACATTTAAATTTATTTATTTTTTATTTATATTCTTAGTGGCAAGTGTGTTCTCGTGTTGTCTTATTTTATGTTGTCGCATTCAAATGGTTTAGCTTTTATTTTTTTTTTTTGCAAAATTTCCTTCTGGGAATTTCCCAATACACCAACACTCTCCTAATCGCGTTGCATTTCCGTAAGTGTTCCTTTGACTTGAAGGCATAGTGTTAGTAATTTGTTGAAATTAAGGCGCAGTGTCGGTTAAACTTTTGAATAAAACGGACGTTGCAAAACGACAACTTACTGTTTTCGGACAAAACGACATTAACTAAAATATTTGAACATGTTGAAATGGTTTTAAAAATGAAATGAAATCCTTGAACGATATTGCGAAAATATATTTATAATAGAAATATCGGTGGTGAAACAGTTTTATATAATTTTGACAGCAGTGCCCTTGAACAAAATAACACCGTTATACAATTTTTATCAAAAAAAGTGCTTAATTCTGCCGTGTTTCTTTTTTTTAAAGATATTTTTAATTAACACTATGTTTGATAATTCGTCAGTTTTTGAAATTTCTAAAGGATTATTGTCATGATTTTTTTACAGCGATATTTTTGAAAATAAATAAAATTTCTATTTAAATGACGATTAAGTGTAGCGACTACGAATGTGCAACTGGTGAAGAAATAACTTAAACAACTAAATTCGAGCAGTTCTCGTGTTGCATTCTATATATTTATTCAAAGAGTTTGTCGGTAAGTATGAACTGAAAAACATTTTTGAAAATATTCTAAGTCCAAAATGTCGTCATGCCAATTGGAATTCAATAATTCCATATATTTTTAATGGAATTAAGAGATTTACAATTAATGTACCCAATCATTTAAAAGTTAATTTCATTGTATTTAAAATCGTTGTATTTAAAAATTAAAATTTTTAATTTTAATTTAATGAATTTGAATCTACAATGAAAATCATTGAGTATTAAACAAAATTATATTCCTATCAATGTAAGATTTGTTACTTTTTTTTTCATTAAATATCACAGATTAGGGTTTCCAATGAAGAAAATCTTTTTAAAATGGCATGTGTCATATGTCCTTTTCTGAATAGGACTAAAATGCTTGAAAATTACAAATTATAAGTTGATAAGCTATACGTAAAGGAACAAAATATCAACTTGTAGATTTTACACCTTTTCTTTTATTTTATTTTAAACTAAGATATTTCGGACAATAGTTTTCGAAAAAAAAAATACTTGAATACTAGAAGTTAAAAAAACAATGTTTATACTGATTTTGTCAAACAATTTAAATTAAGTACTCAATTGACTTTTGTATTTTTTGCCCTGAATAGTTCTTATTAGAAAATTAAAAAAACCAAATCGTTTTGGCTTCTAGTAAATACATATTTGACAAAGTTAAAATGTACAAAACTTAATTTTTATGGTAGTGGGTGAGCAAGGAGTAAAGGGCCAAATCCACCGAGCAACCGAAATCGAAACTTAGTTTTATTTTTTATATTTCCGTTCAGTTTTGACATTTAATTCCCACCGAAAATATAACAGAAACAGAAAAAAAATCACTTTGACATCAAAAACGTGAAGCAAGTGACGTCTACAAACTTCGGCAAACAGAAATTACAACGAAAGAAGAAAAAATTGCAAGTTTCGGTACGAAGAAATGCAAAACTTCAAAAAGAAAAAGTAAAATTTCGGTACGGAAACAATTAAAATCATAAAAAGATTTTTAGAAATAAAAATAAATAAGATTATTTTGTCAAAGAAGTAACGGGTCCGCCATCTAACGTTTTATTTTTCAACCAGTGCATATTTCGTGAATGGTAACTCTTAGCTCATGTCTGATTTGACAGGTAATTAGTTTTATCCTTCCGCTGAACGAATATGGTTGTGTAGACGCTTGAACAACAAAAAAAAAATACAAATTTTTGGCGCAACAGGTTCGTTAGTATCCAGGGCCTAGCTTTCTCACACCATTCATGTGTGCGTGTGTACTTCTTGCACGATGGCGGGACCTCCTGTTTTATGCCGACTCCGAACGGCTAAGTTGAGATAAGCTATTCTTGACAAATGATACTACTCGAATGATTTGTCAGATCATCACGAGAGGAGGGTCAGTGAAAAATCATTTAAGTGTTGCTACGGCTGGGAATCGAACCCAGACCTTCTGCGCGGCAGTTCATCGCACTAACCATCGCGCCACTGAGCCCACGCTTGAACAAAGCTGGGGAATATTGCGACATTGCTTTGAAAATCATGGTAATGTTGCAAAATGTGTGCGAAAATTGCGTACGGATTTTGGAAGAAGAGAAGCACCGTCAGCTCCGTATCTTGTGAAAAAAGTGAAAGAACCTGGCATCCTCATCGATAAACCAAAGCGTGAAAAGCCAAAAACAGTGCGTACACCCGAGAAAGTGTGCGTGAAGCGCCATCAACATCAATTCACCGTCGTTCTCAACAATTGAATATTTCGGAGACATCATTGCATAAATAAATTTTGCATAAAGACCTTGGTATGACGCCATACAAAATCCAAATGGTTCAGGAGTTGAAGCCAACTGACCATCCAATGCGTTTTCGCTTCGCTAAGTGGGCCTGCGATCGACTTAGAGAAGATGCCGATTTTGCCAAAAAATCATCTTTCCAGATGAAGCTCATTTTGATCTTGGCGGGTATGTAAAAAAGCAAAATTGTCGCATTTGGGGCACAGAAAACCCGCACGCCTACATTGAAAAGCCGATACACCCAAAACGAGTCACTGTTTGGTGCGGATTTTGGTCCAGAGGCATAATTGGGCCATTTTTCTTTTTATTTTTCTATTTTTAACAGAAAAACACACGAAATTGGAAGTAATTAGCTGTTTAGAAAAAAGAACAACAATGTTTCGGTTTCGGTTACTCGGTGGGTTTGGCCCTTAACAACGATTCTTACCTTAACCCTAATCCTACCAAGGAATTTTCGTTACAAGCCATACCAAGGTGTGCCTACTAGGCACATTGTATCTGATTAAATAGCTAACTGTATTAAATTGTGAAACACATGAATAAACAAAGAGTTATATACATTTTATTGATTTTAACTTTTATTGAACATACATCGATAAGAAAATATTACGAAGCTTTCTTTTTTTTGATATATTCCACTCGGGATAAATATTTTTCCATACAATGAATGAAGCTACACTGCAGATATCAATCATATTGAAAAAAAAGGCTAAAAGCCATCTGTTGGTCTTGCGCTTCACCGAATATGCATGTGCCATTTGATCTAAGGTATCGACTCCTCCTTTCGTTGAATTATAATGCAGATTTATTTCTGATTTGTTTTTATTTGACAGATCGGTGATGTTTTCATGATGCATGGTCGACAAAATGATCACAGCACGATTTTTTTTGGGAACATAGGATACAAGAGTCATAGCTTTTTGAAAGCCAAATAAGTTGCTCTCTATTTCCCGACGAGGAGTTGGTAAAAAATTTGATGGTATACATCTTTTGTTCTTACGGATCATTCCTACGCAAGTCAGGCCCTTGGACAGCAAACTGGAAGCAAGTTCATAGCTGGTGAAGTAGTTGTCAAATGTAATGTTTCTGTTGGTCCTGATAAAAGGTACACAAAGCTCTTCAACAACCTTTTGCGATAAGTTTTCTGATCGGCTTGGGCCTTCCTTTCCCAAGTATGGTATCCCACGTAATGGATAGCTAGAGCCACTGTCACAAATCCACCAAATTTTCATACCATACTTATCTGGTTTGCTTGGTATATATTGCCGGAACGATACGCGACCCCGAAAGGGAACCAGTTGCTCATCAATAGTTAGGTTGCAGCCCGGAATATAATGCTTCGACAAATTTAAATTTACTCTTTCCCACAGGTCTCTAATTGGAGCCAGTTTATCCTTTTGCCTTCGAACAGTCCTGGTGTTTTTATCGTCAAATCTAATAAATCGCAACAATTGGGTAAATCTGTTTCGTGACATACATGCTTTATATAAAAAATTTCCATAAAGAGGGCTCCAGAGTTCGTTGTAGTCAATAATTCCTTGCTTATTTCTTCCGGCAGTAATCAACAGGCCTAAAAATGCTCGAATTTCAATGTCGTCAACTGGCTTCCATAATGTTCCAATAGAACGAACAGCTTCTGTATTAGTGAAAGTCACTATAATACCAATGGTTGCATCATCAAAAAACAACCTGAATGCATCAAATGGGGTATCAATGTGGACCCCACGTGGAATCTTCACCTTATTCAAAGCTGTTGTAATAATGTTGTGCGCTCGAGTTTTTCCCTTTGCAATTGGTGTTGATTTCCATGCTGTGCCATCTTTTCCAACAAAGGTTTCCGAATAGTTTGGGAAATCATCCTCAACTGCATCACCGTCACTTCCCTGCTGTTCATCGCTAACTTCATCGACACTTTCTTGAAAATCTATCTCGCTAGACGAAGTATCGTCATTTCGATTATCTTCATCCTTACTACCTCCTTCATCAGGATCTATATCATTTTCCTGTATTGCAGCGATAATCTCTCCTTTAGTTAGTGCTCTACGCCGATCAGTCATAATGTATGTACAATAGAAATGTAGATACCATGTATTTTGCAAATGTCATGCTGTAAAAATTCGCATTTTATGATTCATATATTTTACTTACCAGATTTGAAAAAAAAAAACACAGAGATTGAACTAATGTAAGCCAATTGCATATATATAAAAATGTATAATTTACCTATGCACTAATCACTAATTCACGGATCAACTGGTTGCAATTTCTTTTCACACAAACTGGGATATAAATATAACCCCGTATGCAGTTCAAAAAAAAAAACCTAAAGTGGGGGAATCCCCCGAATAAGTTATATGGGATTCCCCATAATGCGCGGTGAAAAGAATTTTGAAGCAGGGAAATTCGTCACACATTACATCAAAAAATGAAAATATTTTTCATATGTGCCTCTGGAGCTCACCTTGGTAGAGGGTGTCAGTAAAGTATGCTTATCACGATATCTAAAAGGCAGTTAATATATTAAAATTTATTTTAGTTGTTTTATGTGTCAAAAAGCCATTGTTTAGAATACTAAAATACACAGTTGGATTAAAATTGTATCTAGAGAAATATAGTACTTTTAAAATGAAATGTGCCTCCGAGACACACCTTGGTAGGATTAGGGTTAAGGGGGACAGTCCCAGACAATTTCTGTTGAATGCAAAATAAAGTTTGGACATTTCTGAATACAACCCAGTTAATGCTGATTTTTTCCCTAATGGAGAAAAAGGAATAATTTTAATAGTTTTCCATCAGAAATGGGGGATTTTACGGAAATGTTTTCAAAAACAAAAGAATGTTCTCGCAAAAGATTTACATAGTTATTAAGACGGGTTTTATAAAACAAGCTGACGGGATAAGTCAGCTTCGCTAGATGTTTTCTTTATTTGTTTGCTAAATTATAAAAAAATTATTTAATTTATTTATTCAAATGAATTTATTGTAAAACTCTGTGATAAATAATATTTTTGGGTTTTCCTTCATGTAGGGAATGTGTCTGTTCACGTGGACAATCACGTACAATTGTCCATGTGAGAAACCATTATTTTCCAAATTCAAAATACACGCTTGCAAAGATTGTCCCTGCGCTTTGTTGATGGTCATTGCAAAAGCCAGCTCGCATTGGAAACTACAACCGTTTGAATTCGAATGGCACGTATGTTGGTATCATTGGGATACGTGGAATTAAAATGTGATCAATCACCTTTATATCTCCCATTCAAAATAGTGGTTTCAATAATGTACGTCGCGATTCCAGATAATGCCAAAGCTAATGTTGAAATAAGGAAAGTTTCTCCAGTGTCACCAAGTGCATCTAAGAAATACGTTCCTCCACTTTTGTCTGAAATTGCTCACATCAAAATGTCGTAAAAATCTTTTTGTTGTGCGTTTAACTTTGAAACATTCATTAGCACAAATTAAGTTAAATCATTGCGATCGAAATCATGACCACGCAGCAAATCTCGATTATATCTACAAATCTAATTGACAATTTGGCGATGGAATACTTAAATGGGCTAACACTTGTTTTGCAATTGTAAGGAAAATATCTTCGATCATCATGAAAGCTTCATTATGCATTTCTGGTGTTGTTAGCAAATGCGGATTTGATGTTTTTCTTCGCATTCGATTCAAAATATCTTCCGTCATAATTTTTTAACAATTTAGATTGGTTCGATGTACCACACGTTGCTATGATTATCGCAAATAGTATACGAATCCGATGAGGCGTGGTGGAATAATTGACGATTCAGCGACCGTAGAATCCAAGTGAGCATCGTCCTCGAGCAAATATATGCGACGGCATGCCTCACGTAAAATTAGGGCGCAAAAGATTTGAGTTTGATAATTGGCGTTGACATTGAAAGCACCAACAAAAAAGCAAACACAGAAAAAAACTTGGTTTGCTTATAAAGGGTCCGCCAAATAACTTTTTTTTGAAAATGCTATAAAAAAACTACTGAATATTTTCTCAAATTTCTTTTTTCATTTGAAGGTACAATCCTTCCGGTTAATAATGGAAAATAATTTTATTCAAATGGCTACCTCGGCTGGCCATGCAGTAGCCTACACGATCGGTCCAATTTTTAAGCACATTATCGATTGTGTGCAGCTGTATTTCACCAATAGCTTCAAGAATATTGTCCTTTAAAGCGTCAATTGCCTCTGGCTTGTCGGCGTAACACTTATCTTTTACTTATCACCCCACAAATAATAGTCCAACGGTGTCAAATCGCAGCTCCGAGGTGGCCAAACGACATCAGCTCTGCGGCTGATAACGCGATCTTCAACAACAGGGCGCAAAACATCGAGTTTAGCTTCGGCTGTGTGGCACGTAGCGCCGTCCTGTTGAAACCAAATGTTGGAAATATCCTCCTCGTCAATTTTTGTGAACAAAAATTCGTTCAACGTGGCCCGATAACGATCGCCATTGACTGTAACGGCCACTCCTTGCTCAATTTCGAAGAAAAATGGCCCAATTATGCCTCTGGACCAAAATCCGCACCAAACAGTGACTCGTTTTGGGTGTATCGCCTTTTCAATGTATGCGTGCGGGTTTTCTGTGTCCCAAATGCGACAATTTTGCTTGTTTACATACCCGCCAAGATCAAAATGAACTTTATCTGAAAAGATGATTTTTTTGGCAAAATCGGCATCTTCTCTAAGTCGATCGCAGGCCAACTTAGCGAAGCGAAAACGCATTGGATGGTCAGTTGGCTTCAACTCCTGAACCAATTGGACTTTATAGGGCGTCATACCAAGGTCTTTATGCAAAATTCGTCTCACTGATGTCTCCGAAATGTTCAATTGTTGAGAACGACGGTGAATTGATGTTGATGGCGCTTCACGCACACTTTCTGCCACAGCAGCAATATTCTCGGGTGTACGCATTGTTTTTGGCTTTTCATGCTTTGGTTTATCGATGAGGATGCCAGTTTCTTTCACTTTTTTCACAAGATAACGAACATACGGAGCTGACGGTGCTTCTCTTCTTCCAAAATCCGTACGCAATTTCCGCACACATTCTGCAACATTACCATGCTTTTCAAAGTAATGTCGCAATATTTCCCAGTGTTGTTCAAGCGTATACACAACCATACTCGATCAGCGGAAGTATAAAACTAATTATCTGTTAAATCAGACATAAGCTATGTGTTACCATTCACGAAATAAGCACTAGTTGAAAAAAAAAAAAAACGTTAGATGGCGGGCCCGTTATAAGGTCAGGTGACCTTGGTGACCAGGTCAGGTGACCTTGGGGGCCAGCGAAGAGTGGAGTTCCTAGAAATTAATTTGTTTGCGAATTTTTTGTTTAGCTCCGCCATAACTGGTCTGGCTATATGTGCAGTTGCTCCATCTTGCTGAAACCAAACGCTGTTGAATGGTATACGTCTTCGGCGCAGTTCTGGGTAAAAAAAACTCCTTCAACATCTTTAAATAACGGTCCCCATTGACAGTAACGGTTACACCGTTTTCTTCAAAGAAGTACGGCCCGACAATACACCATGATGAAACTGCGCACCACACAGTGACTCGTTCTGGGTGCAGTTCCGTCTCATGGAGCATTTCTGGATTAGACTCTTTCCATATACGGCAATATTGCTTGTTTACATTGCCGTTAAGATCAAAATGGGCCTCATCAGACATGAACAAACAATTGATCAATTCGGCCATTGATATCATTTTTGGCAAAATTCCAGGCGAACAGGCAAATCCTGAGGGTTTAACTTGCTAGTAATTTGGACTTTGTACGGAAACAAGTTTAAATCGTCATGAAGTATCCGTTGTAATGACCGTCTACTAACTCCAATTTGCCCCGATAAGTTTCGGGTCGAAACGCTCGGATTGGCCTGTATTGCAGATGCTACTGCTGCGATTGTATCCTGAACCCGAACATTGGCATCTCGATGGTACGGCCTTCGTGCGATGCTTCCAGATTCGGCAAACATGTTTACAAACCTCATAATGGTCCATCTACTCGGGGGATTACCGCCAAACTCCCGCCTAAATTCCCTTTGGACGGAAATGACGGACTGCAAAGCATGGTACCGTTGCACTATCCAAATTCTTTTCTCCGTATCCCAGCATCCATTTTTATAAATCTAAATAGTAACCTACGAAATAAAAAAAAAATAAGCCGATTACTCACACAGAAAAAAAAGTTATTACGTTTTATTTTTGTAGCACGATTCGTGCGCCACCCTGTAGTACTTACTTTTGTTAATTTCAATCTCAATCTCTTATAATTATTAAATTTTAATGCAATTAATTATATAAAAGCTCTTATCTTACTGGGAACACGTTTTTTTTAATTCATTTTTTTTATCTTAAAACTAACTTACATGCTAGACAAAAATTAATGAAAAACTAGCCTACTTATGAACTACTTAACTAACTTACTGGTCGTATGCGGGCGCCCTAAATTAAGCCATAACAACTTATATCTAACTTTCGGCCTATAATCTAATGTGTTTAAATTTAAATTTATCTCTTTTTTAAAACCAAGAAAAGTTTTCCAAAAAAAATTGTTTTTATTTTATTGAAACTTATTTAAACTACTTAAAATTTAATTATAACTACCTAAACAATTTTTTTTGTATTTTTTTGTATTAATTTTTTGTGCCACCCTGACTGTTTTAGCTACCCTAAACTTTAAACTATGAAAGTCGTCCATACAATTTTGAAAGTCAAACTAATTTTGTAGCCACTACAACAAGTTATCCTGTTGCAACCTACTCTGACGGAGGTGCTTTCCTCCGTCTTGAACGGCCGACGACGTCTTGGTCGTATAGGAGCCGCATATCCACAGTTCGTCGGAAGACGTGGTAGATTAGCGGAACCACCGATCTATCCTGTATCAGCCCTCGACTATCCAAATATAGGAAAGCTTCAGGCGGAATAAAGCCGCTTAAACGCACACTTTCAAAATATTCAGCATTTGGGAAGAAAGCCCCAAAAATGAGACTATTGCTCGAGTTCGAAATATCCAGTATCAGTATCCAGTATCTCGTATCCGGCAGACAGACCAACACGCTATCCACCAGGCTGTACCCTGGAACATGAACGACGAGTAAGTACCACGAAGTACTTGAATCGTGTTGACTCATTCTTCGGTAGGTTCCCGATATTTTCACCTTTTTCATGATCTGTCAACCTTCGCTTTTTTAAGCCTTCATTCGTAAGCTCTAAACATGCTATGCCTCGGATTAACTTTGTGCAAAGTTCTACCGAAACATCTTAATGTATGGTACATGAACACACATCTCCGGAAGCTTAAAAACCACCTTACGGAGGTTATACTATCATAACTTCGGTTATGCTTGTGAATTTTCCTGCATAATATCTTAAACAGACTTCTACCCAAATAATCGACTTCAAAAATGATCAACTTCCACGCACAAGTACTATATGTATAAGGCCTACTTTATTGCCTTATATAAAAATAATTGTTAGTTAGGACTCGCTTTAATTTTTAATAAAAATTTTAATCGGTCGAAAATTCATTAAAATTTTAATCGATAAAAATATTTCTTTTGGTTTCTTGTAAATTTTTCACTTTTATCGTATAACCAAAAACATAAAGTCAATGTTTTTTAAACGGCTTATGCCATATGTCCTTTTCTGAAGAGTTTAAAAGAAAAACGGACTAAAATGCTTGAAAATTAAAAATTATGAGCTATACGTAACCGCACAAAATGTCAATTTATAAATTTCACACTTTTTTTTTTATTTTATTTTAAACTAAGATATTTCCGACTAAGATATTGCAAAAATACTTGAATACTAGAAATTAAAAGAAAAAACATATGCGAAAGCTACAATCCGCTGTGCGGATCGTTTAATACCCTATCCCATTCCATCCTTAAAATTAATATCCCCAAAATGTAGGTTTTATGAAGATGAAATATAGAAAATGACAACTTGTTTACCAAAACCTTTTTTAGTTCGACAAAAAACAACGCGTTTCTTCTGCATATGCTATGGGGTAGGGTATACAGATGGTTTTTGTAAGAAAACGCCCTTAAAAGTGGGCGAGGGTTTAAATGATCGTAATGTTTATTTTATTATAACCAATGGTTCTGCATCAAAAGTTATTTTTCAAATATTTTAAAACTGTACCGAAAAAGGTTTTTTTTTTACTGAAAACGACCTTACAAAGTGGGGATGGCAAAAAACTATAAAGACGATATATAGAAATTCTGATTCTCTAAATATGTTGATCAGGCATTTTTTCAAAATTCCATACGATTTGGCTATAAACTACGTTTTTCTCAAATGGGGGCGTGGCAGTGAACGGATTTCAAAAATTTTTAGACTTAATGCAGGAAACAACGAGTGGTGGGTGCACGACTGGTATTATATATAAAATTTAATCAAAATTGTTAAAGCCGTTTTCGAGAAAATTGTATAATAATATAATTATGAATAATTTTTATATGGCTGGTACCGTTAATAACATAGTTAAGGGCAAACAAAAAATGGTCTAGAATTATGACCAAACATACCCTGGATACGAAGTTTGAAGAAAATCGGTCAAGCGACGAGACAGACGGAATTCCAAAAACTATGTTTTGGGTTCCGCTTTCATCAAAATGTCTCGCGGTCGAAAATTTTCACGAAAACAATACCTTCTCTGGTAAAATATTCTTGTCGGCATTGCCAGTTGCTAGCAGCATATAGTTGGTCTTACCATTTACTGAAAATCTCACCTTAGCCGTTTCCTTCGCTGTACTAGCCAAAGTGTCGATACAGCAATTAGACAGATTTATAGAAGTCCCTATGTCCCTCAAATCTCAAGCAATTTTTTTTTTCACGAAACCAATACTGGTCCAATATGGGAAAGGCTCCCAACAACGAATCTGTATCCCAGTATGTGCATGCTCCCGTAGTTCCATCGCAGGTGCATCTGCTTTGTACCGGTCAATGACATACTTAAGTTTTTGAGTAGCAGATTTAGGTTTCTGAGTGGCATACCTGTAAGTCGTTGTCCGTGGAGACAAAGCTTTTGTGTCTCTCATAACTAAGAATTTTGTACTTTGTAAGGAAGTTGCGCTGGCAAAACAACTCTTAACCTGGTCCAAATGTTTGCATATCCCTAGGAAAAGGGGCACGTCAGTATTCGTTACGGAATTGTCCGCTGCGTTTTGGCTGATCCGCCACACTGACTGGCCTGACTAACCTTTAAGATAATTAAGTACCAGCAGATCATGTAATTGGTTTATTTGTCCATCCTTTGTCAAAGTGTGGATTGTAGCTGCGTTTCGGAAAAGATACAGGAGGATATGTGAATAGTAGACACGATAACCCGCGCTGTTGTCTACTGGCATGATTTTACACGTTCAAACACAATCTATGGTCCATACGACCAGGAGGCTAAAAGTTAGACACAGGTAGCTGACAATTCGTATCTTTTCATAAAATGTCTACCATTTGACCACTGAAGTGATACTAATGTAACAGATGGGTCAGTTCATCCCAAAATATTGTGGAAACCCCTTGATCCATAGACATAAGTCAAGGATATCCGGTGGATGAGAGCAATTCTGTTATTTGCTAAGAAGGGTGGAATGACAATACCATTTGAGTATAGTCCTCCCATATACAAGTTAGGCCAAAAGAAGTCATCCGATGTTGAGAATATCGGTTGTGGCTCGCGCACTGTGTGCCTTTGCTCCGTCCTGTTAGAACCACATGTCCTCCAGTCCTTATTCATCCAATTGAAATGAGCCTCATCGTTCATTATGATTTTGGTCGAAAAATCGTCCACTTCTTCCTCGAGATTGAGGATGGCTTGGGCGTAGGTTACACGCGGTTAGCGGTCGACAGACAGCAGCTGATGCACGGACTGGACTTTGTACGGGAACACGCGCAAGTCTTTGACCATAATTCGCCTTAGGGACGATCTACTGATGGCTAATTGCGAGGCACGGCGTCTGGTCGATGTTTCCGGCGACAGCTCGACATCCTCGGCAACAGTGGCGATATTCTCGGCACAATGGGCGCTCCGGTGCCGGTCACTCTTGTTAACGTATCGTGTGGTCTCATACTCTTCAAGGTTGGTGGCCAAACTGCGTAGTGTATGCGCAGTCGGTGTCGGACGGCCGGGGAATCGGCGACGGAATTTGCGCTGCGCCAACAATACAGACGAATTGTTACGCAAAAAATAGACACGATTATTCCACGTTTTTGGGGAGTGTATCGCTCCATGGCTTGTTTACTTGTATTCTAAATCTGTTTAGTTCACAAATGTCAAAACATATTTGACATTGGCGGCCATTTGCAAAAATAAGAGCACCTTCCAATAGGGTGATCTTTTGTGAATTTCTTATGTGAATTTCTATGTGTCAGCAAAGGCATGCGATAGCTGGCCGGCGCTGCCTGCTCGGGTAGCCTTACTATGGTTGTCAAATCTGGGAAGAATCTCGTGACAGTCCAAAAACTTTTGCTTAACAGCTGATGGACATTTTTCATTGGAATTGATTTTGACTCTGGTTTGGAGCTTGCAGCTCTATACAACCCAATATAATTCAAAGGACGCGACGGTTTAGCTTAAACATCTCGACTTCTACACTGACACTGTTTGGCTACTGTCTACCAGGCGGAAACCGGAATTGAGCTTCATAGGAATGTGGTTAAACTAAAAGATCATGGATAAGATGTCGACGTTCTTGCGGTCCTTTTTTAGATCAAAGGTCTAAAATACGAACTTTGTATAGCTAAACCTTATGTTACCAAGTTTCAATCTAAATAGGATTTCAAAAAGCAATTAAGCCGTTATGTACCTTTTCTCAAATTCCTCATCAAGAAAGGGTAGTTTTTAGTATCTCAAAAACTGCAGACGTGATAAAAGGTGGGGCAAAGTCAAGAATATGCCATCATTTTTGCAAATGGCGTCAAATTTCATTGTTATTGACGTGTTCCGAATTTAAGATTTAGTAAGATATTTAGATGAAACTTTGTTCTCATTAGTGAAAATGAATAGAGCTTTATCTTAGCTATCTTTAGACAAGCAATTGTGTATCGCACAATTCAAAAACGTGGAATCATTGCGATTGCTTATTCGACCAATTTTCAGTTTTTTATCTAATTATGCTTCATTTATAGTGAAAAATGTTGTTGGATGCCAACGGTACCACCGTAACCTTAACCGGTGAGCACTATATAAAGCCCCAAAGAAGATGAATGACTTCGTTAGAACTTGCGCAATTTGTGTTTTCAAATCTCCAACGCTGCCCTAGTTAAGTGATAAACCTTCTGGAACCAAAATTGTCTAGACTCAGTTCAACAACTAGGGCAGCATTGGAGATTTGAAAACACAAATTGCGCAAGTTCTGGAGAAGACATACATCTTCTTCGGGGCTATTTTAAATCTCGACTTCAAGAAAGTAAACCTCAAACCTTGCAACTCTGGAAAGCAAACATTGAAGAAAATATAAGCAATTTGGAGCCAAATGATTTGCAAGCAACAATTTAAAATGTCGTTATACGATCAAAAATCTGCATCAACTCTTAAGATGGTCATTTGACAGATATAATTTCTCCAAAATAGACAATGTCAACATTATTACACATTCAAATAAGCTTTCTGTGAAAACAGATCTCGATTATTTTTCATATATAACAAAATGGCCGTCGTTTCTTTTTGTCTTGTCTGATTTCAAATTTAACTATGTACGACATTTATTTTGAAACATACGTCAAACTATTTCTAAATTAAGTATCGACAAACAACATGTAGCTTATTTTTCTAAGATATGTACCTAGGTTTTTGTTATTTAGCACCACTGAATCACTATGAGGCTATTTTCCCTTAATTATTCTGACGTATTAATCATTTGAAACTCTCGAATGTTGGCAACGATTCTCTTAGGAAAATAACCAAACAACAGTCTTCTACGTAAATGAGCACCTTTTTCATCAGAATGTTGTCGGGTCGTACTAATTCAAGTTCAAAGTGAATAATTGTTGCCGCACCGCCAAGTCAAAGACATAACGCCGATTGACGAATCCTATACACAGACATCGACGAAGGATCTTTGCTTCTATTTTTATCGCCTTATGTACTCTTGTAAACAAATGATTTTTATTTTATTTTATACCCCCACATTACACTTAGCATTAATTAAAATTTTATTAAAGAATGAGACACACAAAATAATCGATTCTATTCATCTGATTAGCGGTAGCGGTTCTTGTTTGCCTTTTAAATATTTAATTTTAATTACTCACAGTTGGCATGGTGTTTGTTGGCAGTTCTTATCCTTATATCAGTCAACAGTATAGTCAACGGAAATAGTTCCATTTTTATAACTGACCGACATTGCATTTAAACATTGTTGTCGTTTCGAATACCCCTCAAAAAAATAAAAGAGGGGAGGACGAATAAATGCTTGTGTGACATCTATGCAAAACGAGTACCAATGACTTTGAAATCGGTTGCCAATTGTTGGTCCTACGTGGGGTAGATAGGTATTTGTACGTGGCGCTGCCATTCTTGTATCTCAAAATAAACACATTGCATGTTGAGATATTTTGAACACAATATTTAGTACAATTCATTCAAGATTTTCGCAGGTGCGGATTTGAGAGAATTTGTATGCTGGGTTTATTTTTGGGTTGAATTTTATGACAAGCGATAATATGATGTTATGTGTTTAGAGGCTAGACGGCCTTAGGCTTTGTCATGCATTTAAAGGCATTTCAATGCAGATTTGGAGGAGATACCTTGTCACTGCAAAATAAGAATGAATTCTTGTAGAAAACTAAATGCAACCACTTCTTCCTAGATGGTGGGAGTTTTCCACCATTTGAGCCAATTTGCTAACAAAAATCGATCTTTCAAAACCAAACTGAAACGTACTGAAAAAACCTATGAGCGACTATAGACGTACGATGGTAAAATCGTGCTGGGAGACTTTAACGCAAAGGTAGGAAGAAAAGACATCTTTTGCAGTATTGTTGGAAAATATAGCCTACACGACAACACGTCTGGTAACGGACTTAGGCTAATTGACTTCGCTACGGAACGAAATGCCACTACAGCCAGCACAAGGTTTCCTCACCTCGATATCCATGGCGGTCTCCAGATCAACGAACAGTCAACCAAATTGATCACATTGCAATACTGGAAGAGTGCTTGGCATTTAGTATTTTAGTTGCAGCCAAGGTAAGGATGCGGATATCCACCAGGCCACAACAAACCACAAATACTGTGAAAAAATTCAATGTCGAAAGACTCCACTCGCAAGAGACCACAAAGGACTTCGCACAACGCGTATCCCTCAACCTCTCGATATACACCATCGAATGTCAAAAAATAATGGCAACGATGTCAACAATTCATTAGATCTGCTGCAACTGATGTGCTAAATTTCTCGCGGCCACCAGCAAGAAAATGCCGACAGATGCTAGCAGCCAAGAACGAGGCCTACAAGGTTAAGTTGAAGACGAGAGCTGCTATTGAGCTCTATAGGCAAAGAAGAAGGGATGAACACCGGCTTTTCAGAAAGAAGAAAAAGACCAAGAAAAGCACGCGATTAAGGATATAGAGAGGTGCAACTCTAGGAACGATGTTTGCTAGTTTTACCAAAGTGTAAAACGTCAAAGCCAAGGATACAAGTCTCGAACAGAATCCTGTCGAGATGAACAAGGAAATATCGTAGTTGAGACACAGTCGATGCTGAGGATATGGAAGAACCACTTCTGCAGACTGTTAAACGTTGCTGACGAACCACAGTCCGCTGTCAGGCAGAACGAACCATTCAATATTGGCAACGATAGCGAAAACTGCAAACCACCCGACCTAAGTGAAGTCAGGATAGCAATATTTAAACTCAGGCTTAATAAGGCTGCCGGAAATGACGTCCTTCCCGCTGAGCTTTATAAAGCTGGCGGAGATGACTTGGTAAGTAAGATCCACCAACTCATAAGTCAAATCTGGTCAGATAAAACTATGCCTGAAGAATGGAACCTCAACATCGTTTGCCAGATCCCCTGAAAAGAGACCTTCTGAACTGCGCCAACTACAGAGGCATAAGCCTCCTCAACATCGCCTACAAGATCCTTTCTACCGTAATATGTAAGTGAACGCGTGAAACCGTTCACTAACAACCTGATCAGCCCTTATCAGTGTGATTTTAGGCCAGGAAAGCCCACAACCGATCAAATTTTCACACTTCGGCAGATCCGATCCAAGAAGTCCAAATCGATACCCTCCACCTATTTATCGATTTCAAAGCCGCATACGACAGCACTTATAGAGACGAACTATACAGAGCCATGTCTAGTTTTTGTATACCGCCCAAACTCGTCCGTTTTTGTAGGACAATGATGGAGAATTCTCGCTGCGTCATTAGGGTCAAAAACGACATCACCGGCATTCGATACCAAAAAAGGATTTAGGCAAGGCGATGCGCTGTAATGTGACTTTTTCAACTTGATTCTCGAGAGGATTGTACAAAACTCCTGAGCTAACACCAGAGGCACAATTTTCCAAAAATCGGTGCAACTACTAGCATACGCCGAGGATATTGACATCATCGGTAGGACTCAAGGTGATGTCATAGCCACGTTTGCTAGTATAGAGAAGGAAGCGGCATAAATGGGTTTAGAAGTAATTGAGGGTAAGACTAAGTATATGCTGTCAACACAAAAGGACACACAACATCGACGAATTGGACAGAACGAGACTTTGTCTACCTCGGCTCCGCTATTAAGTCTGACAACGAAGAATTACTTTGCCAACCGCTGTTTCTTCAGGCTAAGAAGGCAATTTAGTAATAAAGCACTCGCTCGAACTACTAAGGCGATCCTATATTAGACCCTGATCATCCCAGTCCTGCTCTACGAAAGCTGAAGCCGTGGATGAAAAAATCCTTGGTCGATTCGATAGGAAAATTCTTCGAAAAATTTTCGGTCCCGTTTGCGTTGACGGGCTATGGAGACTAAGATTCAACCACGAACTATACGAGCTGTACAGCAACATGCCTCTCGTCAAAAAACTCCGCATTGGACGTTTAAGATGGCGAGGACATGTAGAACGAATGGACATCAATACTCCGGCTCGCAGAGTCTTCGACGCAGTAGAGGAAGACCTCGCCTTAAGTGGCACGCATAAGTAGAAACCGAGTTGGTTGAGCCAACTTAGAGTGCGCAACTGGAGGCAGCTAACTAAGGGCCAGGATCATTGGAGAGGCATACTGGTTTAGGCACAGGTTCATTCTGGACTGTAGCGCCACTTAAGAAAGTAAGTAAGAACATAAAGATTCTGTTCTTAGCTGGAAACTGACGGATGACCTCCACGGCGGTGATATTTTTTTTTTGAAGCACTGGTCTATTACTGTTGTTGGCCTATTTTCGTGAAGCGTTTAATGAAGACAAATAAACCTTCTACATGGTGGCACCTTCAGATGGGCTGTTTTTCGGTCTACAATACGAAATGCGTGATAAGTTTTTGTAACTGCTCACTGGTTTCAGAAATGAAGTTCCACTGTAACTTTGCTGCCTTGCTGAAATGTTAGACATAACTGAACAAATATTACAGCTATACATGTCGAAATCAGTGTAGTGCAATAACCCCTGCGGGCCTAAATTCCGAAAAAAAAGAAATAGACCCCACGGGGCTTAATAGAAATTATTACCTTTGCATGCATCAAAACTCGCACGGAACCCAAATCCAACAGTGAGGCCAAGCAAGGGGGTTACAGGCGGTCAGGATGCCTTCACTCATATTCAAACTTTGAATACACGCACACTTGAATAGAATTCCAAATTCAAATGACAATAACAGCCAGGGAGCTCAATTCCGCGGGGGTAATTGGACTGCACCATCGAAATCAAAAACTTGGGGCCTCTTAAAAAAACACAATTTGCACCTATTTGTGTTGATTAAAGTTTATTTTTACAAAGCCATATCAAACCATCCATGTTTTATAATTTCGGGAAAATTCTACTTTAGCAACAAACTTTTCTATTTATACCCACTCTGCTCTTTAATGGACACATTAACAAGGACATTACCTTGTAGCCGTCGCTTTGTAATATTTGTTTAACTAACACACATACAGCCAAAGGTATCATTCATTTACTGTCAAACTATTTACCAAATGCCAACTGTTGCTTGACAATAATTCAGTTTATAATCGCCCGACTCACAAACTCCAGGACATTCATGCAGACAGACGTATGTACGCTTGCCAAGCGACGTAAAAAAATGGGTGTAAGGGTACATAAGGGCATGTTTACATGTCGCACATTACTGCTCATAAATAGGGTAAATGTTTTAAATCCGATAACAAAGTCCAGGTTACAGAGTACAGATATAAACGTACTTCCAAGGGCGAATTTCTAGTTGAGCTCTATAGAGGAAGTGCTGAAAATACAGCAAAGGTAGAATGTTGCGCCAGCAGAGGTACAGCGGCCGTGTAACGCAACATGGATGAATCAACAACCAAGATAGAAATCTGACAGAATTTAACAGAGCTACTCTTAAGAGTAACTATCAAGTCAATAGACTTGGGACAAATCCCGCCCTTATTAACCACCCTTAGATGTGGCCTACAAAATCATCATTGCGGGACGGATAAAAATTAGTTCGGCAAGGTGCAGTATGATCAAATACATTGAACCAACAAGATTTTCTCGACAATGGACTCATCGCAAGAGGAACGCCACTGAAATCTTCAAATGTGCGACGTATTAGAACACGACGCAGATCTTGTAAAGGGGTTCATTCAATAAAAGTCATTGACAGATATAACTTTGAGGTAGTACGGGACTTTGTCTACCTCGGCTCCGCTATTAGCTCTGACAACAACATCTCGTCTAAAATTAAACGAAGAATTACTCTTGCCAACCGCTGTTTTTTCGGGCTAAGAAGGCAATTTAGTAGTAAAGCCCTCACTCGAACTACTAAGGAAACCCTATATAAGACCCTGATCATCCCAGTCCTGCTCTCCGGCGCTGAAGCATGGACCGTATCAAAAGCGGATGAAGAAATCCTTGGTAGATTCGAGAGGAAAATTCTTCGAAAAATCGTCGGTCCCGTTTGCGTTGACGGGCTATGGAGACGAAGATTCAACCAAGAACTATACGAGCTGTACAGCGACATGCCCCTGGTCAAAAAACTCCGCATTGGACGTTTAAGATGGATAGGACATGTAGAACGAATGAACACCAATACTCCGGCTCGCAGAGTCTTAGATTCCCAGCCAGACGTCGGACGCAGTAGAGGAAGACCTCGCCTTAAGTGGCGCGCACAAGTGGAAACCGACCTCAACCAACTTGGAGTGCGCAACTGGAGGTAGTTAGCTAAGGACCGGGCTAATTGGAGAGGCATTTGGTTGAGGCCCAGGTTCATTCCGGACTGTAGCGCCACTTAAGTAAGTAAGTATAGTCGTAACAAAGGATATAAAATAAAAAATGTTTGCACCAATAGCTACAACCGAACAATTATATAAGTGACTATGGAGCAAAGAAGGTTTCAAAAAACCTCCAATACAATCCTGGTTTTTTTTTTCAAGCTTATATCACTATAAATAGTGATGCGAAGCTATTTCTTCTCTGGGAAGCTATTTCAATAGCGAGAAGTTAAAATTGGAGTCGTATTTCGTATATCAAAAATAAAACTTCGGACACCCAAATAAATGGTTTGAGGTCCAATATGGGCCGTTGGTAGGTCTCAGCCTCATGAGCGTGTTTTCTTTTTATCGTATTGTCTACCAATAGAACAACCACGTAGCTTCAAATCTGGAATGCCTTATCCACACAGATTATACAGGATGCTTTTCTGTAAGCATTACTACCATACTTTGCTATAGGGTTCTTTGCGTTAAGTTGTTGCCAACGGTTCGTCAATCCACTTACATCAGATTTGTTCTACGACGTGATGATACGCCATGGAGCTTGGCTCTACTACTTACTTACTTACTTAAGTGGCCGCTACAGTCCGGGATGAACCTGGGCCTCAACTAACATGCCTCTCCAATTAGCCCGGTCCTTACCTAACTGCCTCCAGTTGCGCACTCCAAGTTGGTTGAGGTCGATTTCTACTTATGCGCGCCACTTAAGGCGAGGTCTTCCTCTACTGCGTCCGACGTCTGGCTGGGAATCGAAGACTCTGCGACCAGGAGTATTGGTGTCCATTCGTTCTACATACCCTAGCCATCTAGGCATGTTGCTGTACAGCTCGTATAGTTCGTGGTTGAATCTTAGTCTCCATAGCCCGTCAACGCAAACGGGACCGAACATTTTTCGAAGAATTTTCCTATCGAATCGACCAAGGATTTCTTCATCCGCTTTTGATACGGTCCATGCCTCAGCGCCGTAGAGCAGGACTGGGATGATCCGGGTGTTATATAGGATCTCCTTAGTAGTCTTACCCTCATTTACTGCTAAACCCATTTTTGCCGCTTCCTTCTCTATACTAGCAAAGGTGTCTATGACATCACGTTGAGTCCTACCAATGATCTCAATATCGTCAGCGTATGCTAGTAGTTGCACCGATTTTTGGAAAATTGTGCCTCTGGTGTTGGCTCGCGAGTTTTGCACAATCCTTTCATGAATCTAAATGAAAAAGTCACATGACAGCGCATCGCCTTGCCTAAATCCTTTTTTAATATCGAATGATGGTGCAGCGAGAATTCTCCATCGTCATCCTACCCAAACGGACGAGTTTGGGCGGTATACCAAAACTAGACATGGCTCTGTATAGTTCGTCTCTCTAAATGCTGTCGTATGCGGCTTTGAAATCGATAATTAGGTGGTGGGTATCGATTTGGACTTCTTGGGTTTTTTTTCTTAGCTCTACTACTCATTTAAAACCATCCTGAGCATCGAACAAAACGGATAAGGCTTTCTACACCCATGTTAGACAAATCACAGCGACTTTGAAAGCATTGGATTCCTTGTTGAAAATTCCAATTTGATCGGGCTGGATAGAGTTTTTTTTATCCATAGAGGGCTTGCAGAAGTCAGTTTGCGTATTGGCCTATTAGACAGTGTTCAGCGCGGTGTGGATGTGCTGATGTTCAGATCGAGCTTTAACTAGATCTGTTTGAATGCCTTTAATAAGTATACATTTAGCGATAGGAATATTAGGTTAGGTTAGGTTAGGTTGGTGGGTTGATGAGGCAGACGGTGTGTGTCCTCCCTCATCGCACTCAGGTCAATATAGACCCATTGTGATGCCCGTTGGGGGTCCACTTATGTGGTTGGTTCATTCATTGTCCCGTTACTGTCCATTGTTGTTAGTCTCTTTCTAGCCATCCAGATGTTGATGCAAACCTGAAAAGATTAGGGAGAGGGATTTCGGATAGATCCGTGAGGTCATGGAAAAAGTATTTTCCTAAGGTTCTCATTCTTAGTTGGCTGAGGCCTGGGCAGTGGCACAGAAAGTGGAGGGTGTCCTCGTGTATTTCTTCATCACCGCAGCCTCTACAGAGGTCATCATCTATGAGATGCATTTTCAGTTTGTGGCTTTTCAGTAAGTTGTGTCCAGTAAGAATCCCAACTAAAGTAGAGACAGATTTCCTGTTTCTACGAAGCAGTTTATGGGTTCTGGCTTTGTCATACTCAGGCCACATCCTTTTGGAAGTTTCACAGGTTGGAAGGGAGTTCCACCTGTTTTTGGCAGCGATCAGTGTTTTCTGTCCCACCTGAGATTTGAGGTCGCATAGTGGTGGTTTGACAGACTGGTCTGCTTGGTCAGTGCTGGAGGCAGATCCTTTTCTTGCCAGTTCGTCAGCAATTTCATTGCCCTGTATGCCTCTGTGTCCGGGGACCCAGCAGAGCTTAACATTATGTTGGACGCCAAGAACCTTTAGCTCTTCACGACAACGTTTCACAAGCCGAGATTTTATTTCGACAGCAGAGATAGCTTTTATTGCAGCCTGACTGTCAATAAAGATGGTGATATCATCTGGTGGTATCGCCAGCATTGAGGTCGCTTTGGCTGCCTCTGCCACTGCCAATATTTCGGCTTGGAAGACACTGCTGTGCTCAGGGAGACGAAAGGTGCTGTTTAGCTTAAGTGTTTCTGAAAACACTCCAGCTCCAACGCCTACATCCATTTTTGAACCATCAGTGTAGATGGATATGGTTTCGGGGCCCAATTCGTTCCTCTCCCACTCCTCTCTGCTTGGGAGGATGCAGGAGAATGGTCTTTGAAAGTCATGGTGAGGCAGCATGTAGTCAGAGGATACAGCTGAGCCCAGATATCTGTGTAGAATTTGGGCATGTCCTCCTGAGTTCGATTTCCAGCAGTTGAGCTGGCTGATTCTTAGAGCACTTTTGGCTGCAGATTCTTGCATGTAAAGGTCAAGCGGTAGCAGGTTAAGGATGGTTTCCAGTCCCGCTGTTGGCGTGGTTCTCATTGCGCCAGTAGCGCCCACACATGCTATTCTTTGTACCTTTGTCATATTTTTCAGATGGGTGACTTTATTTGTGGATTGCCACCAGACAAGCCCCCCATATGTTAATATAGGTCTCACAATGGCCGTGTACATCCATAGGATGATCTTGGGGTTCGGACCCCAGTTTTTTCCGAATATTCGATTACACGTATAGAAAGCGACTGTGGCCTTTTTAATGCGCTCGCGCACATTTAGGTTCCAGTTGAGTTTTCTATCAAGATAGGAATATTAAGGATATAGTTGGTACTGTTCCATGTCAGATGAGTTCGTTAGCCTATATGTCGCAATGCGGTTTTCCAGCCATGCTTTGTGTAACCGGTTAAAACAAGTTTGGTGATATGTTTGATAGTAAAGAATGGAAGCTCAGCATCTGTTGCACGATCTATAACTACGAAGGCATAAGTCTTATGAACATAGCTTACAAGATCCTAACTGACGATATATGTGAACGCCTGAATTCGTTCCCCTTATCAATGTGATTTTAGGCCAGTTGGTCAAAACGTTGCGGCATGTGTGTAAATCCGAAGAAAACTGAACTAGTCTTCTTCACTAACAAGGGATCAATCACAGAGTTTGCGACACCGACTCTGGGGGGGTCTGCTGCAAGTTGGGTAGGAGCAACTACCTCTTTGAAGCTACTGGAGCAGCACAAATCACCTAAGTATCACTCCCTTCACGAACGCAGCTTTCTTTTCAGGTACAATAAAGGGTATCGCTATGGGTCCACGTAGGCCTATGCGAGTTTGACGACTCACTTGGACGTCAACAGCCCATCAAACCTAACCTAATCTTAGGCCAAGAAAGTCCATAACTATTCGAATTATCAGACTTCGATGGATCCTGGAAACAAACTCAAGAAGTCAAAACTTATAGCCACCATCATCAAAGATGCATACGAGAGCATTGATAGGGCGAAACTATAGAGAGCCAAGTCTAGTTTTGGTATATCCCATCGCCAATCGACACACGGACTAGTGTCCAGAATATAAAAGGACGGGCTCCATCAAGGTGAATAACGACCCAAAAAAAAAATCAACAAATTTCCATACCAAAAAAGGATTCTAACCACGTTGTCATCTAACTTCTTTAGCATCATTCTTGATACGATTGTGCAAAACTCCCGAGCCTTCACCAGGGGCACAATGACAAAGACATCTCATCCGAAATCAAATAAAAAGTTACCCTTGCCAACAGCTTTTAACGATAAAAAGTCAACCTCTCGCAACAACTGCTAAAAGATTTAAAGTTTCGATCGTATCAAAAGCGGATGAAGAAATCCTGCGAAAAATCTTCGGCCCCGTTTGCTCAGGTGACAATAATTCAACCACAGACTTCAAAAGCTGTAAAGCGACTAATATTCGGTGAAAAACCCTTACGTTGGACGTTTAAGATGGCCAGGAAATATAGAGCGAATGAACACTAATACTCCGGTCTGCAGAGCCTTTGACCTCCACAAACTTAAAGCGTGCAACTGGAAACAGTCAATAATAAATCGGGATAGTTCCAGAACATTTAAGTTGATGGCTACGTTCACTTCGTCTGCCGCACCACTTTAGTAAAAAAAACTGAGTCACTTTGCAAAGTCGAATGTTAAGATATTCCGCGGTCTCTGGTTGTTTCTTAAGGATAGAAGGATAGCTCAAAACTAACTCTAATTTTTGTGAGGCAAATACCTCTCCCTAACATCAGCATACGAAAACAAACAGCAAAAAGGATAATGCAATAACGTTACGGAGTACAACAACAAAATTAGGATAAATTATAGTAGGAACTCACACATTGTACTATGGCAGCATGGTCACTCATACACATAGGGCGTATTAACAGGTTTGCCCGTCCGATTTGTGAGTGCGTTGATAAAGCCGCTTCCTGATGATAAATAATTGCTGTCGGTACTTCGAGTCAAGGACATTGTAGGAAGCGGCGTTTTTTTGTTCTTTAAATTAAATTCGATAAAAAATTTGTAGGTCGCGGCTGTTGGCTTTTGGCTCTTAGCTCTTATGTACCTTGCTAGGTATCGTGAAGAAAAAACTGGGTGCAGCCAACCATATAATAAAGTATTGTCTTTGAAAGCGAAAACGTGTTTGAAAGGGGAGAGCTCACCGTAACACACGCAATCCTGACATCCCCAAGTGCGGGGGTTCCAGGTGTTTAAGTGGTATTTGCTGATTAAAGGGTTCATCATGATGTTGAACTTCTAGGTGTTGGTGGTGTTCTGATATGTGCAGGGTAAATATATGAAAGGTCGCTAGTCATCACCCTCACACGTTGACAGCCCAGGAGGAATTCCATTAAAAACAACAATTCAAATCATCAGGGTATTGTAAAAAATGTGCTAGGTTATGACGTTTGAGAGCTAAAAATATCTCCTAATTTATTCGGAGGCAATAAAATGTAGAACCATCCCAGAAATTCATATGACCGGAATTTGGAAAGTGTGGGATGGACATTTAAAGTGAAGGTAATATTGGGCGAGTGGCGATTGCATTGCATTCTATTTTAATCGATGACATATCAGTCAATTTTGACAAATGTCAAGTGAATAGTTAACAACATCGATTCGGGATAATACTGTATGAACATCTGCACTACGATCAAACGATTCAGGGGTATATCTAGGTTTTGGAGCAAGAAGATAAATGCAAACAGGTTAAACATGAAGTGACCAAAAATGATACAAAATGGAAGAATTTCTTAATCATGCATGATCTGGCTTCAACATATAAAGGTTATATACACACTAAACTTCAGTTTGCTGCAGAACATAATAGCTCCTACTGTTCGGATAAAACTGTAATGGGACTCAATCGTAACGAACTCAATTGTCTCGATCGAACATCGTAGGAGTGTCTTCCTTCTTACACATTTTTACCGCACAGAGTGCAACTGGCTATTTATTTCGATTATTTATGTTAAAATAAATACTTCTAATAAATTAGCCAGATTTATTCTGTGCCTTCAACAATTCAACCATTTTACTCGCCGTTAATCTCAAGGTTTTCATTTGACGTATGTACTAAGCCAAACCATAAGAATATGGAATATTTAATTTTTTTCTAAATGACAAGTAAATAGTCTTGTGGTACTTTTGAGTTTCTTTTAGCTATAATAATGGGTAGTTCAAAACTAACCTGCAAACTTATTTAATTTGAATGAAGCAAACACCTTTTGAATAAATCAATAAACTTTTCTTCACCCCAGAAGAAAAACCGAGAACAGCCCTTTGACAGCTCTTTCATGATCCTCAAATGTTGCAATATTATCAGCATGCCATAGACCATCCCCTTCCTAGTGCCACTCTTATCTCGATACTTTTAGAAAAGAAAATTAGAGAATTGTTGAAAAAAGCTAAAAGAAATAACAAACATCGGACTGGTACCCATATACCTCGTCTCACAAAGTATATAATACAATACACAATACGCACAATCCTCACCACCAATCCTTTAATCTTAGACGGGTGTAGCAACCATAACCCAATCTTAGCTAACTAAGCTTAGAGATATTTGACACCAGCCGAGCTTCTTTTACTCTAGAAAGTTAGCAGTAGACTTGTAGCATTTGAGCTAACAATAAGGCATGTGCTGTGACAGCACGTTACCGTCAACGGCGAACGATATCGAGCCATGATACGCGACTTTTTTTTTTGCCCCAGTTGGGTGAGTTGAACTTGGTTGACATGTGGTTATCCAGACGGTGCCACATGCTACACAGCTCGTGAAACAATGGAAATGATGAAGGATGAATTTGGTGAGCAGCTTATCTCTCGAAATGGCCCTGTGAGTTGGCCGCCAAGATCATGCGATTTAACGCCTCTTGATTCTTTCTTGTGGGGTTATGTAAAGTCGTTAGTCTATGTGGACAAGCCGAGCACGATTGGAGCTTTACAGGATAACATAACACGCGTAATTCGTGGAATACAGACCGAAATGCTCGAAAAAGTGACACAAAATTGGACCTTCCAAATGGACCATTTGTAACGGTGCCGCGGACAACATTTACATGAAGTTGTCTTTAAAACGTAAATGGGAAAGACCTATTTATTGATTATTTGAATATTTGATGCAAATTTGAGTTTTATTCGATTTTTAAAAAAAACTACGCTTAAAAAATCACCCTTTATAAAAAAACACCACACAGGAAACTTACTTACTTACTTAAGTGGCGCTACAGTCCTGGGCCTCAACCAACATGCTTCTCCAATTAGCCCGGTCTTTAGCTAACTTCCTCCAGTTGCGCACTCCAAGTTGGTTGAGGTCGGTTTCCACTGGTCGCGCCACTTAAGGCGAGGTCTTCCTTTACTGCGTCCGACGTCTGGCTGGGAATCGAAGACTCTGCGAGCCGGGATACTACCTCAAAGTTATATCGGTCCAATTCGTCGATGTTGTGTGTCCTTTTGTGTTAAGTCTTTCTCTCATTTACATCTAAACCCATTTTTGTCGCTTCCTTTTCTATACTAGCAAACGTTGAGTCCTACCAATGATGTCAATATCGTCGGCGTATGCTAGTAGTTGTACCGATTTTTGGAAAATTGTGCCTCTGGTGTTGGCTCGGGAGTTTTGCATAATCCTCTCAAGAATCAAGTTGAAGAAGTCACATGACAGCGCATCGCTTAAATCATTTTTGGTACCGAATGTGTCGGTGAGGTCGTTACCGACCATGATGGAGCAGCGAGAATTCTCCATCAACATCCTTCACAGACGGACGAGTTTGGGCGGTATACCAAAACGAGACATGGCTCTGTATAGTTCGTCTCTATAAATCCTGTCATATGCGTCTTGAAATAGATGAATAGGTAGTGGATTTGGACTTCTTGGTTTTTTTCCAAAATCTGCTGAAGTGTGAAGATTTGATCAGTTGCGGACTTTCATCGCCACACTGATAAGAGCCGATCAGGTTGTTGGTAAACGATTTCAGACGTACATATTACGGCAGATATGGTCTTGTAGGCGATGTTGAGGGGACTTAGGCCTCTGTAGTTGACCCAGTTCAGCCGGTCTCATTTTTTGTGAAACTGGCGAACGATGTTGAGGTTCGATTCTTCAGGCATACTTTCATCAGACCAAAGTTATAAAACTCTGTGGGAAGGCCTTCATGTCCGCAGCCTTATTAAGCTTGAGTGTAGATATTGCTATCCTCACTTCACTTAGGTCGAGTGGTTGGTATAGTGCGTTGCGTACCAAATCAGTTGGCCAACGGTCGATTGCGCAGAGAGAGGATTTAAGGGAAATTTAAGATATTTTACAATAAATTTTAAGAGACCTGCGCAGTAGATTGGCCACCTGATTTGGTACGGACTATAGTTTTCGCTGCCGTTGCCAATATTAAATGGTTCGTTCTGCCTGACAGCGGAATGTTGTTCGTCATCGCCGTTTAAATGTCTGCAGGTTCTTCCATATCCTCAGCATCGACTGTGTCTCAACTACTATATTTCCTTGTTCATCTCGACAGGATTCTGTTCGAGCCTTGTATCCTTGGCTTTGACGTTTTACACTTTGGTAAAACTTGCGAACATCGTTCCTGGAGTGACACCTCTCTATATCCTCGATCGCGCGCTTTTCTTGCTCTTTTTTCTTCTTGCTGAAAAGCCGATGTTCTTCCCTTCTTCTTTGCCTATAGAGCTCAATGGCAGCTCTCGTCTTCACCTGCAGCTTAGCCTTGTAGGCCTCGTTCTTGGCTGCGAGCATCTGTCGGCATTCCTCATCAAACCAGGGGTTTCTTGCTGGTGGGCGCGAGAAACCTAGCACATCAGTTGCGGCTGATCTAATGACTTGTTGGCATCGTTGCCATTGTTCTTCGACATTAGATTCTGCTGGTATGGTATAAATCGAGAGGTTAAGGGATACGCGTTACGCGAAGGCCTTGGTGGTCTCTGGCGATTGCAGTCTTTCGACATTAAATTATTTCACAGTATTTCTGGTTAGTTGTGGCGTGTTGGATATCCGCATCCTTACCTTGGCTGCAACAAGGTAGTGGTCCGAGTCGATGTTAGCCCCTCGGAATGTTCGGACATCCAAAATGCTGGATGCGTGCCTCTTGTCTGTCGCAATGTGATCAATTTGGTTGACTGTTCGTTGATCTAGAGACCGCCATGTCTCCTTATAGATATCGAGGTGAGGAAACCGTGTGCTGGCTATAGTCCCAAAGTCAATCAGCCTAAATTCGTTACGAGACGTGTTTTCGTTTACACTTTGTTTTCATCCCATATTTGCCTGGCCCAATCCCTCGAATTTCCTGGATGGCAGTAGCAACTTAGGGCTTCCGCGAGTTGTACGCCTGCACCTCTCCTGTCTAATGTTTCCACATTCCAGGTGCAGACACGAACGTCTTTGTCCTTTCTTCGGTTAGCAGGGTGGTCAACAATAAAATCATTCCTTTCCGAGGCTATTGGTTGAAACAATGTTTTTTTTCATGTTAGGGTGGTTAACCAAAGCACAACTCCCTACTGGGAGGGCTAGTTGCAATTTATTAGATACCCCTAGGACACGGGGCCATCTGTTTCCACTTAGGGCTTTAACACTGCCGTTGAACTTTCTGTTCATCCGCCACCTTCTCTATTCAAGGGACCTGACTAACCCATGCCTAACTGACCTGTTGTCCGAATATGTCGAAGGAGCTTATCAAAATAATATATATCTCGTAAGCACGTGTTGCCAAGTGTTTTATATTTTTGTGTTCAATGATTGACGTCAATTGAAACTGTTGGATACAATGGATTCTGTAGTTCTGGAAAATAATGTTTTTTACACTTGTAAATGTTTAACCGACATACGTCACATCCGTCATATGAAAATTCTCTCTCACTGACTCAGTTAATGAGGTTGAATGCAAGCATTTTATTGAATGGGGCTTTTTACGTTTCTAATCTTTGGAAATGTTTAATTCTTCGACCGAACGTTTGTAATGCTGTCTAGGTAATGTTATTTATCTTAGTCTGTGCTTCGATTAACGCATTCAACGGGCATCCTTCATATACGTTAAAATGTAGACTTGAGTTCAGTTGAGAAAACCGTTTCTAGATTGAAGGCTTTAAGTTTTATACATTTTAAAAATGTTTAATCCCACTTAATGTGAACGTCAGCTCGATATCCTTGCAATGATAATAATATTCACCAAGGAATATACAATCTACCACGCCAGTTTTAAACGTCAAACGTGATGAGTTCTATGCATTGACGCTTCTCATATTCGTAAATATTTAATCTCCTGTAGGATCATCTTCAGCTCACGTATCCTTCTGCAATGCGAATAATCTCAAATTTATTGTGCCAACTCAAGCGCACTAATATCGGTAATGAACTTGCTGAATTTTTCCTACACAATAGTAATTAATAAAATTACACCTACAAATCGATTCGAAGGACCTTCAAGTCGCATCGAACGAAACTGCGCACACCTCAACACACGCCAACGATCACTGATACACCTTATGGGGGGACGTCCACTGATAGTGATACCTCCACACAGCTATGTGTATTATGTTGGCAGCTGAATGCTACCCGCCCACTCCCATATCGCGTTGCTCCACCGTGACCATGGCTTCCTTCACACACTCATAATCATTTTTTTTTGTTTTGCTATTTTCTGCTCCTTTTTTCGCTCTTGCAGGGATGGTCAGGAAAGAAAATAAACACACAAGAACAAGCGACGATAGAAGGACACTGATAGTGATAGTGAAATTCTATCCTGTGACTATATGTCCTGTTTTTCGTCACTCTCTTCTACTACAAAGAGAACCTGTAGTGCTAGATACTAGCTGCCACATCCTGGCAACGCAGTCTCGGTCAATTGATTGAACTGTAAGCAGTGTGCGTGAACTAAAGCGCGAAAAGAAGGACTTGCACTTCTCCAAAACAAGGATACACACTACACCGAAAAAAAAAAGTAAAAAAAAAATTCTTTGAAGACGCCTCGTGGCGGTAGCATTAGCGGGTCGGAAACTAATTATGAAAAATGGAAAATTGTCAGTTTTGTGGATGATTGAGGACACCACACAGGCTGGCGACGTCGACGACGATTACTTGTGTGTTTGTGGCTTTGTTTGCACGATTTTTCGGCTACATTTTCTGTGTTGATTATCGAAATAGTGCGTAGCGGATTATGTGTGTACGAGCAATTACTTTTATTGACATAATAAGGAGAGTACTTGGGCACACGTTCGCGACTGATGGACATTAGCGAGTCAACCCAGTGGGAAGAGCCATATGCACTGGATTCAGTCGAACAAAAGGATTCCCATATCGGTGCCGTTCGGAAATGAACAATAATTGTGCCTGTCCTGTGATAATTATTGTTTAACCTTTCCAAGTGATTTGTGATGAATTGTGTCCCTATGAGTCATTTTGTGATATTAAATCCATTCGGACATCGGAACGATGATGACGACATCTCGGTATTTTTCCACGGAGAAACAAACTAACATCCAGAAAGTTCACAAATTCAAGTGTAAGACAACATCCTTAAACTAGACAAATTTAATTCCAATGCAAATATGTACAAGTGTGTGTCTAATTCGTTTTATTTTCAATTGCAACTGAAGTGTACACCTCGCCAAGGACTTGCGAGGAATTCTTTGTCTGAGCGTGTAAGGATGTGTGTTTTTTTTTTTTCTGTTGGGATTCAAATAACCATTAGCGGTGAGTGAGTGTCGTTTTCTTAATCGAATTATCGAAAATATTATGGAAGTGGACGGAATTGTTATGGCAACGAGAGACGGGAAGTTTTTTTTTAAGGTATGGTACGTTAGATTTAGGTGGCTTAAGGATTTAATAAATAGAGTACAGTCCGCGCTTGAACATTTTTCAATAAAATCACTTTTTAAAAATAAGATTCTTTGAAATGTCTGCTTGGCGAGGTTAGTAATGTCGGGTTAAAAGATCGGTACAATTGTTCACTCAGAAAGCATAAAACCCCATTATGAGGACCTGAATTCGTATAGAACATAATAGAACGTTTAACTCACAGGACCACTTTGATCTGTGGATACGGTCTAGAGAAATAAATTCACGGGCAATAACTTCAGCTTAAGAGGGAAATAATTTCACTTATTTGTGAAGTTTGTTACATGTTCCAATAATTTCCAAGTCTTACAAGCTACCGATAAGCGGCGTTCATGAAGAGCTGCGAAATGTACTAAAAAATATTTTTTTCGCATCTGCCGATTGTCCTCAGCATCACGATTGTTAGCACCGTCTTCTCCCGATGTTCTGACAAATCACCCGAGTAGTATCATGAAAACCCGTAGCTTAACTCAGCCATTCGGATTCGACATAAAATAGTACACATGAATGGTTTTGAGGAAAATCTAGGCCTTGGGTACTAATAAGCCTGTTGCGCCAAAAATTTGTATCTGTAGTTTGTAAAGATATCTATTTTCTAGTCATGTTTCAAATAGTTCATAGTCCGACGGCATCCGGGATTCTGTCATAAGAGACTATAGACTGCCAATATCGGACCAAAGGCATCGGGTTATGTTCTAATTTCTGGTATTGTACCATTTTTTCTTAGCCAATCCTGTCGTGACACCGTCAATGAAGCTTTTAAAGGTGTGATAGCCGGATCAAAACCGCATTTGCCAAGCATATCCGCTTCTTCTTGTTCTGTTTCATTCCGAAGTGTTCGGGAACATATCAAGGGATGACTTAAAGCCATGAATAGCCATGAGTGTGTATGTTATGCATTTGGAGCTTAACATTTCGGATCTTAGCACTTTTAGTGCAGATGATTATTTCCAGTTCTAGTAGTTTCATCGATTGGACAATCCTTTTATACCTACACGTGTACAGTTAACCTTAAAATGTTGTGCCGTAGTCTGCAGAGGAAATTTTGGATTTCCATGCCCTGAGAGAACGCTAGCTCATAATCTCTACCCTCGCAAACCATCTGTGAAAATGGGTCTACCATTGATAAAAGTGCTGGGGGAATCGAAGCTTTCATTTTTTTGTCCAGGTGTGTACCCCCTAGGTATCTCGTAATGGATAAGTGAAATGAGTTCTCTTTGGTAAAGGAATTTATTAGCAATTCTTGTCTCGAAAGGTTAAATCCTCTGTGGATATTCTGTAGCCCGTGCTACGGATTACATACTCTGCAATTCCTTGCCTTGTAAACCCTTTCGGTACCACATATCAAGGCACCCGTTTGTAGTAGCAGACTTTGATATGACGTCTATTATCCCTGAGCACTGGTTTGGTATTCCTTCATTATGTTGGCAATGATACTGTTGCCGTGGTTCATGCTTTCTTATTGTGTACAGTTAAACAATTCTGGAAATGGTGTCAAATGTCGCTGTGCTTTGACATTCACTCAGACACCTTTTCGGGCTCCCACTGTATAGCTAAACCGATCTTCTTATCTCTTTTTTTTTTTGGGAATATTATATGCGTACTAGAAGACTGGGCTGTTCATTTTGCCGATTTCGTGGAGAAATGTGTTGATGTATCCGTGTCCGATGAGTAACTGGGTGACGTATTAGTTAACCCCGATGCAGTGCAATAACCTCCGCGAAATTAAGCCCCGCTGGGCATTTTCCTGAAAAAAAGTATGTCCTGTGGAGGTTATTTCCTTTTCGAAATGGAAATAAATCCTACTACAAAAAGCATTAACACCCGCAGCTGTTATTGCCATTTAAAATTGGCATCCTATTCAAAACTCTCAAAAAAACTAATTATAAGCCCAACACTTTTTGGGTTAGCAAGCTTCCAACCTCGCACGTAACCCCAATCCAACAGCGAGCCCAAGGAACTTATATCCATTTCGAAAAGGTTATAAGTCCTGCGGGATCTGTTTCATTTTTTTTTTTGGAAAATAGCTCTATGGGACTTAATTCCGCGAGGGATATTGCAGTGCACTGTTAACTCCATCACGTTTCCGGTTATTCCATTCATCCACGTTCTTGATCATCCTCGCGGTCCATTGACCTCTGCTGTCCGAACTTTTGCCACTTCTATTTCGTGAGTTCTTTATCCTCTTCTGTTCCCGTTTCTGCATTTTACTTCCATCTTTTTGTCGTAGATGTACTTCCTTTCCTACTTGGTTATTGGGGTCACTCCAGTGATAACTAGAATAAGAGCGGGCTATTCTAAAGCCGTTCTGTCTTTCTGATAGAACTGCAACGGTGAGTCATGGTCTCAGGATATTCTCCAATAGTTTTCCTGTAGTGTCCCTCATACACAAAGGTCTATTCACTGCTGCTAAATATGGTTCTCCATTGCCTTTACTGATCAGCACTACACGTTGTGTCTTCCAGGTTCTGAGAGTGACTACATCTTACAGCCAGCCGTTGTAAGTATTCAGTAAAAGTTGTGGACATGAGTGAGCGATTGTCATTTAAATTTCTGACGGTTACCCGTCTGGTCAAGGGTTTTCACTTCTAAACACAACTCTTCTCCACTTCTTGTTTTAACAACGAGGTGTCCACAATGCGAAAAAGATTTCGTCACTCGTAAAGTTCTCTAGATCTTCAAATTTGTTGTCGGAATTCGTCGATCGTATCTTTTGGACTGAGGTAGGTGGTAATGCTGTAAGTTTATTGCCCCTTTGTACACCATGACTTTTTATGGGTAATTGGCATCTGGTATCCATATAGGTTTTGTGATCCAGTTTGGTCCCCCTTTGTTTTTGTACTGACAGTCGATTGTCAGAGGTTCAAACTTCTGTAGAGGTCTGTGTAGGTCATTTAATCTACTCTTCTTCACTCTTTCAAGTGCTTCTCCGAACACTTGGTATTTGCCCGATCCTGTCAAACGAACTGTTGGTGCGGTTTTCCGATCCGCAAATAAAATACATTTTTGAAGAATTTGGGTAGCCGTTTTTCATGCCCTTTTCTATCTCCGCCGTGGCAGATTGTCTGCAGGTGTCAGTAGCCGAAGATTTTAAAGTCCGTTCCAATATACACTCCCGTATTGTTACATTGCTCTTCTAGGACATAACTGGTTCTTTTGAGAACGATAATTTATATGAAACCAGACAACTGCAACTGAGTACTCCTCAGGATGTGAAGCTAGAAATAGTACTTGAGTACAGCTAACACTGTTGCTGTCAATATCAGGAATTCGTTTTGCTTTTTGTACAAACTGTGTTAGGCTATATAGTTGGTCAAAAGCCTCTGTATGATAACCTTTTGTGTTGATAATTTAGCTGGTGTTAACGCGAATCTAGTTATCGATTAAGGAATACATATTTTGATAAAGCAGGCAGCAGTAAATAATGTCAATATATGCAAGGAGTGCATTTTTTTTAGCACACTCCCAACCTCGCACATAACCCCAATCCAACATAACCCCAATCCAGCATATAACAATATATGCAAGGAGTGCATTTTACCCATAGAGATATGGAAAAAATGGTTCATCTGAGCAATCCGGTTGGACTTGGCGCTGGACACTTTATTTTTACGTATCTGCGCATAATGGCATTAGTGTATCAATACTTATATAGTCTTTGTGTCAAAAATTAATCTTCACAAACACAAATAAATGGCTAGGTTTCAGGTCCTGTATGGGCCATTAATGTCAGATATTGTTGACAAAGCTGTAAGGTAAAGTATAAAAGAAGCATCGTAAAATTATTTTTACCGCATGATCTCATGAGCGTTTTTTTTTTTTTTCAAAGCTTGCAGTTCTGTCATATTCTTTGCTCTATACTTTGATAAGGTAAGTGTGTTGCGAAACGGGACAGAACAAATTTTCACACAAAATCTAGGAGAAAAAAAATCACGAATCGTTGTTTGTTCATTGAGGCCTATGCCGCATTTAACTGCTGGTAAGGTTAAAGAATGAATTAGGATTCGTGTCAAAATTGAATCCCTCATAATGAAGCGATAAGTTTGGAAGCAGCTCATCGGAGCTTAGAACGAATTTCGCATAGGAGATGCTCTATCATATGATTTCTGTAACGTATTGGAACAGATAATGTGTAAGGCAAGTGTGAGCGCGGATCGTACTATCTTAATCAAATCTGTCCACTTTAAAGTTGGTCTGACAAGAACACGACTTGAGTCTAAGAGATCTTAAATATAAAAAAAATCGTAGAAGTGAAACTGAATTCTGTTTTATTTCTAAAAGCGTCGCCAGAACATATTGTGTACATGAAATGCGTATGAGAGCCGAATGGCATACAATTTTTTCAGACCTAATATGGTGAATATGTCTTTGGATTTTCACGTTAACCTTGTTCTATCGCACAAACTCGGTTGAAGAATGTCAGCTATTCTATACTGCTAAACCAATTTTTGCCGCTTCCGTCTCTATACCAGCAAACCTGGCTATGACATCACTTTGAGTCCTACCAATGATAGTTGCACCGATTTTTGGAAAATTGTGCCTCTGGTGTTGGCTCGGGAGTTTTTCACTCTCAAGAATCAAGTTGAAGAAGTCACATGACAGCGCATGTATCGGTGAGGTCGTTTCCGACCCTGATGGAGCAGCGAGAATTCTCCATCGTCATCCTACACAAACGGACGAGTTTGGGCAGAATACCAAAACTAGACATAGCTCTGTATAGTTCGTCTCTATAAGTGCTGTCGTATGCGGCTTTGAAATCGATAAATAGGTGGTGGGTATCGATTTGGACTTCTTGGGTTTTTTCCAGGATCTGCCGAAGCATGAAAATTTGATCGGTTGTTGACTTTCCTGGCCTAAAACCATACTGACAATCAGTATCAGGTTGTTTGTAAACGGTCAGGTTGTTTGTAAACGGTCAGGTTGTTTGTAAACGGTTTCAGGCGTTCACTATTACGGCAGATAAGATCTTGTAGGCGATGTTGAGAAGACTTATGCCTCTGTAGTTGGCGAAGTTCAGAGGGTCTCCTTTTTTGTGGATCGGGCAAACGATGCTGAGGTTCCATTCTTCAGGCATACTTTCATCCGACCAGATTTAGCTTATGAGTTGGTGGATGTTACTTACCAAGTCATCTCCGCCAGCTTTATAAAGCTCAGCGGGAAGGACGTCATATCCGGCAGTCTTATTAAGCCTGAGTTTAATATTGCTATCCTGACTTCACTTTGGTCGGGTGGTTTTCAGTTTTTGCTGTCGTTGCCAATATTAAATGCTTCGTTCTGCCTGACAGTGGAATTTTGTTCGTCATCGCCGTTCAACAGTCTGCAGAAGTGGTTCTTCCATATCCTCAGCATTGACTGTGTCTCAACTACGATATTTCCTTGTTCATCTCGACAGGATTATGTTCTAGCCTTGTATCCTTGGCTTTGACGTTTTACACTTTGGGAAAACTTGCGAACAGCGGTACTGGAGCGGTACGATCGCGCGCTTTTCTTGCTCTTTTTTCTTCCTTCTGAAAAGCCGGTGTTCTTCCCTTCTTCTCTGCCTATAGAGCTCAATGGCAGCTCTCATCTTTACTTGCAGCTTAGCCTTGTAGACCTTGTTCTTGGCTTCTAGCGTTTTTAACTCTAAGCTGACCAACTTGTAAAAGATAGAAATATTGATTACGGTAAAATTGGAGTTGTCCCTTTTTTGCCTTCTCTACGAATTTTGGCTTTTGGTCGCAAACAAAGTGTGGTCTTATTTCGCTCGGGGTTATTTCACGGCACCGATTTCTTCAACCTCGTTCCGGAACAGATTGTGCCGATGTGAATATATATGAAACACGAAGGGACTATCTTTATCAAATCTGTTTAACTTCTTTAAAACGCAGACGTTTCAACCATTAAAGATTCATTTACGGAAATTGGTGAATAGGCTAAATGCTGAATGTTCTGGTTGATGAGGGTAAAAGAACGAATATTGGCTCGGCCATGTCATGCCAGCTTCGAGGGGACAAGAAAAATTATCCTCGGGCTTAAAAATCGTGGATGTAAGACGCTTACACTAAATGACTGAAAGCAAATTGCCTGGGATAGAAGAGGATCTAAGTGAGCTAATTAATAAACAGGAAAAGGGTTCATCTTTCGAAGCCCAGCTTTTAATAATAAGTCCATGATTAATTAAATTATGACACGTTCATCAAAATGAATGGAAGCAGTATAGGTTTAAGTTTGAATCGGATTCTGTATGTAATCCTCGTTATTAAAAATAGTTTACAGGTTTAGCATGTGTAGCCTTGCAAATGTACATGTATATTCCTCCTGGGTCAAGTACTAATCAAGTCGCGTGTGAAATTAACAACGCCGACACGCCCTAGGGAAATAACCAAACAGACTTTTCTAAAAATAAACTTATTATACAGGGAAAACACCATCAAATGATTATCCTTGGAATATCCTTGTGCTTCTATTCCACTCTAGACACACCTTATTGGTTGATGTATATGCACAATTTAATTTCAATCATTGTTTTTTTTTGTGAAATTAAAACAGAATGTCCTTCATAATTAGATTTTAATTTTTTTTCATCTTTGTTTTGATTTCAGATTGCTCAACGCTAGATATTTAGCTCTTAACTGAAGAAGAAGAAGAAGAACTCGACAAATTTATAATCGAGTAGCACAACGAAACAAAATCACACACATTTAGTGCATAGAAACACGTTACAGCGGTTCTCCGGTATTTGAAACTGCTTTGAGTTCCACTGGGAACACAATTTTCGTGGAAAGGAGGAGTTTATGCCAAACCAGGACGGAGTTAATTCAGGCATTAGAGCTCACTTGCAATATCCTCCCAGTGCGGACGAACTCATTTACCGACACAAAATGGGTAAGGATCGCAGCGGAATCCTCGTTGAGGGCAACTGTTTAAAAAGCTGTGTTTCAGGGCTCGATTTTATGGACGATACTGTTACCGATTATGAGCAAGCACTACTTCAAACTGGATTTGGAAAGTTCCATTATAACTTGTTAGCTTTGTGTGGCCTTATCTACATGAACACAGCGATTGGCGTTACAATAATATCGTTTGTCCTGCCTGTGGCGACATGTGATTTCGAAATGTCATCGTCAGATAAAGGATGGCTGTCCGCCTCACCGATGCTGGGCATGCTGATTGGCTCGTACTTTTGGGGCTGCCTGGCCGATACCAAGGGACGTAAAAAGGTCTTGATTGCAACATTACTTGGTGACTCGCTTTGTGGGTTTATATCGTCCTTTTCACAGCATTTTTTGTTCTTTTTGTTGGTGCGGCTGCTAAATGGATTCAAGTGAGTATTAAGTATTTTTGTTTTAAGAGTGCAATTACTACTTTAACTGTTAAGGTAATAATTTAGTCATTGGTCCTTGAGAGACTTGTAAGTGGGCCGTTTGAATTCATTTTTAACCCATTTTTAAAAGAAATTACAGGTACTACAGTGTTTCCCTATAAGCTAATGATATTCTTATAAATGACCATAAGTCCGTTATGATCTGACAAATCATGTCGGGAAAAGTTTATCACAACTCAGTGTTTGGGTTCAGCATAAAACTGGAGCTCCTGCCATCGTGCAAGATGTCAGTCACATATGAAACTTACTTACTTAAGTGGTGCTACAGTACAGATTAAACTTGCGTCTCAACCAACATGCCTCTCAATTTAGTCCGCTTCTTAACTAATTGCCTCCAGCTGCGCAGTTCCAAGTCTCTAAAGGTTGAGGTCGGTGGGTCGGTGTGTCCTTTTGTGTTGACTTAGTAATATACTTAGTCTTACCCTCATTTACTGCTAAACCCATTTTTGCCGCTTCCTTCTCTATACTAGCAAACGTGGCTATGACATCACGTTGAGTCCTACCAATGATGTCAATATCGTCAGCGTATGCTAGTAGTTGCACCGATTTTTGGAAAATTGTGCCTCTGGTGTTGGCTCGGGAGTATTGCACAATCCTCTCAAGAATCAAATTAAAGAAGTCACATGACAGCGCATCGCCTTGCCTAAATCCTTTTTTGGTATCAAATGTGTGGGTGAGGTCGTTTCAGACCCTGATGGATCAGCGATAATTCTCCATAGTCATCCTACACAAACGGGCAGTTTGGGCGGTATACCAAAACTAAACATGGCTCTGTATAGTTCGTCTCTATAAATGCCGTCGTATGCGGCTTTAATATCGATAAGAAGGTGGTCGATATCGATTTGGACTTCTTGGGTTTTTTCCAGGATCTGCCGAAGTGTGAAAATTTGATCGGTTGTGGACTTTCCTGGCCTAAAACCACACTGATAAGGGCCGATCAGGTTGTTGGTAAACGGTTTCAGGCGTTCACATATTACGGCAGATAGGATCTTATAGGCGATGTTGAGGAGACTTATGCCTCTGTAGTTGGCGCAGTTCAGAGGGTCTGCTTTCTCGTGGATCGGGAAAACGATGCTGAGGTTCCATTCTTCAGGCATAGTTTCATCCGACCAGATTTGGCTTATGAGTTGGTGGATGTTACTTACCAAGTGATCTCTGCCAGCTTTATAAAGCTCAGCGGGAAGCCGTCATTTCCGGCGGCCTTATTGAGTTTGAGTTTAGATATTGCTATCCTCACTTCACTTAGGTCGGGTGGTTGGCAGTTTTTGCTGCCGCTGCCAATATTAAATGAACCGTTCTGCCTGACAGAGGAATATTGTTCGTCACCGCCGTTTAACAGACTGCAGAAGTGGTTCTTCCATATCCTTAGCATCGACTGTGTCTCAACTACGATATTTCCATGTTCATCTCGACAGGATTGTGTTCGAGCCTTGTATCCTTGGCTTTGACGTTTTACATTTTGGTAAAACTTGCGAACATCGTTCCTGGAGTGGCACCTCTCTATATCCTCGATCGCGCGCTTTTGTTGCTCTTTTTTCTTCTCTCTGAAAAGTCGGTGTTCATCCTTCTTCTCTGCCTATAGAGCTCAATGGCAGCATTCGTCTTCACCTGCAGCTTAGCCTTGTAGGTCTCGTTCTTGGCTGCGATCATCTGTCGGTATTCCTCATCAAACCAGGGGTTTCTTGCTGGTGGCCGCGATCCAATGACTTGTTGGCATCGTTGCGATTGTTCTTAGATGCTGGTGGTATGGTGTGAATCGAGAGGTTAAGGGATACGCGTTGCGCGAGCGCAAAGGCCTTGGCGGTCTCTTGCGATTGCAGTCTTTCGACATTAAATTTTTCACAGTATTTCTGGTTTGTTGTGGCGTGGTGGATATCCGCATTCTTACCTTGGCTGCAATAAAGTATTGGTCCGAGTCGTTGTTAGTCCCTCGGAATGTTGGGACAACCAAAATACTGGATGCGTGCCACTTGTCTGTCGTAATCTGATCAATTTGGTTGACTGTTCGTCGATCGGTAGACCGCCAAGTCTCCTTATGGATAACGAGTTGAGGAAACCGTGTGCTGGCTATAGTGACATTTTGTTCCGTAGCGAAGTCAATTAGCCTAATTCCGTTACCAGACGTGTTGTCGTGTAGGCTACTTTGGTAATCGCTCCTAGGTTTTGTCAAGGAGCTTGTAGAAGCAATCCTTAGTTATATCATCTTTTTCCTCCATCGGAGCGTGAGCGAATATGGCCTTGATGCGGATTGTTACAATGCTTTCGCTAATGTCTTGGAAACATAAGACTTCTTGCCTAAGTCTGGCACTTATAACAAATCCGCATCCGAAAAGTCGCTTTCCTCTCTTCCTCTCTTTGCCCGGTCATCCCATCGTATTTCTTGGATGGCAGTAATATCTGCTTTGTAGCAAGTTAGGGCTCCGTTCAAATGCACCTCTCCTGTTTAATGTTCTCACATTCCAAGTGCAGATACGAACGTCGTTGTTCTTTTTTTCGTAACAGGGTCGTCAACAATAAGATCAGTCCTCTCCGAGGCTATTGGTTGCTTCGTAACATATAGTTCTTTCCATGAGTGGATTGTTAACCCAAAGCACAACCCCAAACCTGGAGGGCCAGTTTCAATTTATTATATACCCCTAGAACACGGGGCCATCAGTATCCACTACGGGATTGAGCGCTGCCTGTGGACTTTCGGTTCATCCGCCACTATCTCTGTTCAAGGGGCCTGACTTACACTTGAGATTCCTAGATAACCTGTTGTCCGAATATGTCGAAGCAGCTCATCTGCGTTCGCCTGGGACGGCAGAGCGGGTATTCATTCCGTGCCATTCTGACCAGGCTGTTTATAGTTTTCCTGTTTTTCGTCTTGCTATCAATACTCACACTCATCGTTTAGCAAGTCAAATCTGGTTGGATGAGGCCAGTACCCGATGGTTACCACTTGATGTGTAGTCAGAGTTATAACCACTGGGCATTGCCAAGTTAAAGCCAATCAGAGTCTACCCTCTCTCTACAAGACCCAAACATCACATCGAAATGTGGGCTTTATGGCGAAAAAATATAGATAATGTTGTTGTCGCAACATATTGTTCAGACAGTTTATCAAAATCTTTTATGGTTCGACAAAAAACAACGTTTTTCTCCTGCATATGGTATTGGGTATGGTATACAAATTTTTTTTGTAAGAAAACGACCCCAAAAAGTGGGCGTGGGTTAAAATGATTTAAAAACGGAATTTTTATATTATTTTAAATACTGACCCTGCATCAAAAGTTCGCTCTAATATTTTAAAAGGGCACCGAAAAAATGTTTTTTTCGCCCACAAAAAGTTAGAGTGCCAAGAAGCTTTATAAAGGCGAAATATAGATATTGAGATTCTTTAAATATATTGTTCAAACACTTTTTCAAAATTCCTAACGGTTTGGCCAAAAACTACTTTTTTTAAAAAAGGGGGCGTGGCAGTAAGCCATTTTCAAAAATGTGTACATTTGTTCTACTGGGAACAACAAAGAGAACGTGTACCAAATTTCATCTTTCTAGCTCAAAATTTAAGTCCCAAAAACTGGTGACAGACGGATGGACAGACATGGCTTAGTCGACTCAGCTAGCGATTCTGAGTCGATCCATATGCTTTGAGGTATATCTAGCTAAATTATTGTCTACGTTACAAACTATGTGGCAAAACTAATACACCCCTATGCGATAGGGTATAAAAACGCCTAATATTCATTAAATTATAAATTTCGAAGTAGTTAAGTTCGTTTCAATACTCTCTGCAGCTAAATTAACTAAAAATGTTTTTTTCTTTATTTTTTCAGTGTTGCTGGAGCGATGGGAATCTGCTTCCCTTACTTGGGTGAATTTCAACCGACGAAATATCGTGAAAAGATCCTCTGCTGGATGGAAATGTTTTGGACAATTGGAATAATCGTTCTACCATGTAAGATCAGTTTTCCATTTTCATTCATTTGTCCGGGTATGTGTTTGTTTTTCCAGTTAGTAGGCTGACCCAAAAGGAGAAGGTTAAACACTGTCAAAGTCAATTAGAGTGGGTCTAACTATTTGCTCTGAAACATGATGGCTCAATCTAGAGGTGTCAAAAAGTCTTCACTATTCTCATGTAAATTTGACTGTGATTTCCGTTTGTCGAACTAAGAATATTTTTTTGTCGAAATATCTTTCCATATTTGATGTGATTTGCACACATGTATTTATCTGCATAAATTGATTTGCTTAAGTAATCGAAACATTTAACGAGATAATCATGAGATCTTTATGACCAAAAATTGAGAAACAAACTCGATTGGAGACGATTTTTTTGATTTTTTTATTGGAAATTTGTCCAAATTGCTTTGTAAACATCACCTTCTGGGTTTGGGTACTCTTTTCGACGGAGATACATTTTTTTTATTGTTATAGTTTCGTTTAGAGTAATAATGAGTTTGTTTTCATTAACACGTTCTATTCGTTATTTGCTGGATGCTGAGTGTTATTTTGACATTCGGGGGTAATGACGTTCACAAATATTTATGCGTGTCGAATCGGAAAACGGCCCAAAAATTCAATTATCACTTTGAAGACAGCTCGCACTGTATTGGTTGGTCTAGGTAATTTGAAACATTTCAAATTGATAATTGAGTTGTTAGGAGAGACACAAATAGAGTTGAGTTGAGTATTGTCAGTCTGTTTGTTTTGAATGTTGTTGCGTGGTTCGTTTTCTTTTTTTTTTATTATTACATGGAACTTTATATGAAATTGGATATACATATTCAATTATTTACTAGTACACATTTGAGTGCGTATCTGGTTAACAGAGTAATTGTGGAGGTTGGTTATTTCGATACAATTCGTATCTTATTATTTGGTAATAATCAATTAAGGCGATAATTCTTATTTTTGATTTCGTGAGAAAAGCTAACATTACGATTACTACAATACTAAGCAAAAAAAAACTCACGTAATCAAATATCCAAACGCCTTAAAAAATGTGAGCCTGTGTTAAATTGGCCAATAACTAAAACCTTAGTACGCAATTTTACATTTTTATTTCTCTTTATTCGCCTAATGTCAATTTAATCAAATATGTAACTAAATTTGGGGGAGGAAAATAGTCGGAACGGCTTAGAATTCGGGTTGTCATGTTCCGCCCCCCGATGAGAGCCAGCAGATTTTGTATTTGGATAAACTTTCACCAGCCGGCACTGTGGAGAAAGTCCGCATTTGACTTTTAAATGATTTTTTTATTGCCGAGTTGCAGATTTATTTAACTACTTAAAAAAAGAAAGAAAATAGTTCCGCATTTTCTTGTAAGAAAGGGTGTTTTTTTATGTTCTATACCTCTAGAAATTTGAAATGAAATTAAACAAAGATGACTTTTTTAAAATTGACATGAAATTTACTTTATTCGAAAGACAATCTTCTGTCATTATAATTTAAATATGACTTCGGCTCGGACGTACTCTAATCTTGAGGTCCAATTTTCGATGACTTTTTCCAACATTTGTGGCCGAATATCGGCAATAACGTGTTGAATGTTGTCCTTCAAGTGGTCAATCGTTTCGGGCTTATCGGCGTAGACTACCGACTTCACATATCCCCACAGAAAATAGTCAAGCGGAGTTAAATTGCACAACCTTGGAGGCCAATTCACAGGACCAAAACGCGAAATTATGCGCTCACCGAACGTTTCCTTCAACAAATCAATTGTGGCACTAGCTGTGTGACATGTTGCGTCGTCTTGTTAAAACCACAGCTCCTGCACATCATGGTTGTTCATGGTTGTTCATCAACCCACTGTACGACGTCTCTGTGAATTCGAATTATGATTTAGAGTAAACGTGGTGCGAAAACGTTCCATACTTAATCGAATTAATTGTTCTGCTGGACGATTATGGTGACCGTAAAATGGACGTAGTGCGCGATACAAATTTAGAATAAAACCATGATTTTCAAAATAATATTGAATGGAAGAAAATATCGGCCACACCTAAATCCGATGGTCCAAATTTTCGATGACACTGATTCATAATTGAGGTTCTATGCCGTTTGGACCCAAGAAGCCCAAATCGATACTCACCACCTATTTATCGATTTCAAAGCCGCATACGACAGCATTTACAGAGACGAACTATACAGAGCCATGTCTCGTTTTGGTATACCGTCCAAACTCGTCCGTTTGTGTAGGATAACGATGGAGAATTCTCACTGCACCATCAGGGTCGGAAACGACCTCACCGACACATTCGATACCAAAAAAGTATTGAGGCAAGGCGATGGGCTATCATGTGACTTTTTCAATTTGATTCTTGAGAGGATTGTGCAAAGCTCCCGAGCCAACACCAGAGGCACAATTTTCCAAAAATCGGTGCAACTACTAGCATACGCCGACGATATTGACGACATTATTGGTAGGACTCAACGTGATGTCATAGCCACCTTTGCTAGTATAGAGAAGGAAGCGGCAAAAATGGGTTTAACAGTAAATGAGGGTAAGACTAAGTATATGCTGTCAACACGAAAGGACACACAGCATCGACGAATTGGACAGAACGTCACCATTGACAGATATAACTTTGAGGTAGTACGGGACTTTGTCTACCTCGGCTCCGCTATTAACTCTGACAACATCTCGTCAGAAATCAAACGAAGAATTACTCTTGCCAATCACTGTTTCTTCAGGCTAAGAAAGCAATTTAGTAGTAAAGCACTCACTCGAACTACTAAGGAGATCCTATATAAGACCCTGATCATCCCAGTCCTGCTCTACGGCGCTGAAGCATCGACCGTATCAAAAGCGGATGAAGAAATCCTTGGTCGATTCGAGAGAAAAATTCTTCGGAAAATCTTAGGTCCCGATTGCGTTGACGGGCTATGGAGACGAAGATTCAACCACGAACTATACGAGCTGTACAGCGACATATCCCTAGTCAAAAAACTCCGCATTGAACGTTTAAGATGCCTAGGACATGTAGAACGAATGGACACCCCGGCTCGCAGAGTCTTCGATTCCCAGCCAGACGTCGGACGCGGTAGAGGAAAACCTCGCCTTAAGTAGCGCGCACAAGTAGAAACCGACCTCAACCAACTTGGAGTGCGCAACTGGAGGCAGTTAGCGTTGGCTAATTGGAGAGGCATGTTGGTTGAGGCCCAGGTTCATCCCGGATTGTAGCGCCACCTAAATAAGTAAGTATGCCGTTAATGTGCCGAATTATCTCATCCTTTAGTTCTTGAATTGTTGCTGACTTATCGACGTACACCTTTTCTTTCAAATAACCCCAAAGAAAGAAGTCCAACGGTGTCAAATCACATGATCTTGGCGGCCAATTGACATCGCCACCACGTGAGATAACATGGCCATTGAATTTGTCGCACAAAAGAGACATTGTTTCGTTAGCTGTGTGGCAAGTGGCATCGTTCTGTTGAAACCACATATCGTCCACATCCATGTCTATCAATTCGGGCCATAAAAAGTTCGTTATCATTTCACGATAGCGAACACCATTCACAGTAACTGCCTGACCGCCCTCATCTTGGAAAAATTACGCCCCGATGATGCCGTCAGCCCATAAACCGCACCAAACAGTCACTATTTGTGGGTGCATTAATTTTTCGACAATCACTCTTGGATTATCATTCGCCCAAATGCTGCAATTCTACTTATTGAAGAATCCACTGAGGTGAAAATGTGCCTCATCACTGAAGATGATTTTCTTCGAAAATTGATCATCCACTGCTGCCATTTCTTTCCACCATTCTGACTATTGACGACGCTTGAAATGGTCAAGAGGCTTTAGTTCTTGCAACTTGTAAGCGTGTAAATGCAAGTCTATGCATAATGTTCATCAACGACGAGCGTGAGAGGTGCAATTGTTGGGCACGACGACGAGTTGAGGTGGATGGCTCTTCAGCCACACTATCGTGAATAGCAGCAACATTTCCTGCAGTACGAGCTGTACGAGCATGCATTGGTATTTTCACATCTCCTACAGACCCGATTTGCCACTTTTTTGCACGATTTTTCCGATTGTACGCACAGTTGGACGATTAAATTGACCGAAAAAATCACGAAGTGCACGATATGAATTTTGATTTGAACGCCCATTTCATAATAAGCCTGAATAGCTATAACGCGTTGCTCGATTGTGTATCTTTCCATGGTTCAAATTGATTTAAGGCCTTCCCGGAATGCTTATCTGTAGCTGGTATCTTGCATTTCTTGCATGAAGTTGCCCTCTATTCAACTTCAAGCTACAGATTCACGAAGCTACACATTGTGTAATCACTTACAGGTTGCCTTGTTTTTAACTTTTTATTCAGCATTCTGGTCGGCCCTTTAGTCTGAAATTGAGAAATGTCAAATGAAATTCATAAAAAAACTTGACGTTTAGGTGTGGTTCACATTCAACATCGGCCCTTAAAATTTAACCACCCGTTACATACCTACATGCAAAAGAAAACTAAAACTAAGATTCATCTGATAAACAATCACGTTCACATTAATCGCTAATTTTGGAGTCTGAGTTCTTACAACAAAAACTACTTTGGGCAATGATTAGATCGAAAGATCATTTGAGTTCCCCAAACCAGACTTAGATCGGTCAACAATTAGGTACATTCGATCTCAAAATGTATGTTATATTCGAGCCTTATTTGATGCTACAACACCTTAATTCTCCTTACGAGCTTGCCATCTTTTTACTGGAAGCTTATAGCCCACACGCAAAACGCATTCTAAAACTCGAATGTGCAGCATTGACAAACCAAACTGCATTTCACCCGGATTGAAGGCTTCAATAGAAGTTTTTCGATCTTATTGAAGCCTTTAGAAATCGCACCGCAGATATAACAATGCTGAGAAGAGGCGGTATCTGTCAAAGCTTTAAACATATTTTCGTCTACCATTGTAAAGATGAGTTTATGTGCCACATCAAAAACTTAATTTGTGTATCTTAGATGGTACCGATTCGTCGGTATATTTAAGTTTAATTGTTTCGGTTTCGTCCTCACATGAGGCGTATAATTCATAAAATTTGCGAACCGAACAGTAACCGTGGCTACCCTCGATTTGATGTCTAATGTTAAGTCGCCCAAAATGTTGGCGATATCACATTCTTCAGATTTGACGGATATGCGATATGGCGAAACAAAAAATTGGGTAAAATAACTTTTTTTTGGATATTACGACCCTTTAAGAGTCTTTGCCAGGTACAGGTACGGTACGGTATGGAAGAATCCATCCTCTTGGATCATTAAGTCATGGCTTCCGCGATAGCTTTTCGTCTTGATCTTGGGATTCAAAAATGTTTTTGACGAGAGGATTACTGTCCATTTGCTTGTATAGTCAACGTGTTTTAATCTTCCACGTATAGCTTAGGTTTGTATTTTTACATCCATTCGCCAGCCTCGCATACAGGATCCGCAATTAGACGAAGAGTTTTTCGTTCGAAAGGGCTTAAAAGCTCCACGTTCCTGCTTAATGTTCCGCACACGTCGTCATAAACTGGTAGCCCAGTATTATTTGCATTTGGACTTTTGAGAGTTTCGTTCTTATTTGTGTCATCAAACCAAAGAAGCATCGGTTTACAGGGATCAATCTTCGTCGGATTTCTACCATGGTTTCATTCATGGTGGTAATGTTGTCCATTGCGAAGGAACTGCTTACCGTTTCTCTTATCAATAGCGTCCAAGATTGTGGATGATCCTCAATCTTTTATTTCTTGATAACATGTGCTTAGACTTGTCCTAGTTAGCAGTAAGACCAAAGTGTTTTATTTGTTAATGAATTAACGTATATCCCAGTAGCTGGGCAAAAGTTTTTTTGAACTTTAAAAATATTTCGAATTCGATGATCGCACTTTAGATCACAGGACGCTGGATGCTGTCACACGCGGTCTAAAAGAAGATTGAAATTTTTTTATGTTTGCCAGGGCCCTCATTCCGTAAGGTGATTATCGTTTGACGATAGCATCACGGAAGATCAATAGTCGTTTTTGATTTTGGCGATATCACTTTATTTGCTTCACTTAAAACGATAATCGTCAAATCACAGACAATTATTGAGCTTTCTAGGTTTCTACCACCGTCTGAGTGATAATCGTTTTTAAAGTTACGGAATGACCCCCAGGATTTGCTTACTAGGCCCCTGAACATCTATTCTTACATATAGGGTACTATTTGTACATAGTACCCTATCTTGGAGTTGAAGCAGAACATGTGATCGGGTTTCTTGTTGGTGGGACATATAGACCTGATCGGGCTTTCTTCCATTCAGACTTGAGACTAGGTTTATAGTCTGAATGGTTTTCAAACATCAGCGTTATATTTGAAGAGTTCCCCTCACCTATCAATATCGATGGTCGTATTGATTTCTAGCATTTGATAGCTGCATCGATATTCTGTACATCAATATCGGTATCATTTTGGTATCGAATGTTTCGATGAAGAATTCCGGCTTACGCTGATGGAGCAGCGAGGATTCTCCATCGTCCTCCTGTACAGACGGACAAGTTTGGACGGTATACCAAAACTAGACATGTCTCTGTACAGTGCTGTCGTAAGCGGCTTTGAAGTCGCTGAATAGGTGGTAAAGTGGGACATTTTCGACATGCCGCTCATCAACGCTTAAGACGTTCCAATAAACTGTTGAAAGGGGTAAGAGAAAGTGTTGCCGAGAACCCACCTGTGGAGTATCGTCCCCGCGCTTAGCATTTTAATGTCAGTGGAACCACCTTGCGGCGCATTCAGAAGTATAATTTGCATTTGTTTCCCAATTGCCTGAAATAATATTGGGACAGACCGTCTACGTAGCTTGGTATACGACGAAACAGTTGCTCGAATGGTTGATACTGAAGTTGATTTTAAGAAGCAAATTTGGATGACCGACGAGGCCCATTTAAAACTCTCTGACTCTCTAACAACCAAAATTGCCGCATTTGGAGCACGGAGAATCCTCACAAAATCCATGAAACATGATGAAGCACATGCATGACCAAAAAGTGACTATTATTTTTTTTCAGAAAAAGGATTAATAAGTAAACAAGGTCTGGACGGTTACTGGTTTCAACAAGACGTTTCGCAATCCCACACTGCAAATCAAAAAATGCAGTTTCTGACCGATGATGGTACTGATGCTTGATCTGTTCAAAATTTTCAAGCGGAGAGAAAGATAGTCGGCATTCGTGGACTGATTTCCATGTGAATGAGATGGATCTCAAAGATTTGTTTGCAGTTTGTCTGTCAATGAAGATATTATTAATAATTATTGCCATGATTTCCGCCTGGAAAATGCTACAATGACCAGGAAGTAGAAAGTATATGCTCAAGTTAATCATCTCGACACCCATTTGAGGCGACTAAATATGAGCGACTTGAAGTTATGCTCCAAACTGAGTAAGGCAATTAAGTGGTCGGTGTTTTCTGTATTGTTTAGGTGATTAAGTATCTTTATCTGTTCACCTTGAGATGGTGTCTACTGCAACAAGGCTCTCAGTTATACTGCTGCACAAGCTACGGTCTTCTTTCCAAGAATATCTAGGGGAACTAGATGTAGAATAGCATCTGGGGTTGCGAATGGGATGATTCTAAGTGATCCTTTAATGCACAAGTAAGCTAGTCTTTGTACTTTCCTCAAAAGGTTGCTATTTCTGAAGCCGTCCAGAAATCCATTTGACCGCACAATTTCTAGACATCACACAATTACCTTACCATCTCCTTCGAAAGTTAAATTTGTTACCAGCTTGTTGTAACCAAATACCTACTGATGTATAAAAAAATAAATGTTTAGCGCAACAGGCTCGTTAGTACCCAGGGTCGAGCTTTCTCGTACACACCATGCATGTGTGTGTGTACTTCTTGCATGATGGCGGGACCTCCTGTCTTATGCCGACTCCGAACGGCTAATTAACAGTTGATACCACTCGGATGATTTGTCAGATCATCACGAGAGGAGGGCCAGTGAAAAATCATTAAGATATTGCTACGGCTGGGAAATGAACCCAGACCTTCTGCACGGCAGTTCATCACACTAACCATAACGCCACTGAGCCCGTTCATCCACTGATGTCAAGTTTATTAAACTCTAACCAAACGAGTGGTGGGTGCACGACTGGGTCGTACGCAACTTTCTCTTTCACAGCGAGTTGGGTTAATTAATGCTAAAAATTATAAAAAATTTCGAAATGTGATTATACGAACGTTTACTCCGAAATTTGAAGGAATCGGTGTCTATGTGAAAAATAATTAATTTTCGTTATTGGCCAAAACTGAAAATTCCGTTAAGTGATAGTTGGGCTAAAACTAATTATGTGGAATTGTTTAAAACTATTGTAGAGGTATATATATTAAATTTCATTCAATTTGACATAATAGTTTGCGAGAAATTAACAATTTTCTTTATATGGCCTATATGACAAAATCCGTTATATGGATTTTCTCGAAAAAACTGGGTATGCAGTTTTGTTGGAACTACTATGGTTATAGTATATATAAAGTTTAATCAAAATCGTTAGAGCCGTTTTCGAGAAAATTGAGGTTATGTGTATTTTTTATATGGCAGGTACCGTTATTAACATGGCTAAAAGCAAACAAAAAAAATAGCCTAGAATTATGACTAAAACAAGCTTGGATACGAAGTTTGAAGAAAATCGGCCAAGCCGTTTAGGCTGGGGAGACCATTACGGACAGACGGAACGACGGACGGAATTCCAAAAACCACTTTATTAGGCTCCGCTATCATCGTAATGTTAGAATCAATCAAAATCTCGAGGTCGAAAATTTTCACGAAAACAATATCTTTCTCTTTGTAAGAGAAAGTTAAAAATAGGCGCGAAAGTTACCTATGTTGGTCATGTCGACCATTTTCAAATCCAAATCCAATCACAACTCGGCATAAAATTCATACTACAAACGGTCACTGTGAACTAAGGGAATTGTTGTGCGAAAGATAAAATTCCCCTCTTCTGAGAGTGTTGTTCCACTTAAACAAAAACTTTCATTAAGCAGAACTAGACTGGTTTTAGTGTCAATTTATGGTTTATTTGCTTTGAGTTTTACTGCAAAAGTGTTCCATTAATAAATATTCGTAATTACTTGAATCTCTGAAAGAGTTCATCAACTCTCATAACTTCTTAACTTTTTCATTGTTTTAATTAAAATCTCTATATCAATGACAATAACTAATAGAACACTGCACTGAAACACCTTTTCTTTATTTACAGTGATTGCCTGGGCTATTATTCCTCTTAAAATCAGTTTTTCGCATCCGAACTTCACCTATCACAGTTGGAATTTATTCGTAGCAGTGTGTGCCCTTCCAAGGTAAGCATGCCCCAGAAATCCTTTATGAATTATTTATAAAACCATCCAGTTTAGTCTTTTTCTTGGCTTGTGGCTGTTTGCATTTCCTGAAAGTCCAAAATTTCTACTTGAAGTTGGCGAACCCGAGAAAGCTCTATCTGTCCTCAAATATATGTATGAAAAGAATACAGGACAAAGTCAAGACAATTATCCGGTAAGCATTAGAAGATTTTCTGATCTTCTGATACAGTTTGATATTTTTTTATGTTGATAGTTTACAAACCTCGTGGGTGGTAAGACCTTGGTGGGCGACAGTGTAAGTGTACGTAGGCTGAATCTAAGACGACCAAAGGATTTGAAGCTTTTAATTGGGGAGATTTGGACGCAGACTAAAACGCTTTTCAGAAAGCCATATTTAAGGACCACCATTCTCACTTGTTTGATACAATTTGGACTGACATCGAGGTAAGTGTGAGCACAAAAGTACTTGATCCTAGATAAAATGGTTTTCCTTTCTCAGCTACTACACTCTGATGGTGTGGTTCCCTGAATTATTTCAACGTTTTGCTGATTTTGAAAAGCTAAACCCTGGTGCACCGACATCGGTCTGTGCTGTGTCATCAGTCCATGTGTCAAATGAGTAAGTGTGAGCCTTACAAATCTCCTTTTCAATAAGTGATTGTGGGTAACCCTTTGTTTTGCAGCACATTAGTGAAACAAATCTGTGATTCTAGTATACAAGAAGACGTGTATCATAAGACATTGATCATTGGATTGGCATGTATACCTACAAGTTTTTGGCTTCCCCTGTGTGTTCACCGCTTGGGAATAAAATTCTTTTTGGGTATGTTAAGATAAGGTCTATTTTTGATCTCTCTAATCAAGTGTCGGTTTACGTTTCATTACAGTGTTCGGATTAGAGGCTGCTGCAGCAGTAACTATTGGTCTGTACTTTGTCAAAAATGCAATGCAGAACCTTATATTGTCTTGTATATTTGAGGCCTTGACATCACTCAGCATCAGTACAGTGTACTGTGTCATGGTTGATCTCTTTCCAACGAATTTAAGGTAATTTACTTTTTTTTAATCAAAATAAGCTAACAAATCGAAGTTAATGGCGAAGTCGTTGAGAAACTCCAAAAAAGTGAAATATCATAGAGTGTTCCTAGATAAAATGCTTACTTGGAACTTTCATAATACAAAATAAAGCATGTTTTGTAAAACCTGCGCGATCTCTCCAAATATCACCCAGCTCCTCTAGTATGGTGGCATAAGACTAAAACCACCCAAAAGACGATCCAACAACACATATATCTGTATCTATCCGTAGTGACCAAAGTGACCAGAACGTACTAATCACCTTTATGATGCTTAGTTAAAAATTGCACGAAGGGGAAAAAGCAAGGACTAAAGGGCAGTAGTATGTGGCCATCTGATGGTTGACTTTTTCCTCTTGGAAATTGGTTTAACCCGAAGCAATTACAATCTACTTTATGGTCTTACAAAGACCAAAAATGAGTCAAAGGATGGGCATTTTATAAACCCCCAACGACATTATCTTACATGAAACGTCCATCGATTACGGTTAAAATCAATGACCTTAGTGAAACATCGGCTTGGTATAGTTTTCATAACAACGCAAGTTTTTTAAAAATAATTTCGATTATGTCCGAAGTCACAACTTCAATGGATCTTCGAGAGAAGTCAGGAAACTCATAAGTCCTAGGATAGTAGCTGCGGCTAAGTAAAATTTAAGCTTGAATGATGGACTCTGTCTTTAATACAGATGTGTACGCAATCCAAAGCCATATTATGCAGCTTTCGTCCATTAAAAAGGTGGGAGATATGGATTCATATGTCATGATGTGTGACTTCAACGATCACGGTCATACGGATAGTGTCATGACTCCCATATTTAAGTGGCAATATAGTCCGGAATGAACATGCCTCTTCGATTAGCATGGTCCTTAGCTAATTGCCTCCAGTTGTGCACTTCGGGTTTGTTTAGATCGCTTTCTACGAAGACTGCGAACCAGAGTACTGCCCATATGCTATGAATGTCATAACTATCTAAAACGCCCACTGCAGAGCCTTTTACCAGGTCTATGTTCCTAAAGTTGTTGGTTAAATCTTCGTCTCGAAATTTCATCAACGCAGCGAATATATGTTCACTCAAAACGCCCAAGAATTACTTCATCCGCGGTACCGTCATGCCATGGCACCGTCGAGTTAGGACTGGGATGATCATTGTTTTATATAGGATATCTTTATTAGTACGGGCTTGACTAGTTAATAGCCTTCTTAGCCGTCTTTTATGTCAGCCTTATTAAGCATAAGTTTGGATATTGCGATCCTAGTTTTCCCTGTCGTCGCCAGTATTGAATGATTCGTTCTGCCTGACAGCAGAAAATTGTTCGTGATCCCCGTTTAATAGTCTGCAGAAGTGGTTCTTCCATATTCCATACATCGACTGTGCCTAACTACTTTCCTTGTTCATCCCGACGGGATTCTTTTCGCACCTTGTATCCCCGTCTTTGGTTTCATACTTTGGTAAAATTTCAGAACATCTTTCCTGTAGTGGCACCTCTCTATGTCTTCAATCACTTGCTTTTCTTTTTTCTTAGTTCTGAAAAGTCGGTGTTTTTCCCTCGTTTACTTTTACAGCTCTGCCATTGATCTGTAAAAGTCTCCATCTGCAGCTGTCATCATCATTTCCAGCTTTGCCTTAAAGGGCTCATTTTTGGCTGCGAGCACATTCTTTTTCAAATAACATATTCCTTGCTGTTGTGTCCTGCTGATCCAATCGCATTTCCTTGATGGTAGTAACATCTGATTTTTAGCAGATAAGGGCTTCCGTTTTCTTCAATCGAGCGCTTTTCTATTTATTTGAACTTCCTTCTGTAAAGTTGGTGGTCTTCCCTCGTTTATTTATACAGCTCAATGGCAGCTATCGTCTTCATCTGCAGCTATCATCTTCAGCTCCAGCTTTGTCTTAAAGGTCTTATTTTTGGCTGTGAGCCTATTTTTTTTATTCAAATATGTGATGTGCCCTGCTCATCCCATAGCATTTCCTTGATAGTAGTAACGTCTGATTTTTAGCAGCTAACGGCTTCCGTTGGTTGCACCTTTAATGTTTAGAGTTGCAGGTGCAGATAGGAATGGACTTGTTTTTTTTTTCTTTCGAACGTTTCTTTAAAAAATAAAAAATAAAAATGCCATATGACAGAGCACAGACAAATATCTTCAAACGTTTACCTATAATCGACCATTTGCTTATAAGATGAACTCAAGAAAAACTCATGTTTTCTTAATTAAGCTTGCCAGTTATCGGATAAATATAAAATAAAGTTATATGGTTTATTATGCAATTTTTAAAATAAAACACCACGTTTTTTATTTATGTCTTTATTCCTCTATGAGAAAACTAAATAACTGAATAGGTATGCAGTGGTCGGCTTGCACAAAAAGACAAATTGCAAAAAGAAATGACTGTACCAATACATATGTCTTTTAAGTTTAATTGTGCATTTAGCCCTAGTGTGACCAACTGTCATAACTTATATTTAAAGCGTGTCCCATAATTCACGCAAAAATTGAATTTTGCACCATCTAATAGTACTGTGTTGCCAACGGAAAAAAAACAACAATCTGACAGCTGAAAGTTCAGGGTTAGTAAAAATGGAAGTAAATCGCTCCATTTTTACTAACTCTAACCTATCAGCTGTCACATTGTGACAGAAATAACAACGCATTTTCATTGTTGATCAATATTTTAAAAATAATGATGGTTTGTCAGCTACAGTCCGCAATTTTCGTACAAAAATGGCCGTGATTAAAAACCATCAACTGTGAAGAGAATAATTGAAAAATTCAGGGAGACTGGATCAATTAGTCATCTAATGGCGTTTTCCATTGGTATTTTTTTTTATCTAGATCTGTCAAAAGGTTCGATTGTGACAATTGTTGTGTTCCATTGGGCAAAAAAAAAATAATTTTTTGTTTTGATCTCAGATCAATTTTGCAAATCTTGATTTTTCGACAGATTTACCCCTCCTTGCAAAAATACAAATACAAATTTTTGGCGCAACAGGCTCGTTAGTACCCAGGGCCTAGCTTTCTCACAACCATTCATGTGTGCGTGTGTACTTCTTGCACGATGGCGGGACCTCCTGTTTTATGCCGACTCCGAACGGCTAAGTTGAGATAAGCTATTCTTGACAATTGATACTACTCGGATGATTTGTCAGATCATCACGAGAGGAGGGCCAGTGAAAAATCATTTAGGTGTTGCTACGGCTGGGAATCGAACCCAGACCTCCTGCGCGGCAGTTCATCGCACTAACCATCGCGCCACTGAGCCCCTCAACCCCTCCTTGCACTCACATTAATACAAACGATAGCTGTCAGTTTGATTAGAGTGATTATACCCTATCCCATAGGGGGGTATATTAGTTTTGATACTTAGTTTGTAACATAGAGAAATAATTTTGCTACATATACCTCAAAGTATATGGATCGACTCAGAATCGCTAGCTGAGTCGAATTAGCCATGTCTGTCTGTCCGTCCGTCCGTCCGTCCGTCCGTCCGTCCGTCCGTCTGTCTGTTCGTCACCGATTTTTGGGCCTTAAATTTTGAGCTAGGATAATGAAATTTGGTATATAGGATCCTCGTCCGTGCCACCAGAACAAGTGTAAAAATTTTTGAAATCCGCCCACTGCCACGCCCCCTTTTCTAGAAAAACTCATTTTTTGGCCAAACCGTAAGGAATTTCAAAAAAGTGTCTGAGCAGGATATTTAGACAACCCTAATATCTATATTTCGTTCATACAAAGTTTTTTGCCACGCCCACTTTTTGGGGGCGTTTTTAGTAAAAAACGCTTTTTGTCCAAGTTTTAAAACTTTCGAAAAAATTTTTGATGCAAATACTTCCGCAATGGTAATATAAATATTTGGTCCATAGATCATTTTCACCTACGCCCACATTTTGGGGGCGTTTTCTTACAAAAACCATTTGTATACCCAATCCCAAGGCATTAGCAGTAGAAATACGTTGTTTTTTTGGCGAACCACAAAAGATTTTGATAAACTGTCTGAGCAATATATTGTGACAATGTCATTTTCTGTATTTCATCGCCATAAGGCCTATATTTTGAGGATATTTATAATAACGATGTGATGGGATAGGGTATCCAACGATCCGCACAGCGGATTGTAGCCTCTCATATGTTTTTTGTTTTGTTTAGTTTACTTACACTAGTCGGCATAAGTATTTTGACGAAATAAAAATCGTGCATTTTTGAGTTTAACTTCTAAATGGCTTGACAAGAATTCATGTTTATTTTTTCATTTTTATATATAACTAATACAAACTTAAAAATAGGCAAACAAATATTTTTTCATAGAAGTCAAAAAAGATATAAATTAATTTGTAATTTCGTGTGTTGGTATAAGTATTTTGAGTATATAACTCTAAGAAAAAACATTTTAAACTTAACAAAAGTAAACAAATAAAGAAGAATTTAGTAAAATATATAACCTCCTTTGGCTTCAATAACTTTTTGAAGGCGTCTCGGTACTGAATCTACTAAATTTTGAAGAATCTCTGGAGATATCTCTTCCCAAAGGGAAGTGACCTCAGAAATCGTCTCCTCTCTGGTTTTATTAAAAGAAACTGTTCTTTTGCGTTTCAAAAGAGACCAGACGTTTTCTATTATATTTAAATCTGGACTTTGAGGTGGCCAGTCCAAAGTGGCAACACCAACATCCTTTAGTTATCATCCGGGCTTTGTGGCATGGGGCATTGTCCTGTTGCAGGATAAATGATTCACCAATAAGCCTACCTCCGGAAGGAAAGGCATTATCATTTAGGGTTCTTAAATATTGACCTTGGTTCATCGAGTCGGTGATAGGAACCAATTCACCCAGGCCATTATACGCAACACATCCCCAGAACATGACAGAGCCTCCACCATGGCTCACTTTTTTACAAACGGGGCGTCTTTTTTGCCTTTCTACCTTTGGCAATCTAACGTAAAATTTGTTTTTTGATGAGTTATACTCAAAGGAGCTTTCATCTGTCCATAGAACGCTTCTCCAGTACTCCTTTGGCTTGTGCAGACGTTCCTTTGCGAAAGACAGTCTTTTAAGCTTGTTTACCTTTGATATGTATGGCACGTCCTTAGCTTTAAATGTTTTAAAATCTCCTTCCATTAAACGTCGTCGGACAGTGCGCTCACTGATTGGATTCGTTGCCGTCAAATTCCATTGATTTGCAGCAGTTTGAGGCTTCAGGAATATATTTCTTTTAAATTCCCGTAGAAGGGTTCGGTCTTCAGTGGGCGTTGTTTTGCGCTTAGCACCTGATCTCATTAGGTTTGTGATGTCATTATGCTTTTTAAACTTATTGATTTGATAGTGCACAGTTTGACGCGACACATTAAACTCACTTGCTATGTCTTTTACTGCCGTTCCAGCGTTAAACTTCGCTACCATTGATGATCTGACAACCAAACTCAACTCAGCCGTTTTACCCATGGTTTTTAATAAATTTTAATAAATTTTTATTTTGTTATCAACGTTTAATGTAAATTAAAGTTAACTACACAAGTTTTTTGGTTATCACGTGCTCAAAACTGTTAAAATATATACACAAAGTTTCCGTCAAAATACTTATGCCACGTAAAAATTCTTTGTCTGCATGCGTTCTTATCAGCAGAAAGAGAATGCAAAAGGTAAACAATACAAAACTTGGCATGCATAGAGCTAATAATAGATTCTTTGTTTCGCGCATCATTTTTGCACCGTTGTTTTAACGATACCAAGCAAAGTTAGTCTCAATAGTCACAAAAAGGTTTCGTCAAAATACGTATGCCGACTAGTGTAGTTTATTATTTTGATTATGCAAAACTATTATAAAGCATTAAAACTGTAGGATTTCAATCTGTGACTTGAAATATGACAGCTACACCGATACTATCTTCACAGACAAGAAATTACAACAATACAGAGACAAAAAAAATCAATCTAAAACCGTGTTCCATTGACACCAAAAAAGATCAAATTTTAGATAAAAATCCTGATTTACCGATGGAAAACGCCATAAGGCACTCTGGGTAAACTGTCGCAAGTCGTTCAGCAGACGACTGACATTTGTATGAAAACAAACTCATTGGCGTACCTAGTTCGGGGGATATTTCGTTTGAAAATAGAGTACTTTTTAAAATTGCTTGAAAATTTTGTACAAGTGCAAAATAAGAAGAGAACAAATTATAAACCAAAATAAAATATTAAGAGATGCTGTTGTTGGAAAAAAGAAGAACATAATAATCTTTACTACACGAAAACGTATCAAGTTGGTTTGGAATCGCATTTATGTTTACATTTTGCAATGTCACTGGTTATCAATTTCACACTTCTTATTTCAATTTTATAATTTAACACACTCACTTAATATTTTTATAGTTTAAAATGTGTGTTTCACTTTGAACAATTTTTTTCAATATAAATTCAATATGTATTTTTATATTTTATCAGTATACTCCCACCATATGAAATATCTCTTTGTTTTCCTACGTACATAATATCGATTTGACGTTTTAATGAAAGAGAACAAATTTATAATGGAGGTAGTTTCCCGAAGTACTCTATTGCTGACAGTCCAGGAACATCAATTCTGCACCGTAGTCAAGAATTGGGTATTTCGAAAAGCTCTCTACGAAAGACTTGAAACTTCATGCTTACAATGGTCAATTCACCTAAGAACTTAAGACTACTTAGTCAGTAGTCAGGACGAAAATAGTTCGTTCAGTGATAAAGTTCATTTTCATCTTGATGGCTTCGTTAATCCTCAAAATTGTCGCATTTTTAAAGTCAGAGGTCTATGAAATCAAGCCCACGACCCCCAACGCAACGCCTTGAAAGGAGAAATTAGGCGGTGTTTTAATGAAATTCAGCCACATTTTTATGAAACGGTCATAGAAAATTTAAATAAAAGAGTACGTACTTGGCAGCAAAGCCATGGTGGCCATTTATCCGATTTGCTATTCCATACATAACCCCAATCTGTAAAAAATTTAAGCTTTCTAATTAAAAATCCGAATTTTCTATCAAAATTGGTTACAGTATTATTGTTCATGTCATTCTTGTGGTTGTATTGAATGTTTTTAAATAAAATCAAAATCCAAAAGAAATGAAAATGAAAATTTGACTTAAATCACAAAATTGAAACTATTTTTCAACTATTTCTGTAATATGATTTTATTTTGTAGAGTAATGGCAGCAGCATTATCAATGACATTTGGCCGCAGTGGGGCGCTGTTAGGAAATCTACTTTTTGGATTCCTGATCGACTTCAATTGTGTGATACCAATTGTTATATTTGCGTTTATGTTAGCTGGTAAGTAAACATGAACATTTTTAATTTTTCTTAATTCATTTTTTTACTATATATATTTTTTTTAGTAAGCGGGTTACTGTGCATTCTCCTACCGAGTACGGGGAATGAAGCCTTAGCATAAGACTTATTTATAATTTTAAGCTAAAACAAAAAGAAAAATCTTAGTAGAATTAAATAAAATAAAATCAAACAGAAAATAAAGTAGAAAATTAAACTTAGTTTAAGCATGACTTAAGAGAATGTATTATGAAACGACGTAAAAGAATAATTGCTGTTACTTGTTTATATGGTTGTTAATTTATTGTTTAGTTATTGTTTATACATACATAATATTGTGAAAATAAAAAAATCTAATATACATTTAAAGTACCTTAAAGAAAATGAAACAAAATATATATTTTATTTTATTTCTTTAATGTGATTGATTATTTAAAAAAAAATGTCTGAATTGGATGAGTACTTGATTTTTTTTTTGATAAATAAAATGAGTGTGTTTGGTTTGTAAAGAAAATGTGTACATTTGTGGTGAACGGAACAAACAAATACAAAATGTGGAAGACAAACCATGTAGGTATTAGTTTTTGTTAGGACATAATTTAAGATGGATGTACAATAAAATAACATTGATTTTTATATCAATCAATAAACGTCTAGAACGTTAAAGAGTTTTTCCTAACGTTGGTGAAAATGTTGTGTGAATATAGTCAAAAAGACTTATTTATAGGCCTGTTCCACATACAATACGATTCCCTCCTCAAAAAATCCACAAGTGGAACACAATTCCTCAACTGAACGACAGGAGATATTTTTACTTTCCTGGTATATGCAGGATAGGGAAGTATTGTGATAGCGATAAAATTCGAAATCTTCGGCCCAATCGAAGTATCCGTCGGAGCGGAAAATTCTCCGATTTTGTTCGATTCGGAGGATTTTTGCTTCGAGGTATTCTTCCGAAAAGCTGTTCGGAATATTTCTCCGACATTTTGTAACGCATCCAGGCGAATTGCGTTGAACTGCGTTCAGGTGCATTTTTCGTGCAATTTTTGACAGCTAAATGCCGTTCTTTTTCCGATTTTCTCCGACACGAATTCTTCGCGGAATTTTTTTTACGAATTGTAGTGAAGTGAAGCCGTCGCATTTGTGTAGATTTTTTTCTCGATCAACATACCTCGAATAGCATTTAAACCTCCGATGAAGTACGCGATGCGGAAATTTGCCCGCTCCGACGGATACCTCGATAGGGCTGCTTATGTTTTGAGGTACCCCGAGTCAAGAAAATAAGTTTTTAAAAAATGTTTGTCTGCCTTCCAGAGTCTGGAGTCTTTGTTCAGTGATCTGTGATCTGGAATCCTTTTTTTGATACTGGAGCCAAAACTATTTGACTGAAATTTCGGGTACGTGTGTTCTTAGAATTGAACTTGTAGCACTAAAACTAATGCTACATCCCATATAAACAAAAAATATCTCGATGATGGCTTTAACGATGTTGATAAAATTTAATTACTAAGAATGGACAAGTATTCAGAATATGTAGTTTTAGAATTGACCGAATTCTCAAGAACGACTGAGTTGATTTAAACTGAAATTTGTATGTAGTGTTCAGTTGATATTCTGAACATGAATATACAGATTTATCAAAAATAGTAACTTAAGGGTACACTTTGATACACTTTTTTTGAAATGGTGTACTTAAATGGTGTACTTTAAAATTAAAATGCATACCTATTTAGTTTTTCCCTAAAAATGAGGTACATAATTCAAAAATTTAATGATATCTCAAAAATCTATATATGTATATATACAAATTGAGCCTTAAAATGTTTGTTACCGGAAATGTATGTGTTATGCATGCATGAAAGAAGACATAATTTTTAGAACATTTTGGGGTGATATAACTCACGTAAGTTTCAGCCAATTTAATTGGTTTTTCTTTTAAATTACTCAGAAAATAATGAGAAATAAATAGGCCCTACTTTTTTCAAAATTCGCCAACTGCCACGCCTATTTTAAAAAAAAAAACTTCGTTTACGTTAAACCGTAAGAAATTTTGAAAAAGTTTTGAATATCTATTTATCGTAAAAACAGATTTTTCTGCCACGCCCACAATTTTAAGTAAATTCGATATAGCTTTTGATTCAAGATTTTGAGAATAATACGATGAATATTTCGTCTTTAGATAATTTTAATCCATGCCCATTTTTTCAGCGCGTTTTTCCTAAAAAAGCAGCCGCTGGACGCATTATTTTTTTTTTGATGCACCAGGTGGAACCCATCGCATTGGCCGTTGCATCATCTGGCATTGCAGCATTATTGAATGGAGAACATTATTGATTTTTATTTATTGTTTACTTTTATTAATTCCAATTTCAATTTTTTAATTCCAATTTCAATCTCTTATAAACCCAATCCGTTATTATGAATGTATGAAATTCAATGCAATTTTATAGATTTATAAAAACTCTCATCTTACTGGGATTCGAACTCGGGTTCTCTCGCAAGATAGTCCCACACGCTACCCACCAGGCTGTACTCTCGAACTTGAAAGACGAGTAAGTACAACGAAGTAGTTGAATCGTGTTGACTCATTCTCCGGTAGGTTCCCGATCTTTTCACCTTTTTTTCCAATCTTTACCCCTTGTCCCGATCATTTCACCTTTTTTCCGATCTCTTAACCTTAGCTTTTTAAGCCTTCTTTCGTAAGCTCAATACGGGCTATGCTTAGGATTACCTTGTGCGAAGTTCTACCGAAACATCTTAACTTATGGTACATGTACACACATCTCCGGAAGCTTAAAAACAACCTTTCAGAAGTTCCGCTATCACAATTTCGGTTATGCTTGTGAATTTTCCTGCATAATGTCTTAAACAAGCTTCTACCCAAACAATCGACTGCCAAAATGCGTAACCTCCGTGCACAAGTACTATAATAATTGCTTGTGAAAATTACATTTTTCTGCCTTATAGAAAAATAATTGTTAGTTGGCATTCCACGTTCAACGATGTTGAAAAAAGCCCAAACATGCGCGTCAAAATGCTTGAATATCCATTTGCTGACACATTCTCGAAAGAATTGTTAGATATCGTTGAAATGGCAACAGTGGATGATCAATTTTCGAAGAAAATCATCTTCAGTGATGAGGCACATTTTCACCTCAGTGGAATCGTCAATAAGCAGTATTGCCGCATTTGGGCGAATGATAATCCAAGAGTGATTGTCGAAAAACCAATGCGCCTACAAAGAGTGACTGTTCGGTGTGGTTTATCGGCTGGCGGCACCATCGGGCCGTATTTTTTTCCAAAATGAGGCCGGTCAGGCATGGGGTTTCAACAGGACGGTGCCACTTGCTACACAGCTAACGAAACAATGGCTCTTTTGCGCGACAAATTCAATGGCAGTGTTATCTCACCTGGTGGCGATGTCAATTGGCCGCCAAGATCATGTGATTTGACTTGGACGTTGGACTTCTTTCTTTGAGGTTATTTGAAAGAAAAGGTGTACGTCGACAAGCCAGCAACAATTCAAGAGTAAAAGATGAGATAATTCGGCAGAACCTCAATTATGCCTCAGCGTCTTCGAAAATTTGGACTATCCGATGGAGGTGTGCTGCCGAGGTCGCAGTCGCCATTTGGCCGATATTTTGTTCCATACATAATTGAACTATACCAATATTATCATAATAAAAAGAAATGACAATAATTTCTTAAATAATTTGTGTTTTATTCTAAATCAACATCGGCCCTTAAAATTTAACCACCTTTTATATGTATGTGATCGACAGTGTATATATAATACACTACGGTGGAAGAGGGCGGTGGTTCATTCTATCCGGAAAAAGCACAAAAACAACTCCGATCCGTCAAATTTCCGGTCGATAAGTCTCCTCGAAAGAGATCCAGTTTGGTTTCAAGGCGGGTCATGAAACTTTGCATGCCGCCTCCAGACTTGTCACCAATATAAAATGGAACAAACTAAAAATGCACTGCACGGGTATATATTGTGTAGTTGATTTAGAAACGGCTTTCAATACTGTATTGTTAGAGGATCTCTATCTTCAGCTGACCAGACTTCTCCTAAGTAAACCACATCGATATATGCTTCATGACATGCTGGGTGGTAGAACGTTTGTTGTCAAAAGTGGCAATGGCCGTGTTCTGGATTGCAGATTTGGTAAGATATCTTAGATGAAGTACTCTTTTCATTATTGAAAATGTGCGATTGAGCAATTAGAACATAACTTCATCTAAGATATCTTACTAGATCTGAAATCCGGAAAACGGCCAATGTAACTTCTACCACAGAATTTTTCATTAAAAATCGTCTGCACAGGGAGCGGTTAATTAGCCGATTCAATATTTACACTATGGGACTTCGACAAAATCCAGAAATATTGTAATGACTGGAATTTGAAAATCTACTTTCACAAATCTGAAACTATTCTGTTTTGGACACCGTTGTTTAGGCCCTCAAGACATACGAGAAAGAACTGGCGCAAGCTGGTGACCGTGGGACCAAACAGATACCCACTGGAAAGTAAAAGTGGAGTAAAGTACCTTGGCTTTGGACTGGATCAGTATCTATATTTAGGTAGTCATGTTGTTGCTGCTGTGATCAGAGCTAACGGAGCGTTTGCCCTGACAAAACGATTGTTTTATGACAGCCGTCTTGACCCATCTCTCTGACAATCTAAGAAGCTTGCCTTGTTATACACAGAACACTTGATAATTATTCCAATCATGTCCTGTTCAGCGGGGCCAACATAAACAGAAAATTGTCCGGTTAAACTCATTCGGGTGTACAAATCAAGCGATATAGTCTCATCTTTTGGGCTTACTAACCTAATGATGATGAATGATGAGAGTGCGCGTTTAAGCGGCTTCATTCCAACTGAAGCGTTCCTATATTTGCAACGTCGAGAACTGATACAGGACTGATCGGCTTTTCCGCTAATCTAACACGTCTACCGAAGAACTTAGGCGAGGAGGGAGCCTGTAGCTGTGGTTCAGTTCGGAACCGGCGTTAGATAGTATTAACTTCACACAGACAAATGAAGGCAAAAGCTAGCTTTGATGTCCTGTATTGTTTGAACAAAAATGTAAAGCAATTCAAAAGACAGTAAAAATTTCGGGGCGTTTTGTCTTCGACTCATTTCAGATAAATATAATATAAAAAAACTTAAAAATACCTGTATCATTCTTCAAAGTGAAACCCCCGCTTTATGAAACGTATTAGTTGGAACCGCTTAAAAACGGGTTGTGTTATTCAAAAACCACAATCTTATACAAAAGCATGCCATTTAGTATCCCAATCAAAGCACTTTACACTGAAGACCAGTTACCTGCTTTTCATAAACTTTGTTGTCAGTGCGAACGATAAAATTCCAACCCTTAAGCTCTTTGACAACAATACCCCACCCTAAACTTGTAGATCAATGTCATCCACTCAATATACAAAAAAAAAACTTCAAGATAACTAAAAACAAACAACCGTTCAGTGTACTTCGAAAAAATACTACCATCTGGTCGGTGTTTACTTACATTTAACTGCTATCAGCTGTTCGAATGGAAACAATAACCAACACAGAATCGTCCATCCAACGCATGCTCTTGCCGTTCGGAATCAGAAGACAATGGAGCAAAGCCCACTAATTCGCAGCGAGAACACTGCGAAGGCAGGCCAACATCAAAAACTGGAACTATCAATCAGTTCGTTTCGAAATTCAGTACAGTACTCAAGCAATCGTTAGATACCAGCAGCCGAAAACGGTCTGCCCAACGAAGACCTACGAATACGTAACGCTGCTCGGGATTTGCCTCAAACTCCCCGGGGAGTCGACAATATACTCTGGATGATGTGCTCTCGTTTTGGTAGTGAAAAGTTACTGCAATTCAATTAAGGGGATATTCAGAAATTCTCCAAAACAGTTTGGAACAGTTTTTGAGTGCAGGAAAAAGAGTTAATTCATGTCGCGGACCTAATTAAATTAAACCATCGACCTTTGCAAGCTATATAGGGTACGTGAAGGTTGTCTCTCGATATGAGATATAGTCACAAAGTTTGACGCTAGTTTTTTTTTTTGTGAGTGCGGTTTTTTGAATTGTTCTAAGAATTTGCAGAACTTTAAGTGATATATACGTTTTGAAGAATAATAAGAAAAATGGAAAAACTACACGAGTACCAGGGATGGTCGGGGCGGATCCATGAGTGGCGTGATGGCATACGAGAGCGCATATCCAGCTTTCGTGAACAACATCCTGAAAGTCTGGTGGAAATGGCTAAGACTGCAGCTTCCGATCAGATGAAAGGCAACACCGCAGTGACAGATGATTACTCACACGTTTACAGGTGGGTTAATAAAAAAAGGTATTCCAAGTCGAATCGTTATTGTGGGCGAAAGGAATGCATTTCCAATGGGTAATCGATCTGAGGAATGGAATTCCAATATTTTGCATGTGGTAGGTAGAAGGAAGCATGCTTATAAACACAATTGATTGGGTGACGTTTATATGTTCTAGTTATACAAAATGAAGGAGTTAATTGATAACGACGGCAAAAAGGGTTGTGATTGCGATAAACGTGATAATTTTGTCGAAACATAGAATTTATCTCTGATCCCATTTGAGCAGATTGGAAAGCATTAACAACCATTATGATACCAAGTTTTCCAATAAGGTCGAATCAATGTTGAAATTGAATAATACAGGCTGTGAAGAATAAACCAAAATTTTTTTTTTCGAAAGGCCCCATCTATTCCATTATTTATGCAACATGACATCCTTCAAATGTCTGCTGTGGATTAGTACGATGCCACGGATCTGAGAGGTTAATTTTTTATTGCTTCTGCTATGTTATTCCGGCTGAATTTGAGCAATGGCATGCGTTATGTTGGTTCTGAGGCTATCGATTTTTGAGCTAACAAAAACTTTTTTGATCAAAATTTATTTTCATGAGGAAAAACAATTTATAGGAATAGACCTGAAAATCCCTCCAGAAAAAGTATAATGTCCGTTTTCATAGAGCTTGAGTGTGGGTTTAGCTAAGCATAGGGTCGAATGTAAACTTAAGAAAATTTCGTTTTCTCACTCAATATTTAAGGGTGTGTTAACTAAGCCTTGGATTAAGTGCCAGACCTAGCTCTTTATCAGTTGTTAATTTCTATATTGTGTCAGCAAACCTTCTAGCTCCACAGCATTCTGCAAGGAACTTCAGTTGTTTAACAATGGAGCCTTTTTCTGACCACTATTCAGTGTTTCTTGCATTGGAATTAATTAACATCTCCCCTATTCTAACATAAAAATCTCTTTTAGGGAAACTAATTGGGAATTATTTAATAATGACCTTACACAAAAACTTGAGTCTCTCAATATTCCAATTGATAGAAACCTTTCCAATGAAAAAATAGAGCACTTTGTAGAGCTTTTTTCTAGTTCTTTAAAGGATTGCATAGACTATCATTCAAAGGAAATAAAATTTAAAAGTTCTTACAAAAACTTAAGCAACGAAATTCTGAAACTCCTTAAGTTAAGGAAGATTTGGAAAATCCAACTTAAACGAATTTTTCATAGAGATGGTAATAGAATTAATCAAGATTACAAGTCACTCTCTTCCCGTATCAACTGTTTAAGCAAATTGATTAAGGAGCAGATTACAGCGCACTTGAATAAGCAATTTAGAAATAGACTTCAACAACTTAAACCATCACCTACGGCCTTTAAAGAAATTGATCGAATCACTGAACGTAAACAAGTAATCGAACAATCCTCAGTCCATATTATTTACGAAAACACACCATACTATTCAACTCAAGAAAAATTAAATGCCTTTGAAAGATTCTACACTAATCTTTATTCGCGAACCATCCCCCGATTTAATCCCGAACTTCCTCTAGAGGTCTCGACACGTAATAACGCCTTTCTTGCCTGGAACTCTAATTCAGTGATAACTCAATTCACTCATTACAATAGTTCATTCTCCACATCTGAGGAAGAATTTGCTTCAGCAGAGTTAATAGAATCCATCATTTATAACCTCAATAACAAAAAGTCTTCAGGGCCAGATTTTATTTCAAACTTCGTGATTAGAAAATGCTTAACTACTATTCCTAAGTTTTTAACTCAAATTATCAGCAATTGCATTAATAATGGATTCTTTCCCATTACCTGGAAGAAAGCTAAGCTCATTCTTATTAAGAAAAAGGATAACTCTAGCGATATTGGGAACTTTAGACCCATCTCCATGCTTTCGAATTTGGGACAAATCCTGGAGAGAGTACTCTACATTAAAATTGAGGACTTTATTTCTGAACACAGAATTATTCCACAAAAGCTTTCGATCTTGTTTGGCATGATGGTCTGCTTTCAAAATTAATTTCTTTAAATTTTCCTAATTTTTTTACCAAATCGATGTTTAGCTTCCTTGCTGACCGTAGTCTTAATGTTTATCTTGATGACAATATTTCCTCACCAGTTCCAGTAGCTTCAGGAGTTCCCCAAGGTTCTATACTTGGTCCTCTCCTCTTTAATATTTTTCTCCATGACTTCCCTTCAGAATTTCAATCCTCAAACTCAATCCTAGTTCTAAGTTCTAAGTCCCATACGATTTGTCATGTTTCTATTGAGCAAACATGTTTAACTTCATTGTCAAACCATGTCAAATTTGAAATCTCTCTGTGACAGCCAGACCAATTCCAATTCGGCTTTATAAATACTAATTTATGTAAGACAAAAATATTTATTGTAAAAATCTTGAAGTCTCAATAAATCTACTACTACTACTATATGGAAATCTTATTGGAAATCGTAGTGAAAAACAAATAATTGAAACAAAAGCACAGATAAGGTGTATGCAAATGAAAAAGCCGATGCATGGTTGCAAGTAGAAAAAAATTCAATTGTGCTGTTGCACTGCTGTTGCTACTATGACACTATGAACCGTTCGCAGTTTGCAGTTTTACACCTGTTGCAAGGACGGGGAATATTTTCCATACTCCTTAGGATCGTTCAACGCAACTACATGTTTGAATTAGCAATCGTCGTAGCGATTCTCTTGTGGTAAATTGCAACTTCTTAAGGGTGCCATGAATTGCTAAACTCTCTTGCATACCGAAGCTATTTGAAAGCATCGTGTATGATATATTATTTTTTAATTGCAAATCCATCTTTTCTCCTAACCAACACGGATTTCTTAAAGGTAGGTCTACAACCACCAACCTAAAAGAATTTGTATCTAACACTCTGTGCGCATTAGAGAATGGCAACGAAGTCGATGTATTGCCACTGACTTTTTTAAACTTAAAGCACTAGGTTTTCAGCCGAGCTTTATTCTTTGGATTAAATCCTATCTTCTTGAACGCCAATACAAAGTTCTGTTTAGATGCTCTGTATCGGACCCCTTTTTAGCCACATCTGGAGTGCCTCAAGGTAGCCATCTTGGTCTGTTGATATTTATTTTGTCAATCAAAGACGTTGACTGTATCATTCAAAACTCATATTTATCTGTTTATGCCGGTGACATGAAAATCTTTAGTCACATTTCCTCCTCCGCTGACTCTTACCCACTTCAAAGAGATTTAAACAACTTTTCAACCTGGTGCCAAAAATTTTCCTGGAGCTCAATGTCATCAAATGTCAGACCATGACATACTCCCGTAAGCGTCTCCCATCAGTCGCGAGATCCTATTTAATATTTGGTGAGCCCGTACCTAATTTGCTTTTCATGCGTTATCTGGGTGTTATCTGTGACAGAGAACTTAACTTTCGCTTTCATATTGATAATATCATCAGCAGACCCAACTTCGCACTTGCGTTTGTAAAACGCTGGTCTAAGGAATTCTCGAACCTCTATGTTACAAAATCTCTCTTTTCCACATTTGTTAGACCTATCCTTGAATATGCTAGCCAAGTATGGTCGCCTTATCACAATACCCATTCCCTCCGTATTCAGAGTGTCCAATGCAGATTCATCCGTTTTGCTCTACGCGGTCTCCCCTGGCTAGATAGTTTTAATTTACCACCCTACGAGGATCGTTTGAAATTGATAGACCGTCAAGCATCGTGAAATAGCCGACATTCTATTTGGACTTCAGCTTCTAGCAGGAAATATTGATTGCCCCGCTCTGCTAGAAATTTTATCCCTCAATGCCAATTCCCGAAATCTAAGATCTGTTCCCCTCTTCCGACTTAACTTCCACCGAACCAACTACGGCAATAACGAAACAATGACTAGAATACTGCGCCTGGCTAATGGGCATAACTCCTTTGATTTTCACTGTAGCAAACTTGCTCTACGAAACTCCCTCATGTCATCTTCCAATACTCCTTAACGCTTTTTCTAATAAATAATTTTAATAAGGTTAATTTAGTCTTAAGTTCAGCTTGTACTAAGCTTAAATAAAAAAATAAATAATAATAAATAAATAAATAATAGCTCCTGCATTGTTAACTGCCATCATTTCAAATGCACCGCTTTCAAGACGTAATCCTAGTAGTGTTGTCTGCGGACGATGCTGGAATTTTAAGCAGTTTTAGTGCAAGCCATGAAAGATTAGGCGCATAGAAATCGACTGTCTTCCAAAACAAAATTGGATTTTCAATTTTTTTTTCGTATAAGGTTTTAAAAACTCCCTCTTTTGATTTGAATAGGTCCCATTCGTTGAGTCCATCAAAACATAGAATTTTTAAGAGAAAGTTATTTATTTGAAACAGATAACTGTCTCTCATTTTTCATTAGCGTAGAATGGATGTAGATAATAGGATGTTAGAGCATAAGCATTAAGCGGGTTATCAAGACGAGATTTATACAGATTTTCGAATCGTTCTGGAAGTTTCAATCCTTACCAAAATTTGGCAGCGTCAGCTAATGAAGTTGTTGAATGTGGGCTATTATTTATGAGTTCACAAATTGGATCGAACAACTCAATGTTTTTTTTTTTTTTTTGTTGACATTCTCTATAAATTTTTCGTCAAATATCCGTTTTAGCAATTTTGGTTTCATTTTGTTAACTTCCGCTGCAACCATTTTCATTGGAATCAAATTATTAATGAGGCATACGTACGAATCTCTGTATGAACACCATCGTGTTTCATATGGCAGTTTTATTTTGGTTTCATTTTTATTGATTACTAGCTGCCCGGCCCGTCTTCGCCCGGGTACTGTTTCATTTTAGGGTCCGTAATAGTATTTTAGTGTTAGTAGTATTTATTTTCTCAAAGTGACCTGAGAGATTTTCTCAATATTTTTTTCCGTAAGAACCTTGTACAGAGTATTAGAAAACTACAAAAAAAAATCAGCCAAATCGGTCAAGCCGTTTTCATGTTATGTCGTGACAGCGGAAAACGGGTTTCATTTTTATATATATAGATTGCCTGTTCAAGATGTGGTTGCTTAAATTGTTTTAAAATTGTGGTGACTTTGTCATTCAGTTTTACGTCGAGCACATCTTTTGCCAACAAATTTCCAGTATGGCTATTAGAAGTTGAATGCCAAACGACACCCTTAAATTTTTTATAAACATCAACGTTGAAGTCCTTTTTTGGCCAAATCTTATCTTCTGTTTCCGAAACTCCGTTGAGATTCCACGCATCAATAAATATCTATATCTAAATAAATTATAATAAGAATAAAGAAGCTTTTGTATGCGAAAATAAAAAACCTTGGTTGCTGAAGAGCGAATTCTTCCAGCCGTCTATTAACAGTACCGAGTCCTTTTTAGTAGCTACCAACGACTTTTGTTTGCATTCGTTGTACACAAAATCGAGCCATTTTGACGAAAGCGATTTGCTCTTTGGAATTTGAGCAGCATATGACGGACGAATTGTTTTTATGAACTCCAAAAACAGTTTGGACTCCACAATGTTGAATGGTATGTTGCACCCGAAGAAAAATTTCGACAAAATCTTACTTACTTCTGCTATTTCTGCTTCAGAAATCTTGTCAATAAAGCTGTTCAGTTTTTCGGTTTTGTTGTTGACGCGATCTTTTGAGCAACTTTGAATTTGGATTTTTTGGAGACGATTGTTTGCCCGATGAAGTTGATGTCAAAGATGACGTTGACGGAAGAGACCACATTGACATACATACTTCTCCAGATGCTTGCCTATCTTATGAACCCATGCCCATAGAAGTTGATGGTATAGAAGAGCAAGTAGCGGGAGAGGGAGAGACCAAGTGGAAATTGATACTTTCCCGGATGCGTTATTGCCTGCTGATACTGAGTCAATGTATAGAATCGTTGACCAGGATGGATTGTGGAGCTGTCGTGACTACAACTCCATCTTCATCACACAATTCAATCTGAACACATACACATTTACCACTCTAACTTTATCAAATACATACATTTGTAATGAATATTATGGTTATACTTACTTGGTCATCTTCGTCAATTAGAATATATGTTTCTTCCTGAATGCACTCGGAATTCATTCCCTACAGGCATCTTACAAGTATTTCTGAAGATCGCAAAAGATGCATTAATGAAACATCATTATCCTTTTGTGGAATAAAAACATATCTATGTCCTTTTAATCGTAGCAGAGCAGGGCTTAGCAAATGTTTATTGCAAAGTTTGCACAAAACCACCAATCTGGGCATCTTTTTGGAATGAATCCGAGATCTTCATAAGAATTGGAAACAGGTCTTCCGGATTGCCGCTTTATTTTGTTTTTTGATTGCGCCATTCTAATTATTAAATCAGAACTATTTAAACTTTTATATCAGAATTTATAAAATCAAAACGAGAAGTGAGACGTGAGACGTAATCACGTGACTTGTTGCTTCAAATTGTATTTTGATCTGAAGATTTTTCTGGAGAAATGTCAAAATCATAGATAAGATACATTAGGTCTGTTCCCGTACTTTTTCAGTAAAAAATAGTAAATTCTCAAATTTCGTGGAGTGGGGGTAAATTATCTCAGAAAGAGACAAAATTACAAAAAAGTACGGGAACGCGTTTAAGTAAAAAACATTAAAATTATATATTTTGTATGCCTTTTAAAGAACAAATGACATAAATCACCTGTCAAAACAAGCGAGTTGTCACTTTAAGATACCAACTGACAGTTTACTGATTTTTACCAACAGAAATTTCTGCAGTAAATTTTTTTACAGATTCTTATGGAGGGGTAGTTTTTTGCTCTCTCGTGAGCTGTCTCTTTTACTTATTTTTGCGTACGGGAACGGCAATAAGTAAAAATCAGTAAAAATCAGTAAGAATCAGTAAATATTATTTTGTATGGGAACAGACCTATTAGTTACATGTAACTAATTAAAATTTGCAAAACTCGCGTAACTTGCCAACACTGGCTCCTAGTAGTTGAATATTTTTTGAATCATGTGATGATCCCCGCCAACTCGCAACTATGTGCATTATTTTTAAGTCTCTGTCACACAGCGTTTGAGCATTGTAGGTAAAAATCACCTATCGGTTCCTGAATATTTTTCAATACAACCTGCCTTTTAACGTTAAACAGATAAGGTTAAAAAAAACACCGCAGAGTTTTAAATATGCAAACCTGTTGACTGTATCCGAATGTGCATGCAATCTAAAACTGCTTGTGTGCGTGGAAACCTAGCAATTCCATAAAATTACGCATTTTTTTATTTCCTCGACTGATGAGGTTAATTTAATGTACCAACTTCGCAATAAAGGTACACGTAGAGTGACGCTTTTTTATAATTTTGTATGCTGATGGAACAGAAATACCACTAAATTCTCCAGACGATACCAGCATCCGTTCACTTGCTAGAATAGCAATCTCTACTTTCTGGAGATGCAGCATTATTCCTAAATAAAAGAAAATGATGCATTTGATGAAACGATAAATTTAAAGGGTTTCCAATATTTAGCAAGTTGTTGCATGCTTAATATTATGTCCGATTTCCTCCAATACACGAAGGACTGAAACTTTGGAAACTTGGAATCTTCTTTAAAAGTTGACATCATCCCAGATGAAATTGAAATTATTTGATCGAGTGCGAATAACACTTTCACTTGAAATAATCACTACACTCATATTAACCTCATCGGAGTCTTTCCCTTCTATTTAACTTTATTTAATCACTTTCATGAAAGTGCCAGACAAAATATTTGGTTGCTTATGTAGGTTTTCAAGAATGTATTTTTGTGTTAATATTATTTTAGGCCAATAATGGCAACAATGTTCTCTCTGGATCGATACTTAAGCCACGGCATTCGGTGGTTTGATAAAACCATACTATTTGAGTGGAGTTTAAACTTAAACCTCCTCTGTGAAAACGAAATTTCTGTTGATCCAGAATATATCCTTGGATCGACACTTAAGCTGGCACTGTGAAAATGGGCATAACTTAATCGCAGATCTTGGTGGGCAATTCACGTCACCTTATGCAGAATTTCCTATGTGGAATTCGCTGTGTGGTACGTAACGCCGTCATGCTAGAACAAATATAGCTTGCACATCCATATAGTTCAATTTGGAGCAACGAAATGGGTTATCATTGATCTGTAACACTTGTCGTTGAGGGTGATGACCTCGTTTTCAATGAAGTATGGAACAATAATCCCTCCGCCCAAAATTCGCACCAAATAGTACATTTTTGTGAATTAATTGCCACCAGGTGAATGTGTTGGTTGCCGTCGTTCCATATAAGGTAATTTTGCTTTTTAACATAGCCATTCATCCAAAAATGCAACTCATCGCTAAAGATGATTTTTCGACCAAAATTGTGTTCCTCTTCAAAAGCCCAAGTCATGAACAGGGTTGAATCGACTGCTAGAATTCTCCTGCACACTTTCACGGACATCGGAGATGTTCACAAACTATGCAGAGTCGACTATGAAGGGCTACACTTTGGACGTGTTGCTCAATCGTATAACTCTACACAAAACTCTACATTTTATTTTGAACTGAAATTATATAATAAAATTTTAAATATATAAAAGGTAGGTAGATACAAGAAGGAATAATATTTAAGAAAATAAAGCTGCCTGTCAATCATTATGATATTTTTGAGAACTTTAAGAATTTGGGTGACTGCGATGTACTTAGCCAAAATGCATGAAATCATTCAAAAATTTAAAGTCGTCGTAATATCGCCGTTCCAGTTAAATGAAATTGAAAACTTATGTTACTATGGAAATTCTTAACCCAAAAGTCTCTTAACGAAGTTTTCATTATTCACCAATAACGAAAAAATACAATGTTCTGGTAGATTTTCGCTTATACTGATTTCCTTCAAATTTAATATTGATGTCGTTCGGGTTAAGTGTGTGCGGTGGGTAAGTGTACGCACGTCAATTTTCTCGAAAAGTGTTAAAAATTTAAGATTTATGCAAATGCAGAACTCATTAGGCATCCATCGCTTTATGAAGTTGTTAATAATTGTGCAGATGTTTTGAATGATATAACTGGGAGAGACAATGCAAAAAATTGGTAAATTTTGCTATTTTTTCTATCATTTTGAAATGATTTCCGTGGCCTATGTATGCATTGTAAGATAGCCAATATTTTTTAATTATTAGATATATTGAATTAGCATTTCGTTTGAGTGAATATTTTATTATTTATTTCTTTAATTTGTTTAAATTTAGATAAAAACAATAAAATAAATTCATTTTAGGTAAGTGTATGCAAAACATTGGGGGTAAGTGTGCGCCTGCGCATGCAAACACTTTCTCCGAGTGCACAAATTACCCCGGAAATAGAGGGAGTGAGTTGCCTAGAAGTTGCCTAGAAGTGGCAGATCCATAAGCAGATTTGGGATAAAATGAAAACTTTTTGCTAAACATTTTTTTATCAATTCAAACAAAAATCGACTGCATAATGATTTTTAGTTTGAAAAAACTCTACTCCGGCAACCCCTGTCTTTCTCTTTTTCATAAATCCTTTAGCAAAAGCAGAAAAGGACCAAAAAAGAAAATGAATCTTAAAGCAAAGTAAAAAAAATCATCCAAAAAGGAACATATGTTGGTAAAAGTGATCTAAAATTTGTTTTAGTTAGGATATGTGATAGTTTCAAAAAGTCCCTTGTTACCTCAATGCTATACCTGTCAATGGTGATGTTCGGTCCAATTTGTCGATGTTTTGTGTCCTTTCGAGTTGACATCATGTATTTGGTCTTATCCTTAATTACAGCTTAACCCACTTTTGCCGCTTCTTTATCTTAACTAGAAAACGTGGCTACGACATTACGTTGAGTCCTTGCAATGATGTCAATATAGCCGATTTATGGAAGATTGTGCCTCTGGTGTTAGCTTGGGAGTTTTGCAATCCTCAAACTTTTTTTGTTATCGACTGTTTCTGTGAGGATGACCCTGATGGAGCAGCGAGAATCATCCATCTTCATCCTTCACAGACGGAGTATACCAAAACTAGACATGGTTCTGTACAGTTCATCTCTATAAATGCTGATGCTATCGTATGCGGCTTCGCTGAATAGGTGGTGGGTATCGACTTCTTGGGTTTTTTTCAGGATCTGACGAAGTGTGAGGATTGTGTTCATTATAGTTTTCCTCACATCAATTAGGTCGGGTGGCTGAAGTGCACGATATGCATTTTGATTCGAATGCCCATTTTCTTCATAAGCCTGAATAACTTTAACGCGTTGCTCAACTGTGTATCTTTCCACGGTTAAAATTGAGTTATTCTGAAATTGAGAAATGTCAAATGAAATGCAGAAAAAAGCTTAAGGTTTAGGTGTTGTTCACATTCAACATCGGCCCTTAAAATTTAACCACCCTTTACAAACCTGTTGACTGTATCTGAATGTGCGTGCAATCTAAAACTGCTAGTATGCGTGGAAACCTAGCAATTCCATAAAATTCCGGATTTTTTATGATGAAGTTAATTTAATTTACCGACTTCGCAATAAATTTAGCTACATATACCTCAAAGTATATGGATCAACTCAGAATCGCTAGCTGAGTTGATTTAGCAATGTCTGCCCGTCCGTCCGTAAGTCACCAGTTTTTGGGCCTTAAATTTTGACCTAGAATGATGAAATTTGGTACACGTGCTCTTTGTTGCTCCCAGCAGATCAAGTGTAACATTTTTTTGAAATGCGCCCACTGCCACGCCCCCTTTTTAGAAAAGAGTATTTTTCGGCCAAACCATAAGGAATTTTGAAAATGTGTTTGAACAACATATTAAGAGAATCGTAATATTGTAGTGAACCCAAACCAAAACATCAACAATCACCATTAATACATCGTATTTCTCACTCTGCATACAATGTATCGGGGTTCTATTTCACGAGCGCCACACTGTCCCATTAAAACGTCACTCGAGAATGGAAGAAAACATCGTCTCTGCACTGATTCATAAACGATCACACATTGTGTACAAGTGCAGCTGACCAATGTTCTGTATATCGAATGTCAGACATTGTAGCCGAATTTGATGGCACGCGACCCACTTCGTATCAATATGCATTGGGAATACTGTTAGGGAATTAGTATATAAGGCCAAGTATTTTGGAAATAAAATCAGATTCCTTTTGACACCGAACAAACGGAGTTCTCACTTTTGGCAGACCCCTATGGCATTCGTGCCCCCTTCGATTAGTATCTTCTAACTATCCAAGCTCAGGCAGAACCTTTGGCATTCGTACCCTGCCAAGCTTAATCTACCAAATCAAACCAGAGAAGAGAAACCCATCTCAATATCTATATTTCGTCTATATAAAGTTTTTTGCCACTTTTTGGGGGCGTTGTTATTAAAAAACAACTTTTTTCGGTACATTTTTAAAATATTTGCAAAAACGTTTGATGTAAAATCATTGGATATGATAATATAAACATTTCGTCTATATATCATTTTAACCCAGGCCCACTTTTTGGGGGCGTTTTCCTACAAAAACCATTTTTATACCCTATCCCAAGACATATGGAATAGAAAAACTGAACCATAAAAGATTTTGATAAACTGCCCGATTCAATGTTTAAGAATAATTTACTTCAAATGTTGTCCACGACTAACTCTTCTGGGGGTTCAAGTTTCGACAACTCTTTCAAGCATATTTTGAGAGGATGTGTTGAGTTAGAGATGAAAACTGGGTAATAGGGTAGTATTCCTTTTATTTTTCATAGTAGGGCAGTTATCGTAATTAGGTCATGTCGATGCCCATAGTTGCAGAACAGATGGAAGATAACTTTCACCAATATCTCTCACCATATCACCAATATATTTTGGTATTCGAACAAATCTGTGATCGAAAGCAATTACATAGTTTTGAAACTCAAGCTTCATAATTTATAGAGACCTCTAGAAAGTAATGTCGTTAGTTAAGTTGGGGATGGATTAGATGTTTTTTTTTATGAAAATGAATCCCCAATTGCTTGTGGCAAAAATCACAACCTTTATTGTGCTAGCGCGGGGAAAGGTACATACCTGAGGTGCAACAGGCCTGGGACAGTTTGCCGGACTGGCCTAAGGGTTCTGTGATCTGACGTATGATAAGGTTGAACAGGGTTATTATGAGGGCTAAGTCTGGGTATACTCAATCGATGTTTCGGTTTTTTTTTTTGTAACTTTACCATTTCGGAATTAGCTTTCAACAATACAGGCGAAGTATCGAAGGAGTCTAGATAGGTGAAAGGAGCCTTTCACATGACATCATTAGACCGTAAAACATCGGGATGGGCATTCATGTTCGTTCCGATTTTTGAAAGCTTTTACATTTTTTTACGAAAACTCCTTTAAGGTTTTGATTGGATTTAATAATGAAGTTAGTGCGGAGGTATTTGCTAAAATCCCTTACTAAGTTTTCCCCAAAAACTGTTTTTTTCAAACTAAATACTCTTCTAAGTGTTTGGACAAGTTAAAGTAATTTCGGACCGTTTATTCTTGAGGTCTTTACCGACCTTGATGGGGCAGCGAATGGACATCCCCGACTTACCCAATGTAAGACTTGTCGCGCACAACTTACAATCGAAATCGGCATAAGTAAAGGGTGATCCATTTCGAAAGTAGGGAACTTTTTTAAAGAAAAAAACACAGAAAATTCAAATTTAATGGAGAATGTTTATTATCATTTGAAAGAACATTCTTTGGCATTTATTTTTTGAAGATTATGTCTATCAAATGTTGGCCGTTGCTACGTCGCAGATGGTCCATCCGTTGAGTCCAATTTTCGATCACTCGTTCGAGCATTTCGACTGGTAACTGGCGAATGACACGCGTGATGTTTTCCTCCAAGGCCTGAATCGAAGCGGGTTTGTCGGCATAAGCTTTTGACTTTACATATCCCCACAGAAAAAAGTCTAACGGTGTTATATCACACGATCTTGGTGGCCAATCGACCGGCCCAAAACGTGAAATTATGTGCTCACCGAAATGTTCTCTCAATAAGTCCATTGATTGATGCGATGTGTGGAAAGTGGCGCCGTCTTGCTGAAACCAAATGTCGCCGAGATCACGAGCTTCAATTTCAGGAATCAAATAGTCGGTTATCATGGTCCGAGTTGCTGCGAACGGCGCCGAATCGACTCTCCACGGTCTTCGTGTACACTCTCAGCTACGGCCGCTATATTTTCTTCACAGCGTGCTAGACGTGGTCTATTCGGTCGAATATTGTCCAATAATGAATGCTGGGTCTCAAAATGGGTGATGGTGTTGCGAATAGTACGCTCAGTAGGCCGATTATGTTGACCATAAGTTGAGCGAAGTGCACGAAACACATTCCTCACAGAACGTGAATTTTCATAATAAAGTTGAACAATTTGTAAACGTTGTTCACGCGTAAGTCTTTCCATTATGGAATGCCAAACAATACTAAACAAAAATAACATGACAGCATGACACGACTCACACGTGATCTGTCAAAAAAGGCTGTTGAAAAAAGTATCTCTACTTGGATCACCCTATATAAGGTTCATCGCATTTATGCCATAACTTAAACACGAAAATGATTGTAGAATTTAAGGTTTTAAAGCTCGTCAAAGTATCTAATTCCTTGTTTTTCTATATTCCAACCCAAACGGTATCATCAACTTCTTTCAAATATTCAATTTACTTACAAAAAGGATTTACAACGAAATGGATCACACGTCGTAAAAACGTAAAAGTTCAAAGAAAACAAATCACAATCCGCACATAATCCCCCCTATCATTCCTTCCAATTTGCGAAGCGCCAATTCATTGAAATTATGCTAAGTCACCCCGCTTTAATACGCCTCTGTGTACATTTCTTCTTCCAGGCACAAGTCTCGCATGGAACTAGTCCGAGTCTCAGCTGCCGTCATGGGTATTGAATTCTCGTATGCCGCGGAGACGGCATTTGTATCCCCAACCCTTTTGAAAATTGGCGTTGAACATCAACACATGACATTGGTGTGGGCACTCTCACCCTTGGTTGGATTCTTTCTCTGTCCCATACTGGGGTCACTGAGTGACCGTTGTAAATTGAACATGGGACGAAGGCGTCCTTTCATTATACTCCTTTCAATTGGTGTTCTAATAGGTATGTATGATGCTACAAACATTTCTATCTTGCTATGAAAAAGGAATGAATGAATGAATACTCCATTATCTAGGATTACTACTTGTGCCGAATGGTGAGGATTTGGGTTACGCCTTCGGAGATGTTGACCCACATTTGCAGATTGCCGCTATGAATCTAACAGCGAATCAAACGCATAACAACATTAATGTTTCCCCCCATCGGTCATCTGCTTCCGAGACAGAAGTACAAGCTGTACAGAAGACCTCACATCCCTGGGGAATATTTTTCACGATATTGGGTACTGTGCTGTTGGATTTTGATGCGGACGCCTGTCAGAGTCCAGCTAGGGCTTACCTTTTGGATGTTTGTGTTCCAGGTATGAGTGGTATTTCAAATATTTTTTTTTGATTACTTTAATAATTATTTCTAGAGGATCACGCGAAAGGATTATCGACGTTCACAATCATGGCTGGTTTGGGCGGATTCATGGGATACTCGATGGGAGGTATTAATTGGGATGCCACTTCAATAGGTGAGTTTGCCATGGTCAAGTTAGTTTGCCAAAAAAACGAGGGCAGTTTTCGGTAAAACTTTTCATTTTAGTTTTAGAAAAATGTGGGCATGTTTCTGTCTCCGGCTAACGGATTCAAACCTAGCTTCTCCATTTGTTTCTGTGTGCAAAGTTATATTTTTGCCACAAAGAATGGACTGTCCAATTTAACACTGAATCCGAACGGCGTATTTAAAAAGCTTTTCGGATGTTTTTCAGACTTTCTTAAGAGATGGGACAGTGAAAAAGTAATAGATGTTGTAACTTTCGGAATTTCAACCATGGACCCTGCGGTTAGTATTCCAATGCACTTACCACGCACCTAGGTTTAATTCTTTCTGTAAAGGAAATTCAAATTGTCTAGATCTTAATATTTCCAAGACTATAACTCGACAATGAGCAGAATTTTAAAAGACAAGCATTTGTACTGCTAACCTTAACGAAGGCTTTCTGTGCAAATTTTAAGTAATGCACAGCTCAATATCTAAGCCTTAACAACTGTGCATATATGGTCGGACGCCTTTAAGATGGTAGGGCGGCAATGGTATATAGATCGTGTCATTTTGCCTCAAGATGCCACCTGTGGTTTGCAGTGGAGTTGCAGTTCTTT